>JAECXB010000118.1:11392500-13795000 GCA_018151435.1 Zaprionus africanus
AAAAGCTGTTGCTATTTGATCGGGCTTTAAGTGCTTCAATGAATAGTTTTCATTGTTTTCTAAACATATTTTTCGTATTTGCAGAACAATTCAATGGATTGACTGGCATGGGAACGGTAAAGAAAAGAGGATTAGCTGCCACAATGGAGCAGCAATTCAAATACGTTTAAATACTTTTATTTTGTTTAAATTGAACTCCTCTAAGTGTCTTTAAATTGGAATCTTTTCTTTAAACTATGTTCTTAGTTCAGTTAAATGAAGTTTCGTAAACTTGTTTGGAATCTAAGCTCTTTAAATCTTCTTCTGCTCACTTGAATTCACTTTCGCGCGCTAATTGGAATCCTTGAGCACTTGAGTGACACTTTAAGCCGGTGTCATTAGCCTAGATACTTAGTTTCGTTCAGGCTTGGCGAAACTCTATTGAAATCTCTCAAGTTCTCATTGAGACAATATGCAACCGCAGTGGCAGCTTGTGCCAATATGATGCACAAAGTTTCTAAAAGCTCAAACAGTTCGCATAAAACTTGTTTTACTTGAGAAGGGAGAGGCACAGAGGGATATAGAAACAGGGAGGGAGAGTTTGTATGTGCGTCTGCTTTGACGACAGCCTTAACACCGAAATACTCAATTAAATAAAGTTCTACTTGAAATTGCATTACATTTATGAACGTGAGTGCGTGTAGCTCCCATCCCCCCCTCTCCCCGCAAACACTGCTCAGCCCTTTTTATGATTCTTCCCTGGCTCCTCCAACATCTCTTTCCAACCACTAGGAACACACACTCACCCACATGACCACAAGCTGCAAAAGTTTTGCTGCTCACACAAAAAATATTATACTGCACGTCTCGTGTGGTTGTGTCTGTGTGAGTGTGTGTGTGTGTCTCTGGGTGTGTGTGTGTGGGGAGTACAAACCGCAGAAACAAGTACTTATACACAATAAGCGAGCTGCACATTTTTCGATTGTCAAGTGCAAATCATATAAAATGGAATTTTCCGTTTCCACTTCCGGATTGCGTGGACTGGCGGCGCCTCGTACCTGAGCGCGTGACCTCAAAGTGTTGCACAGCGTCGACAAGTTGTTAAACTAGCTATACGCAGTGAGTTTAATAACGGGATTGTGCCATAGAATTGGAGCTTGCTGTAAGCCCTGCATGCACTGAAGTGCAACGGAAATAATGTGCATTTACAAACACTGGTGGGTAACAGATTAGAGACGGAAAGTTGCAGAAAGTTGTTCGCTGTTAAAACTGGAAAATTTACAGTTCTTTAAAAAGATTTTATTAGCATTTGCCAATACTGGCTGCAAAGAAATATTTACAAATTAAACCTTGTAAGTTTCGAAGGCTGTATAACATGAATTAAACATTTACCAACACTAGTGGATAACAGATTAAAGGTTCGTGCAAGACTCAGCCAAAAAAAGGTCTTTAAACAAATTAATTTAGCAAATATTAGAAAAAACTAAGCCAATACCGCATTTGCCAACACTGGCTACAATAAAACATTTACAGCTTACAAAACAACAACAACAGCAGAGTTGCATGCTGCCTGTGGTCTGTACAACAATAAATACACATTCACAGCCACAACCGCAAATCTAATGTGAAAATGTCACATTTACCAACACTGGCAAGCGATAAACCCCTCAATTATTGTGATTGTGTGCTAAGCCCTGAGGCGACCCTGTGATTTATGCACTCTTTGACACTCTTTGCGGTCCGGCAATTAATATAATTTACAAAATAATACCAAATCGCCCTGGCTCTGCATGTGTGTGTGTGTGTGTGTGTGTATGTGTGTGTGTGTATGAATTCTAGTAGACGTGTGAGTGCATTACGATGCACTGGATTAATATGCAGAGTGCTGCCGGCGAGCGCATTTCAAATGCCAGCCAATTGTCGGTTTTTGTGGTTTGGCAAATGTTTAAGCTTTTCGGCTTATTGTACTCGCTGCACACACAGCACAACACACACACACACACAGAGACTGTTCACCCCGCTTTGGGGTACTTAGCCAAATTGGCGATGAGTGCACTACAGCGAATCGAGCAGAGCAGCAAATTAAAGTTGTATGCAAATAATTTATATCGAGTTGTTCGACGGCTGAGCGAACTCTTAAAACAAGCCAGCCATGCTGTCCCTTTGTTTTGATGCGAACGAAGAGAAAGCCGGCAGCAGGTGCTCTCTTAAGCTCTTGTGCTGCGTACACTCTCTTTGATAACAGTAAGAGCGTTCGGTTATGAGTTAACTTCGTGAAGCAGAGCTATTTAAGTTGGTAAGAGCGGGTTTTAGGATGATGTTGCTGTGGATATATTGGCAAGAGGTTGTTCTTCAGTTTATATAGAAAGAATTTAAACAATGATAATAAGAGAGATATAACAAATGAACTCGAGGGAAGGGCGAGGCTCAAGGGATACTATAGAGTAATGGTACAATAGAAGTTATTATTAGAAGTTAATAAGAAAAGATTTTCTACGAACAAAGTATTATGCCATATAGAATAATATTTAATGTTTCTTTATTTATTTTTATGAGAAGTTTTTAAGGAAAGACTTTATGTGAATACAATAATTTGGTACAAATTATTAATAGCTTCGTTCATAAATATCTTTTTGAAAAAGTAGGTTTAAGTAAGCTCGAATTTATAATATACAACATATATAATATAAGATTAAGGTTTTTTAACCTATTTTCTCTAATCATTCCCCACTTTTTTTATAATTTAGCCAAAAACTCAACCTAGTCTACTTTCCCTTAAACAACTTTCCCGTGCACTTGGAGGCAGTCCAATTCCTAATTATTGCCAAGTGATCATCTTTGCTTTTTAGTACTGCTCATTAAACCGTATAAAACGTACTTTTTGGTCCTTGAAATTGTCTATGTATCTATATGTGTGTGTGCGTGTGTTTTTATTTGCATTTTCATTTTCATGTTGATTATCGTTTTTATTTTTATTGTAATTATTAAGAGGCATAAATAGCGAGTGTCTTAGGGCGGCTTTGGGCCGTTTTATGACAGGCAGCGTCGAAAGTGCCTACTTAAGGAATCAGAAACATAAAAAATAATGTTAATTTCAATATTGCCTTATTAAACGAACATAAAAGCCAAAAGCTGCGCGCATGTGTGCAACATATTTATACGGAAATGTGAAATTTGTTCATTTGAGCCTGTGTTAACGTTTTATTTTTCCGCTTTCGGGTGGCTCTTTGCGCTTTTCGTTTTTCATTTCTGCTGCCTCTTTCATGCCATATATGAATACGACGCCGCTTTAGCGTGAAATTTAAATAAAAGGTGTCTTTATGTTTTCTGGACAGATTGTCGAGCAGCTGCTGCCGGTTGACGGTGTCAGCAGTGAGAGTGAGTGACGGGACGCGACGCGATGCTTTAAATGGGCCTCGCAGTCAGCGAGTACCTCAGTCTGTCCCTCTGTCCATCAGTCTGTCCGTCTGTCAGTTCGTCAATCGTTCGCTGTCTGCGTGAGTTCGACTGTTTGGGTCGACCCGGTAGTCGTGCCGGGCGACACACACACCCATATACGGTTTATAGTATGTTACGCAGGATGCCGACAGATGGCAGCACACTCACGCACTCACACACGCACACACACGCAGACACGCACACGAACTGTGTCGGGAAATGTGACAGGATGTCATTTTGCAACGCATCCGAAACATAAACACGTCGCGCGCTTCTTTTGTGTCTCTGAAAATTATGCTGCTAAAAGGCGGCAAATGTTTGTATTTCCCTGCTTGTGTGTGCGACAGTGTGTGTGTGTGCGTGTGTGGGTGTGTGTGGGTGTAGGAAGCAAGTGAAACTACGAAAAATTTGCATAAGTGTTTGTCGGCTTCCCGCTTAGTCGCCAGAAACGTCTGCCCGTCTCCCTGGCTACCCCCTTTCCCATTGTTTTCCTGCCATGGTTATTTAAAATACGCGTAATATTCATAATATGACAAGAACGCGTGTCGAAATGCTTTAAATATATGCAAAACTTGTTGAGCCCCATCGAAAGTTTGCGACAAGTGCCCAATAGAGCTATGATGATGGAAATTTCCAAGCTGTGCCCAACATATTTAACCACTGAGTAGCTCAATTTGTTTGATAAGCATATCAAGGAAACTCTTTGAAACAAAGTCACTACTATTTATTTAAAAATTATTAAATTTGTCATAATTTCTTTATACATAAATTGCATTTTGTTTTATTATGTTAAAGACAACTCAATCAATCTTTTTTAATTTGCATTTATGTGTTGAAACATATACTTAGCATAAAACTTAACAGCATCTTAGAATAAAACCTAACAGCTGCTTAGCAGAAGACTTAACAGCTGAGTAGAAGATAGATTTAAACAGCTGATTATAATTGATATGGCAACCTTAGGCATTAAGAAAGTAAAATTAATTTATATCGAAGCTCGTTTTCTGCGAATATAATCGATTTGGGCCCCGCTATTTCTTTACTAATACTTTATTGATTTATTTGCTTTATTAGCTTTTTTGCCAGCCAACCACTGAAACCGTAAAACTAATTTTGATTCTACGCCATATGAATTTGTTGGACCTTTCACCGCTAGACCGCAATCCAACAATGCGCACAATTAATTTTAATTTCTGTCTAATTTCTTTTCAGCTCTGGCTAAATGAATAATATCGCAACATTTGCGAGTTGATTGAATTTACAGTAGATAGCTAAAAAAACAGCCAAACACAAACGGCATTAATTTTCTGCAAATTTATGGTTAAATTTAGAATGCAATTTAAGGATAATTGATAACGCCGGAAACTAACATATAGAAAAACCATTAAGAGCATAAATAAATTAAACTTTAACCACTGTGCACAATGCGGTAGATAATTACGCACAGTAGTCGTTGTGGTGCGATTAAAATGCGCGTGTTTTATGCATCTAAACATCATTAATACAAATGTGTGCACACATTAGTCGGCCTACTTTGCAGACATATATGAACTCATACTATATGGTCACATCATGTTATTTAATTAGTTTATTATATGGAATTTAAAGGCCCACTAAACGCAGGGGTTTCTGTGTCGTGTATGCAAATGCAGTGGAAACTCTATACATGTATAATTAACAAAGTGAGCTGAAATTCCTAGCTAGGAATAAGCCAAGAAATGGCTGAGTGTGCTGCATGTGTGTGTGTGTGTGTGCTCCAGTTGGTAAATACAGAGTACAAATTGCACAAATAATGATATAGTGGGTAAACTTGTGCCGATGTGCCAGGCAGCATATGATGACGTTGCATGTTGCTACTGTTTTTACTAACAAACCTCGGGCACAAAATCAACATGGGCTTCCAGCAAGTGAATGAGTGATGTGCATGTGTGTGTGTATGTGCTATTAAGTAGGTCCCACAAAGTTTGTCATTTGGCTTATTGATTTTTACTTGCAGTCTGTGACGAACATCCTCAAGTTTGTTGTGCAAAACAACAACTGCATGACAATAACAAGTGGAAATCTGAATTTGAAGTTGGGCTTTAAGACGCACAAATACACTTTTATGGAGAATTGAAGGTGAAATCAGTTGTTGATCATAAGATAAATATTTTTGATTGAGACATTTAGAAATGTTTTCGCGACAGATCATTGACTTATTAAAATATTGTATTTATGATTTACGATATGACTTTCTTAATGCTTAAAGTTGCCATATCAATTATAATCAGCTGTTTAAAGCTATGTTCTACTCAGCTGTTAAGTCTTATGCTTAGCAGCTGTTAGAGCTTTTTCTAAGATGCTGTTAAGTTTTATGCTAAGCAGCTGTTAGATCTTATTCTAAGAAGCTGTTAAATCTTATGCTTAGGAGCTGTTAGATCTCATTGTAAGCAGCTGTTAAGCAGTTCTTAAGCAACTGTTAATGTTAACCAATCTTCTCAAAACACAGCAGTTCAGGGGAAGATTAAGTGATATTTAAAATAGAATATGAAGAGAAAAGAAATGCAATACCTGCAAACTTTCTCTGTGTTTGTCACGTACCTAAGAAGAAACTCTCACAACCCTTTTTTGAAGAGATCTTGCTGAAAGTTGCTAGCGCAAAACTTGTGGCTCCCAAAAGGCATTCACTTTGCATGGAAAATTAATTTAATAAGCGCATCATACCCCCCTGCTGTCCATGTGCAGTAAAAGTTTTCGTCATGCAATTTGCTGTTTATGGCCCTTTGTGAGCTGGCTAAACAAATTTGCGCGTAAGTGTTTTGCTTTGTGCGGCCATAATTAACCGTTATGGGGCAGTGTAGCAGACACACACAAGATGGCAGCGACACAATGCGACAGTTTGCAATGCCTACTGGCCACACAGACATATTTATGGCCACTTTATGGCCACATTGCAGACCTATTAACAATGTGCAGTCAAATTTAATTTGAAGCAACACCCAAGGCGGGCCGACACCGAAAGAAAAACACATGCGAGCCAAACATATAAAAAGTCACAATTTATGTGACAGCATTTGAAATTTATTTGCTGCAACGTTCGGCGGCTGCGACGGCGATTTGTGTCTGTGCAGCAGCAAAACACAAAATAAAGTTCCATTGACCCATTTTGTGGGCTCGCCGACTGCTACAACGACAACGACAACGAGTTGGATGAAGCTCATACGCCCCGTGGTAGCCAATGGCCGTGGCATGCAAAGTTTCTGCTAGGCAACAATGGGAGAGAGAAAGAGTGTCCAAACAAAGGCGGGATAGGGCAGCAAATGCGCAGACGATTAGTGTGCCATTTGCCGCTGTCTGTGTGTACAAACACACACACACACACACACATAGACCCACATAGACACTTGCTGTTATTTACTGTTATTTGTTTAGCCGGGTTCCTGTTTATATTTCGGCTTATTTGTTGCCATTGTTGGCTGTCATTGTTATTACGTTGCCTGGTCCAGTTTATGCTGCACTTGCTGGCGACGTCACAAAATGAAATATTTAAGTGCGCATTAGCCGCATGCCCCATTTACCCCCATTTACCCCAATGCCCCCCAATGGAGCCGCATCCCCTTGCAATTTCCACTCCCATTTGCAGCAACTGTCAGCCTCAGCCCTCAGAACCGACAGAGTAATTGCAAAAATTACCACAAGCACTGCAAGCTGCTGCTGCTGCTGCTGCTCTTGCATACCGATTGAATGCATGAGAATTGCAATGATTTTTGCACTCAGTAGCAGCCTGACCTCGCCCCGTCTCTTCTCATCTCATCTCGTCAGCCTCTCTGTGTTTGGATTCCCAGGTCGGGTGCGCCAATCGCTCCCCATGTTGATTCCAATTGATTCTTGCTTTGTGGCTTCGCCTCACTGTGTGGGTGTGTGTGTGTGCGTGTGTGTGCTTCGTTTGCTTCGTTAACGTTGCAATGTCTGATATGGTTTGCCCCTGTCTGGTTGCTGGAATCCAGCTACGCCTCCTCATCTCCGACAGCCTCCACATACGCATACGTACGAGCGTGCTGCATTCCTGTGGGCGTGACCTGGCAACCGGCCGTAAACGGCACACAAAGGCATATTATAAATGCCGCATTCATTTGGTTATATACAACAACAACAATCAACAACGAGCCAGCAGACAGCAACAGGCAACAGGCTTCGCTCTTGTTGTGCAAAACCCATTTAAAGTTTCGTAATTGTTGTCTCGGCTCAAAATTGAAAAATCAATTTGTGATTATGCACAAATTTTGGCATAATATCCCGCCTTAAACGAGTTTTCAGCCTGATTTCAAAGTTAGTAATACCATTTTGATTTTACAATCAGTCGAAAATTTCATATTCATTTAGCTACAACGAGTGCTTGAGGGCGCACTTGACTTTCCAAACTTTCCGTTTCGTTTTGTATTAAAAAAGAAATAAGGAAAATAGAAGAAAACCCTTTATTGCAGATATTTTATGGCAACAACCTTAATAAAAACAGTTGCCAAAGTGCTGCTGCTGCCAGGGCTGCCAAGCTCGTTTTGGAGTGCACTTCAAATATTAAACGAATCAAGTATTGTTTTTTCTTGTTCTTTGTTCTTTTTGTGTTTTGTGCGAGTTGAGTTTTTCGAGCTGTGCAACTTTTCTCTCATATGTACTTCAGTTTTAACGAACTTTCGCCTCGGCAGCCCAACAGCCTTGTTCGAACCGAGTCGAGTCCTCGGGTCGAGTCCTTGTGGTCAGAAATATTTGAAATATACTCGTAGTAGTAACCAGAGTAGTGCATACGAGTGCCTTGAAGTTTTTGCCTTTTGTGGGACACACAAACAATGAGAGGCAAAAGTTGCCTCGAATATTTCTTAATTAACAGCTCGTTAATTGCATTACACATGTTGGAAAATGCACGACTCAAGTTTCAAATTTCAAAATTTACCAAGGCAAAACAAGCTGAGAAACTGAGTAAATTGAAATTGTTTAGTTTTCCATCTGAAATGCATACTTTGAATTGCTTTTAAATGCACGGCAAAGTTTAAGTTTACGTTCCGCAATTTGTGCATTATGTAATTGAGCTGTAAATTATTTTAATGAGCTCTAATGGAGGGCAAGTAAAATGTCTAATTAGTGCGCCTGTGCTTTAAAAGTTCGACAGCACACTGAGAGTGGTAGTTTACTTTAATATTTACTTTATATTTTATTTTATTTTCATGTTCGGTAATTAAAGTGTAAAGTAAGTTAAATAGTGCCTTTTTTGTATTTGTAACGTAGCTTTAATTAATCAAATTAATCACATACAGCTTTAATGTGCTTTCCAAGTTGCTTGAGCAATTTGAATCTGCGACAAAAGCTTTAAGGTTTGCTTTAATGTGCTTAACACTCTATTATACGTTAAAATACGTTACAAATCCTGCCACTTAAAGCTTTTAAAGCTGCTTAGCTCAACCCCAACAGCTTTAAGCTCTGCACATTGCATGTACTCTTCAAGCAAGTATATTCTTCTATGATACATCTTTGCAAACCTTTACAAGCCAGTTCACTTAAAGCTTTCGAAGCTGCTTAGGTTAAACTCAACACCTTTAATCTCTGCAGCTTGAATCGAGCTTGGTTCGCTTGGTTTATTGTTCTCTGCGCTTATCAAACAATAGCCAAGTATACATTTTAAACCTATGCAAACCAGCTTTCAAAGCTGCTTAACTTGCATCCGCCATAGCCTTCACATTTCTAGAGTCTTTCAGCAAGAAAATGTAACATTTTCCTTTGTACTCAAGCCGAGGGCTCTGCCCATTGAATCGAGCATTTTGTTTAATTGAAGTACAATATGAAATGCGCACAGTTGACTGCACAAATCTAACGACGTTTTTGGAGGGGTTTTTTTTCTTCATTTTTCTTGTGGTTGATTTTTTGTGATGCCCCTCTCCCAACTGAACTTCCCCTTCCATCTTTTTTTTTGCTGGGCATTTCTGTGTAGCGATACGTAAAAAATGCGAACAATGGAAAAATGCCCGTTTGCAGAAGCATGTTGATAGTTTGACTTCTTGATTAAACACACAAACACAAACACAAAGTGAGGCCATAATTGGAAATCTGAGCTTGTGGCCGGAAGTGTTTCGTTCTGGTATAAATAACTTAATAAATACCACTTCGTGGGGCAAGGAAGGGGGAAGCGGCGGAGCGATGCAATTATAGCGGTAAGCTTGTTATAGAGACGGAGTTAAGTATTTTATTTGCTCGAGCCATAATTAAAATGCCATGCGCTGTGTGAAAGAAATCGTAGCATACATTCGAGCGCACAACGTTATAAATTGCATTGTCAGGAGTTGTTGTTGCTGCTGCTGCCGCTGTTGCTGGCACTGCTGCCTTTGCAGCTTGTGCAATGCTTCCGCTCGCCTTTTCTGTATCGCATTGCATTGCGCCAAGTAGGAAAACCAATTTGCAGCTATCAAAACGAAGCAGCAACAGCAGCAACAGCAGCAGCAGCAGCGGCGGCGGCTTTGCCGTAGCGACAATTGATCGATTTGTTGGTATTTGCCAAGCAATCGAAGCTTGCTTGCCAGCGCAAATGGCAATAATTGCAGCTGTTGACTAAGCCCAGCGAGCGAAGTTATTATCGGTTAAGTATGAAGACGTTTAAATACGTGAAGCTTAAATATAGAGCGCATTTTTAAATTGGCCCCAACTACGCACATAAAGTTTAAAGACAAATGTGCTGATTATAACGATAGCACTTGATTAACGTGGGCGGGATAGAGCAGGAGCCAAGGAGGCCAGCCTGATATGCAAATGAGCTGGCGCACGCACAATTCGCAAGGTGGAACAGGGCGGAGAGGCGTTAAAAGGTGTCGCTCACTTGACAGCGCTAATGAAGGCAAAGGCAATGGCAATGGCAACGGCGACGGCAACGGCACAGCTCAGTCAGTCGCTGTCAGCGAAGAAACCGCCGACACAATCACGAAAGCAAATAAGCAAACAAGCAAACAGTTAGTCAGACAAAACTGTCGGCCCAAAAACGCCAGAGCAGCAGACAAACTGACAGCATTTTGGTTTTGGGTATTCGGTTTGGTTTGGCTTGGTTTGGTTAGGTTCGGTTAACGGAATTCGCCTCCCACCCCCCGTGGCGTCGTTATCGTTACTTGGCTTAATTAAAATGCTTCGCGCCGACGAATGGGCAATGTAGATAGTGTTTCAGCCAGACTGAATACAATTGGTTTACGGCAAATGCTTTTAAGCTGGCTTAATTAGCCATATATAGTTCACATGACAATCCAGATCTTGCATACTTCCGGTCGCTTTGCACTGTAAATTTACAGCAGCAGCTCGAGATATTCATAAGACTGACAGTCTGACTGTCAGACACTCGTTGACTGACAGTAGCGTCACGAGTGGCAGTCGGACAATTGCGGCTGCTCTTGCCTGTCGTTTTTTGGCTTTGTAATGGCGTCCCCCTTGCCACCCCTGCCGCCTTATACAAAAACGTAAAGTATCATTAATAAAAAAAATAATGCCGCCCAAAGAATAGCGCATGGCACACATACAAACGCACACACTGTCGCAGTAGAGGAGGCCATCGCTGAGGCAGAGACGGCAGCGATAGCGGCAGCAACGTCTCTAATTGAATTTCTTATGGTCCATTAACTGTCAGTCCAGAAATCCGCAGAGTCAGAGCGGCATCGGGAGTGGGACTGGGTGTGGAAGTGGGGGCGGGGCGGGAAATGGTCCGGGAAAAGGAAGCCGAAGGTAGTGTGCATGATACTTATATAACACCGCCTGAATGAGTAAGCAACGCAAACGTAAACGTGACAGTTTTTAACAATATTTAAGATGTCAGCATGATATATCGTTTAATTTATGTATTGTATATGTCCGGGTGACTGTCTGTGAGCCTCGCTCAGTGAGTGAGTGAGTGTGCGTGGAAGTTCGTGCGTGTGCGTGTGCGTGTGCAGAGAGGGCCCTCGGAGAGATAAATTTAATAAAAACGTTTTGTGCGTACTTTTCAATGCCGGACAGCTAAACGCCTAAGTAATATTTTGTGTTCTGAGCACTTTTTGGCATATTATAATTAGCTTTAAGATGAGTTTTTCACGTGAAATTTGCATGCCGATTATGGCTGAAATTTCATTTACAAGTTTTCATGGAATGAATAAATATTTGCATAATGTGGGTGTGGCCTACGGCAGGAAATAAGGGCAGCATAAATCGAAGTAGATTAATGCCTGTTTAAATTACCTTATTAAGTTATGTGTTCTGTTAAGTCAAGTCTTATGTTATGTTAAGTTTAATGTTATGTGCAGTCTTATGTTATGCTAAGTCGAATGTTACGTTCAGTCTAATGTTATGTTAACTTTAGAGTTCTGTAATGTGATCTAAGTCGTGACACTATCGTAAGTCGCTTAAAATAACATTAACCTTGTCGATATTCCTATCGATAAAAGAGTGTTGAATTGCGTGGAAAGAGCGGGTGAACGTGATTATCGGCTGAGAAAGTCAATAGTATTAAATTATAAGAAAACAATAAAGAATATAAAAGAAGATTATCTCAACTCATAAAATATTTACAAGAATTAAATTAATTTCTATTTTAGATTAAGTTAAAGAATTTGCTCAGGAAGTCTTGAAAACAATGAGATTCCTCAAAGATATTCAGTATTTACAGTAGAATGGCTTTGTTTAGTTGTTGCAAGCTACAGTTCGTGTCATTGTTGCTTAAGTTCTCTCCTGTTTGCGCCTGCAGCATTTGCATTTTGCAATGTTATCATTTTGTCGCGCAGGCGATTTACAATTTTCCGCTCCAACTATTCGCAGTATTGGCGACAGTGGCTGGCTAAATAAAATAAAATAAAATAAAGGAAACTGCCGCGGCTGGAGCAGGTAATGCAGCCAAGGCGAGGACTTCCTCATCCGGTGCAGGTACTGCTGACTTATTTATGCAAATATTTTTCCACCTGGCAATTTTATTTCCTTCTACAGAGCAACAAATATATTTCTTCTACATTTTTGCTACATATTTCTATTTAATTTGGAAAATATTTTAACGCGCCAGTGCAACTGCATTTTCGCTGGCTGCGCGCAGCACTTTAAGGCTGATTTTCAATTGCAATTACCTCTAATGCGTTTTACCTGCGCGCGACTTGCAGCAGCAATTTCCATTGATTTCTCATGCGTACAAATTGCCGGGAACATGCAGTGCGAGGCTGTTGCCGCTGCTGCTGCTGCTACTGTTGGCCAGCAATAATGACCCATTAGCAGCAATTACGTACTGGCAATACGGTTAGCCTTTAGCGCTTTCCATTTCGAGCCGTTTCGAGTGTTGTGCTGCAGCTGCTTTTGCGACAGTTGCCATGGCAAATGTGTCGGCCACGCGGCGTATGTGCAATCCGGTTGAGCCGAATGCGTTGGCGTTGCAGGCAAATTGACTTTGATTCCTTTTTTGTTTTTGCTTCAGTTCAAAACTCAATTTGTCGAGCTGATTGCAAGTCCAACTGCAGCGAAATCCTTTTTATTTTCCACTAGTTGCGTAGCCTGTTCACCCGATTCCAAAAATATATGCCAGACACGTACTTGCTTTATATACTTTGGTTTCTCTCGTTATTGCGCTTGTTGTTGTTTCCGCTCTTATTGCTGCTGTTGTTGTTCATGTTGTTGTTGTTGTTGTATGCCTATGGGGGACAATGTCAATGGCAAGTGCTGAGCTCTGGCACCCTGGAGCATAGTTAATAATAATTGCCTGCTTGGCATTGAACATGAACCTTCATCAATTTGGGATTACGCAGTCTCCCCAGTCGCCGTCTACCTCCCAGTCTGCCGCCCACTCTCGCCCCGCCTTCCTGCTTGCCTGCTTGAGGTTTGTTAAAATTGTCACGTTCTTTGTTATTGCAGCGAAATAAATACTCCAAGTTCGCCTCACATAGCTCAGCTCGCTTTGGTCCAGTTTAAAAACTTTAGCCAAGCGCAAAGTCGGAACTGTTTGCTCATGTGCCGCTCCAGCGAGCAAGTAATTAGCTTAGTACGAGAGCGAGCCGAACGAGGCACTTTGAGGGATTCGTTATGCCTCGGACTTTGGCTTTAATAAATAATTATTTCTGTATTTTCGGCCAGCAGCTTTTGATGTTGGCAGTTGAAAGAGCATAATAAGCATACGCCCGAGTTCCGTCGAACTGTTTGTTGCTGTTGCTGCGCCAAGATAGCTTACTAACTGATTAAATAGCTAAGTTGAGCTTTATTTTTCTAGGTTTTCTCAGGCAGTCAATGGAGTAAGACTCTCATGTGTTGTAGATTAATATTAATTAGCAGTCAGCACACACACTCACCCTCACACATGCACCGCATTGCGCTCTTTTGTTTTTGCGGATTGCCAACTTCTTCAATAAGTGTTGGTTAATTTTGTTATGCACACAACTTTGATGAAGCACAAATTGATTGCGCTCAGCACGTGTCTGTCGGACGCTCTCTTCCCCACGTCCCCCCTCGTCATTTAGTTATGCGTGTGCATTTAGCTTAGTGGCCGTGTTTTTGATATTAAAATTCCTCGTTGAAAGCAATTTAAAATATTCCATGGCATACTTTGCGGCGTCTCCTGCATGCATTCCATTTGCATGTACGCGCTAGCAGCAGTTGTTGTTGTTGTTGTTGCTTCTACTTTTCCATTTTCCACTTTTCACTCTGCCAGTCGATTCTCTGGAGCGTTGTCTACGTTTCTCTGGTTGTTGTTGTGTTGGGCAAACAAATAACTCTGGTCGAATGCGGATATAGATGCCGCACACGGCAACAGATACAGCTACAGATACAACTGAAGATGGCGAACAACTTAAAGAACTCGTATCATTATGTGCTGCGATGTTCTTGGGCTGCCACAAGCTGTTGCCCGCTTTACAAGTGCAATAAACTTGCCTTGACTTTGATTGACAGCTTTGGGGTTTTTCGGTCACATGCCGCAGTCATTGTGTAACGCTACTAACAA
Organism: Zaprionus africanus; assembly: GCA_018151435.1. NCBI lineage: Eukaryota > Metazoa > Arthropoda > Insecta > Diptera > Drosophilidae > Zaprionus > Zaprionus africanus. The sequence goes on from JAECXB010000118.1 coordinate 11,406,863, forward strand.
GCAACTGTGCTAGGGTTGTGTCGGGCGTAACGACTGTCTGATGCGCTAAAGAACATTAAATAAATATGTTGCAGACACTTGTGAAAAAGGAATAAATAAATGAATTATATACAATTAAAATGAATGTAATATGAATAAATGAATGAATATAAATAAAAAAAATTTGTTGGCCTCGAGCTTCCGCAAACAGACTGAATTACTGTTGTTCCATCTGATTTGTATTTTACAGAGTATGTTAATGTTAACGTTTACAGAGTATAGTTGCTTACAGATAAGCAGCGTATGCTGTAGCTTTTACAGAGTATGCAAATGTTATTTACAGATATTTTCTACAGAAAGAACCTTTTTTATCACTTAAAATAAATTCCCACATATAAAATAACTATACTTCTCACTTGCAATAATGAAATTTGAAATGCCCAAATCCGGCCAATTTAAACGTCATCTATTTTACATGCCAGCTGACAATCTATAACGTGTTAATGTTGTCAGCTGAATTGTTAATAAAATGCGGATACTTGAATTTCATTAAAAATGCATTCGCAAACGAGGCGGCGGCTGTGTTGTGGCATGCTACACGATACACGTAACACGCCACATGCTAAATTATTAATGTTAATATATTTATAAGGCTGCCGTCGCCTGCCACAGATTGCAATTGTAATGCGGCCTGTTTCGGTAATAATATGCAAATTCTAATTACAGTATCTGCTGTCTTTGCTTTGAAAATTGCAAATTTCAACAATCACTGTGTGTGTAGGTGTAGCTGTATGGAGGAGAAGGGCTGTGTGTCTGGGTGTGTGTGTGTGCATTGTTTATTATATGCAAATTCAGGCCCGAAACATAGACGATGAAATTTGAGGCTTGATTACATCCATAGATCGATTGATTTTACTCGCACATGTAAATTCTATGGCCTTTATTCCAGCGAGTCAATTGAAAATCAATCTATATATTTGTTATATTTATTACATGCGCACACATAGAATAGAATATTTACATACGTTTGTGCAAATAGAATATTGAACCATAGCAAAAATGAATTTCCATAAAAAACCCGCATTTAAAGTAATTTTAATTACGCATATGGGATAGAAAATTGAATTGAATTTCACCTGATGCCTCCTGTGACCACCGATGGGCCACACAGGCGACAATTATCTGACCCAGCTCGGGGAGAATGTGCACAAATTTAAGTTTCAAATTGCTTGCAAATGCAACTTGTAGACCACTTGACCTCCCCTGCCCCCCCTAACACCCTGTTGCTGTTTCCCATTTATGCTGCAATATGATTATTTATTATATTCTATGCTTGTCTATAGTTTGCTGGCTCCGGCAACGTTAGTTGCCAGTTGACCTGTCTGGGCAGAGTTAAATCAAAATTTAAATTGTGTGAACTGTGCATATTTTGATTGGATTTTCCATCTCGCTCTTTCTCTCTCAATCTATCCATCTCTCGGGGTGTCTCTCTGACAATGCGGTCTACCCAAACTGTTCGTAGCTCGAGAGCTCCGCGCACTCTGCAGTAGATGACTCAAAGGGTTGGCCACAAAATTGGTTGCATGAAAATACAAGAAGGACAACTGTTGGTTAATTACAGGCAAGCAAAATTTGAAATTAATTAAATTTGCTTTGATGGCAAAGCTCTATTAAAACGGAGCTTTTGACTGCAGTTGTAAATCACAAACAGAAAGTGCAAGCACATTTAAGCTTTAATTTCGATAAAAGTCGCTCTTTCCTTCAACTTTCTCCTACTCTTTCTCTGTATTTATTTTTCTGTTGCCATATTTTAATGTGAATGAAATGAATAAAACTTTTGCATATATTTGAACAATTAACTGAAAACACTTTAAATGTAAAGCACACATTACGCGGATGCCGGGCGAGTTATTTACGCATTATGTTTGCATTTAAATTTATTTTTGCCACTTAATTTCTGAGTTGTGGTCCGATTAAAACGCTTATTCGACTCAACAATGTCGGCGACATGGTGCCGACTTCAACCGTCAGCCCGTTGCCCCGCTTCCCCGCCCGCAACAACAAACAATTGCAAATGCCATCAAAAGTTACTCAAAAGTTCAGAAGTTGGTCAAGCATTTTGCAAATAGCCTGCCAGTCAGGCGAACTGGAGCTGCTTCTGTCCCGCTCCCGCTCCCCTCTCACTCCCCTCATTTCTTGCCTGCCTGGCTATCATCAGTTAGCCAGGTTATATTATTTCACTTTTTTCTTCCTTCCCTTTTTAGCGCTATTGCTGTTCGAGGAGGCCAAGTGCTTTATTACTTATTCAAGTTCCCATTCAAGCCGATGCGCAAAAGTTTTCATTAACTGGGCTGCGGAAACAGCCACCTAGGGGGGATGGGTGGCTGAAGAGGGGTCAGACAGGGCAGACCAGGCAGGTATGATGTTGCCAGATAGCGGCTGGGATGGCCAGTTCGGAGTAGTTCACAGTGGTAGTAGTAGTAGCCCGAGTGCTAATTGTTGAACGGAAAATAGCAAATTTAATAAGTTTTTAGCTGTTACTCGAGTTGCCATTTCCAGGCAGCAGGCAGCAGGCAGGCCAGTAGTCGCCAGTAGTTGGTTCAAGTGTTTTTTTCAATTGCTCTTCTAAGTGCACACAAATGCCCAACATTAAGATATCTGCGCAATTTGAATGCATAATTCCGGCAGTGGTAGCCGGGCCTCCCTCTCTGTTTGCATAGTTGAGTAGCAGTAAAACTGCAATGAATCATATTAAAAGTTAAGTGAGTATGAGGTAAATGGCAACTATTGAAGCGGCTATTTAATGTTGCTGAATTTGCCCAGAAAAGGTTCTAATTTAACTACTTATTTTGTTGTAGTGGCTCTAGAATGAGCATTTTTTCTACTTTTGATTTTCCTGGTGAACGATAGTCCGGTTATTTCATAGCTTTCATTACCATTTGAGTTAACATAAATTTAACATAACATAACAAAGAGAATTTACAGCAATGATCAATTAGAGCCAGCCAATCTGTTAGATCGATAGTTATCGCTGTTAACACAACATTACTTTACAGAACCAATTTGAGTTAACATAATATGCAAACAAGCCACTAAAGAGGAACACTCAGCTTAAGCAGAGCCCAATTTTATTACGTTTATTTTACAATTAAAAATCCAATATTTAAAATAGAGCATAAAAATTTCAACACGACATTTCTTTAAAAAATCCATTGGTGTTTAACAAAGTAATGATAATAAAAATGTCCACTTATCCTTTGAAACATTTTGTACTATTTTCACAGCTTAAATACATCAACATGGAATTATTTTCCATGGTAATCAATTAATTATCATTATTAATTTCAATAGTTGTAAATCTTTTTCAATGTTTGCGCAGCGGCATCTTGTGAACACAATCCGCTTGTCGAGGGATTTGTTCAACGGATACAATTAATAAATTTCAAAAAAATGCATATTTAAAAGTAACCATTTTACGTGGAAAATATATATAAAAGTTTGTATTTATAATTTGTATAATTTTAAGAGCATTTATAATTAATGCAAATAATTAATTATGTAGCTGCACGTTTGCAATTTCATTAATTGCGCGTTTATTAATGTCAACAATAAACAACAAACAACGAACAAGCTACAGCAGCAGTACCGGCAGTAACAACAACAATAACACAAGTACAACAGCAACAGCAACAGCAACAACTGGAATAACTCAAAAGCGCATAATTAATGCCATGAAATGTGCATAAATTCAAAATGTGCTCCCAAAGCCAAAGGCAAACAGTCTAGAGCCGCAGGGTGGCGGAGAGAACGGAGTTACGTCCGTGTAGGGAATGGGGAGAAGGGGGCGGGTTTCCCTGGGTTGGGCACTGGGAAAAAGGTCAGGTGAGTGTGTCACCGGGAGTGATAAATACTGCCAGCCATATGTGCACAAAGGATTAAAGTTTTAAGCGCCGCGTCGCTTTATTAATTTGCATGTTGCATATTTACAGGCGCGACGCGCATAAATCAAACGAATTACACGCGCCGTGCGTAATTTAAACATTAAAATTAACAATAAATAACATCCGACTAAATTACATAATGTCTGTGTTTCCCTTCCCCTCTCTCGAGTCGAGCAGCAGTAGCAGCTGTCAGCGAAAAGAATAAATACAATAAAATCGCATATTTGTTTGCCTTGCCCACAAAGGTAAGAACGGAAGAGGAAGCTGAAAAGAAGAGCAAAGAACAAGAAAGACACACATGTTGCTGCTGTGTACGGGGGTTGTGTGTGCCTGTGTGTGTGTGTCTGTTTCCGTGTGTGCCTGCAAATCGAGTGCATAAACAAAACATTTCATTGCGAGCATTGAAAAGGTTAAATAATTTGATTTGTACGTCGAGCCAAATGCAATATACCCGTTAGTTAAGAGTTAATGCAATAAGAAAAGGCATAACAGGGAGAGACTTAAAAAGTTGAATCACTTTTTAATATCTTTACTATGTTTCTTTCCCTTTTAATCAATTACATTTTGCAGTTATTATGTTTAACATTACAAAAATATTATTTTTTGTTTACCTAAGAAGATTTTGCATGAGTTATTTTTTAAAAGTCTTGTAAAAGAATTAAAAAACGCTCGAATTGATGTTCATATTTTCTTTGCAAACGCGCCTACCCCCTTTGACATTGATTTTAATTGAAATCATTTTGCTGCCGTGTGTTTTCGACACGTGTTTAAACAAGCAAAAGGAACAAGTTCATTAAGCTGACCGCAGAGAGAACAGTTGCTGGAACTGCACTGCCAGGAATTGGCAACAACCGATTTGCTTTCATTAGCCGGGTCGAGTCAAGCTGCCAGTCTGGGCCATCTCGGGTGTGTCATTTTCGTGTTAAAGACGTTAAGTAAGTGCACCCCGAAGTACACCTCAAAAGTAATAGAGATTTACAGCCGACAATAAAGCCAAGGCGCGCACACACACACAACCACAAAGAGTGGAGTGCTCATGACATCAAAAGAGATTGTTCCCTGGATACACTTGCCACAAACACACACACACACACACACAGAGACTGTGAACTTTGTTAGGCATTTTCCATTGGCATTTCGTGATTTGCAGCAGATTTGCCTCTTTGCCTGCGTTCATTAATCTGCGTCATAAAAAGTTCACAGCCGAGGCAGGAGCAGGGGGCGAGGGCTAATTAAGAAGTGCTAATGAAAAATCCAACATACGTTTGCAGTTGGCCAAAGTTTTGGTCATGTAGCAGAGTGTAACATGTTTTATACACGAGCGTTTTGCATGCGTGCGGCAAGTTTTTAATTAAATAAAGTCTTTGTGCTTTGTTCTCTTCTCTCTCTCTCTCTCTCTGTCCCTTATTCTGCTCCCTTATTGCCTTTTTGTTACGCTTTTTTCGGCTGCTGCAGCTGCAAAACTTCCGACAACTAAAATTAAGTCAAGAAAACTTGAAGTTGCAACTTCTTTTAAGCAGGCGAAACTGGAAAGTATCTTAAAGATACTAGCTTAAAGACGCCGTGACAGCTGGATTAACTTCTGTACACGACGCACACAATGAGAGTACAAATGCAAATGCCAAGAGAGCGAAAAAATATGTTTAAAAACGAAATAAACAAAGGGGGACACAAAGTGCGAGGGAGAGAGAGGGAAAACTAATAACAAAATACAAACAATTTGTGGCCATATAAATTTGTATGTGCCAAGCGGGGCAGGAGAAGAGAGTGGGAGGTGGGCAACTCTGCAGGTGCCTGGGCACGCAGTTGGGCTTGAAAAGATAGGTAAACAAAATCACGTTGGGTAAATATTATTCCGTTTGCACGACTCATGAGCCGTACCGACCGAGAGTCGACATCGTCGGCAGAGTTGACTGAGTCGCGTCGTCGCTGGAAACCAAGTTTGGGGATTTGTTTTTTGGCCGACTGCTGCTGCTGTTGTTTTGCGTTTTTAGAAAACAAATTTCAATTTTAATATTTCGGCATTTTGTTGCTGATTGTTTTTCTCCCTCTCTCTTTCTCTTGATTCCTTTTGTCGCCATTGTTGCGTCGTCTGGCGTTGTCGACATCAAACACAAGAGCAAATGATGGAAGACACACAGGGGAATCAAGTGGCAAGTTTTGCTTTAAGAAAATTGAAAAACATTTCTCAAAAAATGTACACAAGTAAGTACAAATAGCAAATGGCAAAGTTTTTGACCTCTCACAACGAACTGGGGTGGAAGTTCATGTTAAAACAGGGGACATACTCTAGGCAGAAGGTAGAGAGGGTATATAGAGTTGTTAGCTTGACTAACAATTGAAATAGGTTCAAAAACGAACTTTTCATTAGCAAAATATATTACAGAATTTACTATAAAATATTCTAGAGTATTTAAGCGTCGTCCCACTCTGACAACTTGTAGTTTTTTCTCGTTATTTATTCTCTTTAAAAGTTTTTACGAAATTTCATTGGAATCGAGTTATTCGCAAGAGTTTTTTCTATATTATTTTGGCAATTATCTGAGTCAAATAACATGATAACAAATTGCATTTTATCATTGCCAAAATTATCGTAAATTCACAGTAGTCAGCACCGTATTTCCGTGTGTATCTGTGTGTGTGTGCTCGTAAATGTGAAATCAAAACTCAAAAATATGTTCACGAGCATTTTTCATGTCAATAACTTGCTTGAGCACGTTCCCATTGACAATGCGTAGAACGTGCAATGTTTTGTCGTATTGACAATTTTTACACAGCTTCGTGCTCCAACTGATTCAACATTCAGTAAATCTGCGTCGCTCTCACTGTGTCTGTGTGTGTGTGTGTGTGTGTGTGTCTGGAAGGACAGTAAAATGTCCAGCCATAAGTAATATTTTGGTATGCCAGCTTGAATTCTGTCAAGCAGCTGTCACACTGCACTGCTTACCCGCCGCTCCTGCCTCGTCCCGCCTACCGCCTGCAGCCCTAATCTGCCCTATGCAGATGCGAGCCACCACACCACCTTCCACAGTTGCCTGGCTCAATTGTCACTTGGATTTCGTGCACACACGTGTGGCTCTATCTGCACAGACTGTGCACAACTCGATGCATACCAAAAATTTGTGACATGTCAAAAGTTGAGACCGTTTTTCTCTTATGCATTTTGCATGAGAGTTCAGTGCGAACCATTTGGGCCATTAAAGCGATTATTCTGCTGTGATAGAAGAGATACCAAGGAATATTAATACAAGTTATTCTAGGCACTCGGACTGGCGGCAAAGGATTAAGATTTGAATTACTAACGTGCTTGCTAGGGATGATGATTACTACAGATAAGAAAAGAGTCTCAGCTCTGCAATTTAGTTATATATTTATCAACTTTCTCGCATAATAATAATGCACTCTACAAGCATTATTAACTGTTCCAACTGCTCCATCTTCTCTTACTGTATCTGCAACTTCTTCTTGCAATATACTTAAATTGACAGCAGGCAAGACTGCTTTGGGGCACGGACTCAATAGGTTTGATACATTAGTGTATCATTTTGATTTACTTAGCACGCTCTGGCATGCGATACTCGGTGCTGGCTGTTCGATACACTAAGCGCATTACACATACGCTCTGTATGCCCAGGAGATATTTGTTACTTTGCTGCAAAGCCAACACATTCAGCTGATTCGCTTAGCTCGTAAAGCAGTCTCATACAGCACTAATGCCATGTAAAATGCTTTGAAATAGCAACTGCAGCTCGGAGCAGCAGCAGCAGCAGCTGAAGCAGCTAAAGCTGAAGCAGCAACAACAAAATGGCATCTAAGTAAGCTGCGAGAAGTGAAGCAAAGTGAACGTGGAAGACGATGAAGCAATGTAAGTGAGCAAAATCCTTTGGCGCTTTACTCGCCCTCCCTCTCTCACTTCCACTCTCTCTTTCGCTCTCTCTCTCTTTCTCCTTCTCATTTTGATGGCTGCCAAGAACTGAAATGAAGTGCAAAAGTGTAAAGTCGTAACTGAAATGGTTTTGCGGCTTAAAACGCATGTCGCTACAATTAAGCCAGACAGCTTGGGTTTTGTTTTCTAACTCGCATCCCGCCTTGCCACGCCCTCTTCCCCCTCCACTTGTTGGTTGCACATCGCAAGTTTATTTGGCTTTCTTTCGCGCTCGACTTGAGTAATTCAAGACTCGATGGTGTTTGACTGTTAATTTTCGCTCTCCTTTAATATTTTATGCGCCCTAACGAGACCAGAACAGATCCAACCTGACTAGCTCAGACCAGACCAGACCAGGCCAGACTAGCTTAGACCAGACCAGACCAGACCAGACCAGACCGAAGCCCGGCCAGAGCGTGGCATCATAAATCAGCTGCCAGCTGGTTTGCCAGTTCGAGCCAAGGGCTGGCAACAAGCAACAAATTGTCGGTCTGCGGCTGCTTGATAAATATGCCCGACTTGCTTCACTGATATGCCAGCCAAGTGCGCGCGAGAGCTCAATCTCCCTCTCCCTCCCCTTTCCTCCCTTCTCTCAATGGGTTATCAGTTCGCCTTAGCCATAACCGAGTTGATTGCGACGTCAAGCATCAATTTCGGTCGCCATGAATATGTCAAGCGAATCGAATAACCCTCAACGGGTTCTGTCACTCGGTAATTGGCGCGCTTGAGCTGAAACTCGTTTATTTGCGCAACCATTAATGAAGCACTTTGAGTACTGCTAACTGTCCAAGGCCTGTCGATAAGGTGGCGAAATAAATAAATTGCTAAATGATCAATTTAGTTAGTTTACAGATCTATTGCACATCATCTTAACCTTGCTATAAACCTTGAACTTTGCGATTTAACATTGGATTTTTGTCACCTATACTCATCTTTTAATTCTGTCGCCCAACTGCGGCTTAAATGAGCTGCAAGTGGTGCTTAAAGCAAACGGCATTTGAATTTCAGCTGCCAGCCAAGTTGGGCTAACGGATGTGACAGAGACGAGGCGACAGCGTTGCAACAGCAGCGGCAACAGCAACAGTGGCAACAGCAACAGTAAGAGACCTCGCCGGAAACATAAATTCGGTCAGGTTCGTTTGCGAAAATCCTGACAGTTGGTGGCACAGCAGCAACAAAGTGGCCGCCGCCAGCGGAAATGCGAGCCGAAACTTTAAATTACTGTGAAATTTGAAGAGTTTGCCCATTAAGTGCTAGAACTGCATTAAATTGTGGGAAAATAAACCAAGATATTGCAGCTATCCATGGGGTGGCTTAGTTACTTTAGGGATTTAGACTAACTTCACGATGCAGTCTAACTAAACTTACAGTAAGAGGAAGAAACGTCTCTGTTAATCAATCATTAAATCAATCTATAATAACTAAAAACTCTCCAACTATATTCATCATTGCTTGCAGATCGCACACTCAGCGCCTCATCAAGTATGCAATAAAGTGGAGCTACCCCACGGAGAGCTGATGGGAATGGAAGAGATGTGGCGATGCGCAGTTTTAAATCATCATCTAAATGGATTCTCGGACTGAGCATACTTCAGTGGGCGTGTTAAGAGTTCGTTTGCACTCTCGATTCGAGTGCTAATTGCCGGAAATAAAAATGAAAATCACATCCTGTACTCTCCAGCTCCAGCTCGGCGGAAACGAGGGCCACAAGCGACCGACAGCTTTGGCTGCAATGATGGAATTTTCAATGCGTCTGGCTTTTATATATTTTTCTTCGGCTCTCTACCTCTCTCTCTCTCTCTATTTCTCCTTCTCTTGCTCACTCATTCTCGCTGGCTCGCATTTATTTTATTTTATTATTCATTTATTGTGCATATTTTCTGCTACGTTTGCTCTGCGCATTTCAGCTGCATAATGGAAATATAAAACATATAAATAAATATATATAGCCAGCATGAGGTTCCTCATGACTATTTGTTTTATTGTTCGCTCGGTTTTTATTTGTTGTATTGTTTTGTTTATGTGTGTGTGTGTGTGCGGCTTGAAGCCAACAATGGCAAATCAGGCTGCAGCTTAATTTAATTTGACTGCGTTGAATGCCCCCAGAATGTTAGTCTGTCTTGAGTTTCATTTTATTACGTTTATTTCTCAAATTAAATGATTTTAAGAGCGATTTAAAGAGATTTAAATTATTAAATATTTGCGAAATTCTTTGTTATTTATTTATCAATAAATTGCCATAGTAATGTACCCCCTTTCGCAGTGTACACTTGTCATTGTGCCATGTGCCATGCGCATATTGTCATTGCGCATACGCCGCGTCGTTGAAGCCTTTCATTGTAAGTTGGTTAGGGTACCGACGATGTTGTTGTTGTTGTTGTTTACTTATTGCCTAATTGCATGAATATTTTTGCATGAGCGCCTTTTGTTTATTATTGTTGATTTGCCGCATTTCAAAGGCACCCAAAACTCAATGCCAATTTAAATATGGGAATCGTGTCGAATGTTTACACTTAATTTGGCTCTAAACTACATAAATCCATAACAATCAAGCTCGTTGGCACGTTAATTAAATAAAGACACTGCCCACTTATGCATAACATCATAATAATAATCGTAGCCAATATAGAGAGAGAGCGAAATAAATATTGATTATAATTGTGGAAATCCCGTTCAGCTGCTCTGTCTGTGACGGACGGACAAGTCAAAGCTGTCAATTCTAGCAGTCCTCTTTTTGCAATTTCACATTACGAGCACAAGGCAGCTGTTGACTTCCTTTGACTGGCACATGGAAACGCATTCAGCTCAAGTCGAGTGAAAATCCTAAAAGACAGCAAACCGCCAACTGCCCAGCCACTTGCCAGCTGCAGGTCCTTTCTCAAGCTTGCACTTCCTCCATGCTGTACATCCACCCTGCCCTTTTACACTACATATTATATATACTTATATACGAAACGGTTTTTATACTCTTCCTGCAGGGGTATAGTAATTTTCATATATCAAGTAGTTTATGCTTCGAAATTAGAGAGGAAAAGGAAAACTTATTTTTGCCTTATTTATTTTCATTGTGTAGTTGCATTCTATAGTGTTTGAGTCTTATTTTTAATGCAGCTGTTTATAGTCACACCAATGCGTGTAAAATAATTCACAATTTAACAATAAATTTAATTTAATTCATAATTTCATCAATGTTTCAACAATATCGGTAAACATTAACAGCTGTTTAAGAGCCGCTTAAAATAAGCATAAGACTTAACAGCTGCTTTAAAATAAGATCTAACAGCAGCTCATAATAAGACTTAACAGCTGCTTAAAATAAGTTCCAACAGCTGCTAAGCATAAGACTTAACAGCTGCATAGAACAAGGTATAACAGATGCTTAGCATTAGATGTAACAGTTGCTTAGAACAGAAATTTGAACAGCTGAGTCTAATTGATATGGCAACCTTAATTATTTAGACAGTGACAATATATGTAAATAATAACTTATTTCATTAAGCAGTGAGCTGCCGCGAACAAATACATATAAAAGTTGAATTACGCAATAGAGTGCAGTTTAATTAACTCAGATAAATCTAAGATCAGACTGTCAGACAAGCATCACGCTAGCTTATAGTATATAGCGTATTTAGTGTGCTGCATGGCACGGATAACTGTTCATTCCTTTACACATTAAAACGCAACCTGAGGCAACTTGACTTACATTTATATAAAGCAATACACACACAAACATGACAAATACAACAAATACACACAAATATATACGATAGACTTCCCATGGAGAGCAACAAATTGCTTCTGATTCGTTCAGGCAGCTTGCTATTTCGAGTATTTTTGCACTTTTTGTCTTCGCTTTTTCTCAATGCAGCTGTGTGTATGTATGCATGTGTGTGTATGTGTGAGAGTGTTGGTTTGGGTTTGTGTGTAAGGCTGACATTCATTTAAATTAATGTCATTAAAGTGTTAAAAGCATCGCAAATGCTCGCACGTTCTGCAAATGTGTTTGCACCACATGAAAATGAATTTCCGCACCCGAAAAAAGAGAATTCACACACACACACAAACACACATATGTAATTAGTTGTGCGTGAGATGATTTTTCACTCAAGTTGGCTGCTACGTTGAAATTTTTCTCATGAAATTTCTCACGTACTTTAGCCAATTTATTGGACTGTGACGTTATTAGTCGAATAAATGAAATTTGCATGAATTTTCATTGGGTAAAGCAAAGAAAAGTGTGAGAATAAGGATACCCTAGATAGAATTCAATGGTTTTTATTGAAGTTATGCAATTTATAATTCATTAAGTTTAATTACCATTCATTCAGGCTCCAAATTATCTACACAATGCATGCAATACCTTAGTACTTCGTGTCTATTGACAAATAAATTGAAATTCAATTCAATTATTTACAGAAATTTCAATTTTCCCATCAGGCGATTGTAGCAAATTATCATTTGACAATTGAATGACGTGACTTGTGTGATGTAAAACTGTCGAATATCTTTTCAATTGCAAATGCAAATCACATTGCCAAAGAACTCGTTTAACTAATTAACTGTTGCCCCAGTTGAGAGTGGAATTCTCGCAGTGCACAAAGTTATTCATTGCACTTTTCTAAAGGGATTAAGTGAATGCATAAGTGCTCTGTATACTTTTTGTGAAGGTTTAACTTTATGGCTATAACATATTTAAGTAATTACGTAAAAGCGTTCTCAAAGAGGCACATATCCAACAATATATATATGTATGAGGTACATATATACAAATGATATGCGAGAGCTGCAAACGTGATGTGCAGCTGTCGTCCTCGAAAACGTGTCAGCCATTTTCATATACGGCCCTGACGCCCACAAATCTATCTGGATGTACTCATATCTGACTGTCTGTAAGTGTATGTAAGTGCGCTCTGCGTGTCAGTGTGCGTGTCAGTGTGCGTGTCAGTGTGAGTGTGAGTGTGCTTGAGTCTGTGTTAAGGCCATGTCATGCATAAAATATATATATGCACACATTTTTATGTAATGTCAAAGTGTGTGGAAAAATGCGGTTGAATGTATATATTTCATTACGAACGTCTTTTGTCTGTGTCTACGGTTAAGCTTGCAGATTGTCTGAGCGGTTTGCCTGTGCTATATTATAGTACTAATGACACGGGTCGAAAGCGACACTGAGTACTTGGATTAATCCAGAGATAGTTTGAGAGATTGAAAACAAATGAAGTGTAAAGAAACTTGCAAGTTTTAAACCTTTAAGTTTCTGTGAATGAAAGAGAAACAAAGAATGATAGAAATCTCAAGTTTTATTCCACAACTTAAGCAATATTAAATCCCTCAACATTGAAGTTGCAATAAAAGCGAGAAAGGGACAAAGAGAAGCCAAGAAATGCAGAGGAATGGAGAAGAGAAGAGAGCGAGCTGTCAGTCTTACTTGCGGATTTAAAATTTGCTAAATCTCTCTCAAAAGTAATGCCCTTGAAAAAGATACAATATGACAACACATTACTAAGTTACAATCTCAAGTTTCCGCATGACAGCTGAATATATATCGCAATAAATAAGCCTCAATAAATGTAATAGGCTTAAATGTATGCTAAGCTCACTTAAGTTTTTCAGTTCTATTTATGGCGTTATCAAATTCTCAAGAAACTTCCTTCTTCCTTCCTTCCTTTTCCTTGGCACGTTACCTTTCGTCAAGTGGCATTTTCAGCTGGTATAATGTGAAGTAAAATGGAAGGAGTGCATGGAGTACATATTAAATTCTTTTTACACTGCGCAGCATAATGTGTATCCATATGTAGTCAGTAGGGGACCTGCTCAATATAATGTGCTTTTTTGTAGGGGCAACAAAGTAGTATAACATTTTTGAACTTTCTCCTTTCACTTTGGCTTCGCCTTGATTGGCTCTGCTTAAGTTTCGCCATCTTCGGCATTGTCTTCTTTGCTCCTCCTGTTTGTCCATGCAATTTCGCACAATTTGTTCGCATTGCTATTTTATCTATGTAAGTTCAAGTAATGGGCATCTTCTGGCCCCTACTCCCCTATCTTCTCTTCCTGCTCCGCCCCTGCAATCAAATAAAGCAAACTTTTGTTCAATGTCAGCGCTTAATTTCTCTGGCTTTGCTTTTGTGCTTGTTTACGGCTTAACTACATTTTGGTGCTTATTATGCTGCTAATTTAACAGCAGCCGCTTAATTGTATTTGCCTGCCTCTCAGCTGCCCAATCAAGGCGATTGTAGAGGGGGGGAGGGGGTGCAAGAGGTGTAGTCCTTGTCCAGGGCCAGTCAACTAATTAGGCTTTCGATTAACTTTGCCACGGGAACAATACAATATCAAAGTTCGCCGTTCAATCGACAAGCCACACCACACCCACACACACACACACACACCCACACAGCATCCCCCGCGTCGAGCACATAATCATTGTCAATGGCACGCCCACATTGACGTGGACTTACGCCCACTCATTGTTGCGAATCACGCTAAAGTTGAATTGGATAAGAGGCTAGGGAAGAAAGAGGAAGAGGGAGGAAGAGGGATATCAAATTTGAATCGTTTTGTAAATAATCGAAATATGAGAAACATTTCAAGTGCTTTTGGCCCGACTATATCCCTCCCCCTCCGCCCCCTCGCTTCGCTTAGAAAGTTTTGCGGTATCATTTCTGAAACTATAGCCTGAAGTGCACTAAGTGCAAGATTGCCGGAATTTCAACAATAGAGTAAACTTTTATATGTGTGCAAATTATTTGTGCCCAAAGTTTCAACCCGATGATGATGATGATGATGATAATGATGAAGGGAAAGTTCTATTTATAGATTTTTAGACGTGGTTACAAATCTATAGAAACATGCTGGAATTTCTGTTAAATTTATTAAATTCAAAGTTTGCACTAAGTATTTTGATAAGTTCTGCTAATTATTTGTGCCCACAGAGGTTGCTTGGTATTTATATTTTTGTGGGAAAATTATTTTTAATGAGATCTAAATTAATTTCTTTTGTTCAGCTGCCACAAAGGTTGCCACAAACGACGGAGAGACAAAGCGAAGCATCAATGAAGTTAGCGGAGTTTAAAATGCTTTAAACGTTCCTTTAAAAAGGCTTAGTAAACTTTATTTTCCTTTTCCTTTAAATTTCCGATTTGTAGCGATTCAATTAATGTCTCAATTTGTGGCTCAATAAAATAGTAAAAGATTTTTATAAAAAAAACAGTAAATAAAACAAGTAAAGAAAATCTTTTATTCTGTCAATGCCACAGTAGGATACCCCTTGCCAAATTATAAAAAATAGACTGGGCTAAATCAATTGGACTGCTGAGGCTGCTACTGATTCTTCATGGGGTCAGCCCCGACACTTGAAACCACTCAGAATACCCCCTTTTTTTATCACTTTGCATGGCCAGAAAAATCCAGAATAAAGCGCAAAAATTTGTCTGCGGAAATCGCAACAACAGCAGCAGGAGTAGCAGCAGCGCAGGAGCGGCAGGAGTGGCCGCAGCCGCAGACACATGCGCTGGCAAACAATGTAAATGTATCTCGCAGATACAATTGTATCTGTATCTGTAGTTGTGCGTTTGTGGTTTTCGCTTAGTTTCAGTTCGCTTTCTTTCCTTGCTCTCGCAACTATGCAAAGCATTTTCGTGTGTGTACGAGTTGAACAGCTTGACAGACAGAAGGAAAGAGAGAGAGAGAGAGGAAGAAAAGGAAAAGAGAGAGGAAAAGAGTGAGAGAAAGGAAGAGGCAGGCTAAGGCAGATTGAGTGAGAGAAAGGATAATAAAAATAAATTTAATGTAGTCACGAGTTCATTCAGTATTCATGCACTTTACAAATTTCTTGTTTCCGATGCGGTGCATGCCACAATTGGCTGCAAGGCAACACATGCGGGCTAGAGAAAGAGGGATAGGGAGGGGGCAAGAACATGCTGACCACAGCAGCCGCAGCAACATGTGCAGTCATCTGATCCAATGTACTTGCATTTGTGCTTGAGTGGACTTTAATTTGTCCACGCCACCCCCCCTCCCTCGTGCCACTGCTTTGATGAATACAAACTTTGGCCATATGCCTTATGAGTTATGAGAGTGCCTGAGTTTTGTTGCTGCCACTGATAGAGTTAACTCAATAGTTGCTGCAGATGTTGATGATGCTGTCAGTCTGACAAGTCTGGAGAAGTATTTTGCATAAAGTTGAACTAAGATATGTGTAGGGAATATGCAACTAATCGGGAAAGGCATAGGAAATGAAATTATGTATTATATTCTTGTATAAGGTATCGTATTCTGTTTGTTATTATTATGCTGGCATACATGTTGTTAATATTTTAAATCTACATTGCTCGGACAGAACTAATTTGACATTAGAGCCCGCATAATAGATGAAATATGCCTGAAAATGAAGGCGAATCAAGGCGAACGCACTGTGGTAAATTTATGTGAATTATCACATAGTAATATTTACGAATTCCCACAGAATTCAATGGACTTCTGCTGGGCATAACTGATTGCGGGAACGACAAATGCAGTTGGGCTTCTCTGTTTGTTTGTTTCTTTCATTGAATGTATTTAAATGCGCTTAAAGCCTGTGCCTGTGCAGCAGAGCAGAGGGCAGAGGGGAGAGGGGAGAGCGGTGCATCCGGAACAATGCAATGCCAATGCAAATATCGAACTGGGTTGCACGTGCACGGGGGGAGGGGCAGTTGCAGTTATGCTCGCTTCAGTTTGGGGGATGGCGGCTGCAGGTTGACAATCATTACGACGACGATGAACATAAACAACAACAACAACATTTGTTTCTGACAGACGGAAGCGCAAACATACACAAATGTAAACAAGTGTGTGTGTGAGTGTGAGTGCGTGTGCGTGTGTGTGTGTGAGCTATATTTACACACCACATCACGTGTTGCTGTATTTTCAGCAGGAAATATAAAAAAGTCAAAGAAAGTCGAGCACGAAAATGTAATGCCCTTAAAAATATACTGAAAGTGCCGTTTTATGCTATAAAAATATATATTTAATATTTTTACATTTTAAAATACAATGTCTGTTTACAAGAAAAAGAAATAGTAATAAATAAATAGCTGAAATAAATTTTTAAAGCATATTCTCAAGTTTTATTCGTGATTTCAGTATGAAAAGAAACTTTTGTTACATTTTTATAGCAACTTGCCATAAAAACATACGCCACGCCTGGGCGCAGGGTGCCTGTCAGCCGAGTCTGACGCAGAACATTATGTCAAATGTTTTGTTTTGTTTGTCTTTCGGTGCATGTCAACGCCTTTTGTTTAAACGTGTTTACGTTAAGCACGCTGTGCAGTGCAGCGAGAGAGAGGAGAGATTGGCACGTGTTGCCCCCAGTCGAGAGCTGAGCTGAGCTGGCAATCGAGCTCGAAATTAAACCCAAATCAAAGGCTTAACACGACTTGGAGCAAAGTAAAGTAAATCCCTTAGTCAGCAGACTCCTTTCTTTTCATTTTTTGCTCCTTTTCTGCTGCTCAGACTGACTGCCTTAAATTCCAAAGTGTCCTTGGGTTAACTTACCGAATGGACTCGAGTTGAGCACAAGTTTTGCGTGCCAGGGCGGAATCTACAAAGGAGAACTGAAGGCAACAGCACACAATTAGGTCAATACACTGTTAAATTGTCGACGAACAAAAAAAAAGTAGAAAAAAATAAGAAAGAAACCAAAAGAGCCAAGGGCATCTGTGTCTGTCCTTACCTCTCTCCTTTTCTCTATTTCTTTGCCCAGCTCTTGCTTTGTAGAACAAGACAAAATAATGTGCGATAAGAGAAAATTTAAGCTTCAACTACATGTGGGAGACTGAAAAAGTTGATGCCACTTTGTCTCAAGCAAATTGTTAATTAGCATCCTCGCCAGCGCAGTCCGAGCTGGCCCCCCCTCAGCTCCCTGCCTGTGTCTCCTCACGACACTTAAGCCGCTTTGCCTGCGTTGCAGTTGCTCGAATTAACTGTAATTAATATATGGTGTGTGCCTGCAACAAACGCACACTGAATTTACGCTTTGTCTGCGCGCGCAAGGCGCAAAGTTCAATTATGTAAATGCTGCTTTGCTAATATTACTCATACGCAGCGTGCGCCGTTGTTTGGCAGCTCGTTAGACGCACTGCCTTGCCGGCAATTATCATCAGTTGCAGAAACACAAAGTTGCCAGCATGGGAGAAACTGTGGGAAATGCCTGCTTATCAGTTTCCTGCAATTATTTGCAGACAAATTTGTGATTGACATTAAATGCAAACTATATAACACATACGCAGTGTGTTCCTTCTGCGTTACATTTCTCAACTTATGGAGAATATTGTAATTATATTTTGTAGTTGATTTCTATGTAAGAGCAGCAGCCGCTTCATTCAATGTCAAACTTCAGACGGGCAATAAATCTCCGTTGCGAACTTAAAAGTTTATTTATTTTTCACCTGCTGTGCGCAAAAGTGTCAGCCGCAGTCAGCGAATAACAATGGGAGTTTGTTAAAGAAACACACATTTATTTTCATCAGCCTTAAGCTCGACTTGACCTTGACATCAGCAGCTCTCGAGCGCGCCAAGAGCAGATAACGCGGGCTTAGAAGGGGCTTCATTTCATGAGTTTCTTAAGCACTTCTAGAAGTCATAGCTGTAGATAAAATTATATCTCTTTATATATTAAATATTAGTTACTATTTTGCTCACACTCTATATTCAATTAGCTGTGTGGATTGTTTTTATCGATGCGTAAAGCAAAGCTCGTTAAAAAGTCGCATTGCGGTCAGTTTGAGTTAAAAACAGCCTGTTCTCCCTCTCTCTTTCCGTCTCTCTCTCACTCTATAAATCATCACTGAGAAAAGATAAACAACAAGAAGCATACGTACACCCACACACACTCACACACACATTTACACACTCACCCTATGGCCCAATTATGCGGGCCAACAGCACAAAAGTGCAGACCACAACAGAGACATCATTAGTATGCAGTTTGTTGTTTGTATTTACAGCACTCCCCCCTCTCTCTCCCTCTCTCTTTCTCTCTCACACTCTGCTTCCTGCTCCCACTCAGTGTGTGTGGGTGAACTTTGGCCACAAGTGACTTACGCGTGGGCTGAGAGCATTCTCTGCTGAACTGAGGCATAAAAACCCGGCAAAAAATTCTGTTAAATACAAGGACACTCTTTAAGTAAAAACTTTACAGGGTATACTTATATACTAATGGAGAATGTAGTTGTTTACGGGTACACTGATTTGTGCAACCGCCTTACTTTCGTGGTGTTTATTCCAATAAAAAGCAAGGGTTAAAATTTATTAATTATAATTGTGCCGCTGCATTTTTTACATGTTATTCGAGAGGAGACTGTTTTAAAAGTGGCTAAAGTTAGACTTAACAGCTGCTAACATGAGACTTAACAGGTGCTTAGCAAAGACTTAACAGAGGAGACTGTTTTACAAGTCGTTAAAGTTAGCCTTAACAGCTGCTAACATGAGACTTAACAGGTGTCTAGCAAAAGACTTAACAGAGGAGACTGTTTTACAAGTCGTTAAAGTTAGACTTAACAGCTGCTAACATGAGACTTAACAGGTGTCTAGCATAAGACATAACAGCTGCTTAGGAACATAGATTTGAACAGCTGATTCTAGTCGTATGGCAACCTTGAGCATTTAGATAAAGCAGTGATCTGCCGCGAACAGTAGTTTTTTTAATTGAATCTAAATTAAATGATGATAGCTTGATACTCAGCAAAGTAGACAATATTTACTTATAGTATTCAACTCTTTTGACTCTTTAAGAGTTTACAAATGTTCGCAGCTGCGACTTGTCTTGCAAAGTACTAAAGACTACACCTTCACTCTCCTTCCTTGCCAAGCAACTATGCACCCACAGGTATCAACTACGTTACACATACGTTGCCAGACTACCCCACAGGGAGCAGGGAAGCGGACTCCCTTGGATGCCAAGCAAACTCCTTAATTAATATGGCAGCCTGCGTGTGATATAGATGCTCGATGCGCTTTCTATACATTCATATGCACTCAATCGCAAAGTGCACACACTCGTCTTCGTGTGCACTGAAATTTCGATGCGAGAGCGAGTGCGCTTCAGTAAATTTGAAAAGCTTTGCGATATTTTGCAGAGAGAGAGAGAGTAGGTCAACATGTTCTGCTTTTAGTTTTCAATTTTCTGTATTTCTCTTTTTATTTTTGTATTTATTTTTTTCTTATCTGCTGTTCAAGCAAATCCATCAGATATGCAATATCATGTATTATGATTGTATGGCAACAGCAACAACAAGTCAATGATGTCAATGAGCGAGTGACTGACTGCTGGCAGACACTGTAGACGAACCGAACTGAGCTGGCAAACACTCTCAGGCAGTTCATTGAATTGTCGAGTAAGTGAATTTGTTGTAAACTTTTTGGGAGCATTCAGCGAAATGTGTAATTACAAGTAAACATGGAGAACGTTCAATGCAGAAGCAGCGGCAGCATTTTGAGAGCCTTTCGAATAGTTAAAGTATTTAAAATATTCACCAGTGAGCAGTGAACTTTGCTAGTAAGCCTTCAATATTCATCATCATGCTGCAATTATTGGAGATTAATCAAAGTTAACATTGTTTACATGACTCATACTTACTTCCACGCAGATTACATCGTAGTCTTCACAGTGAGTGTTTTCTGTATGCAGATAGAAGATTATTAGAAACAATATTGCGATAGTGCTTGAAACAACAGCAGTCCAGAATAAGAAGTGATTAACATTGTGTTGTGAATGCCAATTCAGATTGTTCATTATTTAGAGATGAGTCATTCAGGTACACTTGATATCATAGGAAGAACACTGTCCGAAATCCGCTTTAAGGGCAAAGTGCAGACCGGCAACGATTAGACACGCCAAAAGCATAACCAGGAACCAATAGAGAATGCGATAGACTACACTAAATTTGCTCCACTTGCGTTCCTTTTTTATAGTTAGGGAATAATTCGAGCCTGAGTCGGATTCGTCCTTGGAAATCGTTTTCTTGTTTATGTATTCCCTCATTGTGATGCCAAAATCTGAGTGTGTCAGAGTGTCAGAGACTTCAATGTGTACTTCGGTTCAAATTACTCGACACATTTCGCCACAATAACTTTGGGCAACAATGAAATTTTATTGTAATGCCGCCTCGACCGGAACCAGGTCTCATTTTGGGGCAACAACTTTATCGCAGACCAGAAACTTTGGCTAATTATTTAAGTTAATTGGCCTTTTTGGCCGCAAAAGTCAACACAAACACACAACAAAGCGTCGGCTAAATGATGAAAGGGAGAGAACGGCACAAAAATAGGTTAAATATTTGTACAAAAGCCCACAAATGTCTCGCAAATTTGTTAAAATTACTTACAAACAAAGTTACACAATTTCGACTTCTTTCTTTAAACGGGGGACACGAATCAGAGAGAGGGAGAGAGAGAGGGAGAAGGAGGGAGTGGGAGATGGCACACATAATGCAGACATAAATTTAGTTTTGGGCCGTGACTTTTGTTGCTGCGCCCGGCAATCTGAATGTGAATGTGAATAGGAATGCGAATGCCTGCGGTGGAGCTGAACAAGAGAGACATAGTCGGACAGTCAGCACTCATTTCTGACCATTATTTGCCATTGTAATTGGTTGCACTCTCGCATATTTTATGAAATTCTTCAGCTACTGCTGCCACTCTCTCTCTCCCTCTCTCTCTCTGTGTGTTTGCCAGAAGGTGGCAAATGTTTGCCCATCAGCTTGTGGCCAATTAGACCTGTTTGCAGTTGGCACTGCGAGTGCAGCACAATGACAGGAGCTGGAAGTGGGAAGGCGTTTAAGAGACGTTTAGCTTTTACTTTAAACAGCGGAGAAGTGATTAGAGTAAATGAAGAGAAAACTAGAGAGCTAGAGACAAAATAAAGAAGGAATAGTCTAAAGATTAAAGCACAGCAAAAGACAAACCAGAAACCATCTGCTCTAACTTTAATCCAAAGAGAGGATTCGGGGTAGTAACACAGTATCACAGTGTGAAGAACTTTAAGCACAACTTGAAGACATAGTGCCCTTCATTCCCGTTCTCTATCAATCTTAATAGTAACCTTCAACCCCGAAACCAATATCATTGTCGGCTGATTACACTGGCACAGGGACTGCAGCACCCAATTGAGTTGCTGCAGCAGCCAATTAATCATAAGTAATTGTGCAAATGAACAATGCACATGGCACTTAATAATGCCGTTTGCTTAAACACTGTCTGCTATAAGTACGTTATCCTCATGTACACATGCATACATTTGTATATGTATCACAGAGTATGAACGTGTTTGTTTCTGTCTGTGTGCACAGCTCATTACGGAAAGTGTATGTTATTATGGTGATATGTATGCTGGTTGCTTCCTTGAATTTCGTTCCTTGCTGTGCTGTGCCTCTGTCTTCCTGGTTGCTCCTCTGCTCCTCTGGCCACCCACGCGTATCTGTTTGATGTTAATGAAAGTTTCCGTCGCGCAAATAAAGCCAAAAGCATGGAAATCAGTAAAACAAATTGCAATCTGCTTTTTATCGCACGCTGCATGGCCAGAGACGCAGATGGAGGCACAGAGAGACAGTCCGAGAGGGAGAGAGACCCGCCATCGTCACAGGACCTCATCGATTGCCTTCTGTGGGCGTGCACACGTATATTTTATACAGCATGTACAGCCGTATATATACTATATACAACCGTATACAGTATGCTGTCTGTGCCGCGCTGTGCTGCGTTGTCCATGATATTGACTTGCTCATTACGCTCCCGTTTGCCGGCTGCTTGTTGACTGCCGCCTTCGATTCGGACTGGTTCGGTTTGGTTCGGTTCGATTCTGGTTCGCTTTGGTTTGGCTTTCATTTCGATACGTTTTCAATTTAGCAAATGCCACAAAGCAGGACTCCTTCAGTTGGTATCGCGGCTGTGCAATCAGTGCTCATTTTACCATAAATTGATAATTTTCTAAAGGATATTCAATTTCCTGCAACAGCCTTTCATGCCACACCACGCGCCTCGCGCCTTGTGTCTTTGTGCCATTGACCCCTGCAGGCAAGCTAGACACTGTTTAAAGGCGCCACAAAGATGGCCACTGCCAGCGCCGTGTAGCAACTTAAATGCAGCATTAATAAAAAATTCAAAGTCGTTAGAGAATCGCAAAGTTTCAGGGCCGTCCGACAAACTGCGGAACTGACTGCGAAACTCGCCGCTCTACGTTCTCCACTCTCCTCACTCTTCTCCACCAACTGGAGCGAACAACTATAGAACTATGGAACTATCCAACTGTTTATTTTCAGTACACTTCTTGCTTGATGCCTTATTACGATCCTGCTGATGCTGGCCTGCAGGCTGTCGGCTCACGCCTTCCCCCCTGCACCCAGCTGGCTGGGTTGTTGCCGCCTTCAGCCTGACGCAAGTTGTCAACCAACTTTGCAACAATAATCGCCTTCCCGGGCTCACTGTGGCAGTGAGAAAAGTGAAATAGCAGCTCGGGAGTAGATAAAAACCAGAAAACAATAAGGCTTTGGGGTTTCTCTTCCGTGCTCACTCCTTCTATCTGTCCCTCTCTTTCTCTCCTTCTCTGTCGCTGCCTTTTTGCATTTGTATGCAATGTGACTTTTAGCAGCGTTTACACAGAGCTCAAGCCGAAAAAAGCCGGCGCCAATGCAGGCTAAGGTTAAAAGTATGCCGCGTCCCCCAACCCCCGAAGCGCATCTCCCTCTCTCTCTGTCTCTCTCTCTCTTGCTCTCTGTCGCTGGGCACAAAAGAAAATTGTGCATTTTCGGTTGGAGCGCAAGGTCTCTTCAGATTCGAGTCGTGATTACTTTAGCTTTTTGTATAAGCTGGCTTATTTGGCTGTTTTTTGTGATCAAAGCACCCAAAGGACTACGACGCTCCTACGCTGACCTAGTATTATGTTCGTTTGATTTCCATACCGAGCACCAAGGGTATTACTTGAGATTTATGCAAGTTGAACCTTTTGTTGGGTTTTATAAACAACGCATGGTATGAGATTGCTCTCTGACTATTTAAGTAAGAGCTATTAAAGATTTTGTTCTCCACAAGTTAATTCACTTTAAACAGGCTGATTTAAAGTAAGTTTGTTATTTAAAATACTTAAGTTTTCGTAGTAGATCACTGTCTAATTAAAATATTTAATGTTGTCACTGTGTAAGGTTGCCATATCAATTATAATCAGCTGTTCAAATCATGTTCTAAGCAGCTGTTAAGTCTTATGCTAAGCAGCTGTTAAGCAACTGTTAACCATCCATAACCTGAACTGCATTTTATACATTATTATGTAAATTGTTCAATACAGAGATAATAGTAAATTTCCATTTGCGGTAAAATTACAAAATTGAATATTTCTAAATCACCCTCTACCATTTTTGACACTTGATAACTATTATAATTATTTAAATTTTGTTAATAATCCGAGCCTGATTTAATTTACACCGCGCCACACATTTAGGGCCAAACACTTTTCAAAATAAATTGAAATTTCAGTAAAATTAATTAGTGGGGTATCAAATGTCGAACCAGTTCGTTGGCCGTTGGGTAGAGTTGGATTAGTTGATTAGCTGCGCTGAATTATTCAAATAGTTAGCGCACTTTGCTGTCAATAACATTTATAATTGGACTAATTGCGGCGACAGGGTCACAAAAGTTTTGCCGAGCTCGCGCGTTGTCAAAGTAAAGCAGACAAAAGGAGTCGAGGCACGTTATCTGCTGGATATCTGCTTAAGTACTTAGTCGCGTATACGTGTGCGTTTGTTTTACACTAGTGTGCGTAGCATATGTAAATTTCTGGCTAATTAAAATTAGCATATTCCCTTTCGCCAGCCAGATGCGTGCTGCGAGCACGGCGCACAGCTGGTGGCAGGATGTGGGCTTGGTCTGGGCTAAAACCACATTAGCTGACGGTGCGACTTGGCGCAAATAAAATACCAGAAAAAATGGCAAGAGAAAAGGAGGCTGACCGGAGGAGTGACGAAGTTGGAATACCCTTTAGGAGAAATTCTAAAAGCTCTGTGGCAAAACTGCATTCATCTTAACTTAACTTATTGTGAATATAATACTTTATTAACTGAGTTGTTTATTTTAATCTAAATAATTTCAGCGAATATTCGATCTGTGCTGTTATCTTTCTGTATCGATAGTGTCGCTGTCCCGCTCATTCCACGCTATCCAACACTTTTCTATCGATAGTGATGTCAAAAGAGTTATCGCTTATTAAATGGACTTACGATAGTGTAACGACTTAACAAAGTAACTTATTAATTTATATTTATATATATTATTATTCTTTATACCGTGCAAACTGCATTCGAAAACTAAGCAACCCCAATTCACAGGGTATTCAAAACTACAGAGCGTTGCCAGCTGATTAAAAGGGAAAGCTAACAAGCGTTTGCTCTTTGCCTGCGGCTTTGTGTCATTTTTGCGCCACATTAGAATCGTAAAAGTTTATTGTGTTTTTTTTTTGTTTTGTTTTTGGTATTTATTTTTTTTCTGTCTGCTCTTTTGTTGTTGTTGACTTTGTTGTTTGTAGTCTGAGCTTTATGTCTAAGCCGTCAGGCATTAGGCTTTTTAATTAAATTGTTGGCTGCCTTTTATTATTGCGACTCAAAGGGGGTGACACTCTCATGTGTGTGCGAGTGTATGCGTAGGTGTGTGTGGCTATATAAATTAAGTTAAACTTTGAAATGTGCTTGCCATAAATTTGGCCCGCAATTAAAATGGCATTAAAGTGAGTTTTCTTAGCGCACACACTCACACATCGAAGTTAAAGCCGCGTTTAATTATCATAATTATGCTCGCAGACTTGCAGGCATATTAATTGCGCATACGCCCTGTTAAGCTTGCTGCATTAAAATGCTGAAAACGCATAAATAATTCTGCTGAAATTGTGCATGTGCACACACAGCAACACACACACACGCACACAGCGATATTTGCAGCTGTTTTTGACTGAGTTCACTCGAATTGTTTGCGCTGAATAGCTCGTGGTTTCGGTTGGCGTCTGCTTTTTGGTTTTGTGTTTGTTTACTGATTGTCCCTGTGTGCGCGTGTGTGTGTGTGAAATAATCATGGTTGCAAGAGATCAGTTTTAAAACAGTTGCTGGTAAATATTAATAGATAAACGCTTGAGTCCCTGCTGCCTTTTTTCTCGCCAAGCGGCTTCCTCTCACTCATTGTTAATTGCCGGAAGTGCGAGCTAACGGTACGCAGACTCAACTCAACTCAACTGGTCTCGACTCGCCGCTTACGACCACACAACCATGAATAGCTTTGCATTTTAAATGGCCGTGCAACACCGCGCAGCTTTCGCTTTTATTTGTGCCCCTTTTATTTAAGCGGTTGCCTTTGTAAATACTTTTAGAAAAAAGGCAAAAACTGAAGGTGAGTTTGGGTTCGTAATTTCCTTCCTTTTCAGTTTTATTTTACTTTATTTTATTTTTTTTTTCTTTTGCTGCTGTCTGCCTTTTTTTTAAGGTTCACACTAAATTTGAGTTCAGTCTGCAAGATGTTCTTAGGTTAAATGGTGCAGAAACGCTCTTGACTGTTGACTGACCTAAGTAAAGCTAAAAATATATTTAAATGTGACATTTTATGTGTGTGGGCAGCGTTGTTCGTCGTCGCTCGCCCAACAGGAAAATTCTCCGAAAATTCACTATTTACTTATACAAGTATTCCCCTTCTCACTGACGGCAAATAAATGTCAAACGCAAAATATGTAAAAACGAAATAAGAGCGATGCTGGTGGGGAAGAGGGGAAGAAATCATACTTGTGCCACGTTCCGCCTGGCAGCCTTGTGGGTTGCATTAGCCCCAAGAAGATTTGAGTGCAAAAGTGTCAACAAAATAAATGCATAAATAAGGATCACTGCGTCAATCCACAATGACGTCTAGGGAGGGGTCGCATCCCCGGGTCGTAATTCTTACCCAGTCAAAAGTCAATGCGAAAAGTATTCAATATTATAGCCAAAGCGACGACAGAGCAGGAGCAGCAGCAGCAGTGGGGCGTCAGCCGGGGAAGAAGCATAAAAATGTGCACTCTTCCATTATTAAGGCGTGTGCTCTCATGCCTGATAAATTGCAGCTGAGCTTTGGCTGCAGCTTCCCCGCTCCCCGCGCTCGTCCTGGCTTTGGGTGTGAAAATGTCTTATGCTTCGCCTGCGCTACGCAGATATTAGACAGCACTGACAGACATATCGAGCAGCAGGCGGCATTCAGCTGGCATTTCAAAATGAGAATTCACAGTGCGTTTCTTGCTCTGTCGTGGCAGATTTAATAAAAAGCATAGCATACTTTTCTGCGCAGCAGCTCAGCAAATCATTGTAATGACATTCTACGCTTAAATTGGCTACCGCCAGCTCCAGCTCCTTGACTAGGCCCACAGCTAGCTCAAAGCTGGCTAAAACAATAGAGCCAACTATAAGGGCAGCCACAACAACAACAACAATAACAACAATAGTCGGGCTGCCAGGCAGCTGTGGCTTTTGTTCTCGACTGCGCTCTGAGATTTTGCACACCACTTTTTTGTGTTATAGCTGCATTTTTTTTCTGCAGCTCCTCTTCAATCGGATCTTCTCTGTTTACGCGACTGTGAGTCTGTGTGTGTGTGTGTGTGTGAGTTTGAGTGGGTGGCTTGCAATATGCAGCCATAAATCTGCGCTTTCAGCATGCCAGTGCTTTCAGCTGCTCGCATTGTTGCATTGTTGTTGTTGCCATTGACAACACTCGCAGGGCGCAGGGCGCAGTGCGTCGTCATGTTGTTCCGCATGCAAAGTATGAAAACACATTGTTGTCCTTTTGCATCCTTACGGAAAGTGCAGAGATTGATACTGACATATACTATATATTGTACTTGGATTGGAAACTGGAACAACACAGGAGTATATAGCAGGAAATATCCTTGAAACTGACTTGCATATATCATTAGATTTACTAGGGTATCTCATCAACCGATGACACCCCATGACCTCGATGTAAATCCCTTGCCAATCACCCCGCACAAGATATTTATTCAGCTGACGAAAGAAAAACCTCGTCGAGGAGAATTCACATCAATTCATTTATTGTAAAATACGCTGGCTATGGCCAGTTTTTCTTTCGAGTCACTTAATACGTAACGTACATTAAATTAATGTGTACACGTACATACATACTATATATACTATATATAATGTATGTATATATGCTTATCGTATAGTTCGCTTGATCGTTATTGACTTAAGTTAGCTGCGGCTGCTCGTATTGTAAGTACATATTATATTTCATATACATGTATACTTTCTTCTTATACGTATTTGTGTGTGTATTTGTATTTTTGGTATATGCAAAACTGCAGAAAATAGTTTTTGTTTGTTTCCTGTTGCGTGTAGCTCGAGTTTTATAAATTATAATAATGTAAGTATGTGTCTGTGTGTGTTTGTTTTGCTTTCGTTATCTTTGGCATACATGCGAGTTGGTAAGAAATGAAACAATGAGTGGTTAAGCGGATGGTGAATGTATGTGTGTGTGTGGTGTGTATGGATAGAGGCTGATGGATGCTGATAACATTTATAATACAACAATTACATTAGGACTATGCTAAATGACTAATCGTGATATGGACGCTTACGTTTAACACTAAAACACAGAAGCACACAAATTGAATAAAATCTCTGCCCTGCTTGCCTCTCTCTTTATTCTCCTTCCTCCTCTCTCTCTCTCTTCCTCTGGCGACACATTAAGTATAGTTATTATTTGTCTGAGATGCCTAAACTAGTCGACTGGCTTGACTTAAGAGCTAACTTTAGTTATTATGGAAATAACTGCAGACATACACGCACTTATTTGTTCTGCTCATGATATGCCCAAATAGAGTTCAGTTTTGCTTTAAAGTACAGTTATTACGTAGATTAAGGACTAATCTTTTATGCTTTTCGTTTTGCGAATAGAGAATTTAACATGTTCACTTTGTTTTTTCGTTTATCAGATTTGAGCTGCGCGAACTTATGTCTCTATGAGATCTGCTGAAAGACAAAACAAATATGTACGGGTTGCATATTTCCATGGACAAGTTGGTTCTATAGCTAGATTAACTAGATTACGCATACGCCTAGTGTACTCTATTGTTAAGCACTTCTCTGTCTTCCCTTTTTTTTGTTTACTTTTTTCCTTTTTTTCTTTCTGACGAGGCTAGTAAGCTCCATTGAAATAGTATTAACTACAACTTAGACAAAAGCTAGCTATTTACACAAGAAACACGCTCCGAAACATGCTCCACTCCTGCCCATTGTTGACTCTGGCCGAGCGGTTTCCTTTGAATTATTTTTACATACATTATTTTGGGTTTTTTGTTTTGTTCTGTTTATGTTCTGCGTGTTTCACACGCACGCACTCCAAACTATAGTAGGCATGGCTATGGTGGTTCACTGAAGCTGTTAGCTGCTTGGGAGCGAGCTGATTGCTTACGCCTGCGCAGCGGCAACGAACTGCACCACAGTGTTAGGCTGTGGCCGTGTGCTGGCTGGCTCGACAGTTGTCGCTGCCGTTGTTGTTGTTGCTGCTGCCGCTGGAGGCGCCTCATTGCCATTGCTCGGCGCTAGACATTCGTCGCTGGGTCGCCGCTTGATCATCATTTGGCTTGATCTGACCGCAATCCATTCGTTGCGGCCCGCATCAAACCAAGTCAGACCGAGATTGTAGCGACCATTCAGATTGGCGTGCTGGCAATGAGAGAACCACCAGCCACCCTCATAGTTAGCAGCACAGTGCGTGTGTGATATATCACGATCGTCATCGATGGCCGAGAACTGCATGCCCTGCTGATAGTTCAGCGCATCCGATGCGTTCCCACTGTACTCGCCAATGTGCAGCCTATAGCCGTCCGATCGTGATGAGATATAGAAATACTTGTATTCCGCCACCCAGTTGTTGTCGTAGATGTCCTGCATTTGCACCAGCAGCTGCGTGCAGTTGTTCAGCGTCAGGTGATGCAGCTGCTCGTTGCCAATCCAATACTCGCCACTCGGCGTGCCAAAGCCCTGGGCGTAGTCTGCCCACGAGCGATTGAAGTCGCCGCTGCCATCGAAGCGACGCTGCACTGTCGTCCAACCGTCCGCGTTGCAGTGTGTCATAAGTGGATGATGCTGGCCGGCAGGTGCTATCAGATGCAGTCCATCTACACCCGTCGACAGCTCGCTGCAGTCCTGCGGCAGTTTATTTACAATTGCCTCGTACTGTGCCTCAACATTTTCCAATTCCGCCACCAGAGTCTCGGCCATCTCGTTGTCTGTACGCAAATCTGTCGCCTGCACTTCGTCCAGCAGCTGCGTCTGTTTCTGATGGTGTGGACGCTTGTGAGGCTTGTTCAAATGCGTAAGCTGTGGGCAAGAAATAAGGAAGAAATTAAAATGTGCAAAAACAAAAGAAAAATGCGCCACTTGCACTCAAAACAATTATTCTAAATTAATGGTCTGGCAGCACTATAACCTATTGATGGTCAAGTGCATGCGATATGTGCTTCGATATTTAATTGCATACGATATGTAAATCCATCGATACTCAAATGCATACGATATGTAAGTGCATACTCGTGACAGTGCTAAACGAATATCGATACTTAATTGTAGTCGATTTACGAACAAGATCACGATAAATTGGTAATTGTTATATTTAAAAAAGAGTTTTTAAATTATTTCACTTGCTGCTTACCTTATTGTGTAGTTCGTTGTTCACCAACGTCTGAACGCGATCCACATTGGTCTGCAGCTGCTGCACGGTGGTAACCAGCTTCTTGACGCCATCGCGTTCCTCCTGCAGAGCACTGACACTGACAGCCATTGCCTGCAGGGAGCGTGCCGTATTTTTACCCTCCTCTCGCACCAAATTCTGTTCGGAGCTTATTTGTGCATTGGCGAATTCCAGCTTGGAGATTTCATGTCGCAGTTCCGGTATGTTCTTGTCCATTTTACTTTGCAGTCCCTCAACATCCTCGAGTAGTTCCAGCATCGAGGTGTGCAGCTTGTCCAGCGTTGTAATTTGACGGCTCAAATTGAAATTGGCATTGGCGATGCGATGCTGCTCCACCTCAATGCTCCTAACGCGCTCATCGATGTGATGATACTTCAGCTCGTTCATTTGCCGCCGCAGAGTGCGCTGTGCCAGCTGCAGGTTGTGTATCTGTTGCTGTTGGAAACGACAATGGCGGCGTCTATGGTCGGCCAGTTCGCTGCTCGACAGCACCGGATGCGACTGAAAGGAGAAGAGCAAGATGGGTGTTCCATGAGTACTTGAAAGTGTATGCAAAAGCTGTGAGTTAGAAGAGACAGAAGCTTTAAAGCTGCTGCATTACTGAAGCGCTTTTGTGCTGTCGCGCTGCTGTTGCTGCTATCTCAGCGCGCACTTGTAATATGCATGTGCTCAGGATTATGTGCTGGGAATTGAATCCTAGATCCATTTATTATGAATGCATTTCATAACCCACCGCAGCGACAAACACACACACAAACGCGCGCGCCTTGCCCTCTTTGAAAGGATTGTGCAACAATAATGTTAGTGACAGCGACGCGTTAAAGTCCCCCGCGTTGGAAAAAGGCATTAGAGAAGGCAGAAGTCAATATCGATATTAATATGAACAAAAGTGTTGCATTGAATATCGTAATGTAAATATCGACAACACATCCCTAAACAACTCTATTTTGTTATCATTAAGTCGACTTGTGTTAATTGTCATTTAATAAAGTGAAGAAAATAAAGAATTTTTGTCGTGTCACGAATAGCACGCGTCACGCTTCCTACGCTAGGCACTCCCACACATGCACAGAGACTCGTGCACCTTCGAGAGCTTCAACGTACATAGATATTTAGTTGGGGCAACTTGGCAGCTGTCTCTGTAAGCACCACACAGGTTTATTTATGCGTTTCTTCCCATAGCACACACACATATGTATGCATGTGGACATGTATGTATGTGTGCGAATACATATGTGTATACATTTGCCACAGAGAAGTGGTATAATTTCACTGAGTGACAAGCGTTAACCAAGGTAATGGCATTTGGGTCACATTTGTGATTTGTGAATGGAAATGTAATGAATATGCTGGCAGCGCAGATACTAAATAGAGATACAGCTCGAGGTGGAGCTTTAGTTGAGTAGAAGAGATACAGATACAAATACACTTACACAAACAGATAGAGATAGAGAAATAGAGACATCGACATCGCATGCTGCCCTTCATTACAAAGAATTCTGTTTTTCATCTATGCTTTTGTGTGCGCCATGGCATCAGTCATGGGGCGATGTTCTTCATAATTGACTAATAAAGTATCTCGGAAATACTGGAGCTACTGAAATGTTTTGCTAATGAATGCAAAGAGCACGAGCAAAAGCATAAGCAGAGGAGGAGCAGGACAAAATTGATGCTGCTGTTTAATTAAGTGAAATACAAAAAGGAAGCTGCGTGTCCTGCAGGGAGAGCCAGACCGAGAAGGACACGTACGTAAACACATATAGAGACTTTTCATATTTAATTTGAAAATTCCACATAAAACAGCAGTGTAATTACTAAAAAATTCAATAGAACTTTGATTTCCCTTTGAGTGTGTTCGCCTTGAAGTCTGTTCATCTTTCTGGAACTTGTTCTTCTTTAAGCTCAAGTTCCTCTCGAGCTCTATTAAGTGAAGTTTAGAGCATCATTTTGGATTTTATATTGGCAGCTCGTAACTTTGGCCTCGCTAACCGTAATCGTAAACAAATATTTATTGTGCGTAGTTTTTTAATATTTCTTCTTTTATGGTTTTAAATTCAATTATTTATGCCGCAGCCAAAAAGAGAAGCGAACAACAAGGAGAAAGCGAAAACGTAATGCATGAATTTTTACGCGAAACTTGCGCTCTGCCAATCGAAGCGCAACTTAACGGAATTTCCTGCCTTCGCCGCTGTTTGTTTGCTTTGCCTCGACGCACGTTTCGCGTGGAACAGAAGGCTGACAAGGAGAAAGAGGAGGAGCAGCAGCAGGAAGAACAGCAGTAGCACCACTTGGCAAGGACTTTGCCTGGCTGCCAAAAGGAAGCGTCGTTGCTGTTTTATGCGAAAGGTCACGAACACTGCTAATACTCCACGTTCGACAGAGACTACGATATATAGAGTATATACTCCCACACACACACACACACTCTGCGCTAGTGTGGGTATTTGTGTGTGCGCGTGGGCGCTGCTAAACGTCGTGAGGAGGCTATCAAAAATAGCCGCGAACGAAAGGTGATATACGATTTGCAGCGGGCGACGTCAACAATATAATTAAATGTGATTTATGCGTTGGCCCAGTCACAAATGCCGTTACAGCAATTAACAGTTGAGCCAGGCGTTGCCAGATGTAGGCAAAAGGCAATTTTAAAGGCATTTTGTGGCGAGTGACAGGGTTGCTAATTGAAATCGAAATCGCAGCATAAATATTTTATTGCGCTGCAAGAGTGTGTGTGTGTGTGTCGGAGTGTGTGTGAGTTGAAATTATAAATAAGAAACGCTAATCAGGCAGGCAAAGAGCAGCCGCTAGGCTAATTAATTTGACAAGTTAAATAGGCACACACACATACTTGTATCACACACACTTGTATCACGCGCACACACACTCACCTGAAATGCATAAACCGCTTGGGTCGTTGCGAGGATTAAAGTGAAATTTTACATGTTTTGCTCAAGTGAAGGCTAACAAGGATTTGCTATTAGCGTCAGCTATGCAGCAGGGAGTATCACAGCCTTTGTGTGTGTGTGTTAGTGTATGTCTGCGCGGGTGAGTTTGCAGTGCAAATAGAAAAAAAACGGTTGCTGCTCTTGCTCCTGCTGCTGCTGCTGTAGCTCGACGCTGAATTGTCGTAAAAATTTAATAGGACTTTTGTGTGCCGCTCAAAAAGTTACACACAGTTGCGCTGTGTGTGTGTGTGTGTGTGTGGGAGTGTGAGTGTTGGCACAAACTGCCACAAAATGCCATTAACTTAATGCGCATTTAGGAGCCACCAAGGGAAGCTCCTTTCCCCGACTGCCATCCCCCTCTGGCGCTGCAACTCCTTCTCTTTTAGGCAAAATAGCAAACGTGTGCATAATTTGAAACTAAATATGCGCAAATATTGCAACTGAGTGTTGCGAATTTTAATAAAACGAGCACATCAATTTTTTGAGGCTGCTTAAAAAATAATCACACACGCCAGGAGCAGAGCTGGAGTGGGAAGTGCCTGCAAATGAAATCGCTGCCAAGTTTTCTTTAAAAAGCAAGTCAAACTTGAGACCCAAGTTCGCGCAAATAAAGCGGCAGCACACACACACCCACATACACCCCACACACACGCAAGCTTGGGCACACGCAGACCAGAAATAAATATATGCATATCTGCTAGGGAAGTCAAGGGAAACATCATGTTTACCATGAGGAACTGGTGGGAGCAGCAGCATCAAATTTCAGCGCAAGCTCTCCAAAAATAATATATAGAAATATGACGTAGTACTACACATGAATCTCAAGTGTATGCCATGTTCCAATAAAGGTAATTTGACTCATAAAATAAATATCAACTACAAGTACTAACAAAATATATGCAACTCCCTCCCTCCCTCTGTCTACCCGTCTCTTCTGCACACATAACCGAAAAAGTAAAGGGAAATACAAGCACTCGAACAATCAAACAAATTGCCAGCCGCAGCGGAGGCAGGGGAAAGAGAGAGAGAGAGAGAGTGAGAGGGGGGGGACGGAATGTAACATAAAACAAAAGGCACGGCAGAGAAATATCAACGTAAATAAGGTAAAAATGCTGGGCCCACTCGTGTACACAATACAAGAAACCAGCCAAAAAGAAGGAATGCAAAAAAAATAAAACGAGAAAAAAGAAAAGAAACAAAACGAAGCGAAACCCGAAAAGAAAACAACAAAAATGTTGTGCTGCGCCTGAAACCGGATCCTCTTCTCATGTGGGCTCTGTCGGGGCTGTCTGTCCCGCATTTGTTTGCCTGGCTAATTTAAGAGCAAGTTTCTCATATGTACAATATCTGTGCTCGTATATTTCTTTTCCTACTGTCAGAATATCCTGTTCCTGCTCCTGCTCCTGCTCCTGCTCCTTCTCCTGACAATCGCATCAATAACCAATGATAAACATTTGCCTTTAACTGTTGCTAGTGACAGCTTCCATCATGCGATTTGTTATGCCTCGAGTGTGCGTGTATAACACGAGTGTATCTCCTGTATCTGTGTGTGTGTGTGTGTATCGGCTTTGTTATAAATCTGCACACATTGCAATTAGAGCATCATTTCTGGAGCCTGTCACCAGCAGCTGCGTCCTTCTGCGTGCTGAAGCAACAGTTCCAGAGGCCATTCGAAAGGACTCTGCCATTGATTCGGGTTCAATTAGTCGGGGGCAGGAATCAACTAAGTGCCGACATTAAATAAACATGAACGAGGTAGAGCTGGGCATGGACCGTGTTTTCTTCGTGTCACATCGAAATTCGGGACGAAATAACACGAACACATAAAGCGGCTACAAGTGAACGAGTATTTTCCACATCTGGACAAATCCTTTATGTCCGTAGTACTAAGTTGTCAAGTTCTAATCTTGACAAATTGTTATTTTTATATAAAAATATGTAACATTTTAATTGAAAGTTAATTTTAAGTTCTTTTATTCAATTTATGAATAAGAATCCACAAAAAAAAGACGTATAAAATTTCGTGTTGGACCGTGTCGGGAAAATTTTTGAGCGTTCGTGTCGTGTTGGGCCGTGCAAAAAATGACAGTCGATACCCATCTCTAGAACAAGGCTTCTACAGAGTGCTTGACAACTCTGTGTGCCCCATTCAGAAGTCGAAAAGTTTGCCAACTTCATTCAACAACAAAAAATGTGCACAGTTTCGACTGATTTATGATTAAAGTTCTTTATCTTATATTCTTTATTTTCTACATTCTATCTATAAACAATTTCTCATATGATTTTTAAACGAAATAAAACACGCTGCATTTCTTTTTCGCCCCTGCGGTTTGCCTTCGTGTTTTTTCTTTTTTCTTGTCGAATTTTAATCAAATAAGAGAGAGAGAGAGTTTATTTAATTCAACCACAAGCACACACACATGCAAAGAGTCTGTGTGATTTTTTTGCACTGCATGTGGCATGTGCAACTCTATTATTTTGTTTTATTTTGGGGCAGCCACCTGTGCAATTTGATTGTTATTTTCGTAGTCCGCCATGCGCTTTGTTCTAATTTAACCTAATTTCTGCTTTGCTGCGCTTTTATAATAACAATTTTTAAAAATTGCTTTTTGCCGTTTTACTTTCAGTAAAAGTTCTAACAGCAAGAGGAGAAGGAGCGGGGGCAGCCACAGCTCCGATAACTGTTCTTGTTCAACCCTGCTGGGATAAGCGAAACAACGAAAAGAGCGAACAAAAAAAAAACCTAAAAAATAATGAAAAGGATCAAATTTTGCTGAAGCATCGCGCGCATCATAAACGCACACACACACACAGACAGACAGCGAGGGAAAAAACAAATACGCTGGCATATACATATACAAATACTTATACATATACAAAACTGATTATCAAGGCACTCAAGAGCATCTGCTGTCGGGGCTGACTGCGTCGGACTGGGGCAAACTGCCAAATGTTGGCAAAACAAAAGACAGCAGCCGTCAGTGGCCTCTGACAGCGCAGCTGGCGTGGATACCAATTTCAGTTCCCCTTGCCCTAAGCCCCTTCCCCCTTCTACTGCCCCTGCTGCTGCTGCTGAGGGCGATTAAAAGGTGATTTCCTGCTTTTTGTTTGCAATTTTCAGCAATTTCATTGCAAACACACACACGCACACACAGACAAAAGCACGTGTACTGTATTTGCCCTTTAACATTACATTAATGTGTGAGTGGAGTGTGTGTGTGTGTGCGTTATCCTGTCCTGCAGTCCGTCAGATTCAAGTGCGTCGCTTGTGAAAGCCGCTTAAGCCGCCTGACTGCACGTTTTATCGCTTTCATCGGTTTTATTGGTTTTGTTTGCCTCTTTCATTCTTTTTTCTCTGTTGCGCTAAAGCAATTTGTGGTCAAAATTTTTAGTGGCTGCTTGTCGGCGTAATTGCTTTGTGTGCTCAACGAGGTTCACTTTTCAATCAGCCAAAGCTGAAGAAGCACAAAGCAGCCGCAGCTGCTGTGCCCCGATCTGTCCAACCATTCTAGCCCCAACTACCCTAAGCAAGCAGAGAGAGAGGGAGAGGAAGAGACTTCAAAGCAAACGGGGGAACCTGCTCTCATAAAATATCAAGCGAATAGCAACAGCAGTCGCAGTTCAGCAGGGGCAAGAGAGAGAGAGGGAGGAGAAGGGGCTGCCTGGCTCAGCTAAAAAAACAGGTGGCTGTAAACCAGTTTCGGGTATCCCACTGACATATTTTCTCGTGCATATGGGCGTCGCATAATCCTTTTAATGAAGCTCAACGTTCCCATCTTTCGTTCGCCCTTTTTATATTTCATGCAATGCCCAACCATCCACTCCTCACCCGCTCAATCGCTCCCAGCCTCCCATCCCACCTGGTGTAGACAATTTGTGGTTTTACCTGTTGGTTGCTCTGATGTCTCCTTGCTTTGTTTGCCCGCACCGAAAAGGTTTTTCTTGCCTCTGCCTGGCTACAGAATTTGATATGCTTGCCTAGTAGCTCGTCCAGCGAGTGCAGAGCTTAAAGCGCCTTGTAGCTTTAAGTAAGGCACTGTTAAGTTGTCGGGCTTTTATTTGATTTTCAACTGACTCAAAGTCTTTCATTTTAGGCTTTTCGTTCTTAGTATCACAATGAGTGCAAAGCAACAGTCACAGAGATCTTTAAGTGTTTTAAAAGCTTTACACAAAGTAAGGCTTACGATTGTAGATTTTGTTTAGGCTTTAAGTATTTGTCTTAAGCTTTTCAAAAGAGTTCTAAGTACTGTGTGCAAAGTGACTTGTAGATAAAGCTTTAAGTGCATTAAAGCTTTAAGTAAGGTAAGCTAAAGTTGCTGGAGTTAGGCCTGATATGGAGTAGATAAAATATCGTTGCTTTTCTTAAGCTTTCAGCAGCTTTCTTAAGTAGTTTCAGGTTGATTATTAATCAAAGTCTAAGCAACAAGAAGTCATAGCTTTTAGTAAGTTAAAGTTTTTTGAGTTGAAGCTGAGATTTGACTACAGTAAAGTTTTCTCTTAAGCTTTCAGCAGCTTTTTTAAATAGTCTCAAGTAGTTTACTAATCAAAATCTAAGCAGAAAGTAGTCACAGCTTGAGGAAAGGCCAGTTAAATTTGCTTGACTTCAAGCTGTCATCAGACTAGCTGAAATGCCTCTTTTAAGCTTTCAGCAGCTTTCAAAAATGAAATTCAAGCAGCCTCGAATTTAATATGCAGCGCATGCAACATACGCGACTTAATGAGCTTTAATGTTTAATTAACATAATTACTTAAGTATGCCATTATAACTCTCTGTATCACTCGAGTCGAGCTATGCAGGGTATCTCACTTTCTGGCCATGCAGCTGTTATCGCTGTGAAATGTTCCACTTTTTAACGAGCACATCCTTATCGCCGTTAAGCCCGAGTTTAAGTGTAATTTGCAGGTAGTTAAATTTACTACAGAGTATTTTTTTAGTGCGGCCACGAGCGTGAGTGCTGCGTAAGTAGTTGAAAGCATCTCGCTTAGTGCACTCTATAGAGTGTCCTTAAAGTGTCACTCCCCACACTGCGTGCAGGGTATCTGGGATGCGTGCTGCGTACGATTGTGCCTTAACTTTCACTTTGCCTGCTCGCTTTATTGACTTTAATTATAATTAAAAGTTACTAGCTTGTTGTTGCTGCGCTGAGCTGTCTGCGATTTGCCTGACCTTAATGTTAATGATTCAGTTAGGTCGTCAACAGGAGCACAGACAGACGGCAGGAGGGATGATGGGAATGGGAATGGGAGCTGAGGCTGGGCTAAGTGGCTGCCCGGGGCGAGGAGGAGTTGGCATTAAATATTAAATATGTTGACGTCCTGCGGTGCGTATGAGTAATTTAGCCGGCATATGAGACGCCATTAAAAAGGGAAAGACACCACACACACACACACATACACAGGCACACTCGTACACGTGACTGGGCTCGGCTGGCACTCGGCTCGTTAGCACATCGTGTCCTCAGCTGGCGCCCCAAAACAATGCGCTGCCAGGTCGGTATAAAATGAGGCATAAAATGGCCAGATAATGGCAATGGCCAGGGATGCCAGAGTATAGGTAGGGGGTGGCCAAAAGCCACAGCAGCACCGCAGCTCAGGTAGCCAAGTGCGGGACGGGGGGGGGGGTGCACGCTTTATGAGCGCACTTAAATGGCGAGGAACAAAAAACAGAAGAGCAAAAAAAAATAAATTTCAAAGCCATAAAAAGTGAAGCACTTCAGCTGAGTGCGCGTGTGTGCGAATGAGTGCGCGTGTGTGCGAATGAGTGTGCGGGTGTGCGAATGAGTGTGTGTGTGCGTGGCGTGCTTATCTGATCATTAGCATAAAGCCAAGCGACTCACCTCTTGGCTGACTTCCTGGCTGCTGCTGCTGCTGGTCTCCTCAATGCTGGCCGACTGCTCTGCCTTCTCCACTCGATCTCCATTCACACTCGCCTTGGCATTCATTTGACGATTCAGCTGATGCTTGTACTCCTGCTCCTGCTGCAGCATCTCTTCGCGCAGCTCCTGCACCAGCACCTCCGTCTGCTGTTGCCGCTCCCGCTGCGCGGCCAATTCCAGCTTCAGCTGCTGATAGTCGCTGCGTATGGTGGCCAGATCCTCGTAGGCGCCGCCACTGTGTCGCACATCCTTGGCCACATTGCCGGCGGTGCGTTGCAGCTCAACCAGCTGTTTGCGTATGTCCGAAATGGACTGCTGCAGCCACTCCACCGTGAGGCGTTCCTTGTTGCCGCTGTGCGTGGCGCGCAGCGTTTGCATTTCGCGTCTGCAACGAGAAATGAGAATTAGCATATTACATTTAGTTCTATCTTTGCTTTTTTGTGCTTTCATTTAGTAACAGTAAGCTAAAAAAAAAAAAAAAAATCATTTAGTGCGTTTTGCGCTTGTTTCATTAGCCTGGCAGCCGGAAGCGAGCACACGCGGCGTATGCGTAACACTTTAATTGACTTTGCAATGCGCAACGTGTGCAGCGCGCGCTCTGCTGTGGCGCACTGAATCTAATTTAAATTGACATTTTCAGGCTAGCTGCCTTAATTGCCCGTGTGTGCAGCGTGTGCGTGTGTGTGTGCGTTAATGGGATTTGGGCGTGAGGGGCACCTGAAAAGGCAACGTCATTTTCCATGCAGTTTTTCAATTAAGCCTGCTTAATGGCCTTGTTGGCCAAGTTTTTCGGCACTGCCGCAATAAATTCGCCATCGGCAGCAACTGTCGAAACTCTGTGCCGCAATAATTTCACACCAAGCCACACGCACACTCCCACACACACACACACACAGGCGTACGCAGAGCATAGTCTGTGCTGCTGCAAAGTCAACTGCAATTCAACAAATGAAAAATAATGCCGAAAAAAGAAACTTTGCCACCGCAAACAAAAGCCGAAACACAAGAAGCAACAACAAGCAACAAGCAGCAACAACAACTGGCAGCAGCAACAACAACAAGCAGCAGCAACAGCAGAGCGAACAGCAGCAACGACAACAAGTGCGAAAGCCTGGCAAAATATTGTTTAAGTGTAGGAAAAATAAATGTTGTTTAGGATTTTTCAAAAAAAAAAAAAAAAAAACAAAGGCTGGCAAAATGAAAATGTTGTAGCACTTGTGGCAGTTGGCAGGCGGCAGGCAGCGCCAGCAGCCGCAAAACTTGAGCGCATTTTTGTGGCATTTCAGACAATTAAAGTAGTCAGTCGGAAGAGCTGATGGCAGCAGAGAGAGAGAGACAGAGCAAGTCTTTCAACTTCTATTCCCAGCGCAAAACTTTTTCACCCAACTGCGGTGGTTTTGCTCTGCTGTTGTTGTTGCTGCTGTTGCTGCTGCTGTTTTATTTTTCACTGTCAAAAGAGCAAAGCTACATGAAATTTTCATAAAAACTTTTTCGGCAGTGAAGGAGCCAGAATTGTTGCGTATACGTAATATTTCAATTTGCCTGTGGTTGACTTATGCATGTGTGTGCACAGTACTGTATGTGCGTGTGTGTGTCTGTAGTTGTTGTAAATGTGACGACTTGAGACAAGTTTGCAACATTGCCATGCTGCATGCCACGTAGCAATT
Source organism: Zaprionus africanus (assembly GCA_018151435.1). Lineage (NCBI taxonomy): Eukaryota > Metazoa > Arthropoda > Insecta > Diptera > Drosophilidae > Zaprionus > Zaprionus africanus. The sequence goes on from JAECXB010000118.1 coordinate 11,447,930, forward strand.
GCAAAGTTACTTTTTGTAATTATTTAAATAGAAGCAAATTTCATTGCAATGCAGAGAGCAAAGTTCGTTAACAGTCTGATGAAATAAGCCAAAATATTTAACAGTTAGAGGGAGGGAGGAAGAGGGGGAGGAAGGTAGGGAACTGCCTGAAATGATTTCATTTATATGAGTTACTCTCTGTTTATTCAGCGCATTCTGTTATTTGCATTTCTAATTTTAGTGAAAATCGAATGCAATCGAATGAGTTTTCGTTTTTCGCGCATTCATTTGCATTTTCCTGACATGCCTGCACTCAATTAAACTGTACATTAGATTCGTGCCACAAAGTAAAGCATTGTGCAACAACAACAAAGGAGGCAACTATAGAATTTGCACAATTTCTCGCTTGACTGCAACAGTTTTTCCGCAGCAGCAAAGGTGGAAAAGGCGGCAGCGCATGTCAGTCAAAGTAAAAATTGGAAATGCTGCCAATGACATGAAGTATATTGAAAACAGGCCAAAGAGCAGAAAGGGGGGAGTAAACAAAACAAATGCAAAATACGAGGAAGGGAGACTGGCAGAGATACACGCGGTCCTCGCAGATCGACGCGTTGATTTTAATTATCAAATGGCAGAGGCGGCTGCAGCGATGCGCCATCAAATTCACTGCGAATCGTCAGAGGAAAATGACTACCAGTTTAATGGATTACAGTGCTCCTCTGGTCCCTGTTGTGTGTGTTTGTGTGTGTGTGTGTGTGTGTGTGTGTGTGTGTGGCTGCGACTCGTGCCGCAATCAGATAACGACTTGGCGGGGCGTTGTGGGGTCACATAAACCACAGTTGACATGACGTTTGACTGGCCCTGGCGAGTTCCTGCATGTCCCTCCCTGTCTCTTCATATATGTGCGTGTGTGTGTGTGTGCACACGCGTGTGTTGAATTATTTACGGTGTCAGTGACAAAGTTTACGACGTTCACGACACGAGCAAACAAAAAAAACAAACACACACACACACACAGACGAAGGCAACAAAACTAACCAAAGCTATTTGTACAGTGAATTAAGAGTGCGCCATTTCTGTTGTCCTTCTCCTGCCATGTGTGCGTGTGTGGCCCGATGAGACAATCATTATTAGTCAGCCTGTCTGCAAAGACAACAAACAAATCACGAGGCGCAGCCACTGAACGAGGGGCTTGGCTGCCCCTCAAGGCAAGGCTCAGCTACGTGCTTCCGGCTAGTGATTTCTTATCAACCTGCGCCTGGCTTAGACTTCTGCCAGTGTATTTGTTTAAATTAACTTGGCTTTCCTTCCCCCTCCCCGCCCCCGCAAAGACAAATAAAACGCGCGCAGGCATCAAAATTCAGCGAAGCGCAAAAGTGTTGCCTACTTTTTGGCTTAGCCAACTTTGCTCTCTCGCTGTCTTTTGTCTCTGTCGTGTGTGTGTGGGTGTGTGTGTGTGATTTAAAGCGCGCTGTCCACAAACTTTTGGCCAACCAGTGTAGCACAAAGTTGGTGGCAAGTTGCAAGTGCCGAAGTTGCAATCACTTTGTGGCTCTGAGCTAATTAAGCCTTCGATTTGCCATGCACCAACTGCCTCACACACACACACACACGCAGTGATGGACATTGGAAATTGTCTAGTTACACACCTCAATTGATCCAATTCGCTGCGCACATCCGCATCGACGCTGGCCGCATCCGTGGTAAGCCGCAGGGATTTGCGTAAATTATGCTCGAGCAGCTCGTAATCCTCACGGCGACGCGTCATCAGTGCGTTCAATTGCTTGGTCAGCAGACGCACTTGATCGCCCAGCTTCAGCTTGTCCTCGTCGGCCCCATCATGCTGGTGCTGCTGCTGCGGCTGCCTGCTCACTTGAGCTCCATTCGACAGCATCTCGAGCTCTCCAGTGTCATCGTCATTGTCCTCGTTGTCTTCGTCATTGACGAAACGCAGCAACTCCACGCTGGATGGCATTGTTGTGGCCAGTGAAAGAGGCACTGGTGCCGAGCTGGTCGACTGTGTGTCACGCAACATGTTGTTCACATCGCTGATGATGCCGGTGGCGCCGCGCGCGCTTGCCACGGCAACGATCAACAGCAAAACGAGCGACAGCATCGTCATTTTACTTAGTCAAGTTTCAAGTTTGGGGTTTCAAAGTTCCACAAATGAAATAGTGGGAGGGAGAGAGAGATATTTTAAAATTTATTTCACGAGCACAAATTACAGTTAGAGGGTCGGCGGAATTGGGAATTTATGCAAATGTTGGCCACGTCTCATGACGGACGGACCGAGCGACCGCAGCTAAACACCTTATAAAGAGCGGCGCTAACCGTATTACAATTATACGACTCTCCCCCCTTTCCTTCCTTCGCACTTCGCACTCAACTGCGGCACAGCTTGCCACTTGTGCCGCTGTTTGGCTGTTTGCCTGTTTGTTATTTGCCACTCGAGGGCTGCCCTTTTAAGCGGCTTTAATCGTCACCCACACACACACGTAAACAGACAGAGACGAACTCGTCGCGACTTCGAAAGGAGAGAAGACTTCACAGACTTGATGTCACTTGGTGTGGCGGCTGCTCAGCGTTGCAAACGAGGCAGTCAGCGCGGCGTTTGTCGTAGGACTAAAGCGTCGCGCAGCAGTGGCGTCCTTTTTATACCCGACACTGCCGACGCTGGCTTCGTGTCGCTCTCACGAGCGAGGGAGCGAAAGAGAGAGAGTGCGAGCTGCGCTTGAAGAGCATGCAACAAGCAGCAGTGCGGCTCTTAAACAGGTTGCTTGCCACTCGGCCGTAACCGAAGAGAGCGTAGCAGGAGAGAGGAAGAGAGAGAGAGTGAGTGTGAGTTTGCTCTCGCTTAAGAGCGCTTTGGCTTTGCCGGTTGCCAAAGTAACCGAAGCAATTGCGGGTCTGTCTGCAAAGGTGCCTGAACTATCATTAATTAATATCTTAATTAATATATTTACTTAACTAATTTATCCCTTGTTTTCTCTTTTGGCTGCGTCGTCGCCTGTAACTGTTTATCATGCACGGCCCTCATATCCTTGAGACTGTCCCCATCCCCGTCCCACTGGCAGTTTGCCGACACATGGCGCGCCTGCGGTCAACCGACAAACAACGGCAGATGTCAGATCCTATAAACAGACGTTACAATGTTCAAGTTTGCGTCGAGTGCGAATGCGGAATGCGCTTCGAACACTACAAAACAGAAGAGATGAAGAAAAAAACAGTAAACAAAAAAGGAGAAGAGCAGAAGGAAGAAACCTTGGCAGCTGGTTGTAAATGAATAAGTAAATGAATACTGTACTCAAGCAGCTACTAATAGGCTTATTCAATAAAACAAATGTTAATCATATAGTGCGTTCAGTTCATAAAACTGAACTCGTTTCGCACACTCAACTTTATTTTGTATTTTCACGCATAAGTTGCACTTAAAATAATTATAATTTACTTTAAAAGTGCTGCAAGTTTTTTTTCGAAACATTTTTGCCAAACTATTAAGGCAACATTGTTAATGTAATTTATTTTTAAGTGGAAGCAAGTTGAGTAGGTAGGTGCACACTTTTGTTGGTTTCTTAATTGTTATATTTTTATATAGTACATATTTTATTATATTATATATATTATATTAAATTATATTATTACAAATTTAATCTAGTATTTGATACTTAAACTAATGCAATCAATGTGTAATAATGCATATATTATTATTTATTTAGTTTATGCAGATCTGGCAGCCCCATTTATTTAAATTTGAATTTGCATAGATAATAATCTGTAATCGATATGCTTGTAATCATCGCTAACTCTTCCTTTTTCCATCGCTATCTGTCAAGCACACCACACGCGCTGTTTTGTGACTTTTTAAACTTTTGCATTTTAATCGAAATAAACAAAGTTGATTACTTAATAAATTTTTGTCATTACAGCAAACTTAACATGTTCCGCAACCGTTGCTATCATTAACCAATCCAAGTTTAGAAGGTTTTCTATATTTTTCTTTTTTTTTAGCAACATGTTTAATATTCCTGCTTCTCACACACGACGCCTTAATCAACCTTTGGCAAATTAATTCATCCATTGTTGCTCAACGGTTATTGAACATTTTCAATCTGCGGCGCTTTGTGGTTATGTATGCAGCAAAGGGAGAGGGGTGGAGAAAAGAGGTGGATAGGGAGGGCATAACGATTATTCATAGCTATTTGCTGAACGCTCTCGTCTGTTGCACCGTGCAACTTTGAGTGCCGCGCACAAACGAAAGTCATTTGTGTTAAAGCTAAAATGCTAAAAACAAGCAAAGGTGCTGGGCAGGGGGGGGGGGGGACTAGAAAAAATAGCGAACCTCGACCGAGTGAAGTTTATTTAGCGGCATTGTTGCCCGAGCGCTGGTGTTGAATTTTCAGCAATTGTTATGGCGATGGAACAAGAGCAAGAGGGGGGGATGAGGGAAGTTAGGGCAGGGGGAGGTGGTACAGTCGAGAGACTATGCCAAAAATGGCGCTTTTTGTATCCCATGAGTTGGCGGGGTATGCGCACCTATAAACCACCAAGGAGCAAGCTGCAAGCCATGCAGCGGCAGACCAACCCATTCGGGTGGCACGCTTCGCTGCACAAGCGCGGAGCGGAGGCAAGGCGTCAGCGAGCTCTGTTCTATGTTCCATGTTGCCCCTTGCAACAGTCTGTGCCGCCGCTGTGCTGCCTGTTGCCCTGTGCTGCGCTGTGTGGCCTTTTGTTGCCATTTTGTCTGCGTTGTATTGCAATTTGCAATATTTTCGTTTTTATTTTTTAATGCCACGCCAAGGGAAGGGGGGGCAGAGAGAGAGAGAGAGGGGTGGGGAGGGGGTGTGAGGAAGGTGCAAGGGTGGCGTAAAGTTGAGCCGAGAACAGAGGGTCGAACTCGCTGACCAGCAACATCAATGGGCTTATAATCAACTGCCAGGGCCAGGCCACATGAGTTGTTGTTGTTGTTGTTGTTGCTGCAGTTGTTGTTGCAGTTTGCATATTTAGCTCGTTGCATGCAGTTTAGTTTTTAATTTTTCTTGCTGTTGCCCTTTGTTTGTTGTCAATTTGTGGCGCGCTGTTCTAGCTTGTTGCACATTGCACATTAATGCAGCCAACTCGTGCGGCTAACAGCGCATCCGGCAATTCCCCATGCCCAGCACTGCCTTCCTGCCCTACACATGGGCGTGGTGATGTTGCTGCTGACTGCTGTTGGTGGTTGCTCTCTGCGTCTGCCCTTTCAACTGTTGCCCTTGCAACACGGCAACGGCAACAGCGACTTGCAACTGCTTCCATTTGCATTGCTCTGCATGTTTTTTACATTTTCCATTTCATTGTCGCCTGCTTGTCATGGTTGCTGCTGCTGCTGCTGCTGCCGTCGCAGTCTGTTAATATTGTTATTGTTATTGCTGCTTTTTATAGTGCCCCCTCTGCCTGCGCCCCCCTTCCCCCGTGTGGTTCTCGTTATGGTCAGAGCATATTAAGCTAATGGCCTGGAAGTAAACCTGCTGCTCGGTTAGTCTGCTGCTCACCAAGCTCGTCTGCCGCTGCTGCTGTTAGCCGTTATTGTCGCTGCATTTAAGCCATTAACTCTCACTTCGAGGCTATTTCGCATTTCGGTTTAGAATTCTATTCTACGCCACATTCCATATACTTTTTATCTAACCAACTGCGCAGCAGATGTTTCCTGCAGAAAGGTCTCGTCTGGCGACAGAACAATCTTTTTTTATGGCTCGTTTTTTATTCTCTTCTGCGAATGTTACACTTTATTTAAATTGTTTACAATTTAGGTCAAGCTTGGGCGCCGAAAGTGTGTGTTTTGCAAATTATAATATATTAAATAACATTAAGTTTGTGTGCATTTTATTTGGAGTTTATTTTATTGATTGAGTATTGATAGATAAACAAATATTTGAAAACATTATTTCTAATTCTGTTCTAGATATAATTTTGTTTTTACAGTTAAGTTAATGGGATAATTAAATGGTATAAATGACAAAATTTAAATAAATTGAATAAAACAAACAAAATAAATAAATTAGTTGATTAATCATAAAATAAATTAATACAATCAATAGGTAAAAAAGTGAACAAATAAATGAATGAAAAGCTAAAATACATAAATAAGCAAATCAATTAATGAAGAAACAGACATAAGTAAAAACAAATATTCAACAAGGATGTAAAGAATAAAATTGATGAAGAAACATATATGTATATGTATTTAAAAGTAATTAAAGATTATAAATAATTAAAGAAATGTATATAATTTATATTTATAATAAAATAAAGTCATTCCTTAACTACACAACACAAATAAACAAGAAATTATAAATAATCATATAATAAATTAATAAATTAGAACAAAAAAATTGCGCAATTTCATCTGACAATTCTATAATATCTTTGTAATATAAACAACTTAATAAAAGTTAGTTTAATATTAGTTTTATGTTAATATATCCATTCAAAAATTCTTCTACATTTAGGAAAGTCCCAACTACAATAAATATGCCTCCAGCAATCCTTTTAAATAAAACATTGAAGTAGTCTTTAAATTTTTCTAATTGACCAGCAGACTTTGCAACGTTGTCCCGCTCATTCCAATTAAGAGGAATAAAAAAGAGAGAGAGAGGGAGAAAGTGAGAGAGAGACGGAAGAGAGAACGGCACAATCAATGCCCGAAGAGAGGCGCGCAAATTAGCGCAGGTGTTTTCAGCTGTTTAGTGAGCTTGCTTTGATGAGGGCAAAACGCCCAAAGGCTGTTGATTCTTTGCATTAACATGCTGGCACGCACGCATATGCAGGCACACACAGGGACACACATGCACACACACACACACACGCGCTCGCACACGCACTGTTGACCCATTCGAACCCGGCTGCGCCTTGAAACTAAATGCGATGAATGCGTGGACAGGTTTCTGGTTCGGGATCTCGACTTTCGGCCAGCCTGGGCCTGGCGACACACGCGATGCGAGGCAGCAACAACAATCAACAACTCTGTAACAACAACAACAACAACTCTGCAACAGTTAGCCAAAAACCAACAGCAACAACAAAGGAGATTGTCGAACGCTGTCGCTGTTGCTGCGCAGTCGCAGCTTGAAGGCTGCGCACTAATCATCTGCATGACAACAACAACAACTGCAACAACAACAACAACAACAGCTGAGGCAAGCGGCAAGCAAACCGGCTGCCGGCTAACGGCAGGTGCAAAAGAATTCACAACTCAAACGAAAATTTCTTACCTGATTTAATCTTTTTTATTTCTGTGCCTCCTTGTCCCGTCTCCTGCCTCGCCTCATCTGCGCCTGCTGCGTTGCTTCTGTGCCTTCTTTGCCTTCTGTTTCTTCTGTTCCTCCTGTGGCCCATTGTCGGCCTGTTGCCTTGTTCTTGTCTGCGTCTTTTTGGTTGCCAAGGTTTCGTTGTTGTTGCTGCTGTTGCTGTTGTTGGCGCGGCTGTTGCTGCAGTTTCTGGGTTTCATCGGCGTGGCATGTTGCCTGCATGCATCGCTTGCCACACACACACACACACACAGCGAAGCACATGATGATGTTATCACTCAAGGCTGTTGCTGCTTGGCTGCCTCCATTCGCCTGTGCCCTGTGTGTGTGTGTGTGTGTGTGCGTGTATTTTTGCTTGTGCTTTTGTTTTCATACCAACACCAACACCAACACCAGCAGCGAAGCGAGCCTGCTGCCTGCTGCCTGCTGGCATCGAGTTCTGCTTTTAGCCAGAATTTTATGCAACGCTCCCCTAATGAATGCCCCACGCGAAGCACTCGCAACGCCTCGCTCGCCTGACAGCTGCCTGCGCTGTGATAAAAAACGAACGAGTCGAATGGCAACAACAACAACAACAAAAAGAAGAAAAAACGCACGTGAACCAATTGAAAAGCCATAAAAATCCTTTGGCTATGGCACAGACTTCGGCCATGGCTATGTGTGGCCCTCGCCTGTGCGTATATAATACGCTCTCTCGCTGTGTGAGTGTGCGTAGGTGTGTGTGTGTGTGTGTGTTTGTCTCCTGCCCGCACGAGTGTGTGTGCGTTTTTAGAGCCTGCACGACAGCTGCATCTACAACGCACATCCTAGGCATATACAAAATGAAAAAACCAAAGAATAATCTAGATGGGCATGCTCGACGTGCAGATACTCAGCAAGAAGAGAAAGAGAAGTAGAAATATTCACATATTTTAAAATTATCTGCAGTTTTTATTTATTTAATAAATGTCACTATATAGAAATATTTATTGTTACAATAATTAAATGTCATTGAAGTAAAATAGAAATAAAAAAAAAATAACTTGTCCTTGAAATTTGATCAAGAGATTACGTGTTTAAAACACGAAAAGTCTGAAGGTAAATTATATATTTAAACTAAAATTAATTTATATTTAAATTAAAATTAATTTAATCTGAACATATCCTAAGAATTTATTCATTTATTTATTTATAGAGTCAACTCTCAACCATTAAACTATTAAAAAGAACATAATATCTTGCACATTTTAATTAGTCTCAAGTTGAGCTTACCCTGTGAAGTAAGTTTCTTATTAACAGGGTATGAAAAGGATGTTTTGCGACGCTGCCGCTTCAAAATCCAAGCAGCTGTCGAGCACTCGCCCGTGCTGGCTGTGAGGCCAACAGATTTTCAGCAGAAGCAGCAGCAGCAGTTGCCTCAGCAAATGGCAGCAAATGGACAAGGTGAAAGATAGCTATGAAGCAGCAGGACTTTTGTTAACACAGACATGACACACACACACACACACACACATACTCTCAGGGAGACATGTGAGTCAGTGTGTAGGCGCGCAGTTAACAATGCAAATGCAGAGCAGCTCGTTGATTGTGCTGCATTTGCAGCTGCTGTTGCCGTTGCCGTGGCCATGGCCATTGCTGCTGCATCATGGGGTGAACCGCATCGGAAATCAATCTCTAGCACTCAGCTGGAGTCCAACTGCAACAACAACTGCATCTGATCAGTGCACAGCTGAATGTAAAGTGTGCGGTGTCCTCAGGTTGCAGATCCGCCATCAATCATCGTCCAACTGGGCTGTCAGCAATTGCATTGAAATGCGTTCAATTGAAACGGAAAACCAATTTTCGTGTCCATTCAAATTACCAGAGCCAAGTTCCACAACGCGAGGATTTTTAACATGAAATTTGCAGAGTTTAAATATGCATTATATTTCTGCGAACACGTAATAAATTCAAACTGCAATATCATGTTTAATGAATAAATATTATGACTAAACATACTTATTTATTATACATAGCTAGTTTTTGCGGCGGATCACTGTTTAATTTAAAAGATTTATTTTGTGCAAATATTGTCACTTTCTAGATGCTGAAGGTTGCCATATCAAATAGAATCAGCTGTTCTAATTAATGTTCTGATCATCTGTTGAGTCTTATGCTAAGCAGCTGTTAGCTTTAATTCTAAGCACTGTTAAGTCCTATCCTAATCAGCTGTTTGATCTAATTCTAAGCAGCTGTTAATGTTGCCAATCTGATCGAAAGAAACGTATAAAAAAACATACATAATTTCATCAATTTTTTAAACTCTTAAGAGCAGAGAACATTATTTGAGAAATTATTCGCACAATAAAGAAAGAATATATTCAAGAAAATAATGAAGCATTCAACTACAGTTCTCTTTCTTGTTTTCTAATCGCTTTCATCCGTTTACGTAACTTGCCTGGCAATTAAACCTTGGAAACTGCCGTTATAAATTGGCTTTGACGATAATCCCGCTAGGCTCACACATAATTGAGTATCGGCTCCCGCTGACTGTGGCAATTGCGCAATGCAGCTGCCATTTGAGCTATTTGCGAATTTACAGCTCTCCGCCCGAATCACGTGGCATGCAACAACAGCTGCCTCCAAACTGCACCCCCACAGCCCCGCCCTGCCGAAAAAAACTTCATTCACATTCGAAAGAGTTAATAACAAGCTGTAAACAACGCTGCCATTTGCCCGCGTTCTCTTTGTGTGCTACCCTTTTTCTCCTTGCCACACCCTGAGCTACTCCTCTGCCCCTCCCCTCCCCATTGCCCTATAAAAAGCAGAGGAAACAAAACCGATGCGACGCACAAAAATGAAATTGTCGACGAAAAATTGAAAATGCTGCACACAGAGAAATCTCAGCTGTGTTGTTGTTGTCATTGTTGTCGGTCGTGTGTTGTTGTTGCCATCGTGGGTGGCGCATCGAAGGACGATGGGGCGAACGCAGTACAGATGTCGCCCAGATTACGAACTTAATTGCCCCAGTGCAGGATATGAAACCGTTGCACATGCGACAAAAATCCTTTCAAAAAATAAGAACAGCAAAAAAGAAATGTTGCAAGCACTGGCGAAGCACAAATACCCTTCGAATATGGTCAAGTAAAGTGTGGAGGGGTTTGAGAGTTGAGAAAAGAGTCAGTCTTAGAGTTCACAACTGGTTCAAGTTCCCGCAAGTTTCATTCAGCTTGATATAGAATAAGAAAGGCATAAGGAACTTAGAATCGACTCATTTCATCCTGCAGTTCAAGAATATATACTTTATATGCTCCTTTACTTCTACTGCTTTGTCCAGCGGAGCGAATTTACCCATTCAACACGTAGAAAAAACAAGAGACAAAACGAAAACTAAATGGGGCTAGTGCAAAATTTGCTGCCTGCAACTGCAGGCTGTGCCCAGAGCAACAGCAAACGTGCACCGTGCAACAGAAGAAGAAGAAGAAAAAAAAACACACACTCCCCGATACAGCCACGGAAAAACGTGAAAAATATCAGGGGCAAACATTGAATGCAAAATACTCGCACTACGGACACTTTCTGGCGGCCCTTTCGCAATGTCCAAATCGGATTCGCACAGCCCCGTGCGAGAAAATATGCGCAGCAAAGCGGCTTTTGAATTTTTTATGCATCGCCGAACTAAAAGCATTTTCCAAAATATCACGGCAATTGATATGCACGTAGAAAAATAGCTAGGGTATATTCGTTGTTGTTGTTGATGCGACTCGTCTCTGCTGTTTGCTTTAAATCGCAGTCGTATATGGAAATTAAAAGTTGTCTATCACGCACATATCTCAGGGCGATTGTAATCAATATTCTCAATTATTTACATGCTCGTTCACGTTATGCAAATGGTGCTGTGGGGCTTGTTTATAAGTGCCCTGTACTGGATTTTATGGAGATATTACTGCTGTTACTTCTATTACTTAATTGAACTTTACTGTCCATTAAACTATGCTGGGTGTAGTATTAATAACCTTATCTTAACGGCGTTTGGGGCCTTCTGTTTAGAGTGCAATAAACTCTACTTTTTTGTCTCTTACATTTACTGTTTAAAAGAGACCCTTTGAACATTAATATTCGATCTTACCTAGCTAGAAACTAAACAAAATTTGCTTGAGAACATTTTCTTTTTCTTTTATCTAATGCATCCACATTTTCTTCTCGCGACGGAACTTGTAATTTTCATTGATTACACAGGCCCACAAAAAAACAAAAGTGTCATGATCTGGGTATGCGGCATATGCAGTCATATTTTGGGTCGCTGATTCCGAATCCGGTTTGCAAAATTTTTACTTTGATTCGTCTGACTTTGAGATAATCTTCCCAAAAGAATTTGCGATGAAAATTGTGGATAATATCGAAAAAAATACCCTAATTTTAGGTTTTTTCGCCTGTCCTGGGACTTTCTAAAATATCATAACTTCGTCAATAATCATCCGATTTTGGTGAGGAATGTCATTTTATTCATGGTTTTTCTACTACATTCGATCTGCATTCAAAATTGAAAAGTTTTAAATTTTTCATTTTTTCGACTAAAATCCATCAAAAACCCTTACAAAATGTTCAAAATTTTTTAGTAATTATTATTTATTTATTTTGTAACGTTCAAGGCTGCTGACAATAAATATGAATTAAATATGAGAGTTATGGAGCTACGAATTAAAAGTGTGGAGCTCAAATCCCAAAATCAAATATATTAAGTTGACACAAACCCAATAATTTCTGGCAGTGTAAACTCCTAAAATAAATTTACATGATGCCGCCTAATCGATTACCCACGGCAACCGAGGGTTGCATACGATTCGATTGCCTTGTCATGGATTTTTGGCCTGAGCCTATATGATGATCTCAGGCGGAGCCCCGAAGTACTTGTTCGTGTACTTGTTTTCAATCTGGATACGCTTAACCGTTCGGCGAACTGTAAATCTTTCCAATTTAAATCAACCTAAACGTTTGTCATTTTGACTAATGGCTTATCAAACAAAGAAAAACAAAAGTCGGGGCGGCAAGCAAAAAGTGCCGGCATTGAAAGCGCGTTCCGCATTAGACTCGGCAACGGCAACGGGGATTGGCACAGAGAGAGAAGAGAGAGAGAGAGAGAGAGAGGCGGACAAAGGGGGTAGGGAGAGCTAACTCCTTTGGGGGATTCGGCTGCTTTGCAACTTCAAATGTTTGACAAAATTTATTGTATCGTAAATTTCGAATAACAGAAGTGGCAAAGAAGCAGCACGAGGAGTAGAAGGAGGGGGAGGCTTAAGAGGCAGTCTACACATAAAAAAGGAAAATAAAAATAATACAAAAATAAAGGAGAACGCAGGAAAAAACTTCACACAGCTCGCAGCTCGTAAATTTCCATGAAAATTTATGCAAAACTTTTGTGAGAAATTCGTGATGCTTATGCTCCTCAGGTGATTTTCGAGACGTTGAGACATGCAGCAATGCCCTGGCCCGACAAGGCGGTCAGGGAGTTCGCCCTCGTAATGAGCAGGACATGCACAAGTGGCCATTGCTCAAAGCTATCGAGGGGGACAGGAGGACAGGGGGGCATTATAAATTAACAAGGGGCAGCATAAATATTTCAACGTGCAACGACACCAATTCGATGCAGACGGCAACCCTAACAGCCTGGGAAACAAGCAAGAAGAAGGGCAAGAAAAGGAAATGAAAACTGTGCGCAATGATGAAGCGTTTAGTGGTGGCCCAAGCTCAAGAACAATAAAAGCCGGAAATGCTTAACAGCCAGAGAGAGAGAGAGAGAGACAGAGAGAGAGGGGGGCGCAACTGAAGGGACCCACAAACAACCTAACAATGACAAAGTTTCCGTTTTCGGGCTGGCTGAATCGAGCTCAGGTCCTGTCTACGCCCACCTTGTTGTGCATTGTGTCAACTGGCGTACAATAAATGCCAGCAGCAACAACAGCCAGCACAACAACAACAGCAAGAACAACAAACAATCCGAGTACGTAGAGCAACAATAAGCTGCCTGGCAGCATACAGAGAAATATGAATCGCGTGCTAAGGCAGAGGACGAGCACGAAGAACAAAAGCAAGGCAGGACAACTAAAACTTTTGCCGTACTTGTTATTGTTGCCTGTGCTGCCGGTGCTATTTATACCCTGTCAACAATAAACTGAACACAAGAGTTTTGCAACAGCAGCAGCTGTGCAGGGTATACTTAGTGCAAAAGAAAACAAATTTATCAGACGAACTGGCGTAATAATAGATAAATATATTATTATTTAATTTTTTTTTATTATTTATTTTATTATTTATTTTATTAATTTAATTTACATATTTATATACTGTAGTAGGCTGGTAGATATATCGATATATCGATACTTATATAACACGATGAGTATGTTAAGCCTATGGTAAACTTATGTTAGGCCTATGTAAAATAACATGAAGGGACATTCTAGCGTGTCAAATTAAGCAAGCTTCCACAATAAAAATAAATATGCCTTATTCAATGTACAAAATTATATTAACAGGGTATCTGGCAGTGCGTTAATTCCTTACATGTTTTTTTTCCTTTTTTGCTGTGCGTGCTATTTTTGGTGTGCTTGCGTGTGTGTGTCGGTGTTTGTGTCTGTCTGCTTTGTTGTGATTTATTTATTTTGTTGTTTGCCGCTTTGTTGTCACTTTATGCTTTTATTGTGCCCCAAAACCCGCATACGCCACGTGGGCCACTCTTCGCTGTTGTTTCACTTGCCTGCTAAGCAAGAAATCATAAAGTTAAACTTTTCTTATTACCCCGCCAAGAGAGCTCAAGTGCCATTAGAGTTATTAGGCAGCGGGTCCCGCGACAAGGTGCCGGGGTCAATGCTCGCAATTAATAACCCTTGACTGCGTTGATTGTCTCTCTGTGTGTGTGTGTGTCTCGTCCTTGATTGGCAGCCGATGCATCAGAAGTTCGACCCGTAGTTTTATGGAAAGCAGCTGCTGCTCATGCAAAATCCAGTTATAATTGATGGCAGCCAGTCGCAGATGAGGGGGGAAAAGGCAAGCAGGGCAGGGGCGGAACAGGAACAAAGTCAAATCATAAGCCGGAAATCGTTAGGTATATCACCTGCTGCTGCTGCTCTCGCTTACAGTCAAAGGAAACAAATGCCAAGCCCAAAGATGAATCGCAATCGAGGGCAAGCAGCGAGTGTGAGTGCGAGTGCGAATGTGAGTGCGAGTGTGAATATCTGCCATGTGTGTGCGTGTGTGTGTGTGCGGGTGTGCCTGTGTTTGAGGTTTCCTGCGCATATCCGTTCCGATGTGCTGCAGAAAGAAATATGCGAGGATAAGAACTGTCAGCTGCCTGCCTGGCTGAGCACACAAAGGACTCCTGTTTCCGTTTGCCAATAACATATGCGCCCCCCTTCTCTCTCTCCTTGTCTGCATCTTGGCTGTCCCTTTGCACTCGCTCAGTCATTCATTTATGCATTCATTTGAGCCTGCACTGCTGTCCTTGCTGTCACTGCCTGATCCTCTCTTGCTCCTCTGCCTTCAGTTCTTTGATTTTATTTATTTATTTTTAATTATGACGAAATTTCAGTGCACACGAGAAATTACTTTTGTTGACAGTGAACTTTTGATTAATGCACTCGAAAGAGGAGCAGCAGGAGGGGAGGGGGGGAGGCGGGACTGTTGCAGTCTGTGTCCGTTGTTGGCGATAAACAATGCGGCGGCGCTGCGTGTCCTGCTGCATGTGTCCCGTCGACCGCACATAAAACGCCAACTTCATCAGTTGGAATCAGTGTAAGCACACACACACACCCGCACACACACGCACACAAGTGCAACATGCAAATCAACTCACACACACACACACACACTCCTTGATTCATTGAGGGTGCGCGCAGACACGTCGCCGGGGCCGCCAGTTGGCAGTTGCCAGTTGTGGAGTGGAGCGGAGCGGAGTGGAGTGGAGTACACGGCAGAACTGGTCGCATACGGCTCGCTTACCACATTGTCCTGTCAGCGTCATTGAGAATGAAATATGAACAGCGCAAATGTGAAAAGTGTGGACATTGAACGGCCAGCAGGAGCGGCCCCAGACCAGACCAGAGGCATCCAGGCGGAGGCCCAGCAGCCCGCGTAGCTCGTTGTTCATTTGCAGAATTGGTCACTGCGGCCAGCATTGTGTTGCTGCACCGTGCACCCACCTACCTAGTGTGCCTGCATGTGTGTGTGTGTGTGCGTGTGTGTGTCCTGCTGATGCCCGGCAAATTGCATGCGGTGGCGAGTTTCAGCAGCAGCGGCGACGGCAGCGAGGAAATCATTTAAAATGTTGCATCCGAAATGCGAATTCACCCACTTATTCATTTTTGTCGCTGCAACCGCAATTTAAACGTTGACAGCACTGGCCACGCCCACACAAGCACACACACGCCAGCACACACACACTAGCACACCCGTCTGCCCACACAACGGTTAAATTATGGTCAACTTCGGTTCGGGGCAACGTTTTTCGTGACCCCACGCCGCAAATCTGTTGTAAGCTCTGCCATTTAATTTCTGACTGCCATTCCGAGCGGGGTTTAATGAGTTTAGACTGCCTCGCCCCCCGCTGCACCCCCTGCTGTGCTGTTGCCGGCATTAACTAGCCTCCTGCGCCTGCACGTGCATAGCAATGGCCTGTGGCCCAGTGCAGTCTGTTCGGCTTAACAACTTGTACTCATAACGAGTAAAGTCAAGTGAAAAGCGCACATAAAACACGACTCGAAAGAGCAGCGAACGTCGTTTTAATACCCTGTAAAACAGCGCCATTAAAAGGGCTGTAATTAAATCGAGAGAATTAAAGTAGAGCAAGCCAAGGTTGGCACTTTATGGTGCAGCCTGTTGGAGGTAATCAGAGGTAATGTTGGAGTATTGGGGAGAATTTGAACTTCAGTTATTTCAATTTTTGCATTACTTAAATTCATTTGATATTTTAGCTCACTTTATTTCATAATAAATAATTATAAGGAAAATATAACTGAAAGTAATAATAATAAAAGATAAATAGATGGATTAAATAATTTATTAATAGTATTTATGGCTTTTATACAAGCAAAGAAAGACTAAAATAAAAGATTAAAACAAAAATAAATTAAAGTTTGCACTTCAGTTACTTCAATGTTACTTTACTTGATTTCAATTAATATTTTATTACTTTAATTCATTATAAATAATTGTAAGGGGAATATAAATGAATGTTAAAACAATACACGATAAATATATAGTTTAGGTGCTTTTAAGAAAAACGCACGTTTATCTCTTTTCGCAGTTGCTCAAGAAGTGTTTATTTATCGATGTATGTTCGATACTTGTTCTACGTTCGATACTTATGCTACGATTATGTTATTAACAGCTGCTGCTAATTATATTTATGTTATTTACAGATTTTCACTAAGCACTGAACACATTTATAATATATTTTTAATTTACTATTTTCATTTGCAATTTTACTTCACTTTATTTTATATTAAATAATAATTATAAGAAGAAAATAAATACTTAAAGAATATATAACATAATATAGCTATAGGTTATATGTATCTCATTTCACTGAGTTTAAAAGTTAAAATTGATTCAACAACAAACAGCAGCACTTTACCCTAATAGGAAAATGAACAAGGCAGGGAGGTAGCCCAGAGTTACCCCTCCTCTTAAAGGGTATCTACAACTCTGCCATGCTCCTGCTGAGCACACTAACTTTTTCCATTTTTTGTTTTATGACTTGCCTCACGCAAGTTCCACTTCGTTAAGCAAAAAAACGGCCAAGCGAACATTCTATTTGGGGGTGCCACCAAAGGACTTGAGTATCAACTCTGCGAATGAAGTAAAAACTGAACCGGAACCGAAACCGGCGGAATGGGAACCGGCAAAAACGACTCGCAAAAAGGGCACTCGCATAAAATGTGTATGAATAAATACGAGCCAGTAAATGAATAAATCCATTTGCATTTCATTGTTTAATGCGTTAACCAAACTATAAAATAATTTGTAATCAATCGCTTTTTGCTACTTTTCTCTATCAATATTTGAACACCCGCATTGTTTGTTTTGTTAGTTCGAAGGCCAATTTTGTTTTGTCTGTCGGGCATAAACAAACAATTAAAATGCGATAATAACATAAAGTAAACGCTTAATTATGAACACAACAAACAATAACAATAAATGTTTTCACAAATTTGTTTGTGAATTCAGAATTTATGATAATCTATTAAATTACTTTTAAATGTTTGCTAGAAAAGTGGCAAATTTACTTAGATATTTATATATACTTATTTATTATATATGTACTTCATTCACAACCTGAATCCCTTGTCATAATCAACAGTTAATTACGGGAAACAGCATTCGGGCCTTCGCATTTGATGCGCTGTCAGAAATAGCTCGACAATTAAACATTTTGCAAAAACTGTTGACGGCAAAGCAGCCACAGGGCGTGCGGGGTGGGTGCAGGTCCTGAAGGGCTCTGCAGACGGGTTGGGGGCGTGTCAACAGTGCCAAACCACAGACAAATAACTGGTGCCAGCTAACAGCTAACAGCTAAGGGCCAACTAACGGGTGTGTGTGTGTGTGAGTGTGTGTGTGTGTGAGTGAGTGTTGTGTCCACTCAAACAGCTGACGAGGGGGGGGGCGGGGGGGGGTGCTGGTAGTAGCTATGAAAGTGGAAGTAGAAGGTGGGACGGAAAGGTTGGAGGGGGAGCCAGAGCTGGGGCAGGTGTAGCGCACTCATCAGCAGCTCAACAACTGGAGGGCAGTTGTCGCACTGGCATCGTTACTCATGCAGAGACACTGCAACAGCAACAGCAACAACAACAAGAGGAGGCAGCAGCGAGAGGAGGTAACAACGGAAGGAGAGAGGAGGCAACTGCAAGAGGGGAGAGCAGGCAACCTCACGTGTTTGTGGACTGCGCGCGTATTTGGTTATGCAAAAGGACAGAACCAGCACAGCAGACGACGCCGGCGGACGACGGAGGCGGAGGCGACTCTTGTAGCAGCTCGCTGTTTGATTTGCACGCGAGAGGCAGGCAGCGCGAGAGGCCACTCCGACAGTGGCAGCTGCAGGTGCTGTTAAAAATGAGCATGTGGCAAATACTTAAATATTTATATTGAATTTACATGAGACCCGTCAGAGCGGAATCAACGTCAGCCCCCCTCCCGACGTGCATTGGAATTTAATTAAAAAAATAGTGAGCGTAATATATATATATATACTATATAGTGGCAGTAACTGTACCATATATAGCGGGTGCAATGCGCTGCGGCTGCATGATTAATGTCGATTTAATGGACATTAATTGAAGTCTCGCTGCTCCCTGATTGGCAACAGCAAATCAGGCTGCAAATTGCATGAAGTTTTGCTTTTGTGTTTATCTGCGCGCTTATCTGCAAATTGTTATCTAAATTACGCAGGCTTATCGCGTATTTATGCGGGCCGGCAGGCGAGAGTGGCTCGCAATTATGGACAGTGTAAGGGCAGAGTGAGCCGGTGGCAAAGAGGAAGAAGGAGGAAGAGGGAGAGGAAGGGCAATGCATGAGCTGCGTTTTATTAAAAGCGCGTTTATATAATGCACTTAACACAGGCACACACACAAATACACATGTACACAGACACATACAGACACACACACACACACGTAATCACATGCATACACACGTAGGCACACGCACACACACACGTACAAGTATACACACACTCATACACACACGTAAACAGTACTTCTTCATGCTGCTCTCACAGCAAATAAAGTGTAGGGCGCAGCAGCTGCCCGCGTGCTGGCAGCATAAAAGGGGCGCACAACGGGGCGTATGAGCTATCTATCATATTATCTGCGACCAGTTGAACTTCTTGTGTCTTTAGCATTAAAATGCACTCGCACTCGAGCGTAAACTGCTGGCTGCCACTATTGAAATCGACGCGCAAATTATGCCAAAAAGGCTGCCAGACAGAGAGAGAGACAGATGAAGAGACAGATGGAGAGACAGTGTGTGTGTGCTTGTGTGTGTGTGTGTGATTGTGTGTGTTGTGTGTGCTTGTGTGTGGCGTCATTTAATCGTCATGCACATGAATGGGTTTAAATATTAATCGTGTAACCATAAACCTTTGTTTTGAAACCAGATCGCATAAGCCAACTGACGCCGTTTATTGGGGCACACTTCAAGCAACTGACGCGCACACACGCCTCGTCCGTCCTCAGACCACACGCAGTGCCCTCGCACACTCCCTCTCCCTCTCTCTGTTTCTCTGCCTGTGTCCATATGGTCACCTAGTTGGCCACAGGCGTCAGCCCGCAAGAGTTGGCCACAATTTATGAATATGACACTCGCTCGTTTTCAGCATTTGTCGACCGCCTGCAATTAATTGCGAGTTGCCTCAAATTGATGTTCAGTTGAAAAATTGCCACACAAATTGGCCAACACCCGTTGGCGCTGCCAGGTGAATGGGAATCGAATATCCAAGAGGGGGCAGGGGGGCAGGAGGGCAACGAGTTGAGGGCGCATCGACCTTTGTTACACTTTGGGCGGCGTAATTGCAGTTTGTGGCAGCGAGCATTGTTTGGCAGGCGGAGAAGCACTAGAAGGAGCTGCGGAGGCAGTAGAAGTGGGAGAAGCAGTAGAAGGAGAGGGGGGAGGGGATTGCATGCAAATGTCAAAGGCACTAAAGCGCTTAACGTAATTTCAGACATGCCATGTGCCAAAGTTCGACTCCAAGTTGGGCTAAACAGTTTGCCGGTCAACAGTTTGCCAGTTGCTGCCGCTTACAAGCCATTGACAGGCCAAATGGGCCACATTGAGCCGAGGAAAGTTCCATGCCTGCAGCGAGTGCAGGGAGAGAGAGGGAGAGGGAGGGAGGGGTTGCCAAGGTGGAGACTGTCAATAACAGTTGCACGCAAGACTCCAATTGCACTTTGCCACTTGCCAGTTGCCTTGCCAGTTGTAACCCGTTAACCGTTGCCCCGTTCCCCCCTCCCCCCCTCGCAGTGTTGCCCTGCTGCAGGTTGTCATCCTTGCAACCAGTTGCAGCTGAACGCACGCGTGCACTAATCCTTTTTGCAGCTGCAATCTGCGACTGCCGCACGCAGGATCTGAGTAGCTGCGTATCCTGCCTGCCTGCCAGCTAAGTCCCCGAATGCAATACATCAAATTTGGCAGCCAGTCTCGCTGCCTGCCTGCCTTCCAGCCTGCCTGCGATCATCATCGGTCAGCGGCAGGTGCGTCTCCTGCTCCCCAATGCGAAGACGACGACGACGACGAGTCGCTGTGTGCTGATTGTAGGGGCCATCAAACAGATTGCAAAACACATTTGCAACATGTTACGTGCCACGTAAGCTGCAATTAAGTTTTGTTAATTTTAATGAAGCTTTGTCGCATCTGCTCCTGCTCCTGCCGCTCCTGGGGGAACAAGCAAAAGGGACACAGCGAAAACGAAGAAGGAGCCAGCAAAATAATAAAAAAAAATAAGAGAAACAAACTGGCCGCAGCCGCTGGCGAGCCTTTTGTAGGGATTCAACGTTTTGGTTTTCATGCGCTGCGCTCGACTGCGCCTCAGACGCCGCCGCCACATCTCCTGGCCAAAAGCAATGCAATGGCAAAAAACAACACAGGAGAAGAAGTAGCAGCAGCAGCAGGAGGAGCAACTGCAACAGCTGCTGGTGCTGGCTGCCTTTCGAGGGTTGTTTCTGTGTGTTTTCTCTGGTGCTGCCCTTAGCATTTATTCAACTAGTTTTAAATTTAATTAAAAATACCTGCCAAAAGGTAGATCATTATGTGGATTTCTTCTGCCTGCCTCCTGCAAAAGAAATTGCCATAAAAAGATAAATAAAACTGATATCATAGTTGGGGCACAGAAAATGCGCCAAGGCGGGAATGTTAAATATAAATACACTTTCTCTGCAGATATTTAATTTGTTTTCGTTACATTTAAATACCATTTTATATTTTTTACTTACATTTATTTTAGCGCTGCAACTTACTAAGCATTTCAATGGCATATCCCTATCGATATTTCCATTCATCGCACTCAACCTGCGCTGTCAGATGCACGATCTTCGTCAATCGATAGTTCTATCACATGGCACTTATATTTCCCCATCGATTCATCGCACACAACCTGCGCTGTTACACGCACGTTAGATCTGCGCTAATCGATAGTTCTATCGTGTGGCAAATCACAATAAATATTTCCCTTGTCGAAATTTCCCACAGAGCTTAAGAACTTTGCAAATTAATCGCTGAAGTTAGCGTATCGTTTTATCAGGTTTTCTTTCGTTCTTTCGGCCACAATCAATTTGTGCAACATCCTCAAGGATGCCGTATCATGTGGCGGCAACGACAACTTAGTGCTTGCCGTCAGGTTGCCAGCAATAATAAAAATTTATGTTTGAGTTTTGCATGTGTGTGCTGCAATTTTTGTTAACGTTTGCACTTTGCCCGCTATTTGCCAGCAACTTTTTGGGGGGCATGCTGCAAAACTTTATCCAAATGCAGCAAATACCCAAAGCCGTAGACGTAGCCGTCCGTGTAGCTGCAGCCGTTGCCGTTGCCGTAGTTGCAGCGTGAGCCAAAGCCGCAACCAAGAAGTCCAGGAGGGCCATCAACAGCAACGGGGGCAAACATAAAATTTCCCTCGACTACAAAGTGGTTATTTTGTTTGAAGTAATCCGCAAGAAGTCGTTAAAACTGTCGTTGCCAGTAGATTGATGATGGTTTCACGTGTCCAACGCAGATACGCGCGGCATCTCGCTGGCATCGCTGCATCCCGCCCTGATCCGTCTGCCAGTCATGTATGTAGTTCTATTTATGATGGAGTGTGCCGTGTTGCATGCGCCCTCGCGAGACTGCACTCGGTTGCAAGGCAACGGCAAGTGCAGCGGATGCGGAGCTGCCACTCCTCTTATCTGCGATTATACGATCGCCCTTAATATCGGCACATGATTTACGTCTCAATGACTCCCCAATGCTTTGATATGCAAATACAGTGAGTAACCATGTACACTGGCTAGAGATGGCAGCGTGCGCCAGCACGAAAGGCACAAGTTGCCTTACTCCCTACTCTCTCCCCCTACTGTTCATCGATGTCTTGAGCACATCTCGTGTTCAATGTCACGCAGCCATCCCCAAAACATTTCCACACACACTCACAGCTTTCAGATTTGAACTCTATAAAATGTGCTTGCCAAAGAAATACCAAGAAATGCCTTCTCTTCCTCCCACTCCCCCACGCACTGTCTTTGACACCTGATAAGTGTGTGCTGCTGCCTAGCTCGGCCAGGTTAGGCTGCTCAGCTGCCGCCTGTAATCAAATATGCAAAGCAAATAAAATGCCAAAAGCAAAAGGAGAGCAAAAGAAACGGAAATGTGTGTAGGCATTAACGGATCCGAGCAATATTCCTTTAACTGGCGCCGACTGCTTCCGACAAATTTTCAATTAACTTTGCCCTCCAGCCAAAGCAGGCATCGCCTTGCAGCTTTTTATGTCACGTGGGCGGCAACAACAATAACGGAATGCGTCTCAAATGGCGCAGGTTATTGGCAATAAAAGGTCAGCAATTTCTACATGTGTTTTTGTTTGCCCCGCCGGAATTAACATAAAATAAAAGTTCTCGTAGAGCGTGAAACTGTTATGTTCGCAACGAAATCATATTTAAGAAATGCCTGTTTCACCTCCCTCCCCCCCATTTCCCCCACTCTTCTTCCTTTCTAGGTTTCCTCGTGAAATCAATGAAGACTCTGGCGCGGCTCACGTGACTGGCTCAGCTTAGGCCGTAATGCTAATGAGCCCGATAAGAGGCCACACTTTTGGCTTAATTGTGTGCGGATGGCTCCGAGTGAAGTTGCTTGACCCGCACCTGAACCATGCACAATAAGCACCTCTCTAAGTACGTGTAATTCGAGTCGGACACTTAACTTTGCCTCGTAATTGCCGACAGGCCATAAGCGCAGGTGCGAGCTCATAAGTGATACGAGTAGTAGGCGGTGCTGGACGGAATACTAGCGAAATCATAACGAAATCATGACGAAAACATAGCACAGTAAATAAAAGGATATATTTAAAGTAATTTAAACTTTTTATTCAATAAGAACGATTAAGAGTTGATGTCGTTAATGGAACTTATGTATTGGCAATAGTCAAATTGTGCTAAGGGGTAAGTTTATATATATAAATTGCTATGATATTATTAATATAAATTTTGATATTCTTTATATCAATTGTCAAGCAAATTCAGCATCTTTTAAAAGAATGGAGTAACTAATTTATAATATTATAAAATCAAACAAATACTGTTCATTTTATAATTGAATTTACATGATGATTTACTGTGTTTAGAGCTACAAATCAACCAACATAAACAATTATATAATGTTATAAACCTTTCCCCTCTACGTCATTACTTTGAATATGAATTTTATATTTTTTTATCTACATGAATTTTAAGCAATTTTTCAAGTTGAAACGGTTTAAACTGCTTGAACAGAAAATCATCAATTTCAGATATTTTCCAACACTCGTTTACCAGTTGACTTAGCTTAGTCATTAACCAATACAAGCAGTTGGCTGCACACTGCTTGCTACCATTCTCAGTAAGCACGTACACTGCTTAGCTTAGTGGTGTGTACTGCTTTACAGTGCAGTACTTAAGCTGTCCCTAATGTTTACGCCGCACTGCTTGTTCCCAAGCATCACACTGCACAGCGAAACATTACACATACGCAGTGTGGTCGAACGAGCACAGGAGACTGAGTGCAAAAAGAGCATCACTCATTGTGAACGCTGAATTAGACGAAGATATCTGTCTTATTCTTTTCTTTTTGGTCGTATACCGGCGATCGTACAATAAAAAAGAGGTGCATTTTTAAACATATTTGCTCTATTACCTTCTCCCTACTGTGTATACGAGTCTCTGCTGTAATGCTCATCATATAAAATAGGTTCATGCATATATTTATTTATATTTATCACATTAAACAGTAGATCAAAATTGTGCTATTTATTCTAGAGCAGCAAATCGGCGACGGCGATGGCGATGGCCACTCAATCGAAAATACCCTCCTCGGCTGCCTTGACAACGAGAGATTTGAGACCTTCGGTGACTTCGACGCCGACTTCCGTAATTTGATTGGACGGCAGGAAGAAGCCGAATGTACCCTTATCACGCAGCTCCACAGTGCAGGTGAAAGGAATATTTTTAACGCCATAGGCCCAGTCCTTGGCGGCGCCAGAGACAACGTCTGCAAAGTAAACGAGGCACAGGTCAATGACAGTTGAACTCCCCCTTCTCCCACCTAAGTCACGCTAAACTTTTCCCTTCGATACTCACAGTTCAATAACCCGCTGGCGCCGTAGGTGAAATCGGAGCCATATGGCTGCACAGCACCCTCCGCAAAGGCGGCGGCAATGCGCATCATCTGATCGTAGTTGGGCGGGAAGTCGGTGTTCGAGTGCCCGTAGGGCAGCAGCACGTACTGGCCGTAGGCGTGGAAGGCCATGTAGGCGCGTATGTAGCCCTCCTCGAAGGAGCTGACAAAGTTCTGCAGCGCCAGTATCTCCGCCTCCGTGTTGGGCTCTTCGCCGCCAAACCAATGATCGCAAGGATCATCGATATTCCAGCCAGCTCCGCCCCAATGATACTCAAAGTTGCGATTCATATCGACTCCAAAGCAGTCGCCAGTCAGGTTTCTATATCCATTGGGGCGACGGTTCTTGCGCCACAGACGCTCCACCTCGTGTGTGTAAACAAAACCGTCGGGATTCACCATGGGCACCACAATCCAATCGTACTCCTCGGTAAGGCGCTGTATCTCCGCATCCTCCGAGTTGATGAGCTGATTCAGAATGAAGGTGACTGTGGCGGAGGAAATCCATTCCATGGCATGAATATTGCCCTCGATTAGAATCGCCTTGTTGCCTTCGCGCTTCGACAGCCTGACACTCTTGATGGGGCGGCCCTCGTAGGAGTGACCTATGACCTTGCAATCGAGATAGTCGTGGGCAGCGCACTGCTCATCCACCCACTCGTAGATCTTATCCAACGGATGGTAGGTTACCCAGTCCATGGCTGCGTTCTCATCATACACAGACTCATCCAGCAATCTAAACGAGAAAGTTTTCCATCAGTTTTCATAATCTCCCTCCCCTTACTCTGCACCTACGCCTGCAAGTCCTCGATTACAATCTCAAATTGAATATCCAACAAGTTGAGAGTCCGCTCGAAGACGCGATGGTGTTGAGGTGAGACAACAACGTCATAGCTGCGATTGGCAAGGCCAATTTCCTGCAGCATGAGAACCTGAAATGGGCCAAAAAGTTCAGCTCAGTTGCTCGAGACCCCCCGGGGGAGGGGAAGGGACACGAGACCTACTTGTAAGCGCTGATGAATTTTTTTGAACTCCTCCAGCTGCTCGTTATCCTTGACAAAAGCTTTGTACACTCTGAAATTGTCGTAGCGCGCGGCCATTGGTTTCCGGGCGGTGGTTAGGGTTGCCAGCGTCGCCAAGGACGCCAAGGCTAATGCCAGCACTAACACTCTCATTGCACTTTTACCCTTTGTACGCGTGTTTGTTTTAGTAGTTCGATTCGCTCGCTCAATGCACCGCACTGTTCACTGTTCACTGTACCGTGGACTGTGGCAAGACGTGGCCTTTTATATGAAGCACTCGGCTCGCGTGTCGATTAGCTCTGGAGTGGCCACTCAAAGGCTGCCAGGCAGAAAGTGCAACAACAAGCGAGACGGCGACGGCGATGTGTTATCTAATAAGTTATTGATAGCTGGAAACTTTTGATCAATCATCTGTTATTCTTGTGAATTGCACTGTGCGAGTGTGTGTGCGTGTGTGTGTGTGTGTGGCCATTGTGTGGCATGTGTCTGCTCTCTGCTGTCTGCGCCACTTATTGTGCGGCTTATCGCTCTGCTTCTCACTTAACCTACCACAAAGAAGACGAGCAGAGCTGCAGCAATTGAACTTTGGCCTGAGCTGGGAATTGAGAGCAAGTCCGGGCAAAAGTTCTAAGCTGCTTTTGCTTGTCTTACGCTAGATAAACCTATCTCTATAAGGAAATAAAGAGTGTTCAGTTGGTTTACAATTTGTAAAAATGATAGTTTGGGAAATTATTGTTGTTGTTTGAACTTCTTTAATATTTCCTTATTAAATAAAAATTAAGTAAGTTTGTATTTACTATTTGTATACGAAACCTCAAGGTAAGTCTATAAACACCCAATTTATTAATTATTTATAAAGGGATTAGGCACTACATTTAATCATTTGATTCACCTCCGTCACCTGAACAAAGATTGTTTTTATTTACATGTTTGTTCTGTGCTCTACAAATAGAAATAGAACATGATTACCGAACTCCATTTGTATACAATGTAAATTCAGAAACCCGTGAAAGTTTTCCATCTTGTTGACTTTGCTTATCTCCGCCCTCTTCAACCCTAATCAAACCTGTCTTATGGGCTTGAATTGCACTCATTCACTTGTCTGCACACTTGAGTGCAAGCTCAATGCAAACATTGCCCGCACTATTAATAGTGTGAATGATGAGAGCAATGCTTATGATTGTCATCGGGCCACTTCTGTCTGGCAAATGTTTTACTGCAATTAGACACTCGACTTCCCCGTCTGCGCGTGAAGAAGCACTCTCGAGAGCACCCCCAAATGCCCAATTGAACATTGACATTGAGTGATGCGAGCTGGAATCATCATCATCTTGGGGAAATGGAATTTAATTGCTTGCATTCAATTATTGTTTAAATATTGATTACAATTCAACTGCTGCACACATAATGCAATTAGTGCAAACAAGCGACCAAGTCAAAAATACATATTGATGGCGTTTTGCGTTTTGCGATTTACGATATGCGATTTAATTGATTATGCAAATGCATTTAATTTCGGGCTAAACAGCTTTGTCAACATATCTGTGGCACAGCAGGCGGGCAAAAGTGCAATTAAATATGGCATTTAAATGATTTTGACATATTAATTAAGTGCGCCCAAGTAGGTATTAGTAATTTAATTGATTTTGCGTTCTTTGTTGCACTTTAAACATAAATCGCAGTGCAATAACAGAGGCTGAGAGAGGTAACAGTGAGATGGCAGTGATAACAGTGCGATAACAGCGGGCGGACGAAGAGCATAGCAGACTGTGAGCGCAAGCCGGTTAACAGCCAGAGAGCAGGCGAGAGAGAGAGAGCGACCACTGTAAATGTTAACTTAACAGTTGCTTAACAGTGCGTTGATTGCAAATTGAAATTTGTTGCAAGTTTTTGTTTTTTTTTTGTTTTGCTTGATGCCGCCTCGTAAAACGTGGCACGCGGTCACTAATTTAGAGCTAGCCCCGGCTTTTATGTCTAATTAAGCAGCGCAATGATTGCTGAAATGAGTTTCGAGGCATTTGTTAATTAAAAGCAAGCAACAAATATGCCGCGCACGAGAACACGTGCTAAACAAATACGCCAAGTTGTTAAGTACCAGCAGACTGCGCTCCCCTTCCCCCTTCCCGGCGTGATCCCTGACGCCCTTGAAGAGTGCCTCGTAAATTTACACACGCAGCCCGCTGTCTCTCTCTCTGTGTGTGTGTGTGTGTGTGTGTGACTGTCTTTACTGCGCGCATGTAAAGAAATATTTTGTTTTGTTCTTTGTTTATTGCCGGAAGTTAATGTCTCATAAAAATGATGTTAATTAGCTTTCTCGAGCATAAAATGCGGTTTTGTTTGCATTTTCCAATACGTTGCATTTCACAGCGGGGCCCAAATTGAAATTCTTCACAATTTATAACTCATACGCCGCGTGGTGCCCGTGTCCGTGTGCAAGATATGCAAACTTTTTCAGATCCCGCCACGCATAAATTGACTTTCCTGCTGGCTTCAAATCGCTCAACGCTTCAGGTGCCGGCAATAGCTCAGCTAAGCGTGTGTCTTGCGACACAAATACGCCAAGGGAGGGGGAGAGGAGAGAGGGGGGCAGGTGCCTGTCTGAGATGTTTGCTCTGCCGGCTATGCTCTGCCACAAAGGCAAATATTTACGACAGGCAAGCGGGTGGCAAGCTGGGCACAGCCCGGGCAGGTGGGCAGAGGAGGGAGGAAGGGAGGGAGGGGGAGCGGGAGGCCGCCCTGGGGGAGACAGAAGTTTGTGGCCCTCGTGTGCATAGTTTCAGGGTTTCAGGCATATGCGAAAGTTAAGATCGGAACCGACGCCCCAGGAAACTTCATCAAAAGCGCACGCAACAAAAACAACAACAACTACGGACAACAACAAGGATCATAACAACAACGGACTCAAAAAATAGTTTGTCCTTTACCGCATTTATGAAATGTGCACCAACTGCTCGCATGTGTGTGTGTGTGTGTGTGTGTGCGTTGTCAACACACAATAACTTTCACTTTGGGGCCTCCCTAAACGGCTTAAAAACTTGCCCGAAAGTGTTGAGCTGGCAACCAGGAGGAGGGGGAGGAGGAGGAGGAGGAGGCAACTTCAAACTGCCAACTGGCAGCTGGCAACTGCCATTTTTGGCAAATATTTGCGCAGATAATGAAAGTAATAGGGGCTGTGTGTGTGAGGGAGATAGACAGTGAGAAAGAGAGGGACTGTGTCTGTACTGCATCAACAGTTGACACTCTGTTGGCCGCGACTCACAGCTCACTTTGTCGCCCGTAATTGACCCTAATGCCGCCTCGCCGTCTCGCGCCTCTTTAAATCAATACAACAAATTTTTGCCAGTGAAATTCAATTTGCTAACACACACGTGCCTCACTCCTGCCACAGACACACACACAGTGGCACAACACACATGCCTAAATGTCAAAAAGGCACGTTTCAGTGTTTTGGGATTTTGTTTTTGCATGTCATGTGCCTCTGAACTCTGAACTCTCCTTGCCGCTCTACACTCCACACTGGCTGCTCTAGTCTCATCTCCTCACCTTTTTGTTCTCTTTTCCACTGTTGTTTTTTGTGTTTAGTAGCAACTACGTGACTATCATCAAACATTTACTTTTTGCAATAAATGTCAGTCGAGTTGGCCAAATAAACCATAACAATAAAATGAAACTCGTCAGAGGATTCCGCGCTAGTCTCATAAAAAAGTTATGCCATTTTCCGCATTTCTGTTTAATAAGGCATATAGTGACATCATCTGAACAATTGCAGCCAGACTAATGCGATTAATCTTGCTCGGCTGTGGGATTAAAATAGTTGTCCAACTTGTGATCGAATTTCCCAGACGAAGGTATTTTTTTTAGATGATCAAAGAGTAGATGGGGAAGTGCCTTATGCTCAAGTTAAAGCTCGAATGCAAGGAGCTTTGAAAGCTCCGGAAAAAGCTTCGTTTATATTTTTTGAAGAATTGATTCTATTATTGAATGCATTGAATTTTTATGTGCTATAGTTCCTAGCAGCTTCTTTTTAAACTCATGCAATGATGAGAACATTTCAAGTTCTAGTTCTAGTTCAAGTTGTTTAAAGTGTTTTATAGGGTATCATATTCATTACATTTTTAAACTACATTATCAGCTGCACTTATCAGTTAAAGTAACTCATTAAAGAAGTTGCTTTTAGAGCTGTTCTTAAGGAGAGAATAAGAATACTTTAGGCCTACAACTTGTTGATAATATTGATTATCTCATCAAGTAGGTTAAAGAGTTTTACTGGATATCATATTCGACCTTCTAGCTATGCCACATTCCAACAACTTGTTGCTCATCTAGTCTACCTATCACTCTAACATCACAGGGTATCTTTCATGTCATATTAATAGATTTACCACAGTCATATCTCCCTGCCATTTCGACTCGTGTCTTTGCACCATTAGCCGCTTACTGTTATCCGATTCAATTATATCAATTTGTAGTTTTACGCAAGCACGCACACACACACAGAAATACATAAACACAGACACACACAGAGGGAGACATAACGGCGGTAGAGATACCCCAGAGTTGCGCAGTCACCACAAATCGATTTGAATACGAGCAGCCTCAATGCCTCAGTGCCTCAATGCGTGGCGTGCATAACACGGCCGCAGAGCTTCAAAAATTTCACATATCTCTCTGTACAGACCAACACCTAACCCCCTCCCCCCCCGCCGCGCTGCATGCTGCATTGTTTCAGTGCAATCGTCTGTGGCTAATCTGCTGCTATTTGCTCAGCTCCTGGGAGACAGTGGGGGGCAGAAGGCAGCAGGCAGGAGGCAGTCAGCAATAGGGAAAGCGAGGTGAGTGCCGAGTGGGGACTTGTCTGGACCAGCGCTTTCAGACAAGCCCATAAATTAGGCAGCTTCGCCAGCCATGGCTAAGTGCTTTGGCATAGAGGTACCGGCCTCCACCCCTCCCGTCTCCTCTTCTGCTTCTCTTGCTGCTCCTGCTGCTGCTGGTTGCTTTGTCTCCAACTCCACAGCGAGGCTGCGTCGCCGTGCGGCCATTGTGTTTGGCAAGATTTATACTTTGCCTCGCACTTTCACATGGCTCCGTTCTAAAACGCCGCGCCACGTCTCACTCGTGTGCAGTTCTCCCCCTTCTCCCTACCCTTTTATTTCCATTTTCCATTTCTATTTCGTTGTATTTCATGCAAGCTTTGAATTCATTTATTGAAATTAAAGTTCGGCCCATAAATATGGGCTCGGTTCGCAACACTAGAAGTGGCCGTCACTTTAATTTAATATCGATATTAATCGTATCATCAATTGAGAGTATTTTCGTAAAAGTCAAGTTGTGATGCAACTCTGCAATCGCAGTATTTTCTTTTCTTAACAATCTATCGAAATGAAGAGAGTCGATTTGAGAGAGTCAGCTGTGTCATTTATTTATCATTTAAAACGCATTTAATTTCACAATTTGCAATAAACTTTAATGTTATAACAATAGACGGCCATCAACAATTCTACATAAATTCCCTCGCATCGCATTGCATATTTCGAATACTTAAGAAGAATATAGAATATATGTATATTCGAGCAGCCTAAACTGATTTGTTGGCATAAAATTCATTTCTTTTGTGCAAATGTTTGCTCAGGCAATTTGTGCGCACAAAACTTATTTCAATTTGGTGCATTCGACTCAAGTCGACTCGAGTCACTCGGTGAATGCAGTGCAATTAGTCCTTCGAGTGCTTGTTGAGTTTATTGAATAGCCCAAAACTCAATTATCACATATTCAGGGCAAGTGCTCTGCACCTGCTGAAACTAATTTACGTCGACGAGACGAGCCAAGGTGAGACCAGGCAAGCTGAGCTGGGGTGGCCAGTTGACTCCTTTGGTCTGCTGGCTGCCTTGCTTCGGTTTATGTTGGCCAAATGTTAATTAAAAAGGCCAGCAATGTGCCAGCTTCTCAGCTGCCAGACTTCTCTGTCTCTGTCTCTGTCTCTCTGGGTATGAGTGCTGGACATTAGGGGCCATTCTATTATTTTACCTGTGCCTGGTCTGGCAGACCGTCCGTTTGCCGCTTTCAGATAACCAAGTTGAATGCAAAGTTGACCTCTCGGCCGGCTTATGCCGCCTGGCGCCTAAATAGGCCGCATCTACTGCTGCAATCAGAAAGCCAGCGAAGAGTTTATATTTCTGCAAATTACCCACATGCCACACGCCACATGCCACACAGCCGGCCGACGTCGTCCTCGTTGACGTTTCCGTGTAGGCAACACAAGCTAAAAAATGGGCTGCAAAAATATAACTAGCGAAAAACTGCCAAAACCAGAGGTGGTTATAGCTGCCTACACCCGATTTAAATTTTTCACTGATAGGACTATATTTATCATGATTTAGGTGATCGATTATTTGGCGGTGCTTCTAGTTTTTTTAATTGAATTTTGAAAATATTATTTTACTGTATTTTGTTGTTGGCTAATTCTGAGTAAACGTACGATGCGCACTGTGTCCCACAGGATTTATTCAACAAATGTTGTCCATACACAAAATATATTATTTTATGAGTTCCCACTGGGTGGAATTTGAGCATGAAACGAGAGTCGTTGGTCGGAAACTGGCGTCAACAGATGTTTATAGCTCTATACTTGTGATAATCACAGTGTGGGCAAAGAAATTTTGTAGAAGGCGCCGCGGCGAAAATTTTGAAAAATAAAATGCGCGCGGATTTATTTTTCAAATTGCGTTTTCTAACACGTTTTCCAATGAATCGTTTGTGCACTGCGAAATGTTGGCACTGGCGCCTGCAAAGGCAACAACAAAATACATGTAAATTTAATTATTTTAAATTCAATTAAAAAACTGAAGCGACCGCCAAATAATTGTCCCTAATTCATAATAAATATGCCTAACAGTGAAAAATTTAAAAAACGGATGGGCAGCTATTTAACCTTACCCCAGAGAATATCCTGTAATGTAATTTAAAATATTTAAAAATAAAGAATAAAATAAAGAAAATAATCTAATAAATATTGCTAAAACTGTTTTCCATTTTTTATGAATTTTTCAAAGAGAATTTTAGGCAATTTCCTCGTCGAAATATTCACAGACTCGTTTAGCTCACTCGAAAACACGGCAAGTAGTTAATGTAGTTATATCTAGAGCACAAGCACATCACAGAGGGAGAGAGATAGAGAGAGGGAGAGAGAGAGACAGAGAGTGACTTGCATAGGGTATGTGAAGAGCCCACAGTTTTGTGTAGTTTTTCCTTTTACCCATTTTGCTCTTTGGTTTTTGTTGTTTTTTGTCATTTGTGCTTTCAATTGCTGAGCTGCCTGCACACCTGCACACACTCACACACACTGGCACACACACACAGTTTTAATTACACTGCACATTTGCACTTCAACTGCAGGCCAAGCAGCTTGACAGCAGCTGATGATGGGCTAGATGGGCGCATGTGTAGGCGTGGCAGGCTAACATTCATGCCACGTTGCACATATACAAAAAACAGCCTGCAAGGCAAAGAGTGCACAACATGCCGCGCTCATCCTCCTCCACCTCCTCCTACTCTTCATCCTCTGCGCATCCTTGCACCACAACCTTGGTTTGTATTTTGAGAAACTGCTCAACATTTTTGATTTTCATCGTGAAAAGGTTTCAGTTTTGAAACGGGCTTAAAGCAACTGTCGCAACTGTTGCCGGAAATATTTAAATGCAAAAACCAATTTGTTTGACTGAGCGACTTAATGCCCGCACCTGCGACTCGCTTTAAATTCATTTCTTTTTCGCATACCCTGTAGAAAGCCAGTCAGTGCAACGGGGTGGCTCTGCTGTGTAGAATATTATATAGCATTCAAATTATATACCCCACTGCTGTAAAAACTATGGCAATCAAAGTGAGAGAATATAAAGCAGCGCAGACAATTTCTTTCATTCTTTAGAAGTTCTTCTGTCCTGGGTATTGGCTGGTCAACGACTCTCTCGCTTTCTCTCTCCTCCTACTCCTTCTCTCTGGCGCACTCTTGTTGGTTTTGTTATCTTACTTATATTTTATTTTCCTTTTCTCTGCTGTCCGGCTGTCCTCATGTCCGGCTCATGTTGGCTTCGTTTCGCTGTGCGCATTTTTCTTAATTTTCAGCGTTTTATTTTGATGAGATCTCATTTATTTTCATTGCCTGTCTCTCCCATTCTCTCTGTCTCTCTCTCTTTCTCTGTCTCTCTTGTTGTGCTTTATTCAAATGAATTGAACGAACAAATTTCAAATGCAACATTTCGCTTTGGCCTCAGCAGCTGCTAAAGCTAACTCGGGTTTAATCAAATTTGTTTTGCACTAATTAATTGCTCGAGTTCAGCTGGCGAAAAGGTCTAAACAGTGTCGACAACAACAACAAGCTCTGTTTTGATGGCTTAACCAACACTTGACAGTCAGGTGCAAATTACTAGGCAAACATTTGAGAAACAACTCTCACTCCTGCCTTATTGAGTCGCCTGTTTGCCAAATAAATAAGGAGATTATTGAATCAAATATTGCGCATACGCCGCGCAAGCCAATCAATTGCAACGAATCAACCAATTGGCCAGCATTTTAATTTTGTGGCCAAAAACACACGAATTAATTATGATCGATGCGGCAAAGAAGTGTGTGCAGTGTGTGGAATAACCGCAAATGTTTGCGTGTGCTGTGCGTGATTCTATTAATAAAGCAACAGCGGAAAAACGCGCTCATAATATGAGCAAAAAATACGCAACTTTGTTGATTATATTTGATTATGTGGCAGTTTGTTGATTTTTCATTTATGCAACGCAAATTTGCAATTATTTTGCCATCGAACGAGCAGCTTAACCTTACCTGCCTCAGCGGGCACCTGTGTCTGCTGAACTATGTGTGTGTGAGTGTGTGTGTGCACGTTACAGTTGCAGATTGTGAAGCACAACACATAGTTCTGATTACAATGCTGCAGCGATATCCGTGCTCGACTGCGGTACGCTCGATATGCGTTCAACAATAACTTTGTGCAGCAAGCATAACAACAGGGCAAGTTGCAAAGTTTTTAAAAGTGGTGACTGCCAGAATACCCTGCATGGCAAGAGAAAATTGTTAGATTATTGCAATAACTTGATTACTTTAGCTCAGCAATATTTTATCAGTATAATTTTATATAACTTATATTTATATATGTATATAATAATATAACTAATAATTATGTATAATATATAATAATAATTTAATTTGATCCACTAATTAACTTTATTTATTACTGATTTATTTATTTATTTAATTTAGTCATTAATCGTAACTGATTTATTTAATTTTTAAATGCGCATCTCACTTTGTTTTATCCGATACTTGGCTCTTACTCAACACTAATTTTTAAATTTAATGAATGCATTATCGAAAGTGTGGCGGTAAGCCGATAGATCAGATCAAGGTAATCGAAGCATCTTGTCAAAGCAAAACATATGCGATTGTCAATAGAAATTTAAAATATAAAAGAAACCGATTTATTGCAATTATAATAAATAATCTCCAAACGTAATGTAATATACATATGCCTGACTGTTTTCAATTGTACTTTATATGTAAGTTCACTTTATACCTGTGTTCAATTCCTTCCTCTCTATTTTGTTGTAGTCCCTTGACAAGCCTCATTCATACATACATTTATCGACAGGGTATTTTAAAAGAGCCGCATAGGAGAGACCCGGGTGTGACGGCTTGAAAAACATCTTCATCTCTGAGCGAGCACCGGCAGCTAGTCAACCTTTGACTTTTGGCTTGCCTGGTGCCTGGTGCATTAGTAAATTGAAAGCAAAGTACGCTGCCATTATGTAGACGACTACAACAACAATTTGTATGCGTATACTCAAGACACTAACATAAATACCCCACACAAGCCCACCCACTCACATGAGCACAACACACCCACTCACACACACACGCACACCCACATAGAACGAACCGAAGCTAGACATCAATTTGAGTAAACGAGTTGCAGAAGCTTTGCAGCTTACTCACTCGCCATTCAATCAAATCAAGCACGAGACTTGAATGAACCACTTGAACTTTGCCATCTTTAGTATCTGAGAAAATCACCTGCTCCTCCTAATGATGTGCTCATTGACCGCATTTCGTCGGCTCGTAACTAGACTGTACAATTGGAGTAACCATGATGCAGATGCATTGATACAAATCTCCATGGGAACTTTGACATATGCTTGCCCTACCTCCCTCCCTTCCTCCCTCCGTTGCTGCTAAAACTTTTAAGTGAATTAATTACCAATCGCTTGTCGAGTGCCAGAGAATTTGGAAATTCTGGAAAGTTGCGTCTGCTTGCACTTTTCGAAGAGTTTCGGGCCATATTTAATCAAGTGTGCATAATGTGCTTTCGGCCAGCAAGTGTAGCCCAACTGTCAAACTTAACACTTTGCTATTAAAAACGAGCGCTAATAAAATAAAAGAAAATAAAAAAATGAAAAGTAACAAGTAGAAAAAAAGAGAAAAAACGCAAAGTGGAATAGAAGAAAAAGGCGGCTCGCTGCGGAAATTAATCAAGCGTGAAAAAGCGTTTGCTAAGAATTTTGCACCGTCATTTGTTTTGCTCTCCCTCTCCCCCTCTATATGTATTTCCCTCTCCCTCTCTGACAGTGTCTGTTGCCATGTCTGTCCTCCTGCCTGTCTGTCTGTCTGGGTGCCGAGAGTACCATAGAGCACTTCCAGTCTCATTTCCATTCCCATTGCCATTTGCCGTGCTGAAAATTGTTTGCTTGTTACTGACAATTAGGCGCACGAGTCAGCAGAACAGCGTGTGGAGAGCGAGAGCGAAAAAGTGGAAACTAAATGGACGCGCCGAGCAGAGCATAAAGAAAATTGAAAATTTACAAGACTTACAAATGTACAGGGGGGTAGGGGGAGGTAGTAGGGGTTTTATTTTATGGATATTGCTCCATGCACTTAGCGGGACTTCGATGAAGCCAAAATGTGAAATGCGAAAGGATTCTAATGCGCAATAATTCCCCTGCCCCCTCCCCTTTCTCTCCCCCTACCTCACACACACACATCAAAACATGTCCAAGCCTGGCAACAAGTTGTGGGCCGATGTTCAATTACTGGCCGAAACTGTTCAATTTCAGGCAATTTTGTAGTTGGAAAATGAAATTGTCAAGCCTAAAATCAACTGAAAGTAAGACAAAAGGGTCGCAGCGCCCCCTCGACTGGCTGGCAGGCAGGGGGCGGGGCAGGGAGACCGACCGAGCCTGTCGACCAACTATTTCAGTTATTTGGCAGCTTAACAACAAACAGTAAACAGTAAACCGGACTTATGGCCCACTGACATGGACAGCTGACATTTGCTTCATACGCACAGCCCACAGGCATCTGGTTAGACGCTCCATTCATAAGCTTTCACATGGCCAACAGCGAGCACAGTAAACTGTTAAACTGAAAGCAGTAAAGCAGTAAGGGTGTAGAGCCAGTGACACTGGCTGAAAGTTGTTGAGGCCACTGCGTCGGGCAGTCAGTTAAAAGGCAATGAATTAATACCATTCAATGCGAGTTAAATTAAAGTTGTTTTTTTATAGAATCAGTTAATGCTTAGGTAACTTAATATATTTAAATTTCAATTCATTTAAATGTAAATAAAATTTGCCTTAATTCACAACAAAAAAAAGGTTTGAAATAAGGAAAGTAAAGTGAAGATTTCCGAAAAATAGCTTAAACTATGAGCTTTTTTAATGGAAACTTATTAAATTATAAAAAGTGAATGGCAGATGCATGTAACATAAACTCTTAAAAATTTAATAATACGAGGGTCGTTTGATAAGTCCGTGACTTTTTGTATTTGCCGCGCACCTGCTCTAAATACAACACTGCTCCTGTCAGCAGTTATCGATTAACAGCTGACTGTAAAATTTTGAAAGCTGCGTTTTTGGTTTGCGTTTTATAGGCATTGAAAGCAGACGATCTCGTGAATTTTAACGAAAATGGAGATCGAGATCGTCTGCTTTCAATGCCTATAAAACGCAAACCAAAAAACGCAGCTTTCTCAAAATTTTACAGTCAGCTGTTAATCGATAACTGCTGACAGGAGCAGTGTTGTATTTAGAGCAGGTGCGCGGCAAATACAAAAAGTCACGGACTTATCAAACGACCCTCGTACAAGAAAAACACATGAAAGCTTTTTGATTACTTTAATATTCACTTCGACTTCTTCCTCTTAGAAGCATAAGCTTAATCGACTTCTGTTTTTTGGGTTCTCCCTTCAATTCTTAAGCTTTCACATAATTAACAGTGAGCAAAGTCAATTGCCAAACTGAAAGCTGTGGAGCTTTTTAAGAAAACCCGATGTAATTTAGTTTGTCAGTCAATTAAAATCAAATAAAGCTTTCCGATTAATCCTTTGCCATAGGAGATTTATTTATAGAAGTGTTAGAAAATATCAATAGTAACTTAACCAAGCTTCATTTATAGGAGCTTTATTTATAGTAGTGTTAGAATATATTAAGAGTAACTTAATTAATAAAAAAAAGAAAATGCAAACTTACATTTATAACCTCTCAAAGCTTTTCAACCACGCAAAAGCACCTGCAAGTTACATATTCAATTTGATATTCACTTCACTCCAATGACCTTAACTCCTTCCAACAATCAGCCCAATCGCCTACTGTCATTGGGTTCCCGCTTCGGACAGGGGTATTTAAAAGTAGGAGGCGTGTGGTGAATAACAGTAAACGCTTTCAATTTAGCAGGCAATCAAGCTGGCAATGAAGTGCCTTAAATTTAACATAATTTGCAATGTGATTTGGCAGCAATTTGCGCTGATGCCTGATGCCTGATGGCTGATGATGCTGGCAGAGCTAACGCCGCATGACCACAAAACTTGCAACAACAACGATGACGATGACGACGACGACGACGAGCAAACTAATAATAAAAATGTTAAAATAAATCTTTTTGGCTTTGCTGCCTCTCTCTCTCGTTCTCTCTCCCTGTCTCCCTCTTGTGCTGAAGTGAAGTTTCAATTTCTTGCCCTTGCATGCCCTTTATCCCACACATACTCGCTGTGTCTCCTCCCTCCCCATCTCTCTCTTTCCCTCTGCCTGTCACGGCTTCCTCCTCGGTTATAAAGCAGCTCAGATTTATGCTTTGGCAGTGTGCATCAGGCGCTGTTTCTATTGTGTCTTGGATATGAACAACCCTCTTATATTTTATGCGCATAATGGCCAACTACAACAACAGCAACAAGAGCAGAGATAGAAAGAGAGGGGGAGAGAGAGAGAGAGAACTACAGTAGCACACTCGTAAAAAGGCAAAGCAAAATGTTAGTCGTGAGTGGTTTTTGGGGGCAGTCTCTTGACTTTGCCACCCAACTGACGTCTGTGTTGTTGCCCCTGCCCCTCTCCAGCCCCTGTCCTGCCCCTGCCCCTGTCTTGTCCCGTCCTGCTCTGCCCGAGGTTGTTTTTCTTATTTTCATGTTATTTACACAAAATTGCGCTCGGGGTCATTCTGGCTAGCTGTCATTGAAGGTGTTAAAGTTCAAATTGTGACGTTTTATGACTGCCTCTCTCTCTTATCTCCCTCTCTCTCTCTCTTTCCCTCTCTCTACTGCTCTCTTTCTTCTCTGCAGTCTCCTGATTACCAAGCACAGCGAGGACTCTTACTTTTTAGTCTATGCAAATAGTTTGCCATGCGAAAAATGCATATGCAGCTGACAGCAAGTTACAAGCTTAAAGTTACACACAGCACACCTCAACACACACACAAACACACACTACCACATGCATCATGCACGGCAGGGACTTAGGATTACGTATGCTGTGTGTGTGCGTTATTAAACTGGTCGCTTTTATGGCAAAAACCTCAAATCAATGCTGCCATCGATTTCAGAAACCATTGCACAAAATCCACAAAAGTCGCCCAGCAGCTGCTCGACAAACACGGTACACACACACACATATGTCCATTAGAGTTGCGGTTCTTGGATTTATCGAATGCTACAAATCCAGCAAATGCGGCAAATGCAACAAATTTCACATTTTCGAGCTGACAAAAACAGATTTCTCTCTCTCTCTCTCTTTTGATGCCAAGCCAATCCCATCAGCGAGTTGTTGCACTTTTCCACATATGCAAATTGCTGTTTCAAAGCGAAAGGATCTTAACTAAAGGGTACATAAATATATAAGTAAATACATTAAAATATATATTAATCTCCTTTTTAGTTCCCTTCACAGCGCAGGATATCTCACAGTCAGTCACTCTTTCTTTCCATAGCTGAGCTCGTTATCTTTGGTCAAGTTGTAAGCTGAAAAAGTGCTGCCAGGTAGAGAGCGTACATAGCTTTGTCTGCTCTCCATATGTCTGCATATATTCATAGCTTGTAACGTTCCGTTTGCAGTTCGCTTAAATTGCAGATCGTGTATTAAAGGCCAATTAACGTGTCCGGTCATGAAGCTAATTGAATTTATGCACATGAACGCACTCCCCCGACCTGCCCATGCATATTCACATTTAATATTTATTTAAACACGTTTGCAAACGTCGAAGGGGGGAGGGGGTTAGTCACTTGGCAACCTTAAATAAAAAGCGCGAGATTCCCAACATGATATTCAATTATACAATTTATTGTCAAACAGTTTCTTCTGCCTTTGATTTAGGTGTCCAACAAGTGAATCTGCCCTCGCAATGCGAACTTCTCGCAAAGTTTGGCAAGCAAAGGGCCAAAAGGGGAGGTTGAAAATTGCCAGTCAAACATGGTAAGACCTTTAGCAGGTTGTAACAGCCCCAGTCCAGAGCAGAGAGGAGGTGCCAGCCAGGGCAAAGCCTTACTAGTTGCGAGCTTATAGTATCTGGCAGCTACACATGTTTTGCTGCCGCGTACCTCCCCAAAAATGCAAAGGGGTATGCGTGAGAGGCTTTAATATATATAACTGGCAAATTGTTAACTGCATTAGGTATTAAAGTAGAGTATGGAGTGGGTATTCTTGCATATTTACAGGGTATTTTGCAGTCAGCTCTTTTCATGAAAACATTGTTTCTTGTTTAGCCTATCAATATGTATTTACTTTCAATTTCGGACTAAAAAATCATTTATTACAACCCAAAGCAAAGACCAAAAAGATACTCCTCACACACACACACACACACAGAGACACGCACACACATATATAAACGTATCAGGGAGCGAGGCAAACACACGACACCCACGCAGACATTTGCCGCTTATCACTTAGGCAGCATTCGTGTACAATTTTCATTTGCAAAGCAGCTGCCAGCGAGCAAGAGAGAGAGAGAGAGAGAGAGAGAGAGAGAGAAGGAGAAGAGCAAGTGTGAGTGAGGCAGACAAACAAGAAGTGGAGCTGGAACAGAGACTGCGACTGCGACTGAGACTGAGAGATACCCAATAACGTGTAGACAAGCAACGAAACAACAGCACAAACAATGTAAACAAGTGTTGGGGGGAGGGAAGACGGGTGGGGAGGGGTGCGCAAAAACCGAGCGACTGCAAACAGGGCCAAGACGCAGAAAACGCAAAGAAATTTTCTTGTTAACAAATTGCAAAACATTTGCTTTTGAAGACAAATTACTTGGCGGTGAAACAAATTGCTTTGCAGCTCGGCTCGGCGCGGCTCGGCTGCTGAGTTTGTCGCTGTCGTTGCTTTCT
This sequence comes from Zaprionus africanus, assembly GCA_018151435.1. Classification (NCBI taxonomy): domain Eukaryota; kingdom Metazoa; phylum Arthropoda; class Insecta; order Diptera; family Drosophilidae; genus Zaprionus; species Zaprionus africanus. The sequence continues at coordinate 11,489,188 of JAECXB010000118.1, forward strand.
ATTTGCCTTCTTTGCTGCTTTAAGCCAACTGGCCGCATTTAAATTCAGGCTGAATTGAGAGCCACAATTGATGAACTTGAACCTTGAAATGCCATCGACGCTTCCGGCAAATTAAATATTTAATATTTAATTCACGCTCAAGGCGAGGCAAGCAAGCGAACTTAGGCGCACATTAGGCGTGCTTAAAGTGCTTAATTAGTTGAACGATAAACTGCAGGAAACGGAGCTGGAGACAGCGGCTAATTAAGTCGATTAAATGAGCTTACAAAATATATAAAGCGCTGCTTAAACTTCCCTCTTAAGTCGCTTCTAATGAGATTGCAATCAGGAAGGAGCTGCAGACGTTCCTTGTGAGTCTTTACTGCATCCTGTGCTTCTTAGATCTCTCCCTCTCTCTTTCTCCCTCTCTCCCTCTCCCTTGCTAATCCTGCCCCTTTGTTGACCATTCTTTATTCCTTTCTTTTGCTTACTTTGCTGTGAATTTGTGCATGCAAATTTGTGTTGCGAGTGCATTGGACTAATTGCATTGTGAGTCAACTGCGCTGGTCAACTGTACGTATGAGTGATGCCATGAATTTATTTGTTAATTTCCAGCAAGCTCTGTCAAAATTGAGTAATTATTTTTGCACTCGGTCATCCGCAGCACATTCCCATTTCCCTTCCCCTTTTCACTTCACTGGCGCAGCAAATGGCAAACCACATCGCCTGCAATCGGAGGTAGCTAACTAAGCGTTGCCCGGACGACAGTCGTGGTCGAGAGTTTTGCCTCGCTAAGTGGTTATGGTTATGCACTGTTGCACCACTGCCAACTGGCTGCAAATGGCAACTGGCAATAAAGCGCAAATATATTGAGTTTTTGAGTTGTGTTTAAAGCGCAAACTGTGCAAATTGGATGCAGGACTGAGAGTGCTGGCGCTGAATAGAGAATGCGGCGAGCTCATCAAAGGGAAATTCACTTTGATGAGTTCATTAAATGAGCAGAGTAGAGCTGGAAAAATATCGATATTTCCGTAAATTGATATATCGATATTTTTCATTGATATATCGAAGTTACATCGAATTCCTTTGTAATCAAATTAAAGAAAAATGTATGTTAGGCATTACCTAGCTGATCCGCGTGGTTTCTCTTAGTGATGTCTTATTGAGAAAATATCGAATATCGATGATTAAAAAGTTCGATATTTCCAATATTTGAAAAATATCGATATATCATCGATATAATTTCCAGCTCTAGAGCAGACAGCAAATGAAGTAGCTGCAAAATGAAGACAGCATGCAAAAAGTGTTTAAACTTGCTCTACGAAGATTTACTCAACTTCCACTAAGTGATAACGAGCGCTCATTGGTTCCTTACTCTCCCTCTCTCTCTGTGCCTACTTCATGGCTCATTCAGTTTAATAGAACTGTTCATTTGCCTTGCCCCAAATATGCCGCACAGGTGCGACTATACCCAGTCACGCCAGACATGCCGAACTATCAGCTAGCTTCATCATCTCTCCTCACGCATGCCTGAGCCCACAACAAACAGGTGATAGATGCTCTGTGTGTGTGCGTTAAGAAGGTGTCTGTGCCATCATTAGACGTGCTAGAGCGCAGCCCAAGCAAACAGAGGGAGAACATCCATTTAACCAAGCGAACAGCCAACAGATTTGCTATTTACAATGGGCGCCAAGTTATGCCGGACTTAAAAGAGCTTCGACGGCCGAAAGTAAACAGCTGCCGCATTTTACACAGCTCCTGCCACGGGAAAGAGTTAAACCTTTGATATACAAGGCATTAATAAGTCAAACCATGGCTGACTGCCAGACTGATTGACTGACAGAGTGACTGACTGACTGAGTGACTGGCTGAGCTGTTGGCGAGTGCACACAGAGAAAAATTACATGGCTGAACGCATAACTTGGCCGCTGGCTCTGTGTGCCCTGCATAATAAAGTGAACTGCGAGTGGAGTTCCCTCCCTGTGAACTGGTAACTGGGCAACTGGGGAGCTGGGGAGCTGCTGACTGCGGTCTGCTAGCCAGAAAATACTTGTAACTGGTAACCCCAATCCGAGCGCCAATATGGGCCACAAACTGCGGTAAACAATGGGCCGCAATATGCAAATTAGAATATTGGTGAAACGAGCCTCGGCATTTGCATAATTTTACGTGTTGCCAAAGTGTTGCGCTAGCAGGAGAGCGGGAGAGGGGGGAGGGGGGAGGTGAGAAAGGGTGAAGACAAACCCGAGCGGATGCACGCACGGGGTATATATTTGATTATCAGGCTAGTTAGTTGATTTGCCAGCGAATACATAAATACGCATTAACACCGTGTACACACCCACACACACACACACACACACGCACGCAGAGCTGGCTTGCAGAATTTATATTCCATTCGCAGTGTGCATACATAAATATAATTCCTTTCCAGTGCCAGCGCCATCGATTTATGCCGAGCACGTGCTCCGTTGCGGGCTTCCTTCCTTCTTTGCATCGAACATCAGGAGCAGCATCCAGGGAAGCTCTGCAGCTCGAGTCACGATCCGTGCGCTTATTGGCATTTGTTGCACTTTATAAAATCCGCTTAACGCTTTTTACAGCCCCTGCTCGAAAGAAACTATAAACGCAATCAAAGTAAGAATACATACATCAACATTAAACGTAAGCCGGACGGACAGAGGGACGGACGGACTCTTGTTGCATTGTAGTGGCAAACAGGCGAAAGGATGCGCTTCCGTCGATGGCCTCCGACAAGCAGACAACCCTAGAACTCTGTAGGGCCATTGAAATATCAATTATTGCGAGCACATGCAACATGGCGAGTTGTGTCGAGTTGCACAAAAACCAGTCGAGCGTTTAAATGCTGCTTAATTGTGTTGCGTGTTCGAGTGAGATATGAACACACACACGCACACAGACAGTATACACATACGTATACAACATTATGTATGCTGGCATAATGCATGTCTGTGCTGCCAGGCAAATGTAACGTCAAATTTAATGCTACAACAAAATTGATGTCGGCGCAATTGTGGCCTGGACCTCAGCCTCTCAAATTGTAGCATACTTTTTGGGGCATTCCATTTAATTACTGCATTAAGGGCGCCTGATCGAGTGAGTACACTCATTTCGTTATGAATTTCGCATTAATAACTCATGGGCTGCCGACCTGTCGTCCTGTTGATATTGTGTTTAAATTTCAACGAGCTTGCACACTGCCTTACCCACACTTTTAATCATAATAATCAGAAACTGTGGCTTCATTTTCATTAGCTAAGCAAAGCCTTGGCTTTATGCTTTTGTTATGAGCAGGATTTGGAAATGAGCTGAAGCTGCAGGTCTCTCTTCATCTCCCTCTCCCTTTCCCTCTCTTTCTCTCCCTCTCTAATCTCAATCAAAATCTGCCTGAAGTTCAGCTAATAATCAAGTTAAAGAGAAATCAAAATACATGAGAATATATTCGCCTGCTCGGCGTGTGATTAAAATTCTGTCAGATTTAGCGGCAGCTTTGTGTTATTTGAATTTGCAATCCATGAAATCAATTTGTCATAATTATGATGCTGATTTGCTGGCACAAAGGCGGGGGGGGGGGAGAGGCATTCATAAATATTCTATATACACTTTGGACCTTTGACTTTATGCTTTGCACTTAATCAGCACATTTAATAACTGCCACGCGCAGAGTCGAGTCAAGGCAAAGAAGTATTCAATATAAAACCGTCGTATCGTCAATCACAGCCAGTCAGCCGGGGGCAGGATGTGGCCAAATGTGTCCTGGCGACGGCGGCGCATCGAAGCCAGACAAAATAAGAGCCCAACAATGCCGTCGCCACTTGACGGGCATTATTCAAATATGCGAGGCGAGCCGAGTTGACTTCGCAGGAGAAAGCAGAGCAGGCAAAACGATGAACAGGAAAAATGGCAAGAGGGAGGGGTATTGAGGGTTGGGGGGCAGAGGGAGTGAGGCACACAGGCTGTCAGAGCCGCCGAATGTCACGCGCACGCTTCAAGTGGCTGTCAGCGTGCAGGTGAGAGGTTGCGGCAGGAAGGCATTGCTGAGTGGGCGGGGAGGGGGTCGCTCCTGCACCTGCACCTTTTTGTAGCACTGCGAGAGTGTGTGCCCCCAATGCATATACACGTATTGTGCAGCCCTCGAGCGTTTGCAATGTTGCAAATACAGATTCCTCGCAAATCACATCCCGCTCCCCCTCTCCCCCTCTGCCTGCCTCGCCGGGATAAGCTTTGTGGAAATTATGAATGTGGAAATGAGCAAAGCCCGCTTAGGGTTAAGCAATTTATGGCGCTTTTTAAATGCTTTATTAAAAGACATAAGTTAAGCACAGAAGAGAGCTTATGAAAAACGCCAGAAACAGTCGACGGACGAGTGAAAAAATGAATATAAACAACGAGTGAACTCAACTGCCAGTTGCCCTGCAAGGTGAATCAATATTTGATTTACTCAAGTGCAGCTGAAAGTAAAGGCAAAGTAATAAAGTTGAGCTGTGTAAAGAAGAGAGCAGCTACGGGGAAACTGCAGTTTATAAATAAATTTAATCGAGTTTTTTTTGAATAGGGAACTCCTTTAACTTTAAAGCTACAACCCCAACAATCAGAGATCTGTTTACAACCTAGTTCCTTTCATCAGCAAGTAGAGATCTTCAGTTTATTGGTAAATGAAATCAAAGAATGAGTCGAGAAAGATCTCAAGTTAACTATGATATAAAATTGAACAATGAGTCGGAAGAAATCTTCAGTTTGCTATGAAATGAAGTCGAACAAAGAGTTGCACAGGGAAACTAGCAAAGTTCATGGCTACAGCTGTGTAGAATCACCCTGACCCCCTGCACGCCCCTGCTGTGGCACTCTCACATTGCTGGGTATAAAGTGGGTACTTATCAGACAGTTCGCACTGGGACACACACACACACACACACCCACACACACGTACAAAGGACCATTTTAAATGAGTTTTCAGCTGACTGCTGGAATTTATAGCTGGCCAAAAACGCTTCTAAACACTTTCGGCAAGCGTCGAGCACTGAGCGCTGTAAACTTTTTTATGGCCCGTTATTTAATTTATGGTTGCGAATACATTTTAACAACAACAACAAAATGCCAAAGCGCGCACCTGTTACACGTTCGCACGGCGGTGGCAGCAACAAAGCGAACTACAACAATGGCAATTAGACGCAGCACACTCGCATACAAACCCCACACACACGCACACAGACACACACGCACACACAACAATAATATATTCATGGTCCTTTTCTTGTGTGTGTGTGTGTGAAGGGGAAAATTGCTTTGAACCTTCTCGTTATTATCTGCTGAAATATGAGCTGCGAGTTTTTGGCAACTTTTGTGCATTTTTGTTGTTCCTGTCCATGTGTAATTAATTGTTAACAATTTTTCCTCTTTCTTGCATTCGTTTTGTTGTAAATTTCGCATCTCATTTTTGTTTTGCTGCCGCCTCACTCGACTCAGCGAAGTGGCATGCAATTAAACTTTTGCTCAACTGCTGCAACTGCAGCTGCAGCTGCGTAATTGAAAAAAGGTTTAAAATTTGTGCCAAAAATTTGTAAATATGAAAGTTGGTTACAGCACCCACTCACACACACACACACACGCATGCACACATGCACACAAAGGCACACAGAAGCTCACCCACTGCGGAGCAGAGCAGACACTCTTGGCCAAGCACCACTTTGACGTTGAAAATGTCAACGAGCAAGTATAACACAGCAGCAACATAAACAACAAGTCAGCAGCCATTCAACACACACGCACACACAAAGTAACGCACACACACACACACACACATATAAAGATGTCAACTGCACATGCAATGTGCGAACGAAAACTTTTCTCTTGTACTGTGCACAGCAAAACGAAATTTAATAAACGCCAACGTTTTCATATTAAACCCATACGACAACAATCAGCAGCAACAACAACAATAACAACAGGAGTAGCAACACAACAGAAGTAGCAACAACAACAGCAACAACAACCGGAGCAGCAACAACAACAACTTGACTTTGAAGCAAGAAAAAATTAATACAAAATTCAATAAAGTTCGTTCTCGGGAATTTCATATGACAGACAACGCAAAAAATGTTTAGCAATAATCCTTATAGACTGAAACGTCAAGAGTTCGCTTCAGACAGAGCCAAAAAAGAAATAAATAAATAAATAAAACAAGACGAAACCGAAGGGAAGACAATAAAAACGAAAAGCCCTGAATATGTGCGGAAGCTTCAAACTTTCCAACGCGCACTTTATTTACATTGATTGCGGAGTCGTTGATGTTTTACAGATTGCTATTGTTATTATTTACACACAAGGTAGAATTGTGGAATAAAAAAAGTACTTTAAAAAATTAATGAAAGTATTTTAAATACTTTAAATTATATCTACTTATTGTTTTTTTGTTTGCAATGATCTTTATTTTAATTTATGTGTAAATTCACTTTATTATTTTTATTACTGTTTTTCTTATGATTATTATTATTCTTAATTTTATTATTATAATTATTACTTTCATTATTATTATTATTAGTATTATTTTAACTATTTGATTATAATTATTATTATTTATTTTATTCTTCTTAGTAGTAGTACCAATTTTATTATAATTTTTATTATTTTTTTATATTCTTCTTATAATTATTATTATTATTGCTATTATAATTATTATTATTATTATTATTATTATTATTATTATTATTATTATTATTATTATTATTATTATTATTATTATTATTATTATTATTATTATTATTATTATTATTATTATTATTATTATTATTATTATTATTATTTTATTATTATTATTATTATTATTATTATTATTATTATTATTATTATTATTATTATTATTATTATTATTATTATTATTATTATTATTATTATTATTATTATTATTATTATTATTATTATTATTATTATTATTATTATTATTATTATTATTATTATTATTATTATTATTATTATTATTATTATTATTATTATTATTATTATTATTATTATTATTATTATTATTATTATTATTATTATTATTATTATTATTATTATTATTATTATTATTATTATTATTATTATTATTATTATTATTATTATTATTATTATGATTATTATTATTTATTTTATTACTATTTTTATTATCATTAACATTATTATTATTTCTATTATTATTTAACCTATTATTATTTCTATTATTGTTGCTCCCTCAAGTTCCCTCTTCAATTCGTGCATCGTGAAAATCTCTTCGCTGTCGCCCCTTTTCCCACACCCTTTCCCGGAACCACTCACCTCACTTCCGCTTTCCTGCACTCGCATTTTCCTATTTCTGTAAACCGAGGCAGGCTGAATTCAGCGTAGAGCAAATTGTTGGAATTTCATTGTGTGCAGTGCGATTTATGTTATTATTGATTTCGCATAACGCAAAATTCACAACCATTGCGTAGCACGTGTGTGTGTGTGTGTGGGCTGCCTCAACTCAATTGATTCAAGCAATTTAATATTCATTTGGGCGTGTAAATCAGATTTGGGCATGCAAACAGCCAGAATCGACAGCAAATAATTGATTTGTCGAGCGGCGTAATCAGTGCGCAAAATAATTTTGATAATTTTTATTGAAATCGCGCGCTAAGCGCTGACAGATTTTTGCCAATGGCATAAATGGATGATTGCCTCTTCAGCGCGGGATATAGTGTTGAGAAAGGGGTGGGGGAGGGGTGTGTGGGAAGGGGGTGCCAGCGAGCTCTATGCTGACTGCTCTGGCAAACAAATATTCAGCTCAAGTCAAGTGTTAGGCACGTGTTGTGCTCGTCTGTGTGTGTGCGATTGTTTGTATGTTGTGTGTGTGTGTGTGTGCGTACGTGTTTAACTGTGTGTTGGAGCTACTGTAATGCGTTTTGCCGCGTGCTGCGTGCTTCTGATTTATTACAGAAACCTGATTTATTAATCAATTTCATGCGCCAGCCTCAACATAATCAGAGCAGGCAACTAATTTGATTATGATTTATGGCAGGATAACCATGACATTTCGCCTGCTGACAAAGCGTGTGATGCAAGGGGGAGAAGAGTGGAGGGAGGGAGGGGGGTGTGACAGCGACAGGTTGCACACTTAGTGTTGCTGTAAATTGCAATCATCAGCTTTCTATTATGCTGCACATTTTGCATGAATGCGCGCAAAGTAGCGCAGTTAGCAGCTGTTAAGCGGCTGTTAGCCACACTGTTAACGCCTCAGTTAACACGTTGCTGTTAGCACGCACTCTCTGCGCTCGCTCTCTCTCTCTCTCTCACTGGGTCTGCCTCTGGCTTTGCTCTCTCGCATGGAATATGCATCTTAATCAGTTGCTGGCAAGTTATGCATAGCAAGTTATTACGTATACGACGCGTTATCACGCTTGCTTATTGAAAATGATGAGCTGAATGCTCATAATGCCCAGCAGAGATATGGATAAATATGACTAAATATGTATATGGCTTGAGCCAGTCACACAGCAACTCCTACTGACTGCCTGCCCCCCTGCCTGCCTGTTTGTCTGTCTGTCTTTCTGTCCGCTCGCTGGGCAATTTATGAGCTCTGCTACAGACACTAAAACTCCACTAATTTAGCAGGCTGCCTGCACAGACCAAGCCCAGCCCAGCCCAGCTCAGCCCAGAGCAGCCTAGGCTAGTCTGTGCCTGCTGTAGTATTTGCTGTTGCCACTTTGTATACACAGCGTAGTCGCGTTTATTTTCGGCTTTATTTATTTGCCTGTATTAAATGTCTCTGTTCCGCCTCTGGTTCGCACTACGACCCCCCCCCCCCACACAGCTAGTTCCCGCTCTATCATTTGCAGTGCGGCTGTGACAGGCAAACAAAAAGTCCATTTGAATTTCTTCTCATGTATTTGTGTGCCACTATCTGTGTGTGTGTGCGTGAGTGTGTGTGTAAGTTTTGTGTGTTAGCTAGTCTAGCTGTTGCCACAATACAGTCCGTGTCGGGGTCGACAACTAACGGCATTAGAGCGGCTAATACCCGTGTACGAGCGGAGCAGAGCCGAGCCAGATCAGAGCCACTGAATTTGCACTCGTTTACGAGTTTCTGCATTGTAGTTGCAAAGCGCGTTAACTCACTCAACCAAATCGACAGACAACGGCGAATGGATATAGGTACGAGTTGCAAATGTATCGAAAGAGCGACGACATGTTACCCTGGAGAAGAGATAATCAAACATTATGATTAATGATTAATATTTAACTGGAATTTGATTGAGCTTGGCTAACTAAGTTCGTCTTCGGTTTAACTTGAAAATATTTGTAATTTGTTAACACTTAAATAACAATTTAACATTATAATAATAATAAAAAAATACAAATAAGATTTAGTATACAATATATAAATATATTTTCGTAGGATGTTAGAGGGTCACACTGATATATCGATACTTATACTCGTATAACACGATGATTATGTTAAACATATGTTAAGCCTATATTAGGCCTATGTTAAACCTATGTAAAATAACATTAAGGGGCAGTGTTGCCAATTTAGCTATTTTCCCGTCAGTTCTGGCGTTTTTCACTGTTAAACAGCGGGGAAAAATCAAAAATATTGCTCTATCCATCTATTTTATATATTTGCAACTCCATACAATGGAGCAGTTTTTATTCCTAATCTAGCTTTTCTTCTCTCAAACATTCTGGCAACTCCGTTAAGGGACAATCTGTGTTAGCGTGTCTAATAAACAATAAGTGCAGTCAGAATTAAGCAAGCTTCCACAATGTGTAACCTTCTGATTTGTCTTCCCCTAACCTTCTTTATTCAAAGTTCTAACAAGTCGCACATGCCCGCCAATGCTGTTACTCCGCCTACAGGGTACATAAATACAATATCAATTTGGCTCAGACCACACTGCATGTCCCCAATCCACCCAGACTTGGCTGCGAGGTGCTGCCAACCCGCAGCTTCAAGGCTACAACCTGAGCTCTGCTGCAAACGCAGATTCGACTTGAGGCGCAGCTAGCGATAGCGAGTATCGCATGAGACCCGCATCAATATGCATTTCGAGTGTCTCAATTCAACTAGAATTCACTGTGAATCATTGCTGTTGTTGCTATTGTTGTTGCTGTTGTTGCGAGCCAAGTGAAAAGTTTGTTCATTTGTCGTTATGACATCAGAAGGCATTATGTTTTGGGCTTCTTTTGTGGCATTATCTTTTGATTACTTCATTTCCTTCGCTCTGCTTAATGTCGCACACGTGTCGCACAACAACAATTGACAGTTTTTGAAGTTCGTGTGGTTTGAAGTTTGCTGTTGTCTTGGCAAATTATGAAAAGCCGCAACTATAAGTCACATAAGACTCGGCCAAACAACGGACTCTCTCTCTCTCTCTCTGCTTTGAGCTCCTTTTCGTTTAGCCGGCAATAAACTTTGGCAACTCTTTCAATCTACTGAATGAATTGTGTGTGTGTCTCTGTGTGTGTGTGTGTGTGTCTGTGTGGGTCGCAAAATGACTTCTTGTTTAGTTGGCAGTTTTCAGAACACATCAGCAGGCTGCTTGTGAAGCCCAAGCCGTAGCACCTTTCACACAAATTGCTTACAAAGTGTATTTGTTGTTCTTGTTCTTGTTGTTGTTGTTGCTGGCGCACAAAAATAAATGGCTGAGCAGTAAATCTTTGTCGGTTTAGGTTATTGAATATTTCATGCTCCAGCTGATTTATTATTTATTTCTTTTTAATGCCCTGCCGAAGGTCAAGCCAAACGTTTTTCGATGAACCTGAACCCGTTTTACGGCCTCAACTTCGCATCAGATTTGCCTCATAACTGTGCTGGCGAAAGAAGGACAACAACAGGGAGAACAACAAAGAGGAACAAGAGAGGGAGAACTCTGCCAAATCCAGTGTCCATTCAAGTTCCGTGTACGTTGTGCCGTTTCCTGCTTGCAACGGAAATACCAGCTACGATTTCCGCTGCGCCATTGTTAATGCCCCCGCAGACAACGAAAGTCGTTGACAAGCCCTCTAACAGGCCATGCCCCCTCTCCCTCTCCTGTCCCCTCCCCTTTGTCCGCCACTGCTTTGTCGCTTTTTTGGTAGCATAATTAGAGCGCAGCCAGCGCCAACGCATGGCTAATGAGTCCTCGGTTGGCTTTTAATGCGGCTGCATTTGATGGCCCAAAGTTCTCTCGCTCTACATTTGTCCTGCTGCGACGTGGGCGTTGCTTCGAATTACAAGCCTTGTCAGCCAGGCGCAGTGCCTCGCCCGCTCAGCTGCTGCTCGTGCCTCTGCAGCTGCTCAATAATGCAAGTGTCCCGCGCTCATTGTTTGCCCTGGTGTGGCAGGCATAAAGTGCATAAAAACGCCGATATCCGGCCAGAGGCTGTTGGCCGTCGTGGCATTTGCATGGCCGCAAAGTGCCCCACGGGCAGCTGACTGTTGACTGCCTGCCTGCCTCACTGGCTGCCCCACTGGCTGCCCCACTGACTGCCCCACTGACTGCCTGCCTGCCTTCGTTGACTTCCGTGTCCAGCGTGTTCAGTCATTGGCGCGTCCGCAGGATATTGAAGTCCTACCAGCAGCAGCGGCAGCAGCAGTCTTTTTTCGAGTCGCAACTATTTGCCAGCAGAAAAACAAGTTAAAAAGTCAAAACAAGTTGGGTAAGATATAGTCGAGCTTGACCGATATCTGCTCAGTGCTTTGTAGATAATGTAAACTGGTGCTCTTTATAAGAAAGTATTTTTTAAGAAGTTGTCATAAATTAAAATCAGATAAATAAAAAAACATAAATTTAATAATCCTTTACTTTGCTGCTACCTTGATCACAGATTTTGTGGCATGAGATTTAGAAAAGCAAGCTTGAATCGGGTTATATATTGCTGCTGCCACAACTCCACATAGATAAGTTTTATACCTCTTAAATTTACACAAAGTAAGTATACCCCCTTTAGGCTCTTCCACTGTTAATACGGTATGGAAACGCTTTACTCGCAGGAAGTGCAGGCAGAGCAGGCGCATCGGAGGGAGCCTGTCGAGGGGACTGTGGCCAGTTTAGCCTCTGGCAACAATTTTGTTTTCACATTTGCAATTATTAAGCTGGAATATTTTCGACATTTTTGCCTTCAATTATTTACAAATCTTGCAGTCAAAGTTTTGCTGCCTGCCTGGCAAAATGTTTTTATTTTAAACGTTCGCAAAAGTTTCATATCTTTTTTTTGGGCTTGTGCTACAATAGTTCGCATGTCCTTTGTGCGAGTGTGTGTGTGCGAGTTTATGTGTGTGTGTGGGGGGTCTTTATGTAAAACGGTCGTTGCGCTTTTCAGTTTCAGTTTTTACTGCCCGCAGCTGCACCTCCCACTCGTGCCAGTGCAAAAGTGTCGAGTGTTTTGTTATTGAAACATATGAGTATTTTTTACATTTGTTTACTTTGCAGCCCTGTGCACACTGCACATTGAGTTGTTGTACCCTGTAAGGCACTCACTAAGGGGTAGCTGCATTTAAGAAAGTTTTAAATTATGACATAAATTGTTTATTTTTTATTTTTTTATTTAATTACTTATAAATTCCCTTCCTGCCTTATTTATTTACACTTTCAATGGGTATTCGTTTAGTCTGCCTTGCCGGCTGAGCACTTTAGCTGCTCTTCTTATGCAGCTATTAAAACGTTTATGTATTTTTTTACCTATTCAATATTTTCTCTGCAATTTCACATCAATTTGCATGCATGAAATTTCGTTGCATTCATTTCTTGCAATTGCAATTTAAAATATTTTCCACTGCTCGAGCTGTGTATTTTATTTCATTTGATGCATATCATGCATATTTTTGTCAGAAATTTTGTCTTCTTTTCTACAGTTTGCAGCTGCTTATGCCTGCTACAGGTCACTCTGTAGTAATGCACACTGCAAGCTGCTCACCTCGTTGTTCAGGACTCTGGGCACATTGTACTTTATCTTGGAGTGGCAAACCAACTTGAATTGTTAGTTAAACAACAAAAAGGTAGCACAAAACAGTGCCAAGATGTGTGTACCAACTTTTGCCTGGTCCCATAACGACTCGAAAAGTGAGAATACTCTCGCACAAAAAAAAAGAAACCTTTATACATAAATGGGGGCCCTAATGTATGCGCTAAAAGCCCGAACAGCTGGCTGGCAGCAATTGTTAGGCACTGTATTAAAAGTTTCGAGGCGGCTTAAAGTTTTCAGCTTGCCAGCGCCGCGCGTCTGGCAGTGTGGGCCCAAAAGTTTGGCGCCCATTCGGTGGCATATAAAGTGTATTTACCTCTTTCGCAGCGCCTAAAAGTGTGCAGCAGATACACAAACGTAAACACGCGCACACTCACACACACACACATTCGCGTACACGTACAGCATTCATCCGCTAACAAAGGCAACTTAACACACAATTGCGCTTTTGCATATTTGTAAACAAGAACGGAACAACAACAGCAACAACAACAACAACAACAGCGAAACCCAAAACTAAAGCAAGCGAACGCAAAGCGGCGTCCCCTCCAGCTGTCTTCCACGCCCACCCCCAGCTCCTCCTGCTTCCACCCTGCCCGACGGCAGACTGGCAAATCAGGTCAAGAGCTGCTAACTTGAAAATTACACAATTTTTGCATTTTCCAATGTGTTGCGCGTTTGGTTTTAAGTTTTCCCTCGTCGGGGGGTTGACGGGTGAGGGGGTGCAACCAGTCGGCTGCATGAATCGAATATTTAAAGCCCGAACAATTGGTAACCAAAAGAATCCCCGATAAACGCAACCACAAAGCGTGCAACATGAAAGTCAACATGCAACACGCTGAAGTTGTTGCAACTGTTGTTGTTGCTGTCAACGTTGTTGCTGCTGCTGCTCTTGTTATTCCTTTTGTTGTTTTGATTTGGGCGCTGTATATACAGCGATTTTGCAATTGAACAGCTGCCACATGAATTGCACGATTAAACAAAACAAAAATGAAAACAATAACAAAACAACAGAGCAGAAGAACAGGCTGACAGCAAACACGGACACACACACACACACATACAGACAGTGTGTATTTGTTTACAGCAATTAAGCCAGCGAAAAACGTGACAAGGGGCAGACAGCGAGGGACAGAACGAGAGAGGGAGAGAGAGAGTGCTTGACGGCGCAAATACTCAACAGAGATTAAAGTTGATGGACAACAATTAGATTTAATTATTCAACGACCTAATGAATATTGCAGTTGAAACATATTGAAAGTGGGGCTCTAAAAGATTTGTATAATGCTTTTGATCAGCTTATACATAGATGCAAAAACATATATTAGCAATTTCAATTAACATAAATTTAACCAATTTCATGGTATTATTGTACTCATTGCTTGGCATCTAAATTAATTTGCAAATATAATCGAAATATGCAGAAAATGCAAATGTGTTTAATTATTAATTTAATAATTTTCGTTTATTTTTATATTTTTTAATTGACAATTACCATTTCCTTCGTTTTCGTTTCGATAGCTACGATCGATCTTTCGGCTTACCGCAACACTTTCGATAACTTATTTAAAAAATCTTAATATTAGTGTTGAGCAAGTGTCAAATATCGGCTTCAAACAAAGGGAGATGCCATGTTACAAAATGAACAAACTAGTTCATAAATCAGTTATAAATAAAGTTATTCAGTGGTTTGCAATTTTAAACATTTGTAAATATTAAAGTAATTAATCTTATAAAAATTTTTTATTATTCATAAATACAACTAAATAAGCATATTTGTGAAATACATATCAAGAATTTTTTTACCTTGGAAGCCTCGGTCTCATGCAACTTCTTTTCTTGTGACAGATTTAATTGTAGTAGAGTAGCTGATTTATATTGCATAGTGTAAATTATTGCACTGCATTTAATTCAGCAATCGCCGAGAATGTATATAATTGTCGCCTTGGAACTGGGATTTAATTCTGCCGTGCGGCTGCTTTTAAGTAAGTGCCTAACAAATGGCAAACTTGAGTCGCGCCTAAGGCAATGTGTGCAGATGAAGATGAAGATTAATTTGTGTACTCGGGCAACTGGAGAGCAGCAGAATTCAAGGCTCATACGAGCGTTTCGCTGCGCCTGACTTGGCCCAGTCCGACTTGGCCTGAGGTAACAAAACACAGGCAGGCAGGCTGGCCAGGATGGGCAGACCAGCGAACAATGAGGCAAACAGTTGTGGATTTCTTTTTGTTTTTCTGTGTACGTGGCTGGATGTACGAGATGTTGACTCAAGGAGACGAGAAAGAGAGAGAAAGGAGAGAAATAGAAAGAGAGAAAATGGCAAGGGGCAGGCAGCCGTTGTGGCAAATGAATGATGAATGCTTATAAATGAGCGTAAGGGCGACGTGCGACCTTTTAGTGTTGCTATTGCCACAGGGCCTCACCAGGGGGCACTGCCACATGCAACTGTGTGTGGGTGTAGATGAGTGTGGGATGTATAAGTGTGTGTGTGTGTGAGTGCGCTTGTCAGCGTTGTGCATATTTATGACCCTTTAGACGGTCTCCAATTTGTTGCTGTTGGCATTGACAGCATTTGGCTTTGAGTAGCTCAAACGGATCACTTGAATGGCTTTTCTTAAAGCGCACCTCTGACCTTTCAACGAGCTGCTACTTACCACAACAAAGCTGCCCCACGGGTCGTATGCACAATGAGGAAGCTTATTAATTATAATGGAATTTAAATTGTCAAAGGTGTCTGTGCATGCGGTTAATGCAACCGGATTGCCACCCAAAAGGGGCAACACAAACATACCACATACATACGCATTACACACCACACACCACACACACACACACACACGTATGCAAGCATAACATTGCCGCATACGTTTGCGTTATTCTGACCCAAATTGTGGGTTGACATCTTAGCGAAATGAAACCGCGAGCCTGTGGAAATCTTCATTTGATATTCGTGAGTGCCTTGCGTGCGCTAATTAATGTCACCTGTAGCCCAGAACACCTGCCACGCCCCAGCGCACCAGCACGTTTTCAACTATCTGCAAAACTTTTCTCGCTTTCCATAGTAGGCAGCAAATTTTCAATTTCCAGCTAAAAACTTGGCCGTCATTAGCCAACGCATCGGCGTCTGCTGCTGCTGCTGCTGCTGTTGGCTGTCATTAAAAACAGTTTACAAAAAGGCAAACGAAGCCCTTTTTTGCGACACGTGTGCGCCTAGAAAAGCGACTAATGAATACGGGAACAGCGTAGGCCGAACTTTAAGCAGTATTAAAATACAAAGCAAATGGAATGAATAGCAACATGAATAATCACTCGGACGAGAACATTCACCAAGTGCCAGTGGGCGATATGCGTGGCAATCGCTATCAGAATCACAGACTCAATGCAATCATGTGGCTGCAACCCTTGGAAAGTCAATTTCGACACCGACGCATTACCATCTACCAGAGGAAGCAACTGGAAATCGATGAGATCTATGAACAGCTTGCGGCAGCGAGGCAGCAGCAAAGTAAAGGAAAGTAGATGGAACAGAGAAGAAGGCTGAAGATGCCAAAAAAATTATATGTATCAAAATTAGACGCTTGTCTGTAGTCGTGTGTATGTATTATATATACATACATACTTATTAATATATACGAAACTATGTGTAGACCAGAAATTGTGTCTTTTTTTGCACTGACTTTCGCTTGTCCGAAAATGCACTTTTCTTTCAAGCGCAAAAGTATGCTATGGAAAAGGCAATGACTGCGGGCAATGCCATTTCCAATGCAAACAAACCGAGGGTATCTTTGTGTGTGTGTGTGTGTGCGTGTGTGGGGCATAACGAGGTCAGTGCTTTGGTACAAAAGTTGTCAACTTGAAAATTGCACGTTCTGCAAATCAGTAAAAAGGCACAAGCAAAAGCACACACACACACACGCACACACACACATGCTGGGCTATGCTGTGTGTGTCTTTGGCTGCAGCTCAGCCAACTGTTGCCCTTTATTTGCGCTTATCAGCGTGTAAAATGCGCAATTCAAATGCAAATGCGCAGCGTAATTAAAAATGTGCAAATGCCTGCATAGTTTTCCCATAGTTTTCTCCCATTGCCAGCTGACTTTTTCCTGCTCTCTCTCTCTCTCCCTCTCTCTCTCTCTCTCTGTCTTCTGCTCTGTTCAGCAGTTTTCCGCAGTTTTCCTTTTAGCATAATGGCAAAGCGCAGCCAATTTAAATGGTTATTTACCATGAAATATTTATTTAAGTGCATTTATTTTTCACAACTGACTTATCAAGCGTGAGCGCTGAACCAGCTGATTATTGTAATTAACCGATATGCAATATAAATATGGTATATATATTGCAATAAAATAGGTTTATTATTATTTACATGCATGTGCGTTTATATTTATTTAGTATTTTATTAATACAAATTCGCGCTCAATTGTTTAGTTTACTTTTTTAAATGTTTTCTCTTTGTGCCTCGCGTACTCAGTTTCCATATAGTTCCCTTAAATCATCTTTATAGTCAAGACGATTTTAAAAGCACTAAGCACCCATTACTGCGCATATGTCCAGTTCAATTCATTTCGAAGTTCTCGCAGTTTATTCGCACAATATATCCGTACTCTATAATTATCTCTCTCGCAGCCATCGAAAGTCCAGTGGAGAGTTCGCTGTAAAGTTCAAGTTGACGCTGATTTGATTACCGTTTGAATCATTTCCACTTCACTTGGCACACTCTTCGTGCCACATTGGAAATGCCAATTGGAGCGCCAGACAAAAATGTTGGCCAGCAAGGGCGGGGCAGCGGGGGCGGTGCAGCGGGGGCGAGGCACTGAGGGCCGCAAATAAAGTCGTTGATATTTTGAAATAAAGCTGCCGTTATCACAAATTGACAGCAATGTTTGTGCCCGAGGGGGAAAGAGGGGCAGGCGAGGGACTATTTCTGTGTGTGTGTGTGTGTGTGTGTGGGTGTAGGGGACTGCGTGTGTTTGTGGCAATACTTTGGGGCAGCTGTGTTTGCTGCAGGGTGGTGCGTTTGGGCTCAGAGCTTTGGGCTTGTGTTATGGCTTCGTGCGGTCAGTCAACCAGGCAGTACATTTCACAGGCTTTGCTTCGCTTCCGTTTCCGCACCCACACACACATACATGCATAGGGTACTTCTGTGCGTGTGTGTGTGTGTGTGTGTTAAGTGCTTTGTGGTTTCTGGCAGCGCGTTGATTGCGCTGTGGTCAAAAAATCTAATAAACCCTCCGCCTGCATATGAATGGGCCGCATTTTAGGCTACTGCCTGCCACATGACGTATGCCACATGCCACTTGCCGCATGCCGCATGTCAATATATGCATGTATGCGTTATTAAAGCATATTAACAGGCAATCGCCTAACAAGGCCAATCGGCAACCGGCAGAACATTCATTTCCGGCCTCGTTTTGCATTACTTGCCAGACGAGAACTCGACACACAAACACACACACACACACACAGATAAATATTTCGTACACAAACCGGTTCGAACGAGTACACAAAATTTAGAATACCTAAACAATTCGAAAATAAATTCCAAAAATCGCAATCAAACTGCATTCGAGCAAGCCAAATGGATGGGGGCGGGGATAATCAGCTGAGCGATCGCTACAATCACCTGCGACCGATGAATCGCAGGCTGCAGATGATACTGCGCGACTACCAGCGGTGGGAGCAACATGCAGCACCAACGCTGGCCCATCGCAGCGCTGCTGCGGCGGTGCTCCCAACGATGTCACACGTCGGCGGCCTCGCGCTGCTCAATCGCGAGCGCATTGCACCTGCACCCCTGCTGAGCACCGTGCCCGAGGGCGAGGATTCCGGCTTTGAGTCGGGCAGCGAGAGCTAAGTGTTGTTGCCGCCACCACGGCCGTGCACGTGCCATGTTTGACAGTGTTGCCAGGTTATCAGTTGCCAGTCCAGTTGCATAACTCATAATAAATTGATTGCCAAATGTGAAACAATGAGTCTCTGAATGGATCAGCCCCAGTGCCAGCCGGAATATGAATCCTCGCAGTACTTACCCAATGCCCAATGTAATCTGCGAGAGAAATTGACAACGATTCGGCCTCATTTATCATATGTTGGTTTATTCATGTCAATTTGATTTGTATCGAACACAGAATCCATTTTACACATACATGTTATACTAATGTAGAGTAGTCTGTCTGTGTCTGTGTGTATTTGTGTGTGTGTGTGTGTGTGTACTTTGGGAGTCCTGTAAATATGCATATATGTAAATAGATTAGTTAAGAGACTTGCAGTTACATTCACTTTACACATACGAGTACAATACGATACGATTCGCAAATATTTATTTTGTATACACTTTAATACGGATTAAGAGTATACAATTTCAATTTGTTTTAGTTTGGTATTTGTTGTCTGCTCTCTCTCTATTTGTTGCTGTAATTCAAATATTCATGTAGTCATTGTTCATTGATACCCTTGCAGAAGGGGGCTATAGGCGACTATCGAGCGGAAGGGCATAATGATTGCTACTATCAACTACTTGGAAGAAGTAATAGACAATATATCGATATATCACTGATTAAAAATAGCAAACTATCGATATACCAATGCATAAATGTATATATCAATATCAAATGATTAATACATCGATATCAATGTCAATATATCAATTAATCAATAAAGCGATACATCAAAATATCAATATATCAGTTAATCAATACATCAATATGTCAATATATCAATAAATCAATATGTCAATATATCAATATATCAATTTATCAATTTATCTATATTTTAATATATCAATATATCAATACATCAATACATCAATACATCAATACATCAATACATCAATACATGAATACATCAATATATCAATATATCAATATATCAATACATCAATACATCAATACATCAATACATCAATACATTAATATATCAATATACCAATATATCAATATGTCAATATATCAACATACCAATATATCAATATCTCTATAAATCAATATTTCAATATATCAACATATTAATCTATCGATAAATAATTGCATTATTGAGTCATTTTATTATTTTGCTATAAATAAAATTGTATATCTGATCCCGAATGAAATTATTGCTCCATTAAAAAAACTTCACAGCCCACACAATCTGCAAGAGTATCCGATATTCGGCAAACCGAAAATGTCCTCAGTACATTTATTTTTTTTTTCTTTTTTTTCTTCATAAATATACACGTTTTGCTTTTGATTACATTTTGAGTTTTGAATTTCGATAGAAATTGAGTTGTTTTTGGAATGAGTTCGACGCAGCTGGCAAACATCGTTGATATTCTATATGTATTCATATAAAATGTGAGTGGCTGCCATTCACTTGTTATCTAATATCCATAATTGTGCCTACTTTTCAAGTATTCGTTTCGTTTTGCTTAATTTAAAGTGAATAAATTGCTATCACGCCTAAGGTGGAGAAATAATGAAACTTAAAACCGAATAAATGAGTGTGAATTAATGACTAAATTGAATTTCGTTTGGAATTCGCATAAAGCACATACTATAAGATATGGTGTCTTCCTTCTAAAAACGATATAAGTATTCGTATATATATAGTTATATCCATGTACAATCTGCAATTAATTTATTACGTATCTCGTAAATGTCTAGAAGAAGCGGCATAAACTATCAATTACAATTGAGAAACGGTACGAGTCGAGGGGGCGTCTGACTAGCAAATACCCTGCGTTACCATCTTAAACTAGTTTAGTAGTTTACCTAGTCGAAAACAAGCTCGGGGCAAATGTTTACAGGGTATACTTATTTGGGCATGCAATATGAAGTTAGGCTTGCTCGAAATGAGTTGAATTGATGAACTCAATGAATGTCAATTGGCTTAAACTATGTCGCAAATGATTCTACATATACATAATAGATTATTTGTCATTGTTCAGTTTTTACGTTTATGGATTTAGTTGCTTAACATATTCCGTCCCACTCCGTCTCATTCCGTCTCGTTTTGTTTTGTCTCATTTTCGTTTAGTTGAAGTTAATGAGTTTGGCTTAACTACGATTAGTATAAATATTTATAGACTGGTATATAGGGTATATATAGTTGTATATGTATATGTTGCGGCCTCTGCACACGCATGAGAGTGTGAGTGTGAGTGTGTGGGGTGTGTTTGTATATGTAGGTATTCATTTTTGTGGGTTTTAAGTACATCTATAAATTCTTTAAAATTTCTAATCGTGTATACATTCATTTCTGGTCTAGGGGGAGAGGGGGGAATATAGGGATGGGGCACGGGGGAAGCAGAACAGTAAAAGGGGTAGCTACTTTTGTTGTTCTCTGTAAAATGCATAAACATTCAGCTTAAAAACTATAATTTGCTCTCAGCAAATTTTCTCTGCTCTACTGCACACGCACACACACATAAACACAAGTGATATGTATGTGTGTGTGTGTGTGCGTGTATACTGTTGATAGGTTTGTGAGTTTGTTTGTTTTAGTGAGTGTGAAATGCACTCATGATATAGGGAGGGCTTTACATTGAAATCCATAAATTTGTATAGCGACAGCTGAGTTGCTTCTGAGTATGAGTTGCGCTCGAGTGTGTGAGTGTGTGTGTGTGTGTGTGTGTGTTTAATTAGTGTTACTTGTGTGCCATTTGCTGCAGTTCAAATTTAAATCCAATTAAAATTCAATTAAGTAAGTTTTCCCATTGTGTTTTCTTTCAGTTTTCGCTGTTTCTTCTTCGTTTTGATTTCGCATTATTTACCGATTTCCTTTCGCTTTTCCTTTCGCATTTTTGCTTCTTCCAATTTGCGCCCAATTTGTGGACGTGTCGCAACTTACAGCACAAACCCGTAACCTCAGTAACCAGTCGCATCGAAGAGATCCGGCAGCACCAGCGGCGGACAGTTGTGCGGGCTGCAGGTGACGCTGGGCAGCTCGTCCGGTGTGACGGCGTCCGTGCAGATGCACTGCAAACAGTTGCCGGTGTCCTGTGGCAGGATCTCGCCAATTTTATACAATTTGCCTGCAAAATTCGAGTGAAAACGGACGACAAGATGTCGATTGAGTGAGTTTCGTTGTTGTTGTTGCTGCTTCTACTGTTGACTTGCAACTTACCCAACACATTGCACATACGCCCCGTGGCCAATGGCGTTGTAGTTATAATTGTTGTCAGCGTGTAGGGCGGCACGCTGTGCTGATTGCTGCTGCCACTGATGGGCAGATGGAGCGTTGCCACACCCACAGCTGCCTGTGTTGTAGTTGTTGCTGTTTCTGTTGTTGATGTTGCTGGTGATGTCGCTGCCGGCTGCATTGTCGGCTGCCTTTCAGCAGCATCGACGTCTGACGTTCGGTTGTCATTTGCAATTAAATCCGTTTGCCCAACAGCACCAGCAGCAGCAGCAGCAGCTTTGGGCAACTGTTGTTGATGCTGCTGGGGATGCTGCTGCTGCAGATGTGGGCGCTGTGGATGCACATCGACTGCAGTTAGTGTAATGTCAATATTGACAACGCTGCCATTGAATTCGCTGCTGTAATCATTGTAGGAGCTACGAAAGAACACAGCATCCGCATTGTCAGCTATGTTGCTGCCGTGCCTGTTGCCATTGTCTTTCGACTTGACAGCAATGCTATCGTTGCTGCTGCTGCTGCTGCTGTTGTTGTTAACGCCAACATCATCGATTATTGTTGATGCTGGTGTTTCCTGCGCGACAGCAACTGCTGCTCCTGCTCCTGCTGCTGCTGCCTCTGCTGCTGCCAAGCTATCGTCGAGCGTGTTTGTGCTGTCAACATTCAGTTCCGTCGATGTCAGCCAACGATGGAACGCATCGTCAGCGTCCTCAATTTCCTGATCCTGCTGCTGCAGTTGTTGCAGCAAAGTAAATATATAGACATAAGTATATATACACATATATATATAGTATGGTTTATGTATATAGGAACGTTGTATCAGTTTCTGTTTGCCAAAAATTTTTATGCACATAAAGTATGCGTCGTTTAATGGATCTGCCCCCGCAGATGCCCGCCCAGGCTAATGGATACTAAATATTCTTCATAAACTAGGCAACTTTTGCCAAGCTCTCCCCTCCCACTTCCCTCTTTGTGATAAACATTAAAATGAAATAAATAATAAAACGAGTCGAGCATGAAAAATGCAATTGCGAAGGCATCGCAGTTGAACGGACTGCAGATTGCGCAGCGTGTCCTCAAACTGGACGATCCTTAAAACTTTGGCAGCACTTGACACCAACTGCAACCACTGCTGTTGCTGTTGTTGCTGGGTTGCTGTTTAAATACTCACATTTGTATTGGCCATGGCAACCACTGTGGCTGCGTGTTGGCTTCGCGGCGTTGTCATCATTTCAATTGTTGTTGCCACAGCCATTGTTGTCGCCTTGATGCTGCCACTGCTGCCACTGCCACTGCTGCTGCTAGCTGTCAGTGTTGCTGCTGCTTTTGTCGGTCGCTTGGTTGGTGGCTCGGGTAAAATATCGCTGTCGGTTTCCGCCTCATCAAAGTTTTTATCAATGACCAAGTCCGTGCTGAGTTCAACGCCTCCATGCGCCTTTTGCTGCTGCTGCTGCTGTTGTAGTTGTTGCTGCTGTTGCAGGCGAAGTTGTTGCTGCTGCTGTCGCTGCTTTTCATGCAGCAAATGCTGCTGATGATGCTGGTGCTGATGATGTTCGTGCTCCTCGGTTTTGTAGTCATAATAAAGCAGTGCAGGCAAGTTTTCGGGAAAATTTAAAATCTTACTCGACGAGTGCGGCTGATGGGCGTGCAAATGCTGCTGCTGCTGCTGTTGCTGTTCATGTTGCTGGTGTTGCTGTCGCTGCGGGGGTGGCGGCAATTGCTGCTGATAATGTGTTTCCTTTGCTGCCTGATTAACAGTCGTTGTTGCTGGCATATGAAGTTTCTGCTGCTCCCCCTCTGGTTGCTCTTGCCGTTGCTGCTGCTGCTGTTGGACCGTTGACGTAGCCAACTTTTGCTGCTGCTCGTGTTTGTGTTGCCTGATTATATTGTAGTTGTTGCTGCCGCTGTCGTCGTGACTGGCAGCGTCGCCCTTTGGTTTTTGTTGCTTTATGTCTGGCTTTTTATAATCCGGCGCCTGCTTGCGGCTATGGTAAACTTCGTAGTCATTAAAATTCTTTTGATTCTTATGATGCTTGTGCCGCTTGCCAACTTTCCTCTCCGCTTTATGCAGTTTTGTTGATTTTCGCGTTGTGGTCTCAAGCCGATACGGATCTGAATAGTCGCCGGCCGCCTCAGTTGGAGCGCTGTTTACGCTGTTCGCCTTATCTGCAAAGCAAAGCAGAGCAAAAGTTCCCTCTCAAGCAATCCGCGTGCATATGCATTAACTCAACTCAAAACTCAATTCAACACTAACCGCATTTCTCCCACCAGCAGAAGATTTCGCCGTCCATGCACAGGCAGACCTCACAGGCATCCAGACGCGGCACCTGCCACAGAGAAGCCAAAAGCACAGAGAGAGAGAAAAAGGAAGAAAGCAAACAGAACATGGGTTAACCAAATTTTCAACATGTTGCACATATGTTTTCCACAACTCGCCTAGTTTTAAATAATATATTTTTGGAGTCACGAAATGAATGTGGCAACAGCTGTTCTAGAACATTCATAAAAATATGTTAAACTAGCTGTTCGGCGCAGATTTTTGCTTTATTAAATTATTCAAATTGCACAAATTTAAGATTTCACTTTTTAAATGCTCAAGGTTGCCATATCAATTAAAATCAGCTGTTTGGATCAAGGTCTAGGCAGCTGTTAAGTCTTATGCTAAGCAACTGTTAGTTCTAGTTCTAGCAGCTGTTAAGCAAAGTCTAATGCTAAGCAACTGTTAGTTCTAGTTCTAGTTCTTAAGGCTGCCATATCAATTAGAATCAGCTGTTTGGATCAAGGTCTAGGCAGCTGTTAAGTCTTATGCTAAGCAACTGTTAGAGCTAATGCACTGTTAAGCAACTGTTATACTGATCGCATCACTTTTAAAATGCAGCAGCACAATGAAACTTAATTATATTAATTTAAAGAGCCTTTGCCATGTTATCATAGATTCAAAAGTTTAATACAACATAATTCAACATATTTTATGAATAAATATAACTTTCGCTCAATATTTACATTGATTTAAATGGTTTCTCTTTCACTGAAGAAAGTAATGAATTTAATCCGATAATCTTGACTTTCTCACTTGAATTGAATTGTTGTTTGCTTTGAGCAAACTGCATAAATCATTCAGTATAACTGTCATTCTGGGCTGGGGTTGCCATAAACTACTTCAGCTATAAATATAACGGCAAAAGCAAAGCCTGACTAAGTCATTTAAAGCCGCAAGTCTCAGTTGATAACTAAACCACAACCGCATATGAAAGCGGATGAGTGCGAGTGTGAGTGCGCGTATGAGTGCGAGAACATTCGCCTGGGTTACACACAGGTGTGGCAAATGCGCATAACCCACACACACACACACGCACACACAGGCACACACTGATACGCTTACCTTCTGTCCGTGTGTGTACTTGTGGCCATTCGTGAAGCATGCCGCCGCACGACTATGCGGCTCCAAGTCATCCTCAGCCGCAGATGAGCCAACGGCGCCAGCTGCCGACTGCGCTCCATTGTTCGAGCTGGAATTCGGGTTGGAGCTGGTGCTGGAACTGGAACTGTAGCCGGATTCCGTGTCTGCTCTCTGCTGCAGCTCAGCGTCGCTCAGCATTTGCTCGGACAGCAGACGTGCATCGTATTTGGCCTGTGATTGCGCCTCGTCCAGGTCGTAGTTGAGGTCGTCCTCCAAGTACTCGAAAGGCAGCGCTAAAAAGGGAGCGAGTGGGGGAAGGGGAGCGGGCGGAAGCATAAAGAAGCAAAAAGGCGAAATAAGCCGCTGTTGAGTTGGCTTTTGGCATTTTAGGCATTAAGCATTCAAGTCGAGTGCGAGTTCGAGTTCGAGTTCGAGTTGTTGTTTTAAAGGTTTGCTAACTGGTCTAAGAGCATTTTGTGGCGCATTAGTCGGGGCTAAGCTGCAATCAAGCGGCTGTTGCCACCTCGTGGCAATGTGCCTGTTATACGATTATGCGAGTATACGGCAATGTTGCCGATATGCAGACCATAAACAGGGCGCTGTGCAGCTTCTCTCGTTTGATAAATTATCATAAAAAATGAAAAGCACTTGAAAATAAATCACAAGCGCGCATAAAACACACACAAACAGCTCCAGGGAGGAGCAGGAGAAGGAAGTGAAGGAAGTGGAGCCGCTGCCGATGAGTATTGCGTTTTATGGCGCCCCACGACGTTTGTCATTAAATCAAAAGGCTGCGCTCATTATGACATAAAATGAGGCGAGTGGCGAATCAGAAATGAGAATGGCAAACGCGATGGCGAATGCGAATGTGAATGCGAATGCGAATGAAAATGAAAAATATAAAACACAATTCGAGCGTGAGCCCATAAAATGTCTGCAATTTATTCTTGACACAGATTTACTATGTGCCACACATGTATACGGCATGTGTGCATGTGTGTGTGTGTGTGTGTGGCTTAAGGAACTCTCTGGGACTCACCTTCGGCCAGGTGCTGCTCGCGACGAAGTAATCCAAAGATGTTGCAGCTGAGGCAGAGCAGCAAGCAAAACCACACGGAATTGATGCTTGTCATGCTGAGGCCGCTCCTCCGCGCTGCTAATAATCCCCCTGGAATCCTCTTGCCTCTTACGTTTACGTTTTCCTTTACGTTTACGTTTACGGTTACGTTGCGCTGTTTACGCTGTTTACGTTTGCTTTGCGTTTTCCTTTTCGTTGTCGCTTTTATTTCTGTTGTTCGTGGATTTTATGCACTAAGTCGCACATTCTTTGCAAAATCAACACGCAACCTTCGCACACACACCCACACACACTGACACACACACAGCGAGACGGGTTACCGTTTTAGTTGACGTTGTTGATTTTCGCTTTATGTTGTTTTGTTTTGCGTTGCTTTTTAGTTTATTTTTGCACAAGTGTTGCAGTTGTTGTCGCTGCTTGTTTGCTGTAAGATTTGCGTTATTTTTATAGCACCAACACACACACAGGCGCACAAACAAGCAAAGATTGCAATTAAACTTATGCAGCTGCCCGCATAAGTAGGCAACACTTTTTGTAACTGCCCTTTTTAGACGCCCTGCCCCGCCCCAACTTGCATTACCATAGCCAGCGCTTATATTCAATTCATTCGGCAAGTCGGTAATCTCGCAACTCTGATTTGCCCTCGCTACGTGCCCCAACTAGCAACCGAACTTGGACAACAAGTGTTTCCCCGCTTTCTACGCTTTCTTCGCTACGTGCCTTATGTAACTTGGACTTGCAATCGGAATCAGAATGAGCGAATGAGCACGGCAAGGAGAGGGGGGAGGGGAGCCAGCAAAAGCGTGCCAGCTGCGATTGTGGCAAACAATTTGAAATGAAATAAACGCCATTAACTAATCAGAAGCAATCTGAGCCACCTCCACCCTCCCCCTTGGTGATCAGCATGCGCTGAATAAAATAAAGTGTTCTATGATAGCGCATTATCGCAGCGATGATAGCAAGAAATTTACGTACTGCCACTCAAGTTGTTTTGCTATTTAAATGGCAGGAATTATTTATAGAGCTAACCTCGAGCTCGTCTGCTTATTCCTCTCAAGCCATTTGCAATGCTCAACCTTGATTCGCTTTCCCTGAACCATTTACGAACCATTTGAATGCGCTGAGTAGCTCAAGCAACTATTCATAAACGAGATCCCTCTTATTTAGTGGATTTGTGCGCTGGCGAGCGAAGCGCGTTAATGCAGAGCTCAAATTCGCATAAAGTGTTTATCGACAAACAATGCGAAGGTAAATGCACTGTCAGAGTGCTTAATTTATGGCATAAAAGGCGGATAAAACTAAGGAAGACCCAAGAGAGAAGGGAGAAAGAGCAGCAGAGTGTGGCGAGGTGGCAACAGGGAGACAAGGAACAGGCAGACAGAGGCAAACACAAAACACTTGAGCTAAACAATTCGTCAACGGCATGCGGAAGTGAAAAGCCAGAGCAAAGAGTGGCAACAAAAAGCAGCAGCAACAACAACGGGAGCAAAAAATAGCAAAGAGCAGGAAATCAGAACGTGAACGAAGTGAAAGCAGAAAGCATCCCGGTCGGAGGCGAACGGAAATTCATTGCCAGACATTTGAAGTGTGAGAAATTAGCGCGATGCCCAGACACACACGAGAACACACACACGCACACACACGTGTACACACAGACAAGGTGAGCTAACACACACACACCCCCGCACACACCGTCTGTGCCGAAACAAAGCGTTGCCAGTTTGATAACTTTTAGTGTCAATGCAGATGCCGCAGGTCCTCTGCCTGGGGGGCGTATGCGCAATATTTGATTTACATTCAATTTGTAACAATTTCCGCCCAACGTGTCCAGCCACACTGATAGCATTCCGAACTCCCACACTCTCACACACATTCAAGCACTCTCATTTGTTTTCGTTTAATTGAATTTCACGTTAATTGCATAATTAAATTTGATATTTATCACATGCAGAAGTCGTTGCTGTGGCTGCATAATTTGCAATTTTACTTTCAACACTTTTGGCACAAAAAACGAAACGCGCTGCGAACTCAGTCTGTGAGTCTGTCTTGCTGTTAGACTCTTACTCGGTGTTCGGTGTTCGGCTGACTGACTAAGTGTCACACACACACACACACGGCGTATGCGTTATAACTGCTCAGCCCGTCACTCAGGCTCAACGCTGCGTCGCCCACTGTTGCCGCTTGATGCTGTACACTGCGTATTTATGGCCAACAGCAGCAGCAACAGCATCCAACTTGGCCAACAACTCAATCTCAGTCTCTCTCGCTCTCTCTCTCTCACTGTCTCTCTCGCCGCTCTCTCGGCTGGCGCTCTCGGGTGGCTTTTTATGAATGAGCAGCCTTAACAGCGTGTTAACAGTGAGTGCGCTGTTATGGCACTGTTAACTGCGAGTGAGGCATACGCACAGGAGTGCGTGGGTTGCCTCTCTCTGTGTGTGTGTTTGTGTGTGTGTGTGGGACATGCAAATTGCATTAAGATGATTCAGTTTTGTTCAGGCATTTCAGCGCGCTTTTGCGCTCTTTGTGCAAATTGCATTTGGGCAGCCTTTAGGCGAGTTGGCACGCATTAAACCTTAACATTGCAGCGCCAGTTAAAGAAAAACAATGAAGGGGTGTGCACTGTAATGGAGCGAGAGGGAGGGGGGTGTAAACATTTCATACAGTTCTGCGTAAAGTGTAAATATGTAAATGTCCTGCCGGCACACAGCGCCTGACTGAGGCTGACTGACAGGCGATGCCAAGTCGAGGCTGGAGCTGAGGCCCGACGCTGATGCTTGTTAGACATGACAATGCATGTCTGTGTCAGGATAACTGTCAACAGTTGCCTTCTTTCTTCCGATCTCTCCCCCTTCCCTTCTTCTTCTACTTCCTCTGGCGCTTTCTTTCACTTGCTAATTTCTTTTATAAATTTCATGTGCTGCATTTACATAAAATGCTCGTAACAATCATTCTCATATTCATCAAGTGTCTGCTCTGCCGTCACACTTGAGTCCCTGCCAAATATTACAAATACTCACACACACACACACACACACGCAACAGTTGTGTCGTCTGGCATATGATATACGTTATGCGATGCATGATATATGGCATAGATATGTCAGAAATGTAGCACCGAGGCAAATCGATTTGTCTCCGACAAAACCTACGACCCTCCGTTCCCTCTGTCCCTCATCATCTTTGGCCAAAGCCAACCAACTAAACGGAAATCAATGTGGGTTGACATCTGAAAAATGTCAATTGCCACAGACAACAACAACAACAAGAAGAGCATTGAGAATGGGCTACAAATTTGCGGTATTATTCGCCATAACAGCTTGACATTTTTTGCTGTCGGCAATATTTTGTGCGCCCATAACAATTTTGCTATAATAAAATGTTCACGTACGATTTATCAGCATCACTTGCCCTGAAAATTACTATATACCAACAATTTAGATAAACTGCTGAAGGGTCAGTTCATCAATTTTGGGTGTATGTAACTCAATTGGATAGAAATCTTATTTCATTGATAAATTAAAAACAAAATTAACAATTGTGTTTAAAATTTCAGTGACTATAAAAATAATTAAAATGTTTTCGGGCCAGTATAATAATAAGAAAGCAATAAAAAAACTAAAATAACAAACTTTTATTTTACAAAATTTTATTTATCTTGAAATGACATTGAAGATGTTGTTGGTTTAGTAAAGATGTAGAGGAAATATATTAAAAAATATAAGGAACCCTCTAAGTTCTTAGCTTTGGCCCTAAAAGTTGTTCCTTAATGTTAATTAATTCGTACGATTTTATTTTAGCTCATTTTTAATTTAATACTTTCTTTTATTCATCTCAGATTTATATAACTACATTTTTAGATCTTTTTTTATCTTTCATTATTTTATTTTTTATATTTAGACTAGTTACATTTATAGAAAAGATTTAAAAATCAATTTATAAATAAAAACAAGTCTCTAATAGTTTAATTAAAAATTAAAGCTTCCTTTTTGGCAAACCATTTTAATTTTTCTATAATTGATTCCCTCTGTTATTTAATTTAGACAACTCAAGAAATAATATTATTATAAGTTGTAAAAATACTTACAGAAACTTTAAAATTTATGGCCAGATCTACGCCAGCAAGTAGATTTCATCTGCTTCAGTCTTTAAGCTAATTGTTTTAAGGCCATTTCTCATCCGCACGGCCCACCCATTGGCAATCTAATCCCTTTCCGTCCAACAACAAATTAATAATAAATATCTAGCCATGAATTGCGCTGAGGCTGAGGCGAAATTTAATAAAACTGTCAAATGCTTTTGTTTCATTTTATTAGCCGAAGTAAACGTATTTATTATGAGCAGCTACGCTCCAAATCCTTTGGCGAGGCCTCAGAAAATGTCACAAAGTTATGCCATAAATATTAAAGCGAAATTGTTTTAAAATTTAAACAGACCCAAAAACGTTAGATAAATAGCTAAGGCACTTACGTGTGTGTGTGTGTGTGTGACCATAAAAATGATTCATATTATTGGACATGTGTTTCCTTTGAGTGAAGGATAGAAGGGGGAAGGGAGCCTGTCCAGGGGCTAAGCAGCTAGCTCAAGTCTATGCAAATTAAATAACAATTAGAAATGCTGAAGGACAGCTTAGTCCCCAGGGCGAGGTCAGGCCGTGGCAGAGAGAGCACACTGAGCCCGAGGCCTGTAAATGCAAATGCCTTACAAGTACCCGTATATTTGACTGTGCCACGCCCATTTCCCTCCCCTCCCCCATATCTCAAACACACACACACTGGCATAGCAAATGCTTTTTATGCAAATTGGCTGCCGTTGCAGACACTTCTCGATGGCATTTGCCACAGCTAAGATTTGCCAGAGGTTGCAACTGCAACGGCAACTGCAACGGCACTCTAAGCCTTGCTGAGCCACTTTTTGGCCAATTTAGCTACGGCCAGCTTACCGCACAGATGCTTTTAATTTAATTAACAAAAGCTTTGTCATGTTTTCGTTGCGGTCCAGACCGAACATATTTATTTAGGCAAAGCCACAAACAAATCGATGCGTGCAACTGGCAATCGGTATTAGCAGCCACATTTGCCAGCCAATTAGTTTATCCTTGATTGCATTT
Source organism: Zaprionus africanus (assembly GCA_018151435.1). Lineage (NCBI taxonomy): Eukaryota > Metazoa > Arthropoda > Insecta > Diptera > Drosophilidae > Zaprionus > Zaprionus africanus. The sequence goes on from JAECXB010000118.1 coordinate 11,520,820, forward strand.
TAATTGTTTGCAAAAATATTGTATTGCATTGTAGCAACAAATTGACTTCTTTAGAGCGGGCCCAATGGAGCTGTGCATAAATGGAGTGTTAAAATTGGTTTAAAGTTCCGAGCGAAAAGTTGACAAACAAACTTTGCCACACACACACAAGCACACTCACACACACAGAGTCCTAGTTGCAGTCAGACTCTCGCAGACACACTGAGGGACAGTCACATGCACTGGCATTTAGAGAGCTTTGGAAACTATGTTGGCTGCCATAATGGAGCCCAGTTGTATCGCAAAAATGAACTCGAAAACTTTTCACAGCTCACAAAAGACGCTTTTATCGCATACAAATTGTTGCTGTTGCTGTTGTCGCTGTTGCTGTTGCCATTGTCGTGTTGCTGCTGCTGTTGGAATGACCCACAATGAGGCTGATTAAAGGAGAAGTGCGCATTAAAAGCGTAAACCTGAAATCAAATCATTTGCGCATTTTAATTACAAAGAAAACTAAAATTGCAAAAAAGGGAAAGAAGAAAGGAAAACGCAAAGAGAAACACGGATAGCGAGGGATAGCGAACGCGAAAGAACTTATCCAGAGTAGCCTGCAATTAAGAAGGCACGCAAAGTATGAAAGATTACTAAAAGCAATTTGAGAACAACGGTAACTAAAGACAAAATGCAAAATGCAAAATGCAAAAGTTCCCAGTTGCAAAATGCTTTGCCGTTGCCGTTGCCATGGCTATTATAAGGCAGCAAGCTGCAAAGTGGCCAACTAGCTGGCTGAGACATTGGCAGCGGCATCGGAGTCGTATCAGCCATATCAGCTCCAGGCTAGCAGTGCCAAGTATCCCTTGAGAGGGTTGCTTATTAAGTACTGAGAACATGAGTGCAAATAAATGTGGAAACAATTTGTAGCTACAAATTGGAAAATACTCTTAGAGTTCGTATGTTGAAGGGGAAGTGAATGTTGAGAATAGAATTATATCTATCTATATATATTTATTTTTCTTTTTATAATATTATATTTTATATTTTTGTGTACGTCTTGTTAGGTTTTTACATTTTAAAATATATAATAAAGAGTTCAATTTAATACATGTAATATTTATTGATTTATTTATTTTATTTTTATATATAATATTTATTTATTTCCCGACTCTACGACAACGGTATTTTAAAAAGCAAACTGACTTGTCTGCCTTTTACAACTTAATCAACGACTTAATAATCGACGCTCTCGTTCGATTTCTTGCCTTCAACTTTCACAACTGACTGTTCGATTATTGTTTATTACTGCTACTCTGGTTCTATCGATAGGCGCCTGCAGCGTTGCCACCCGTACCCTCACGCTGCCATCACCTCCATTGTTTACATACATTTCGAGCAATTTAAGTTTAACTCTTTTTCATTGCTTAAATCTAAATTAATAAAATGTTATAAATACATTCTTATAAAAAATAAATAATATATAAACCTTAAATTGTATAAGATTCTTTTTCAACTTCAGCTTCAAGCTCATTCGAAAACACTCTGAGAAAGCGTATAAATTTCGATTTCATTTTGCAATAAGAGAAGCTTCTTGAACATATTATTTTTGATTTTTCGTCGAGTGCGTGCTTAAGCATTTTCTATCAAATTTATCGACTGAAATTGCAGGCTGGCATTGTGTAACTTTTCGGGGTACCCGGCAAACAGCCCACGCACAGTTTGCTTAGCTGCAGACAATGCGTTACTTTGCGTACTTGAGAGAAGTTTATTAAAGTGCACGCTAAGCGCACCTGCGGCTGCTGCAGCACTGAACGATGCGGCACGCAGCTGTGGCATCCACTACAACGCGCCCTGCAATGCAAAGAAAGGAGAGAGATAGAGAGAGAGAGGGAGCGGGGGGGAGGAGTGCATATCCAATTTGGCTTAGCTGTCGTTTGAGCGAAAACTCTTGGAGGCAAGCTTATGAAATATGCAACTCGCATAATTAGAATGTCGCCGGGATAATAAAAGAACCACAAACACATACATACATACCCATACAGAGGGGTTAATGAGGGGAGGGGGTGCTGAAGTTTGGCAAAATGACCAAGGGCGAACCTTTTTACACGTGCTCCTTAATGAAGGGTCGCCATAAACAAATAAGCAGAGAGTCGACAAACAGTTCTCCTGCTCGCAATTACCTTAGATAAACAATGAGCTTTAGATTTGATTCCACTCTGTTTACTTTGCATTAACGGGTGCGCATTAAAATTAACCAAATGCGTAATGCCGGAGACTCCCTCCTCCCACTGCTCTTTCTCCCTTTCTCTGCTGCTTGCCCACATTTATTGGCAGCAAAGCGCAGCACAAAAGCACTCGTAATATATTGTGTGTAATCATACTTTGCTCTCTCTCTCTGTGTGTGTGGGTGTGTGTAGTGGTGTGCGTGCGTACCTTGGGTAAACAAATGTGCGACTCGTTTTGGCTTTTTATTGGCGGCCATAAAAAAGGCAGCGCCATTCAACAGAGTCGAGTCTAGTCCTCGTTTTACGGCACATAAATCTGTGTAAATGTCACAGATACAAATGCAATTGAATTGCCATAAAAGTTATGGCCAAGTACACGAATACATGAAATACACTTACACATCCAGACAATCAGCAGCCCGTAAAAAAGCCAACTTTCCCCGCTGGCCTCTCGTATTTAATTTAATTATAACTGATGCTGTCAGCTGATTAATTTATAATTACATTGCCACTTTGCACCATTTATAATTTATTAATTACAAAAAAGAAATGTCAAACAATCGATTTGACGAGCAACTGCATTGAAATATTGCGCATTCGCCGCGTGAACAGCGTTCAGTTTGGCTTTGGCTTTGGAGCTTAGCGCGTAGCAGGCTAATTGCCTTAATTGCGAGCAAAACAAGAGGATAATTGCGATGTGTTATTGCAGACGTTGCATGCCACGCATACACATGAATGTGTCCCTGCAAGGGCAACGCGCATCTGCGAGTCACAGATCTTGCTGACAAGCTAATAAACAACTCGCTGATTCAATTAAACCAACTGCAAACAGCGCCAATGCTGAGTGCTGTAACTCGCGCGCTCTCCATCTCTCTCTCTCTCTCTCTCTCTCTGTCTCTACTTTCGTTTATTGGTTGCTTGTTTCAACTTTTGACAATGCAACAATGCAATTCGTAACTGGCAATGGAAGCTGCTGCGATTGTGACATTGGCCATGTGCAAACAGCTTGCGACATAAAAGAAAAGCCCAGCCTCGCATGGCAGGCAGGCTGGCAGGCAGGCAGCATCGATAAATTGCGAGAGCGTAAATAAAATGCAACAGCAGAAATCAGAGCGAAATCACAATGCGGAATTGTGTCAACAGCAGTTGCCGCAGCCATGAAAAGTACTTTGCCAGCCATGATATATGCAATGTACACACACACACACGCAGCACACTCATATATATTACACACACTCATGGCTGTGTGTGTCTCTGTATAAAATTGTAATCATCTCCGTTCCGTTTGTGTGTGTCTTCTCTCTCTCTCTCTCTCTCTCTCTCTGTTTGTATTTAAGTATGGCAGCTGCCTCATAATGATGTGGTGGCCATCGCAACGGCGACAACTCGCTCTTAGCCATGCGGCTGCAATAACTGTGGCAGACCTGATTAAGCCTCGTAAAATAAGCTCAGCGTGCGTTTACTGCCGGCAGATACCCTGCAAAAGGAAACAATTAGGCAGATGAATAATGTTTTCTTCTTTGGTTTGTGGAATTAATCGCACTGCAATGCAAGCAGTACTAGCAGTTTACTGCTTACTTGAGCGAGACAAGCTTGTTCTTGAGAAGGATGCCATTTGTCACTGTTCCTCACTCTTTAAACTAGTAAACAATTCAATAAACACACCTCCTAGGTATGTAAAATTCCTGTCACTGCATGGTTTACGTCATCACATAAAATATTGCATACTTTCAGCTGTCGCGAAATTCCAACGGTTATTAAATTCTGCTGCATTCTTTTATATGCATATCAATTATTGCCAGCCCTGCAAGAAATGCATTAAATCAAAGCATATTTTTGTGCAGCGCATTCCGTACTAAGAGGAAAAAAAGGGAAAAACTGACAAAAAACGTCGTTTTATTTCGAATAAATGGATTTACACGCTTACCCCAACTACCAACAACAATATCACATTTCGCTTATCGTTCCTTGTCAATATAGTTATCAGAATCTCTTTAAAGAGACACAAATACAACTCGAACGTTTTGAATTTCCTCTTTTAGTTGTGTAAAATGCTAAAAAAGATTAAGTTACACACAGAGCAGTAGATTATTCTCGGACGTTGATGACGGAAAAAAAGTTGTTGCCCAGTTGTCATCTGCCTCAAATGGACTTAACTAATCTAACAATGAAATTCTAAATAAATATAGTTTTTTATTCAAATACCATATCGGTGAGTGTGTTGTGTTATCTGTCTAGTCAAAAGCTCGGCTTACGCACAACACTCTGCATTGTGCTTTGTGTTGATTTTCATTTGAAATGCTTATACTTATTCCTTTTGTTGTGAGCTGCACAAACACACACACCTACATATACGCACACACTCACATGGCGGACATGCTGTCTGGCTGACAGTACGAAACACTTTTCTGTCGACCATCCAGTTAAATAATTGCTTTGCAGCTTAGTACAAGCGAAGCAGTAGAAAGGGGGAGGGAGCTAGACAAAAGGCAGCAGCAGCCAGTCAGTTAAATAAATGAAAACTGTAAATAATAAACACACTGCGAATATTGTGTTGAATCCATTAAATATGGGCGGAGACCAAAAAAAACAAGCATATGATATGTATTTGAATAAATGTTGATTAAAAACAACACGAAATCAACGGCGGAAAATCCGAATAAAAGTCAGAAAATTGCAACAAACTTGCAGCGAACAAAAAACACAAAGATAATAAAAAACCAAATGCACGTGTTTTATTTATAGCTGAGCGAGAGAGAAGAGATTTGCAGGCTCTTTAAAGAGCTTTGGCTTGTCAGAGATTGGCGAGAATATTTGGGGCATTCGGACCTTCAATGTAACATTTCAATTCGCGCTGTTGTTAGCCAAGTTAATCGTAAATTTCGCTGACAAAACTCAACTCGAGGCACGTTTTATTGCCATTCTCTGATGTGTGTGTTTTTTGTGTGAGCTCTGACGCACTTCTAAGCGTAATTGATTGATTGATGGATGCACGCAGCGCGCTCGCGCTGGCCAAGCAGCTGCTCCCTGCCTCGCACACACACACACACACAGACGAGACAGAGCGACTACAATCTGGAGGAACATTAAAGCCAACTTTGGCTGCCAAAGGCCGCACAATTTAGCACATTTAATCTTTAATTAAGGGCCACGCATAGACAGCTTGCTCTAGGTCTTGCCACGCGCTTACAGTCGCCCCTCCCCTCCCCTCCCCTCTCTTGGGTCAGATGTCAGCAGCTTAAATGATGCGTTAAGACCCCTTAAACTGGCTTGTGGCCGCTTTAACCGCAACGAACTTCAATATGCCCGTCCAGAAATAGAGCAAGCAAAAACAAAAGGCGAAATGGCTGAGAAATCTTTTCACTTTCACGACAAATTTGCGAGCATTGCAAATAAATTGAATTACGAGCGAACAAAATAAAAGCCAAAGGGCGCAAAAGTTGCGCAACTGAAACGACAAATATGCAAATGGACACTTGACAATCGACGGGCGAGAGGAAGGGGGGATGGGAGGAGGGCAGCGGGCCACAGCAGCTGCAGAAGGTGGCCCAAAGGCGGCATTTTGGGCCAAAGCGAAATCCTATTAAAATTCAATTGCCTGTAAATGAAGGAGTCGAAGTTGCGAGGCCCAAAGATGGGGGAGGGGGTGGGGTGAGGGTGCAGCGATTGAGCAGGAGCCGCAGGCAGAGAAAGGGGAGGGGGAGGGACACTGGCAGGCAGTTTCAACGGATGTTGTTTGTCACTTAATTAAGGTTAATGCGAGCACAACAGACAGAGCACGCCCTGCGAGTGCCTAGACCCGAGACTGACTAACTGACTAGCATACGTAAGGACAGAGGGAAGGGGAGGAGTACAGACGGACGGACGGATGGATGTATAAAGAAAGTGAGTGACGGGCGGCAAGGATTAAGTTTGGATTTGTAAACAAGTTTCATGCGTAATTTAATTTCCAATGAAAATTTCCTCTTCGCCAGCTGTGGGCAACATTTATTGCATTTGACTACGGTATTTTAACTCAAAGGGGGGAAGGGGTAAAGGGGAAGAGGAGCAGAAGAGGGACTCTTCTTGTAGTGGCAGACAGTCAGCCAAAATGCGCAAATGGCGTGTGTGACAAACGTGTGACAAGTTTATTGCATTAGTTTGAGCCCACAAAGCACACACGCACACACACACTCACACACAAGTAGCCCGATCGGAGCAGTGCGAACGTGGCCGCAAATGGCATGAAATCAATTTAGCGAGTTTGGCCAAAACGCTGCTTAACGGACTGTTAAATTATTTTAAAGTTTGCCAGGGCAAATTTAATTATGGCCGCAACTCAAACAAATGGCTCTAACTAAGCGCTGCCAACTTTGACAAACACACAACCGCAAACTGCAAACACACACGAGCGCACAAACACACCCACACACGCACACACACTCGCAGAGAAAGAGGGGAATAGAGTGTGAGGGAGAGAGAGGGGGCACACTGACAAGCAGCGACAGCGTTGTGTGAATTGAAATTCAAAGAAAAGTTTGCAACCCGCTGAATATATGCGCATATCTAATGCTGATTGTTGCATGTCTCTCGGCGTCGCTGCCACATTGTGTGGCACGGCGCTGCGTTCATTTGCCTGTCAAACGGAAAACCTAATAATGTCTGCACAGCTCACAGCGGGGTATGCCCGACTAGACGTCAAGTATGCACTGCAAGTTGTTTTAATTGCAGCCACTCGAACGGAAAATCCGATTAGTCTGCTACCTCTCAATGTGCAATAATTGTAGCATACATTCTGGGGCTGCCTGCCATTGAGGTGTTGCATTATTCACGTTAACGCATAATCGGATCAATTTGCTCAAAACAATTCAGTTGCACAACTCAACTGGAATTGCAATAAGCAGATTCCACTCCTGTTCAATGGATCTTCAACTTAGGTCTTTAATAACAAACATCAAACATACCCTTTCCCCCTTTCGAGTCCCTTGTATACGAGGTACAATTAAAGCATGCCAAAAACAACAACAAGAAGAAAAGAGGGGGCTGTTGTCTCGTTCATCAGCTCCGTCTGTGTTTTTGGGGGCACTTTCGCAAGTTATCCCCGAACGCCCATAAAGGTCGCCAAGAAGTTTTGTGCCCCACATTCTTATTGCAAATACTTGTGCAAAGTATTTGATATTATGAGCGCTTTCAATGCTTATCAGCTACAGCTGAAGTTGTGTCAAAGTTTCTGATTTTCTTGCGCCGATAAGTGGCGCTTGAGAGTGGCAAGGACCCAGGCGAGTATGGCGGGAGGGAGGGAGGTTCAACACATGGCCAAGGCAGTTAACTATGCAATGATTTCAATGTTTCAGCCAACTTGCTTTTATGGCGCTCACACACTTTCAGTTTTTGGCCAATTCACAGCGAGGCCGGCACCAAACAAGTTGCCCATTCCCATTTGCGGATTCCCAATTGAATTTCGTACCACTTTGAAAGCGAAAACGAAAGCGAAAATCAGAACAGTTTGCAGAAAAGGCAAAGCAAAGTTGGCGTCAGCTTAAAAAGGCACTTTTATTTTATTTTATTTATTTATTTCTGTTGTTGCCCCAAAACTTTTCTCATTAGTCACTATTTTTTAGCTGCTCTTTAATTGTTACACACGCACACGAACTTCCCCCCTCTGCCCCTCCCTCCCTTGCAAACTTGCTGAGCAGTTAAAGTTACGTTCAATTTTTACTTTTATTTTGCAGTTCTTTCGGCCCAAGTCAAACAGACGCCGTCTCTCTCTCTCTCTCTCTCTCTCTCTCTCTCTCTCTCTCACCTCTGTGGCAAAAAGAATTGCGTAAACATATAAATCGCACCTCGCAGCCCTCTCTACTTAAAAGAAAAACTAATGAGCCTCTCGCTCTAATGAGGCCCGAATAAATTTCACTTGCAATGGCTGACAAAAAATTCAAAGTTCTCAGCTGCTTCGGCAAATATATTGAGACACCCTGCCCTGCCGAACTGAACAATGCAATAAACACGTAGAAGGAATGTGTGTAGGGGAGGGGGTCACTCAGAAATTACAGCTAGACATACCCGACCACGGCGAGTGCAAAGCACGTGAGCAATGTCTTTAATATAGATACAGACGCGGCAGCACGTTCCTACCCTACAGCCCTATATGAAGTACCCCCCTCCCCCTCTTCGTCCTCTCCATCCTCCCCCCTCTCGCAAGTACTTGTATAACTGCTTGCTACACAAACTTGAGCACTGCAATTTCATCTATTTTGCAAGCGATTCCTTGCCCCAAAATGTAGCAAGCACACTCAGCCAGTCAGTCAGCCCGTCAGTGGCAGCGGCTTTTAATTAAGTGCGTGCCTGACTCCCTTGCCGAATATGAACTGCTCCGACACAACTTGATTCCACATCCTCGCAGCGTGGCCCGCTTACGGCTGCTGCGTCTAAAATTTAAATACATTTCCGAGATGCATTGCCGCATTTATTTGGCCAAATTAAATACCTGCCTCACTGCCTGACAGCCAGGACAATATTACTATATATATTACTATAATATTACTATGCCCTTAAGTGCGACGGATCTTAATTGGATTCCCGCAGCGCAGTTAATGAGATAACGCTGGCACAATTAAAAGATTTGAGAACTTTAATTGAATCAACTTTCATGTTCAACAATAACAATTGACACGCGCTTTTCATCAGCCAGGCGGAAAACTGCAATCGAACTTCGATGGGGGGTGTGGCTGTGGTGATTGTAAAATTGAGTTTTAATTACAAAACGTTTTTTAATTACTTTGTGCAACGCATTTATTGAAAAGTACAAAGAGAACTGCAAACTGAACGCGCGTAGAAACAGATTAACTTATTATAAACACGTACGATATCAAATTACTATCAGTATTAACTTATGGGTAACAACAAATGGGTTAAGGGGTGTGGGGGGGTTAGTGTTACAACTATTTTTGGGTGCTCTAACTACGTGTAGTTTGTGTGTGTGATATGTTAATCGACTGAGATATACGAAGTAGTAGAAGTAGTGGAAGCATTTATCCATTTCAGTTTTATTGTTTTTTGTATATAGTTTTCAATTCCAATTCCTATGGCATTATAGTGAGTTATTCAGATTTAAACGCAGACTTAAACTTAGGTTAAACAATAAGTAAACGTATAGCAAGCATATGGCTCAGTTAGGGATTAGTTTGTAAGCCTATGACTATTAAGTTCAGAGCGTTATACAAATGGCAAAAACAGACTTAACTTAATTTCGATGCTTCACAATAAATATATAATATATATACGGGTATGTATATATGTGTATGTCTATAGGACACTCTCTTAGCCTAAACATTATGCTAGGTTTGTATATACAAATTGTTGCTTACGACGCTATAAACACTCTGCCCAACTAGCCTAACTTCGTACAATAAACACTTACAAGCTATAGCCTATTCTTCTTCTTCTCTTAGCTGTGGTAAGTAGTTGTTGTTGTTGCTGCTGTTGATCTGTTTCCTAGTATTTTATTATCCTTTTTAAGGCACGGACATTATGTACACCTGACGGAACCTAAGCTTACGACTAAACCCTGAGCATCTATGTATTGGGCGGCTTGCCATGCACGCGGAAGCGATAGAGACACGTGTAGTCGGGCTGGCCGTGATTCGTCTCGATGCGCAGCTCGACAATCTCGAAGGGCCGCTTGATGTCCACATTCTGCACGGCAAAGTACTGCAATGCGCCGCCATTGTCCCGATACTCGTACTCACCGAACAGCACCGGATCCTGATCCTTCTCGTGGTCGAGACCCTGCAGCAAGACAAAAGATTTATGAATAACATTCATATATTTTAATGAATCTCCGCACTCACCCAAACTGTAAAGTTGCGCGGCGCCGAGTCGATGCGTCCCGTGGGCGACAAGCTCTTGGAGATGTGCTCCAGCGTAAAGCCCGTGACGTAGACCATGGAGTTGAGCTTCAGCACTGCGTACGATAAGAGTTGCAAGTAATTGCCTATGCAGCGACTCATTCTACCTACCCAGAAATCCGGGGAAGCCCTGGAAGGCCCAGCACTCGCCAGGCTGCACATTGGGCGATATAGCGACGCGGGGCGTATTGCTCGGGTACCACAGGGGAATGCCGAAGACGGAGATTTGTGCCGACTTGGTCTGATAGCTTTCGGTGCAGCGTGTCGAGAGTATTTGCCCGCCTGCCGACTCCAGAGCGAAGTCAACCAGGCCCGTCTTATCGGCATCGTAGATGGCCAGCACTGACTTGACTATGCTGCGTACCTGATCCTCTTGCAACTGCAGCTTGCCCACCTCTTGGCTGCTCTCATTGTGCCTGGCCTCGACGGCCAGCAGAATCTCCTGCTTGAGTCGCTCGCTTATGTCGCCCATCAACACAAGGCTCGAGCGTTCGATCTCCTCGCGTATGTTGTTGTTGGTGCGTCTGTTCAGCTCCAGCAACTGCTGTTCCAGATAATCCTTGGCCACGAACATGCTGCGCACCCAGTTCTGCAGGTCGACATCGTTCATAGGCCTGCCATCTGCCTGCTTGAAGCCCAAAATCTCCACCAGCGTCAGCTTCACCTGCTTGTTGAGCAGCGCAAACTGTGAATCGTTGAGCGCCGCCAACTTGCTATCGATCCCCGCCAGCAATCCACTGAAACGCTGATCCTGTGCGAGCTCATGTTGTTGCATGCGTGTCAGCAGATCGTCCTGCGTGAGCTTCAGACTACTTATGGACTGCTGCAGATCCGCGTTCTCTGCATGCTTGTCGGACAGTGCCAGCTTGATGAATGCAATTTCCCTGTTCAGTTGATCGATCTGCTGCGCGCTAGGAGGCTGTGCTGAGCCTTCCCTTGCAACCTGTTGCTCTTGCAAGGCCAGGTTGATGCGAGCGTCTACAAACTCCTCCAGTTCCGGTGAGCTAAGCAGACGCGTCAGCACCGCCGTCAGATCAATGCGCTCCAGCAACAACGTATAGTGCTCTTCCTTCAGCGTCAGCTCTGATTTAATTAAACGCGTTATTTCCTCAAGCTGTGCCGCTGTCAGCTTGACTTGTGCACCATGCGACTGCGCCTGCCACTCGCCCGACTGCTGCAGCTGCAACTTGAGCTGCAGTGCCAGATCCGCCAACTGCTGCTCACTGAACTCGACTTTCTGCTGTGCGAACTCCTGCAGATTCTCACGCATCAGTTTGACAATGATCTGGACTTGTTGTGGCGACAACTGTTGCTGCTGCCCCTGCAGCTTCTGCTGCTCCCTGAGCTGCTGTTGCAACTTCAATTCCACCAACTGCTGCACGTAGCTGTTCACATGATTCAATATATTCTCATACTCCTCTGGCGTCAGCGACTTCTTCATATCCTGCTGCACCTGCTTCAATTGCAGCTTGATAACCTCTTCATCCTGTGGCACCTGAATGGAAGAACTGTGCAGCAACGACTTGAAGGTGTCCCCTGCCTGCGACAGCTGCGTGCGCAGTGCAGCAAACATGGTCAGTGGCAGTGGCAGCAATGCTTCCACACGCTGCCCATACGCCACACGCTCCTCCGGCGACAGAAGGCCCCGGGCTGCAAAACAAGAACAACATTAGTTGGTCAACGAAAAGCATAAACAGAATCAGAATCGAATCGAATTATCCTTCTACATTTGCAACTTGCTAAGCTTAACTTGAACTAATTCGGGGAGTTTCAATCGGGATGCGGGTCGACGGCAATGAGCACAACAAATGCAGAAGGATAGAGTTCGGTTTATGTTCTTTTCTTTTCTGTTCTGTTCTGTTCTTTTCTGGCCAACTAATGTTTGACTTTGCGATTCATATTTTACTTACCATTTCATGTCGTTCTCGTAATGGCAAATAAAACAAACTATTTTCTTTCTGTTTGTACTGTGTTTTTTTTTTCTCATGTTTGCAGTTTTTATTATTACAAAAAAATTGACAATTTACGAGAGGCAAACAAATGGAAGATTACAAAAATATTGAACGTTGTTTAACAACAAAAAATTATGCAAGTTCTTTGAGCTGATTTAACGAACAGGCTTTCTTTGCAATCGTTATAAATATTGCATAATACAGATTGCAAAAATGCCTGAGACCCAAAAACAAACAGTTGTTCGACAAAAAGAATGATGAATATTTTGATATTTTGATATTTTTAATTTAAAGTAAACTTATTAAATTCTGCACATTCGAACAGCGGTGCGTCTCTCTCTCTCTCTCTATCCTTCTCCATATTGCGTCATTTAGTCGAGGGTGTGGGGAAGGGGAAGTGTGGGAATGAAAGGGATTAAATGATGGGATCATGTGATGTATGCATAATTATAGGTGGGCTTTGTTTTGATAATAAACAAACAAAAAATAATAAGAGACAGATCAGATTATACATCGATTAATGTAACGTGAACTGGCAAAGAAATGCTTTAATTTGTACTTGAATTGTTCGAAGTGGAAAGAACGAATAATAACAAAGAAAATACGTTTAAGGCTCTGTTGGGTATCCCTAATGGAATAAGTAGATTAGCAGCTCATAGCCCAAACGATAGAAAAACTGCTGAAGGTATTCATTAGACACGCTCGTAATAGACCTCATCGTTGGCCTGAAACAGCTGGCGGCCCTTGTTGGCCACATTCTGGCCGATAGTTTTCAGATATAGCAAATAATCATCGGCCCAGTCACGCACGCGCACAGCCTGATCGACGGCCTGGGTGCGCAGTGCCTCGTACTGGGCTGCATTCAGATATGCACTAACATCTAACTTGGGCAATTTGGGTAATTCGGGTAGGGTGAATGAGTCTAGATTGAGGGATTTGGGCGGGAAACTTTCATTGGGATGTAGGTAATAGTACAGACCTGTAAAGTTGGGAAGTTGCAGTTAGCTAAAGTCAAACTAGGCAATGGATTAGACTAGAATACGTGTTAGTATTTGTAATATGCGAATGACACTTGCTAAAAGTTTCTGTAAGTTTCTCTTGATTTCTAGCAAGTGTCAAATATATATTTATATAAAGTCAAATATATATTTATAGCTAATGGGGGCTGTGGAATTTCAAACAAATTTTCAAACAAATTATGCAAACATTTTCCATATTAATAGCAACAACTACAACTGCCCGCGTTGACGTCATCGCACGGCAAAAGGTGAACTATATGTGAGCAAGTTGGCGGCACTAGTCGTCAACCTGCTACAAGGCCAGCGCTCTTGGCCGCTGCTCAATGTCAAGGCGCGAATACATATTTGACTTTACATTATCTTTAGAATCTTTACAAGATTGTCGACTTACCCGCCAGCAAGAGCAAGGGCAGCAGCAAGAGCAGCAGCAGCAGGAAACGCTTCTTGCCCTTGTTGCCCGCACTGTTCGATTTCAGCAGCAATGTATCCAAGCTGAGCACCGAAGCAATGGCCAGATAGATGTACCGGAAGAAGCTCACCAGGCTGCCAACCACAACGCCGTGCTGCTGATGACGCCTTTGTTTGGCATAGTAGTTAGTTTGATATGCATTGCTCTCTGAACTGAAAATGCTTGTAACGCTGCTCCAGAACGTGGTCAGGACACTGATGATGCGGACGAACCATCCGGCTTGCTTTTGCTTGAAGTGCGTTATGTCCACTTCGTCACCAGAATCGTAATTCAAGTTTGATTGATAGTTTGCTTGATAGCGACGCCTTATGAATTCCTCCTGTGCCGGATTCTGATTAACCATATACTCGACACGCTCGTCATGGTTGCCCAGGCTGCGACGTGACATGTTCGGCATGGCCACGATGCCAGGTGCCAGCTGGCGTCGATGCGGCGACAGCTCCGAGTAGGTATAATCCGTTTTAGGGGTTTTACTGCAATTCATTGACGGATTAGTAAGGCACAAGCAATGGGAAGAACCTCATTGAACAGCATGACAAGCAGCGTAGTAATCCTTGCAAGCTATCACAGTTATCTACTCACTTCCAGTACTCGCCGGCATCTCTGTACTCAATGTAGGCCAGATGATCCTGACTCCAATCGGCCGCACTGCGCTGGTGCTGCTCCTGCGTTAAGTTAAGTAAATTTTGTGTAGTCTCCAGTTGGCTGCGTGGCGTCGATGTGGCCGCTGCTGTGAGGCGAGCATTGATGGCATTGCCCAGCCTTTTGCTGGTGTTGGTAAACATGGTGGTCACCGTGGACTTGGTGCTTGCAGTTCCCTTGTTGTTCGACAGCTGCTTGCGTTTGGCCTCTGGCGTCATGTCGTCGCTAGAATAGTCGGACGTAAGCGGAGCAAATGCCTTGGCGCGTGTTGCCTTGTTGTTCAGGTTGCTGCTGCTGCTGCTGCTCGCGGTGGTGCTGCTGGTGGTGGTGGTGCGAGTCTCCACATATTCCTCCACAATGGTTCTGTAAATATATATTAATCATTTAGTAATGTTTGCGGAAATCCAAAATGGAAAATTAACACAAAATATGTGAATCAAAACAAACGAGAAGAAACGAATGCTCATAAACGATTCACAAATAGAAACGCGCCTCTGACCTTCATTCGAACGCTCGACGATCGTTGCGTTGCGTTGCGTTGTTGTGGCTCTAACCGAAAACGTGAAAACGTATCTCTCATGGCCAAGTTGTGCTCCCACCCCGCACACGATGTCGTCATCAACCAGACGAGGCGATACAAACAACAATCCATTAAACCGCGAGCTTGATTCAGTTTGCCCGCCAAAAATGAAATCTATCACACACGCGACTGTGCACACTGTACACACTACACTACACTACATATCATACAGAGCAGTTCGTCAACAGTCGATACAGATTTGCATCAGAGCTGAGCAAACCTATACATATTCATGAGTCATATAGAGCAGAGCTGATAGGGAACTGTAGGGAAATAGTTTCTCTCTCTCTAATTGAGCAAAACTGATAGGGAACTAAAGTGAAATAGTTTCTTTAATAAATAAATAATGCATAACTTATGCTACTGCAATGAGTCATGTCATACATTATTCTTATCTTTTTCTTTTACATTCCGTGACTTGCTCACAATCATCACTGTCACAGTGACTTATCGCGCATCTCTGATATTTACTTGCTCATTTGCTGTTTGGAAATTAAATTGAAATTTCGCTGCGAGTGTGAATAACAAGCAGATGACGTCATGCCCACAGACACACACACACACACACACACAGTCGTCGCACACAGCGAGTTGTTTGTACAGGCGACCATGTGTTGTAGGGTTGAGAGTGTGTTGTATTTATGACGACGCTGCCCCCAAGTCTGTTTAATTATTTCAAAAATAACGTTTATTCTTCGCGAGCCATTTATGTAGATTCTCCATTAAAAAGATTCTCCATTTATTTCTTGGGCTACTGATAACGCAGGCATGTTCAAGTGATAAGCAGAGCACTCTAATTATGTGCTTAATCTATTTTTAAAGGGGCTTCTCAAGTACTTACTGCACATTTGGTGCCGCGGAGGACTTCTTCTTCTTATGATGCACATGTCCCTCCTCTCCGGCGTGCTCGCAATTCTCATGATCGCAGTTGGAGCGCAAAAAAGGCGTCTTTGAGCGCGAACGCCGGCGCGTTTCTATCTGATAGGTTTCCTCGCTCATTGCTGCTGCCTAAAAAGGTTTACTGCAAGTGAAGAGACAGAGAGAGAGGGGGGTGAATGAGAGAGGAGATACACGTAAACAATTAAGAATGTGGGGAAATAAATGCCGAGCATTTTTTGTCGTTGTGTGTGTGTGTGTGCGGGGCGTGGGTTGTTTACAGTACGCAGCACGGATTTCACTGTAATGAGTAGGGGGGAGGGGGTCAATTGGTAATGACGGCGCTTGCAACACACTTATTTATGTATGTATGTATGCGTGCATATGCATGAGACCCGTTTCTTTAACGCTCGAGTGCTCGACAAATCGTGTTGTTGGCCCAAAACATTAACATTAGAAATTATGCAATGCGTGTGGAAATGAGCGCAGATGCTTGAGTTTTAATTAGATTGCAATGAGAGCGCAGCCGATGCTAAAAATAAAATAAGCAACGGCAACAACAACAACACACATTGCCAATGCCGGCGGGCCATTTGCAATTACGGGTGAGACTCCACTCCGTGTAAGCATAAACAGATGCAGAGTGAGTGAGTGAGAAGGCAACACGCAAACTCTGGCGGTAAACAAACACGGGAGGCCAATGTTAATCAATAAAATACGTCTTGTCTGGAAGGCGACCCACAAAAATTCATTTCTCTAAAGAAACGCATGAAAATCCAAACAAGTTTTCCGCCCCGCAACTGCGTCAGCGTTTGCCGCCGCCGCCGCGTCGTGGTTGTTGTTGGAAAATAGGCACGCACGTACACACACACACACACGCAGAGGCAGAAACACACAGCAACTTATACACACTGAAACGTCAGAGAGAATTTGTGAGTTTCTTACTTTTTACACATTCAAATCACGTAGCACAATATTAGAGTATTATTTCAATGTGCTCTATTTGCACAATTTCTTATTTTATTGGCGACGCCGACGCTGTTATTAATAGACTTCGCGCAGCGTGAAAATGCACGTCCGATTCAAGCGAGAAAAAAATCACGTTTGACTCGATAAACGTAGATTTTAACGAAAGTATCGCAAAGTACATCGATACAATTTACTTATCGATATCTGCACTCTTATACTTTATTACGCCGAGTATGCAGCTAGAGGCAACCATTAAATAAAAACACGGCATAATTCTTTTACAATTTAATATTATTCATATGCACCATTCGAAACATTAGAAACACATTCTTGTTATTCAAAAGATTTCTTATTAATTATATCTAATTTATAGCAGGTGACAGTGAAAAAGACATCTCGTATAAGGTTAACTGGTGCTTAGGCCCCTCTATTGGTAGTATAGCTCCAGATTCATGCCGTCGTGAATTTCATCTGTAGTAAACAGAGTAGACAGCTTGATCAGATTGAATCAACATTCAATAGAATTCGTTGGTTCTTACAATCAGATAGACGAATGGGGTCCTTGTAGATGGTGTACCACTTTTTCAGAACAATCTTCTCGTGCTTTGTACCTGTCTGCGCTGCTATCAACTTCTTGAGGTCGCCAATGGTGTCGTCGGGATTACACTTTACACGCACCTGTATTCCAAGTATTAGTTGTTGTTTAAAACAATATTACAAGCGCCATAACATTACCTTCTTGCCCAAACGATCGTTGCAAGTTATTTCTATCATATTTTATGCTGTTTTATTTTTACTTCTCAATGCAATAACAAATGTATTTCGATTGCAAAATGCCGACAACAGCAGGCTTATCGATATTTGTACAAAAGTACGCATGTGTGAATATTGCCAGATTATTAGAAACGCTGCCTGCAAAAAAGAATATAAACAAAGCGAATCCAAGCAATTGAAAACTGAAATATCTGAGAGTTTTTCAAAATGTCTATGATTCCATTCTTCCCAAATCTTAAGCCATCGCTGTCCAATCGGTTCTGGTGTGACGTGCCATCGGAAGATGAGGTGCAAACGAAGCGATATGAGGATGAGCGCAAAAATTGGGTATACTCTACATATTATTTATAGAGTTTGAGAAGATTTGAGTATAATTATTTATAATCCATTACAGCGCGAGTCCCTGAAGAACGCTGCCTCGGATTTGCAGCCACTTGGCAAGGTGCTAACACTGCCTGGCATTGAAACCGACGATGAGGATGGTAAGAGGCATTGAAGAATTTCCATTTATCAGGAGTTTAATACATTATTTCCTAAAGCCAACGATGACAGCGAGGACACGGACAGTCACGATGAGGAGGACGACGAGACCAACGATCGCGTGATCCCTGTGACACAGGATTTCTACTCTGCCGATGACATACAAATGAATGACGAGACCTCCCCAACAGCTCCCTAGAAAAACACATTTCGTAGATACACCATTTAGTTATTTACTCTTGCGACTACAAACTGTTCCCTTTACAAACTGTGTAATAACAAGTGTCGTTTACTTTAAGCTTAAATAAATTATAAACATAAGCAAAAATAGTTGGAGGGGCGCACGCTGGTTATATCAATATTATCATCTGTCCAGAGGCGAACTGGTTAAGGGAGCGGATTCACAAACAAGGACTAAGTAGGATAACATTTCGTCTACTTGTGGAGCGCTGCTGTCTCCAACTTGGGCGCTGGCTTCGATGCCAGACCAGATAGCAATTTCTTGATCTCTGCAATGGCACGTCCTGGATTCAGACCCTTGGGACAGGTACGCGTGCAGTTCATGATAGTGTGGCAACGGTAGACGCTGAAAGGATCCTTCAACTTGCTCAAACGCTCCGCGGTGTTCTCGTCACGCGAGTCGATGATCCAGCGATAGGCCTGCATCAGCACAGCAGGGCCCAGATACTTCTCGGCATTCCACCAGTACGATGGGCACGATGTGGAGCAGCAAGCGCACAGAATACACTCGTACAGACCATCCAGCTTGAGACGATCCTCCACAGACTGCAAGTACTGTGCCTTACCCTTCTTTTCGCCGGCTTCGTTTCTAGATAAGAAGTAAAAGATTCAAGATTAAATACTATAATTAGTGGAATTATCTGGTTAACTCACTTGCGCTGCAGCCAGGGCTGAATGTTTTTATACTGCTCGTAGAAGTTGTTCATATCGGGCACCAGATCGCGCACCACATACATATGGGGCAAGGGATAGACCTTCAAGGGCTTCGAGCTGGTGGCATCGATCTTGCTGATGCACGCCAAGGTGTTGGTGCCACCAATGTTCATGGCGCATGAGCCGCAAATACCCTCGCGACAGGAGCGACGGAACGTCAGTGTGGGATCAATCTCGTTCTTGATCTTGATGAGGGCATCCAGCACCATGGGACCACACTCGCGCATGTTGACCTCGTAGGTCTGCATGTACGGCTTCTCGCCTGCATTGTCCGGGTTCCAGCGATAGATCTCGAACTTCTTAATCTGCGGCTGAGGTGCCTCCTTGGGCTGGGCCTGCTGTTCCACCTGCGAGGTGTTGCTGATAGCACGCAACTGAAAGAATCACAGCAAACAATTTGTTGAGTCTATTATTATTTTGATTGGGTCACGCCACGCCAATTTTGCCTGTTGCCCAATGCGAAAATGTTTACATAATCGCAAATTGCAAGATTCTTGCGGCGCATTTGTCTTAACTTTTATCTATTTTATCTTGTTTTACCAATATTTTTTGTTAATCTTATATAACGCGACTACCCAAATAGCCGCCGTACACACCCCTCCCACCACTGAAGAGTGTTATTAGGGACCTCGATTGGTTCTGTTGCTCACCTGGTGACGTGCCGCCAAGGAGCTGGCGCGGCTCAGCACTTGTCTGGCTTCGTTGACCAACATTTTCACTAAATAGGATTTTTAAATTGAAACGACACTGCGTTTGCAATTATTAATTGTTTTAAGCAAACAAGTCGATGTTTTCCGTCAGGAAAATTTTGGTTGCAATCTAGTTGCACGGTAAAGAGCTGTGAACTAGAGTTGCCAGAAGTAATCGATACAGAATGCTAAGGCCAAGATAAAAAATATCATCAGCTGTTTAAATTCGAATAATAATTTGAATTTTTTTAGTAGTAAATATACAAAGAATTTGCGCAGTGAAAGAAATAAAATAAGTATAATTTTTGGATATGTTTGTACAATTAAATAAGATCTATTATATACGCAATAAATATCACGAGAACTTCCAAATAAATTCAACTATCTGGCAACTCTACGACGATAGTATCGAAAAGAGTGAATTATCGATAGTCTGCAACTCGCAGTGTGACCATCATCTGCCTTTAGGTTGTTGTTATTCAAAAAATTAAATATTAATATCGTTGTTGGGCATTGTTTATGTCAATTAAAAATGGTAGCAAAGCGTACCATTATTTTGAATTCGTTATGACATCGAATATGTTTATATTTGGCTGACAGATTCTACTGCTCCTGTGTGATTTTGTTGTCTCTTTTCATCGCTCCTTGGTAGTACGCTGATCGCATCACCTGTGCTGCTCTCTGGCCCCAGGACTCGCTGTTGCACCGACGGATGTGGCAGCTGTTGCGAGGGCACACTGCAATTAAAAGAGGAACAATTTAATTAAACGATTCATCGCGTTTTTGTAGTAAGCCTACTTAGGCACTTCTGGCTGCGCCACTGTCATCTGCACCGTAACCTGACTACAAAGCAAAATCAAATACAATAATTAAACAAATAAGAGAATAATTGTTAATATTACCAGGCAGCAGGGTTTGCAGGGTATGCATAAGCGTTTTCGTGATAAGCTGGTGGATACCCTGAAGTCGGGTACTGTGTAACAGTGACGCCACTCTGAGGTGCATACTGTGGATATGCTGTGGGTGGGTACTGCGGGACCGAAGAAACACCTGGCGGCGGATACTGCGGATGTCCTGGTGCTGGGTACTGTGTCTGGGGAGCGCCGCAAGTTGTAGTTTGTGGTGCAGGTGCTGCAAATTAGATCAAAAATCAGTTATGTTTCGAATAAATATGAATTATAATGACAATCGATATTTTGCTGCTAATTAGGGGTAGAACCGTATTCCAAGAATTGCTCTTATCCCATTACTCACCGCTTTCGATCACAAAACCGACATTCTTGGCTGCCTTTTGTTTTCGTCTGATGATAACCACAATCGATGTGATGAAGAATATCGATGTGGCGATTGAAATAGCGATTACAAACCCAAGCATTGCAAAAAATTCAAAGAAATCTTTTTGGCAATAGAAACACTTCAAGTGAGATGGCAACACGAACTGAGTACTAACTACGCCGTCGCGTTGGGTTAGTCCCCGATCGGGTCTAATCAATGGCCAATGCGGGAGTAGATAAGCACTGCTATCAGGGTTATATATGCGAAAACAATAACAAACGTCCAAAAAAAGGGTTAGTTAGTCATAAAGCAACATTTTGATAAGTCTATCGAAGTGAGTTCCCCTATCAGCACTTGGATTAGAATAATAACAATTTGCATAGATGTATGGAGAGTATATAGAGTGGTACTTATATCATATATAGATACCCGATCTGTAGGCGAACTTTGTATGTATAACTCTTAACTTTCTATTGATATTTGTTTTGGTTTATTTTTAGACGCAGCCTTGTCGATTGGAGACAAATTCCTCAAGTTTGTCGGACTTTGTGGGGAGGCGATAGAGAGCTTAATGGCATCAGCTTGTTAATTGGGAACTTTTAATTGAGCGTGCTCTGATAAAAGCGCGCTGTCAACCGCATTATTTGCGTTGTCTGCACTGCACGGGGATTCTAAGAAGGAGCACAAGGAATCGGCGAGATTTTAATGGCACTTGCCAAGTGTTGGCAAACTATAGTATGAAACTTTTTAAATGCCATTTATGCAGCCAACTCGAGAGTCGCAGCAGCGCAAGTTTGTCAATTGTTCATTGACCTTTTGTTGTTGCCACTTGTACAATGCTCACAATACATACATACATATATATATGCATATTACTTGTATATACAGTGGCATTATATGTAGAGCAGCCCGGGGAAACACTGCGAAAGCGCGAAGAAAACGAGAGCAAAACTTCGAGACTCATTCTCACTTAGGCAATGGCAATGTTGAAACTGAAAGGTAGAAAAACCTCAGTGGAAAAAGTTGAAAAGTCCGTCGAGGGCTTTATGAGTCGAACCGAAAACGGAAAAAAGAACTTTTTCAATGTTAAAGCAAACAGAGGAGCGCACAAAAAGTTGAGGTTGCAAATAACTGCGGGTTGGTCAGACCCTCCTCCTACCCCGTCTCATGCTTGGCATTAAAGGCAAATATATAAACAATGCAAAAACTTAAATAAAGCGTTGGGGCCAGCTGAGGAGCCCCCTCTACTGTTTGCGAACGAAGAACACACAGAAAAGGTAACAAAATGCCAGCAGAAGTAGCGCAACAAAAGGCTACAGTTCTTCAACGAGGAATGAGCGAGGGGGAGAGAGTAGGAGAGGGGAGTGCGGGGAGGGGGGTAACTGTTGTTAGTTGTTGTGATTGAAATTCGAGTGCCGTGCCGAATTGGTGCATGCGAATGACGTCAATGACGAGCGCAGGTAATTAGCCGGGCGTGCCCAAGTGGCGCCTTTAAAGTTTCCATTCATGGAACAGTTACAGGCGCTCTGATTTGCTGCGGGCAACGAGCACTCCACGAGAGAGTGGGGGCATGTAGTGCGAGAGGGGGACCGTGGCGTAAAGAAAAGTTGGCAAAATCAATACGAAAATACTGAAAGCGAGTCGAATGAATGGCCCAATAGACGTTTAGATTTGCCAAATTGAGCGAACCACTTGATAAATGTTTGTGGTGCGTCAAATACACATTTACGTCTGCCATTCAGCAGCCCCTGCTCCCCCTTCCCCTGTTCCCCCGCACACCCTAAACGGCCTCAGCTCTCTTCTTATCTACCCCTGCTGCTGTAAGCCTACTGTCTATCTACAGCAGTT
Source organism: Zaprionus africanus (assembly GCA_018151435.1). Taxonomy (NCBI): domain Eukaryota; kingdom Metazoa; phylum Arthropoda; class Insecta; order Diptera; family Drosophilidae; genus Zaprionus; species Zaprionus africanus. The sequence continues at coordinate 11,543,431 of JAECXB010000118.1, forward strand.
TTGCGTGTGCCATTTCAGCCATGACGCATGCACACACTCACACACACAGGGAGGCGTGTGTGTAACTGTTATATAGACATACGTAACAGCTTGAATAACTTGGTGTCTATCAATAGCACAGGCGTCACCAGAAATAGCATTCGAATCGCTTCAGAACGAGCCGACAATATTGTCAAAGTTTCTGGCCGTATTAAAATGACATTCATAAGGCGTCATTTCCCCGGGGAGCCATAAAACACACACACACACACACAGAGAGAGAGACTTCAATGTCAACATCAATATAGACACAGACACTAGACAGACACACCGTTATTCAATATCCCAATCGCAGTCGGTGGGCCGCCCAGACTCGTATCTAAATGAATTATTTATGCCCGCTTTGTGGATGAGGGTCAAAATGTTGTAAACATCGATTGCGGCTCGTTATGTTATTCTGACATTTAATATATCATTAAAAGTGCAGCACCCTAACACACACACACACACACACGCACATTTACTGCTCGCCAATTGCTGCAAATTGGCAACAAATTTGTTGCTTTTTCAATTATTGCGCATACGACGCGTGAGCCGAAGGGAAGTGTGTGCAGATGGCGTGTCGCGTAGTTGCTGTGAATGGGCATTAAAGTGCCAGTTAAATTGATTAAGTGCCAATGGGATTAGCCGAAGACAGACAGATCCAGCAAGTGAGCAGCCAAGCAAAAGGCAATTGAGTGTTTCTGGCACTTGAGAGCTTTAAGTGAGATTACGAGTGCAGGCATTGAAGCTAGAAAAGCACTTGAAAGCTTCAGTTATGTGAGCTTTAGTATGTGTGCTAGGTCCTTAAGCAGTAAGTTAAATTAAGAGAGATGAAATGTATGTTTGAAGCTCATTTTGCAGCACTTGAAAGCATGTATTTGTCTTGATTGAATGAATCAAAGCTTAAATCTGTCTTGAAAGAACTTTTGCAGCTTTGATAAAGTCGGTGTACATGGTGTATTGAATTAGTCTTAAGGTCGAAGCTGTCTTGAAAGCAGTTGAAAGCTTCAGTTATGTTTGAGCTTTAATATGTGTGCTAGGTCACTTGAAAGTAGTTAGAAACCTTAATTGAGTGAAGGACAGCATAAGTTTGAAGCTTGCATCTTTGGAACGCTTGAAGCATGTATTTGTCTTAATTGAATGAATCTAAGCTCAAAGCTGTCTTGAAAGCACTTGAAAGCTTCAGTTATGTGAGCTTTAGTAGATTTGCTAGGTCCTTAAATAGTTAGTTAAATTAAGAGAGATTGAAATAAATGTGTGAAGCTCATTTTGCAGCATTTGAAAGCTGCGTACTTGTCTTAAACGAATGAATAGCTAAGCTGCTTGAGCTTAAGCTTGGCTTTAAAAGCACTGAAAAGCTGTTTCAACAAGGAATGAAAGTTCGAAGCTGTCTTAAAAGCACTTGAAAGCTTTAAGTGTGATAGAAAAGCAGTTGAAATCCCTACGTAAGATTTTCAATATGAGCTACGTGCATAATTCAAGATAAAAGCTTTATTTAAAGCTGCTGAAAGCTTGAAACAAGAAGGAATCTAAATTAGAGTATTTTATATAAGAATTAAACTATGCATTTAAGGCTACCTTGAAAGCCTATAATGTGCTTTGGCTAGCTTGAAAACAGTTTTAAGTTTTACCGTGTCCAATTAAACTTAAAGTGCGAAGAAAGCAAAGCTTTAAGTTCCTTTTACAGTGCCTGACTGCTTTTGACAAGCTTTAATTGAATCAATCAGAGCACAAAGCTGGCTCCAAAGTATTTTAAAGCAGATTGTGTGCAAGAGTGTTGTGCTCCAAGCTCGCTTGGCTGACTTAGACACATTCGTCTCCACAGCGACAAAGACTCTTGTAGAGCTGCTGCTGCTCCGACGACGACAGGTGTCCATCTGGAGGGTGCAGCGAGTGTAAAATCCTGTTGTAATTCCGCCAAGACAGGCATTTTTATGTGCACACCGCTGTTTGATGTTCATTTTCATTATTCGCCGTCAAGTGCATAAAGTTTTATGTGCCGCAGCCGCAGCCGAAGCGAGGCGAAATAAAAACTTAAATTTTAAAGCGCTCGAGGAAGCAACAACTGAAATTATCAACATCGCTGCCTGGGAACTTGTACACCTGCTGCGGCGGCTGCACGTGTGTGTGTGTGAGTGTGTGGGTGGCAGAGCGAAAGCACACACAACTGCGACACTTGGATGCGTCCGTCTCTCTCTCTGTGTGTGTGTGAGTGTGAAATCGTCGAGGTTGTTTTTAATTTCAATCAACTTGAGGCTGACAGGCGCGTGTAATTCAAGGCTTTCTTTCGCTTACGCTCTGCCTTATTCCCTATTTCTAGCAGCTGAGAAACTATTTATCAACCTGATGGCGGCAACTTGTCGCCAAGTCACGCCGTCGACAGGAACAGCAGCAACAACAACAAAATGTTGTCACTTACCCGGCGCACAAACAAGTTATCAAAAGCGCATCAGACTCGACAGTCCGAGCAGCCCAAAGGCATTGTTGTAAAGCGCCGTGTTGCTGCTGCTGTTGTTGCTGCTGTTGTTGTTCTTGTTGTTGTTGTTGCTGTTGTTGTTGTAACTGAATATATAGTGAACGCTTCAGTCACGCACAGAGCTCAGATAGCAGCACGTAGCAAACTCAATACTTGACTCCTTTGGCAACCGATCCCAGAGCACGAACGGCATAAATGAAGCCATGACCTAAGAAGGAGAGAGGGGAGAGAGAGAGAGGGCAGCAAATGGTGACTGGTGTCAACTTTAATCTTATGCTCGCAGATAGTAGCCCGAACTTGAACTGCTTAAATATGCCGAGAATCTGCATAATATCTGCCATTTTCTATGTCCCTCGCCAGACAAAACAATGCCTGGCGGCCACCCATTGCTCTTCCCCCTCTCTCCCCCGCTTGTCTCACCGCAGGGCAGTCGACTCTGGCTTAACTCAGACTTAACTTCAGTTCAGGTTGCACCATAAAAGCGGCTTACAACTCAATTTCCCTAACAAGTTTCGTGCTTAAACTTTAATTTTACAGAGAGCTTCATAAACTTCATATGGCTCTGCAGGCGAAGGTCCCTTTGGACCCAAAAGGGATTCAAATTAATATTGCGTAAGGCAGCAGAAGTTTATTTAATACAAATATTGTAGAACTTATTTAAGTTTACAGAGTTTTATTAACTTTTTTTTGTCTATCTCCCGTTTTAGTGCCCATAAAATTAACATAGAAATTTCAACTCACTGCCAAATCAAATCGCCGTTAAAACTTCTCTATGACTAGCTGTAAAAAGCGCTCACTAATTATCTAACTACAGCTCGTTAAATATTTATGAATACTCGTATTTGAGTTATATTTTCAATTACCATTCACAGTTGAAAACAAACATAAAGCGACAGGCGTCGTAAATGTATTTTGTTTGCTGTTTTTGGCTTCTCTTTTCAACGCGATAAAATCTTTATTATGACATAATTTCTGGCACCATTTCTTATCTCAGCATCTTGGAGGACCAAGAGAAGAGAGAGAGTGAGTGAGAGAGAGTAAATTATGCAAATTAATTTGCATATTTAGCAAGAAGGTTTTTCATTAAATTCACATAAATAAATGATGCAGTAAGTAGGTCAGCAGCAGCAAGAACTCACGCTGGCCAGAAAGTCAACTCAATTTATGCAAATAGACAAAATCAACCGAACTAGTAGCCTTGAGTAGACAAGTACAGAGTATATTATAGGGTATTGTATATGGGGTCTATGTGCCTTGGCTTGGGGCAGGCCTGGAGCAAATATTTGCGCATTTAACGGCCTGTGGCGTGCTTGATTAAATGGCCAAACAAAATAGACGCACAATGCCACTAAAATTTGTACAACAAACGCACAAGGGAAGGAGGGTCGCTCGATTTACTACGCCCTTAAAGCAATTGATGAATACGTGCACAAGGGAAAGATAGAAACATTAATCACTTGTGCTAACTTTAGTGTCGACCCTCGCTTGTGTGTGTGTGTGTTTACTCATGTGCGACATGGCTGGCCGGGCTAATCAAACAATCGCCAACAAAACAGTTAAGCAAAGCAAGCAAGCAACCGAAGACGCCCTCACAATGAGCTATGTAAATATGTATGTAGCCAAAGCGGTAGCAGGAAAATCACAGTTATTCCCGCCACGCACAAGGCGATGGCTTTATGTGGGCGACAAGCAGTGACCCCTTCCGACTACTACCTCCCATTTGGCCTGAAAGCGTCTTAATGCGATTTTCATGCGAATGCGATAAGCATCGCATAAACGCAATAAGCTGCAAATAATCAGCAGCAAGACAAGAAATCTACACACAGTACACACTAAGAGACACCCACACACACACACAGGCACAAGTACGCACACACACGCGCACAATCACGCACACTGACAGGGCAGGCACCTGCCCCAAAGTGGCCGTAAAAGTTGGGCGCATTTGCGTCTTACGCGCAGAAAAGTATGCTACGTTTAGCGCTTTAAGGGCGCACAGCGACGCGTGGCTTCAGCTGTTCCGCCTGCCTCGTTGTGCTGCGGCTCGAGGTCGTTTGTTAAAGCGTTGACTTTTGTGCTCTACCCAGGTAACTTTCGTTGTTGTTGTGGTAGTTGTTGTTGTTGTGGTAGTTGTTGTTGTTGCTTATGCAAATGTATGTAAAGTGTTGGAGCGATGCCAAACAATTTAGCTGAAACCCCAAATGAAGTGAGAAATATAAAATTAAAACCCACCACAGTGCGAACACACACACACACACACACACGCGATTACAGCAAATGTACAGCTGCAGGTAAAAGTATACAGGGCAAGCATCTTCTCGCTGTCAGTGAATCAAAGGCGCACGAGCAACACAAGAAAAAAAACGCGATTCAAAGCGAACGGGAATGGGCGCTAAAGGTAAACAAAATGTAAATTGCTTTGGTGGTTTCCATTTTTTTCCTCTCTCGCCTTTCGCTTTGCTTTTGTTTTTTTCTGTCCAATGCCAATAGCTGATAACGCGGCAACGTGCAATGCACCCGATGTGAATGGATTTTGGGGTTGGCAGAGTCCAAAAAACCCATTAAGGGCTTCCAAACGCGTCGAACGCCATTGAACCTGCCCCCGCAGATTTGGTACCAGGTGGCGTATACGCAATTTCAGGCAATTGCGATAGCAGTTCAAAATTTTTAGTGCCTTTTTATGCAGCCCAATAAAATGCAATTTATTGAAGCGTTTGATTAACAGAGCAACAAAGAATAATGCAAATTTCAATATACTTGCAACTATAACTTGGGGAGAGAAAGGGGGAGAAGTGAGAGGAGGGAGTACATTAGTGGGGTAACTCTTTAAGTCCTCGCAAGCTGCTGCTCATCCGGGCATTATAACAAATCAAAAGTAAATAAACGCAATGTTTTACAGTCATTTGAATAAGCCAAGAGTTGGGCTAGACAAACTGGGAGGGGCGGGGCGCATGCTTAATGAGCTCAGTGAAATGTGTTTTAAAATTAACTTTTCGCTAGCAACAACAACAACAACAGCAGCAACGTCGCCTGACTGTTGTCCTTGGCTGGCAGCTGTTGCTGAGCTGGAGACATGCTCATAATTGCGCAAATAATTTGGCAAGCAGCTTAAGACGGCTAAGGCAAGCCTTTGTCGCGCATTAGACAGAGAAGGGGAGGGGGAGGGGGAGAGGGAGACGTAGAGACAAGCTGCGGCGATTACTTCAATAATTAAGGCACTCAGACTCGGGGCATTGTGGAAAGCGAAGCGCCAAGTAGCCTGGCTCAAAGACAATGTTAGTCAAGCCAGCCATGAAATTCATCAGGACATCATGCACAGGAACACACAAAGACATACGCAAACACACACATACGCAGACAGGCACACACACACACACAACGAGCGCAAGTTGACTGTCGTCATCCACATGCAGCGAGCAAACGATGCGGCGTCTGTCGCAGCTCGTTTGTATTTGCTGAAGAGACAGCGAGAAAGAGAGAGAGTGAGAGGGAATGAATTGGTCTGGCAGCCAAGAGTGATAGAGAGCTGCTGCAGGGAAGGAAAGGGAGGCAGGTGGAGCATGCTATGCCGCCTGCGACACTTGACACTGTTGACAGCGCAAATGTTGCTACTAAAAAACTAATTTGCCGCTCCGTTGCGCATAATTTTATGCAATTGTTTTTAGATTGAATTGCAAAACTCAAAACTGAGAACTGAGAACTGAAAAATGTGAAGTGGTCAGACACAGATATGCCCCCACACCTCTACCTCTCATCACTATTCTCTCTCTTAATTACATTTGCATTTTTGCTGTTTTGATCGGATCTATGTGAACTGAGAGAGAGAGAGACATTGCTGCAATTAATTGCACTATATCATATCGGGAGTTCTTATTGAAATTTCATGCAATTACTTATTACAGTTAATTAAGCTCATTGCCGGCGTCATCTGTGCACCACATGTCGTATGCGCGATGCTCTTTTAATGAATTTTATTAATTTATGACACGACCAGCACTTAACGGGACTTGAGCACAATGCGAGTAATTAAGGCGCAACCAAAAAGTGCATTTTTCAACGAGAAGTTTGCCTGCTGCAAACTTGTGCCGCAAATTGGTTTTTAAATGCAGCCAAAGTGTATGAAAAACTGATCTTAAATTTCAAAAATATTGCCGTGTTCCTTCAAGAAAAGGTTCAAACACTTAATGCATTCGGTGTGTAAATTTATATTAAATTTCTTGTAGCGAAGTTTTTGCTCGTAATAGAAATTTGCGGAATACTTTGCAGAAGTACTCAAACAATTTTCAAAGTATTTTGCCAAGTATTTAACACAGTTAGGGTCGGCTAAATACTTTAACAAGCACTTTTAACGCACGCTCGCTCGGCAATATTTATGTTTTCCTAGAACGATAAAAATACTTCTGTGACCGGAAATGAATTCAGCAAGAAATATGTGCTAGAAATGTTTATCTGCCGTCTCTCTCTAATAAAGTCACATTTTTGGAAACTATTTAATGCCATCTCACTTAATATACTCATGTTAAATATTCATCTACTCAACAATTTATACATGAGTTTTATCTTGTTTTCTGCTGACATTTTATTTACAATTTTCTTTTTAATTTGCTATGACATGCAGCAACAAGCATTACAGTCGACATTCATTGAGTGTCTGCATTCTTTATTCACTTTGTTCAGTGAAAACTTTTTTGTTTACCTTGCTTCATGTTCTTTCATCTGCAGACAGAGTATAGTTTATACAAAGCAATTTTTAATAAAAATAAAAATATTTTATTAAAAGTGTCGCTGAGCGGGAGGGAATATTGTGCTGCGCATGAAAGTATGCAATGGAATGTTGTGAAATTTCTGCGGGCCACGACGCACTTTGATTTATTTTTAGAAAATGTTTCATTACGTTCATTCACAGCTCGCTCTTGTCCCGTTTGTCTGTGCGCAATTGACACAGACAATATGCTGGTTTTATTGCACATGTATGGGATGGACCACACACACAAACACACACGCACACAATGGGCTAAAACAGTCTGTGATTGCGCGAGGCAATTATCAGTCACGCTGTGGCCCTAATCAAATTACAATGCCATAATTCGCGCATTTAAATAGAACTCACTCACACACAAACACACACACACAACCATCTCACACATTCACAAATTAATAGGTAATTTGCGTTAAACGTTGATCCAACTATTATTGGGACTGGAACACACACGCCCACTTGAAAGCACACGGTTAAAATGACATCAACTGGCAATCATAGCCTGCTCACGTGTGTCCCTTCAAACTGACTCATCGATTGACTGCCTGCTCACCTGTCCAGCTGCCACGTTCTGAACACGTTCGCAACTGCAGCAACTGAAGAGTCACGGCGACGGCGACAGGAGCAGTTACTAATGTCATTTGCCGTGCTAATGGCCAGTTGTAGAGGAAATGCCATTAGCACAGTTTTCACGACAAGAAAATGCATTAACGTGCCTCGGATGTTGGCTTAGGCAGGCAGAGTGACAGACAGACAGGCGGACGAGACATGGCAGCTAGCAAACATGCTGACCTTATGACAGGCTGCACTGTGCTGCTCTTTATTACTGGCTCATTTATCATAATTAACACACAGGCAGACAGCTGAGCAGGTGAAGATGAGCCTAACTTGCATGCGAGCAGCAAATGCTGGAATTGAACGGGCAACAGGCCAAATACGAGTTCAGGCCAGAGAATGCTCGGAATTTCATTGTTAAAGCCGCCGAAATGCCGACGCAGGACGAGCACCACGACGAAGATAGCTCGTAAAAAAGAAGTGCCACAGCCACGCAGGATATTGTGGGCCTACTGTGTGGCTCTAGGGCGCAAAATAAGAAGCAAGAAGGAAAGGAAAAGGGAAATGAAAGCATGGAATTTATTCGCAGCAGCGGCAAATGATTCATGCGGAAATAAAGGCACTCGTGAGTGCTGTAAACATTGCTGCAGCACAAAAACAAAAGAGACGCCACAAAAATTGGCACCTGCCAAGTGAGAAAGGAGTGTGGAAGAGGAGGGAAGGGGGCAGAACGGATGGGCAGTTCCATTTCTTAATGCCCAACGGTCGTTTGCTTAATGGATCAAAGCGTGCGACCATATAAAGGACACCACTTCCGCTTCGTCATCTGTTGCAGCTGCTGCTGCTTCTTCTTCTTGTTGTGGCTGCTCTTCTTGTTGCTGCTGCTCTTGTTGTTGTTTTTGTTATTGTTGTGCATATTTTAATTGACACTTTGATTGTTTTGCAGTGCGCGATTTCGCTTTATGTGCAATTCACGCATTCGACTGTCTGACAGCAAGGCGAAGAGAAGGGAGATGAAGGGAGGGGGAGAGTAACCAGTATAGGCAGTGGAGTGGGGCAGAGGTGTGAAGCAACTGTTGAAGTGGCGCACTGTGCGCCGACTCACCAACTGAGCGCTCAACAGTTTGTTGCATAGTGTTGAGAGAGAGAGCGCGAGAGATGGGAGCAACAGCCATTTGATGTGGCAGCAACATGTTGCCGGAAATTGTAAATATTACTCATTGCGTTCGAATAACCAAAAAAGAATATAACAAATGACTTATTGATTAAGTTGCTGAAAGGGAGCAAATTTAAATGAAATATGAACAGAAAGAATGATTAATGAGGTGTTGGAAAATGCCTAAATAAAGCCAAGTGCGCAAGTGGTTTATATTTGTGCTTCTTTATAGCTATTTCTACTTTAATTATTAACTAAATTAACTCATGAACTATATTTAATACGAGCTGAACTGTTGCACAGGCTTACATTTGTTGCAAATGATTCACTGTTTCTCATGCATCATATTTATTTAAATATATAGCATGCAAACTTCTCAAAAACTAAAAATCGGGTTGCGGTACAAAAGTATCTTAAAGATACAAATGTATCTTAAGCATGCAAATTTCTCAAAAACTAAAAATCGGGTTGCGGTACAAATGTATCTTAAAGATACAAATGTATCTTATGCATGCAAACTTCTCAAAAACTAAAAATCGGGTTGCGGTACAAAAGTATCTTAAAGATACAAATGTATCTTATGCTTGCAAACTTCTCAAAAACTAAAAATCGGGTTGCGGTACAAAAGTATCTTAAAGATACAAATGTATCTTATGCATGCAAATTTCTCAAAAACTAAAAATCGGGTTGCGGTACAAATGTATCTGAAAGATACATTTGTATCTTATGCATGCAAACTTTTCAAAAAACTAAAAATCGGGTTGCGGTACAAATGTATCTGAAAGATACAAATGTATCTTACGCATGCAAACTTCTCAAAAACTAAAACTCGGGTTGCGGTACAAATGTATCTTAAAGATACAAATGTATCTTATGCATGCAAATTTCTCAAAAACTAAAAATCGGGTTGCGGTACAAATGTATCTTAAAGATACAAATGTATCTTATGCATGCAAACTTCTCAAAAACTAAAAATCGGGTTGCGGTACAAAAGTATCTTAAAGATACAAATGTATCTTATGCATGCAAACTTCTCAAAAACTAAAAATCGGGTTGCGGTACAAAAGTATCTTAAAGATACAAATGTATCTTATGCATGCAAACTTCTCAAAAACTAAAAATCGGGTTGCGGTACAAATGTATCTGAAAGATACAAATGTATCTTATGCATGCAAATTTCTCAAAAAATAATAATCGGGTTGCGGTACAAAAGTATCTTAAAGATACAAATGTATCTTTAGCATACAAATTTCTCAAAAACTAAAAATCGGGTTGCGGTACAAATGTATCTTAAAGATACAAATGTATCTTATGCATGCAAATTTCTAAAAACTCAAAATCGGGTTGCGGTACAAAAGTATCTTAAAGATACAAATGTATCTTATGCTTGCAAATTTCTCTAAAACTAAAAATCGGGTTGCGGTACAAAAGTATCTTAAAGATACAAACGTATCTTAACCATTCAAATTTCACAAAAACTAAAAATCGGGTTGCGGTACAAATGTATCTGAAAGATACAAATGTATCTTATGCTTGCAAACTTCTCAAAAACTAAAAATAGGGTTGCGGTACAAATGTATCTGAAAGATACAAATGTATCTTATGCTTGCAAACTTCTCAAAAACTAAAAATAGGGTTGCGGTACAAATGTATCTGAAAGATACAAATGTATCTTTTGCATGCAAACTTCTCAAAAATTAAAAATCGGGTTGCGGTACAAATGTATCTGAAAGATACAAATGTATCTTTAGCATGCAAACTGTGTCAAGTAAATCACTTGCAGCCCACTGTGGCAACTCTCAAACTTGTTGCTAAAACGCGCCAAAATATAATGAAAGACCCATACATACATCAACACTCACACACACAAATACACACACACGCATGTCCGCACTTTGACACAGCAGAAAAAAGCGACCGAAATGCGCACCGCAACAGTCAACACTGCAGTCATCGCCAACGACGACGACGACGACGACGACGTGTACTCACCACCCCAAACAGTGTAGAAGCAGCACCCCCTCCAGCCCCTTTCACTCCAAATGCTTTGGCTGGCCCAGCTGTCAGCGGGAAAAACTCACCTGTTAGGCGCAGGATGCCTGGCCAGAAGCCTCCTCCACTGCCGCCCCTTCGCTCGCCCCCAGCCGAATCGCTGGTGAGTTTGGCGAGTATTCGTCGTGCGGGTCTCTCGGCTCTCGGTCAAAACAGTTGCGACGCGACTAAGGAACGTAACGGACGTGCGAACGCTTTCGAAATAGTTTCTAATAACATTTAGAGAAGTTTTTCAAACAATAAAAAAAACAAAAAAATAAAATAAAATAATAAATAAAAGAAAATAATAAATAAAAAATCCAAAATGAATTTCTTAAGTTGTGCTTCGACTTAGAGTTGTGCATAAACCTATTTTAATATAGATTTCTAACTGAAGAATCTAATTGAGTTCGCGAGTTTCGACTTCAGTTCGCCGTCAACTCTCGAACCGAACGAACGTGTGCAAGTTTCGTGGATCAAAGTGCCGTGGCGCGAGTAGAGCAAAGAGAACATATATATATATATAGTTCTGATATCGGTAAACACTTGTCATAGCACTATAACTAAGCGCTGTAAATAAAACTGCATTATCCTTAGCTAAATCCACCAAATAACCCATAATAATCTATAATAATTATTAACTTTTTGCACGCACTCTCTATGCATTACCCAATTACTAACCAGTACTAGTACTAACCATCCCAATTAGCCATCGGCCCCGTATACTATTGCATATAATACTATATACTATACTATATAGCTCGTAGTTCTTAGATCTCAGTATTCATGTTGGTCGAGGTGATTGTCTGCATTGTAAGCGATTTGAGTTTTCGCCTTTGTTGCTTTAGTATTTTCATTATATTTTACTCTATCTATTATTTCTGTCGACTCTGGGCAATGTTGAATGCTCGCCAGGCCTCCAGGATCGCACAGTTATCACGTAAGTATCTTCAATTCTATCACAGGTACTTGAAACAGATTTCTTCTCTCTCCTTTCTTCCTTCGAGATCTTTTAATGTTTACCTTCATTTCAAGCAACTGCAAAGCAGCTGCGCCCTGACACTAATTGCATTTGGCCTGGGGAAAGTACAGCAAAGGAAACACTTACTCCCCCCTCCTCTGCCTCCCTTCTTAGTGGAGTTTCTGTTTGCGTTGTTCTATCTAACCATGCAGAGAGAGCACGCCTGATAAGACCCTTATCTCGGGTCCGCCCACCCACACACAAACGTGGAGCAGTGATAAGAAAATACGCAGCAATGCGCTGGCAAAACAAAGCCCAATCGAGAAACTACCAGGCACACACACGGGCACACACACACACACAGAATAGTTTTGGCCTGTCATTGGATACGAATAGGAATTCAATGAGCCCCTAAATCGAAATCCCAAACTCGGGTTCGTTCGGACTCTGCAAAGGGAAATAGATTAGCATAAATTAAGGCTTAGACAAATACGAGTAGAACCCACATAAGTCGTGTGGCTCATCTCGGTAAATCGTCATACATATATCTATTTCAGCTTCTTTTTTCTGCTCTATTGTGTTACACAATCGTCAGCTAGGTAATTTTCTGTGTCATTGTTGTCTGATTGTTCTGAACAAGTTGAAAAGTTTTCTTTTTTCTTGCAATGCGAAACTTTGTTGCAGTATTAAGTATACGCAACGTGAACACCAACGTCATGTGTACACACGTACGTCAGCGCTCCTATTCAAATAATTCTGCATGTATTCACACAATTGTGATAACATGCACTCACACTTAGAATGGAACTCACAATCACCATCACATTCACATTCGCAATTCCGCATTCACACTGGCGAAACTCATGCAAAACATTCGCTTTGTTTGAGGGGAAAACATGCATTAAGCCTTCTGGGCAGCTGTCAGCAAGCAACAAGGCACATTAGCACACACACACACTCGCACACACACAGTAACAGAAGGACAGAGGAACCCTTTCACACATTGGTTTTCATTTGTACCAAATGTTAAATAGATTTGTAGCTGCATCGGCCCTTTAAGCCTTTAACTCTTCTGCCTCTTAGCCTTAACTAGACTTGGCCTGCATACCCTGTAATTTTATTTGCATATTGCACTCCTTGCTGAATTTTATTTGCAACTTTATTTGCAGCTGCCGAATGCCAATCGGAGCCATGTCGATGCCACTTCAATTGCCACAGCCCCTTCGAGCCAAGTAGCGAAATGGCCAACGAATAACGAAGCAGCTGCACGGCGCAATAAATTCAAATTCCAAACTTCATTGCAATTTTATCCGTATCCGTATTCGTATCTGTATCTGTTTCGGTTGCATCTGTCAGTTTCGCAAATTCGTTTAAGCTTTCAGTTCGGAACATTTCGCGCGCGCTCATCTCTGGTGACAGAAACAACTAACAACAACAAGAAGAAGAACAATGTCCAGCAATTTATTTTGTGCAATATTCAGTGAAATTATAAATTGAAAGCGTCGTTGAGTGCAGTGTTTACAAACAGTTTCAAGTAGGGCCACAACTTTTACGGCATTTTCTTTTGCGCGCATTGAAATGCAAAAACATTTATTTGTGAAAAACAATTCGACAAATCTTTGGCCAAGAAAATTCGGAAAGCCTTACGTTTTGCGTTAATCATCATAGAAAGTTGTGGCGTGGTCGTGTCTTTAATTGTTTTTAAATTTACCCAAATCAAAAACAACAAAATTCAAACGTGAAATCAAACAAAACATATAAAAATCAATAATATTTATAAAATAATAATCATACAATCTAAGAAATCTTAAATTATAGACATAGTTTATAATATAAACAAACAGCAGCAAAATGGCGATGGAATGGATAACAGCCATGGACAAACGGTGAGTGATGTGTTTGGTATAGATAAAGGTGAAAAATAGATAAGTTAAGTAATATATAAATTTTAGGAAATAATAACAATTATTAATCTTTGTGGGACTTGAGAATAAACTATTGTTCTAAGTAGCAGCTGTTGAGTGAAATACACGCTTGCCTTGATAATTGTTATATTAAATGGTTTGATTTAGTAATATATAAATTGGGGCAACTTAAAATAAGTCCGTTAATGATAAAGTTCTTTAAATAGTCATTTAATTAAGCAATTGTATTAAATTTGCTCGTCGTTAATTGATTGATCGTGCAGGCTTGCTCCTTCACCTCTAAATTCTTTGCGTCATCACGGCAACTCCCTTTTCTTCTACTTCTTCTTCTACATCGTTGGCAATTCGATAGCTGATAGAGCACTAAGCATCGAATGTTCGAAGTTCGATGCTTAGTGGTCAGAGCATCGGAGTCGGCGTTGCCACACTCTTTCCACGTAATTTACTATGAAACTAAAGCAAAAAGATATTTTCTGCTCCTCCCCTTAAATGTTTTTTTCTGTCCTGAAACAATTTAAACGTAGAGTTTGCAGTTTTCCATCCATCCTGAACATATTGTTGGCCCCAACTTGCCAGTTGGGTTTTTCCCCTCTGCACTGCGCACTAATTCATCAGCTGCTTTTTCCCAAGTCATATCATTACAGCTCTGGGCGAGGCCATTAGTTTTAGTTCTAAGGGAAAGCATTTTCCCCAAAAAAGTTCTACGAATTTAAGGGGGCAGTCATTTACAGCTGCAAATTTAATTGCCTCAAACTTTTGTTTTTTTTTTCTTTCATGATTTGTGAAGCATGAAAACAACAGCAACAACAACAATAACACAAAGTTACAAGTTATTAGAAAAGTTTTCTGGCAGACCGTGAAATATGACTGTGGTATATAAACAAATATATTCCACTTGAGATGAGAGATAATTAAATGATATTTCAAATAATATTTCAAGCTTGAAAATTGTGAATTTATTTTATTCCGTTTTAAATTCAAACAAACCTACGAGAAAAGTTTTCACTGCGACAGATGCTGTTTAAATTTCCCACACACATTTTCTTGTTCGACAAATGTCGTTTCTGCTTCCCTTCGTCTGCCTCTCTGCTACTTCTATTCCTTACTGTTTCTCCCTTTCGCTCGTTACATTTAAAATGTTTATATATCATGCTCGACATTCATCTGTCAAAAGGCAACAGCTGTATCCTCCATTAATTCATCCTTCAGCACAGCAGGCGACCAGGCCAACCAACGTGAAGTACGTGGCCAACAGGCAAATCCGAGCCGTATCCGAATGCAGGGCACGGCTTGTGTCAAATTATACGCTTTATTAAATTACAATGCCAAATTTTAAGCTCTATGCTGGCAGTTAAATGCAATTATATTACAAAGCTGCTGGTCACTTTTTGAAGTCTGTCCTTTCCACTTGATTAGCGCAGTCGAGCAGCGAAAATTGAGAGAGCTGGCAAATAGCTCAAATAAAAATTGGAGCGATTCAATTTCCAAGGGCCGCACTCAACTGAAAATTGTGCTCATTACAAGCTGTTTGCAGTTGCCAGAGCAATGGCAGAGAGAGAGAGAGAGCGATGGGTCGACAGGTAGTTATGCTCTAACTAGAACTGAAGACAGTCTCTGCTGCTCTGCATTTTATGTTCACATGAATTTCGCTAGTGCTTGTACCGTTATGAATTTTTATTAACTTTTAGACACACAAGTGATATTAAAGGCAGCTAAAGTAACCTTAAAGGCAGGAGTAGGTGAACTTAAATAAAGGTACAAAAAAGGAAATTTGAAGTACCTCCTACACCAACTTCAATTTCTGGAAATTCTTTGTAGGAGAACAAGGTCACACTTTCACAACGATACTCGTTGGTTAAACGATATGTAAATAAGTTTTTAAAAGTATGCATCGATACTTCGCTTTAAATAAACGGCATGTATCGATATTTCGCTTTAGATAAATGGTCATTCGATATTCATATTTAAAGCGACGCGTATGCAACGTAACGAAATAAATTATTAAAAAGAATAAATAAGAATAAAAGAATAACTATTACAACTTAATGTTGAAGTGTCTAAAAATTAAGAGTATCTTTGCTATCTGCATTCCCCTTGTTGCGAATTGCTAAATTTTTAATGACTACAGGGTACAACGAATAGGGCGCTTGCTTTTCGCAGCACTTTCAGTTTAAGAGTTGGCATCATTAGCACAAGTGGCCGCCACACCGCCTCGGTTCAAGCGATTTTCGGGTTTCTATTTAGTGGCAGCTGCTACTCGTATTTCACATCCAGCAGCACGTTTGCAAAGAGCTGCAATAAAATGATATCTAAGGGCGTGACTTGCCCTAGACACGCCCTCTGCCCTCTATGCTCTTTTTCCCTGCGCCCAATCAATCAGAACTTGCCCGCTGGCGGCTTAAATGAACAGCGTTCGGGTGCTCAGCAACCTGCCAAAATCCAGGAGTCCAGGGTCAGCTCAACACGGCTCTGCTGGCAAAAAGGTCAAGAGCAAAGGGCTCTAAGCACACAAACACACACATGGCATATTCGTTGTGTGCTCTGCGATTGTGCTCAGGCTTTTGTTGAGGGTGTGTGTGTGTGTGTGTTTCGTGCAAATATTTGTATTCGCCCCCTTCATTTGCTTAGCATTTTATTTGTATTTTTGTTGCATTTTTTATTTGCACTCAGCTCGAAACAATACGCTCGCTTTCCAATTTAATTCTGCAGAAATTCTCTTGAATCTTTTCCAAATGCGTCAAAATGCAATGAAAGAATGACTCAAAAGGATTTTTAACTTATTTCTTTGGAAAATAAGTCGAAAACTGTTGAATAATTTTAAATAAAAGTGATTTAACAATTTAAAATGTATATGAAATCATAAAATACAATTAGAAACTGAGGAAAAGGTCTGAAATGATAAGAATGAATTATGGCAATTGTTATTTTCTTCTCACAGAAAACAGAAATCAAAATAGAGTGAGATGAACAAAGAGAGTGAAAGAGAAATGACAGGCAATTCTTATTCGAATTTCAAGCCACATTAAATGCATTTATTTAGTTCGTTTGCCAGCTTAATTTGCATTTAACCGCAACGACGGGGGCCATAAAGCAATGTCAGAGTGTCGAAATTGTCGCCACGCAATTGCCGCAAAATAAATGATTTAATTTGCAGAAAATTAATGGTTCCCATTGCAAAGTCACGCAAGCAAATCCTATGGCTTCACGTAATGTGGTAATGCGGCGTATCAAGAGCGATCAGTGGCGGCATCTGGAGAACAATCAGAATCGAGATGGGACCCCAGCATAGCACAGCAGGCAGGGCATGCTCAGGTAGCTGGCTGGCAATTGATATTGATGATGTTAACTGCGTAGCTTGGCCTAGTCCTTGCTCCGACTTTGTCTTCGCCTGTTTGTCTCGTTTGAGTGCATATTTATCATACGCCACGTGTGCCGCACTTCAGCTCGATAAGAGAGAGAGCGAACTTCAGCCGGAAGTTACGTATTTATACGGTTAGCCAGTTTTTTGGGGCTTGCCTTTGCTGCTGCTGCTACTTCTGCTTACATGGCAATTATAAAAAGGCAGCTTTGCATATTGTAAAACCACAAAATGCTATTATAATAAACAACAAGAGACCGCGGGCGTGCGCCTCAACGCGCTTCCGGCTCAGCCGAGTAATGTGTATATGCCTGTCCCTCCCTACGTACATATAGACATGGCACTTAGCCGAGTTGCTGTTTGGTTAACGACAACAACCAACGCCCAGTCGCTGAGGGGCCCTATACAAGCGTGGCCTATAAATTATGTATGAGTGGAGCCGGAGACAGCCAGCCAGGAAGGCAGGGAAGGAGGCAGCCGTTTCCTACGGCTCACCTGCAGCGCCGAAAGTTGCTCAACGCCAGCGCCAAAAAGTAGACACTACAATATTAAAGTAGCTTCCTGACACACACACACACACACATACAGACACACTCATTTAGTCTGCCTTGTTGATTTTGATTTAGAGCAGAATTTGTGCTGGTTTTGCAACTGATGATTTTATGGAATTTTTAATTAGCCAAAGCACACAAAGATTCCAGCTCCGAGCTCTGTTCTGCTCTGCTCTAATGCAACAGCAGAGCACAAGAAGGGGTAAATGAAAGAAGAGGGGGAGGAGCAGACAAGTTAGATACAATACAATGCCTTGCGCTGAGTGCGCTGCTTAAGCTTCGTATTATTTCGACAGGAAAAACAAAGCAATAGAGCAGCACAAAGAACGTAATTTAGAAAAGAGCAGAGAAATAGTTGATTGAGTTGCCAGTGGGATTGTTTAAACAAGCTCTTTTGATTGCTTATTAAGGCAGAAGAGGCAGCCTCAACTTTAGTTTCAAGTGTTGCTTTAAACTACGCAAAGAACTTCGAAGTATGTTTAAATTGTTCAATTTGTTTTCAAGTATTTTTGCCATTTTCAATCAAATCTTAAAGTCGCTTGAAGTACGTTGTCCTTTTAAAGCTGCTGTCAATGGAGCAGCTCTGGGCAGCTCTTGGCCGCAGACAACTTGAATCCGTGTGCAGGCCGTGCTGTGGTCGCGACTGTGAGTCCTTGGAGAGCCAAACCGAGGAAAAACAGCCGAAAGTAAACTTGTCTAAAGTTGAACTCTTGGCAATTAGTTGCTGCTCTTCTTGACTTTCACTTGCAGCCTCTGCCTTCGCTTGGCCTCGCTTCCGTATCCGTTTCCTGCTACGTGGCTGCCATTCGACTCATTTTTATAAGTATTTATTTATGCATTTTTATTTTAAAAAACATTACAAAAAGCTGCACAGCATAGCAAAGTGAAACGGAACAACGGAGAAAGGGAAATTTGCATATTTAATTTGAGCCCATTCCTCTTTTTTTCGTTTCTCGCTTTTTTTCTTAATTTCAGCATTGTTGTATTTCCATTTTATTTTCATTTGCATTTTGTTTCGATGGCATTTTTCATATTTCTTTTGGCCTTGGTAGGGAAAATACTCACAAAAACAACGGTACTTTGAATGGCACTGATTTAAAAACTGCAAATACGCATTCTCATGCCTCGCCGCTTTGTCCTTTTATCACTGCGCAGTCTATTAGGCTCTATTGTTCGGCCCCCCAAGAGTGCAGCAATAGTCGAGGTTCCTTTCCAGATTTACTTGCGATTTCACTGTAAACATTCGTGTCACAAACAATTGAGTTAAATGAAAAGAGAAAGAAGTACAATGGAATCGCAAAGGGAACTCGTAAAACAAAGAAAGTAAACTGTTTGTTTAACTTACATTATAATTTGATATATAATATTTGATGAGTACTAATTGAAGGTTTTACAAACAGTTTGGAGACAGTGACTAACATAAATGAAAGATTTAAACTAATGGAACATATGTATTCCATTTACATTAATTAAGGTTAGAAAGGAAATTTAATTTAATATGTTATCTAAAGTAGAGAAAGTAGTAAATAAGTATGAATAACATAAGAGAAAGATTTAAACTAATGGAACATTTAAAAAATTCTATTTTATATTTAATCTAAAGGAGAGAAGGTAGTAAATAATTTACTCTTCTCATACAATCTTTTTCGGAAACCCTTTGAATGATCAGGTTTAAATATTAAGTACGGTCTGATATGACGTAAACTAGCTATTCCACTTAAGCTCTTCATTAACACATCCTTCAACGAAAGTAATCCTCTTCCTTCTCAATTTGTCCCTAACATTGTGTGTGTGCCTTTCCTTGCAGTCCCTGTGATCGGAATTTACGTGATGTGGAACTAATATCCTGTCGCTTGCGTCGCGTGGAGCCGCTCTGTCGCCTGCCAGGCTCGGCCTTGCAGCAGCTGGCCATGTGCGGCTTCTACGAGGACTTGGAGAAGGGCGTGACACGTAAGTGGCATTATTACATTAATTATGTACACCCAAATAATGCACTGCCCATACACGTGAATTTACACCCATGTTCGCTACGCGTCCATCCTTGTTCTTTTTCCATTTTACCGCATAATAATTTCAAACATGTTTTCCTTTTTTTTCTTTTTTTTTTTCTTGGTTTCAGTTTTTCGCGCCGGCGAACAAGGACGCTTCTGGTATGCCGTATTGGGTGGCTCGCTGGAGGTGCGATACCACGCGCACTCAGATGCCGATGGAAAGGTGAGTGCACTCGCATTTTCTAGTCGTGGTTGTAGCCATAAATATGGAATCTCCATGGACTGCACGGCAGACATTGTGGGGCGCTTTGCAGGCGAAACTGCTGTCATGTCATGTGAAAACAATGCACAGTTTGAACAATATAATTGATGGCGATTATATGGCCGTACTATGCCGGGACATGCACGCTCGCCGGCGTAGCCGGGAGGGGAGGGGAGGGGATAGGGCTTTGCATGTTCAATATGTCGTTTCAATTGCCAACTCAGCTGTGGGTGCCGCTGTATATGGATTGGCTGACTGCCTGGCTGTCGGCTTGGCTTGGCTTGGTTGGGTTGCGGTTTATAACCCTGTGGCTTGCCTTTTATCTGTCCGGACGGCGACGGCGGCGGCGGCGTCCCCGAAAGTGCTGACAGCGTCATTGTGCATTCAGATCCTTGGCATGCGCCAGTGCCATACAATTTCTCTCTATATTTTCCTATTTTCCTGCCATCTTCTTCATTCTTTTTTTGAATCCACTTTTTTTTCTTTTCTGCCATTGTGCTGGCCGCACACAGCCACAGCACATTAATTTCCGGACGGATATTGGCCAGCCGTTTTTACAGCCTGTCGATGCCGTTTGGCCCGTTCAGCAGGCACTGCATGGTCGAGTTCATTTTTTGCACGCTCCTTTATGGAGTGGTCGTGTCCCGTTCCTTCTCGCCGGCGCCGCCAGTGCCGCCGTTATGTAGTGTCGGCTAATTGAAATAGGTGCTTGGACAAGGTGAGCAACAGCGACTGTATTGCTTTGGCTGTGTGTGTGTGCCGGTGTGTGTGCTTGTGTATATGATACTCGTATAAATTCGAGTATTATGAATAAGTGTGCCATGAAGGACATTCGGCGGTAACACGAGCTCAAAGTAAAGCCGCGCTGCGGTTTACAGGTCGGATGAGTTTGTTTTCGTGATTGAATTCACAGTGCTGACTTTAAGGCAACCACGTCCTGGTTGCTTTACTTTAAATGTCGTGTTTTGATAAGCCAAGAATTGAGTAATACCCAAGAGTATAAGGGTTAATAGCTAGGGCTGCTGCCTTCCAGGCTTAGTAACACTCTATGCTAAGTAAATGTTATATAATTGTAAAGCGTTAATTTATATTTTATAAATATATAATTTAGTTCTCTTTATATTTGAAAAGTTGCCTTGACAATTTTATTTGCGCCTTGGCCTCGAGGCTTCGATTGCCTTCATCACAGCTATCGGCCTACCGCCACACTTTCGATAAAGTATTCAAAAAATACAAGGATTAGTGTTGATTAAGTTCCAAACATCGAATACAAACAAAGTTAATCAGTGGCTTATACAATATTATCTCACTTTCAATTAAAAGTTAAAAAAAAACCCCAAAATATTTCGACTTTTGATTTTAAGCTAAAAAAAACTCTTGAGAAAAACCTGCGTATTGTGGCGACTTCTCAAAATAGAAGACAATCTCATTAGAACGGTCTGCAATCAGTGTCGCGTGGCCCAATTCTCGGCACGTATTTGCATAATTTTTCACTTGATTTATTTAGGCAAAAGCGTTAGAAAATTCGCCATTGGCGAGAGAACTCACAATTACAGGCGCATAAATTATGTATATTCGCTTAGCGGGTGCCGCGGGCAACAGCGTCAGAAACTGTATTTGACACTCGGGAAGGGGAAAAAGGCGAGAAGAAACCGCGAGAGCAGCAGCTGAAGTTGAAGAAGTCGCAGATGGAAGCTGGTGGCGTGCAACACGCAAAACCCAATTTCATTTCTCATTTCGAAAAAGACAAGCTAAATATAAATGCAAGGGAAAGGCCAAAAAAAGAACCAAAACTTGAGCACAACAAAGGGGAATACGAGACCTATCAATAGCCGTACAATTAATGTCGTGTGTGTGTTGAGTAAAGGAGGAGAGGAGGAGGAGATCAGAAAATAGACAACGATGCGAGCTGAAATATGTTTTTTTTTGTTTTCGTCCAAATGAAAACAAATTTATGTGCGACTTGCAGTCAGCGACCATTTGGTGTGAGTTCCGCTCAACCGGATTTCCCTGCACTACTACTCACGTGACACAAGAGAGGGGAGGGGAGGCGGAGGGATGTTTGGGTGCTCCGCTGATGATTTGAACTCACGTCATGGCCGGCGGCTAATTTAGATCTAATGAAATACGAGCGACGGCCGGCAGCAGATACAAATTGCAATTCATTTATAAAAGACACGCTTTGTTGTTGCTCAAGTCAAGGCAAGGCAGAGGGGAGGGGGCGTGGTGGCACTAATTAGAGTACCTGTAAGCCGTTATAATTGAATAAGACTATGCGAGGGAGTGCAATGCCCACCAGCAACAATCTAAGCGGCCTTCAACTAAGTTGCCTTAGTAACTTGTATCTTGTAGTAGCTTGTATCTTAGTATCTTATATCTATACGTAGTTTACAGCTTGTAGCGCTACCTTCCGCCCGCCGTCTTCAAATTACACAATTTATCTTTGTTGTGCGACGCGGCTCCAATTAAAGTGATGATATTATTATAATTATAGCCGACACGCCTGGCCATCAAATTAGCTGCGCTCAAAATGTTTTTCCTAAACTCATCAAACTAATGAAAATTGTTTCTATTTTGTTATTATACGAATATTTTGAAACTTGAAACTTAACCCACATATAATTAGGCATCATTAGGCGCTCCGGCAACTTCCTCGATACATCAAGAGCAGGTTTCAGTTCCGATTCGATTCGGCTTCCCTTGATGGCCACCCAGCACGAGCGGCCCATCAATTTTTCAAGTTCAAACACGTAGGTGTTGAAACTGGCAGCTCTAACGACAACAACAACGACTTGGAGCAGGCATAAAAAATGTCAACGATGCATTTTAGTTTCTTTGGAGTGCTTTATGGGCGATCGAAGCGATTGCAGAGTAGAAAATTCGTTGGAAATTGGAAACTAGAACACGCTGAGAGCTGCGCCCCATTTAAATAAAGCGCAGCTTCCCAAGCAGAGTGCGCAATTTCCGTCCCTCGCAAAAAGCCGGAAGCATTCCAGTTCTAGCCAAAAAAAAAAAAAAAAAAAAAAATACCACAAGCCACAATGAACCACCAGACAGGCGAACAACAAGACAGACAAGACTAAAACAAGACAAAAACAACAACGAAAACAAATCAAACACACAATACGCAAATACTTCTGGCCTCTTTTTGGGCATTCGCGTTCGCCAATCGACACACGATTGTGGCCCCATTTGGAAATGTTTAATTAGTTAATAACCAGCAGCAACGCTGTGCTGAGAGTCGCTTAGCCAAGTTGGTCGCCTTTATGGCCAGCATTTGCATAGAGCGCCGTTGCCCATATGCGGAAAACCTGTAACTGGGTCTGCAATCGAGAGATCAGCATCGAGAACCCAAACTCGTTAATCACAAACATCGTCAGTCTGTCGTACATCGTTTGTTTTGGAATCGTCAATCAGTTCGTTAGCAGCTAGCACAGTGGGAAAGAAGTTGGCAATTTCCTTTTGTCTCCCTCCGTCTTCCTCTCTTTCTCCTTCCCTTTCTCTAATCACTTGCGTTAATTAAACACATTTACACACACTAACTGCCAATTAATGGCTAAGCAAATACGCCGCGTGTTCGCGAGAAAGGCGACTGAGTGAGTGAGTTGTCAGTCGGAGACGGAAGCAGGCGGCTCAACTGAACATTCTTTGCTTGTGTTTATAACGCAATGAGACGAGCTGAAAGTGGAGGGAAAGGAGTAAACATAACAGATATAAAGAATGTGCAAAGTAATGAAAAAACTGTAAAATCATATTAAGGTTTGTTAAAGCATATTAAAGCTCTAATTTAAATGAAAAGTTCATTTCCTGACTATATTTTACTATAAGGCTCTTATGAAAGAGTTCCAAATTTATTAAAAAAAGTAAATCACTTCAAAAGGCACTAAAAAACTTTCGTCGAGTGTAAAAGCACATTAAAGCTTACACTGCAAGCTAAAGCTCATTAAATAGGTGAATTGATGAGAAGATTTGCTAATTATACAAATCAAGTGAGCTTAAAAAGCACTACAAAGCTTACTTCGAGTGTAAAAGCACATTAAAGCTTAAACTAAAATCTAAAGCTAATTTAATAATTGAATTGATGACAAGATTTGCCAACTCTATAAAATAAGTAAGTTTAAAAAGCCCTACAGAGCTTGCACCGAGTGTAAAGGACATTGAAGCTTGCACTGAAATCTAAAGCTCATTTAATCTGTTGTTAGATGGCAAGATTTGCCTAATCTACAAAATGAGTGAGATTAAAAAGCACTACAACGCTTCCATCGAGATTGAAAGCATATTAAATCTAGCATTAAAATCTAATTCTGACTATAAAACTCTTATGACGCAAAGTCAAACTCAATTTATGTATATACAATAATAAATTAGTTAAAAAAGCAGTACAATGCTTATGTCGTAGCTGAAAGCACATTTAAGATTGCATTATAATGTAGAACTACTAGATGTTGCTTAGTCTTAATTGAACTTTAAAGCTCATATGAATTAAAACCAAGCACTAATAAAAACTACACCAAGAAATAAGCTTTAATAGCCTTGCAGAGTTTATGTCTTGATTGAAAGCTCTTTTAATCTAACTCCTTATCTCACCTTAATAAATTCAATTGTTCTCGATTGTCTTTGCCAACTGCAGTCTGCTTCTTCAACACGACTGCCACTTTCAGTTGTTGTCATTGATAGCTACGAAAAACTACTGAGATTACGCGCTTCTGTTGTGTTTGACGAGCAAACACGGCAAGCAAGACAACAACAACAATTTGTCACTTTTCATTAGTGGCCAGCAGCCACAGTGCGGGACATGCAAATGTAAACAGCAGCAGTCGCTGTAGT
The DNA here is from genome assembly GCA_018151435.1 of Zaprionus africanus. NCBI lineage: Eukaryota > Metazoa > Arthropoda > Insecta > Diptera > Drosophilidae > Zaprionus > Zaprionus africanus. Next base: position 11,568,304 of record JAECXB010000118.1, read on the forward strand.
GTGCGCACGTCTTGTGTGTCAAACAAGTTGGGAGCGATAATCTCTCAGTGATCGCAGTCGCCGTCGCCGTCGCCGTCGCAGTCGCAGTCGATGTAGCCCACATACAGCTGACTTCACACACGCACGCCGCAAGAGTGTCGTGAGTGTGCATGTCTGTGTGTGTGTGTGTGCGACCGAATGTATCTTTTGGATACTTTTGCTGCCGCCACAGAAATTAATACGTGTTGAACACTTCAACAGCGCGCACACACAACTCGCTCGTCGCCGTCGCCGAGTTGGATCTGTGTTGTGGTTCGAGTCTGGGCGCCGGCGCGCTGCTTCGTCTTCTTTCGCGATATCGCGATATCGGTCGCGACAAGTTATAGGCAACGCCATAGCTTATCTGGTTTTACTTTCAACTCAAAGTGAAGTGAAGTCTTCTCTTCCGCGTCGTCTTTCATTTACCATCTTCAACGTGGGCGTCGTCGTTGGCGTTGCGTGTGTAAATATTTACTTGGCCGCAAAGGAAAACAGCTAAAGAGCTGAAAAAAAGGCGAGAATCTGCGAAAATAAAGCTGTTAAATAATAATTATTACATGCGAAATACCTGAACGAGTTGCAGCAACGACGCGAGTGCAAGTTATTGCAACAACAAGTGTAATTGTTTTACTGAATTTATGGCCTAAAAATACAAGCGAATGAATATACATACATAGGTATATACAAGTATTTATATATATCTGTATGTGTATCTATATTGTGTATACGCAACGATTTCTTGTTTCTGATTCAGCGTAAACAAACGAAATTTGCACGAATTGCAAGTGAATTATTTATGAGTGCAATTCTGTATGCATTCGTAGCCATTCATTAATCGAGACGAAGGCTAACTAAATATTAAATATATCAAAGCATATTTTAGCTGAACAACAGCTGGATAAACCCATGGATATATAGCCGGCACTACTGACTGACTTTGGGTGCGTACATTATTTATTCTTCTTTGTTTACTTTACAGCCAGATAAGCGAATACCCTGTTTAGTAGCCTAGGTACTAGAAAACAATTGCCAATTGTCGTAGAGCCCGATAAGAAAGTGAGCTCTGCATGGGAGGAGCAAGGGGGCGGGGGGTTGGTTTGTTGTGCGAGAACTTGTCGTTGCCCCAGACGATTCAGTTGCCACTCGAGTCGAGTAAGACTGTGGGTAGTCGACGGAATTTATTGACGCTTCCGGAACCACAATGAGTAAGAAAAGGCAAAGACATGAATTAAGACATACAAGAAAAACAGAAATAAACTTTCAAAATTATATAAACATTGTTCAAAACAATATCTTTTATCTGATTTTCTCATAATCGGTATGCACAATTTATGCTAAGTTCATTCAGTCGATGTTAAGATAGACAAATGTCACATTCGATTTCATTTGCATAATATTCGTATGAATATATCATGAATCAATGGGAGAGAGACTCTTGCACTTGTGCCGTGAGTTGCCGAAATGAATACGACTTGAGAGTGCTCGACCAAGGCATACCCTGTACAGAAATATTATATACTAGGTCTTACTATTTTCGATTTGAAATTTTAAAAATTTGTATATTAAGAGATATTGAGATATTTATATATTAATACTTGTTTGTAGAATAATAATACTTTATAAAAATTGAACTATTGAGATTTCGATTTAAAATTGTATAAACTGCGATATTTATACATAAAGTATTGTACATTACTAAGCTATACCCTGTAGAAATTAATTATACTATGTATTTCTATACTCCCTTCCATTAATTAAAAAATTGTGTTGTAATTGGATAAACTCTGGTAATTGAGAGTTTAGCCCAAATACCAAACCGTCTGACAGCCAGACAGATTACAGACTCACGGTGTGTTTGACGTCTAGACAGGCTCATTATGACCTTCTTATCGGCAGCACTGCTCGAGGGTATGGAAAGTTCAAACAAAAGGCGTCTGCTGGGCATATGATTGATGGTACTTTGGCTCAGTGAGCGAATTGCCGAACCGTCGATAAAAATGCATAGATGAATAAACAAACGGCCGACAAGATGAATGGCCCAGACGCCGACAACTTTATCAGTCACATAACTTTATCAAAACAATATAATACGCAGGCTATATGCATGAAGATATATTATTATTGGCCGATTAGTGGCAATCGAAACGAAATCAAAATATTGAGATTTATGTGAGTTTCTTAATTAAAATTGATGATAACTAATTAATACATTTGGCTTGGGTTGCGGCGGGCTTTCAATTTCCCCACAGATTGGGAGGGGATTGTGGCAAGCAGCTTGTTGCTGCAACAACCTTGAGAAAGGTCAAAGTGCGTCGTGGCCCGCTGGCTGCACATTTCCCCGACAACATGAGCCCTGTTAAGTGGATGCTGCCTCTGCTGCCGCTGTTGCTGCTCTCTCAGGCACATCAAATACTAATAATGCTCATGTTTTATATTTTTTATGGATCAATAAGTTTGCTTGCGTGCAGCAGAGGTGCACCAACGGCTGGGGTGCAAGGGAAAAGGGGCGCCACGCGGAGCCACACCAGCTGAGAGATCAAGGCGCTTTTAATAATCTTTAATAGGCTATATACATACATGGAAAGTGCCTGCCTGCCTGCCAGGCTGCCTGCCTTGGTGCCTCGTCGTGTGCGTGGGCGGGAATGCAATAAACTTGCCACATGCCCCACACAGCTCGCGGCTAGGTGCATGCACAGCGAGCTTTATGCGGCGCTTATCAAAATAACAGCGCTTTTACGTTATTATTTATCTCACTCCCTAGCCGCGTGTGTGTGTGTGTGTGTGTGTGTATATACTTTCAGCTTTATTAATTTCATTCTTAACAACATCTGAAAGCAGATTTTTTCCTTTACTCTGCACTGCGAAGCCGGACATTTTCATTTGCAGCGCCGGCGCCAGAAACAGATGGCAAAACCGCAAAATAAAATGAAAAACGCGGAATAAACTTTATGGCGTTTATCCTTTTGTTGGTTAAACCCAAAGCAAACACCTGAGTGTGTGCGAGACTCTCTCTCTGCCTCTCTCTCTCTTTCCCTGCTTCTACCTGTGCCACTTTGCGGATTTGATTCCGCGCTGCATTCAATTTAAACTTTACTAATTGCTGCCAAAATAAAAAAACACTCTGAATTTTGCACAATTTATCAAACTATTAAAGTGTTGAACAACGTTAAATAGACGTGGAATTTAATAAACAGTTTGCTTGAGTGAGCTCTATACACATTTGTAATGCGATTAATCAGATTCTCTCTCTCTCTCTTTTCTCTCCCTCGTGAAGACATTTCAATCGATGCATAATTTGCCTCTCAACTGACACCAGGAACTCATCAGGTAGCTTATCAGCATTTGCCTTAGCCCAATTTTGATGTGCCAGATAAACCTCATCAAATGTGCTAAAAGCTTAGTTTGTTTGCTTTATCGAATTGGTTAGATAAGCTCATCACATGTGGCATAAAACCTTCAATTTAATGCAAAGAAAAAACAACAACAGGCAGCAGAGGAAAATATAACAGCGAAAATCATAAAAGATAAACAAAAAACGCGGCCTCAAATTATGCAAATACTCGTAATGTTCTGATAAGGTGCTAAAAATACCCACACACACCCAAACAAACACACACACACGCATTGAAGCGCAACTAAATCTTATATTGTATATTGTATAATTTATTTATGCTCCACACAAACATAAACAAATTGGAACAGAGTACGCACGAGAGTGAGTGAGAGGGAGAGGGGGAGAGAGACAGCACGTTCTCTCTCATAAATTTGAACACGTTCAAATTCAAAACGTGCCAAATGTAGCCAAATATAATATGAAAAGCCGGCCCCAACATCAACACATGCAAATTTTGAAATATCTACAATAATTTTGCTGATGCGTACGTATGTGTGTGTGTCTGTGTGTGGGTGTCTGCTTTTCAGGCCTACAAACAGTAACAACAACAACAACAACAGCAACGAGTACGACAAGAATCAACGTATGAAAACATTTATAAATGCGGCTCGGGCTGCTTTCCATGCCAATAAGCTTAATGCCAGCATTTGATGTCGATTACCATAAATACTAAAAAGCGAAAAAAATAAGGATAATCCAATTTCCGTGTGGCCGAAGCACATATACCCTAGCGCAATTAGAGAGATTTTTATGGCAAATTATTTAATTTATTATTAATTATGTTTATAATATCTATTTTAAATCGATATTTGTAGTTCACCTATTTATAAACGATATTCGTAAATTGCTCAACACTTATTATTAGACTTGATCAATGATTTATCAAAATGTGGCGGTAGGTCGATATGATTAAGGTGAGGAGAATTAATCGAAGTTAAGACGCCAAGGCACACAAATGTGAATTAAGAAAGGAGAGTTAAAACGGACCAAATAAATTATTATAGAATACATATACATATAAATAAAACGCCTCATTTAATTTCAATATAATGTTAACTGTATTGACTACAAATTCCACTCAACATAATAATAAAATCAACTATAAATTAATAAACAATTAAAAAAAAGGTGTAAATGAACCTTAACAAAGTAAAATAAATTTCTTAAATATTTTACATGCCTCCCAAACAATCTCATCTACCCATCGTTAGGGTATACAAATTAGTAATAATATGCAACATGGCACGACAAAACGGAGGCGTTGAATGTCGGAACTCGAATTAGAGACATTCGAGGCCCGCACAGCCTCAGTCGTCGGTAGGCGATAACCTTGCCCCGACATTTGTCAAGTTCAGTGCCAGGCGAAGTGTTCGCGTTGCTTGGCAACTGGAGAGAAACCAGCAGAACACGTCTAACTTTGTGCTTGCCACAAATTAGAAGCGCATATTTTATTTTAAAAGGCAACAGCAAACGCGTAAAGAACGCAAAGCGAAAACAAGCGTATAAAATAAACTGAGAAAACTTTCTGCAGATCAAAATCAATATTTGTTCAGCAATAAAAAAAAAAAAAAAACGAAGAGTTCACTAAACAAAATTGAATTGCGCTGCATGTGCTGAATTGATTTAAAAAATATTTGTTATTTGCCAGGCAAATTTTCCTTTTTCCCTGCTCCATTTGCATTTGAAATATGGAGACAGACAGGCAGACTGGAGGAGGGGGACGGATGGAGGTGGCCTGGAGAGAACTTCAAAAGGTTTGCCCCCGACAATAAAAGACGAACGTAAAACCAATTGCACAATTGTAACTGTAAAAAAAAGAAGTTGAAACAGAAAGTCAACGAATAGCAATTTAATATATTAATGTATATTGGCATACCCTGTAAATGGCAGAAGGGGCTGAAGAGTTTGCATAAATCAAGAGAAGAAAAAATAATTTGTGTTTGAATTTCTGTAGACTTTTTGAATAATCAATTTCGAATGCTTCGCTTTTAAAGGGTATTTTCTAGTCTGCTTCACAAGACTCTACAGCAGTTTATAGTTAACTTGAGATACAAAGCCAAAGACTCGAGCGTCTCTTGTCATGATTATAGTATGAATGACAGCTCTACTACTATATTAAAGTGCTTAATAATTTAAAGCATTTTATTCGTATATACTATGCCAACTGGAAGCTGATACAGCAGCGAGGGGAGAGAGATGAAAAGGGAAAGAGCCGCAGAGGGACAGGAGCTGTTTGTACATGTTTGCCCGAGGCATAGTCAAAACATATCGATTTTCTGTTGACCAAACTCGCATGTGGAAATATGTTTGGCCTTTTTATGCCCATGCGGCACAACGTGGCCTAATAAAATTCCAGTTAACGAAAACAAACGCGTTGCAGACCAAGAGAGATGAAGTATACGCCATGGGTGGGCGGTCAGTAAGATCTTTTGCTATGCCTAAATTGCCGGCCAGATGGCAGCAGGAGCTTAAGACCACAATTTCATGGACCCAAACAATAAATATTATTTGAGTATGGCGCCGCAATATATCGCCCTTAAAATACACTAACAACTTGTTTAAACAAATCTAGATAAGTGTAGGAAAATTATAAATCTATTTATTTTTATTTTTCTTTTGCCAAAATTGTTGGAAAATATTTTCAAATCATTTCTATTCACTCTAGAAAAGTGACTGGCTCTGAAGAAGAGCATCTGTGCCCTTTTTTTCTTGCATATTGCACGCATTATTCATTTTAAATGACTTTGTAACCGTTTACTTAAGTCTTAAGGGTTAGCTTCTCTCTCTTTTTCCGAGATTTATTTTAGCATTTTATGTTGTTGCTGTTGGCCCCAGAGTTTTCCACTTTTTCTCCGTCTGCTGCTCGGCTGTTACATTTTATCGAGCGCACACGCGACTTTCACTTTTGTTGCTCGACAATTTTAAATCGAAAATTTTATCACCCAATAACCCAGAAATTTGTGCTGCGATGCGATGCAATGCGTTGGGAAGCTGCTCTGCTGCTTCTTACTTTGCTCTGGTTTTGTATTGTCGTAAAAAGTTCACACTGCATTGTTGTTGCCAGCAGACGACGGCATAAATCATCATTTGTCAAGCAAAAGTCCGGTCGGGTCCAGTGGGTCGACAGTGGGCAATTTAGTGGACCCTCGACTTGACATTCGCCGCGTCTCGCAGTCATCTATCACGTTGGAGTGCAGCTTGTCTTCGCTCACTGTAACTTTGATTTTTATTGCAGCTCTTTCGCTATGAATTCGCCATCAATTTGCAAACAGAGCAAACAGTTCATAAAAGCATCCATCACATGAATCTATGCGAGTCGAGTCGAGTCGCAATTCGATGCATGCCAGCTCTATTGTGCGCACAAATTGTGCAAATTGTATCAAAGTGACAGCATCAAATCAATATTAAGTAGCCGCCGCATTGCCTGACAGCCAGTCCCATCCGACACGTACACACACACACACACACACACACACACAGTTTTATGGCACGTGAAGCACGCGTTGTCCTCGTTGTCGTTGTCCTCATTGTTGCTGTAGCTGTTGCCATGTCAAACAATCGGAATAACGCATATGTCAGATGGAAAGTCAATCAGCTTTTCATGCGATGAACTTGTCAGGCAACAACTTGTGCCACTGTCACATTCTCCCCATGTCCTGACAACTTTAAACTCCTCCTCCTCACAGATTTGACAGTCCTCCTTGGCAGCTAATTATTTGCTCCGTTGGATGCGACAGCAGCAGAATTAAATACATATTGTTTGGGGAAAACTAACTCAAAGTGAAGCTCATGTGTTGAGGGAAACTTTCTCTGCTCATGATATTTATTTAAAATATATTCCATTTCTCTGCATTTTCTATAAGCTGCTTAGCATTCAATCAATTTCTTTAAGCTGAAGAGAGAGTATTATGAAAGAAAGAGTCTGTAAGTTCATTCTGCATCCCTTTGGTCACCTTTAATTATACGATATCTGCAGTGTCATTTGTTATCGTCTTCTGTGGCTGATTATGATTTTATTATCGATATGCGCAGATTGTGTCAATCGGGCTTGTCTGCAGCGGAAGCCGGAAGGAAGGCAACTTCAATTTGCCTCGCTGCCAGGCGCATGCAATCGACAAAATGCCACAAAGTATCCCACACAAACTCAAACACACACACATACAATATTGTTACACATGCACACACACACATATATGTATTTATTTATTTTTTTATTATTGTTATTGCCGAAGTCAACGCCATCCAATTTGAACAACAATTGCTTGAGTTGACTTGAGTTGGCTTTGCCTTTGGTTGTGCCTCGCCCTTTCCCTTTCGTCTTAGTGTATGCTTGTGTGTGTTTGAGAGAGGGTGAGTGGGTGTGCGTGTGTGTGTATTCAGATAATCGTAAAAGGTACGGCCTGCCCTTGAGCATTGCCACCGGGGCACGTCTTCGGAGTCAAAATGGGTAATCACTTCTTCTTACACGCTGCGGATTTCTTATTGTGATTTCGCTTTGAAATTTACATAATGTGGCAGAGCCTTGATGCTGCCACATCGTTTTGTCAACACACACACAACATACGACAAGAGTGGAGACACACTAGAGCCGAGCGCAGCAGAAGATGCAGGAAATGCGCACTACTCCCCATTCACGATTCACAACTCACAATTCACAATTTACAATTTGTTTAAAGTGCCTGCTCGGGGGTAGCTGCCAGACACAAACAAAACTAATTTATGCAAGGCACAGGCAGACAAACAGTCACACAGAGAGACAGAAAGACGAACTGGCAGGGAGAGAGACAACAAGACAGCCGGAGAGACAGCGCACACCTTGACTTGGCAGAGCCAAAGAGGTTGGACCCATTCTGGCATTTGCATTTAAAAGAGCTGTCTTCGTAGCGCTCTTAACACCCCAGCAGCTGTGCCTGCTCCTTGTCCCTTCTTTCTTTTCCGCCCCCCACTCCCCTTGGCAGTCCAAACAATTAGCCAACTGTTTACACGAATCCGTAAGATGCTGGAGCCTGCGCTTGCGTAATTAGCAACGCAGCTCAGCCCAAGACCTTTTTGGGAAGTGGCATCCGTCTGGGGCAGAGAGTGAGTTCTGCTGCAACGAAAAGGGGAGGGGCACGCAGGAAGGCAATTGTTTGTCTGTTTTGCTGGCACCTTGGCAGCAACTAAGTCAACAGTAACAACAACAACAGCACAAGACAGCATGAAATCAACTGTCTGACAGCAGCTGCAAATGTACAAACAGCTGGCATACCCTGTAAATGATAAGGAAATTGAAGAAACATCTAAATGAAGTACTGAACACTTAAAGCACTTATATTATGCTCCTTTTTTGCCTTACGCTCATTTATTTCATAACTTTGTTATTGAGATTAAGTGTGACCTTAGTGTGTCCACTATCGTGAGTCGTTTTAGTTAACGACTACCCTGTCGATATGCCTATCGATAGAATAGTGTTGTGCAACATGGAAAGAGTGCAATGAATAAATGTTCTCTGCTTAGTGGTGGTACGACAGCGCCACTATCGTTTAAGAAAACGAAAAGAACAAATCATTGTTATAGACATATTTAAAAATAAAATAAACTATACAGTTAACAATATGTTAAAAACGAAGAAAATATGTTCTCCATATCTTTCAAACTTTATTTCTATAAGCAATAGATGTAAATAGAGAAAATTTTCTTTTGAGATAATTCTTCCTTGTATCAGCCAGGGTATGATCTAGTCAATCAAAACTACTTCACTGTCTCCCAACATTTTCTTAGCTATTCTCGAGGTTTTCTTTTGTTGCCCGTGCCCGGTTTTTGTCCGCATTTGCGTACTTTGCTCTTATGTTACATTTAGATTTGCATTTTTATTTAGCGCATAAGTGCCGCCGCTGCAGTCAGTGTGTTTTTGCCGTGCTTGCCCAGCTTGAAGATGAATGCATTCCTTTTGTTTTAGGTACTCATGCATTTATTATGGCCAAGAATGTCGCCTTCTGCTGCCTGCCTGCTTGACTGACTTTTTATTTCGCATTATTCCCCCCTTGTTGGCCGCAGAAAAATTCACACGAGCAGAGAACTGGGGCGACGGCAACAGCTCAAGGTCAGCTTAAAGATTGTCGCGCCCGGCGTTTTAATGAGCTGCCGCTTTAACGTCCATTATAATTGAGCGCTTTTCACACGCATTTCCAATGAAAATCCCCATTCAAGTAAGCTGCGAAAAAAGCCATTTCACGTAATTAAATAAATGTCAAGTGTGCCTGAATATGTGCGCCGAGGTGATGGAGGGAATCCACCTTGAAGCCGCACAAACTGAGCTCCTGCTGCTACGCCCACAGCTGCTGCTGCTGCTGGCTGTCAGTCGAGAGTCCGAGGGCGCAGGACGATGGCAAAGGACAGAGCAACAGAACACAGAAAGTGTCATGCACTCTGCACCGAGTGCCAATAACTGAACCCAAGTATGCACTTTACGCGCAGTTGAATCTATAATGTAATCCTCTGACAGTTAACTGCAGCAATATGATACGGACCTTAAGATAGATTTGTGTGCTTACGACGAGTTCAGCGTGCTCTGTTGACTCGATTGCATATCTGGCTTATCTTCGCTTATAGACGATTCGCTTAGCTGACTTTTAAAAGATAATACATCACTATAATGCTAGTTTATGCGGATCAACTTTTTATACCCTATTTATCCAATAGGACAAATTCATTTAGAGATTGAAAAACATTGTTTGATTAACATAGAGATGGTAATCCCAACTATCGATAACAAATATTAATAAATGGTATTCAAATTAATGAAACAGCACATATTAATATTATTTTGTAAAAAGCCTTTTCTTCTATAAAACATGTTCGGCATACTGAAACAAAAGCTTGCAATATGTGCTGAGTAACTCAAAGTCGCCTTCTTTTGCCTGGAATCGGTTAAACTTGTTTTTCTCTTATCTTTATCTTTTGCTGATTTGCTCTTAATTTTTGAGAATTTTAATTCGGAGAGAACGTTGTGTGTATACGAGTCATTTTGTTTACCTCTCAATTTAAAAAGAGTAGAAAGAGAGAGAGCATGACTGAATCTGTTTTATTTGCTTGGCCCAGAAGAATATTCGCTGCATTTGGTGACTCTGTGGGAGACCTAAAAGAGTCCCTTTCTTATCGTAAGGAAGGCATATACATATGTTCACTTGATTAAATATTAAATACGATTTCTAATGCTAACATATTCGAGGTAATCATAAAACTTAATTTAACACATACAATCAAAAACCATTTTATTCTAACCGATTCGATATCAACTTGTTAGCTTTAATGTCATGGTGAAAATATTGTTCTTACTTGATAAGGTTGATAAGCTCTCTAATGAAAAATGACACCTTTTCAAGAGTATGAATACAATGCAGATTTTTGAAAATGTTGTATTTTTCATTACATGACCCGGTTCGATATATTAAAACCGGTTCCTAATGTAAATAAATTAAAGCCGAGTGCAAGAGAACGAGAATTCCTTGGTTTACCGTTATCAAACTTTACTCAACTGTTGTGCACTCTTAAAAAAACAAAAACCAACAATATATATACGTAATCACGGAGAACGCCCGAAAAGTACTCAGTCATGCTTAGTGGACGAATCGTTATAAAATAAATAAACGTTGCTCGCCTCGAAAACTCTCAGTTCTACCCGTTTCGTTGAGGAGAGCGGATCACAAAATGCTGTTTTTCTTAATATATGTACTGATCGGTGTTGCTGCGCTGGTTGTGTACTTTCTACACCGCCAATCCAACTACTGGAAGAGCCGTGGCATACCTCAGGACCCACCACATCCATTCTATGGCAACCTAATTGGGTTCCGAAAATATCGCATTGCGCACGATATTTTTGGGGAATACTACAACAAGTTCCGTGACTCTGGCTTTCCGTTCGTGGGCTTCAACTTTCTCCACAAACCTACTGCATTTATTTTGGACACCAAGTTGGCAAAGAACATTTTGATCAAGGATTTCTCGAACTTTGCCGATCGTGGTCAGTTCCACAATGAACGTGATGATCCTCTGACGGGTCATCTGTTTAATTTGGATGGCAAACGCTGGAAGGATATGCGACAGAAGCTTTCACCCACATTCACGTCGGGCAAGATGAAGTTCATGTTTCCCACTGTGATCAAAGTATCTGAAGAATTCGTGAAAGTATTGTTGGAAGATGTACCCGCAAAAACTGGAGGCTCGATTATTGAAATAAAAGAGCTCTTGTCACGCTTCACCACTGATGTCATCGGCACCTGTGCCTTCGGCATTGAGTGCAACACCCTACGTAATCAAAACCAAGATTTCCGCAAAATGGGCAGCAAACCTTTCACTGAACTGAGACATGGTGCAATCCTCACGACATTCCAATTTAGTTTCCCCAATCTGGCCAGAAAGTTGAGAATGCGCCTTATCACCGATGATGTCCACCAATTCTTCATGGGACTTGTCGAAGAGACAATAGCATATCGGGAACGGGAGAAGATCAAGCGTAATGACTTTATGGAGATGCTCATCGAACTGAAGCAAAAGGGCAGCTTCACTTTGGAAAACGGTGAAGTGGTCAAGGGGCTGGAGCTTGGGGAACTGGCTGCACAAGCATTCGTTTTCTTCTTGGGTGGCTTCGAGACTTCCTCAACGACCATGAGTTACTGTTTGTATGAGCTGGCGCAGCACACCGATATTCAGGATAAATTGAGGGAAGATATAGAGAGAGTGCTGCAAGAACACGATGGAAAAATAACCTATGAGAGCATCAAAGCAATGCGCTACTTAAATCAGGTCATATCAGGTAAGTCGAATGAAAGCTCAGTACTCCGGCGGAATCACAACTTCTTGTACCTACAGAAACTCTTCGCCTTTATACGATTGTACCTATACTGGAGCGAAAAGCTCTCAATGATTACGTTGTACCAGATCATCCAAACCTCGTCATAGAAAGTGGAACACAGGTTTTAATTCCGGCAGCTGCTTATCACCGCGATGAAAATCTCTACCCAGACCCCGAAAGATTCGATCCCGAACGATTCTCGGCGGAACAGGTCGCTGCACGTGATTCCGTAGAGTGGTTGCCCTTCGGAGACGGACCCAGGAACTGTGTAGGAATGCGATTCGGTCAGATGCAGTCGCGTGTGGGCATGGCCCAGCTAATAAAGAACTTCAAGTTCACGGTGTGTGACAAGACTGAGATTCCTCTTATCTATAATCCCAAGTCATTTGTTTTGGGCACAAAGGGTGGAATTTTCTTGCGAGCAGAACGTGTTTAGACTGAGAAACTAATTTTTACTATCAACGGACTTTTTGTATAAGTATTATGATTTTTGCTGATTAAAAGAATGAGATTAAATATGTCTTAATGAAACGATTATTTTTGACATTCTTATTCACTAATTCAAAGATAAGATAAGCTTTTGGAGGCAGAAGCTATTCAGTAGGTCAAGATTATGTATAATATACTTGACTTTACCTTTGCAGAAAGATCACAAAGGTCTTATCAACATTTGGCATTGTCAAGCACATCAAATTTTCCAATGCGTGGTTTGTTTTTAAACCGGTTGTAGTCGCACAAAACAAAGCATGATACACAATTTGAATGAGAGCAAATGCTTATTTAGTGAAAAACATGAATACACAATAAAAGCAAAAAAAGAAACGACAACAATGAATACTTAAATTTGCGTATTCACGCTGAGTACTTTGAAAATCCAAACAAAGCTCCCTTGCGGACTGTGTTCTTCGATTCATTGATATAATCGATATGTACTGTGTTCAAATCAAATAAATTGTTATATAATAATTATATCAGATAAATACTTATAAGTGTATGATAATATATTTTATATAAATGTTTTCTTTGATAATAAAAAGAACTATCGCAAAATATATAAAAAAAAGTATTGAGTGTACTGAATAAGGTCATCATGATAACGATAGTTCGATATGCCACACAATGGGTATCAAAACTATCGTCAGCCTTAAGTTTCTTCTCTAATCAGTTTCAGCAAGTCATTTTGTTTGCTTAAGAGAATCGTTTTGCGCGACTCGTCTTCACTCTTTGACTTAATACTGAAACTCACAATATAGGTCTCTCTCACTATTGACGAGTATCGAGACCGGCATACGAACTACCCTAGTGCATTTAATCATGACTGTCAAATTTTAAGCCTGTTTGTTATCAATAAAGTAGCAACGCATCACACGCAAACATGCCTAGCTACGAAACATAAACACGAGCAGCAGACACAAGTTGCTAATCACGCTGATATGACGACCTACCTCTATATAATTCCCGCGTTCTGGCTCGTCTGGTTCAGTGTATTCCGGAACGTTGATCCCAGCTGAACATAGAGTAATATTAAAATGCTTGTTGTTATATATTTGTTGATCGCTGTATCAGCTTTGATTGCGTACTACTTCTACCGCAATGTAACCTACTGGAGGAATCGGGGTATTCCCCAGGAGCCACCACATCCCTTCTATGGCAACATGGTGGGATTTAGAACTAATCGCGTTGTTCGCAATATTCTGGTGGAATACTATAACAAATTTCGCAAGTCCGGATATCCGTTTGTTGGCTTCAACTTTCTTCACAAACGTACCGCTTTCATAATTGATGTCAAGCTGGCAAAGAACATTTTGATCAAGGATTTCTCGAACTTTGCCGATCGTGGTCAGTTCCACAATGAACGTGATGATCCTCTGACGGGACATCTGTTCAATTTGGATGGCAAACGCTGGAAGGAGATGCGACAGAAGCTTTCACCTACATTCACGTCGGGCAAGATGAAGTTCATGTTTCCCACTGTGATCGATGTTTCCAAGGAGTTCGTCAAGGTCATGTTTGAACAAGTGCCGGCCATGTCTGGAGGCTCTGTTATTGAAATCAAAGACCTTATGGCTCGCTTCACCACAGACGTCATTGGCACTTGTGCCTTCGGTATTGATTGCAATACCCTGCGTACTCCTGTGACTGACTTCCGTAAAATGGGAAACAAAGTCTTTACGGATATGCGACACGGTAAAATCCTAACGGCATTCCAATTTAGTTTCCCCAATCTGGCTGCAAAGCTTAGAATGCGAATTTTGCCGGAGGATGTGCACCAATTCTTCATGGGACTTGTTGAAGAGACAATCGCATATCGGGAACGGGAGAAGATCAAGCGCAATGACTTCATGGCGATGCTCATTGAGCTGAAGCAGAAGGGCAGCTTCACTTTGGAGAATGGTGAAGTGGTCAAGGGAATGGATGTTGGTGAGCTGGCTGCCCAGGTTTTTGTCTTCTACTTGGCCGGCTATGAAACCTCATCCTCGACAATGACTTACGCATTGTACGAGCTGGCCCAGCATAGCGACGTTCAGGACAGACTCAGGGAAGAGATTGATAACGTGCTACAAGAACACGATGGAAAACTGACCTATGAAAGTATCAAGGCTATGCGTTACTTAGATCAGGTTATTTCGGGTGAGTTTATCATGGTATGCATAGACCTATTTGTGCCGACTTTATTGTGTCTTGGAATTTCCGTACAGAAACCCTCCGCCTCTATACGATTGTGCCCCTGCTTGAGCGCAAAACTCTGAGTGATTACGTTGTGCCTGACAACCCCAAACTCGTCATCGAGAAGGGTATTCAGATCATAATACCTGCGGCTGCCTATCACCTCGATGAAGATCTCTACCCGGAACCAAATAAGTTCGATCCAGAACGTTTCTCGCCCGACCAGGTGGCAGCACGTGATTCTGTCGAATGGTTGCCCTTCGGCGACGGACCTAGGAACTGTATCGGAATGCGATTCGGGCAAATGCAGACGCGCATTGGCCTAGCCCAGCTGATTAGGAACTTCAAGTTTAGTGTTTGCGACAAGACTGAGATACCTCTTATCTACGATCCCAGATCGTTTATTTTGGGTACTGTTGGCGGCATTTATTTGCGAGTGGAGCGTATTCAAAATTGAGGTTTAAATATGAATGAAACTGCGCAAATTGTTGCTTGCTATGATGTCAAAGTTGTCGAACCAGTTATAATTATTCGTATATTCAGATAATTACATATTAAACTGCGCTCGACCTATAAATAGCTTAAACATGTCGAAACACTCAATTAATTTGATTGAACAAAAAACAAAGAACTGAAGTTGCTTAATAATAATGACTTTTTATTGAAATAAATAATGATTTATTGTGATGCCTTACATGTATAATAGCTTGATTATTAGCAAGAAGTTTTATAGCACAGTTGCTCTGCAAACTTGTAAATACATTTATAAAAAATATGTTTATAAAATATATGTATTTTTATTTAAAAAACTGCTATGTTAGACCAAAGAAACATGAATGGAATGAAATGAATGCTGATTACACTTATTTACAAAAAGGTTATTCAATCACCCTTTTTATCATACAATTTTCTTGAACAAAAGTCTGTTATTATTCTTATGTTAAACAGGCAATGTTAAAAGGTATAACATACATAACATTTTCTTATTAACAGCATGAGACAAGCTTACACAGTTGCTATATTTATCTCTTCTATTTTGTTACATTACATTTAAAAGGCATTTTCATTCTTTTAAACTAGTTTATTTTCACGAAATAAAATGCTTTTCTCTTTAAGTCTCTTTCCTTTTTAGCTTTCCTTTTTTGCCGATGTTCAAAGTTTGAGCAAACAAAAAATTCTTTTTCGTTTGCAGTTTATCTGTGCAGCGTTTTCCGCTCCAACAATTTCGGTTATTTACATTCGAATTGGCATTGACTGATTTAAAGCGAAGCTGCACAACTATTCCACAGCCTTGCGCTTCCTTCCGCTCCTGCCCCTCTTCACTGCCCCCACTCCACATCCTCGCTGTCGCGTACTCTTACAAAATATCCTTACATATGCATAGTTTTGGCTGCACTACTTTGTATCCTCCTTTGCCTTCGAATTTGCATATTCGAGCTGAAATTCCAGCTTTTGTGGTGGATTAAAGAATCCCAAAGAGTGTCTGGGCAAAGGCAAAGAGAATTTCCGCAGGTGTTCTTGTCGATTTTCCACAGTAATTATTCAGTTCGATGGGAAACCGTTTTAATCGCTATGTATCTGGGTTAGCTGTGCGTAAACTGTAAATCAAAACTGAAGAGCTCAATGGGGCTCTGAAGTACCATCTGCATATTAAAACTGCGTTTTAATTATGCACGACAACATGGAAAAGCTCTTTAATCTAACACCATCACGCCATCATCATCATCATCGTGCAGTCGCGGGAAAAACTGCATCAAAGTCTTTTTCACTGGCGTGGAAAAATTCTATTTGAAAATGGCGTTTTCTAACGGTACCCGCTGAATATGTCATTAAAAATACTACACATACATATTTAATTCACCTGAAATTCACATATTCTGCGGCAGATTTATTTTTCATCGTTGGCTGAACAATAATATTATTTTATTACTAATTAATGAAACCGCAAGTTAACTAATTAATGCATGTATTGCAAGCCAAATAAATAAAATGGAAATCAGTATGCAAAACAAACATTATTTGACTTTAATGCGTGCTTGATCGGTTAATACCCTGTACGAATATAACAAAAATGTTAATTACACATAATCAAAGGGTGTTTGCATAGTTTTCAAGAGATAAACTTCAAATAATGAAGTTGTTTTTTTGAAATACTTAAAATTGCACAGACCACTGCATGCCCTGCCTGTGGCAATTGTCATGCAAAGCGTATGCGCAATAATTACGTATTGTTTATGCTAATTAATTAGTTTCGTGCAAATAATTCGCAGATACTCGCAGTTGCCGCTCAGTGCTTACTCATTGTGCGCAGTCATTGACTTGTTTCGAGCCGCGTCTCACCTTCAGAAGACCAGGCTAAAGCAAAATTAATTACACGTCTCGGGCATACACTCTTCAGTTCAGTTCAGTTCAGCCAGCATGGAGAGTGAAAAACCAAATGAGAAAAACAACGTTCGTGCCATACACTCGTTGTGGGTTGAGGGCTTGGGTTGTTCAACCCTAACTATCGGCGGGACCTTTGGCCATGCACTCTTGATAAGCCCAATTTCAAACAAGAGTTGGCTAATTAAAGGAAGCCTTTTCAGTTTTCAGTTGCATTCGGTTGTGGCAAATTACTTTCATTCCGGTAGCCAGTAAACCAAGTTGCCAAAGGGCAGTTGCACTGCGAGAAAACAGGGATTAAAAACTTCGTAATGTGTGCAGCTTAGTTTACAAAGAATTAGGATTCACATTTATTAATTTTCCAACAACAGTCAGATAGAATTCAAGTAAAGAGTCTATTTTTATTATTTATAACATTTTTAGACATTATGTGTAGATGTTCATCTATTATTAGTATTACTTATTTCAATTTTAAATATCTTCAGCACAATGTCAATTTGTTCTCTTGACCTTCTCTAACGATAGTGAAGCTGTCGTGCTCTTTCCGCGTTATGCAACACACTTTTATCGATAGGGCTATCGTTTACTTAAATAACGATAGTGCATCGACTACATGGGTCACACTTAAATAACAGAACTAAACATAATAAGAACTTCACAATTACAATTATATTCTCTACCAAACTAGCCTCTGCTTTTTGCGCAGTGTATATGGCTTACAGGCAGCAATCGCATTTGTTATTCAATTTTCTATCGGATCTCCATTGGCCCTGCCCAAGCTCAGTCTCAGTGTT
Organism: Zaprionus africanus; assembly: GCA_018151435.1. Lineage (NCBI taxonomy): Eukaryota > Metazoa > Arthropoda > Insecta > Diptera > Drosophilidae > Zaprionus > Zaprionus africanus. The sequence continues at coordinate 11,586,392 of JAECXB010000118.1, forward strand.
TGCCAGTGTATAGCTTTATTAGCTGTCTATGCACTTAGTTCAGCAAGTGAATTGCATTTGCAACTGCAACAACAATAACAACAACAGCTGTTGACAGACGGAAGTGCTGCGTGTGTGTGCATAAAATTCTTCAAGCGCATCGGTACCTGGACATTTGGTCAAGTCGAGTGGGATGCGAGATGCGACTGTGCGGATTAATTGCAGTTGCAGTGAAAGCAAAGCACACACACACACGTGGAGCTGCAGCAAACAGAGCTGAAACTCTATGACAACTTTAGTGCGAATTTTTGTTGTTTTTGTTGTTGTTGCGGCACAGATTCGTTGACCATTCGAGATATGAGATATGCGTATTTTGCATGCCTGATTGAGTTGTTGTCGTAGCCGGTGCTACTGTTGCTGCCGCTGCTGCTGCTCCAATTTGCGACACGCCACAGCAAGTTGTTGCTGCTATTGTTGCTGCCACACTCCAGCAACTTCCAGTTGCATTGCACAAAGAGGCGCACACAAAGCTGCTTGCTCTCATACACGCACACACACACACACAGACAGTCAAGTTGCCGGTGTTATGTCGCTAATTTAAACTCAGCCGTGTGACGACGCCAATGCCGACTTCAGTTCGGCTTACAACGCGACACAGCGCGGTTGCACAACCCAAGCGCGACTCTCAACTCTCTCGTCGTCGCCTTCGTCGTCGTCTTCAACGTCGTGAACCCGAATTCGTGCCTAGCTGCCAATTAAAGTCGCTCAACTCGGCCCCAAATCGAAAGTGGTACGCGCTAAAAAGCAGCCAGAGAATTATTGCTAATAATACACTGAAACAAAAACAGAAACAACAATAATCATAATAGTAACAATAATAATAATAATAGTAATAACAGTAGCTAAAAGTTACATGACCAAATTGTGTGGCATGCAAAATGGACTTGCTGTCGTTGTTGTTGATACTGTTGTTGTCGAACAGTTTGTGGTGCCGGTTGCCACGCTTGCAACATCATTTATCACTTGGCCAGCAGCAACAACTGCGACCCCCTCGGGGTGCTTAACCCACTGCTGGATTTCCCCATCTGCCAGCCAAACAGAACTGAACCCAACTGACTTTGCTTCTTGCTCAAGTCGAGCTTTAGTAAAGATTCAAAAGAAATCGCATAGGGGGAAATCGACTTAGAATGTCAACGTTAAGTGGCAAGTTTATACAGCAACACAGCTCAGCAAGTTCAGAGATTTGTGTAGTAAAATATAGAAGAACTTATCAGTAGATCTTTGCAGATATTATGCAAGTCTTAAGTAAAATATGTAGTCATAATAGGAAAAAACATATTAAACTTGTTTAATCACTAGAGAAAAAATTGCAAAAACAAGTTTGAAAACTTCTAAGCCCCACAGACGGTAGCCCCGGAAGATGAACCCTCTCATATTTATCTCTCTCTAATCATTTTTAGTCAAACTACCCAGCGAAAGTGTATAAAAAACAAGCGACAAAATTGCATTTTCTAGTTTTTGCATTTCATTATGTTCGGGCCCCAAAAACCCGAGCACACACGTTTTGTGATTTCATTCAAAAATACACACAAAATTGAGCACACATAACAAGACACAAACAAATAACAAAACAACGAACGACACACGTTGACAACAACAACAACAATAATAACAACAGCACATTTTGCATGCTGATGTTTCTTATTGGGATTTAAATGTTATTACAGCATATTCAAAATGCGAAATCTGTTGCCGGCTGTGCCAAACTAAAAACAAAAACAAAATACTGAAAAACAACAGAGAAAGAAATTAATAAAAGCAACGACAGAGTAACGTGTGCAACAGAGAGAGAGAGGGAGATATACATAAAATTATGCTATTTCGTCGCAGTTGTTCGTATAATGTGGAGCAATCAACGCGACATTATGCAAAGGTAAAACATCGCATTGCATTTGCGACGTGCTCGCAATTATGAAAGATAAGCCAAGACATCACAGACACAGATATGGACTGTGACTACTCATATTTATGAGCGATTATAAAGACAGAGACGCTGATTTATTTTGTTGATTATGAAATGCATTGAATGAGTTTGCTACCCTCCTCCATTCATTCATAGGTAAATTATGTAAAGCAAACAAAGAGGCTCGTTACAGTGTTGTGTAATTCAAGTGTGAACTATTTTATTTAAAATAAACCAAACTAGTTGCCAACTTTACTTCTCCTACAATTTAAGAATAATTTCAGGACCTTCATTCGAAATTATGTGTTCAACGATAAATCAAACCTTGGCAATATCATTCTCTACCCGTTCTATTCAAACTTTTCGAGAATAAAGCTCAATCTCGACCCGTAGCCTGCACACTGGCTCAACGTCAGGTTTCAATTAAAACGTGCACAATGCGCTGGCACAACAAAGGTGACTTCCTCTTCTCTCCTTCTCCATTGGAACTGGGGAAAAGGGGTACCCCGTTGGGCACAATAAGAGTAATCCGCAACTGTCAATGGGGATTTTCGGTGCTGCAGGCACTGAGGAAAGTTTCGATAAGAATGGGAATGAAATAAAACAAATCGATAATCATCGATACACGTTTTCTTCCCCAACACTGAGAGAATCCTCCCTGTAGCTCGCTTTACCATATAAAAACTTAACTGCCGACCATTTGCAATCATAATTAAGATTATACGGCTCATTAGGGAGGCCACTGCTAATTCTGTGAAGTCTAAATGAAATTCAGGAAGCCAAATAAATATTTATTTGACGCCGTAGGAACTCATTAGGCGGCGTCTGGCAAAAACAAAAAAGGAATAAAAAAAATGTTAAAAGCAAATTTTTGGGCAATAAACACCGTCGATTTCGTGGTTCAAATGTCCACATTTAGTTTTTCCCGACCGCGAAAATCTCAATTAAAATGTTTTCCCAGTAATTCTCAAATTTTATGATGTTTATGCTGCGCTGCGCAATATGCGAGAGTTAGTGTGTGTGTGTGTGTGTGTGTGTGAGGGGGTCGATCGAATGAAAGCCAGACGAAAATTATCTAAATATTTGGGCAAAGCAGCTCTTACGACCCACTGTGGAAACAAATTAGAAAGCAATCAAAATTTCTGGCGTGAAAAGAGACCGACAAGCGAAAGAGAACAGCAGCCGAAAAGTAGATGTAGCTAAAGAGGAAAGAGCAGAGAGAGCAAGGAGAACGGAAGCCAAATGGCGAGAGGGAAATACTTTTGGTGGTGTCAAAAGCAAAGAGTCGCCATAAATCAAATGAAGTAAATGAAATTTCCAAGTGGAACGCGTGAAATTCAACTTACAACTTGACCAACAAATACGCACAAAACAACAACAACAGCAAGAAAGCAACAACAACAACGAGTACATTAACAATTGTAATTACACGGCACACAAATGATTAAATTATGTTTTATAGCGGATCTCAAGTCTTTGATGCTGCTGTGGCATTTACCTCCGACCCACACTGCATGTGTAATAACTGTAAAGAAAACTCAAGCACAGCAACAACTAAGGCAACAACAACACTGCGCCGACTAATGCGAGTTTAACAATTTTGTGGCCGTGTTTAAGCCATGTTAAGCCAATTACATGCGCTGCCACAGACTCTCCAGAAAAAAGCAGTAGAGCGAGAGAGAGAAAGGTAGGCAAAGAGTGACTGAGACAGGTACAGAGCCAGACTTAAGCCAACAGAAATGAGGCTGGAGCCCTCGGGTGCTGCCAAGAAGTTGTCTTCTGGGAAATGAAAACAAACAACAACAATAACCAAACAGAGAAGAACAAAAACAACAGCAAGCGTCAGCTCAAACAAAACGAGCCGCAAATGCAAACTTGGAACTTAGAAACAGCAAGAAAAACTAAAAGCAAGCTATGTGCGACTAGGTAGATACTCTAAAGGGTCTATAATTGTGGACAAACGATTGTTAATATTTCTATAATATTTGACATTTAGTTATTTGTACTTTAATTTTAATTTAATTGTAATTTCTTTTTTTGAATTAGAGTGTGCCCGAACTCCTTTAACATAAAAACCTTAATCGATAAATCTAGTGCTGTGTAATGATATATTTGTGGTTAACAGTGGTATTCCAACAAACAACACAATAAGAATTTATCGTAGCTCAAGATCTTTTACAGATTTTTAATTAGTTTTGAAATTTGTAATTAAACAATTTAATTACATAAAATATAATATAAAATAATTTACCTCATCCCCAAAACCATCTGTTATTAAACTAAAAAGCAGATATTTCCAGTATAAGTTGCACTGGTTGATCAACTATAAAGTTTCTTCGTAAAATTGGAAACTGTTCTATCTGCCTTATATACCCATAGTTACTTTACATTGCAGGGTATGTAGAAATGGTCTGGCTAAGTGAAATGAAATGTCATCCCGTTGCAATGCTGCGGTTAGTTGCCTCTGAGCCCACAATTCTAGCTTCAATTGCGTGCGTGTGTGTGTGTTTGTTTTTCGGAAACTATCAACAAAATTGCATTTTTGGGTTTGCTGTCAGATAATTGTTGTTGTTATTGTTCTTGTTGCTATTGTTATTTCCGGTTTTAGAAGTAGACAACTTCCGATGCGAAACGATTGAAAAATGAGTGTGCAATGAAGCGATTACAAGCTGTAAGCAAATGTTTGCCAACAATCTGCCACAAGGCAATGCAACAAATTGTGGCACATTGAGCAATTAGCACACGCACACACACACAGACGTGGCAGGACACTCGGTTGAATGTAAACAGAGAAGGGCACTGGCTGCCGTTGTCTGTGCGTGTGAGGGAGATAGTTTGCATTTGTACATATATATATGTATGTACCATTATATGTGCACGTGTGTGTGCATGTGTGTGTTTATTGTGAGTCAACCGCAAAATGTTTAATCTGCAGCTACAACTAAAGTTTAACAGCTTTTAACATGCGCCCCTTGCCTCCGCACAATGCCTCTGCTGCTGTCAGCTTTCACTCATCCTCTCTTTATCCTCTCTTCTCTTTACAGAGCTCCGTCACTTTGTGTAATCTTGGCGTGGGCGCCACATTTGGCGAATCGATACTGCACGACTTGCCACGAGACAGCACCGTCGTGACGAAGACAACCTGCGAACTGCTGCGCGTCGAGCAGCAGGACTTTCGTCTCATCTGGGAGGTAAGCAGTGCCCTAGGCTTTACATGTACACATACAAATATACGTACATAAATACATATGTACACCTTTACCTATATGTATATTTAATTTGTCTACAACTCAAGTGTTCTGTGCGCTGTGGCGTGTCAGAGCCATGCAGTGACACTAGCCTAAAAAGGCACTTAAGCTGTAAATTCCCCACAGAGTTGTAAAGCTATTGAACAGGGCTTGCACAGTGTTGACTAACGCAGTGATTCGTGTGGTTAAAACTGAATTTAAACTTAACTTTGAAATTTGAATTTCTTATCGATAACGATAAAAGTTCAATATTAGTTGTGACTTAGTGTTGATTAACGCAGTGAGCAAGCTTAAATATTCTTCTCATGAATTTCAATAAACATTTTGATATGTAAACTAGAACTAACAATGCAACTTCAATATCCTATCGAAAAGTTTATTAGTTTAATATAAGTTGTGGCACCACCTACAGCACTTTCCACAACAATAGTGACGCTTAAGTCGCATTAAGAAGTTATAGTTCCGCTAAGACTTGCAAGACATTGCAAAATAATTGATTGTCTAACAAAGTGTTCATTGTAGCGCAGTTTGCAACTAAGAAAGCTCAATAAATCTGTCAGCTAGTTAAACTTGATTAAATTGCAAGACTAAAGAGATTCCACTGTCTCTCCTAGAAGCCTTTACTGCGCACTAAAAGCATAAGCCGCGGCTTTACTAGCTTTTTCAGCCAGTGTCATTGTCTATAAAGCGGCAGAGGCGACAAAGCTTTGCTTAAGCATTTGTGGAGCACTCATTAAAAGCAACAAACACTCACACACACACCCTCACCTCTCCCGTCTGAGCATGTTAATGAGCAGCTGAGTAAAGACGGGGAGGCGTGCTGTCTTCCTGACTTGCCGAATATTTGCGGCATTTGCGTCATTGTCAAAATATTTAATTAAAATTTCAATTAACAATTAATGATGCGGCCGCCAGTCCACGTAACTGACTCCCACTCTGCTCTGGCCGAGCGCAATGAACTCGAGTCCCTGCCAAGTAGTGGTGGCACTATTTATTGATGGTCTTTTCTGGGTGGCCACAATTACCAAATTGAATTAAACTCTAATGACAAGTCGGACGGGCTAATCGATTGCCGGCACTAATGAATAATAATGCGCCACAGGTTGTGGCACATCCAGCAAAGCCATCGGCCTAATTGGCAGCTCTTATATCCCCAAATATATTCTAGGGAATTCCATGATAAATCGCCCTCAAGAATATTGAAAGTTAATTGAATGAACAATGTTAAAGTTTTGACTTTAAGGTCCTGGAACGTAATCAGATTCAATCAGGAAGCATTTTATTTGCATTAGGACAAGTTTTGCCTGTGGAGAAAGCCAAAATGAAATGCCACAGAATTTGGCAACAAAGTTTTTGAATTCCAATGACAAAATGCCAAATGTTTGATAGGAAAACGAACCCACACAAAGTACACACACACACACACACACGCACACACAAGCCAAACAAAACATAGTTGCGAGTTTCAGGAGTTTGTTTTTTAGGGTTTGACTTATTTAAGGACACACACACACGCACACAGACTCACAGCTTGCCTCCTGGGGCAAACACGCACAAAAGGTATAAACCACACAAACACACGCACACACATGGACACACACACGCACACAAACTTCACTTAGATTCCCCCGCTTACACACAAAGAGAGACAAGATGAATGAATGCATATTTACCTTTTGCGTTACAACCTCAAATTGGGGCAACATTGGCTAACCCAGAGGGGACTCCACTTGCCACTCTTGCCACTTGCCACCTGCCACCAGCACTTGCCACATGGCACCTGGCAGCAGCGACCTGGCATTGCCACTGCCACTGCAGCCAACTGATGGGTAACGATAACAAAGTAGCTGCACCACGTCGCACGCAGTGCAAACATACATTACGTATACGCAGCGTGCAACAATGAAGTCAAGCGTCTCTGCCACAGCCAACAGTAGATGCTTTAGCTGCACCTGCAGCTGCAGCTGCTACTAAATGCGATAAAATCATTTGAAATTGAAAAATATATTCGTTGAGTTGTCACAACAAATTCGCAGAGAACGTTTCACATCGATTTATTGTGAGTGCAAGAAAATCGCTTTGATTTCAGCCGAGAGAAATATTCTCTGACTTAGTTATGCTGCAACATTCTGTGGCACTTGCTGTGCAGCATTATTGCGCTTTGCCATTAGTTTTCAATTATCCTATTCAAGCCTCGGCGCTGCCTCTTTAGTTCGCAATTGAAAATGCAGCCGGTAAACAGTGCGTGATTCGCATAGCAAACACAATTATTTCAATTTGGCACACACACACACATAGACACACACAGGCACACACGCAGGCACGGCAGTTAGCAGGAAATTAAGCTCGACATTTGTGGCAAGCGAAGTAGAATTGCAATTGAAATTCGAAATGGCTTGTGATCGTTTTGTAACTTAATTATTTCCCTGCCAGGTGGAAGGGAAGATGAAGCCTTGCGGGCACTGCAATCGATTGCGAATTATTTGCATTTAATTTGCCACATTTTATGTGCCTCAGAACATTTCATAATTCCCCCCTGGCCGCCGGTCAACTGTGGCGCCAGAGCAACAATGCAGTCTGCAGCACGGCAAACATGTGGTATACGTAATGTACAGCCCATAAATAATAGAGAAGCGCAACGGCATTCGCATTGCACAGATGCTCACGCACACAAACACACACACACACACACACACACACACACACGTACACGAATGTACGGTTAACTGTTGCGTGTGTGTCCATGGACATGCGGTTATTTATTTATGCACAAACGAAACTTGCAACTGCAACTTAGAACGGAAAAACGAGGCGCGCTGCATGCTGCAATTTACATTAATTGTGTGCACAGTGCGGGCCACTTGAATAGCAACAGCAGCTGAATTTAATTGCGCTGCAATTATGTGCTCTAAGTATAGTACTGAAGCATAAGGCGTTTGCTAAATTATCTGTGGAGAATTTTCTGCAGAAAAACTAAATTTCATTGAGGGTTAGAGGGGGTAAAGAGATGTACATATGACTCAATATATGCATGTTTATATATATTTATGCATGTTTATATATACACCTCTGCCTTGGCTTTCTCTGCAATTATTAAATGCAAATTCCTCTCCCCATTTAGGTAATTAACTCCTGCATTATGTCTAGACTCATCGATCTATGGCTGCATTGCGTATTCAATTTCATTCTTTAATTACATTAAACCTAAGCCAAAGCTTGAGCATTCAATTTCGATGTGCGCACAAACAAAGGATAGCAGGATAATTGGACGCCAATTAAGCTGCTTGCTGCGTGTATTGAGTATGCCACATGCCACATGCCACATGCCAGCAGCAGTCAATATGGCCAAATGAATATTCGCCTCCGTCATGGCAGCAATATTATCGGAATTGAATTCTATTGTCTTCAAGGCACTTCCCATTGTCGAGCTGCACCTTCTCCCCTTCCCCTAGAACCGTAACCCACCCACTACTGCTCCACACTCCCCCCGTTTTCCCCCTCTTGACTCTCTCCCTGACGACTCATCATATCTAACGACAATTGGCCCGCCCGCTCATTGCTCCCGCTGTGCGTTTGATAAGTGAAATGAGTTTAATTAGCGTAGACGCCAACGCAAACGCAAACGCTGCCTCTGTCGCTTATCAGCAGTGCGCCAAGTGTTGCCAGGCGGCAGCCAGAGTGAGTGAGAGTCGTAGAGAAGTTGCGTGCTGTCATGCGGGTCTTCTACCCTTGCGCTTGGCCTCCGTTTCCTACTCAGCCTCAACCTCAGGCTCAGCCTTGATTGTTTATTAAAATAATCCCAGACTATTAATAGCAGCACTTCTGACGCTCTGGCAACCCTAGCAAGTGCCTGATAAGGCCTCGTCTAACAAAACAAATGAAACCAGTGGAACTTGCACTGCCAGCGCGTTCGTCAAGTGCGTCCCTAGTGGCGACGCTTATCAGTTCGTGAGCGAGCGCGCGACAATTACCTGTGCGAAAAACAAGGCGGAAAAGCTTTAAGAAAATGTGACGCATGTTGCAAGTGAAAGTGTTGCACGGAATCGAGCATTAAACATGTCGGAAGCCCAATTGAGGCGCCAGCAACGCGAGCTGCGACAGTTCCAGCGTCGTTCTGGCCAGTTTGTGGCCAGCGATGAGGCGACGACCTTGTGCTTCTTGCTGCGCTATAGACGCCACAGCGATAGCGACCGGCAACAGCTGGCCGAGACAGCAGCAGCAGCAACTGTTGCAAGTACAACAGCAGCTGCTGCTGGCGCCACTTCCGCTACGGTCAAGCTGCGGCGCCTTGTGGAGCGTCAGCAACGCCCACAGTCGACGGCATTCGAAATGAGCAATGTATGAGCCATCGCAACAACAACAGCAATAACAATCGTCTATCTATAAATACAAACGAACTAAGCGCAACGCATGTTTCTATTTTCATTGCAGAAAAACAAGGAGTTGATGAATGACATTATCACCAGCTGCAAACTGAAGAATGGTGCGTATGTGTGTGCATTAGGGGCTTCATTAAAGTGCTCGTAATATTTGTTTTTAATTGAAAACAAACCCCCCAAACAAGTAGCCCGATTAAAAGCTCATTAAAAGCGTATTACGAATGTAAATACTAAGTGTGGCGTGGAAGGTGAAAAAGTGTTGCCTACCCGCAGGCGCCCGCATTAAATCGTTTCGATTGGCGCAGCGCAATTAAGCAGTTATTGAATACATATTTTATACACATACCAATACATATATACATATTTATTTGCCTGACTTTATTAGGTTTTGGTCCTGGCGTACAGCCCGCAGCCGCCACATCACCCACCAAGCGCCCACTGAGTCCGGACCATCCGAATCCAGCGCTTCCCATCACCGAGGTAAGCACTCAAAGTGTCCGTGTGAATGTGCGACTGTGTGACTGTGTGTGCGTGTGTAAGCACAATAAATCACAAAGGCACACAGACACACACACACAGATGTGGCTGCTTCACTTGACATGGCAAATCAGTTAATTGTGCGCACAACTTGACTGATTGAATTGAATTCACACGAAATTGCAGAAATGATATAATATCTGGCATATATTATGTGAAACATCATGTGCAGACTTGCTAAATACATGTGCAGTGTGCTCTTCATTTAAGTTACTCAACAAGTTCTGCTCAATTTCATCTATTTAATTTGAATATTTGCAAATTCGTGCTCAATTTGCGTGACTTTCATTAGGAAATTCACGCAGTTTCCTCAACTAAAGTTTGCCCGAGCAAAATAGTTCGAGCAGCAAGTTGTGCGAAGTTACCCGGGCAAAAAGCCATCCACGCCGTTTCTATATGCATGTAATATATCTTCGTCTTTTATTACTCACGTTACTTCCACGCGGATAGTCGCCGAGTCCTGCTATGAACCGCATGGGCTGGGCGCTGCGAACTTTATTGGTGGTCGATAACTCAAGCTGCTTGAAGGATCGCAAGGTGAGTGACGGCGCTGCCAGCTGACTTTGCAGCTGCAACCACGAACTCACTCCCCCTCTCTTTCTCTTTCTTTATCTACAGGTATCGGGCAAGTTAATACGCAAGTGTGCACCGGGCACGGAGCTAGTGGACTGGCTGGTGAATTTGGCACCCATCGTGCACACACGCGCCCAGGCGGCGGGCATGTGGCAGGCGCTGCTCGAGGAAGGCGTACTGACACATGGTGAGTGAGGGGGGGAATTGCGACGATTGCAATTAACGCATTTAACACTGCTGTTAACACATTGTTCCTACTTGCAGTCAACAAGGAACAGCCGTTCAAGGATAAATGCTTTCTGTATCGATTTCGCTTGGACGAGGAGGGCGGCGCACCGGCAGCGGGCATACCATCGGCTGAGGATCTCAGCGCGGCCAACGAGCACATCAGGGAGGCACTGAGTGCACTCTTCCAGCGTGGACCAGATGCCATATTGCGCATGATATTGCGCAAGCCGTAAGTGCAACATTGTCGGTAGTCGGCAGCAGCAGCATTTCTTGGCCAGCCCGAAAGTAGGCAACAGTTTGATTGATTCTTGGCTTGCCAATTAGTTGCATTGTTCAGCTGCCACAATAGCCGCCGCTATTTGTTTTTAATTAATCTCGCAAACACACACACACACGCACACAAACACACACGCACACACACTCTGGCTCACCCCATACAGTTCGCATGAGCGCACACCCGAGGAACTGGAGCTGGTATTCGAGGAACTCGTGCATATAGCGGCCCTCTCGCATCTATCGACCAGCATCAAGCGGGAGCTAGCTTCGATAATTGTATTCGAAGCACACGCACAAGCGGGCACCATATGTGAGTAGCAATAACTGTAACTACACGCAAATGAAAATCAAATCCACAAATCGAGCTAAGCCGGAAATCCATTTGCATTCATTAACTTGGCAATTGATCAACCCTCTCTCTCTTTGTTTTCCATAAATTGCCAGCCCATTTTGGCTAATTACTTTTACTCTGCTCTTTGTAAACCCTTTTGCTATTTTAATCCCTTTTTCCGGTTTACCTTTTAGTATTCAATCAAGGGGACGAGGGACGCTCTTGGTACATTCTACTCAAAGGCTCCGTCGACGTTGTGATACATGGCAAAGGGACCGTTGCCACTCTGAAGACTGGCGATGATTTCGGCAAATTGGCCTTGATAAACGACGCACCCAGGTAAGTGGCCAATAACGGCCCAGAAAAGGGAGAAAGAGAGACTAACAAAAAATTGCGGCACATCTTAAACTGTCAGTCGAGCAAAAAGTTTTCCCATTTTTTTCTACTCGAACTTCGTAGACTTCGAGCAAAAGCATCAACAATTCTCTTTATATCGTTTCCATCTCTTTTTGCCAGGCAAGTTAGGCAAGTTCTATGTTACCACTTTCGCTTGGGGCACAAGATACGAAGCGAGCAACTAGAGCAGCATAATGGGGGAACACACAAGTCTCAGTCTTGCACTTGCTGGAGCACAACAACGGGCCAAGTTCCAGCAAGTGCGTTGGTTAATAGCATTAGATACTTTGTTGTTGCTGTCCAAGCACAGCAGAGATAACAGCATCAGCAGCAGCAGGAACAATGAAAGACAGTTGTGGCGCTGAGGTTATGGCAAACAATTGAGTATCGAAACAAAATATACATTTTCTGTGCGGGGGCTAAAAGCCATAAGTGGCACTCAAGTCTTAGGTCAATAATAATTAAATTCGACTTTCATTTTCACGCAACACTAAGCACTTCTTTAAGGGGAGCTTTCAATGAACGTGAGAGATTTCAGAGAGCTTTAAAGGGCTTTATGTAAAGTGTTTTTTATTAAGTCCCTAAACATTAGTCAAAATGTTTAAGAATTTGAAAAAAGTTCAACATCTGCATGTTTCAAACAATGAGCTTTAAAGCACTTCTTTTAAAGGAGCTTGTAATGAACGTGAGAGATTTTAGAGACCTTTTCAGAGCTTTTAGTTAAAGTACTTTTAATAAAATAACTAAACAATATCCAGAATGTTAAAGATATTGAGAAAAGTTTAACATCTGCATCAACATCTTAAACAATACGCTTTAATGCATTTGTTTTAAGGGAGCTTTCAATGAACTTGAGAGATTTTAGCGAGCTTTATTTAAAGTCCTTTAGATAAAATGCCTAAATATTACTCAAAATGTTTAAGACTTCTAGAAAAGTTCAACATTTACAAGTTGAAAAAATGAGTTTCAAAGCACTTCTTTTAGGGGAGCTTTCAATAAACGTAAGAGATTTCAAAGAGCTTTAAAGAGCTTTATTTAAAGTGCTTTGTATAAAGTCCCTATACAATATTTAGAATGTTTAAGACTTCTAGAAAAGTGCAACATTTATGTATTGAAACAAAGAGCTTTAAAGTTCATGAAAGCACAGCACAGTAGTATGAACATATCTAATTTCAATGGCTTATCCATAACTTCTTTTCAATTATTTCTTGTAATGCCAACTTTTGAAACATTAAAAAATCTCATATCAGTTCCTATAAAAAGCTTTCAATAATGCGCTTTCAGCTCGTGTGCATAAAACCCACTCGAAATGCAATAAGTAAAAAATGCGTGTCGCTTCAGTGTTAATTAAAATACCTTATTTACTTTGAGTGAATTATGATCCACACACACACACACAAGAGCCGCAGCAAAAAAGAGCGTGCCTCGTTTCAGCTGAACGGCGGCCACGCCCATGCGCCCCCTGTGCGGTAAATTTGTGCATAAAAGTTATTCGCGATGGTTTTGTGTTTTATTATATTGACACACAACCATCGATGGGTTTTATTTATCCGCGAAATTGCAGTTTTCATGTTGCAACAGACCGACAAAAAGGCACTGTGGCACATTGGGAATTGCCGGTTTATTGACAGCAGGTGGCAAGGGCAGTGGTCGAGGGGTAGATACCTCGCACAGTAAGGCATCTCCTATATGGTTCAATAAACTGGTAGCCTGTACAATATACCCCTCCCAGTTCCACTTACAGGGTATGCAAATGCGCGTAGACAGCGCAAAGTGTTAAAAATATGTCAGCAGTTTTTGGGCGAAATGCAATTAACAAAATGTACACTGTCATACATAATTCATTAAAAGTTTTTCAGGCTGCGCGACAAAGTTTCCTCACGAAGTTCGCAACAAATTTTCGAGCTCAACTTGAATTTGATTTACGCAAATGAACGAACTTTAAATTAAAATAATAATTGCCAAATTAAGAAGAGTGCGTAAAGAAATCTCTCTCTCAACCTCTCCCCCTCTCTCCCTCTCTTTTACCATATATATATTTATCTCCTTCTCTGCTGCAGAGCTGCCACAATCGTTTTGAAGGAGAACAATTGCCATTTGCTGCGCGTGGACAAGGAACACTTCAATCGCATTCTGCGCGATGTCGAGGCCAACACACTGAGACTGCAGGAGCACGGCAAGGATGTTTTAGTGCTCGAGCGCGTGGCCAAACAACGTGGACAGCATTCGGCCTTCAAGTGAGTGCCAATTGGCCTAGTATCCCCTCTGCCCCCCTGCCCCGACTGGCTGCATTAAAATTTTAATTGAAAACGAAACGAGATGCGTGCCTGGCCTCGTCTCAAATTTGATGGCGATTTTATTGGCCACTCGCACGTGCCCGAATTTCAATAATGTTTGCCTCATATTCTCCACACTTCTACTTCTCTTCTCCTGCAGATATACCGTTATGTCGGGCACACCAGCCAAAATGCTGGAACACTTGCTCGAGACGCGTCTGGGCCAGACGGTCAGCGGCATGGATCCCTTCCTCGATGACTTTCTGCTCACGCACATTGTCTTCATGCCCGTGGTGCAGCTCGTCGACGAATTGGCTAACTAATATCCTTTTTAAAACAATATTTATATGGTACATTTTATATATATATTTGATAAGAGGGAACTGGTGGCATAGGAAGGAAAGTATGTTTAATAGAACAGTTTAGATAGAAATATGAAGAAGTGGGAAGACTCTAACTTAGGACCTTCTGGCATCTCAGTTTCATACTAAGTCGTAGAGGTTTCCTTGTATTATGAGAAAGTTTCTATTTATTTAATTTATTTTAATTATTTTTTTTATTATTTGCTTTATTTATTTTATTTATTTCTTTTTGTTCAATTTATTTTATTTTTATTTTTATTTATTTTATTTATTCTATTTATTTTATTTATTCAACATATTTTATTTATTTATTTTTATTTATTTACTTGTCTATAGTGGTACCCTTAACTGCTTTCAATGCTCAACATTATTCCCCCTTCCTGCTACCCTCGAAAGTCTCATATGTGTCCGATCATTATCTTTCCTAAAAATGAACTTAATCTCATTAAGTTTATGATTTATTTGCGCTACTTTATGATAATTTATGTGCCACAAAGTAGAACAAGTAGAAGCTCAGGGCGAATTTCAAGTATTTCCGTACAATTCCCAAGTGGTTGGCACGCAAAGGATCGCTGTCGAGGGTTGTTTGGCAAGTTTTCATTTTTTGACTTGATTTGACTTTGTGGAGCTCAAATCAAGCAGGTAAAAATGATGAGAGAGATTTAATTGAATTTATTGAGCCGCATTTTCCGCATGCCAACCACGTGCGCGAGCTTAACAGAAACTTGAGCCCGCCACATCCAAGGCAGGCACTTTAAAGAGGCCTCCCCACCTCCCCCCTGCCGCCACACTCGACTGTGACTTGCGTCGTCTCGCACTTGACTGATCCACTTTAAAAATGCGAACGCCTCTGCTACATGAACTCGAGCAGGAGTCACGTATTCTCTGGGGGGCAGCAAACATATCCACAGCGACAGTTTAAGTGTTGGCAGCATGCAAACCGCACACACACACACACTCACAGAGAGGACCACGCCCTCATGTGGGCAGTGCATAAAGTCAGGTTCGTGACTTGAAATTGTCAAGAAGGTTAGCTAGAAAAAACAGTAGAGAAAGCTGGGTAGGAAAATATGGGGTGATAAGGGGAGAATGAGAAAGAGGAGGAAGAGGGGAATGAGGAGCATGAGGGGGAGAGGAAACTAGAACTAACGAGCAGGACTTCCTTGCGGGCCAAAGTAACCGTTAAACTCTCTCACAAAACAAAAGCCACAATCAAGTTGAAAATGCCTTCCCTCCCCCCACACACACACACCACACCCGTAACCACACACACCCACACACACACATGCATGCATGGCGTAATAGAGTCCTTGGACATTGGGTCAACAATTTGGTAATGTGTGGTCTGTCCGAGAGAATGTACGGACTGCCAGGACTGCCTGGGCTGCCTGAACTGCGAGCTTAGGTGCGTTGAGTGGGAGGTGCGCTTCGGCCGTCTCCTCTCCAATGATGCTTGAAACTAATCTCCAATCTGCATTCGAATACGTGATGTGCTTAATAAGCAGACAGACAATTTCGAATTGACCCTCCTACCTCCACCTTGCTGTGTGTGCGTGCCAAAGTGACAGATTCCAGATGAAATTTTAGGCCACTTCATAATCCGCATTGGTTGGCAATTCCTTAACCACAGTGCACCTTCCATTGCGATGCGCACGAGGAGGCACAGACGCCCGAGGATCGGGAGTACATAATCAACTTCAAGAAGCGTGTCATCCAGTTCATGCAGAAGTGGGTGATGGCCGTGCGGCATGCGGCCTTCGAGGAGCCGAGTGTATGCGATTTCATTGAAGATCTTGCCGCGGAAGTGGAAGCAGATCCCGATCTGAATGAGGAGACTAGCATCATACACAATGTGCTCACACAGATGGCACGCTATCAGGAGGATCGCAATCAGAATGCGGGACAGAAGTGGAAGCTGCCAACGAATGGACAACCAATTTGTCTCTTCAGCGGCAACGCGACGCCCTCAAAGACGGTCATCCGACCCGACGATGACAGTGAGTAGAGCTCCGCACTCGAGCAAGTGCCAGCGCAAATTGAGCTAACCAGAACCAACTCCCTCTCCTGCCCCTTTGCAGTCATTTTCCGTGTCTATTGTGCCGACCACACCTACTGCACCCTGCGCTTCCCCATGCACACCACAGCGGAGCTAATCAAAGCGTGCGCCGCCGACAAGCTGCAATTGAATCGCGGACCCGACGACTTGTGCCTCGTGGAGGTGAAATCGAATGGGGAGAGGTCCGTGTTCAAGGATAACGATGTTAGCATACCCACTGGCCTCTCGCTCAACGGTCGCCTGTTTGTGTCCGTCAAGGATCATCTGGATGCTTTGGTAAGTAGACCTCCCTCTCTCTCCCTCTCTCTTTCGCATTAGTAACTAACAATTTTGCCCCACACAGACACAGCTGCCGGAGCAGGAGTGCCCCACGGAGGGAGTGGACATCGACCTGGAAATCCTGAGCACCAAAGAGATTGCCTATCACATCACCATCTTTGAGTGGGACTTGTTCTGGGCTGTCCACGAGTACGAGCTGCTCTATCACACCTTTGGGCGGCATCATTTCGGCAAGGTACACTGAACGAAACTAAAGCAAAGAGTTTTAATAGTGTTGAGTAAGATATTGGCTGTCAAATTGCTTCTAAAGATATCTTACATTCCCAGTTTCTTGCAGTGTATTCTAAAGAGTGTGGAGCTGTCTCGCTTTGTTTGCATTGTTTGGCAGAAGTTTTAAAAGCCTTTTGCCTAATTAGGCTGACACTGCAGGCTGCGCGTAGCTCCCAGTCTGACCTCAGGTTACGCCCAACCATGCTGTGCCACACTCCTTTCCTCCCCTTCCTCAGTCTCAAGCAATTTGACTATTCTTATGGCACCCAAGTTTGCCGTAAACTATTCACAAGTCTGGCATTTGTCATGTTGCTGCAAATTGAGTTTTGCCACGAGCTCGCTCTTGCTCTCTTTTTCTCCCTCCCCCTCTCTCTCTTCCTTCTCTCTCTCTTCCCTTCTCTCTCTCTTTCTCTTGTCTGCCCTAAGCAGTCTCTCAAGCAATTAAAGCTTGCCAAAATGTGTTGTCTAACTTTGCCTCTAATGCGAATTCCCTGCTCCGTTCTTTCTCTTTCCCGCACAGATTACAGCCAACTTGGATGTCTTTCTGCGGCGCTTCAACGAGGTGCAGTACTGGATTGTCACCGAGCTCGTCTCCACGCAAAGTCTCAGCAAGCGTGTGGGCCTGGTGCGCAAATTCATTAAGCTGGCCGCCTAGTAAGTATCAGCTCCGTATCATTTCACGCTGAAGAGCCCAATTAATTTTAAACTTACCCCCTCAGCTGCAAGGAGTACCAGAATCTGAATGCCTTCTTTGCCATTGTCATGGGACTGTCGAATATGGCCGTGACGCGGCTGCATCAGACCTGGGAGAAGATACCCTCGAAGTTCCGCAAGATCTTTCAGGAGTTCGAGGCCCTCATCGATCCCAGTCGCAATCATCGCGCCTATCGTGTCTTTGTGGGTAAACTGCAACCGCCGTTGATACCCTTCATGCCGCTGCTGCTCAAGGACATGACGTTCGCCCACGAGGGCAACAAGACAAGCCTCGACGGGCTGGTTAACTTCGAGAAGATGCACATGATGGCGCAGACCATGCGCACCATACGCTTCTGTCGCTCAAGGAGCTTGGGTAAGTCTCCAACACTCATAATTTACTCTTCTACTTCCTGTACAACATAAATCCTTAATGCCTTTCTTTTTCCCTCTTCTCCTTACAGGCCTGGAACCGCCCTCCCCCAAGAGCGAGGGCGAGGTGCGCTCGTACATCAGCAGCTTTCGCGTGATCGACAATCAGCGCGTCCTGACTGCCATGTCGCAGAAGGTGGAGCCCACCAGGAAGCTAAATAACAACTAAATAATCGTCTAACTTGTCTTCTAGTTCACTTAGTCTATACATTTAGTATCTATAAACATATATAGAACATAGTGTAAGGGGATAATCCCATGTCGTGCATAGCTAAAAACTGCAACTGTAATTAGCTGCACAGTTACGAGCTTAGCTGAGTTGGTAGCATCCTCCGCCGCCGCATCCTCCCCAAAAGTTTCCGCCAACCAACCAGTGCAATCTGCGAGTCCCCACAGCAACAAATAAGCTAACAACTTTATTCACATTAGCCAGAAACTAAGTAATATTTATGTAAGCTTAGCGTGTGTATGTTACGATAAATAGAACAGAAAATCTTTAATATAATGAAGGAATAAACCCTTAATGTCTATCTCGATTTCTTAAACGAACTGAAACTGCAACAAATCCTGACAAAAAACCAGAAAACTTTTTGCGTTAGTACAAACGAAAAGATATAAAATTGGCTTTGGAATTCCCTTAACCCAAAGAACAAACAAACTAAATCGGCAGAACCAACAAAAAGTGGGCGTGTGTGATACTAAACATTTAGAGAAAGAAACAACGGAAAACAAATTGTAAACTAAACCATATCCCAAAAAAAAACTTTCGAAACCAAATGGGAAAACAAAAACGAAACGAATGAATGACAAAGCGAATATTCTGGCTATGAAACAGAACGAGCGAATCAAAGAGAAAGAAAGAGTGTGAGGAGGAGGAAATTTGAATCTATTTTTGTAAACGAGATGAGTACGAATAATTGGCAAGCGACTAAAAACCATAACTAAACCCATATGTTAATCAAGTCTAGTTACAACTAGTTATTAGCCCTTAAGCATCCTAGTCCTAAGTCCTTGTTTTCACCTGTAAATGCTTAAGTTATGCAAGCCACAAATAAAACACAGCCACACATATGTATTTATTTATTTATATAGTTCGATTATTTTCCGTTGTTTTTTTTTTTTTTTTTTTGTAAAAATATATAGAAAACTTATGAGTTGCGAAAATAAGCAGCATATTAAACACTGGAGAGGGACCTTATTAGTTGTAGAAAGTGTACAAGTGTACTTTGTTTAGTTGTACATACCTAGTAGAATTACTTTAGACGGCGAGAGTGCGACTTCTATGGGACCCTCCAAAAAATACTAGCAAATGCTTCCAAAGCCATAAACTCTGACTTCCATTAATATCTTTGAAACTGTATCCTCCACACGAACTGTACTTATTGTTTCGCATCGGGGTCCCATAGAAGGCAGCACTGGATAGAGAGAGAGAAGCAAAATATATACGTAGTTATACACCTAGATATCGTACATACCTGTAGTATCGAGATAAACCAACTCCTCTCCCATGAAGGTCTCTCAAACAACGACATACCACTTAGAACCACTTCGTAGGCTACTCACCCAACCACATGGCATCGATTGTAGAATTAACATATTTATTTAACTTTAACACTATCCTAAGTCTCACACCAACATCCACTCCTACACCTACAGAGTAAATACGATAATAGAAATCGATCAGTCCGAGGTTTCCCCGCGATAGACGAACGAATTTTGAACGAAACTTTTGTAAATGAAAAACCATTCTATAATTTGTTAAGTAAAACAATCAATTTTGAATTGATTTTTTCATACAACGCAAAACACCAAATTTTTTTAAGATCGACAAAAAAGAACGTAAGAAATTCAAAGCCTTTAATTACTTTATCTACCAAGAGAAACGAAAATGAAAACAAATAATAAAAATGAACATGAAATGGGGTGTTTCCGTCAGAGTCGTCCATTTAGAATTGCTAATTAACAACAATAATAACGAACCACTTTTCCTTGTGAAAACTCTTCTGAATATGTAGATTAAATGTTAATTTAGCTGATTAGACCAAGGCGTTGTCTAAATGGAACGGGTTTATAGGATAATACTTGCATATTATGCATGTGCTTGCCCAATAATATATAATTACTTAGGATCTACCGTAGCTTAAGAAACGTTTCCAACATTTTTGTGTCAAACATTTATATATACAGCTCTATACATATAATATAATATATATACATATATTTTGTAGTACTTCTATGTTGGAACAAATCTTATACAGAAATCTTTCCAATATACCGATAACACATTCGATATATATACAACTATAAAAAAACATTTAACGGAGATGAGAGAAAATTCAAAATTTTAAATTGTGATTCGATTTGACAATCTTAAAAGAATCTCTACAGAGTTTTAGTTTAACTTATGAACCAGTTCACGGTTTCTTTCGATACCTACAATATTTGTTTTCACTCTTCCACTTTGCATAAATTTGTATGAGGCGTGTAGAGGGAAAGAGATCCCAACTTAATAACATAGCATAGGACCTCCGTTTAACCTAAGCCAGTACTCTACTTATAATCGGAATAGGAAACAAGAAAAACTCGATAAATGTTCAAAAATAACAAACCATCTAACTAAATGTTCAAAAACAATGTTTACATGTCTAACGAATACAATCTTGACAATTTTACTTACTAACTACTTACAAAATACCAAAAATACAAATATCTTAAATAACGACAATTTATAATAGACTAGATTTAATGAAACGCTCTCCGAGTGGAGCTCACAGTAAGAATACAACACCAAACCAATTAGCAGCCACCAAACAGGCGAAATAAACATAAACAATAAAGTAATATATCTTAAAGAAATAGCATAGAACTACAAGTATTACGTATTATTGCGCATACATAGCATACATAACATATTTAACCGATCAAGGATAATTGTGTACCAGGAACAGCTCTTTTAACAATTTATAGCCAACAATAAATACCAATACAATTACAAAACTAATAACTAACTTTAAACAAAACTTAAACAAAAACGATTTATGCAAAGCTACCAAAAATATTTTAACAATAATCTTTAAATGTTGCAACTTGCAGACAACTAAGCGTACGACACATGTAACTTTTGAATGTCTAACATTTTGAACTTTACCTAATATTCAAATAAAATTTTATGTGTTAGCAAAAAAAAACGAACAATGCAGACAACTCTGTGTGAGTTTCAATGTCGGCGCGTCACTCAAAAGCTCGCCGACGAAAGCTTTTGCGCACGAAAGCTCATGGGCAGGGAAAAACCAACAAGGCGGCTTCTGCTGAGTTCATCGCATGACTCAACGAAAGAAATTGGAGAGCGTACAGCGCTGAGAGCGTGACTTGCAAATACCCTGTAGAAGGTTCTAGCATTTTGTTTAGTTGGTGAAGAGCATTTGTTATCTTTGTTTTAGTTGGTATAGTGTGCGGTTGATTGAGTACATGATATCAATATATGTGCTTAGAACTACGTAAAGATTAACAAAAGGGCGAGAATGCGATAAGATCAGTGAATGTGAACAGTTTTTTAATTTAATTGTGTTCAAAACTTTAAATAGGAATAGAATGAGGAATATAATAATATAATATATTGAGACCTCTTAAATCTATTAAACTGATAACTGGGAAAAGATTCAAAATAAAACGAGGATCTACAACTAGCACAAAGAATATAATCCTCAAAGCAGAACAGATTTTATTGATTATAATTATATTTTATTTTTATTATTCTGAATACCTCAACCAGGAAACATTTTTATAATAATCTTTCTATAGAGCCAGCCTTCTATTATTATCTAAAATGATCTTCTACAATTGTATATACATCCCCCCAGAGTCAGGCATACCCCACACACGATGTTTACAGGGTAGTGCTGCGGGCTCTTTATAAGCGAACTGGCAGCTGAATCACGCACCGCGAACTTAGTAGAACCGGCTGAGCAAGCGACGCATTAGTCGCTCACTAAACCTTGTACGTGCTGGAACAGATTGCGCTGTCGATCGAGACGAGACGGGACGAGACGAGAAATTAGAAACGCATCAGCAATCAGAGAGTTTAATTTGTTGCTAATTATCAACAAAATGCCAAATCTAGCGCCGACAGTGAAACTGAATAATGGCCAGGAAATGCCCGTGCTGGGCCTGGGCACCTGGAAGTCGTTCGAGTCGGAAGCATATCAGGCCACACGTGCGGCCATCGATGTGGGCTATAGACACATAGACACCGCGTTCGTCTATGAGAACGAGCAGGAGGTGGGCAAGGCGATACGCGAGAAGATCGAGGAGGGCGTCATCAAGCGTGAGGATATCTTTGTGACCACCAAACTGGGTGGCATTCACCACGATCCCGAGATTGTGGAGCGCGCCTTTAAACTGAGTCTCAACAACTTGGGCCTGGAGTACATCGATCTGTATCTGATGCATCTGCCCATTGGCCAGAAGTTCCACAACGACAGCAATGTGCACGGCACTCTGGAGCTGACCGATGTCGATTATCTGGTTACGTGGCGGGAAATGGAGAAACTTGTGGATCAGGGACTCGTACGCAGCATCGGACTGTCCAATTTCAATGCCAGCCAAACGGAACGCGTTCTGGCCAATTGCCGCATCAAGCCCGTCGTCAACCAGGTCGAGTGTCATCCGGCCTTCCAGCAGCAACAGTTGCGCGCCCATGCCAAGCAGCACAATTTGATCATTTGCGCCTACTGCCCCCTGGCGCGTCCACAGCCTGCACGCCACTGGCCTCCGTTCCTGTACGATGATCATGCCCAGAAGTTGGCCAAGAAATACGGTCGCTCCACTGCGCAAATCTGCCTGCGTTATCTGGTACAAATCGGTGTTGTGCCACTGCCAAAGTCATCCAATCCGTCGCGCATTGCCGAAAACTTCAATGTCTTCGATTTCGAACTGACGCCAGAGGATCTCGTCTCCATGGAGAAGTATCACACGGGCGTACGCACAGTTCCGTTCAGCGGCATGGCCAATCATAAATACTATCCATTCAACGATGAGTTCTAGAGATCGCCAACTTTATTTATACTCAATGGTTCCAACAAAAAAGAAATGAAATAACTCAAAAGAAGTAAGCAAAAGAGAAGGGAAAGAAGTGAAAAAAAAGTCATTTAGTATTTTTAATAAACATACAAAACACAGAGTTGTATTAGACAAAATTCAGCTAATCAGCTTGTTACTATATTGGGGTCGCTTGATAAACACCTCGGCTCGTGTAGTCTCTGAGCATCTTATCTTGGGTATCTTACGTAAAAACGAGAGACTAAACAAAACTAAAAGCGTTTTTCGTATTCGATTTTCAGACTGTAACGTGCGGCTGATTGTGTGTAGCGATAAAGCCCACACGGTTATTGCAATGTCTACGTTTCATTTTTCAACGTAGTATTTCTGAATCGAAATCATATCTCCGCAACATGGCTGTCACATTGTCGCCTGGGGCTTCAAGTGTCTTTCTTATCAGTTCACAGATTTTAAGTTCATTGGGAAATCGCGTGTATGTTCCTAAATAGTTGAGGGGTGAGGGGGGGGATAAGCTTGAGTGCTTTCTACTACACATCTGCTTGGTATTACTAACAGCAACAGCTATTTATAATGAACCTACGCATTTATTTATATACATGTAAGATAAGGATATGGTTAAAGTATTTCAAACTTAAATCACTCAATGGCTTTGGTATTTAAATACCAAATCTATTTCTGATCTGCACACACTGACAATGTTAGAGTGACCATAGAGCGGTTTTCACATAATGTTACATTTTTACAGTAGGGACACACTGAAGCATTAAACAGCTGTTTTTGTTGACCCTTCTCTTTTGAAAGGCCTACTCGTTTTTGTGAAATTATTACTGAAAATGTCGGTTATATTAAGACGTACCCTGCCAGGGCGCCTGCTCATGAAGGTAATTTTAACTTAAACTTTGTCCTATTATGTTGGATTTCATGATTATTGCCTTTCTGCTGCTCATACAGCAAATTTGTTACAGTTCCAGCGCCAAGTCGAACGCTGAGGCTGCAGCGACGGCAAAAACGATACCAAAAAACCTGCTCGAGGATAAGCAAACTGCGAATTTGCAAAAAGAAAACGGCGCAATATTCGACAAGCGTCCCTTCAAAATCCATCTGGATAAGGGTACGTTCCAATGGAATTAACAAATACATTGAAATGTTTACATAACCAGCATACACATGTCGCAATCCCCTTTCCCTGCAGAAAAAACCTACAGCTGGTGCCTGTGCGGCAAGTCCAAGTCGCAGCCCCTGTGCGACGGCACACACAAGAATGTATTTCTCAAAATAAAACAAAGGTGAGTCTCTAAAGGAACATGCCAGACTGTCATTAATAACCATCTACCATTTGTCGCAGGCCCATTCGATTCAAGGTAGAGGAAACCGGAGACTACTGGCTCTGCAACTGCAAGCAGACCACACATCGACCCTTCTGCGATGGCACCCACAAGCAGCCACAGATCCAGACGGCCGTCAAATAGTTTAACTAAATCTCGAACTATATGTTGGCATTTTGTTTAATAGATAGCATTTTTTATGTATTCGAATCGAGAATGAGAAATGCATGAGATAAATTTTGAATCAAGCAACACATTTGTTTTGGTTTTTATTCTAGATTATAGAATCTTGTTGTTTATACAGACATAATTAAATGCTTATGATTTATGCAGCCCAATAACATACATTATATGTATTCTAAATGTTTTTCAATTTAAGTCATGATCTTACAAGCATCAACAAAATATTTACAGGTGCTTGGACAGACTGATAAAAAATCATAAAGAAGCCAAGGCAAAGGCGATCTACAAATGTGTGAAAAAGAATAAAAACCAAAGAAAATTAACAAGAAAATAAACAAAAAATGTTAGAAATTAGAAAGTTGCTTTTGTTTTTATTTCAATCTTTTAACGTTCGGATTTTTACACATAAATATAGAACTAAAAAGAATTGAGAGCAAAATGGCTTAAATACTACTATATTCATATTACGCATTTGCATTGTTCTTGTTATTATATTACTTTTAGAAATCGAAAATTTAAAAAAATCATATAATGAATGCAAACTTCATATATCAAAATATGATATATGCATCTCATCACGCCGAGTACTTGACATTGTACAACTTCCTGACTGATCTCACTACACACAACACTCAAAACGAAATACAAATTTATTAAACTTATTAAATTCATCAGTTTTTTTTTTGTTTTTTAGCTTTTAGACAATCGTAGTATATATACGATTCAACATTGTATAATACAGGCTCGTCTCGAATCTCTCAAGTTAAAGAAATAAACAAATTATTTATGTCATTAATGTAAAGATTCTTTTTAACAATTTTCGGTATTCGGTTTTACATGAGTTCTCTCTGTCAACTATTGTTTGCTACGCTTTGTTTTTTTTATTATTTTACTCAGATACGACAACAAATTTAGATACAATATTTCGATGATTCTTGATGTTTGACAAATAACAAAAGCAGCCAATGAACAAACAAAGCTGTCCAAATCGCATGTCATGTTTGTTGTTGATGTTGATATGTTTCCCTCGTTCGTTCACATATCATACCTGAAATGCTGGCGAACAATAAACAGCTTTGTCTTAAAACAAAATTGAGCAGTCGTGAGCCTATACAATTAATAATACAGTTTCATGCCTAACCAATGCAGCTGCTTTTTGTTATTTATAAACAGTCCAGTTACATTTGCCTATCATCCAAATTGAGTGTTTACTTATGTTTTCCCATTCCTTTGTTTTCGATTTTGTTACTGTCTAATGCATCGTTCACTAAGAGTAATTTATTTATCCAGTGCGTGCACTAATATTTCCTGTGGATGATGAACTCCTTCGTTTGATGTTTGGTTCCTTCTGCGATTAATTCATTTTTTGATTTATCATTGACTTTACTGTAGCGCAGCAATTATACTTAAGTGTTTTATGTGTTTCTTGTTATTTCTTTCTTTCTTTCGTTCTTTGTTTTATGTTTTGAATATGTGTATGCAACAAACAATTAATCGTGGGTTGATTTTTAATTGTTGACTACACTTAGTACTCTTCGTCCTCTGGTGGTGCATCGTCTGGTGGCGCAAAGCCATCCTGTGGTGTCAAAACACATTGATTATGCAAGTTGCCGAATTTCAAATGAATCTCTCGCTTACCTCAGTTGCATAGAGTATGTCCAAAATCTTTTGAATCAGCTGTGCTGGATCAGCGTCTTCAGCTTCCTGGCAACTGTTTGGGGCAGAGAAAAAAAAAATATATTAGAGGAACGCACAAGATGCAACCACCCTCCTGCACCACTTGCAACTTACAGAATTTCAATATCGCGCAGCTTGGAGAAGTAAAAGTCTCGTTCCTTCTCCAAACCTTCGAGATTCAGACGCATGTCCATTACCTAAATATAGCGATATGAGAGCAAACAAAATGTATAAAATGCAGCAAGGCCATTTTTAACTACCTCCGGACGAACCTGATTGGACAGCTCTTCGATCTGCTGATTGGATGCCGCGCCAGCCGCGTCGTTCTTCTTCACAGCGCCCGTGGTGCCACCGCCCAGTCTGTTCGGTGGCGTCGAATTGGTTGTACGCGGCGGCACCTTAGAAACTGCTTGGATTGCAAAAAGAACAATAGAGAATCACGTTAATCTCGACGTTACTTGCAACCACCGAATCGAAAGGTTATTTAACAAACGTGAAGCACGTCAATTGGCTTTGCTTTGGAATTGTCGCTTTGCTTTCTTTGTATGTTTCGTGTTTCAGCATTTTGTAGCTTTTGTGCATTCAGTTTTGTTAAATCAAATACTAAGTTAAATGTTAAATGATATATGAGAGAAACTATAAACAGTTAGATGCGAATGTATGTACAATCAATGACTGAATGCATGAGTGTTATGTTATGAATATTTGTATAAATACGTTTTGTTGTTAATCTGTTTATTGTTGTTATTGTTGTTGTTGTTATTGTCTGAGGACTGTGAAAACTAAACCAAACCAAGAGAACCTACTGGGCTTTGAGGCTGTCACTGCTGCTGGTGATCTTGTCGTTGACGCCGGTGCCGGACGCCTGTAGGAGCTGGCAACGCCGCCGCTGCTTGTGCCGGGCAGAGATTTAACAGCACCGGAGCCGAAGCCCATCGGCGCACCTTCACGTACAGCGCTGGCATCGTAATCTCTGCCATCGTAATTGGCGTCGAAGAACTTTTTGAACCATTGCAAAAATTCAAAATTATCTTGGAAGCGACCCTTTATCAATTTGTCAATTGGTATTATCTAAAAGTAAAATGTGTGAAAGAGACAATAATATATGCAGTGTTCTTGAGTGGGTGAAGAGCAACAAGAAGAGAAAACAACCGAGAATAATACACGACAAATGTACAAAGGACAAAAGGTTAAAGTTAGGACACAAACTGAAAAGAAAATACATGATAAATGTGCACACAAAACAAGGACAAAAACGAAAAATCAACTCAAAGACGATGTGTGTTGTAGGTGTGTGTGTGTTCCATGTATATTTGTGTGTGTGCCCGAATGTGTGTGTGTTGTGCGTGGACTGTGTGTGGTGCTGGGATGTTGTGCGTGTGGTGGGTGCACTGCCATAATCCAAATGCGATTGTTTATACGTGTGGTTGTTGTTGTTGTTTAAACGCTTCTCTGCGTGCTTCACGTTCGTTTGTTGCCCACACAGCAACAGATCAATCAATCAATCGCATACAGCGATTATCACCGTCACCAGTTTCTTTATCATCTTTCTCATCGCAACCACTTTCACTCTCTTTCATCACACTTGCAATGCTCTTGGTCGAGCCAGTCATACCGTGTTGCTGTTGATTGCGAGCATGGGGAACTGCTGCAGATGCTGCTGCCCCTGCCCCAGTGAGGCGGCTGTTATTGACCACATGCTGCTGAGTACGGCGATGCATCAGATGCAGATCGTTGTTACTGCTGCCACCGCCACTGCCGGCCTGACTGCCGCCGCCGCTGCCCAGTTTGATGCCGCCTCGCGGGCCCAATGGATCGTATTCACGTCCATCATAATTGGCATCGAAGAACTTCTTGAACCATTGCAGGAACTCGAAATTGTCTTGGAAACGTCCCTTAATAAGCTTATCAACTGGTATTATCTGCCGTTTTTGTTGTTGTTATCGTTGCAATGTTGATTTGTAACGGAAATGTCAGTTAATTACACACATATTAAAAGTCAAACCATTATCAAGTGTTTACATATATAGAACTCGAAGCGATGCACACCCTCCACTAAAAAGTTGCAGTTATATTGAAAAGTTAACTACAAAAATAAAGATAGAATGAAGTGACTTGCTACGTTATTATCTGCAAACTACCGTTAACTACTATATCTTCTAAATTCGATTATATTATTACAGCAAACATGATCAGACTGACAGTTGGACCCGACTTGGCTCCACTTCTGCGTACAGACAGTGATATAAATGAGGGGAACTACGTTAAACTATAGATACTAAACGGTATCTGGGTAACACACACTGAGCTGTTCTTTCAATAATAATAATATATATAATATAATCTTGTAAGTGTGCACAATTTGTGTGGTTGGTTAATCAAAAACAGAACTTGGTAATTAAAAAATAAAAACATAAGCAAACAGCTTGAAAATCAATCAATTCAATTCAAAGATTTCGAAATTACCTTATCGACAGACATCTTTTTGAAGCCCGCCTGTAAGATCTTAAAGTTCTGTATGTATTCGTGTTCCAGATTCGTACGGAATTTGACACGCTTGACGGGCACTGAATTTGGGAACAGCATGTCCATGAACTGACAGTAAGCAGCGCCTAAATATGGGCAGGGAGAGTAGATCGAAAATAAAAAGCGTTTAATAATTGATCAATCTCGATAGATCGATCGAGTGAGGCAGAAGGTGAGACTTACCCGTGCATAGTTCCTCAATTTTTGAGAACTGCGATTGCAGGCAATCGTTAACCCAGGCCAACATGTCGTGACGCGACAGATTCTCTGACGTCACATTTGTGGAGTATACGTTAACAGCCATGTCTCTCTATAGTATGATCGCTTGGTGCTCGCTGCTGCTGAAAGAAACACGATGGAAATGGTTTAATTATTTACTTAGTTCGCCACATATGGAAAGGTGTGTGGGAGTGGCTCATTCTCTTAATTGCGGCCTGCTTAATAATTATTTTTCGTTGTTATTTCTCTGTGTGTTTGTGTTCATTGAAGCGCCGCGCATGTGCGTGCCTCAATATCAAGATCACGATAATCATCACAAACAAACAACAAACGGCAATTGCAACAACTGAGTGCCGCATGTAACGTGTGGCATGTGCGGCATGCAGTTGATTACTATTGGCACGGACACACATGAAAGTCGTCCGGCACTTTTCCTTTTAATTATTTCTTGCTTAGCAAATGTTTGCAACAAATTCCATTTGCACTTTTCCCATTCAAAAATGTAACATCGTGTTTCTCCGCGGAATCTATAATTCGATTAACTTTTACCTGACTTTGAATTTTCGTTTTGATGTTTGTATTTAGATTTTTCAGGCTTAAATAAAATTCTTATTTACTAGTTTATACGTTTTCCATAAATTTCGGCTAGCTACGTTAAACATTGAATGAGTTCACAACACACGTTCACCTAAGCAGTAGCTCGGGGCCTACTTAAATGCCACCCACACACACACAAACAAACACAGACTATGCAAATTGACAAGATAGATTCAGAGCTCTATTGCCATAAACTGTTCTTGCTGCTGCGGATGCCTCCACTATTCATGTCAAGGAAATCAGTTATCATAAGCAAGATATGTATTCAAATATATCAAAGAGGAATTGAAGAATTCGAATTGGAACTTAGGTTAACCCACGCAGTTTTGTAGATTAGCAGACGAGGCTTCTTTAAAACGTATAAAACACTTACAAGAGACCGTTAAATGCAACGCGAATTGATGAAGACGCGCACACAATCAGAAGAACTCAAAACGGAATGAAGAATGAAGTAAAATAACAACAAGAGCAGCAACAGCAACAAAACAAAAAGATAGCGGCGCAATCCGTGCGAGACTGGAGCCAACGAACAATGAACTTGGACTGTGGCGGCTGCCTCTGCTGCTGCTGCCGCTGCTACTGCCGCTGCCTGCCTCTGCTGCTGCTCAGTCAACGATGCTGGGCGGTGGGTTGTCAACGCTTCGCTGCCGCTGCCAAAGTAGATGTTTCTTTAAGCGTCAGCGTCTGCTCTTAGTCATTCAGCTGCTGCAGCAGCCACGGGGCTGCGTCAGCGTCGACGCGACGTAGGCATTTGGCATTATCAAGAGCAGAAAACATGACCAATGCCACAGAACGTGGGCAAGAGAAGAGAAAACACACGTTGATAAAGAATCGAATTAGCCGGCATTTTCGGGGTGATGCCGCCTAAATGTGCCTATAAATATCAGGCCATAGTTCCCAACTGAGAATGTATTGTGTAAGTGTGTGTGTGTGTGTAAAGTTTGCCACGTTGTAGTGGCAAGTGCAATGAACCCAGAAGAGGAAAAAGGGCGGGCTACGTTATAAACTCAAGTTGGGGCTGTTGCCGGAACTTCCATACAAATGCGAGTTAGTATTTTACTCTGCCACCACCCCCCTCCCCGGCACACTGCTGTTGCTGCTACTACTATTGTTGCTTTTGTTGTTTATTGATTGAAGTGCGCCAACAACAACTGTGGCAAGGCGAACTGCCCCAAATACAACAAGTTGAAAACTCATTACGGGGGATTTGTTTTGTTTGCCATGTCGATGCCGTATGATTAGTATTATACGAGTGGGCGGGGGCGTATGCCCCTCTCTCTCTCTCTCTGACTGTGCTCTTCCGTAATTGATGTGTGCGCGTGTGTGTACAGCGGAAGTTGTGGCAAACAATTTAAATGAAACTAGAGCAGAGGGTGAAAAAGTCACAAAATGACTCCTTCAGTATAAATTTAACTTCGTTGCTAATTCGCATAATTGCCACGATATATTTATTTATCGATATCGGCCATCTGCGCTCTTATCGGCATCTTTCAAAGTTATTATATTCATAAACAATCGTTGCTTATGCAAGATTAAACAAAATATGAGCTGCATACCCCACCTAAACACAAACACACACACAGGCACACATTCATAACTATGCTACGCATGTGTGCGAGACTGATCTGGCAATGTGTGAAAAAAAACCGGCAAGTTTCGAGAGCGTCGGCGTGCGTCAGAGTCGGCAATTTTAACGAAGCCAATAAAAAATAATAATAATAGGCAACTAAAGAAAACAAGCCAAGGCGACCGCTTTGGCCATAGGGCGACTGGGTAAACACCTATCGCTAATACTCGTCGCACGCACACATGTGCAGCAATTGATTGGACAACAATGTGCGGGGGTTGACAGATAGACCGCATAAAGAGCTGACATACAAGCCAGTGGATGACGTCATGCTAAAATAATTGGAATTGGCAGAAATACGACCAAGAACCTGAACCTGGGCAAAGGAAATGAATGGAAATATGGTAACCCTAGACCGGTGTGGCTGAAATTGCATTCGCCTGTGGCAGGTAAAAATGCATATACATACAAACACACACACACACAGACACATACTGACATGCGTAAGTGGCGAAAGGTAACGGAATTGACGCAGCAGATTAGCCGCAAAGACGTTTTGCAATTGCAATGCGGCAGTGGAATTTTTATGGCTGTTCCTGTTGCAAGACACACACACGCACACTCACGTACGCATAGGCGCGCAGGCACACTCACACAAAGGAAGCAACTCACGCACACATTTTATTTTTGGGCGCACACTCACACAGCGGACACAGGCTGCCTGCAATACGGGCGACATTTAATGCGTACAACAGGCACACACACACACAGATGCATCACCGATGCGCAGCATGTACAGATATTTTCTCCTACTTTGCGCTGAAGTGTGCACTTGAAGTTTTCGGCAAGGCTATTTTAAAATCGCCACATACACGCGCAACTCTCACAACTTTTTTTTGCTGTTGAACTTTCTTTTCTGCTGACGCTACTTCTAGATTTTGCCATGCACACATTCAAGATGAAGCAAAAAACGCAAAGTGCCGCCGCAGCCGCAACATTCACCAATATGAACTCACACACACACTTAATTGGCACATACACAGGATATTTCGCAAGTGCCGCTGTTTTACATATTGCCGGTTATGCACTCACCTATATAATTGATTTTTGTATGGTCTTTGATTTATTTTATGCCGAACTTCTTTATATTTCAACGTTATTTTTGACAAAGGAATCCCAAATTCTATGACGAACCGTTTTCACGTAGTGTTGTCGACTGCTTACTAGTGTTGTTCAAGCTGTTTGTGCACAGTGTTGGAAACGAGTGGTAAATGTTAACCGGTCGTAAACTTATCATTAGCATCCTCCGCTTATTTGGCGGCATAGTCAAACGATAAGTAATCAAATATCGATAAGTTTCTTATGTGCGATCTATATTTAATTTGAATTATAAATGCTCCACCGGTCATGCTTTCAGAATTAGATTGATAAATGTCTTATCGTTTAAACACTAATAAATGCAACAGAGTAAATTTTATGTTATCGGTCTGTAAACTTAACATACCAAATGCTGCTTATTTGCAGCCCCAAAAAAACGATAAGTAATCGATCATCGAAAAGACAATTCAGTTATGATCTTTATTTAATTTGAATTATAAATGCGTTACTGGCCAAGCCATATAAATTGTTTTACAAAATGACACATCGCTTAAACACTAATAAATGCAACAGTTTCAACAGTTTGAACAATAATTGCTCACAAATGCACAAAGTCTCCCAGTTTGTAAATGAGGTAACAATTACATGCGGAACACGCCGAACTTGGTCGGATGACCAGCGTTATTAAGAGCCGCCTTCAGACTAAGGCCCAGCACTTGCCTCGTGTTGGCCGGATCAATGATGCCGTCGTCCCACAATCGAGCTGTGCTGTAGTATGGTGAGCCCTCCTTCTCGAACATTTCCACAATGGGTTTCTTAATTTTCTGGGCTTCCGCTTCGGTGAACTCCTTGCCGGCACGCCTGCGCTGCTCCTCCGTGATCTGGGACAGCACATTGGCTGCCTGAGTGCCACCCATCACTGAAATGCGCGAATTGGGCCACATGTAGAGGAATCTAGGCGAATAGGCACGTCCACACATGCCATAGTTTCCAGCGCCATACGATCCGCCAATGATCACCGTAAACTTGGGCACATTGGCGCAAGCCACAGCAGTGACCATCTTGGCACCGTTCTTGGCAATGCCATTGGCTTCCGCATCGCGACCCACCATGAAACCTGGAAGGAAATGTTCCGATTAGTCAAGGATCAGATCGGAGCTTGGCTTGCCAACTTACCCGTTATGTTCTGCAGGAAGACGAGTGGAATATTGCGCTGGGAGCACAGTTGGATGAAGTGGGCACCCTTGAGAGCACTCTCCGAGAAGAGCACTCCATTGTTGCCCACAATGCCCACTGTGCGGCCGTAGAGCTTGGCAAACCCACACACCAGAGTCTCGCCGTAGAGCTTCTTGAACTCTGTGAAGCGACTGCCATCCACAATGCGTGCGATCACTTCCCGTACATCGAAGCTCTTGGTCAGATTGGGTCCCACGATGCCGTAGAGCTCACACGGATCGTAGCGCGGTTCCTCCACAGCACTCAAATCCGATGGCTTGGCCAATTCAAAGTTCTGCTGACTGGAGTACAACAATTGCTCCTGGTAGGCATTGGTGGCATCCAGATTCAGATTGCTCACCACCTGGCGTGCAAGGTACAGAGCATGCTCATCGTCCACAGCATAATGATCCGTCACACCCGAGGTCTTGCAATGCAGATCAGCGCCGCCGAGATCCTCGGCGGAAACCTCCTCGCCAGTGGCAGCCTTAACCAATGGAGGACCAGCCAGAAAGATGGTGCCCTGTTTCTTCACAATGATACTCTCGTCCGCCATGGCAGGCACATAGGCGCCGCCGGCCGTGCAGCTGCCCATGACGACGGCAATCTGTGGAATCCCCAAGGCAGACATGTTTGCCTGGTTGTAGAAAATGCGTCCGAAGTGCAGCTTGTCGGGGAACACCTCAGCCTGGCGTGGCAAATTGGCGCCACCGGAGTCCACCAGATAAATGCAGGGCAAACGATTCTCCTGTGCGATTTCCTGTGCTCGCAAGTGCTTCTTCACCGTGATCGGGTAATAGCTGCCGCCCTTGACAGTCGCATCGTTGGCCACCACAACGCACTCCGTGCTGCAAAAGTTGCCAGAGGTTAAACATTCTTTAGCAGAAGAATGTGAGTTCCTTCTTACCCACAAACACGTCCCACACCAGTGACAATGCCACCTGAGTTGACCACCTCGTCGCCGTAGAGCTCGTGTCCGGCCAGTGTGCTCAGCTCCAGAAAGGGAGATCCCTTGTCCAGCAATAGATTTATGCGCTCTCTCGCCAGCAGCTTGCCACGCGACGTGTGACGCTCGTTGGCCTTGTCGCCGCCACCTGTGAGCACCTGGCTGGTCAAGTTGCGCAGCTGTGTCACCAGCTTGTTCATCTCGCTGGCATTTTCCTGCAGAGTAAATAGTTCAGAGTTCTGCGCCCCTTATGCTTGTTGTTGTTTATACCTTGAACTCGGCCGACTGCTTATCAATGTCGCTGGCCAGCACATTCGCCTCGCCCACGTGCAGCAGTCGCGTCTGGCTGCGCATCAGTTGTGTGGCCAGCGAATGTCGCAGCAGTTGGGTCAGTGGGAGCTTCAGCATGGTGGAGGACGCTTTGAATCTTATGGAATTTGGAGCTTAGATCACTGAAATGGTCGAAGATGTTACGTCAGGTGTGTCGGCGTGCGTGTGAACTCTGGTCACACTCAACGCGCGATCAGCTGTCATGCTGCCAATGGCGCCATCTAGTGTTCAATAGCATAGGTTATCAACTTCAAATTATGAATTTGCGGAGGAAAAAAATAATAAGAAAAATAAATTTTCAATAGAAATTAATAAACAACAAAATAAATGATCGCTGCACGATAATTGCTAAGCTCAATTTAAGCACTTTTCTAAAATGAAAGCTATTAAACTAAATAAACAATAATAATCAGAGCAAAAATTTAAATTTTATTGTTTGTAGAAATTTATTTAAACCAAACAACAGCAGCTACTTAACTTCGACTTTGGTAATTTTATATACCGATATTTATTGCAAATTGAACTTGTCACACGATAATGCAATTGGTTTTAGTCCAACGAGGATATAAAGTATGTACCTAGATTATTATTAATGTGTACTAATGGTTCTGCGAACATGTTAAAACGTGATTGTGCACGACGCGCTAAGATCTAATTCATAGATACGTTAGTTGTGTGGGCCTATGTGGGTGTGGGTGTGTGTCAGTGTGTATTGTAAATATATAGGACTTTATTTAAATATATAAGTTGTAGTGGTAACTATAGTCGTATTAATAATTTAAGTAGTTAACGCTGCTACAATACGATCACATGACAAACATAAACATTGGCTTACTTAATTTATTACTATTCAATTTGTTATTATGTATATAGGTAAAAACTATGTTTAGGTAATTCAGATAAAGTTCATTTGTTTGTTGCTCTTTCAAGCATTCCAAAAATTGTACTAGAAAAATATAACATTATATGCTGCCTCACCGGTTGCCCCCTTCCATCAGTTTCAATTCGGATCGATTATTAATTTGTTAATGCTCTTTTTGTTTCTGGCTGTTTGTTTGGCTTACTTAATTTTAATTTTGTGTAGCTTCAATTTAAAGCCCAGCACCTCGCTCAGCACACCCGAGAGGGCCGACAGAATGACCACCTTGATGGTTGTGAACAGATAGGGATTGGCACTGAGACCAGAGATCTTGAATGGCGTTTCGAGTTCCTTTAGCAGATCAGCTGCCAGCTTTAGTACGCTATTTGAGACCATTAGTTCGTCCTTCTTCTTAGGTTTCTGCTCGATTTGCAGATACAAATTGATTTGTTCGGTTATCAGCACCGACACGCTGCGGTATTTATGCTGAATCTTCTGACCCAGTGTCATGAAGCGCAGCAGATAGATGCCAATGGTGATGGACCAGACAAGAGCCTCCAGCGTGAGGTGTGTGTGAAGATGCACCGAATCCTTGAGCCACTCGACACTGAGAAAGGCCAACAGCAGCAATGTGACTATAAATGCAGCAGACACAATAATATCCACAGAGCGCTGAGGGCCACGTTTCTATAAACCAAAGATTAAAACCAGTGTTCCAGTATAAGATCACTTCGGTGCTTACCTTCAGATAAGATCGCACACTCAGCCAGGTCTTGATGTTGCGTACTTTGTTGAGCCGAAAGTGCGGCAGATCCGATTTGCGGGCGCGACGCGATGAAGTCAAGTGCGAGAAGAGCTTGGCATATAAAAAGCTGAAATGAGGTCAGACGAAGCGATAAAGACAAGCCTATAATGTTTATAAATTAACCACTTTACCGTTGCTTAAACGTGCGCTCCGCCACGGCGAATATCATGAACAGTATAAGCGTGAGGCAAAGACGTTGCACAAAGCCCAGAGCCAGCACAGTGCGCTCCCAACGCGCCTCGCCGAACGCAAAGCTGAAGAGTGTGAAAAAGGAGGACGATGACTTCTCCCACAGCAGTTGCGGCATATAGAAGTAGCTTATCTCGCTGCCCTTATCCGCATCAATTGTAATCTGTAAGCAAGCGTTCAATCAAAGATGTTTCACCAGTGGATTCTACTCCCATTCAGATCACGCACCTCACACAGCCGACAGAAGGTCGGTATCAGCGTCAGCAGGAAGGAGAAGAATATGCCAATGTAGATGTAATCGTTGGTCACACCCAGCGAATCAACACGCTCAATTATGCACGAGGCAATCTCCAAGACAGACAGCTGTGCCTTCTTCGTATCGCGCTGATCCCAAATGGTGCAACTGACTGGAAGAAAGACAAAGTATGAAGTTACTCAACTCGATTCCCATTGCGATAACTTACTGCGGTCCAAGCTGCTGTGCGGATTGAGTATGGTTGTGGGTGTTATGTCCAGCTCGGGCAGCTCCTCGTCACTGCATGCCTGATGCTTAAAGCCCTCATCCGATTGATCCAATTCCGAGGTGTAGCTGCAATCTTCACTGTTCGTTGTCACGCCAAGCCAATCGGTTGCCGATGTATTGCACTCTTGTGTGCCTGCCGAAGCAGGAGTCGATATAATGTCCGCGTCGTCGCACTCATCCGATTCGGCACAGCTGCTCGTCGACTCTCGGGATGTTGTTTTATCCGTTGCCTGTGCATTGATGCTTGTGTTGGAGGCATTGTTACTGCTGCTGGCACCACTATTCACATTCAGACGCAATCGAAGCTGACTTGTTTGAGTGGAAATTGATGTTGCCATGGCTCCACTCGCACTGCCACTCACATTGGGCGAATGATTGTTGTCCTCGCCACTGGAACTCTTGCCGTTCAGACTCTCGAAGCCATCATCCTCGCCAATGCTTCTTCGTTGTCTGAAACTGGGATCTAAGCGGGCCGCATTCGGCGGTGTGATGTTTCCCGGATCAATGCTGGACGAGGGCAGGTCGTTCTGATCGAATGTGGCATAGATCTGGATGGGAGTATGCCAGTTGACATTGCGCTTCTTATGCGGACTATCATGTGCAGCGCCGGCTACCTGTCTGAGATCATAGATGGGTTCTGTGGGTGTGGTGCTATCAGCTGCTGCAGCCTGATGATGTACGGTGGTGGCAGTCGTGCCTGTAAAGGTTTCTTCATTGGGAATTGGTGAACACGTGCAGGGTTTAAGCTCGACAATGTTGCTGCTGCTGGCGGAGGTTGGTTCAGTGGTCATGGATGTCAGTTTGGCACGTCGTGCAGATAACGAATGATTGCTACTGGTCTGGGCTATGTCAGGATCCGTCTGTCGCAAGCTGTAAGTATTCAAAAATATGATTACTTCCGGAAACGTTTCGTGATTAACTGCTGCTGGTGCTTACCGCACGAACTTCTTTCGTCGACGCACACGATGCTCTCGAGGCGTATTGGATTTCTCACTTAAGCTGGTCATGGAGAAACGACGCAATTTACTCTTGCTGCTTCCCAAGGGACTCGTATTCGTGGCAACAATCTGTGAGTGTATCAGGCTAATCAGCAAACTCAATGCGCAGGGTATTAGCAATGCGCTGAGCAAGTCAGCATTCTCTTCCGTCTGCTGCTTATCGACAGCACGCGTGGGCGTGGCTGGTGCAGCAGTTCCATTCGCTTCCTGCTCGTAGACAAGCGGCGTAATGCGATTGCTGTGTATGATGTATATGGCCCAATTGATCAGTTGCGTGATGTATAGGCACAGGATGAACGCAAAGGCATTCGGCGTCGTCTGCTTGACCCACCATTGTGCGTACAGTGGCAACAGTAGGTATCGCAAGATGGCCAAACGGATGACGGTGAGCAGCGTTTGCTTCGGCTTTGCCTTGGGAAATGTCGAACCTAGGCGGAGATACATATTAACAGTATATCATATAGATATGTATTTCATATAGTCACCTCTGACAAGATCCACATCGATCAGTTCCGTTTTAAGTTTGGTGTTCTTTAGATTGACGCTGTTGAACCCATCCAGAATTCGCTGCTCGACGGTTTTCTCCCATTCTTGCTTATCATAGGTGCCGATTCTTTTCTGGTACCTAAAAAATAGGTAAAATAATTACATAAATTTACTACTTATATTAATTATATTGTGCAATTCACTTACCATGCGACAATTTCATCCAATTTCATAGTAAAAATGACATATACCCCGCTAAATTGTCACGCGCCTTGCTGGGAAAGAGAAAACCAACAAAGTCCGGATTTTATATTATATCATATTAATTCATTGTTGTTAAATTAGTTGTACAATTACAGAAAAACCCCATGCGCTGGCACCAATTGAATTTTGACCGAGTCGTGGGCAGTAATCTTTTCTTGAAAATTCCAGTAGTTGCGGTACTTATGTATTATGCAGTGGATAAGCAAATGCTTTCTTTGATTAAAGCTAGTTAGTTAGGCGTTTGAATTATTAACAGAAAACTGGTTTGCAAAATTAAACTTGCCGCCTAAAACATATGTTTGATTAAGCACTTCGGAAGTGTTCGATCGGGCGCTGTCGCAATTTCATATACAACAAAGCGGGATCTATGATAAGCCACTAAACACACCACAACATATTGTCGTGCGTCGATAAGAAAATCAATCAATAAGTGTCAATAACAAATTGTTGTGGTTCGGAAAATACCCTAACGCAACGAATAAACAAATATCAGTTAATTGATATAATCATACTTATTTACAATGTTTACTTTTGTTATTACGCAATATATTCTTCAATAATCGGACATTGGCCTGCAACAAGACGAAACACCTGTTTCTAACAACTTTGGCATATTGTTAGGGTGTACAAAAGTCGCATACAATACTTGTGTATACAAAAACAGCGATTTGCAGCTGATAACTTTCACCTTCACATTGATATGCGACAAAGAGCTTAAAGCTGAAGACAAAGTGGACAGACAATGTGTCTTTTCGCGGCCAGTTGACGAAATTGTTTACAATTGTTAAAACCGTACAGAGGGCGGGGGAACAAATATGAAAAAAAAACAGAGACAGAAATTGTTATGGTATGTTGACAATGGGGCGCCTCTGCAATGTTAAGAGTTCAAGGTGAACCTATTCTGTGTGTCTTAAGGGGTTCGCTAAGTGCAGTTCCATTGAATGCTGGTCCAATCAATACACTTTGCATTCATCGATTTGTAGTTTACCTTAAATTTCCGAAACCTTAATCGATTTTATGCAGTTTCGTGGGGGGCGCCTGTTAACTAAACACTTTTAGTACTCTTCGATTTTGTGCTTAATTAAAACTGAGCCGCCGTCACTGTTAATTTACAATGCACTACGCACACCAAAGCCAATTTGTTGGTGTTTTGTACTTGCATTAACGCCCGAATTGCCTGATGGACGGGACAAACGCGGCAGAACGTCTTACGCTAACAAAATTCTGGGAGATATGTGTGCAGTGTGACCGTACACTTTAAGCCCACATATCTCGAATTTGACTTGCTTTGAGTGAACATGTGTTTTATTTAACAGAAATTGTGGTCACTCTACATAAGTAAATTATAATCGATTATTGTTATGGCGCATGGTATCGAAATAAATCGTTATAAGCCAATTTTAAATTATGAATTGCATGAAATTTGAAAATTAATGTTAACGTTTTTTAATATAATCCATCCAACATCCGATAAATCCATTCGTTAATATTGTTATTTCTATATATATGTACTGTGTTTATTTATGATTTGATAGAATAATATATTGTATGTTTTCTATGAATGCATTTTTAATTTGTTTTGCCCTAATGCCGCCCATGTGCTCGCAGCTGTTCAGAATTTGGATATTTACGCATTTCACAATTGCTCTTTAAACCATCATTCTTGTTATATATAGACACACACACACACACTTACAATATATGCACGATAAATATGTATATTCGTGAGTACTTTGCTTGTTTTGTTTTTACAGGAAGTTTCGTAAGACCACCGAGCGTCTCTATATGTATTCGCCGAGCACAAGTGTCGAGATCGAGATGCATAAACAAAGAATTGCAACGCAAAGGAGACGACGTGAAAGAATCTCTCTCTCATTTTCAAAATTTTCACCATACTCTTTGTGCGTCCATGCAGCGGCTCATCGCTCGCTCTATCGCTCATTCCAAAAGCTATGGGCATCGAAAAAGCTACTACCGAAATATAAGATCCCTAAAGCTTGACTAGGCCTCTTGGATGGCACGATATGTTCCCCTAAAGACTTTCAGTTGCGAGCGGACCTCTGCACGGAGTGGAACAAAATTTGAAAACTAATAAAGAGTACAGTCCGCGGGAAACATTCAATTAATAGAAAAATATATACATACACTTCTATATATGTATATATATTTATATATATAATCTAATTTTCTCATATATACCCTATATATATTTTCGCCCGTATTTATATGAGCACAAAATATATGTATTAGTGTACGCGAAAGAAATAAGATTTTTCAACTAAAAATAGTGCCTTAATTTTGAAAATTATAATTTTTTAACTCAACGACAAAGCTGCTAAACGACGAATTTCAAACCTCCACAAAAGCAATAAAATATATATATTAATAATAATATTGAAATAAAATTCAAATCAACACACACACACGCACGCATGTTTGAGTTAAGAGTTT
Organism: Zaprionus africanus; assembly: GCA_018151435.1. Lineage (NCBI taxonomy): Eukaryota > Metazoa > Arthropoda > Insecta > Diptera > Drosophilidae > Zaprionus > Zaprionus africanus. Next base: position 11,627,986 of record JAECXB010000118.1, read on the forward strand.
GAACCCGAAACGAATAGTAATTAGGGGATAGAAAGTATCGAGAGAGAAGTCGAAGCAAAGATGACTTTCACGCGATTAAAAACTCTGACATTGCTCGTGTGTACGTTGCTGGCACTGAGTTTTCCCGGATATGTGAATGGCGCTAACAAGAAAGGATCGCAACCCGCGGCGGCGGCGCCGCTCGAGCCGGAGGCCGTCATCGAGGAGGTCAATGCCAAGCAGTTGGAGAAGCTCTTGGCCGACAAGGATTATGTTGCCGTCTTCTGGTGTAAGTACCAATACAGCTGAACGAGCACTCACACACACACACACACACACGCACACAAACATTCAGTTGTTGTTGTAGCTAGTAATGGGCAAGATCCGGGCGTTCGATTTAATCTTCTTGAACGCACGATGGCCATGCGACTCGAAATAGTAACAGAAGCCATATTATATAAATTTTCTCTAGTGAAAATTCTAAAAATTCGCATACAAGTGAAAATATGTGAAAAATTTCGTTGTACGAAATGTCTTGAGATTTTCATTCGGTTTATTTTTTCGACTTTTTTTTCTTCATTTTGTTGGTAGTAGTCTTCGTTTCGGTTTTTTTCTTTTTGTATTTGTATTTTTTCTTTTTGTTTTTCTTCTTTTTGTTCCTATTTTCCCCCTTGCGTTCTGTTTATGAGTAGAAATCGCTTTGGCTGTGAGAAATTGCCGTCTCCGTGCGTTGTTGTTCTTCTTATTTTAGCGCTTTTTGCAATACATGTGTGTGTGAGTGTGTGTGTGTGTATGAGTGTATTTGTGTGTCGCCAGAGTAGTTTTTGTTGCTTTTTGGTTAGATGAATTTGGCGCAAACGCTTGGCATTCAAGGGACAGCTAGAAAAATTGGCCACAGACAGAGCTAATGCCCCCCTCCAGTTCCAGTCCGACGATCGGCAGTTAGACTGATATATAACTTTATATCGAACAGTTTATTTCCCTGCAGGCAAGAGAAATTTCGCTTTATGAGCAACCATTAAAATGTTAATTGAATTATTCGAAAGCATAGAGAACATATAGAAATTGAAAGCCAATTTCATATAAACAAACAGCAGACCCCGTGCGATTCGAATTTATCATTTTAAAAATAGCCTCCATAAACATGTTAAATAATTCTTCAAGCGTTAATCACCTTCGCGCCTGGGATATTGTTTCGGCCGCTCGAAGGTTTCCACGCATTTTCCAACTATACAAATAGATATAGATGTGCTATAGATAAGTTTTCTGATAATTGAACTGAATTACTTCAATGCCGCAAGTTAATATAAAATATAGACAGAAAACAGCTAAACATATTTCAAGTGCATTAGTCAACGTATCAAGATATAGATTTATCTTCCCCGTCTCTCTCTCTCATTGATTTCCACGAAAGCAAAATCGCCTTCGCATTTTTATGAATTTCCAAAATGTTCGCTTGTTGACACTGAAAAACATTTGTGCACATGAAAAACTCAAACTCAATGACTTGGACAAACAAACAAACAAATCGAAATGAAACGAATTGAAGCGGATTGGCAATAAAAATCCTCAGCTGTTTGTTGTTTCAAGTAAACGCTATTCATGTTATTGCAATGCGTTGTGAAAATACATATTCCCAAGAGATATAATCAAGAACAGTCTGTAATACGGATACAGTTATTTGTGGCAATTCATCGAGCAGCAGACAGTGCGTATACACAATTTGTCTGTCTGCATATTGCGTATTCGCAGCTGGTCGATCAAAAAAAGACTCTAAAAAGCTACCAACAGACTTGCGGGCGGCTAGTCATCAAAATCTAAAGTGTTCCTTTGCCTTTTGGGATTTTTACTGAACACAAGAAGTTCGATTCTTTATAAACAAACGGTGTTTATTTTGTTTAGATCCAGTAGGAACCGATGTTAACTAAATCGAATTGGAAAATAAATAAATCTCAGCAGAGTTTACTTTTCTATAAGCGGAATAAGCTGGAGTAAGGTGTGGCATGACTAGCAAATACCCTGTGAAGAACTTACTGATTAATCTCAATGGAATAATTGATGTAAATTTCTATTAACTCCCATTAAATCGACAGCTTAAATTAGCGCCAATTTGTTACGTTATCTTTAAGAAATATAAAGATATATATCCATGTACTATATATTTAAATATAATGAGAATTACAAGTCAATTGAAACTTCTGCTCTCTACCAAGTCAATCACATCCGGTTTCTTCTTTCGCTTGAGGTCTGAAATATTTGACAAATAATTATTGAAGATTATATATTGTATGTGGTATAATGCTTGAGAAGATTCTATAATGCATATGGCATAATGCATGGGCGTGCAACCACCCAAAACCAAAGAGATGACGAGAGCGCCAACACATTGGCAATCTCTTTTGTGTGCTGGCGAATTCATTTCCCTAATAGTGGCTGCATGCGATTTTATGAATTAATTTAGCAAAATGCCGTTGGCCGTTGGCAGTTGGGCGCACATTAATAGCTAACCATACCATATATATACGATATAGACGATATACACGATTTGCACACTGCATAGATAGACATATACCCAATGCGATTGCGATTGCTCTGCTGCCGCTGTCATTTCATTCACTAGCCTGGCCTGGGCTAGGCCCCAAAATGCCATTAGCGGTTCTTGCTCTCTAAAAGGGCGAAGAAGAAGAAGAGGAGCAAAGGGAGGCGGAGGGTGCACCACCGATGATGCATCCTGAGCGGACTATGAATAATTGCCACGGCATTTGGCGTCACACGCGACAGTTGCTAGCCGTCAATTCATGTTGGTATCTTTATGCGCTTTATTTTGCTTTACAAATCTAATAAGCCGATTAGAACAGCCCCCCCCACACTTATTCATATATATAATTATCATAAATTGTTCAAATGTTCGATTCGTTTGCAGATGCGCGTAGCTGTGTGACCTGTGATAAGGTTTTAGCAGAGCTCGAAAAAATCGACGATGACACCGATTCCTTTGGTGTGGACTTTGTGAAAATAAACGACAAACGACTAGCTAAGCAATATGGCATCAAGACCTTCCCGGCGCTCACCTACTTCAGGTAATTGGTCATCAACTTAATGGGAGATTACCATGAGTTAACTGCCATCTACATCACACAGGGAGAAGGAACCCATTATCTATGATGGAGATCTCATGGATGAGGAGGGCGTGCTCGATTTTCTAACATCGCTCGAGGCAATGGATCTGCCCGATCGCATCGAGGAGGTAAACGCTAAGATATTGCAAAAGATTATCGAGGATACCGACTTTGTTGCCGTGCTATTCTGTGAGTACAAACTCTTCTCTGCTCCCATTCCCTTTTCTTTCTCTTTCTGTCTCTCTATATATCTTTATGTTTATATTTTACTTTACTTTTATTCTTATACATTGGTGGATTATATTCGATTATATTTACTTCAAAGCAGTTGCAGTTTTTAGCGTTAAAAGAACAAACAAATACAATGATCATAAAAAAACACTTAAGAAACTCCAGTTAAGCTCTCTTGTGACTAAAATTCATACAACTTAGGTACAAACTACATATATACCTAGTAATGTATGTACATATATATAGATATCTGCTAACCTTACTGTACTATCTTGTCACTAACCCCAAGCAAACGCCGGCGGCAACTTAACTATATATACTATAATATATACTATAATAGATCTATCGTAGCGGCGGTACTTACTGCCCCTAGACACTTCTAAGCATACGCGTACATATCGTATTTATCCAAGCAAATATATATATATCCGTATGCGTTGTATCTATTCAAACGACAACAGGTCCTGATCATGAAACCTGCCCGCCGAGGGTAATGGGTAAGTTTGTGCATATGTTATCGGATTCTGTTCTGTTGACTTCTCATCATCCCCAAACAAGAATCCTATCCAAATCTCAAAAGCAAAACTAAATCAATTCTAAAGTATGTTATGAAACATTCCCAGTCCTTAATAATTTTCCTCTAAATCGAAATGTTCAACAACAGTAAATTACATATGCACAAAAGCCTCCAAAAAGTCTCACACACACACCTTAAACCGATGTATAAATCTATTTGTAAATATCTATAACTCTCTTTCCCTCATGTGCCTGTCTGTGTCTATATACGAGTGAATATTGAGCAGCTTCGAAGCCCCTTTTTAACATGAATGTTCTGAAGTTAACTCTGCTTTAAGCTTAATGGAAATTGAGTCTCTAATGAACCAATCAAATTACAAATCAAAGCTCAGATTTTTAGTTTTATCAGTAAGAAATTTAACTGAATATTGTATATTTTATTAGTCTTTAGTCTCAGTAAAGGGCATGCAGTACTAAATATAGACAAGATTACGTCAAAAAGGAATATACTGTATGCGTACAACCTTTCTCATCATTATAAAAGCCATTACTCATGTCAAAACTCATGCATATATATTTAGTTTCTACGCAAATTGAAATTCAAGTCGATTCGTTATGCCGGAAATGAAAAAATTAGTTTAACATATAGTATTTATTATTTTTTTATTTAAAGTCAACTACGGTCAATCTGTTTAAAGTAAAACAATTAATTTAAATTATAAAAATAAGAATTAATTTATGGTAAAAACTTAAATAAGAAGAAAAGAATTAAATTAAAAGTTTTTTGGATTCAACCAGAAGTAAAAAAAAAAAAAAAAAAAAAATTTACTGAGTAGAAATTAAAAAGACGAGTCTTGATATACTTACTGTACAACTGATTCTACATTAGTAAAAAAATCTATTTACTGGCAAACAATCTGCCTTCGCATAATAATCATAAAACTAAACTAAATTAGAATGGATATTACGTATACGTAGCTATATATGTGTACATGTATAATTAAGATTACAACAACAACAAGAACAGGGAACGGGTGTCGTCGTCTGGGCTCTGCGCCAGGCAGTGGCACAATCAGCCCATCGAATCGTTATAGAAAACACATCAAAAGCAACAACAACCATCATATAAAATACTGTACTGAACCGTCTGACGATTCGTCTATTTGTCTGTCTTCCCATCAATGTGTAAAACACACACTTTGTTTGGCATATTAAGCATAAATTGCATGTACTATATAGTATATATGTATGTTATATACGCATGATATAATTGGTCGATATACGCAGCCAGCATGGCCTAAGAAGCTGTATGGATTCGCGGGCGTTTATAATTAGTTGAATGTGGAAATATTTTGGCCACAGTTTATGGAACAAAAGGAAATGCTTAATTCTACAGCGAGAGAGAGTGGGAGAGAGAGAGGGAGAGAGAACATAAACTTTACTCAGTATTTATCTAACATTGTATGGGCCTGGGCCCAATGTCGTGTGGCGGGTGCAGAGAGGGGGTTGAGTGGGTTGGGGGTGGTCCAACAAGAACAACAATGTGTGGCAAGTTTTATTTATTTGTTTTTGTTCTTTTCCTTTTCTTTTCTTCTCAATGTTCTCTTCCTCTTCGCCGTATTTTCAACACATCTGAGCCACCTACAATTTTAGTTCTATAAATAAAAAGGCGAAGCAGTTGCTTGGCCAACAAAATGATTTTTCGCTGCTGCTGTTATTTTTGCTCAATTTTCAAACAACTAACTGTATACGCGCGTGCATATATAGCACACAGACACACACATACGCATTAAACATTTATACATGTGTGTGTGTGTGTGCGTATATATCAATAGTACATGTATTTTTATCAAGCGCAGACAGCGCACAAAGGTCTCAGCAGAGATGATCAGCATGTAGGTGAGACAAGAACAAGATATTCTGCCTTCTTGCGCATCTATTGTTCAGACGATAGTATGCAGAGTAAGTCTTCCCAGCATACCCTGTAGATAAGGTTGAAGATCAGTGATTTATACCCTGTAGATAAGGATGAAGATCAGTGATTCATAAATGCAACAATTTCCACTTCTAATGAGAGATGATGTGTTAAAAAATAGTTATATTTATACATATACCTACTTATATTTACTACATATATGTTTACTATCGATTAGTATCGATAGTTAGTACGCACTATCGATATATTGTTACTTAATTGTAAAGTAATAAGAAACTAGTTTAATATTGCAAAAAAGATGAACAGAGCCACTCAAAGAGATTCTTGCATGCTACTCACATACCCTATTCGTATTACAGGGTATGCACAAGGTACACAACATCCCTGCACACTCTTGTTTTTGCCGAGAACTGCAGACAGACAGCACTTTTAATTGCTTTTGCATACAGCAATACATCAAGATGCTGGCACACACGAGCCGGCATGGATGTCATTATGGGCAGCTCTTTAGTTGCAGCCAAATGCAAATTTACATAATATTATATATAAAGACACACACACAACTCTGTGTGTGTGTGCGTGTCTTAGCCGACTGACTTGCACTATTTTTAGTATTTACCCAAGACTGCCGTAAATTCATTAATGCATTTTGCATACTAAATGCGAGTTTACAAAACGAGGAACGAGAAAACGAGCAAAATGAATATAAGAGAAACCTGTCAAAATTATAAACATAAACATGTTTAGTCACTGTCGCCACACAGTAATGTATGGCTGGCAATGTGAGCATGACCGTGTGTGTGCGTGTGTGTGTGTGTGTGCATGGCCTTGCCACCTTGGCGACACCCACTCACCCAGGCAGATATATTGCCTTTAATTTATGCACGAAATTTTCATCGAGAAATTTTACGCTTGAGAACATTAAAATGTTTCGATTCTTTGTTATTCATTGTTAACAATAAAGATAAAATATTTAACAAATTAACTATACGATAAACAGTATTTAAAAGAACAGAATACATATGTTGTACTATATTTTGAATAAATTCAGGAATTCAGAAATTTCTAATCAGAAAACCTGAAAACATACGATATTCATCGTGTAGCTTATCGTGTAGATATATACTTAAGATATTTATTTTAATTTAAATATAAAAGCAGATTATAAATAGTAATTAAGTAAAACAGGCGTTTAATTTATAGTTACGCCTGCAGAGAGATCGAATATTACGTATACGCAGCGCATGCCAGAGCGAAAGCTCACATAGGCGAGTGCAAGGCAAAGATGATAAATGTTGAGGGAAAAATAGAAATCACAAAAGCAAGAGCTTTTCTATAAGAGCACACAAGCTGAGCAGACTTTCTCTCTTTCTCTTTCTCTAAATTCTTTTGCAACAGGTTGTATACAAGGTAGAATATTATTATTAACATAATAATAATATTTATGCGGGTTTCTGTAAACAAGAATTTGATTTGATTGGCTAATGCGATTTCCAACACCTTTTTCTGGCTGCCCAAATGGTCTAATACATCTCTAATCTAAACTATTCTATTCTTGTCTTGCATGCAAAGCATTTCGTTAAGTTTAACCCTGCCCAAGCATATATAGCATATAATAACTGTACTGGTTGTGCCCTTTTCCTTGAATAAATCATGGAAAACACCGTCCCAATGAAACCCCGAATCGAACTAAAAGTGTATAAATCGTTGTACTAAGCACCAATCCAACCATCCAGCCAAGTCCAATGTCAATCCTGGATGGACTTGAGCTTTGAGCGAACGATCTATCTAATCTTTGTCCATATACATATGTATATATGTATATATATGTATAACCAGATAAACAGCAATGCCGCAAGTGTGCCAAGGCCTTGCAGGAACTGGAGAATATCGACGACGAGGCCGATCAACTTGGCATTGGTTTTGTGAAGATTCACGACGAGGCTCTGGCCGATGAGTATAACTTGGGTGCACTGCCAGCATTGGTCTACTATCGCCATCAGACTCCGATCATCTATGAAGGTAGAGAGTATGCTACCCTGTGTCTGATACCCTGTCCCTCCTAATTGTCCGTCTGTGTGTGTGTGTGCCGCAGGTGAACTGCAGCGTGAGGAGGATGTGCTGGAGTGGTTGGTGCAGAATAAATCAACCGGAGACGAGGACGATGTTATCGAAGATGTCACCTCCAAGACGTTAGCAACACTAATTAGCAATATCGATAACTTGGTTGTGCTATTCTGTATGTATACATTGATATCAATCAACACACTCGATAGCAAACTATCGCATTGTCTGCAGATGATCATGGCAACGATGATTCGATGACCGTGTTGGAGGAGCTAGAACAAATCGACGATGACTGCGATAAGCATGGCATTCAGTTTGTGAAGATTGACGATGCCAAGGCGGCAGCCGATTTCGGAATCGATACGGTACGATAGTCGATAATAAACTAAAGTTAAAGAATGTAAAACAATCGAATGTGGAATTCCGAATTCGCAGATTCCGGCAATTGTGTACTTTGAAAAAGAAATTCCAAACGTTTACGACGGCGATCTCATGGATGAGGAACAGATACTGAAATGGCTCCTGGGGCAATTGGAGCACGATGAGATTGAGGATGTTACCGATGAAATGCTCGATACAATGATCAAAGAGGGACGCGTCATTGCAGTGCTGTTCTGTAAATATGTATACAATAGTTCGAAGATCGGAGCATTTTTGATCCATAAACGATAACATTTTGCAGACGACAACAACGACAAGAAGTCTCAAAAGGTGCTGGAAGAGCTTGAGAACATCGACGACGAGTGCGATGCATTGGGCATCACCTTTGTGAAAATCGACAATCCTGAGGAGGCCGTTGAATATGGCATCAATAAAGTTCCTAAACTGATATACTTTGAAAAAGGCATTCCAACGATATACGAAGGCAATCTGGAGGATGAGGAGAAGCTATTGAAATGGCTCGAGGAACAAACGAGTTCCGATCAGATTGAAGACATTACGGATGAAATGTTGGATCTGATCATTGAGAAAATGCCACATGTTGCTGTGCTCTTCTGTAAGTGATTTCCGAGCCAATTCCGAACAAGTCCCTCGGATATGCAAGTGAAAATGTATTGTAGATAATGTATAGATCGTATGTGTATATATACCGTGCACATGCAAATCAATGTTGTACAACCGGGGTGTGTCTGAGTGTCTGCCGTAATAATTTAACTATCTTCTGCTCGATGTGCTTGTAAATTGATTAATTTTAAACTCGCTTCGACTAATCAGTAAACAAACAAAACTAAACCGGAAATATTTCAGATTTCTTTTAGGTTTGAACCAATTCTCTTGGGTAGGTTACTCAAAACATTCCTTTCGTAGTATGAACCCAGTTACAAGTTGAGAGCTTTTCAGTAGTAGACATGTTTGATGCGTTTTAGTTTTGGCATAAACCTTATAAGAATCCCTCCAGTAATCGGGTTAACTCTTTCACAGATGACAAAGATCAAAAGAAATCACAGAAAATCCTCGCAGAATTGGAAAACATCGACGATGAGTGCGATCAGAATGATATTGCCTTTGTCAAGATCGATGATGATAAGGAAGCCAAAGAATGGGGTATTGATGAGATCCCATCGATTGTACTCTTTGAACGTGGTATTCCACATATCTACGAGGGTGATCTGATGAAAGAGGACGAGCTCCTTGGCTGGTTGGTGCATCAGAAGCGTTACTCTGAAATTCCCGAGGTTACCGATGAAATGAAGGATAAACTGGTCGAGAACACCGAGCACTTGGCGGTTATCTTCTGTAAGCAATTGGAACCTTTCTAAAATATTAATTTTATATAAACAACTTGATCCTGTTCCACAGATGACAAGGACGATAAACAGGACATGCGCATTCTGAACGAGCTGGAGAACATTGACGATGAACTGGAGAAGGAGGGCATCGTGATTGTGCGCATCGATAACGCCGCTGAAGCCAAGGAATATGGTCTCGATCACTTGCCAGCTTTGATTTACTTTGAGAACAAAATTCCTGCCTTGTACGAGGGTGATCTGATGAACGAGGATGAGGTGCTCGAATGGCTGTTGGTGCAGAAAAAGACTGCCACCATTGAGGAGGTCACCGACGAGATTCTTGTGAATCTGATCAACGAGCACGAATATGTTGTTGTCTTCTTTACGGGTCCCTGCGAGCCCGGAGAGTCCTGTGATCATACACTGAGTGCTCTGGAAAGCATCGACGATGAGCTGGACGAGGCTGGCATCATATTTGTTACCACTGAGGATACCGGCATCGCAAAGAAATACAATGTCAAAACCTATCCACGTCTGGTGTTCTTCAGAAACCGTGATCCGCTGCACTTTACTGGTGATCTGGATGACGAAGACGAAGTTTTGGCTTGGATCACCGATGACGAAACTCTAGAGATTCCCGGCAAAATCGAGGAGGTCAACGTCAAGATGTTGGATAAAATTTTGGCCGAAAACGATCATGTTGTCGTGTTCTTCTGTAAGTTCGAGAAACTTTGTTTAATTTAAATGTTTTTCAAATGATTTCTTTTTGTTCTCGCAGACGCCGAAGGGGATAAGAAGGCACAGAAGATCCTCAACGAATTGGAGAACATCGACGATGAATGCGAGGAAAAAGACATCGACTTTGTAAAGACATCCGACGACGATATTGATAAGGAATACGATCTGCCCGGTCTGCCGGCGCTTGCATTTTATAGACATAAGTTTAGAACAATTTACACCGGTAAGAACATCCACAAATTCTTATATAGGTATATAGTACATATAGCTTCTTGTTCACAGGTGATCTGATGAAGGAGGAGGAAATCCTGGAATGGGTTATTGATCTACATGAGTCTACGGCTGATGTCATCGAGTCGGTGGATCGCAAGACGCTGCAAGTGTTGATCAACGATGTGGAGCATCTGGCTGTTTTCTTCTGTGCGTTTTACAGCACTTAAAGAAGCTTAAAGAACTTTTTTAATTAATTTTAATATGCTCACTAGATGATGATGACTGCGAAACATGCTCTGGCATTCTGGAAGAACTGGAGAACATCGATGACGATACCGATAAACATGGAATTCAGTTTGTCAAATCGAACGATGTCAAGTTGGCCCATGAAATCGGTATTTTCGCATTCCCAGCCTTGGTCTACTACGAGACAGGCGTTCCGATCATGTATGATGGTAAGTCTGGACAGTTCCAAATACTTAAGATCAAAACTGAATAACCGTTTTCGCCTTGCAGGTAATCTCAAAAATGAAAATCGAGTGCTGCAGTGGTTAATCAATCAAAAGAGTAAGCGTTCTTGTTTCCAATGTTCTCTCCGCTTTCTAACTCACGCTCATATGCCAAACATTCAATACAAAACTTAGTTGGGCCCACAATATCTCGGCCAAACTACACAGAGATTGCATATCAATATGTCAATATCAGTATCAATATCAATATCAATATCAATTCCAAGCAAGTCGGATGTATCAATATCATTCTACCCGTTTCTAGCCATATTTGTAATGTGCAAAACGTAATGAATACTTTCGATATACGATATACTAGGCGACGATGACGATGCAAGTGATGAGAAAATTGTTAAGTTGAGCTATCCAAAAGAAAGTGATGTGGATAAGAGACAAAGACTAAAGCGTCTGCAGCAAACGATCCGAAAGGAAAGATTACGAAAGCAAAAGCACCATAACAGAAATGGTGACGATGATGACGATGACGACGATGACGATGACGATGACGATAATGGTGATGGTAAAAAAATTGACGATGACGAAGACGATGGTGACGATGACAATGATGACGACGAGGATGACGATGATGAAGACGATGACGATAAGGAAGACGATGACGATGATGAAGACGATGACGATAACGATAAAAATGATGACGACAACGATGAAGACGACGACAATGATGACGATGACGATAACGATAATGACGACGACGACGATGATAACGATGACGACGACGACGATGATAACGATGACGACGACGACGATGATAACGATGACGATGATGACAATGACAACGATAACGATGACGATAACGATGACGATGACGATAACAATGACGATGACGATGATGGTAATGATGATGATGATGATGAAAATGATGATGATGAAGATGACGACGATGAAGATGACGACAATGACGATGATAACAACGATGACGATGACGACAACAACGATGACGATGACGATGACGACAATGATAATGACGATGATGACGACGAAGACGGTGATGATATAAACAACGATAATGACGATGATGATGACGATGATAATGACGATGACGATGACGATGACGATGACAATAACGATGACGATGACGATGACGATAACGATGACGATGACAATAACGATGACGACGATGACGATAAGGACAATGATAATGACAAGGACAATGACGACGACGACGACGATGATGATGATGATGACGATAATAAAGATGATGAAAATGGCGACGATGATGAAGAACAAGATATAAGCAAACAAGTATACAAGCACAGAGCTAAAGGCAGAACGATACATCGCCTTTCTGAGCTCTGCTCAGGTCGTCTTTTCGATGAAATAGGTAATACATGAATGTGAGTTGCCATTGCCGCACTAACTGAAGTTGTTACTTGTTGCGAACTCCTCCCCGACCTTTCCCCGACATCCACAAACACAAAACTCAAAACAGAAAACCTATTCACAGTAACGCACACTACAGTATTTTCATTGTCTATCTACAGACTCGGGTAAAAGGATTTCAAAGAGTGCATTTCACAAAGGTAACAAACGATTCCAAATGATTTCGATACCTACAGAAAGTATCTCAATGTGTGCTTCTGTGCTAAAGCAAATCATCTACACTCATAAGATACATGGAAATTGGAGTTATAGACGCACTCACACACATACAAAAACTCGCACACACACACACACTTAATGCCACGTCAATGTTTGCCCTGGTGTATGTATTCGACCTAGTCCCAATGCTTCGATTCCATCCGAAATGTTGTTTTGAAGATCCCCTTCCCCCTACTACTTTTTCTTCTTCTTCAAAAAGTGAACAAATTTGGTACAACATGAAAAAAATCAAAAATAAAATAATGCAAAAATCATAGCTGACACAATGTTTGAAAAAAATATATATTAAAAAAATAAACTATATTGATTTTAATTTCTTATAATTTACAAAAAAAAAGAAGTTCTTTAATATAATTATGAAATAATGCGAACGAGAAAAACTGTTAATAACTTGATTGTCTCGACTATTGATATAATTACTCTCATTTATTACTTAAGTAATCGTTTTTAATTGTTAATCTTAATTAATAATATCGAACCATCCTGTGCTGAAAATAATTGAATAATTATTTTTTTAAAAACCAAACGGAAAACGAACGAAAAACTGAAAAGAGAAAATTGTACAACGATCCGAACATTGAACTTTACTTAGTACAAACTGAATTAGGTTCAATACAATTCCAATACAACCTGTACAGTCAGCATCAAAAGCATTTTGTCAGTTATTAGTTAAAGCAAAATTAATGTTTAAAAATTGAAAGAAAGTGTTTAATTCTGTTCATTCATAAAGCACGCTTCTCTACTCCAGTACTTGAACAAGAAATCAAACTATCGTGAAGAGATTCTCTCTGTCTCTCTCTCTTGATCTTTCTATATAAATATATATATAACGAAAATCGTACTAACTGCTCTTTGTGGTGATTTTTTTCCGAAAGGTGTTGAAAAATAAAAGCAACTTTACGACTTTTATTTCGTATTTCTCGCCTCAATCTTTATGCACTTTTGTTTACTTTTGATTCTTGTTAGTGAAATTTCTGAAAACAAATAAAAAAAATATAAATTTAAATTAATAAAACAAAAAAATAAAAAAAAATACAACAAAATTTCAAGAACTAAAACAATCTGACAAAATGTTTTTGTTTGTTTGCTCACACAGATGACGAATGTTTCTATGTCGGATTGGGTCACGACGGCTATTCAGCTAAGCGCGGCAACAATTTTGTGCCCAACGATTACAAACCATTCCAATGCTGTCCAACCAAATTGGAGAAGTCAACGAAAGTTCCTAAAATGACGGCCCAGCGCATCGGACACAGTGACGGCGAGTCGAGCAAGCGTTCGGGTGGCAACTTCAAGTTCACCTCGTCCACAACGGCACCCAGCAAGCCTGCACCCAGCAAGATTGTCTCCAAGAAGCAAGCCAAGCAGAATAATGATGACGATGATGATGACGACGACGACGATGATGTGCCACTGGTGAAGGTGTCCTATGCCAACAAGCGATCGGGCCAGGGTGCCAAGAAGCCGATTCCCAAGCTGCAGCAAGATGACGATGAGTCACTTGAGGTGGAGAAGAGCAAGAAGTCGTCCAAGAAGGCGGGCAAGCTGAATGTTAAAACCGGTACGTCGCGTTATCCCTAAATAAAGCAAGCAATATGCTGAAATAAAAAAAAAAAAAAAATTTTAATATTTTTAAAAAATATCAAAGAAAAACCCAAAAACATTTATCATTTTATCAAAATTGTAAGACACAATGATTTCGTTCCGTTGTCCATATTTTGCTGTAATTGTTGTTGTGCACACCCCACACACACACACCCATATGTATATGTTTAGCATACACACAGACAGATCTGGTTGTAATTTTATTTGTTTATTTCTCTCTCTTCTTTTTTTCTCTTTGTGTCTTGCAGGCATTAATTTTTTCCAAAATCGACTAAAAAATTTGTATGACCTCATTTTTCAGGATATCTCTCTGTGGGAGTAAGGCAACAATTGTAAACTGATATGCAAAAAGAAAAGTCAATTAACCAAAACACAAAATCAATGTCAAATAGCAAAGCAATTAAACTCAAAAATGAATGATATGCAATATTTCAAGTAGCACGTACACGCACTGTTGTCCAGTGAAGTAAACAAATGATAAATGTTCAAGAGCATCAACAACAACAATATTAAGCACGCATATTGAATAAGAACTATACGATTGTAAAAACCTCGAACAGCAGGTCTCTAAATGTCTGTATTTGTGTAGTCCAGTGTTATGTGTGATTTTCACTGTCATTATTTGTAAGATCAAAAGACAACATCAACGAGAACAAGAACAACTGGCGAACTCACTTTGGTTGTGTATCTAATACGCGTCACTTAAATATTAAATATTACTCCGAGACATCAACAGTACATTTTTTTAAAGTAAACTTGCGTACATACAATGTACCATTTGTACACTTGTCCCACACCGACACCGTCGTACTCTTTGTTCCACACGCACATCGCAGCGGTTCGGGCAAGTCGCATTGCCAACGGAATTTTCAAATCAATGAGGAATTCCGTTTGGCACGCAACTCAATAATAATACAATTATAATAATTAACCGATTCAAATCTGTTTGAACTTAACCTGATAACTTGGTACTCTTGCACCTCCTCGACCTTCGATTTCTGTCGAGGCTGCCTGTAAACTAAACTAAACTAAACTATAACTTAACTAGAATTTGTTGCATTTCAATCGCGCAAACAAAACTTTGTTCAAATTTAAAGCAATTACTGCAACAACAAACTTACTATTAACACACGTACACATACACACGCACACATACATAGCAAATCAAATCAATCTTCGGACTGCCGAATTTAGTTAACACATTTTCAGATACTTCAGATCTGTATAGCTTTAGCTTATTGTGAATTATACAATATAATTCACTCAAACTAGACACAAAACGAAGGCAAAAACAAATCAATACTTTAACTGAGCTTGAAAACATAAACTTTTTGATACTACTTACTACTTTTTTGTTACAATATACAATTTACATTTATGTATGTAGCTAGCATAAATAAAAAAAGAAAGCGAAGAGCGAAATTTTTTTTAAACAATTTTTACAAAACGAAACGAAGAGAGAAGCAAATCTATATAATTCAACTATTTACATTGCTAACTGACTGCAACACTTGGCCATAATCATCGTATATAACCTAACTATTTTGTAACTAAAGCGATCCGTTTGTTGTTGTGGCTTATTAAGTGAACTCGCTAATCTACTGACTTATCTTTGTAATATTTCAAATGGCTGGCAAATCTCTCAATGGCCTCGCAAAACGCTCATTGTACCATTTTGATTCAGTTGTTTCATTTGTTTCTCTGCCACTGTTGATTTGTTATCGATATTTACAAAATATCGAATTCTATCTATTTAGTTTCATTAGCTAACTTTGTAAGCCTTTCGCCAATAACTGAGAATCGCAACTTTTTTGTAAGAATCTATATAAAAAATGAGAGAAAAACGAAACTATTTTGTTGTTGAACAGCAGCTGTAAAGAAGAACGTGTATTTTGTTAAAGTTTTACTTATACATACTCTATATGAATATTTTTATCGAAAGAATGTAAAAAAAGAACAACACACAAATTTTTGTAAAAAAATTAAAATCAATTGTAATTTTTCACATAACTCAAAAGCAAATTAGGTTTTCTTAATCTTAAGCGTTCGCACAAATACAAAACCGAAATTAAAAAAAAAAAAAAAAAAAAAACTGTTATGTTTTGGATTGTTTTTAATGTTGTACAAACATTATAAGTTAGCCAAAAATGAGTTTGCATTATTTTATTTCACTAAGAAGATAAAGTACCTTTAAAATTGGGAAGTTTTTCACAGTGAACACCCTTGATTGATTGACCAACTGCAGCTCACAGGTATGTTCGAAACTGGAACCAAAAAAAGAAACATATTGTTTCACAAAATTTTGTTTTTATATTAAACATTTGCTATTTGCTGTGCAGGTAATCTTGATAGCAATCAGGAGGTCTTTAACTGGATACTGGAGCAGAAGGCTGATCAGAGTATCGAGCTGATCAATCGGGATCAGCTAATTGAGTATATTGCCAGCAGAGACTTTTTAGCGGTTGTCTTCTGTAAGTATGCAAACTTTAAGGTATTCGCTAAGTACGAACTTCATAAAAACAAGACAAGCAACATATCTTACTATCTATATGTATATATAAATATCACTCAGATGGTATAAATATGCGCGCCCACTAAAAACTGTAACTGCCCAAAAACAAGCAAAGAGAATATCAAAATTTTCAAATAACTTAGGAAAAATTGCGGGGTATACGTAAATTTGTTATGCTCATAGGTATTTAAAACTAACATTTCAGACAAAGAGGATGATCCGGACTCGCCACGTGTGCTGCGACACATCGAACTGATCGACGACGAGGCTGCCGAATATGGCATTTATATCGTCAAGATGAACGATAAGCTGATGGCCAAGAAATACGGTTATCGCAATCCTCCGGGTCTGACATACTTCCGCAAAGGCAAGTACATCAACTACGACGGCGATATCGATGACGAGGAGGAGGTGCTCGATTGGCTGACAAGTCCGGCCAACATGGAGATGACCGATCACATTGAGCAGGTTAATCGAAAAATGTTTGAGAAAATACGCAAGAATTCCGACTATGTGGCCGTCATATTCTGTAAGTCACTGTTGTTGTATATCGAGTGTGAAAGCGGGAAATATCGATACCTTTTCGATACCTTTCGCAGACAGCGACGAGTGCAAGCAGTGTCCTCGTGTGCTTGCCGAAGTGGAGCACATCGACGACGATGCGGATAAGGCAGGCATCGACTTTGTCAAGATTGACGACAAGCAGATGGCCAAGGAGTACGGCGTCTTCGCACTGCCCGCCATTGTGTTCTTCAAGCCCACATCGAAAGAGCCAGTTATATACGCCGGTTAGGCTTGACTTATAACTTATTTTAGGAACATATTTTAATTCTGTTTATGTTCACAGGGGATCTTTATGAAGAAGAACAGATCCTTACTTGGTTACTTACGCAAAAGGATCCAAGTGGAGATGTTATTGAAGATCTCGAAGGCGAACGACTCGTTCAATTGATCGAAGAGTCTGGCTCGATTGCAGTGTATTTCTGTAAGTTCAGCAGCCCCAGAACGACGTGCGATATATTTAACAAATACATATACGATATTATCCATCTAATTTGTTAAGCCTATCGAAGCGTTTATCAACTGCAATCGGTTTGGTGGACGAAGCTTGCATCGAGTGCAGTAGTAACCCTATAAATTGGGTAACTTCATTTTAAATTTAATACATATTTGTAGCATACTTTGCAGCGTCTCTAAAGTGTTGTCCGTCCCACAAGATTTTGTTACATTTCGTTGTCCATTTATGTAGATATAATGTACTCGATTTGAGCTTCGTTCACTCTTTTGCGCAAACAGTTTGCAGTACTATATCATTCTATATCATACTATATATCTGAGGATTTCTCCTAACATCCGTACTTAGTTTATAAGCTATTTATTATCAGCGCTCAACTGTATCTAACCAACAAGACTTTTTACAACAAAATTTATATATTTCTATTTAAAAACAAAAACTAAAAAAAAAAAACAAAAACTGCCAACAAAAAAACAAACTTAGGGAACAAAACGAAGTGCGATATTTGCAATTCGAAAGCGGCGCGAAAGGCGCGTATGAAAAAGGAGCGCGAACAGCATCAACAGGATGGCGGCACTGCCAGTGCTGCTGCCGCCTTTGGCAGCGATCCTGAGGGCGGAGCTGCTGCCGAGGCTGGCGGTGCTGGGGCTGTCGGAGGTGGCGAGGGTGGAGCAGCGGATGCCGCAGCATTGGCTGGCAAGCACGATGATGGTAGAGCGCAATTCGTGACATATATATATATGAAATAAATGGAATGAGTCCAAGAATGTTTAACCACCGAACCCGACACACACACACACACTCACACACACACCTCTACACGCACACAAGCACCTCCAACTGTATGAGAATGTCTTACCCGTATCACTTTGCTGTAGCGCACCTGAGAGATCCCCACTCGACACTCTCTATCACTCGATCCGCCCACTCTCTCTCTCTCTCGCTGTCTTTCTTTGTCTCTCTCTTTATACCACATTTATCTTCTGTATCTTTGCACCTTTGTTTTATACTCTACTCAATGCTTTCTCTCAACACAAGTATCCAATCTGTTCCCGATTTGTGCTTAGTTTATGTGTAGTGCTTGCCCGTAGTACGTTCTATTGCTAGTCCCCCCGGCACCTCCCCCGTCTAGTGTGCAGTCTTTGTTATAATATGCATATTCCCCTTGCCCCAATCACGATTCTTCTCTAGATGCCGACGGCTGTGAGCAGTGCACCAAAGTGCTGGAGGAGCTCGAGAACATTGACGACGATTGCGATAAACACGGCATAACGTTTGTCAAGACCCGAGACTTCTCAGTGGCCGACGGTTATGGAGTGCACGAGTATCCAGCCCTGGTCTACTTTGAAGGCGGCATACCGAATGTGTTTGAAGGTGAGAAGAAGACCAGGATCAGTGATCTTTATGCTATAGTCATTTAATCATCTATCAATGATTTAAATCTTAAATCACTTCTTCATTTACAATCCATCAGGCGAGCTCAGCGAGGAGGAGGAAGTACTACAGTGGCTGATCACACAGAAGACTGAGGATCGCATCGAGCTGATCACCCGACAAATGCTCGAGACTATGGTCGAGGAAACCCAATATCTAGCCGTCTATTTCTGTAAGTTGTAAACACAAATCAGTAAAACACTTTCTCATAATGTCACACAATATCAATTATTATCCCCTGGCACCACCACTACTGCACCGCCGCACCACACTGCACCACCACCAACACCAACCAAACCCAAAAAAAAAAAAAAAAAAAAAAAAAAAAAAAAAAAAATTGATCCTTCCACAAACCAAACGATCCTCAGTACCGGCTGAGCGCAAGGGCAAGCCACCCGCTTACTGTCGAAGTTTTTGTTCCCCCTCTAGTCTTAAAGAAAGCAACCTGACCTCCACAAGCAAACACTCATCCAGCCAATTCGTACAAAGCTACATGTCACGTAAAAGAAAACGTATCGAAAAACAAGGTATTCCGTGTGTACAGATCGCAACTCCCACTCTATCTACCAATCTATCTATCGTTTCGCATGTCGCCAGCTCTAACCAGATAAACCAGATAATTCTACAATAATAAACCTATTCGCGTACTGTTGATATTGTTGTTGTCTTCTTCTTCTTCGCGTTTACTAAATAACAAGGCTTCTAATTGTATTACCGACCAAACTAAATTGTACCCAATTTTCAATGTGCCCTTTTCCTCATATGCTCCCCTCCCGAAAACAAGTTGCGAATTTTTGTTGTAACAGAAAATTTAGTTTGGGCGCGAATACCTTTTGTTTTCGGCGTTTTCTTAGCTGCAATCGATAACTCTTCTAACTGTTGCACTACACAGCCAAAGCTTCACATTATCAACATCTAAAAATGCGAAAATATAAATTATAAATTAATTTAAATTCTAGATAAAATCAACTGTAATATCTGCGATCAGATATTGGAGGGCCTGGAACTTATTGATGACGAGTGCGATGTCTTTGGCATACACATGGTGAAGATCCAAGATCCCCAACTGGCCAAACGTTACTCCATCAAAACCTTCCCGGCGTTGGTCTACTTCCGGTATGATTAGGTTTTTAAATTGGAATATCCTTAATGAATTTTGATTTCATTATAGCAATGGCAATCCGCTGCTCTTCGAGGGCGATCTACAAAACGAACAGTCCGTGCTGGAATGGCTGATAGACGATGATAATCGTGAGTTGGCCGATGAGATCGAAGAGGTTAATGAGCGCATGTTGGACCGCCTCATGGCCGAGTCCACATTACTCGTAGTTTTCTTTTGTAAGTAGATCCTAATCTCATTTGCAAGTTTAAGAACTTATGTAAGATTTACCGTTAGATGATGACGACTGTGCTGAGTGCGAGGAGATACTGGAGGAGCTGGAGGAAATCGACGGCGAGGCTGATATGTTTGGCATTGATTTTGTCAAGATCGCCAGCGTAGAGGCAGCCAAGAAATACGAAATTGTCAATATACCATCTCTGGTATATTTCCGGTAAATATTAACTAGATACCCCTTATAGGATCATAATGTTATTGAGTATTCTTTCTACTTGCCATAGAAAACAAGTGCCAGTGCTGTATGACGGCGACATGCATCAGCATGATAAGGTCATCACCTGGCTGACATCGCAGGATGTATTCGAAATCAAAAACGAAATCGAGGAGGTCAATCGCAAAATGCTTGACAAGTTGCTCGAGGAAAACGAATTTCTATCCGTGTTCTTCTGTGAGTTCGGCGTGTAAATTAATTTAAGAGATTTCTAATTTTATTTTTCTTCTGTTAGACGAACACAATCAGTTGGACAGCACGGCAGCACTGGAGAAGCTAGAGAACATTGACAGCGAAACGGACAATCTGGACATAACCTTTGTGAAGATGGCGGATTCGCGCTATGCCAAGAAATGGGGAGTCACCAAACTGCCGGCAATGGTCTACTTCCGACGTCGCTTTCCCAGCATATACAGAGGTGAGTTCTTGAAGTTAAATATATTTCTTATTTATATATAATCCTAATATGTATTGTGTTTAGGCGACCTGCTGTCAGAGGATGAAGTGCTCGAATGGCTACGCAAGAATCGCTTCCGTCAGCCCGAACTGAATATATTCATGTACGCCCTGATAGCCCTGGCGGTGGCCTTTGTTGTCTACACGGCCTTCCTGCTGCAGTGCTTCAAGCCAGCGCCGCCACCACCTGTGCAGCATCCAAAGCAATCGTGATGAGATCCCGCATCCATTCGCATTCACATTCACGTGTGCCGCTTGGATTCGTTTCTACTGCTGCTGCTGCTGCTGTGGAACTGGAAATTGTTGAAGAACATTTACGATATTATTTATACTACTACAAAGGCCTGCCTGCGTGTAGAGAGAGACAGAGAGGAGGGAGGAGGAAGAGAGCAAATGCAAAAATTTAATAAAAACAATACAACACACACACATCACACACACACAGACACGTCTCATCTTAAAGAATGTAACGAACTTTCATCATGCAAATCGTCTAAATTAGACGACAAATATGGAATATGAAATGACTTTATAACGACAACAACAACGAGAAACGCTGCCCCAAGTATTGTGCGAGAGGAGAGAAGAAAAGAAAGAGAGTCCCTGGTGACAAAACATTGCAAATATTACATAAACAATTATTATAATAAAAGAAAATCCGTTGCTTTCACAAACAAATGAAGAAACCACCTCAGACAGTTTTTAACCAATCAATCAATCAACCAATCAGTCAATCAATGCGACTATCATTTGACTTGACGTCAAGCGATAAATAAACCAATCAACACTCAAGTCATAGTAATTACTTTTAAATTAATATTTAAATACAATTACAAAATAATACTTATTCTATGATTAAAGCAAAATGATAATTTTTACAGTAAACTATTACGGATTAATAAAAACATAATTCAAACTCTTGAATAATATTTTCTACATAGTTTTAATGAAGAGGATTGAAGGAATATATTTAGGGAAATAATATGAACTTTACTAACAGGGCTGCAGCCTTTTAACGGACGGAACTGTCCGTATAGTCGGGATAAATATCGATATTTTATTTATAACTTTTTGTTAAATCTTTCTCGAAATCAGTATATTACCATGATATAATCATGATATTAATTGTATGTAAATCTTCAATATAATTTATCGATATTTTATGGAGTTTTAATCATTTGCAAATTATAAAGTAACATATTGAAAGTTTCGAGACTTCCATTAGGCACGTCTTTAATATATTAAAGCAAGTAACGATAAAGTACCAAAATTAATCTAAATATATATGTAAGTATAATATTAAATTTTATACCTTTTTAACTAAATTCTTTAATAATTTATCCTCTCTTGCTGAAGGTATTTGACATCTTCAGTTTTCTATTAAATATTTTTTTCCCTTATAAATTATTCATTTCACTTATCAGTCTGAACTTTCAGCCGATAAATATCCCACCAATAAGCTTGGTTACAAAGGTTGTTTCTGCTGAAATTTCAGTGCGATAGCTCCCTTGATATTATTGAACTATGGGGTGATATTTTTAAACAGACTCGTGAGTCCATTTATTGCGCGATAAACAATGTGCTAATGTTGTCAATGCGAGATTGCAATCTACTTGATATAAATTTATTATTAAATTATTTTCACCTCGCCGCAAGAGATATCAGGGTATCTACCACTTTGAAGTTATCAGTCTGAATTTTCAACAGGAAAACAGAAAGCTTTGTGGCTCACTGTGCTCGCCAGCCACATGACTGTTGTTAAGTAGGCCCCTCTTGCCGATAACTAACGCCCAGCACTGTCAGTTATCTCTGGTGAAATTTCAGGTTGGCAGCCCTCAGTCAGTGCTAATAACATTTCAATTACAGGGACAGCTCGCTATGGCAAACTGTCAGCAAGTAGAGTTATAAATGCTGTTGGTTTATGTTGACTGTTTAAGCGCAGATTTTAAATATCCAATTAGATGAAAGGGGTGTCTTAGGGCAGAAGTTCTTTATCTGGGAATACTGTAGATGATTCAGGAGTACTTGAATTCGTTGCCCGACTGTACCGTGAACACATTTTCAGCTCGATAACTTAGGAGAGCTCTTAAGAGCTCGCCATGCGGATCCACTTGATATCTTCTACTAGATATGACGATATAGGAGAAGGTATATAAGGTGTCTGGGATGGTTTTTGGGGTAGAAACCCAAACGCCGCCATGAACGATCACAAGCTGCTGGTGGCCAAAATTGTGGTCATTGTGGTGCTGCTGCTGGTCACCTTGATCTTCTGCTTCCTTCCGTATGTGCTCAATCGTTGGTTCAAGTGGACCCAACGGGCGCAGACCAATGCACGCGACTTTCTGGCCGTGCTGTGCCTGCTTAACTTCGGTGGCGGTGTGCTCATTGCCACCACATTCATTCACATACTGCCCGCTGTCATAGGCACAGTGGATGCACTGCAGCAATGCGATATGCTGGTGACGACGCCCTTCGCCCTGCCCGAGATACTCATGTGCACCGGTTTCTATCTGATGTATTCCATTGAGGAGCTAATGTACTTTGTGGTGGGGCAGCAGCAGCGTCGCAAGCGAGCGGAGCAGGCGGAAAAGGAACTAGAACTGGCAGAGGAGCAGCAGCAGGAGGTGAAGGAGGAAGAGCAACCCAACTGGTTGCGTGGCCTTGGCATCATTGTGGCTCTCTCGTTGCACGAACTCTTTGGCGGCATGTCCATTGGCCTGGAGGGCAGTGTGGACACGGTGTGGTTCATGTGCGGTGCCATTGCTGCCCACAAACTGGTGCTGGCCTTCTGCATCGGCATGGAGATAATGATGGCACACACACGCTGGCTAATCGCAGTTATTTACCTGGTTGTCTTCTCCATTGTCACGCCCATCGGCGTGGGCATTGGCATTGCGGTCAGCGAATCATCCGGCGCCAATGAGCCCAGCATACCGGCAGGCATACTGCAGGGCATCGCCTGTGGCACTCTGCTCTATGTGGTCTACTTTGAGATTGTGGCCAAGAATCATGCCGGCTGGCGCATCTTTCTCTGCTCCCTGGGCGGTTTCCTGCTCATGTTTGGCCTGCAAATTGCAGGTGAGTTTGCACTTCCAAGTATTTCATATAAGGTAAAGCTAATTGGAATCTTCCTACAGTGGTCGAGGCCAAGGGCAAGGGCTCCTTTGTGTGTCCCGCAGGCGAGGCATAACTTGGTTCTACTTAGGATTTAAGATGAACGAATAAAATTCAAATCGCAACCGTTATGTAGTTGGGTATATCCCCCCTATATTTCAATATATAGCTTTGCCTATCAGCCGACAAAGTAGCAGGAATCAGTTCGATCAGTCAGTCTAGTGTGGAAGTGAAGCGAGCGCGCAATCTACTTCCAGTTGGCAATAATTTCACCTGTCAATCAGTGAAGGCACCTTTAATTTACCACCCCCTGATATGCCACACAGACTATATATATATGTGGCCTGTCTGCTGGCGATATTCAGGCATTCGTGAGTCGCCATCGGTGGTGCAAAGATGTACGGAGTAGAGAGCTCGACGCCGGCAATTGAGGTGCGTGGCTCAATAATGGATGAGGTGGCAAGGACGGTAACGGGGGACCGACATGCACTGCTTGTGGCCAAGATTGTATCCATGGTGGTGCTCGCCGTAGTCACTGTCATATGTGGCAGCTTGCCGTATCTGCTGAATCGCTGGCTCAAGTGGACCAAGAAAGATCCCAAGGAGACACGCGCTTCGAATGTGGTGCGTTGCCTGATCTACTTCGGCGGCGGCGTCCTCTTGTGCACCACCTTGCTGCACATGCTGCCGGATGTCATTGATGTGGTGGAGTTACTGCAGCAATGTGGCTACTTCGTCCAGACCCCATTTGCACTGCCCGAAATGCTCATGTGCACAGGATTCTTTGTGATGTACGCACTGGATGAAGTTATGCACAGGGTTATGCTACACCATCAGAAGAAACTGAACCGCCGCGAGACGGAGGCCAGCAAGGCCTTTGCACGTGGTAGTAAATTGAAGAACAGCATTCTTGTGCGGAGGAACAGTCAAGAGTTGACGGAGGAACTGACAGTGCAAATGAAAGTGACAGACGCGAAGGAAACTGCGATGGAGCAGCAGAAAATTGAGCCAGAAAAACTTACAGACAATGACCACCTACAACATTATCATGGACACAGTCACGGTCAAGGTCACGGCCATTCACACTTGCCTCCCGTCGATCCCGATAGCACCTCTATGCGTGGACTGGGCATAATATTGGCCTTGTCGCTGCACGAACTCTTTGAGGGCATGGCCATTGGGCTGGAGGGCACTGTGGCCACAGTGTGGTTCATGTTTGCCGCCGTCGCAGCTCACAAGCTGGTGCTGGCCTTTTGTGTGGGCATGGAGCTGCTGGTGGCCCGCACTCGCCCATTTCTGGCCATTGTCTATCTCATTACGTTTGCCATAGTCACGCCCATAGGCATTGGAGTGGGCATTGCCATTAGTCAGCAGGAAAACGCGAATCAACCAAGTGTTCCATCGGGAATTCTGCAGGGCATCGCCTCGGGCACACTGCTCTATGTGGTGTTCTTTGAGATCCTCACGGAGAATCATGCCGGCTGGCGGGCCTACGTCGCTGCTCTGGCCGGTTTCGGTGTTATGTTTGGATTGCAAATACTTTGTAAGTTGATTGATAACAATTATCGGCGATAAGAAAGAAATTTCGCTATTAGTTTTGATGGACACATGCTTGTCTTAAGTTCTCAATGGGAATTAGCTTAATATCACTTAAGTTATGGCTTTCAAGTCTCAGTACAAGTGGAATTTGCTCAGTTACTAATAAATCTCTTATGTTCTTTTTCAGCTGCCGAAGCGGAAGGACCTGACAGTACGAGTTGTTCGTAGTCTCAAATTAGATCGGCGCACAGATTACTTTGGAATTATCCCATTCTGGCTTAGTTAGAAATAGAATAACAAATTTGTATGTATATTTATGCCATAAGTACAAATAAGAATAAATATTAAAGTCGAAAAATTGAATTCAAATGTTAACATTGCGGGCATTTTGATATTTGCTTGGTGTGTACACACTGCTCATCAGCTGTTCAATAGAAACAATCAGAAGAGTTTAGTTGAACAATAAGTATGCTGTATTACATATATAACAATTTAGGGTATATATAAAAACTTATTTAAGTATTATTTTATTCAATATTATTTATTTATACTTTGACTTCACTTTTACAGTCACTACCGCTCTAACAGCTTGGTTAACAGCTCGTTTGAGCTTAACATTGTGCTAACAGCTACATTTGAGCATAACAGTGCGCTAACATGTTTAGCGGCATAACAGTTTGCAGTTGTGGAATCGAGCGGTCGTGTGAGCGGAAGAATCGCATATTGAGAAATTCAAAGCAGCAAAAAATTCGTAAATCTTTTGTGTCATTAACTTTCGTGTCAACGTGCTAAGTTATAAATTAAACACAAATCGTTTTGATTTGTTTGAGCCAGTTTTTACGTCTGAATTATATGTTAACGTATCTGCGTCTCTCTCCATCTCTGTCCGACTCGTGCTGTCTTCGAACGTGCGTGTGTTTGTGGGTGCATTTGTTTATTCCAGCCGCCAAATACTTCGGGTGAACTTGCGTTGTTGGGCGGTGCTGTCATTGCCCCCCGCCTCTCCCCACCGTTCGTGTTCGGTGCAGAAAAATCGAAACTCCCGCACGTTGGGCAAACGCGTAGCAGTAACTGCGTGAAAAAAGCGAACAAACAAAGCAAAGCAAATTAAAAGGCGAACCGGAAAACAAAAGAAAAAGTTCAAGTAAAGAAAAATCGACGCAAATCATTGCAAATGCCAGAGCGTGACACGAACATTGTGTTTAATTGGTAAAAATAGACCCTTAATCTGTTGTACTTTTGCATAACGGAATCGTAACGAAAACACACCTGACAATAATTGTTTACCAAACTGTTGTGCAATTTCTATAAACACACACACAGTCACAGCCAAACGCACAAACGCAACTTGGAACAATCCGCAACTGAGCTTTACTTTTTATGCAGAATATTAATGCCTTGCACCCACTGTGCTAACTGTAAACAAAATAAAGAGGAATACGCAAGTGCTTTACATTTTGTTTATATAAAGACTGCCCCCACTCGAAATATAAAGAGCAAAAAACCGTTGTCATTCGACTCGAAATGTAAACTGTTTATTTTCACGAATTAAATAATAACAACAAACCGACGACCAATCATCGCAAAATGGTTGTAATTTAGCAAAGTATAAACCCAAAAAACAACGGTGGAACGAGCTTTAAAATCGACTGAAAGCAGGTGCGTGATGTTCTCAAGAACTTTATCTAAAAATAATAATATAAATGTCAGTGTTTTTTTCGATATGTACTGAGGGCTCATTGACCTTGTTTCGGCTTACGCTTTTCGATTTTGTCCACAAACATGTGTGTAAAATGAAAAATGTGGAAGTATTTATACTATATAATACATATCCATAAATAAAGTATATATATATTCTCTGCTATATAGACACATCGTATGATTAATGCTTTGTTTGCCTGGCTGGCGACCGACGCAATTGCCCCAGTCAGCCAGCATTTCTTTTCAATCATATGGATTGCTATTTTTGGCTTTTGCTGAGAATATCTTATTAAAGCTTCTCCTATTTTGTTTTCAATACATTTTGCGTCACTGCCTCGTGTGCAGAAAATCATATTTTTTAACAACGCAATTGAGAAAGTCATTAAAAACAAGAAGTTTAACAAACAATATGCAGTTTATTTTTGTAAGCGGTGTACAAATAATTCATTGCATACATATTTATACATATTTATTCGTCATCTGTTTTGTAATGTGGGAGACACAAAGTCACGATAAATACAGAAAGCCATGAACGTGCTGATAAGACCTACACATGTGGAAAATCACCAATAGATAAGTACGTTTAGTATAGTTTTTCTGTTGGAAATGGGCAACAGAGCATAGAACAGAATCAAGTTGAGTTTTAAATAGATTGGGCATGGACTTTATCTAGGAAATGAAATGATTCATTATGTTTTTAATCCATAATCAAATCATTCATTATGTTTTAATCCATAATCAATCATATTGTAGGTTCTTTAAATCGTTCATTGAATAGCGGCCTGCTTTTTTATCAAATTAACTCAAGAAATCAAATTGCCTACGATATCGTTATGGTCTGGCGCCTTTTATTCAACCCAAAAGCAATTTAATTGAATTAAACAAGCATAAATTGCGTAAATTAATTGATTATCTCGCACCAATTCGGCGGCTCGACCAGACTGCGAGGATTTTGTGCTCAGTTTTTGGGCCAAGTTATTTGCATAAGCCCCGACTAGTTGTTGGGAATGGGAAACCGCATTGGAAGTGGGGCGCGGCACAGTTTTTGGGGCACCCCAAAAAAAAAGAAAAAAAAAGAAGTCAACACACGCGCCGCCATTTTGTCGTTTGTCTTGGGCCCAAGCATTTGAATTTTATTGTTTTCGTCTGTCTGCCCCTGCCCCATCCAGTGTAACTCAGTGTCAAGTGGCACATTGGGCTTACTCGCAAGTACAACTACACATACGATAGATGGATAGATGGATTTATGTCGGATATAAATGGATGATGGCTGTTCTGACTCGGGCTTGGGCTGTGCATAGACACTTCGATGGTTTCGCTCTTCGGTTTCGGGGCAATGCTCAGCGACGCGACGTCGGCATTCGATATTTCGGTTTATCGTTCTTTGTCTAAATGTAAATTTGATTTAATGTAATCGAAAACCGTTCTACAGTCACTTCTTGTTTGTTGTTTGTTCTGTCCTTGAGTCCAAAGTCTTTGCACTTCGATGGCGTAATGCACTCAACTTCAATCAACGTCAATCCCTCAATCTATGGGTCATGCCAAACTGGCTTCAAGTAACGTGTGAGCATAAGCCCAAAACTCGTTTGCAATTATTGCAATTCTTATGTTTGCGAAATATTCAGAATTGAGTACGAAAAAGTCATTAAAAAAACATGAAATTGAGTTGCCTTAAAACTGAAGAGTTCTTGTTTGTCTCTTTAAATATTATTCAATGTTTAAAATGTTGCATGAACATGAATAAACTGCGTTTAGCATGTTTAAAACATTTTCATCCACATATGAAAAAGCTTATGAGTATAAAGTCTAATTAGCTTTAATGTCTGTATTCTATAAATCGATAATAATATCGATAAACCCCAAATTAAAGTGCTTAAAGTTCGTTGTTCTTTTGAACTTTAAAGTCTTGCTAAATCTTTTCAAACCTGTGACTCTTGCAAATGTTCGACTCGTAAAAATGTTAATTTTATTTATCGAGTAGAAAATAAATGTTGACAGACAGACAACAACAACAGCAGCTAAATAAATACAAAAAAGCAGCTGGCCAGCTGATGATGAAACCGGTAAGGCCTTTATTTTTTTGCATTCAAATGAGCTTCAACATTATTACAAGTATCGCAATGTGTGTCAGTGTTAAGAGTCCAACAGCTGATTGCACTGTGAATACTCGCACACTCGTAGTAGCAGCAGCGCACACATGCTATGAATACACTCGGATACAAAATAAAAGTGAAAAAGGAGGGGAAAAAAAATCAATAAAACAGAAGAGAAAAAAAAAAAACAAAGACCAAACCGGTTCATAGCAGCTGCGTGAGATGCCTTCGAATGTCTTCTTAATGATTATGATAATGATGGTAATGCAGATGATGTTGATTGGAATAATGAGATGATGATGATGAGGTTCATGTTGGTGGTAGTGGGTGAATTTGCATCCGCTTTGAATAGCACTTTAATTTGACATTAGTTCTGAAGAAACAAGGAAGCTGGCAATTAGTTCAGTCGAATACCCTGCAGTTCCTTGCACAGCAGGGTATTTATTCCTCAAATTAATGTTACACATGGATTTCATGAGTATCTCTTTAACAAGTCGCTTAATATGAAAGATACTAACTAATTTTTGCAATATCTTCTGTGCTCTTCTTATCTCAGACGTCATCTTGTTGCCTGCTCTGCGTATATAATAAATCTTCAGTACGCGAAAACTATTCAAATATTAGAGCATATCTAAACATGAGCTTATGCACGGGTATTTCATATGAGTATCTTAGATAAACAGTCAAACAATGTGAAGAATTTTACTTAATCCCCAAACAAGCATAAAGACTAAACAAAAATGAAACACAATCAACAATTTCATAACAATTACCTCACGTGTCTGTCAGTTATGAAGTGCTTAAGATTTATTAGGAATATTAAATTTGATTTTGCAATATCACATAATAAATGAGTTAAGCATGCAATTTGCGAATTAATTGTTCGCCTTTGCCCCAGAACTTGCAACTTTGCTGCCCCACTGTGGCCGCAGGACACGCACATAAATTTCATTCCAGATTGTTAAAATGAAAACTTTGCTGCCACAGAATGCAAGGCAGGGCGAGGCAAGGTGGGGTTGGGGCGTTGCTCACGTGCTTATCGCATGACCGTTAAGCTCTTATTTGCATAAAAGGAATACGCAAAGCAGAGCTGAGGTAGTGGGAAAGAGGGGAGAAGAGAACAAAGACTTGCAAGCAAGTAATTTTATCATCAAATGTGCAAAATGCGCAAACGTGACGCAACGTACGTCATTGGCAAACTCACGAAATGTCAACAGATCAAGAAAGTCAAGAAACTTAAAGTTCTGCATTCAGATTGAAGCGGGACAAATGGGTATATCCAATGGAATCAGCTTGAAAGTAGAGCGAAATTTCTAGAAATTCAAATGCAATTTGATTAAAGAGAAAACTAAGAAAGGAAATAGTTTTATATAACATAATTAAATAATTATTGATTAAAGTTAGAAAACTAAGTAAGGAAATAATTATCTTAAACATATTTAAATAATTATTTAATTATTATTATATTTTTATGGTATACCATTTATCGAGTAACGAGAAATAAATATAGTAACTACTAAGAATATGATTCATTATGCTGAGACTGAAATGCATTTAATGCGAGCTGCGTAATATCAGTAATGCGAGAAGAGTTCCTCGTCAGATATCATTTATTTTTTCACGCACACACACTTAAAATTTATCCGTGAGAGTATTTATAATGTCAACTGGAAATTTTCCACTGTTCCTCCGAAACAAACAAAGAGCTATGTATTTCAGGGCAAATAGTGTTAGTGTTAGTGGTTGAAACAAGCTATAAGAAAAATTGAAGAAAACAAACAAACATAGCGCGATACGAGCAGAAGAGAGAGAGGCAAAGACAGATAGAGAAAGGCAGAGAGAGAGGAAGAGAGAGTGAGTGTAGTATGCTGCACTGAGAGGGTGAGTGATGGTATGGTGTATGGTGTATGATGGTGTATGGTGTATCCATATCTCAATCAACGCAAAGAGCGTCGAGTTTAGTTGCAGAGAAGTCGTCAAATCGTCGTCACATGTTCAGAGTCGTGATTCGATTTCAAGCCGCGATGGAAACTCTAAGAAAATAAACTTTACTTAAGAATTGAGTGTTGTAAACAAAGGAACAATTTATCGGCAGCGTAAGTAGAGCAATTGAGTGTTGGAAAACAGCAAACAACGTAAAGTTCATCGAAAGAGCTGAGAAAAGAGAACGAGAAACAAAGTTCTGCAGCCAGTTAACTCTTGTGATTTGACAGCGTAATTGCATCAGCAGACACTTAGTTAGCCTTGATTATAGTCGAGTCCTTAGGACCTTGCGGCCTTGTCGCCAACCTCGATGCTAATCTAGCAGATTGCCCTCTCGATGTTGTCCTTGTGAGGCTTAAAGCGCACATTTCATTTTCTTCACTCTGCGTTTAGTAAATTTCTCTGCATTGCGTCTCTTTGTCGTCACTTTCTCTCGCTCTTTCTCTCTCTCTCTCTCTCTCTATCCCTCTCTCTTTCTCTGTCCCTCTTTTGCTGTACCGTTAATCGGTAATCCGCTGTTTATCGCAGTTTTAAATGCGCTTCGTAATTAACCAAAGTGAATTAGTGTTTTCTGCATAAAGTTTTCGAACAAGTTCATGAATTATTCATGAGTGCACTCAGCTCGACGAATTGTGGTTACAGTACTGATATCGAATGTAAATGAAAATGCATAAAATGAATTATTTTTTATTCAGTTTCCGTTCAAATTCAAATTGAAATTCAAATCTATCGAATCGAATCAAACAAGTTTAAATATTTATCGCAAAAATTCAAATTCAAATCTATCGAATCGAATCAAACATGTATAAATATTTATCGCATAAGTATTTAAATATACAAATAGAAAGGTATCTATAAATACTCTTTCTGTTTACAGGGTATACGAAGTGCCTGCAATTAGCATATTTGGCAAACTTCATCTAGATTTCCAGCTGAGCTGCAAATTTGCATTTAAGCTAATTGCAATTTCAAATTCAACCTTTAACCTCCCATGACGCCTTTGCGTGCATGTCAAATGCGGGAATAATATTAATGCGGTACCCCCTTAAAATTTACCTTCGACCTTCGAGTTGTTTTCGACACACGAATGGCCTTCGTCTTAAAGGGAACGGCGACGAAGAGATGAAAAAATATATAAAATATTGTTTATGTTGAGAACATAAATATGTTCATATCATGTGTGGAATTATTATCGTGACAGTTTATGGGGAATATCGTACGTATCGTATATTGGCGAGCAACATAACTGTAAACATGTCATGAAACATTCTGCGCTGCCCAAAGAGATTTTTCTTGTTTGCTGAAAATGGAGAAATATCGCAGCGGTAAATCTCATTTCATATGCACAGCAGGCGCACACACGAGTGAGCTGAGCACACACAAACACACAGAAACCTTGTATAAAAATCAATAATAAACGCCTTTTTGTGTGTGCGTGTGTTTGTGTGTGTGTGTGTGTGTGTGGCCGCAGAACTTTGTCAAGTTGAAGGCAAAAAACATAAATAATCCTTTAACACGCATTCGCTGCCGTGTGCCGGTGCGTGTTTGTGTGTGTATCTGTGTGTGTGTGTGTGTATTGCAAATGCAGTCGCCATTTTCGGCTGCTGCGCTTTATTGTTGCAATTTGTCAGTGGGGCCAAGAAGGGCGTGCAACAACAACGAACACAGTAAAAAGCTACACAAAGCAAGCCGCAGCACGTGTATTCTTTGTGTGTGTGTGTGCGTGTGTGTGACTTTGCCACAGTGACACCTTTTTTGCCTGCACTTGTTTGCCTGTCACACATTTTTTTGCTGCGGCAACTGAAGGATTTCCCCAGCAGAACGTGACACGAGGCAAGTGTCATGTGGCTTACATGTGGCAAGACAGCGCTGCATAAGCAAACAGGCCAAGATAAACACAGGCAGATGAAAGAACCCCAACTAGAGGCCAAGAAGGTGCTTAATAAACTACTAAGATGTTAGTTTTTGATATGCCTATTTTGGGTAACTACGGAACAAAACGAGTTAAACTTATCAAGAAGCCCCTCTATATTAAATTTGCATATGTTCATCTACTTTTCTGCTTTTCATATTATAAACTTTATAAATACGAGGTGTGTTCAAAAAAAATTGTGAAAAAATAATTATCGAATTATCGAACTTGGTCTTGGCTCACCTGGGCTCTTTCATTGAAACGATTGGGCTTTGGTTTCGATATCATAACCATAAACGCATGATTCGTTAGCAGTTATAACCCTTTTGAGTAAATCTGGCTTCTGGTTGACTTCATTCAACTTCGCTTGAGCGATGCTCATGCGACAGTTCTTTTGGTCCATATTTATCAAAACTAACCTTTACGTTTTTCACGACCAAACAAAAAATGTTATAGACTTGAAACTTGGTACAGATGTTCGGAAAGAGTGTAGCAACATAACAAAACAAAAAAAATCGATAATCGACACCTTACTTTCTGAACACACCTCGTACTTATTCAAACTGTGCCCACACAAATCTCCCTGTCCAACTTTGAGCTAAAGTTGCTGCCCATTCTCCTCCTTCTGTTGCCTTTATAAAGTCACAATGCTCAGGCAACCGCAAAGTTTGATTAGAACCTTTGCAAACTTTTTCATGTTTGCCAACATCTCTCTACGTTTATTTTCTTTATGTATTGTAAATCTGAAGTAGACACACAATATTTCATGTGTCGGACCCTTGTCAGGTTGCAGCTCATATTGAGCATTAAATTGTTTGATAAATTGCAACTACAATGACAGCGCATAAATTAAACAATTAATTCTATATGCAATTGCTCAGTGGATGTCAACTTTGACGTCGTTTCTGTTTAGATACCCCACACGAGACCGAAGCAGAAAACCGCAAATCAATTAACGGCAAACAAGACTCGGCGCTCGCACTGCATTTACCCCCTCTTCATTTCCCTCTCCCCTTGGCAAAAGGGTTGCGGGCGGGGTCAGACAACCATCAATTACGGCTACTATTACGGGCACTCGTAGTCGCATTCACAGTCGCATTCACATTCACCGAGCACATCAATTAAGCGAATCGCAAAAGAGAATCGAACGTTGACAGCTTAAGGGTCGGACAATCCCAATCTTGCTCATTCATAACACTTAAGGCGTGCTAAGCCAACAACAACAGGTGAACAGTTCTTCGATTAGATTATTTGCTGCCTCTTCTTGGTGACTTGTTGACCATTTTAGTTGAATTTAGTTGAATTTACCTGTTTGTCGTTGCACGTAGCAAGTCACTTTGTTTATAAATAAACGTGGGACAAGCCCAGGATGTCAAGGCCAGCGAAAGGATATTAATAGTTAATGCAATTCTCCAGCAACTGCCAACAAATTGAATTTGCTGACAGCACTTCCAGCTGGGTATGCCTGGGCACTCCTATATATATTATATATAAACACTCCCATAGAGTGCAGAGGTATTTAAATATAATGACAAGTATGTTACAAACGAAAGGAGGCGACACAAAATATAGATATATACATACATATTCTTAATCAGCTTAAAGCTTTGTCCGTTTGTCCGTGTGAACATCTAGATAAATGAGACTATCAATGATGGGGTTTCCAAACTTCTTGAACATATTTCTTAATATTGTGCGCTGATAAAATATATTTTAAAATTTTTCCACGCCCCTGTTTATGGTTGAAAATCTAATTGCAACCGTACTTTGAATGCTACAATAACTATCGCCGTCAAAACTTTGATGATTATTATGAAAATAAAATTAAAAATTAATTAAAAAGAGGTACTAATTCCAAAGGCCCCCTGCAAAGTATGCAACACAAAAAAATTGCTAAAAATAGAAGTTAAATATTCAATAAACAGTTTAGCTCAGGTAGCTAGAAACTGTAATTTTCTTGCTTATTCCAGGCAATAAAAGTATATATAATATATTATAACATAAGCTTAGTATAATTAATAGTATTTTAATAGCTTTTCAGCAGTATATTTAATAGTATTTTAATTGCTTTTCAGTAGTATATTTAATAGTATTTTTAATAGCTTTTCAGCAATTCTAATGCAATGCAAATGGAAGCTCTTTGTTTCTCTAGTTATCGGACTGTATTCCATATTCTACTATTCAGTATTCAAGTCAAGGGAACCACTCATCGGCATCGAATAGCAATTGAATCGGATTCATTAAAATTGTCAGACATTTTTATGAGGAAGAGAATAGGAAGACCTCAGCTCATATTTTGTCCTTTTCACGCTAACACGAGCAATACAATATGTAAGATATATGTGTTTATATTTTGTCTGGTAATATCCGTTTATGAAAATGGCCTTTTATGATTGAGAGCTGAACAATAAAGTTGAAATTGCTTTCAACGCCTCAGAGTGGAATGAGTTTGCGTTGTGAAGATCTTAATTGCATTGGCCTAGATTTGATTCGCAAGACCTTTCATCGTTGAGCAATAGGTCTAGGCGCAATTAAACAGTAAAAACCCAAATTAAACTGGTGTAGGTCAGCATCAAACCACTTTGAATTGATACCACACACACACACAGAGAGACACGCACACTCACACAGATACACTCACAACTCGATTAGCTCTCTAATTAAGTCATAAAGTCCACGCTTATCACGTTGAACATTTTTGTTTTATCTGAATAGATTCATAAAACAATAAAGGTTCGCATTTTAAATGCGTACAATGTCGGCTGCTTTTGTTGCACTTAATTATAAACTGGATTAGTCGGGCAATAGACTCTATGAATACTATATAAAGCTCGTACTATATAAAGCTTCGAGCAAAATAAAACTAGAGCGGAAATCCCGGAAGCGCATGTGGAATTTTAAACTTTTCAATGCGCTAATGTTCATTATGTTATGATGACAACAAATACAACGAGAATAAATTAATTGAATTAAAAAATTTATGAAATATCAGACTATTGTTTGGTTAACAATGAAATAAATTTTATATTATATATAAAACTTGCATGAGATAAATGTACTTTATATACAACTATAACAGGCATGAGAGATCTTTAAACACAGAACCCCAACTTTATATATAAAACTAGCATGAGATAAATGTACTTTATATTTAACATGCATCAGAGATCTTTAAACACGGAAAGCAAATGAGCAAAAATCTTTATTTATTTGTTGAGGTTTCAAGACTTTAAAGAGGCTTTTTCCTTTAATGAGATCTTTAAACACAGAAACCAAACGAATATAATTTTGCATTTATTTGGTAAGGTTTCAAGACATCAAAGAGATTTTTTCATTTCAAGAGAAACTTATAATCAATGTCTGTTTTGCAAAGCCTTAAGTACCGATGAGTCCAACTTATCTCGCTCTCTTAATGCCGCAATCCTCTCTTATAAATCGACAGACCTACACTGTGAAAGTATTCGAGTTATTCAAATATTATTTAATTTTTTTCTAAATAAAATTCATTGATTTTTTCCTTTTAATCGCCACTGATTGACTACCGAATGTCTCTAAACTTTTGCAGCGTATGCAAATGTCGAAATTGCCCATGCGAAAAAACATCTTTCATTCTTATGATAATGAGCAAGGTTGAGCGACAGACGCGATGGGGCGATGCTTTGATTACAAACTGTCGCATGGTTATAGTAGTAGCCAGTACGAGTATTTTATTATTAGTCCGAGCTATAGACATATGTATATATTATATAGTTATAGTCAGGCGGGCGAGTATGTAAATGTAGAAATCTATACATTATGCGATGATGATGCAGCAAGTATTGTAATTTACGCACGAAATGAGCAAAGCAAGGGCGGCAATAAGAATCAGGAATAAAGGAGGAATCGAAAGAGAAACCCATGACAAAAGGCTGGCAACTTGACAGAGAAGAGTCAAGCCAAAGAATGAGTGTGTGCGTGTGTGTGTGTGTGTGTGGTGAAGTGGCCGCGTGTGGGGCAGGTAGTGCGATAAGTACCGTTGGGCGACCATATACCATACAACATGCACATACACATCTACATACATATGCATATGTATTGTATGTCTTGTTGTATTCGGGCAGTGCGACGCTTCTTGATAAGAAATTTATTAGATTAAAGCAAACGATTGCTGCGATTACAGACTGAATCGACGCCTCGCTGTGGCCGCACCCCACCCCGACCCGCCTTGCCACTGCCTCTGCCCTGGCTCGCCTCACTTTGTCGTCTGTCGTGTTGCCGCTTCGTTCTTGTTCTCACTGTTTCGTTTCGTTTCGTCGTCTTTCTGTGTACTCTGTGTGGCTTTGGTCGCCGAATCTCTTTGCTCATTATTAGTCGAGCCGCTGAACTGTTGGCCACCGCAGCGCATCGCATCCACGGGGCCCGTTAAAGATCGAGATCGAAGCTTCGTCCAGGAGTTAGCTTCGTTGCGGCGCGTTCCTCCCTCGAGTGTGTTCAATTAACTAAACATGTGGCAGTCAACAGATACGCGACAGATGCACAAATAATGTGCAGGCGAGCGAGTGTGTGTGTGTTTGTGTGTGTGAACACGAGTTTTTACTTTCGTGAAAGTGAAAGTGTTTGACAGCAAGTGTAGCATACAAACAGGGGCGCAACATGAAGAATTCTTTCAAGTTTACACGTTCCACTTATGCTAACTCAAATAATAAATTAACCATATTTAGTTCAAGGCTCGCTTTCGATAAGAGTTTCATTGTAACGCGACCGACTTGAAGTTTAAGGTAATTTTGAGATAAGAAATATCATAAAGTGCGACGAGAAGAGCAGTTAGCAAAAGTTAGCAAGTCTTTTTATATACAAAGACTTAACATATTAAATATATTATTTGGGATAGATACAAAGAATTGCTGTTAAATTTAAACAATATATAAAGATTTAACAATTCTTTTTTTTTACAAAGATTTAATATATTATATATATTATTTGAACGTGAAAGATACAAAGAATTGCTGTTTAATTTAAACAATAACAAAGCTTAAACAATTCTTTTAGATTTAACACATTAAAATATATATTTTTTAAACGTGAAAGAACTGCTGTTGAATTCGGTACAGTGTTTCACATTCAATACTATATAGAAAGGCACTTACAAGGCGCGTGTTTTAGTGCTGTAATATTACGAAGCTTATCAGTGTCATAATGAACATTGTAGTTAAATCGTATTATAAAGATTATGATAATAATAAACGTTTTCCTGAGTGTCCGGTGTGCGGGGGGTGTACAGCAGATTGTTGAAACTCTCTCTCTGATTAGAAGCACTTTCTTAGAAATAGTTTGTACATACAGTTGTATCCCAAGTTCTCTCTCTTTTTCTTTCTCTCTCTATCTATTACGCCTTGCGCTTTTATTTTCTATAGATTAAAACGTATCTGTTCAATTAATTGCAATACATTTAAAGTGATCGACTATCGAACATTGAACTTGGCAAGGCATTGGCATTTGCCTGGCATATTTCGAGTGTTTACTCAGCCCGTGCAGTGGCTCTCAATTGATAAGCGCACATTTGGGCCAAGAGTATGTGTGCACTTAAAGAAAAAGTGTAGGTTAAATGTAGAATACTTTTGAGAGAGTAAAGTGAAGCTCTGTGGAAGTTTGAAGTGACTGTGAAGCTGTTTAAAATTGCAATAAACAAGATAAAGCTTTATTATTGCTTGTAATCTATAGAAACTTTACTTGGGAGTAAATTCTGCCCCAAGTAATAGAAAGCTCTGCTCCACTATGGAAGGCTTGCACAGGAATAGGTGCCCATGACAACTTCAAGTACCTTAAAAACGGGGTACCTAAAAAGCAGTTTAAATTCTAAGCTCAATACACAGTAAGCTGCACTTGGCTGTGCTGTAGACCTCTCATTCTTTCTCAGTGCACGCCCACACAATTTGGTCAATTGCCACGCCCAGCACCCGTGCAGCACTCGTGTTGCAAGCTGGAACTGACCTGCAGTCATTCTTTATAGTTATCAACAACAGGCAGAGCGATTCACGTGCTCGCTAAACTATTTCTCAATGGCTTTGGGGAAACTGAATTAAGATCTCTTTGGCATTGTTTGCCAATTCAGAAGTTGTATTTATAGCTTGAGTTGCGGCTCAGCTTTTGTTGAGTTAATTCAGTGATATCTCACGCGACATGCCGTGGCTTCCCTAATGATCTCTCTCTCTCTCCCTGTGGGGGACTTGTCAATTCGAAATCATTTATTTTTAGTGCTTACAACGAATGTATGTTTTATCTTTGTCTCTCTTTGTCTCTCTCTCTTTGCAGCAACAAGATACACGCAGCATCAGCTGCTAATCGAGTACAAGAATCATAAATCATCATCAACAGCAATAAAAACAAGCAGAACGGACAACAGCAGCGATTGAGTTGCAAGCAAAGAGAAGAATTCGCATTAATCATACGCCGCGTGAGCCGCATTAGAAGCATCATCAGCCTGTGCTCAAATTGCCATCGATATGTTTGCCAAAAAGCCGCACAATGCGCCGCACACTTGACACGCGTTGAGTACCAAGCAGTTACCAGTTACAATTCCGTTCCGTTGTCAATCGATCAATTTCGGTCTCCCCCCCCGCACCCCCAAAAAACAAAAAAAACCAAAAACTTTTTACTTTTCATTTTTCCTTCCGTTTTGGTTGCGTTTTTTGATTTGTTCCGCTTAAGTTTTTCGCGTAGTGCTCGAAAGATTTCAAGTGCCGCATGTGGGTGTTCGGGATAAAAACGTTCTGTGGCAGCTACAACTGCAATAACAACAACTACAACAACAACAACAACTACACTAACAACAATAAAAAGAAAGTCGGCCAATTAAGCTTGCAGCCGAATTTTGCTCAATTGATTTTCTGCTGGCCTGTGATAATTACGTTAACGTTCTTAATGAAAGACTTTCGGTTGAAGTCACCCTATATTGCCGCTAAAACGACAACAACAACAACAACTACACCAGAGACAACAACAACTACACCAGAGACAACAACAACACCAACTCTTGGCAGCTCCAGTAAAAAGCCGAAGAACAACAACAAGCGCAGCAGCAACTGCAACAACAAGAAATCAACGACAACCTTTGATAACAGCAACAACAACAATCCGCGTACTTACAACAACAGCAGCAAATCGAATAAAGTGTTCCTACATTATATACCCCGTGATCCGCGTCTAAGAATCTTCAAGAGAACCGCCACGCTGAATAAACACTTGGAGCAAACGCGTCGCACCCCAAGCGAATTGACTAAAATCGAAGATCTGTGCAATTATGGCGAATTAATCGGCGGCAGTGTCAGTGATAATAATTTTAATATAAACAACACTAATAAACTGATTAACAAACAATTCAAATATCAAGGCCAACTGTGCAAGTGTTAAACGAAAGTTCATTGATTTTTTAATTGTCTAAATTGAACTACGATTGAAAAAGGAAGTCGAGTTCAACTTCGCTGTGCGAGATAAGGTGAGTTAAAGGTATCAATTTTGAACAGAAATAAAAGTAATTTAATATTATAATATATAGAAAAGAAATAAATAGAATTTATCATATAGAATATACATCAAGAATATCATGTTTAAAAAATTAGTAAAGAAGTTTTTCCTAGTTTTTTATGAGAACTTTGAGTTGAAGTCGAATTTTACACTTACTGTTGCCAGTTAAAGTCTTCTTAGGTAGTTTTTAAAGACACACAAATACTTTCGTAGAAGACTAAAAAATTTATAAATAATTCAAAATTATTGAACATCTTTATATATTTCAGAGATTATAACAGAATCGTAAATAATTTAAAACTGTTGAACAATACTTTAACTAATTTAAAAGCACTTCGCTTTGCAATTTGTGAGTTAAACGTATCAATTTTGTATAAATATTAAAGTTATTTAAATTTATTATAGAGAAAATAATATCAGCAATATGTATGAATGAAAAAGTAAAGAAGTTTTTAGTTTCTTTAGACACCTTTGATTTGAAGTCAAGTATTCCACTTACTGTTGCCAGTTAAAGTCTTCCTAGTTAGTTTAAAAAGACACACAAATACTTTTGTAGAAGACTGTAATAATTTAAAATTATTGAACATCACTTTACACTTTTAAGAGATTAAAAAACTAAAATTAAAATAATTTAAAACTGTAGCAAGTTAAAGTCTTCCTGGGTATTTTTTAAAGACACGCAAATACTTTTGTAGAAGAGTCTAACGAATTTCTACATTTTTTTTAATTAGTGAACAATACTTAAAATGTTCAACAGATTATAACAGAATCGTAAATAATTTAAACCTTTTGAGCAATTCATAAACTTATTTAAAAACACTTCGCTTTGCAATTTGGAAAATTTCCACCTTATATAATCACCGAATTTGGTCGGTATTGTGTATTAAGTATTCCGCCAAGTCATGTTGGCCCACTCAGAGCGCAAAGAGCTCTATAAATAGCAGACAGGCAGACAAAACAGACTGTTTCGAGTGCCAAAAAGACGAGAAACGTAAACAAAAAAGCGCAATTCAATTATTAACTAGTATTTTTCAAAATGAGACAACAACTGTAGCGGCACAAATGTATCTGTGTCTGTAAATGTATCTGTATCTGTAGCTGTATCTGAATCAGCTGTTGGATCTGTGACGCAGGTGCCAAACATTGCGTTAATCCGCCAAATTCTCTTTCTCTCTCTCTCTCTCTGTCTCTTGCGGCGCCTCTTAAGAGGTCAAGTTGAAGGTATTTTGCCGAGAAAATAATTTTCATGCTTAAAACACCAATGGGGGAAAAGAAAACAGTTTCTGCGCGAATTTGCAATTGAAATGTTTTGTTGTTGTTGCTATTGCGAAGCGGAAAACGTGAATTGTTTGCAAACAAATGCGAAAACAATAACAATAACAAATGCACAACGAATTGTTATGGCAAATTGAAATTGTGTGTGCAAAAGAAATTTCATTTGGATTTCGATTTCTTCGATTTCCACTAACATTGTAGTAAGTATAAGTGCAAG
This sequence comes from Zaprionus africanus, assembly GCA_018151435.1. Taxonomy (NCBI): domain Eukaryota; kingdom Metazoa; phylum Arthropoda; class Insecta; order Diptera; family Drosophilidae; genus Zaprionus; species Zaprionus africanus. The sequence continues at coordinate 11,670,613 of JAECXB010000118.1, forward strand.
CTCATGCAACAAGCGACAAGCTGTTGAAATGTAGCTCGGCTTATGCAAAAACTTTTCCAATCAATCAAGCGAACAAGGGAAACTACTGGGGACGATTATAAGCAATGCAGGGTAGGGCAAAAGAGAGATAAAAGGAACTGCAAAACAAGCAGCAGATAAGCTGTTCCTTTTACAGCGAATAAAGGGAAACAGGAAGCAAACTTTCAATGAAAAAATTGTAGGTAAACAAATTAAAGGGAACCAGCTGCTTATACTGGCACTATAAGCTGTATGTTCTACATAATTATAAAGAAATACAAAGATATACATAAATACATACATAACATAGTAATATAGCGAAAGCTTTTAAAAGCGCTTTAAAAAGTCCAAGCACATTGAACTTCCTAAACAGAAGTTACAGATAAATCTATTTGAGCTACTAGTTAAATAGCATAAGAAACAATTAAAGCTTCTTAAGAGCTCCTTTAAAGCTCCTTAAACTTAAGATAGCGAAAGCACATTAATTTATAACAGTTCTATCATATTAAATCTTCCTATAAAGAAGTGAAAAAGAAATAAATTTAAACTAAAACTTCAATAGCTCTAGTAACTAGCAAAGCTTCTTAAACAAAACCTGTAAAGCACATTAATTGTTCATACTCCTTAAATATTTACATAAATATATAACGTCAACTATTATCTAGCACAATTACTGTTGTCGTGAAACCTTTTAAAGCACATTAAAGCTCTTGCAAATATACCAAATAATAAATAAAGAAATCTCAGATCGGTACTTAAAAAATGTACTGCAATTTTATAAGAATTAAAAGCTCAAAAGCTCTTTATTGCTAGGAACAATAATTTAAAGTGCAAACTAATTGACATTAAAAGCACAAAAGCTTTTTATTGCCAGGAACAACCATAACAAATACAAGTTCATTAACATTAAGAGCTCATTAAAGCTCAAAAGCTCCTAGTTAGTTACTCCCCAATTTGCAAACATGAATAACTTATCTTCATCTCTTGTTTACTCCACACAGTGTTGACAATTTTGGGCATTGGATAAGGGAAACCGGAGGCGATCCACTACCAAATCCACCTACAGCTACTTAAAGACAAGTTAATTTTTGCTGAAATCTAACTGTGTTCACAACTCATTGCAACGACAAGTGCAAATTTTTACAAGCAAGCAAGCAAGCGAAAATAAAAAAAACAACAACATCAACGTAACGCTAATCTAGCTAATTAGAGCCTAAGACGACACAATGGCCAAGCCATCGAATGCGACGAGTGACAGTCAGAGCACACGAAACACCGCCAGCAATAATAACAACAATAACAATACCAACAACAACAATGATGATGGTGCTAATAACGATAATGATAATAACTGTAGCAAATTAAATGGCAACGCTTTTCAGCCAGCGGCCACGTTGCCGGCTCCCGCTAATACGCCGCTAAACAAGGCCATCAAACATGACCTGTTCCCGGAGGTGACCTTCTGTAATCTGTCTGTGGAAGAGCTGCGCGATAATGCCGCAGCTGGCGAGCAAAGCAGTCGCATGGTTAGGAACAGCATCATTGCTCTGGATGCGGATGGCACCTTGACCATTGGCCTGATGAACGGCAGTCAAGTGAAGAAGCGCAAGCGATTGATATCGAATGAATCGGGTGATTCGATAGACTCGAGTAGTACCGAAAAGAAGACACCCAAAATGCCCGATGGTGGATATGGTTGGGTTGTGGTCTTTGCCTCGCTCATGGTCTCGCTCATCTGGGATGGACTCTCGTTTTCCTTTGGACTAATTCACACAGAACTCTTGACCTATTTCGGAGAGTCGCCAACGAAGACGGCTTGGATTAGTTCGTTATTCTTCTCGGTGCCGCTGCTAATGGGTCCCATCTGGTCGAATCTGGTGGATAAATATGGCTGCCGCAAAATGACCATATTGGGTGGCGTTGTCTCTGCCTTTGGCTTTGCCATATCCTCCGTGTGCAACTCCGTTGAGATGCTCATGATCACCTTTGGCATCATCAGTGGCCTGGGACTGGGCATTGGCTATGTGACGGCAGTGGTCTCCATTGCCTTTTGGTTTGACAAGAAGCGAAGCTTTGCCACCGGCATTGGTGCCTCGGGCACAGGCATTGGCACCTTTGTGTATGCCCGATTAACGCAATATCTGATTGAATCGTATGGTTGGCGTGGGGCGACACTCATCCTGGGTGGCACCATGTTGAATGCCTGCGTTTGTGGTGCCTTAATGCGCGATCCCGACTGGCTGATTGAGGAGAATCGTCTGGAGAGTCGTTCGCAGAGTGTCACAACGTTCTCCAACTCGAGTGTGTGTCTGGAGGAGATCAAGAAGCTACTGGACACTGGCATCACCAAGGAGGCAGTGCTGGATACGCTGGTGACCAAGAACAATACAGAGGCCAATCAGCAAATCGATGATCCGCTGGACACGGGCCTGAAACGCTATCGCAGTGAGCTCTTTCTGCCCACGTTCCTGAGTGCACAAGAGCTGGACAGCATTTGTGAGGTGAAGAGCATAAGCCGACGCTCGCTGCGCCACAGGGAAGGTGCCGAAGCACCGTCCCGTGAGAATCTGCTGTCGATGTCTTCGGGTGCAGCTGCCTACGGCCCGACAGCGCCCATACTTGGCTCCCCCGACGACACTCTCATGGGCGGCATACCGCACGAAGTTGCCGAGGCAGCCAAGAAAAGCTATTTGGCCTCGATAGAGACACTGTCGCCGTCGGAGAAACGTTCCAGCATCGCTGGCACGCCCCATGGTTCGTTGCGATCCTCGGACGAGGGTTATCTCACCCAGAAGCACAACGAAACGCACTACGCCGGCTCGCGATACTCCCTGAATGAGAATATCTTTATGGCCAAACACAATACACCGTCAATATCCAATCTGAAGAGCAATGGGAATCGTCACAACTCGTTGGATATACTGAGCGATGAGATGCACAGCTACTACATGTCCATGAAGGAGGAGACCTTTGCTCTGCTCGACCAACATCCCGGCCACCATCCACACATACGTCCAGCTGCAGCTGGTGCGTCTTCCACAGTGATTAGCATACCGGAACACGAGCATGAGAACAGTGAACTGGCCTTGCGTCGCTCGCGGCTAGATAGCATTACTGGCCTGCGTCGACTGTCCAAGTCGAAGAAACCCAATCCGCATCGCTCGAATCTGCGACGCAACATATCCATCAGGAACTCGAACTTCTTGAAGGATATGCGCATACATCGCAACTCCATACACTATCGCGGAGCCATGTTGAACACGCATCGCTATCGCCTGCGCGCCTCCTCCTGCCCCAACATCTACCGCAATTCGATGACCACCATAGCCAAAGAGGAGGAAGATGTGAGTAGTACGATGGGTGAAATTCTTAATAAAATAACAGTACTCTAGAGATGTAAGAGTTTAGGATAGTTCTCGCAATACTATCGATAGCGCACTGACACAATTTGCACGTTCCCTTTTCATTTTTATTAATATGAATTCAATGTCTTCTGCAAGCATTAATTTTTGATTAATTTACTCTTACAATAACTGTACTTGAGAGCCAATACTATCGATAACTACTACTTCTATCGTTAACTACCTAGTTCCGTTTGTTTGTTTCCAATTTCCGTTTGTAAAAGTTCTGCTTTTTTAAAAAGTAAAGCAGTACGGATCAGTCTCATGCAGAACGAATCAATTTTCAATTACACTAGAAAAAATAGAAGTATCGATAACTCCGAAAAGAAGTTCCAACTTTCGCTTTCACTTCAAGTTCAATTCTTTTTTCGTCTGTATACCGTATATATATTTAACTTAGATAAAGCAATTACTCCAACAGATCTTCTTCCGATTATCATTTATATGTTTAACTCTCTCATCCTCACGCTGTTTGCCAGACTTATCAGGCAACTTAGAGTCCAAGTCCAAGTCTCACGCGCTTGACAACAGATGTTCCTCATTTGGCTCAAGGCACGATTATCGATGCTCTATAAATGTAGTATATGTAGATGTATGCACATACGGCATACAGACACAATCATACATTATTTATACTAATCACTTATGTGCGTACTACACTCGTCACTGATAAGGGGCGGCCATTGAGACTGCGCTTCGTTTCCGTATTGCCTAATTTCCACTTGAACAAAATACATTATTTATATCATTATCTCTCTCTCTCTATCTTTCCCTTTCTCTCTCTCTCTTCCGTTCACAGACCTGGTATGATAGCTTTGTTGACACCATGAAATCGGCCTTTGATTTTTCACTCTTCTTGGATAATAAATTCGCGTTCTTCAATCTATCCACGCTCTTTCTGTTTATTTGGTAAGTACGAACAAAAAGAGAAAGAAAGAGAATGAGCACAGAGAACGAAGGTCTCGATGTGCGCACTAGAGAATATATCTTCTCGATGCTATAGTGCTAATATTATTAGTCTCAAACTGTCAAGATACATTTGGCGCAAATAATTTGGCAATAGCTCAAAATTTATTACACTTGCGTTATGAAACGGCCGAGTGCCAGAGCAGGGGTACTCAATTTGTAAATTAGCAACAATATAATGAAACTTGTTCAAGTTTATTCTGCCTATATCTGATAAAAGAAAAGAAACTTCTAGGTAAAGTTATCTTATCTCAACAAATCGATTAATAATGCATACTACGATTTACAGGTTTATCATACCCTATCTTTATCTGCCCGACTATATGAAGCAATATGGCTATGAGGTCAGTGTGAGTGCGGTTCTCATATCGGCTATTGGAATTGCCCAGACAGTGGGCATGATTGGTCTGGGATATTTGGGCGATCGCTCCTGGATGAACATAAACATATGTTACTCCATATGTATGTTGGGTAAGAAAGAAAATCAAACAACACACTTAAGTAAGCACATCTAATCTCATCTTATTTATCTTGCAGTTTGTGGTGCCTCGGTGTTCTTTATGCCAATTCTGATCACCAGCTATAATGGAATGATGCTCATGTGCATTATCTTTGGATTCACGTTCGCCAGCTCGTTCTCGTTTACGCCCAGTATACTGGTCAGTATTGTCGATCTGGACGATTTCACTTGTGCCTACGGTTTGGTGTTGCTGGTTCAGGGAATTGGCATGATAGCCGGTCCGCCAATAGCGGGTGCCATTTACGAATACACTGGCAGGTGAGTGCGATAAATAACTCCCTATCTGATATATTTTTATCGAAATCTTCTTTGGTTTTTTTCAGATGGGACGACTCGTTCTATTATGCGGGCATATTTATAGCACTCTCCGGCGTCTGTTCGTATATGATCGAGTTCTGTGAGAAGAAAGCAACTAAGGAGAGTGATAGTGATGTCTCAGAGACTAAAAAAGCTCAACTTTTACATTAGATTACTTAAACACACAAAATGTCAGTAGAACAATACGAAATCGAAATGATAAATGATGCAACTTCAGTGCAATTATGCAGCACTGCGGCCTAATTCAAATTCAAAATTAATGGACTAGCATTAAATGTTATCAAGTTTCTTATGTCAAGTGCTGTTGCAGCTATATTAAACAACAACAACAACATAACTCAGAGCGAATTGGTAGTTAAATAACTAAAATTTAGAGTTAATCACGTTAAGCCTAATATGACTTCAGCTAAAACTGTAATGAATATACTAAATTGATTAGTTTACACCCTAGGGTACTACATATTAAATACGTATACTTTAATACAAATAATAATAATGATAATAATTATATATTTACAACAAGAAGTAAACGTTAACATACAACTAACTACAATTACCGAAGAAATAAATCTAATATCAATGCAGTGCATCACTGCCAGGCGCAAACGGGTTACCCAAATTGTCTTCTTTATACGCGAATAGCTATAGGTAATATTCCTCAATTTTCATACGACTTAAACACAAATAAATAACAAACAAGACAACAATAACAAATTACCAATCTTATGTAACATATGCAATAAATTAAAAGACACAATTTGCAATCAACTAGAAAAGTCTTCAAAACTGCAGAAAACAAAATAGTAAATTAGCGATAGAACAGCTCCTGGTAAAACGAAAAGTATGTGTAACTACTATATATTTGCAACAATTGATAACGGATTAACATATTTAACAAGTACCCGCATTGCAAATGGTTAAGCAGCAGTTGAAACAATTTTTACAATTTGTCATAAATGAAAAGGAAAACCGAAACAGTTCAAGTATTATATTAATAAATCAAGTCAGATCAGAGATTCATGTAGCGCACTGAAATCAATTATAAAGTTTACATCAAGTTTAGTAATATGAAGCACACTTCAATTTAGGATAATGCAAAACTAACTAATGCCTAGACACACACACACACACCTTCTATATACAATGGTAGCCTATGTAGTTGTTGTTTCAAACAAAACAATTTTTTTTAGATCTAAGCACAACACATTTAGTAAAACGCAATTCTAAAACCTTTACAAAAATCAATTACCTAAACATAATTATATACATACATACAAATTAAACATTATTCAAAACAATAAAATACAGATAACATTTTGACAAAAAATATAACCCGGAGAAATTGTGTTTTCTTATCACCCCTCAAAGATACCCTACAAATAAGAATATTGGAGTAGAAGTTTTTATTTTGTAATATTTATTGTGTATATTATTATATTATACTGCTTTGGGTCTGGCAAATACAAATGTTTATAAATAATTTGATTTTATTTCTTGGTTTTTCTTCAGTTTTATTTTCATATATAAACCTCGTAATTGTCGGCGACATAATCGAATTGATTTAGCTTTATCACCACGATTTGTTGTTACTTTTCTTTGTATAATAATTATTTATTAAACTTATACAATATTTATTTCGTTTATCCATGTATCTGTCTGTCTGTCTGTCGGTCTGTATATTTCGTTATATGTTATGTTATGCAAATTACCAGAAAATAACACAAAAAATGCGGTTTTTAACAAATCATAAATACATATCCATATGTAATGTTCTAGACGAAAAACAGCCACCACTAGCGAGGAAGGAGATGGGGGGATAATCGTCGAAAAAACCTCAACGAATCATGATCGGAAAAATGTTCACATAGTTGTTTAAAATATATATGTACTCGTATATTGTATATGTATATTACACGCCATCGTCATCTGTACTCGTCCAATGTGTATAACTTGCCTTACACAATGGTAACTAGAAAACTAACTAAATGTACACAAAAATATTTTATACGTATTATTTGTTATAAGTTTTACAAAATTTAGAAATCACGCACGACACATTTTACATATACAATTCTTGATTTTTAGTTTATTTAAAATTGAATTTAAAGTTCTCTTCTTTGTTGACTATTGTTTTATGTTTTATGTTTTGTATTCTATTATGTTTTCTGCGAATATTTATTTAGTTACACATATGTAGTTCTTGTAGTTGTTTGTCTTTAGTGTGAGTTTCTCTTTTAAAACATTACGCTTAGTGTTGAAATGTTTTTTGCTAATTTCGGTTTTCTAGTTTTGTTGATAATTTTATTACGGTTATATACGGTTGCCTGAAATTAAATTGAAAACAATAGATCAGCTTCAACTACTATCTAAGAGTTTAGTCACTAGTAGCTTTTACAGAAGCGGCTATCGGATACGGCTATCGGCTACAGCTATTCCAAGTGCTGGCATTGGCAACGGCTCTCACTCTATTCCTAGCAACAACCGCTGTTTACTGCACCACCCGCACCGCCGGCGCCGGGCAACGCTGGATTTGTGGGAGTGGCCTGTTGGCCAATCTTAATGCCGTTTGCCTGCAAACAAAACAAATAATGTTATTATAATATGAATTGAAATTGAAATGCATTGCAGGACGAACCTCATTGTTGATGTCAAAGACACCCTCCTGAATCTTTTCGTAAATCTCTTTGGCTGTATTTATGAATGCCTCCTCCACATTGGCAGCAGTGCGTGCCGAAGTCTCCATAAAGACCAAACCGTGCTCACGTGCAAATGCCTCGCCCTCCTCCTTTTTAACCTCACGCCTCGAGTCCAAGTCGCTCTTGTTGCCAATAAGCATGATCACCATGTTTGAGTTTGAGTGTTGACGTGCGTCCTCCAGCCATGTGGTCAAATGATTGAAAGTCTCTCGCCTTGTGATGTCATAGACAAGCAGAGCGCCAGCGGCACCTCGATAATATGAACGTGTAATTGATCTATTTGGAGTACAAGACATAAACAAAATTATTAACTTAGTCGCGCAACAGCAGACAATCGCATTCACTTTCACACTTACCTGAAGGCCTCCTGGCCAGCTGTATCCCAGATTTGCAGTTTGATTTGTTTGCCATCGATGGTTATCATGCGTGCACCAAACTCCACGCCAATGGTCAGATCATGCACCGGCTGGAAGCGCTTGTCCGTGAACTGCAGCAGCAGACATGATTTGCCAACACCTAGGAAAGTAGCAGACAAAACAAAGAAAATTAATTCAACTACTAATTGCGGGTTATGAAATCTGTAGTAAAGTGAAAGTTTTGTTTTTTAACTACTTTACAAACTGAGACGAAGTCAACAGCAAAACAATTTCAAAAGCAACAAGGTAAAAGAAATGACGAAACTGCATATGTATTTAATTGTCTAACTTTTTTAAAACCAGGTGAATAGATGATTCATTGTTGTAGATAAAAATAGTTACTTAAGGATTAAGAAATGACTAAAACTCATTCTAAGCGGGTAAACTATGATTATCACATTAAAAAAGAACTTGTTTTAGTCATTTGATAAATAATAAGTTTCATTCAATGCAGGGACACTGAAAATAAAAAGAGAAAGCAACAGCTGTTGAAAATAGAAAATCTCTCTCTATCTGTTCCTCGGAGTGTGTATTCACTTGTTTTTTATGTATTTAATGATAAGAGAATCCTTAGGTACTGGGCCGATTTGCAATTTCAGCTCCACATTGAAAATAAACTGTGTAAGTGTGTATAGTCTATGCATGTGTGTGTGTGGAGGAGGGGGCGTGGGGACATCCGAGGGGTTGTTGGTCAGTTAAGCGACGGTTGACTCAGCAGGGCTGTAACATACGGTTGCTTCTCTTCTTCTTGTTTTTTATCACAACCCTGACGCATCCCCACCGCCCCCTCAACAACTGTTAACTTCAACAGTGCGGAGTAACGCCCGCGCCTCTCTCTCTTTCGCTCTTCATTGAGGCGTTGTTATGGTTTTATTGATTTTTCCTTGCTGCGTGGGCTCCACTGGCAGTGGCTACACATACAGGCGGAGCACACATATCGAAATGCAGTTGAGCTGAATTCGCTTGGATTGCAAGCTAGACAAAGCATTCACTATATAATATATTTACAACGCAGTTTGCCCCTTTTAGCCTTTGTTTTGTTGTTACTGCATAATTCGTATGACAAAAGCACGAAATTTTCACTCTCATATGGCAATCGCGAGCAACAGCAGCAATCACTCACCAGTGTCGCCAATGATAATGTATTTAAACAAGTACGCGTAGGACATTTTGCAGCTTATTAGTTTATGAACACTTCAATGAGCTTCTTAACTATTTATAATCGTAATAATTGCAACAATAATAATACGCAATTTCAATACGAATGAGATTTGCAAGCTGACTGGTGATGACGACTGGTATTGCTAATCGATAACGATAACTACAGCTGGTCACCAATTCCCAGGGCTGTAATAAGTAAGCAGGGTTGTCAATGGGCACAATTTATATACGAATATATCGATATTCATTTCAAAGCATAGATAAATTTTAATTCGATGTATGGAGAAACTCTATGAAAATTATACTTTTTCCTATAAATAGAAAAGTGGAGAAAAGAATCGATACATCGCTTAAAATATCTGTTTACCTCATCGCTTTTCTATGTTATATCGCTTTTAGTATCGATACGATGCGATAACATCGTGTTTCTAATCATCTCTATATGTATGTATGTATGTAGCAATTTTGTCAGAAATTTTTCGCACAAAGCGAAGTGTTTAGCTCAATTTATAATTAATTTAATGTGAAATGTGTAAACGAAAGTAGTTCGTATCTAGATACTGTTAAACATAATAGTTGCATTTGGCTTGTCACAAGCACAGCGCTTGCGATTTGTAAGCGTTCGGTTGCAGGTCGCCCAAAACTTTTTCTCAGTTTCGTTGTCTACACAACTCGCTGCGAAGGCGTAGGCAACGATTGGTGTTGGTGTTGGTGTGTGTGTGTTGTTTTGTTCCATCCGGCTGTGGCAAGGTGAAACATGAAGATGGCTGACGGCTCGACCATATTGCGTAGGAACCGACCAGGCACAAAATCAAAGGTATGTAGAAACCTCTTTTTCGAGTCTTTCCCCTCCTTCAACTTTCACCTAAAACAGGATTTCTGTCGCTGGCCCGATGAACCGCTGGAGGAGATGGATAGCACGCTGGCTGTGCAACAGTATATACAGCAATTGATCAAACGTGATCCCTCGAATGTGGAGCTTATCTTGACCATGCCAGAGGCACAGGACGAGGGTGTCTGGAAGTATGAACATTTGCGGCAATTCTGCATGGAATTGAACGGTCTGGCTGTGCGCCTGCAGAAACAGTGCTCGCCCTCGACGTGCACACAGATGACGGCCACCGATCAATGGATATTCTTATGTGCGGCACACAAAACCCCCAAAGAGTGCCCCGCCATTGACTATACGCGCCACACGCTAGACGGCGCCGCTTGTCTGCTCAATAGCAATAAATACTTTCCAAGCAGGTATGTATGTTCGCACTGCGCACTGCGCAACGCAGGTATCAATTAGCCACATAATGATTGAAGTCTTCAACTAACCCACAGAGTTTCCATCAAGGAATCGTCGGTGACCAAGCTGGGCTCGGTGTGTCGGCGTGTTTATCGCATATTCTCGCATGCATATTTCCATCATCGTCGCATATTCGATGAGTTCGAGGCTGAAACGTATCTTTGCCACCGATTTACGCATTTCGTCACAAAATACAATCTCATGTCCAAGGAGAATCTAATTGTGCCCATCAATGAGGATGAGGACGCTGCACCCGGCGAGAGTGAGGCCTAAACTATGGAAACTTTAGATAACAATAAATCAAGAACAACAAAAACAACAACAAAACCCCCGAAATATTAAGAACAACAAGAACAGAAACACACACAAAACATAACATTGCATAAGAAAATTATTATTGACGGACGAGCAGCGCAGTCATTATAACATTACATACGGAACTCACTTAAAAACATATTTATAATATATATATTTACTAATAGCTTGCATTAGACTCAAGGTAAACGCATCATTTTGTTAAACACCCACTCTAAAAGAAAGTAAACAAAAGGGAATATCGAAGAAAAGTGGAAGGGCAGCACATTACACAGAAACTAATTCAAATTTTTTGTATGTAGTTCGAACGACACAAATCACAGGTAGAAGAAAGAAGAAGGAGTGAATGAATATATATATAAAGCTATATAGCAATAATATAAATCAAGAAAACTTAAATCAGACAACAGAACAGAGTATGCTACACACACACACATACACACACATCCCCCTTTAATTCCGTAAAATTATAATTATTATGATTATGTTTAAATCGTTTATTTAAAATAAATTATATGTAGACACGAAGACACACTCAAACACACACGTAAACACAGTCGAAATATCGTTTCTTAGTGGATTAATCCGACATGAAAGAAGATGAAAAGAGGAAACGCAGCTGTACCAAATCTAATAAGTGAACTTTACTATCAAAAAACTATATACAAGAAGAGAAATAACAATAAATCGAAACCGCAAAAGCAACAGCATCAGATTACTAGATCAATCATCCTTTGTCATCACACAATATTCACCTCAAGCACTGGCTCCTTGGCTACCAGACGCTCGAATCCCAATCGACTCAGATCCAATGTACTATATTTACCGTCTAGTATCAGCTCTGCTATGGCTCGTCCCACTGCCGGAGTCTGCTGTATGCCATGGCCGCTGAATCCCGCGGCTATGTAGAGGTTCTTGTAGTGCGGATGACGTCCAATGATGCCATTGGCATCAAAGCTATTGTGGTCGTAGTAGCCAGCCCAACTGCTCTGCACCTTGATGGACTCAAAGGCAGGCACACGACTGGCCAAGGTGGGCCAAATGTTTGTCTCGAAATATCCATGATCTACGTCCAGAGTTTCACAGTTTGGCTCCTCGTCATCGGCGGGACTGCGCCCGCACAGGAAATTGCCGCCAAGGCCGTCGCGACGGAAGTAAGTGCCGTTGGGATCGATTGTCAACGGTGTAGCAAGTCCGGGACAGTTCCTGCCCTGCGTATTAAACACGTAGACATAACGTTTGCGCGGCTCAACAGGCAGACCCACACTGAGCACATCCTGTCCCGTTCCAATGTTAGCCAAGCGTGCTACCTGTCCGGACTGCGCGCCAGCAGCTAGCACGCAAGTCTTGAACTTCACGGTGCGCTGTGTGTCGTCGCCACAGGACACCACAGCGCCCGACAGCTCTCCGGCAGAGTTCCATTCGAAGCCAGTCAACTCGCCGTTTGCGAACTGCGCGCCATATGCACGTGCTTGCTTCTTGAAACCCATCAGCAATGCCCAAGGATCAAACCAGCCCTCCTTCTCCGTGCCATAGCAGCCCAGGGCAACATCCTCTGTGGACAGCCAGGGGAAACGATTGCGCAGAGCCTCCGGCGTGAGCAGCTCATTGCGTGCGCCCAACTCATTCTGCAGCTTTGAATTGCGCGTTAATATCTCGGCGCCCTTCTCGGTGGCCAATGTGAGATAGCCATGCGGCTGAAAGTTGAGATCAACATCCCCCAAATGCTTGCGACAGCCAAAGATGAAGTCGTAACCAAAGAGCGACATCTGTATGTTTTCCGCCAGTGAGAACTGCTGACGCACGCCACCCACCGAGAGCACTGTGGATGCACTGGTGTACTGCGTATATAGAGAGCGGAATGAGAGCAGAGCCATTAAGTCGCCATTAGCAGCTCAACTTACACATGCATCCCGCTCCACAACCAACACACTGAGCTTCTCCTGCTTCGTCTTGCACTTCAGCCAATATGCAGAAGAGGCGCCCATGCCGCCGCCGCCAATGATCAGCACATCGCAGCTGTCGGGCAGGGCATCGCCACTGACACTTTGTGCGGCTGCCTGACTGCCGCTCATGCAGCGCAGTTGCTGCACTGCAGCCGATCGTATGACATGTCCCAATCGCAGCATTTTTAACACTGAACAAACTCTCCCACAACCCGAAGCCTGAACTGATAGACTCGTACGGCAAACAAGATTAGATTCACAAAAGCGCTTATCTAAACAGGCAAACAAAACTAAATATAACAATGCAATTGCTTAACAATAATAGAATTAGCCTATCTTCTTAATACCTCCTTATCTGTAGAGAGGAATGAGGTGAATCTTTTCGCACTCAGTGTTTGCCTGGCGCGGCCAAAGAGAAGAAGGTGAGTTTGTTATACGTAAAGTTGAAATTGCCAGAGAAATTAGGCAAGTTAAAGATACATTTAAGTGGGAGGGATTTGATTATACTATATTTAGGAATATATCAGGAAACTGATCTCTCTCTCTCCGTCTTTAGATGAAATTGATTAAGGAATACTATAAACATCTCTCTACATATAAATAAGTGAGGGAGAATTGATTACGTTAGGGCGTATCAACAATTCTACGACATCAATTCTTTTACATCATTCACCAGTTTTCATTATCTTACTGCAGCGTATTCTTAATTCGCATATACCCTACTGCTTATACAAACTAATCGCGCTCGTATCTCAAAGTAAACAAAATGTAACTCGAGGTTATTTGAGTTTTCTAGATCAGATAGTTAAACTTTATTTAGCCATGTCCGCTGCTGGCAGTGTCAATGACAGATTTGCCTGGCGCGTTCTCTGCCGACTTCTGCTGCTGCTGCTGTGGCTTATTGCGTCCAGATCTCGGCCGTTTATTGCCACGTCCAGCTGCGCCCTGTGCGGGTCTCGCTGCTGCAGGCGCCTCATCGTGCTGCCAAAAATCGCTGGTGGTATTCGGTTTTTGCAGACTGCAGAAAGGGAAACATGTTGATTAAAAATACATATAAGATTATATATGAATATATAAAGTTGGACAGACTCTTACCCGTCTATGCTGTCGGGCAGCTCGTCCAGACTCATTAGAATGTGCAGCGTGGGTATTTGGCGTGTGACAATGATCTCCTCGAGCCCATCTATTTGAGGCTTCCAGTGCTCCTCGACGCTGTGGAAGAGAATTCTTTTGTTGATTCAAGCTGAACATGTGTAAGCCAAGCTAAATCTCACCTGGTGTAAGCCATGCGCGTGACCTGATAGAGTGGATAGCTGCGCTTGAGCACCTCCGCGCAGGATATGGTCTTCACAACGCCACCACCAGAGCCGCTCCAGACCAAGCTGCGATACTCGCCTTTGTCCAATGCCGTCTGGGCATGTGCTATAACATTGCTCAACTTGGTGCCGCCTTTAACCTAAAGGAAAATATACAAAAGTAAGTTAGGAAACCTTCAACTGTTGCCTGCCTTTACTTACGTGCATCCAGAGAAAGTCCTTGTGCGTCTTAGGCATGCAATCCTCGAAGGGCAAATCACTTTTACTAAGCTCCTGCTCCACATTCTCCGCCTTGCGATAGTTCATCATCTTGAGCAGCTGCAAGAAGAGCCAATTAAATGGAAACCATTAACTAGGCAACCAGATTAGTGCAGTAGTTTTTCGGTTGCCTCAAGCAACAACCTTGAACCAGAACAACCACAGGATGAGCCTCAAATTGTGTGCGAAAATCTATGTACAGGCTGGTTATGGAAAGGGCGAGCACATAACATGCCCAAAGGAAGCCCAAGAGGCCATCCAATCCACTCGTAAACTGTCTTGCGCAGTTATTGCCTCGACAGTCGCTGCAAATTGAATAATTGCCGCTTTATGAGACGAGAGTGTTCCCCCTGCTGGGAACCTCTCCAAGGAAGCGCACACAAAACGTCTAGATACGGCTAAGGTGAAGCGCAGATCAGCTGCGTGGAATATAATCAAAGTATGAAGAGTATAGAAAAATAAAGAAAGGTTTGCTTCATGAATGATAGTTCTGCCTAAGGCTTTCACTGTGAAGATCTTTCAAGGTACGAATAAATAATAAATAATTATCATATACATAATACAATAGATATGAAATCACGATAATCTTGCACTCAAAATTATATTTGCTTTAACCTTTTATATAAAGAAGTTTCTTCAGTCTAATTTAGAACTTTCCTTCATTTTCAATATATTATACTATTATAAACTTATAGTCAAACAGATTTAGTTGCCCACAGTTTAATCTGTCAATATGCGCGATAAGAGACATACTCGCATTGAAAACCCACATAACCCAACGGTGTAGAGTGCCAGGAATTGCGCTTGAAGAGGAGTTCAAGTAAAAGTCAATAAAAAAGCATTTCTACAGCAATTAAATGCGCGCGGCTGCAGCAGAAATTTCCCATTAAATAGGATTCTGTTGGTGTCGGGCGGCAAGTGGAGCAGGGGAGAGAGGTTGACAGCAACGAGAGCGAAAACGAGACTCCCCCCACACAGATACTCACAGCCAAGCTGCCTTTGCCTTTGCAGCAAGGGAACGAAGCATGCCACTTGTTGAAGCTAAACAACATTTAGTTGTGTAGCGGGTGGAGAGGGGAGGTCATTGGGGGTGTGGATGCAGCTATATAGGACGCTGAATTCGACAGCAGCAGCGAAAGTTTATTAATGAACTTTTCAGTCCTGTGTGGGTGTGTTGGGCAGGCAGCAGCATGGCATGACCCAGTCACACCACCCACGCAGCCCCCACCAATTCACACACACAGACAATTATCGCGTGTCCCATTGAAAGCGGTGAACGCAGATCCAATGCAGCAGAAATAGAAAAAGACTCAGCGGAGCAAGGGAGGAGGGATGAGGGAGGTGTTGTTTTGGAATGTTACGAGGAATGCCTTCGAAATGCCAAATGACAGGCGCTGCTCCGCTCACTGTGCCTGACTGTCTCATTGAGCACGTCATCGTTATCGTCATCGCCATCGCAAAGGGAACATCATAATCATCTGCGGCATTGTCGCCATTCTTATCAAGTACGTTTCGCACAACAACACAGCGCAACAGGTTACAACTTGATAGAAGATTATTCTTTGCTTAGTTTGAGGTTATTTTTGAAGTAATCAGTAATCTAAAAAGGGGAAATATATCTTAACTTTATAGCTAGCATTATGCTGCAATCTTACGCACAAGCCTTTACAGTTCACGTTTGATTACTTAGGGATTTTGATGACATATAGATATGATATGTAGGTTGGGGGACAGCAAAAACGTTTCACTGCTTATATATTTACAGCAAAGAAATGTATGTGTAGATTCAACTTTATATAGACCATAAGTAATTTTTATAATTTCAAAAATATTTTATTCACAGCTGCAATTAGAACTTAAATACAATGGAGATCTGGCAGCACTTTCATATTGCCAATCACATTTAAATTTAAATATTTAATTTGCATAGATAACTATCTGTAATCGATATCCTTATAATCATCGCTAGCTCTTTCTCTTTCCATCGCGATCTGGCAAGCACACCACTTGTGCCGCTGTGTGACTTGTTAAACTTTTACATTTTAATCAAAATAAATCTTAAGTGTAAATAAACATCCAAACATCTACCAAAACTTTTGTTCACCACAAAAATGATTTCACATAAATCTCTCTCATGCTCAGTTGCAGCCCTGTTGACTAGTGTAATTCTATTTGGTGCGGAAGTTATTAATAAAACGAGTGTGGAATAAAAGGAAAAGGACAAGATGCCAGTATCATGGAGTGTGCGTAGACTTGTCTTGCACTTGTCTGCTGATGATATATGTATATAAAAAACACGTACTTTAAATTAACATTATATAAATTTGCTAAAACGGATTACACACACAGAGATAAATTACTTCAAAGGGCGAACAGCATCCGCAATTAGATTCGGAATACGTTGAACGCATTCAACATTCGCCTCGACTCAATTTGCTTATACGTAATCCGGACTTGACTCTTAAATGCTTCGCCAAGCTGTTGCATATTTCCACGCACACTCACATAGTTATAAGCACACGCTCAGACACACACTGAGGCAAGAAAGGATAGCGAAAAAGTCGAAGGATAGTGAAGATGAAATATGAAAGAATTATTAAAAAAATAATAAAACATTATTGAAATATAAAAAAATATCTAAAAATTTTATGACACATAAAAAATAATATTTAATCTAAAATATATTGTTTTCATCATGTGTTTCCTTCCCCACCCTCCACTTTACGCACATTTCCACCAGGCATTGCACACTGTGCACCTCAAATATTTCATTTATTTGCACTCTACCCTCAATCAACCTCGCCAACCCCAAGCTGAGAGTCTCGCCTCCCTTCTTGCGCACCCTCTGCCCCCCATTATGTCTGCTGAAGTATGCATTCATTAGACATGCCAAGGAAGCGAAGAAGGCAACCGAGCTTAGCTTGTGGCCACACCGCAGAGCCAGGATCATTTGAGGTTTGCAAGCCGTGGCAAACGGTTCACAGTCGTCGCGACCTTAAACAAAAGTAAGTGCCCATTGCAGTTCTAACTCAGTTAATGTTACCAGTTATTGTGACAGTGGCAAACAGCAGTTAACGCACAAGAAACCAACAAAGCGCAAGTCGTTAACAAATGTTGTAAAAGAACAAATCAAGTTTACGGAACGACACAAAAAGTTAAATAAAGCAACAGGTGTAAAAAACGTTTAAGTGAAAAACCATTGAAAAGTGCACGAAGAAAGGTTTCTGAGAAAGTGTGGCATAACAAATTAAAGAACTCTATATATAAATAGTTAAAGCAACTCATTGTGACTGTACATTTCTCTAATGAAGAACTCACAAAGTCTTTTCCACCAAACTATTTAAATTCCCACTACACAAAGCCAAAATAAAAAAATGTTTCGGAAATAAATTTGGAAAAAGAAAATAAATTAGCCGCTAATCTGTTGTTTTAAATTGTAACGGTTTATGTTTTTGTATTTCTCCCTCATGCCGACAAGTTGATTCATTCAAAAACATTGTACGAGAACTTAAATAAATATAGACAGACATATATATTCAACAATTGGCCATAAAAAGAGTAAAGATCACAGCGATGGATAGCACCGAGTTTCGAAAACGTGGCATGGAAATGGTCGAATATATTTGCAATTATCTGGAAACCTTGGGCGAACGACGCGTTACGCCCAGCGTGGAGCCGGGCTATCTGAGGCATCTGTTACCATGTAAGTGGCAACAATTGTTGTTCCCATACACCTATATAGCCATCTATATCTTTTCAATGCCAAAAATAAAGTTTGCATATATATTTTTTAATTGTTGTTTTGCATTATTTTTGGAACTAAATTTAGAGAGAAACAATTAGATCATATGAGCTAGAAATATGTCTAATATTTTTAGAATGGTTTGCAAAATATTTAAACAGGAAATTGTGCAATCAAATTAAATGCATATAATTATATTTATGTAATCAAATTAATTAATAAAAGAGAATTCTTAAATATTCTTGATTCGATGCACCTGAACTCAAAAAAGTATAGCATATTTTTCGGAGTCAAAGACATAAATCTTCCTGATACGCATATTAAAAATGTTTTGTTACTTAAATATACGACTTGAATCAAATCTAAAAATATACATAAATTGTTTAAATATATATCAGCAAACCCAAAAATGCAATTTTATAATTTCCTACATAACAATTTGCTACCATATCCGATCCTCAAGCTGAAGCACCACAAGAGCCCGAAGATTGGGATCAGATAATGCTCGATGTGGAGGATAAAATAATGCCAGGCGTCACGCACTGGCAACATCCGAGATTCCATGCATATTTCCCGGCGGGAAACTCATTTCCCTCCATACTGGGCGACATGCTGGGCGACGGCATCGGCTGCATTGGCTTCTCGTGGGCAGCGAGTCCCGCCTGCACTGAACTGGAGACGATTGTGCTGGACTGGCTGGGCAAAGCCATCGGGTTGCCCGATCACTTTCTGGCGCTCAAGGAGGGCAGCACTGGCGGTGGTGTAATTCAGGTAAATCATTGCTCAAGTTACTCTCCCTCTCTCTGTCAATTTCAATGTTCAATTTATGGTAACGTTAATTAGACATCCGCCTCGGAGTGCGTGCTGGTCACCATGTTGGCGGCACGTGCCCAGGCACTGAAACGCCTCAAGGCACAGCATCCGTTCGTCGAAGAGGGCCACCTGCTGTCCAAGCTGATGGCCTACTGCTCCAAGGAGGCGCACAGCTGTGTGGAGAAGGCGGCCATGATTTGTTTTGTCAAGCTGCGCATTCTGGAGCCCGACGAGAATGCCAGTCTGCGTGGCCAGACCATTGCCGAGGCCATGGAAGAGGATGAACTGCAAGGTCTAGTGCCATTCTTTGTGTCCACCACATTGGGCACCACGGGCTCGTGTGCTTTCGACAATCTACCCGAAATTGGACAAGAGCTCAAGAAGTTTCCTTGCGTCTGGCTGCACGTGGATGCCGCATATGCCGGGAATAGCTTCATCTGTCCCGAACTGAAGCCACTGCTTAAGGTATTTTCTATCGACTTTGATCAATCAATGAGTCGCGTATGCTAATCAATCCAACAAACAGGGCATCGAATATGCTGACTCATTCAATACCAATCCCAACAAATGGCTACTGACCAATTTTGACTGCTCGACCCTCTGGGTACGCGATCGCATCCGTCTGACATCAGCTCTGGTCGTCGATCCGCTGTATCTCAAGCACGGCTACTCGGACGCGGCCATCGACTATCGTCATTGGGGAGTTCCACTCAGTCGTCGCTTTCGTTCATTGAAACTGTGGTATGTAGCGCCCCCTCCACCCTCTCCTGTTCCGTTTGAAGACAAGACACACTCAAGACCCTTAAGAGTCAAGTGCGCATCACTTTGTTGACTATTGTCAAAAACATGTGTAAACATGGCAATACACACACACACGCACACACATATGTATGTGTATAATAAAATTAATATATTTTGGTCCAACATGTTGCTTAGCTGCGCGCACACACTCGACCTGAAGCATTTGTCTTTATTATTTGCATGCGATTTAGTTGTGAAAACAAAGTCCAGAAAATCAAAGACATCACATTAAGGTGGCCTAAAAAAACACAGACACACCTTAACACACATATTACGTAGATAACGTAGATATTGAGAATTGAAATTATAGAAATAGAACCTAAGGTTGATGCGCAATATCTGCAAGGGAATTATGGGCTGGTGGAATATTTCCAATTTACGTCTTCTTCATTCGGTATTCCCGTCTGCAGCAATTACAACTCATTAGTGATGGGAATTTCGCGATATTTATATCGGAAACCTACTGCAGACAATTAAGTGTGTCAATCTCTAAATTATTCATAATTTTCTCACCTTTCCACCTGCTAGACAGATTATGCAAAGCAGGCTAATTAAATTCAAATCTCCTTCGATTAAATGACTTTAATGGCCAATAAATACGCATTTAAATTATAATTTAAACAACATTAAATCCAATATTAATTTATTGTTTATACGTCTAGCAAATTTCATAACAATCGCATAATATATGCAGTAATATTTTCTGAGGGGGAAACACTTTACTTTACTTTACATTTGGACAGGTTTGTGCTGCGTTCTTATGGCATATCCGGACTACAGCATTACATACGTCACCATATCAAACTGGCCAAACGATTCGAGGAGCTGGTGCTCAAAGATAAACGCTTCGAGATTTGTAATCAAGTCAAGGTGAGTTACAGTTATTGCGTTACCCAGCAATCAATCAAGCGACGAGTTCAAAGCACCTTTTTATTTTTGAATTTGTATACACAACAAGTTTTCTGTTTGGCTTTTATTGCCCACTGTGCGGTGCGGTGTAGTTTAGGTGTCCGTGTGTGGGCGTGTGCGGCCCATTGTTGGGCTTGTTTAACATTTATCAAAGTATTTGGGGGAAATTGTTTTGGCTGACGCAAATACACAGCAAACACTACGTAGCATTGACTTTGACTTAACTGAAATCCAAAAAAAAGAAGCAAATCTACATCAAATTATGAAATGAAATTTGTCTCGAACTTATATCGTAACTATTCGACCAACGAGAGGCGAACGTGCGGAATCGCATGCCAAAAATGTCGAGTGAGAGGGAGAAAGAGAGACTGTATTGGGTGAATGAAGTGTTTTGGCATAATTGGCATGCGAATTTGAGCGGAATGACGCACCAATTGACAGCTACTACTGCTTGGGGGTCGTGGCAAAAATTCAATTGGCCTTTTTCTTCACTTTGTGTTCCTTTTCCACTTCCACTTTGCTCTATATCACGTAATAGAGCGGCCGCGTTGCGTATACGCACTGTCAGTCAACTTTATGTGAATTGAATTGAATTGTTTCGCTGACTTGTATATCTCTCGCACTGTATCTATTTCATTGTGTTTCTCTGTAGCTCGGGCTGGTTTGCTTTCGCCTTAAGGGCAGCGATAAGCTCAACGAGAAGCTGCTGAGCGCCATCAATGAGTCGGGCAAACTGCATATGGTGCCGGCCAGCGTCAATGAACAATATATCATTAGGTTCTGTGCTGTGGCACAGAATGCCACGGCTGAGGACATTGACTATGCCTGGGACACCATTATGGACTTTGCCAACGAGCTGCTGGAGAAGGAGCAACACGACGAGATTACCGAGATAATCAATCGCAAGAAAGCGGATACTTTGGCACAGAAACGTTCGTTCTTTGTGCGCATGGTCAGTGATCCGAAGATCTATAATCCGGCCATCAATAAGGCTGGCACACCGAAGCTATCCATGGAGCTGCCATCGCCGGTGATCAGTCGCGGCAGTGCACCCATAATACGCACACAGAGCTCGGTGGATCACAACTCGTGGATATCGTGGCCGCTTGCGTTTCTCTTCAACAGCAACAACGAGGACAAGAGCAGCAATTGCTCGTTGCGGTGAGCTCAAGAGGTCAGAGGTCACTTAACAGTTCAGTTTAGCAGTTCCCCTTTGCCTTTCACAGTTTTCGGCATCTGGATACCAATGTGAGACCTTCGAATTCTCGTCGCAATTCCGGAGCAGGCTCCTCACCATCGCCAGAGAACGAAGTGGGCTTTGTCAATGTGGCACAGCAGCAACAACAGCAGCAACTCTGCAACCAACAACAACAGCAGCAGTTGCAACAGCTACAACAACCCCAACAACAACAGCAATCGCCACGCAAATCGCCCTTGGTGCTGCGCAAGGCCTCCTCTGCCCGGGACAATCACAACTGAAGCATCCCGAGCAGCTTTCGATAAAGTATGCTAAACTACTTAGAAGAATAGCGCGCTACGACGCCTAGTTGAATTATATAGACCAATTTACATTAAAGAGATCTCTACCTATGAATACCTAGCAAAACTACAAATAAAATAAAATACCTGCAAATAAAATATTGTATCTCCGTCATCTGGAAGTTATGTTGCTCAATGAACTTATAATTATGAAGTATATAAATAAATAAATAGCGTATTATGCATCGTTTGTGGCAGTTGAGATTTGCTTCTTTTGGGATGGATATTGTACAGCAGGCACAAAGTTATAATGCACTTTAAACAAAATATATATTACCATAATTGACAAGAATTATTTTATGTGGTGGCAATAACATAATCAATATATGGGGCATAATAAATAAATTTGTCAAAAATAATTGTTAATTTTGCCAATATATTGAATATTACAATATTAATGAACGACCTCGTTTTTGCAAAAATACTCATAATATTAAATATATTTCAATACATTAAATATTGTAACAATAGAATTTCTGAGCTAGACATCTAGTTATTTCAACTCAACAATAATTATGATAAAATATATATAAACTTTGTGTGAATTTTTGAAGAAGTTTCATTTGCTTCAAGTCTGTTAAATCGCAATGCGTGCACTGTTTTGGTAAAGTTCCTTATCTTGCTCTTCTTAAATGCAATACAAAGCTAAAAATCCCTTGCCATAGGTTGTTTATAATTTGTTCCCTATTGGAGTCTTGTTTGCAGTTAGAAGTTAAGAAAATACCCCTAGATAAGTTGGGACTACAGCACAATTACAATGATATTGTGCGGGACTTGATCAAGAACTGGGACTCACCCATTGTATACTTACGGCAATTGGGTTATCTGCCGAACGATTTTGAAGACACGTCGCGAATAAAACCCAATCTGGATGAGCTGATCAGTCGCATGGAAGGCGATGGTCAGAAGGAATCGTTGCGGCATGAGCACGTTGACACTGAGAAGTTTGTGAAGAGGTTGCACAAGCGACACCAAGTGGTGAAGCACAATTGTTGCCACCGGCAGGAGCGCTCAAAGTTGGCAACAGAGCAGCGCGGGCAACGTCAGGCGTTGGCAGTCGGGCAGGACCAGGGCAAACTAATGGACACAAAGGCGAAGGGGGCACGGCACATCAGCGATGCCAAAGTGGATGAAATTAAGAAGCAGTTGGATCAGCAACAGGTGCAAAAAGAAGAACCAATGAATGTGGCGACGCTGGGCCGCGCACTTGCCAAGCAGAAGGCGGAGTTTGTTGAGCCACAGCCGCAGCCCGTCGTTGCAAATCCCCCCGTGGAGGAAACTATAACGGACTCGATGGATCCATCTGATAGATATTTAATGGAGCTGGTTGCAAAAACATCGCCGAAGCAAGAGGAACAGGCACAACAAGTTGCACCAGCTGCAGAAGTTACCCAGGTTGCTGCTGCTGCTCCGCTTGCAATCGCTGCGGCCAACGTTCCAGCCGTCTCTCAGGGCTTTGCTCCGGCAACCTCTGCTATGATCTCTCCGGCCATCTCGCCGGCTATCGCTCCAGGTATTGCTGCAGCCAAAACAAATTCTAAGAGTCTGGTGAAGGCTCCACATCTTATTGACACTGCAGCCAAGGGAGCTCGCATAACGATGCCACTGGAACCCATTTCATTTGATTCCATTGCCCCGGCACAGACCCTCGATGATGCCAATTCTCAGAGTATGTATGTATTGCCAGATCTTGAATTCTCATGCTAAACTTGTTACTCACTTTCCACAAAACTAGTCGAAAGGGTCCGCCGACAGCTAAAGTGGAGATTGATGCACCGAAATATTTGAAATATGACTTAGAAAAGAAACAGCTCAAGGAGCCCTCGGAGTACGAGAAGGACGCGTATATCCGTAAATTGGTGCGCATGTATTCCAAGTTCAATGAGCGCCAGACAATGGATAAGAAAATCGAAAAAATTCAAAATCCAGCTGACTTTACTTAACCTCTGATCCACCGTCACATGCCAAATGATTTCTATATATTTTATATATTACTCGAGCGGACTTTAAGTAAATTTTGTTAAGGTATTCACCATTGCAAGTGAATCATTCATTGCTCGACGTCATCTTTCTGGCATCATCAGAAATTATGATTTGTTTACAGCGCGTAGGGGGAGCGCCTGATCAACATCGACAGTCTATATCTAGTACATCTAGTCTTCTTGCTGTTTACCCCACTTGGAGGTAATTGTGGCCAGAATGCCTTAGTCAAAGCAGAGGAAATCATAAATCTAACTCATTAGATAATCACAGTGAATTGTTTTGTGCGAATTTTTCGTCATCTTTGTCTTCTATAATTATCAAACTACTCACTCACTTGGGATACCTCATGGTACATTATTGGGTATGGTCACTTTCGTTTCCAAAAATACACTGTGAGTTGCTTGCAAGTATTCTGTGAGATATTCTCTATGATTCTAGAGAATAAATAATAGTTTTCTTAATACTTCAACTAATGAAATAATAATAATAATATAATAATTTATATATAATATAATATCAGGGTCTCTATGGGGAAAGCCCTATATTGATTGCCCTGCTTTGAAAAATAGTTTGTATTTAGGTTATAAAACCTTACAAACCATACAAATAATTACATAATATCTCTCAATTATAAATACTCGTATATTGAATATTAAAAGTTCTTTATAGTTTGTCGCACTATAGAATTTCATGCGAAATTAACCCATCAAACTGTCCCACGCAAAGTTTTTCCACGCACTTTATCTTTACATTTCCAGAGAACTTCGTTTTTTTTTTTTTTTTTTTTTTTTTTTTTCATTAGCTCAAGACTTTCGGCAAATCATGAAATCCGCCAAAGAAGCACGAAGTAAAAAGCAAAAAAAACCTCAAAGCCCTCGTAAAGTCGGCAATTAACAGGCGTATCAAATTTATGCGAGCTACCTCGTATAAAATTGAAAACACTTCTAAATATATCAAAATTTCGACAGCTGATGGAGCTGGCGTTAATAAAGAATCGTCATTTTTGCACGATTCCAAGCGATGATAATGGATGAAATACCAAAGCCATGAATTGGCAAAAGATCTTTAGAAATATTCAAGCGGTGTCTGGCCCAAACTGTTGTCAAGTCAATTTGACAATGACGAAAGTGGCAATAGAAGAGGATGGCAAAAAAAATGAAATAAAATCAAGAGCTACCTTTATGATTTAAATATTTCGGAATTTCGATGATGTTTTGGTGTTTGCCCGTGCCAACTAAATAGATGGGTAAATAAAATCCAATAATTAATGGGCTGTGAGCCGGTGCGGTGCCGGGGTTGGTGCCAGGCCTCACGTGGAAGGCGGATGGACTTGGCACCGCTCTCGACCCTCGAGCAATGTGAAGTGTGACCGCGTAAACTGAATACGAATGCGGTTTATATTTAGACAAACGACGTCATTGCGACGATGCTGCTTGTGCTTGTGAATGAAAGTTGTGGCCCCAAAGAGCCGAAAGAGCCGACAAAGCAGTTCGTCAAGATAGCCAAGTCATGCTCGGTCCACGTCTCTTGCGGCCCTCGCTCAAAGACAGCTGCGCGTGCGCGGATGAATCAGCGCACGCTCGCGTCGCTCCAAGACTTTGCCCAGTTCCAAATCTGTGCGAATGATTGATTGTGCATTAGCTGGAGGCGGGAGAAGCTCTCTAGCTGTAGCTGGATCTGCTACCTACCTGCCTCTGAACTCTGGAATATGTTTAGCTGTGATTATGTAAGCACTTATCGCATCCAGCTAAGCTAATTAGCACGCTCGCCCCTCTGATAAAAAGGCAGCTATACAAAGCAATCGCATTCATTCATATTCATATTCATATTCGTATTTACTGAACTCACATTCGCAAACACACTTAACAAATCTCTTTCTCTCGCAGTCTCTCTCTCTCTCTCTCTCTTTGTGTTCTCTTCTGGAGAATCCGCATCTACGTCACGTACCTGCCACACTGTGACTCGTCATCCCGCTAATACTTTGGACCCACACAGTCCTGTTTGCACAATTACTTGCCACAATTGACCCATGTGTGAGCAAGTGATTCCCCCGTTGGCAAAGACAAATATCACCAGCTGGCGATCTCGCTTCAAGCCGGGCGTTAGTTCGGCACTTTCTGTTGATTGTCTGCTGACACGTTCCCTAACAATTTGGAAATTCGCGCCATAGCAAAAACTTCCCCTCTGTAGATGTCCCAAAAAGTACAAAGCAAAACTGGAAACCCGAACCGGCTTTAACCGGCCTGGAAGATTCAATGACTTTAATCTTCAAAATCAATTAGAAATTCATTTTAATTATCGATTAAGATATCATTAAAGCATCGATCGAAAGATAGGAATAACAGAATCTATTCAATTTCAATTAAATTGCATAATTTAGAAGAATCATAAAGATTTACGCAAATCAAAATGTTCTTCTTTCTTTTATAACATTTAATATGACATAATGTTCGAGATTGAACATGATTTTTAATTTGTATTAATGTTATTTAAACGTTTGCTCCTGTATTATATAAAAGATGATTGATTCAAACTCAATACTTGAGAATTTATATTATGTTTAATTACTTTAAATACTCTTCCACCTTTGAAAACAGTGATAAAAGGGGATACTTACTTTGTGTAAATGTATGTAACAGACAGTAGAAGGTGAGGAAGACCCTTTAGGGATAGATATATATTCTTATTCCGAATCACCAGGTAAGTCGATAAAGCCCTGTCTGTCTTTTTACACTATATAAGGTAGGGTTTTTTAAAATTGGTCGAAAAATTTATTACAAACTTAACACTTATTCAGTTTATTATGTATTCAACAGTTATTATAATTTATATTATGCATAGATATTTTTCAACTCTCCATTATGTTCGTAAAGCCCAAAGGAAGTACCTAACTAATTTTTCTGGGCCTAGGCCAACAAAACTGAACTGAATCATCACGGGAGGAACAGCTCAACAGTATTTCACGTAGACTTTCCCAACTACCCAGCTTGAAGTGTTCCACCTAATCCCCATGGAAACAAGCATAGTGTTCACTTAATGCTATATTAGATACTTAATACTACAATTAAACACATGCAATTTTATTCACATGTAATGTGCTATTAATAAAGACTCAATCAGTTCCAAATCGCAGCACGAAAAACTTCACATCTCAAACTCGAACCATATAATTACGGCAAATGACAGAAAACGAACAAAAATATCGCTTTCCGGGAGGGATTTTTTTTGTTGTTGTATTTGCGCCCCAGACAACCCACACAAAAGGCACGAAGAGAACTGAAGCTTAAGGCGAATCGACAAAATGGCAAACGCGGGTTTCCCAAAGATCCCGCACGAAGTGACGCCAAATGTGCACGAGCAAGAAGACAAGACAATCACGAGATACAGGTGAGAAATAGACACGAAGAGAGACAGAGAGAGCAAGCAAACGAGAATACTGTAGAGCAAAGCTCGTGCCCAAGAGAGCGCGATCGGCGATCGATATAAAAACGAATGCAGTAGCAGAGTACGAGACATTCGCGCAAAGGAAGCTGCAACGAGCACAACGTGAGAAAGAGGAGAATAAATAAAATAACGGATTAAAGTGTGAAACAATAACCAAGAGTGGACACTGTGAACAGAGAAGAAGTGTACAAGAAGATATTGTTAAAAAAAGGTGCTAAGGCCCGTCAACAAGGTGTTAAATAAAGTGTTAAACAACAAAATAAATAGACAAAATGAATGTGGAAGAATTTCGCAAATACGGCAAGGAGGTGATCGATTATATATGTGAATATGGCACCAATATCGAGGAGCGCGATGTGGCGCCTACACTGAATCCCGGATATTTGAAAAAACTATTACCAGGTAATATACGATATATGCTATATAGAACTTAATACATTTGCATATTTACTGAATGAACTGCACCCACAGCGAATTCATTCAAAAATAGTTGCTCTATTTTGGAATATTAAACAATTTTCTGTTTATGAAATATTTTCTAATAATTACACGAATGAAAAAAATTCCAACAGAAAAATAAAACTGTTGAGATCTTAAACTTGCTTGTGAGCAACTGTAAACAGCAATTAGTTAAAGGCTTCTTAACAAATTAGCAATTCAAAGGCGCAAAACTAAAAAAAAAAAAAAAAAAAAAAGAGCAATATACTTTAGGGGAGAAAGGAAAAAGCGGGAGTGAGGAAAATAAAAATTGCACAAGTACGAGAAAACAGAAATTAAACAAAAGCAGCAACAAAAAAAAAACGACACTCAACAGGCTCTTCAGAAACTTGTGGATTCATGTTGACTAATTGATTTCAGTGTAAGCAAACAGTGCAAATACATCACAAGCCAGCCCACATAGTAACCGAAAAAAACGGTATTTATTTTTTGAAATTTTGTGCCCCCTCCCTCTCACCTCAGTTGCTGGCGTGGGCACAATTTGGGGCATGAAGTTGTTGGGTCATGAGATTCGCAGCAAGGTTTTTCTCGTGTTTCTTTTCG
Organism: Zaprionus africanus; assembly: GCA_018151435.1. Classification (NCBI taxonomy): domain Eukaryota; kingdom Metazoa; phylum Arthropoda; class Insecta; order Diptera; family Drosophilidae; genus Zaprionus; species Zaprionus africanus. The sequence goes on from JAECXB010000118.1 coordinate 11,699,510, forward strand.
AGTGAATTTCACGCAAATCTCGCGCAGTTAGTTAAGATAAATATTTACGCCTGACGAATACCACACAATATCTCTTCCATAGTTGAGCTAAACAAATTAATTAATTATGCCCCAGGCAGCAAGCATCCCCAGGTAGGCTAGGAACTAGATAAAGATTGAGAATGTGTGTTCATCTTTTCCGCACACACTGCCAAAAATAACAAGCTCGCAGTAAATATTGATGTGCGCTGGAACGCCGATCCAGCAACTTTATAGGTGCTAAAAGATATATATGCACATAGTACATATAACTATATGTATGTATGTATGTATGTACCATAAGTAGATATGCACAGGCACCTCCACAGAGCTGATTAACAAGCAGTTGCCTCATCCCAATTTGTTTTCTCTCTTCATCGCAGCCGACGCCCCTCAATCGCCGGAATCATTTAAAGATGTGCTCGAGGACTTTGAACAGAAGATAATGCCGGGCGTGGTACACTGGAATCATCCGAAATTCTTTGCCTACTTCCCGTCGGGCAATTCGTTTCCCTCCGTGCTGGGTGACATGCTGAGCAGTGCCATCGGTTCCATTGGCTTCAGCTGGGCCAGTTGTCCGGCTGCTGCTGAGCTCGAGACAATTGTCATGAACTGGTATGCCAAAGCTCTGGGTCTGCCCAAGGCCTTCATTTCGGATGCACCAGGCAGCACAGGTGGAGGCGCCCTGCAGGGTTCCGCCTCCGAGTGTGCACTCGTCTCGTTAATTACGGCACGTGCACGTGCCATCAGCGAGCTCAAGGGTCAGACCACAGTCCATGATAGTGTGTTTCTGCCCAACCTGATTGCCTACGCCAGTCGCGAGGCACACTCCAGCATCGAGAAGGCCACCAAAATGGCACTGGTCAAGCTGCGCATCATCGATGCCGACGAACATGGACGCATGCGCGTAGATCTTCTCCAGCAGGCCATACAGAACGATGTGAACGCCGGACTGACGCCATTCTTTGTGGTCGCCACAGTGGGCACAACCGGTGGCTGTGCCTTCGATGATATCTCCGAGATCGGCAAGGTGTGTCGTGCAGTGCCAAGCATTTGGCTGCACGTGGATGGCGCCTATGCGGGCAACTCTTTCATTCTGCCAGAGATGCGTGTCTTCTCTGCTGGCCTCGAGTACGCCGACTCGTTCAACACAAATCCCAACAAACTGTTGTTGACCAACTTCGATGCATCCGCTCTATGGGTGCGTGACGTCATGACCCTGAAGAGTGCACTCAATGTGAACCCACTGTACCTGAGGCACGAGCACAACAACGGCGTGGACTACAGACACTACGGCATTCCGCTGAGTCGTCGATTCCGTGCCCTCAAACTGTGGTTCGTCTTCCGCACATACGGTGTGAAGGGACTGCAGGAGTACATACGCAATCACATGGTGCTGGCCAAGAAGTTCGAGATGCTGGTGCGCAAGGACGAACGGTTCGAGGTGCGCAACGATGTTCATCTCGGTTTGGTGTGCTTCCGCATGCGGTAAGTAGAGAAGACTTCTATTCCTTCGCATAATTCGACAATTCCTAACTTGCTTATGTCTTCATCTGTAGCACCGACGATGAACCCAACCATCTGCTGCTGGCACAGATCAACCACTCGGGCAAGATGCACATGACGCCCGCCAAGTTCAATGGACGCTATGTGATACGATTCTGTGTAACCTACGAGCATGCGACAGAGAAGGACATTGTCGATGCATGGGCACAAATCAAATGCTTTGCCGAGGAAATACTGCGCGACTGTCAACTGGAGATCAGCTCAGTGCCAACCACACCCGAAACAGATCGCACAAGTTCAGAGCCCATTGCGCTTGTGGCCGGCAAGCCGCCAATCAAGAAGAAGCTTACGCGTACCAAATCTCTGCGTTTCTCCTTCACACGCAGCATATCGCGAGAGCAGTTCCAGAACCAGAGCGAGCACCTTATGGACGGCTGCACGCCTATTCTGGTCGTGGATCCTAAAACTATTCAACAGAACTTCGAGCAGGCGGCTGCAAACAATGGGAATACGAATAAGCTGAAGGACATCTCGGATGTCGATACAGATGAGGCGAGCAATTGAGAGATGTCCCAGGCTGTAGATAGTATTACCTGATTTTAAATTAGTGTGGGATTTACACGGAGCACGAGCTGAAATGAGGCCTTTATCGAAAATCTGATGATGATTTTAACGATTCGCTCAGACACGAGTATTTATATAGTTTTTAAGTTGCGTTGCTGAATTTTTTATTTAATTTATTGTCGGGTTCCTATTACCACACGTACGAGTTATACAAATTAATTTCGTATGCATTGTATGTTTAGTCAAAGCTCATGAACAAAAGCACTTATTTATAAACATAAACATTTATCTAGCATTTGATATGCACATTTTTTAAAAGTATACATATATAAACAAAACATCAACTAAGACTTAAGTCAGTTTTACATTGGTCGGGCTTGAATTTGGGTTCACTGGACCCGGCTATAAATCACAGCTTTAGGAGCTTTTCGCAATGAAGAGCCAAAGCTCGCTGATTTGTTGTGACATTTATTTGCGGTTAATTCATTTAAATAACAAACATCAACAATGCAATGTAAATAATGTGAAATTTACTTGAACTGGTCAATCATCAGTTGAGGGAATCACAAAATTGTTAATTTAAATCAAATCAAAGCAAACAACTTACCGTCTATTTGTCACTTTGTTTGGAAATCGTGTGCAATTTAATTTATTTACTTGATTATGTGTTCTGTGTCTAGTTACTTCACGTGGTTCACGTAAATCTCATTAATTATTTATATTCAGATTTAATTTCTGTTTACACATTTCACAATTGACAATTTTGAAAACAAAACAAATACTGCAACAATCACATCCCACCGCACATGTTTGACCTCATAGAGTTGGGCCAAAATTTATTTTAATATCGATATGTCTTATGACTGTTGTTAACATTGATATTGCGTAAATTGTATTAATAAATTACTCATTTGTTAAAACCTAAATAAAACTGTTAATAAAAAATGATTGTTATAATTATGGACTACGTTCAATATATAATATTATTATTTTATTATTATTATAATCAAGCAATAAACTGCGTTTCGAGTATCATTTGTTTTACCACCACTAATCAGCTGCACAATAAATACGATAGCCGGTAAAAAAAACTATCGATAGCTTAGGTACGATTGTGGTCGACGAAGGTTAATGTATCGCTGTAAAACGTAAACAAACCACACGACCGGCGCCTTTTTGTTGGTAAACGTTTAGATTTTATTTTAATTATTACTAAATATGCCGAACTGGAATCAAATACAATCCCAACTACGCAGCTCAAACAACCCAGTTGTTTTTCTGGATATAGCCGTAGGAACAACGGTAATTTAGAAACAATATCCACGATGCACTGTTTCCATAACGCACTCCGTTTTTCTCATTTTAGGAAATTGGCCGCATGATTTTTGAACTATTTGCGGACACAGTGCCACGGACTGCTGAGAACTTTCGGCAATTTTGTACTGGCGAATATCGGCCAGATGGTGTTCCCATTGGCTACAAGGGCGCCAGTTTCCACAGAGTGATCAAGGATTTCATGATTCAAGGCGGTGATTTTGTACAGGGCGATGGCACCGGCGTCACTAGCATTTACGGCAACACATTCAGCGATGAGAACTTTACGCTCAAGCACGATTCTCCTGGCCTGTTGGCAATGGCCAACAGTGGACGGGATACGAATGGGTGTCAATTCTTTATAACCTGTGCGAAATGTAATTTCCTGGACGGCAAGCATGTAGTCTTCGGACGCGTCTTGGATGGCCTTTTAATTATGCGTAAAATTGAGAACGTTCCCACGGGACCCAACAACAAACCCAAGCTGCCAGTAACGATATCGCAATGTGGACAAATGTAGAATAAATATTTGTAATATATACATAAGTATAATAAAATTACAATACGATACTACAAAGCGAGTTTTGGTGATTATAAATATGCGTATTCTACCTAAATATCCTTGTCGAAGTAGGGATAAGTCTCTGTCAATAACTTCTCCTTGCGCAGTGTTTGGCAATCTTCAATCATGAAGCTGAAATTTGAGTAGACATTAAATGTATGATATATTTCTTGAATCTTGATATACCCACTCGTAGTATAGGGAAACTAAGGGCACCGTGGCCAAATGCCATAGTGAATGTGCGTCCAGTATCCAAAGTATTGGCGGAAAATCAAGCAGCTCCAAGCTCATGGCCAGTGCGAAGAGCACATAGAACCGCAGTATACGTTTGTAATATGGCCGCCGATAGCGGACACGGTGGCACCATATAAACCAGCCCACAGCAGATATTACTCCCGTTGCAATGTTCACTTTCATATTGAAGGAGTAGTGCAATTTACCTACACTTAAGTAGGCAAAATAGTTGATGTAGTAAGAAATAAATGCCAATGTGAGTACGCCCCGCAGGAAGAGTGAGTAACGATGCAGCATCCGCATAACCATGCAGTACAGTGTCACCAGAACGATAGAATATGCAAAGGCATAGTCCAACAGCTCTGTTAATGGATAGTCTCTCGTATGGAATATGGCAGACCAGATCCAGCCATTGAGACAGATCTGAAACGGTAATAACATCATACATAAAACAACCAAACATCCCAACTCGAGTCTGATCTCATACCAAGCTAAATATGTGCGCTAACTTATAGCAGGGACTGTCCGGACGCACTTCTCGCCGGAATTTGCGCAAAAGACGCACATGAGCGGCAAAATTTAGAAGCGAGAAAATAACCGAGGCTGGCTCCTGCATACCAAAAAGTCGTAGGAATGGCCATTTTCCATAGAACTGCGGTATAGGCCAGCCACGTTCCAGAAAGGCGAACACTGTGCGCCACATGCAGCCATAGGAACACTCGTCTGCGCAGCTCCAACCGAAGATTCGATCGAATATCGTTTGCCCATAGAAATCTACAGCCTGTTCCTGTATCTCAAGTCCATCTGCAATACAATGATAGATTAACGCTAGTGTCTGCACTAAAGGTTTACCAAGAATTCTTACCAGCCGAGCAATTGGTTCGCTCACAATTCTGCCGACAGTTGTGAAAAAATTGTGTGCGGTCCCCATTGGACGCCGACGACGGCAGCGCAGCGCCCAGAATTAACAGAATCCATATTGCACATATTTGAGTATTTAGGTCACCCATTTTATTCTATACTTTCAACGCTTTTTAATTAGCTACAAATTCAATTTGATCATTTTGTAAACAAATCACGCCGCTATTGATTATTCATTGATTAGGGCTGTCGAGCAATTTTGTTTACTGTTATTCACATTGTAATTGCATGGAATTTAGCTGCAACAGCTGCCATATGATGTATTCAAATGTTGTTTTCCACTATATTTTTTCAATGACTTAACACTGTTTTGTAAATATAATATTTTCTATTGATTTGTTTACAAAATGCAGCAACCCGTTCGCCAATCTGGCAACGCTGGCCAGCTGTCAGACACACAACTACCTATCGCAATGTTTACACACCAGCAGGTGTTGGCGATATCTCACCAAGTGGAAATATAATAATTTATTTTATTGATGGACAGTTACAAAAATGATATAACACGTGGTATTAACTATTAATTATAAATAAAGAGTTTAATTATTATATTATTATTTATCAATTGCGTTTGAAAAGTAAAGACAGTAAAGTAAAGTAATACTGCCTGCAAACGGTACTCTAGAATTGCGCATTCCCGGATTCTATTCGATAAGTGTTTGTCGTATAAACCTCAGTACTTCGTTCTTCTTCGTCTTCATTGCAGTTGTGTTTGTGTTTGTTTTTGCAGTTGGTAGTGTGTGTTGTGCTCAAGTGCTATGAAAAAGTAATAAATTGATGGAAAACCAATTTTAAATTATTGCGAAATTCAGCTAAACTAAATCAATACTTGTTCTACTGTTGCCATAGCATATGTGAAGTTCTGGTGCAATTATCGCAGCATATATAAGGACTGGCAACATGTTCAATTGCGGCCAATTAATGCAGCAGCTACCTGACCAAAAAGAATCTCCAGCTGCAGCACAGCAATTCCACGTTTGAGTGTGCCTGCCTGTGCATGGGCGTGTGTGGGTGTTATATTTAGAATATGACGTTAGAGAGTGCATAAATCAAGAGAGGTGAAAGGGCTCGTAAAAGTGTGACCAGGCTACAATCTGCATGTCCGAATATCTGTCTGTTGAAGCCAGCGGCAGTGCCAGAGCCAGCCCGAGTGCCAGTGCCAGTGGGAACGATGCATTCTCCAGCAGCTACCACATACTGAGGAGTCAGCCGCTGTCGCAGCAAAAAGAAAAGCCACAAGGTATTAAGGTAAGTCTTGAGTCGCTATTTGTACCTGCCTCCCTAGTTCTTTTAGTTCCGCCCACTCACTCTACTCCCTCACTTTCAGCGTGAACCTTTAGTCTTCTTCATCATGCGTCTCAATCTGAAAGCGGTGCTGCTGCTGCTCAGTGTGGCTGTTATGGTAATAACGTTGGGCATCTATATGCGCTGTGCTGCGTTCAGCTTCTCACCGGACTTTGTGCGTCAGCTGGGCAGGCGCAGTCAGTCAACTGAAACAATGTCTAGCTCGGCCGCTGGACAGGATCAGCTGACGCCGCTGCAGGACATCGAATGCGCCATCAATCAGGAGTACAGCATACACTGCAAGCGCGACGAGAATGCCAACGAGGTGTATGTGCCCTTCTCCTTTCTACGCCAATATTTCGATGTGAGCGGCGCTGTGACCACATCGAATGGCAATGGCAACGGCAACGAGGCGGCCAAGTTCAATTGGATGCACAGCAATGCCAAGGTGAACCTGCCCAAGGGCAAGTACGATCCACGCGGCGTATTTATGTACTTTGAGAACTATAATGTGGAAGTGCGGGATCGGGTGAAGTGCATCAGTGCAGCAGAGGGTGTGCCGGTCAGCACACAGTGGGAGAAACGAGGCTACTTCTATCCCACTCAGATAGCACAGTTCGCACTGGCCCACTACAGCAAGAATCTCACAGAGCCAGCGCCGCGCATACATATCCTGGAAGATGCCGATGGCAATCAAATGGACTGGACAACCCCCAAGACCAGCAACATGACACGCATCTGGCATCATAAGTTCAACACGAGCATTGTCCAGTTCGAGACGACCATCGGTTACGAGAGCGCAATTAGTATTCAATTGAATCAGAGCCAGGATCTGGTGCTCAGCGTCGATCTGTTGCTGGTTACGAACAGCAGCAGCCTTATGGTCACCGTACTCAATCGGGACACCAAGCACAGCTATAATCTGCACTACATTGCCGCCGAGTTACTGCTCAGCGTGCAGGAGTCAAACATCTACTACGGATTGGGCAGTGGTGCCCTCAATAAGTGGCGCCACATCACTAGGGATCTACACATCGATGTGCAGAAGGGCATCGTCATGGGCGACAAACGATCGCCGCTTAAGGTGCGTCGCAGCGATCTTGAGGTGCTGTCCGTTGCCTTCTTAGGAATTGGTTTCTATGACAACATAACACTCTCCACGAGCGATCACTTGGCACATTTCTATGATGCAGCCGAGTGGTTTGTGCACAATCAGGACCCCAAGACGGGAGGCTGGACGAATCCTGTGCGTCGCAGTCTCAATGGCTTTGCTGAACTGCGACCCGGCTGGATATCGGCAATGGGACAGGGTCACGCCATATCTGTGCTAGCACGTGCATACTGGCATTCTGGCGGAGATGTGCGTTACCTCAAGGCTGCTGCTTCGGGACTGCAGCCGTATCGCGTCTTCTCACGCGATGGCGGGGTTCTGGCGCAATTCATGGACAAGTATTACTGGTGAGTTTTGGCTTCGATACAACAATTACGAATCTCTTAATATACCCAACACTTGCAGGTACGAGGAGTATCCCACAACGCCAGCATCGTACGTGCTGAATGGTTTCATCTACTCGCTGCTGGGTCTCTACGATCTGAACATCACGGCGCCAGCTAAAATCGCGCGTGAGGCAGGAAAACTCTTTGCCCAAGGCATGTATTCGCTGAAGAAGATGCTCTTACTGTACGATACCGGCTCCGGCACCAGCTATGATCTGAGACATCTGAGCCTGGGCGTCGCACCGAATTTAGCACGCTGGGATTACCATGCGACGCATGTGAATCAACTGCTGCTGCTTGCCACCATTGATAGCGATCCGCTAATTGCACAGACAGCAGAACGCTGGAAGGGTTATATGTTTGGGAAACGAGCCAAGCACAACTGAGAACGAAGGAGGCTGGCGGCAGTGGCAGCTGCGGCCTCGTGGCTACCACGTCGCCTGCTCACAAGGAGGCCCAACAAGTGATATTTTTTGATTGTCGAAACCATTCGAAATGGTTTCGTTTATGCCGCGTCCCTTTCCACTTACAACTGGCAACGAATTTGTGTTTGAATTTCGTCCGCAGATGTGCTTAAAGAATTGTTTTTATGTTAGATCCCTAAGTTATTGTTAGGATTAGGGAGCATTGTACCTTTCGTCTTCGTGTATACCTTGTATTGCATAATCATAATCATTAGCTATCGTACTATTTAGCGTCTATAACCATTTGTTAAACGATTTACTACCATAGCTTAATTGTTCCCCCTTACGTAGTTGCACGCGTTTTCACTGGACAATATATCAGAAATCGAAATCGAAATCTAAAGATAACGTGATCTTCGGCACGCCGTAGCTTACATACCCTGATAGGGTATTTATATCCGACACTTAAGAATTGCAAGGGTGTTGAATCTATCCCTAATGGAATTACTGTAGTCAACTTTTTTACTGCGCTTACTAAAGTAGAATTCGTTACATGCCCCTGTATAAAGTAAATTACGTAGAGAGCTTAGCATTCTTACTCTAGGACACCTACACACACTTGATAACTAGTTAGACAAATAGATCTACGTATATATAGTCTATATATATCTTATCTGGGAACACTTGAGTATCGTGAATTGTTCCAACTCAAATTCGAACTGCCCAAAAAGAGTTAGCAGCTTATACTACGTTTCTGCGAAATACATTGTACCCACTGCGATATTATTATCATTTAACTACAATAGTTGACTTCTGTAAATACGGTCAAGAAATATTAAAATTGGCCTTACAAGAACTTTCCTAACTACAAATCTCATTAAGTATTTCTGTCCAACTTTCAACAGAAAATTGTTATAACTATTTAATTTATTACATATCGTGTTGTGATATCGCATGAGACAAGCCAACGTCGAAACGTAGTATAGTGCAAACCCCGATTTGATGTAACAGATAACAGATGCAAGTAATAGTTATTTAAGCAGTTCATTAAGATGTAACGTAGGCCACTTTTAGAGGTTCTCGACTTAAACGATGCCATTCCATAGTATGTTAACAATGATTTAATTTTAAAGTTTTGGTTCTAACATAAAAATCACTGATACTGTCAATTAAGCGCTTAACTTCTCAATATCATTGAAACCTTTATATGTTGTGTGTAAACCCAAGAAAACTAAATCGAGACTGTAAACTAAACGATCGAACTATTGATTTTCAATGAATTTAAGTACTTACTAATTACGTTCTTGTATTATGACTTTATTTACAATTTATTTTTATTGTTGTAATATAAATATATATGTATATCTATAAATATATACACATATACATATAAAAAGCCTCAACACAATTTGTTATTTCCTTCATTCTGAACTTAAGTAACTAAAAACAACACTAGAGGCCTTCCTCCCGAGGCCGTTTGTCAAGATCTTTTCGATTGAAGAACATGCGATCGAATCGCAGGCGGACCGCTGCGACGACGAACCTCCTGAATGAAAGCGCTCTCCATTTGATCGCATATCAAATCGAAGAATATATTGGCAATATTACTGTGTATCAGGGATTTGAACATAAAGTCGACCTTAAAGTCCACCACACACGAGTTGGGTACATCCTTGAGGCCCGGACTGAAAGCCCATTCGTTAAGGAGGTAGTTGAACAAGCGACCATCATGGCACTCGGATTTGACAAGACTGTGCGGGTCTAGTGTCACTTGCGATGTGTAAGCCTCGTTGAGCGGGGGAAATCCTACAATAAGATCCGCCTTGAAACTGTCGCCACCATTTCCTATACTGTGCACATGCGATTTCTTTACATATGGTACGAACTTGTAATAATTGCTGACGTCAGAGACGACGCTGTACATGTCCGCCATGGAGTATCTGCAAATGTTTTGAATGAATATTCAATACAGTTAGGATTTCAATGTGCGGCTATGAGATGATTTATCTTTACTAACCCCACAAGCTCCTTTTTGGTATACGAACGATTTTTCTTCCTAATATCATTGAACGTTATGTAGGATCTCTGGATACAGTCATTGGGGTAGGATCTTCTAGAAAAGTGACGAAAAATCTGGTTAACTAACGATAGTTTTTTATCAGCTTAAGCATTGTAAATATTTGTATCTGTATCTAAACAGAGAATAATTTTACATTCCGAACTCGAACTAAACTCAAGGGTTGCCGAGACTTTTCTATTATGTAATTTATATTTACCTGCTGACCTTGATTCAATGAAGTTTCGCAGAATTCTAACGTCCAATGCCTTGAGTGTGCTACCCTTCAACATTTTGTTCAGAATAAGGTATTTAATTTTGAAAATAATATATGTGTATCCGAAATGTGCTCCCAAGCCAACTAAAGAAGACAACACCCCCAAAACGCGGACAGCTGTTAACTGACAGCGTTGCCAGACTGTCATCGTACGTATACATATGTTAAAAATTACAAAACATTCGTGACTGTTTTTAATTTACTCTTTTATTTCACATAATTGAACAGAAGGTGCCCTGCTCCTCTTGAGGCTCCGCCAGGCCAGATAACTCTTTTTGCTTCAATTCCAAATATGTGTTCTCATTGCGCTTTTGCATCCAATCGGGCAACGGTTTGGCCCAATCCTCTGGCGGTTGTTTTCGTTTAACCCACGTATCGTTGGCGAAATGTGCACGCAATCGTGTGAGTCGTCTGTTTTCCTCACTCTTGATTATAGCGCCGCCGGATTCTATATCATTTCCATTGGATTCCTGATAGCGTTCGCAGTTCTTGAAATCCGTTAACCATTGGGAACAATCACTATCTTTACCATATATGAAGTATTGGTGGAAACGTGCCTTGAAACTTCTGCAGTCGTCGTATTCCTCTTTATATAGATGACATGGACGTATCTGTGTGGAACTGTCATTAGTTTCGGTAAACATACAATGAGTTAGGACTTACGGCCCATGTATCGGCTAGTTTTGTAATTGTATTTTCTTGTTTTGTCTCAACATTTGTACTTTTTTCGGACATTATATAAAAATATGCGCAGAGCAAATGTAAAAGCGCATCAGCTGTGTTTTGTTTACTACGGTGACAGTATTGCCAGATCACTTCACGTGATATATCGATGTTTTGGAAATCGAACAAAATCTGACTAAGCAATCGAGCATAGCAACTTGTTGTACTCTTTTGAGAATAATCATTACATATTGATATTTACATATGTATTGATTAATTTGGTGGCTTTGAACCCTGGACCAGTCAAGAACACCAAGCCATAATAAATATAATAACACCATATTTTGGATTTTATTATCAGCTCGATATTGCATCTGCTGCCCCTTGCACATCAAAACATTTATTTAAATTGAAATGGTGAACAATATTGGTTTCTTTTTAATGTAGTTGGCAAAATACACACGACATTGGTGACTTTTGAAATGTTTGAAATCTTAATTCAAACAGCTTTTTGTATCCAGAAATAATAATTGTGGAGAAATATATTCATGTAAATTGTGTAATATGCGCTTTCTATCAATATTAATCTATATTATTTTGTTTTCTTTATGTGAGTGTGTGTATGTGTGTTATTTTTAAAAGGATCGTACTTAATTAAAGCCTTTCAAATTAAATTTCAAGCGTTTTCAGCATATTACAACAGAACTTAAAAAATTAAAATAACGTTTTTGTTGTGGTTACAAATTTACTTACTTAATTTACAAAACTAAACCCGATGGCATGTTTAAACTAAATCGTAGTCAAAAATATACAATATGCTGTATTACAAATTATTGGGAAAACACTTGTGTTAATTGTCTCACAAACTACATACAATATATATATTTCTAGAACCAGTTTCGCTTCATCAGCATTCTATCCTTATCAATTGATTTTTGTACACATCGTAACTGGGTGAGAGAATCGAATTGCAACAACTAGTATGACAAATCAAATCAGCAGATACTATATCATAATATACATCCATACGTAATTGTTTTACATTTGATTTGTGGCTTCGTAATTGCAATTCAACATTATAATGTAAGTATGTATAAGTAAGTGAAGTGTTTTCAATTCGTTCTTGTTTTTTCTTTCCGTTTTTTCCTCTTTCATTTGTTTATCACTAATTCTATACTTTAGTTTGACTTTTAAGACTTAGTTCCTAGAAGACGAACAGTTGGCGCGTTCGACAACAGGCGGATGTCCTCTATGGGGACTACCTTGTATTTGTTGTGGTTGTTGTTGTGGTTTCTCCTGTGCTGATGTAGATGTTATTCCTGCTGTTGTTGTTGTTGTTTGTAGCTGCTTGCAGTTATCAACGAGCATCCAGCACATTATCCAATTGCAGCAGCTGCAACAATTGCCGCTGCTGGGATTGGTCCAAGGGGCTCGACAGTTAGTACTTGTTGTGCTGCGCCAGCAGCTGCATGTCCGTCAGATACTTGATGATGTGCACCTTGGCCTCGGCCTTCTGCCGCACGCCCAGCGTGTTGAGCATATCGGTGACAACCATGCCAAACGATTGATCCTCGGCGCTGACCGCCTGTGAGACATTGTTCTGAAATATCTTGATGGTGTTCAGCATATTATCACTGTGCTCCTCCTCGCTGCGCTCGCGCTTCAGCGGCGGCTCATAGAAATATGGCTTCTGATCTTTACCCACTGCTGTGGCCAGTTGCGCATCTCCGGTTACAGTTATTTCTATAATGATACAAATACAATTCAATATATAAGTTTGAGTTCATTCCTTAAGGATCTTTCCCTGCCCAACTCACCGTGCGGATGTGTCAGTGCCTGAGCGGATGTGGTGGCGCTGCCGTTGAAGGGCTGAGCGAATATGTCGACCACAGTCTGCTGCTGGGCCTGTTGCTGTTGCGTTGGATCGGCCACCTGGCCAGCATTCTGGCTGCCATTGGCACACTTGCCCAGCAGCGACTCACGATATTGCCGTATCGAGTCCACGAGGAACTGCATCTGTTTGAAGTAGCGCCAGCGCGATTCTTGGCACAATTTCATTTCGCGCGCGAACTTGTCGCGCAGGCTCTTCCATCGCTTTGTACATTTTTGCTCTAAACAAATAAGGCAAAAATAAAACAACGGTTTATATATAAAATATACATACATATACGTTAATAATAATAATAAATAATTATACGATTATCCGATACGATATTATTGCTTTACACTGTAATAAGTCCCTAAGTTTTTCTTCTGGGGGTGGCAACGCCATCACTAGACGTCAGTGTGTCTGTTTGTGCACATGTATGTAGTACATACGTCAAAATTGCGAACCAAAACAAACCGCGAGACGTCAACGCAGTCAACGTCGCCCCCGCACCCTACCCCGTGAATGCTGCTGCGGCCGAGCAGACACTTGTACAAACGGCGTTAGCTGTTGGCAGAAGCAGCAACAGCAGCTGAGCTGCTGAAGCTGAATCCGTGGCACGCCAGCAGCGACAGCAGCTTCCGAGCGACGACGACGGCGGCGACGACGGCCCCTGTCAGACGCACGCCGCGCCGCACACCCGCTGCTGCTGTCGACGTCGACTACAACTACGAGTTGATTCTGCCCGCTTGGCGGATTGGTAACGCCAGCAGCGACCCCGACAGAGAATCTGTGGCAGTCTTCATAATGCTGTGCTGCACTCAACATTTTTACGTCAATGCGTTCCCGAAAATCCTTGTTTCAACTGCATTGCTTGCGTAATTTATTGCCGAAAATGCATACAAACGTACAGGCAAAAGGGGGCGCAGCAGAAAATTCAAGGTGGGGCAAGAGACGGAACATTTTGTTGGTATACGTCGCATACACTCAGCCGATACAGTCAGCAGAAATGAAATGAAAGCTGTTCGGTCGGTCGACGACGACGACGACGACGACGATTGCTTGTCTCTGTGTGTGTGAGTGTGCAGTTCGTAAATGTGTGTGTGTGTGTGTGTGAACCACCAATGGCTGTGGCAACGACAGCAGCTGCAGCGACGGCAGCAGTGGCAGTTGTATAAAAATAAACGCTGGCGTAGGCAGCGTGTGTGCGAGAGAGACAACTACTGCGACGCAAAAGTACAGCAACTTCAAAAATGTTGGCTGCGCGCACACACACCGTCGACAGCGACGTCGGTAGCGCAGCTGCGGCGCCCAAACAGGGCCACCACATATCGTTAATAAACGCAGTTTTAGCGCCTTTGTTTACTTTTTAATTAGTTGTTATTAAATTGAAAATTAATTTAATTGTTCACCTTATTAACATGTTTTACAAAATAATTACTTGGATTGCAAGTATTTAATTTCGGCGCCCAAACCCGCAAGGCAACGTTGCGCTCCTGTCATTTCACAACCGTCTGTCGCGTCTACGTCGCGTCGCCGTTCACTTTTGCGTCGTTTCTGTACACTTGCTTCTGCTGCCCGCCTGCTGCCGACGCCCGCTGCCGCTGTCGACGATGTCGTCTCAGTTGCCAGCCCCGTATGTCTTTCTCCCTCCTCCCTTTCTTGGGACCCCTCTGACCATACTTAGAATTAATCAATTTGCAGCGACGACACCGTCGTCGTTGCCGTTGCCGTCGTCGTCAGCCGCCAGCGCCAGCCTCAGCTCGCCTGCCTCAGTGCTCTGCTGATACTCAACCAATTTCACTTGCCACAACCAATGGAATAGTACAACATGGTGCTCCCTTCGATCTCAGACTTTGCCGCACTCGGACCCGTTTCCCCACTAAGATTACAAGAAAATTGACTCAAAATTTCACTTACCACTCACGCCAAGAGTTTCGGCGATTTGTTTCCAGGTCTGCGCCTTACGCACAAAATGCTTGTAGTTGTAATGTGAGCGATCGTATATAACGGGATTCATTTTGACCGCCTCAATGAGATTGAGATCAAACTGCTGCTCCAGGTTGGCATCCAGTTTGTCCATCTCGATGGCTGCACTTAGCGTGTGCACTGTGAGGAGAAACACACACACACACACACACACAGAGAAACAGAAACTTATTAGAGATGTATGTATGGATGTACATATTGTATATGTGTATGTACGTTTGCATGCATGGTACGTTTTGTGTATAAATTGGCTATACTTGATCGAAGAATTGACATAGAAAACGAAAACGCATAACTCACTTTGTTTCTTTCGTTTGCTAATTGTTGTTAAATAATTGGCGCGCACGCACCCTTTGTAGTTTATTTGTTTTTATTTTGATTTGGTCTTCTTCGAGGAAGAAACGTCGCGACGTCGACGTTCGAATTTTATTCCTCAGTCGCTGCCAACAGTGAAATTTGTTCCAAGAATGCAGCAGGCAGCGCAGTCTACTTTTCTAGTATGTATATTTTAACACAGCCAGCCTCTGCGACGATTCGACGTCAAATAAAGAGACGTCGACAGCGTCGCGACGTTGTAGTCAGCGTTGGCTGAATATCGCTTTCTCGTTCGCACCTATATGCCATGCCTTCCTCCTCTTTTGCGCATGTTCAAGTGCTGCAGCAGTATTGGCTAGCTTGTGTTTGTGCAGCCAGTGTTGCTCAACATCAATATTGACTGTTGCTATCGATAAGTTCAAACTCTATCGGTAGTTTAATGTAACATCGATATGCCTGTCTATGTTAACGCAGCGGTGCTGCCAGAAAATATTTTACAGTGTGCTTACAGAGGAATGTTAAAAACTGAGTTTTTGCCGTCCCGCCCTTCAGGCGAACAAAGGACATTTTTTAAAATTAAAACTATAAAAAATAAGAAAAACTTTGGATCCCTTTCCAGGTCCGCATTTCGCTATCACTGCCGGAGATCTCGTATTTCAAATTGAAAAATATGCTTGTTTTTCCGCTAACAGAGGTCGTTTCCCAAGACACAAACCCATCGGTGTCCCGGATGACATTTGACAGTAAACTGCTTAGTTCCACGACACAATCCCAGTTATTTATTAATATTATTAAACAAATACGCCCTGAGCTTGCCTCCCACCCCAGTTCATTCAATGAAAAGATTTCTACTTCCTTTTGTTTAGAAAACTGCTCAATATATGCACAGATTTCTTTCCTTCATGAACAGTAAAAACAATGTTTTTAAAATTATTTAATTTTATGTATTTCGGTTTCGCTTTCGGTGTGTGTTTATACAATTGCCTGTATCTGAACAAACGTAATTGCATAGTTGTTGTTGATGAAATGAAAAGTTCTTGTCTAAAATTTAGAATCGCATTTTACTTGCCATAATTAAAACATGCTACTGCTTTTCAAGAAGAACTGGAAACAATCTGTATAATAGTTACGTACTTAAGTTTAAACAAATTTTCTCAATAATGGATGGGTAACAATGAATAATTGTATTTGTTGTGTAGTGTAGTGTTTTGTATATATGTATGTGGGTGTGTGTTCTCATATCATAAGGAAGTATAAATTATAATTGCGCTTAACTAATTTATGTGTATGTTGTAGTATGTATGTATATTCAAAAAGGAATGACTTAAGAGTTAGTTAAAAATTCTTCTTAGCAGTAAAAATATGTTTGTAAGATTGTTTGTAACACGAAACCGGATCAAAGCAGCAACTAAAAAAAATAATATTCTGAAATTATCATATCAAGTATCAAGTAGAGTGTACAATTATTTGAGGCGTCGCAAGTTGGCAAATTTTGTTGTTTGTTCAAATTTAACATCATCATTCATTCTTCATCATCATAATGTAAAATGTCTGGGGCCTTAAGTGTTCTTTGAATATATTACAGCTTGTAATCATTTTTGATAAAACTTCAACTTAATGCTAAGCAATTTTACAATGTGTGTTCAGAAAGCCGAAATAAGTATGTTGGAACTCTCTATCTTGTTCTTTCTTCTTTTCTGTGTGTGTGTGTAATTGTTGTTGTAGAACTGCCAGATATTGGGTTCGGTTGCTATAGTTGTGTGTGTGTGTCTTCTGTGTGTCGTGTATTGTTCTCAGTTTATATTATTGTGAGTTATTAGTATTGACTTAAAAATATCATCATTGATTTTGTATTTCTTTTGATTATTACATTTTGTTTTGTTTGTCGGGTTGGGTTGGGTTGGTTGTGTATATGTATGTGTGTCTGTGTTTAGAATATTTAGCTTAAGATGTAACGAAACAAATATTTGTTTTTCTAATGGGACCCTTCTTTTTCACTTCTCTTTTGTTTTGTTTTCTTTTTTTTTTTTGTTTTTCTCTTTGTTTTATCAAAATATGATGTGTGTTCTTGTTGCTGTATTTTGTGTGTATGTGTGTCTGCGTGTGTATTGTTGTTTGGGTGTATCCTTTAAATTTATAACGTACAAAGACGATACAGTTGTAGATCATGCTGGGCTTAACCATCATGCTTTCTCTTCTTGCCCCTGGCTTGCGACTCTTCTGTAAAATGAAAACTCTCAGTAAAAATAAATTTAAGGGGTGATTCGTTAAGGGACTCACCTGGTTTATCACCATCCTTGGCATTGGCATTGACCGATGCTGCCGATTCATTTGCATCACCATCAGCTTCATCAATATCGGAGTCCTCATCCTCATCATCATCGCCACCCTCACCCTCCTCCCAATCGGAATTATCCTCCTCTAGATCATCATTGTAGACCTGAAAAATAGTGCATTTTAAAAGATGTTCTTCCTCATTAAACTGGGATTCCTTGTATAACTTACCTCCGAGAGGGATACATCGCCATTGTCCTCGTCGTCACTGCCATCGCTGTCGCCCTCCTCATCGTCATCATCACCAAAAACTGCAAACAAACAAGATGCAAATGTGAAAGATTTTATTAAGCGTTGTTCAATTCATAATGCTTACAATAGGTGGCATTCGCCAAATTTAATATTGCTAAAAACCAATAGAGTAAAATTGCAAAATTTTTGCTCTGCATGTTGTCGCTATAGCTAATGTCGTTGTTATAGTTGGTCTGTTGTCGCTGCAACTGCTTCTGCTCCTGCTCTCGCGACTCGCGCAATCTCAATTCTTTCAAATATTCATCTAATTCGTCTACTTCATCTACGTCAATTGCAGGTGGCTTGGACGAGCTGGTATTATTACTGGCACTGGCATCGTCTGGCGCTTCCTGCAAACGCTTCTTCGCCTTAACGCGCTGCTCCAGTGCATCGAGCTCGTCTAAATCGATTTCTAAACCATTTACACAGAACGCATTGCGTTCATCTGAAAGGCGACAGAATCTGGGGTTGAGATGTGTATGATAGATATAACTGGACTGTGTCTGGCAGCAGGCAATGAATGTGATACACATGAGTAGCAGATTAAACCTATGGGTTATGATATGACCTACTCCAATAACTGTTTGCTTTTGTTTTTGATCTACCTATTCCAAATGGCTTTTCATGAATGCATTCTACACACCTTCATCTTCCGAGTCATTTTCATTGACCTCGTCATCGTCATCACCATCCGACTGCACCTCTTCGTCGTTAGGATCGAAACTGGAATAATAATAACAGTCAGAACATATACAATATTCTTTATAGAGTGTATAATTATACCCATCTAGGAAGCTTAAAGATGGCAACATCTTAAAGACCTTTTCCCGGTAGTTTTCCACTTGAGTGGCATCATTATTGAATAGATCCAACACAGCTAAGTTTTTGAACTCCTCCAAGGGTTTCAAAGCATCCAGATCCTTAATTTTGTTACCTGACAGATTTAGGTATTGTAATTTTGGGCTGGTCGTCAGATAGTTGAGGCCATTCGAAATTCTATTGTCGGATAACTCCAGCTTCTTCAGATTGGGCAACTTGGGGAAACCTTTGAGTGTGGTAAGGCCCACATTGATCAAACTTAATGTTTCCAAGGCGGTATATTCATCTGTAAGGCCAACGATGCTTGTACTCCTGCAATTGTCCAGATTTAGCTCTGAAATCTAATAAAAATCATAGAAATTAGATTTGAATTAATTAATATTTAACTATTTTTAGTTAACTTTCTACAATTAAATCATAAACATATTCTTTTGGTATTTTATTAAGGAAATTTTCAAACGGAAATCGGCATATTTAGTATTAGATAGATTGGTCACACTGCCTTTTATATTCAGCGTGTGTTGCAGCCTAACAGTCCGCCATGTCTGTGTGAACGTGTGGCAGAACAAGCGCAAAAGAAAAAACTCAATATGAATAACAAATACATACGCAGAAAATCGATCAAACGCTAAGAATTTTTTTTTGCAATGCGAAAATATCTTTTACAAAAGGCGCAATTGAGAAACACAACAGAGAAACAAACAAACAATTTGCAATGGTAAAACAAAAATTTGTGCTGAAAAAGTGGCAGCGCGTTTATGTAATAGCATTTTTTCAGTATGTGTGTATATGCCTCTGTGTGTGTGTGCCTGTACGTGTGACGTACGCGCCACAAAACGGAATGCGCGAGAAATGAGCATTGAAAGAGCAGCGCAAAGAACAAGTGCTGATAACATGGCAACGCCGCAATAGGCGCGCGCGTTCTACGAATATGAAACGAAATGGAAGATGAAAGGGGCAGAGGGTAGTGAGGAGGTTAAGGTGAAAGCAAAGGCAAAAGTCCTGCAACCTTTGGAATGGAACAAGCCGGCAACGCCAGCAGGCAGACCCCAACAAAAACAACAACGACAATATGTTGACAAACTGAATCGACCGTAGTATTTGTTGCGCATAAGAAGCAGATGAATCTTTTTCTTTGTGATAAGCAGCTGTGCGGCGGGAACTCTAGAGGGTGGGTGGAGAGGGGGTGAATGCAATTTGAATATGCATAAACGGCACTCAAAGGTTACTTTCCAATTGATTTTTGATTAGTTCAAGTACCGCAATCTAGACCACGGATGACATTTTGACTATTGCAAGGCCCCAACAGAGAATCGTGTCTCTCTTCGGACAGTTACAGACACACTAACATACACAAGATGCATGCACACGTGTACGTGTGCAGTTAAATGACTGCCGACACTCACACAATCCAATACATTTGCACGCAGCTTAAGCTTCAGCTTAGCTTTGACTGCACATGTGTATGAGTGTGTGTGTGCAGTGTATTGTGTGTATGCAGGCACGCGTGTGTTTGTGTGTATGCGCTTTGTAGTAGCTGAGTCGCGTTTGGGATGGACGGATAAGTGGTGGGTGGAGTGCAGTGGTAGGGGAACAGATGGGATGGGGCGCGGTATGGGCGCCTGATTGAGTAGGCCTTGCCAGAGCGCATGTTTATTAATCAGCAGAAGTGCCACACACAAAAAAAGAAGAAAAGACACTGGTTTACTCTGCTCTGTTCTTTTTAACAGAGCAAGATAGAGCCGGAAAGAGAGAGCGAGATAGAGAGGAGAAATGCATGTAAACAGTGCATGTACCGTTTGCCGTTTGGGGCGGCCGGTTTTTGCATTGTGAAAAGTCTAGCCTGCGTCGCAAGATGTGCATGTTTGCGTGTGTATGTGTCTGTGAGTGGGTATTTATGACTGCGCAGTCAATATGCCCCTGTTCCGTGTCCCTCAGCAGCAGCAGCAGCGGCAGGCGCAGCCATAGCCAAAGCTGGCGACCCATCGGCATTGGCGAGAATGTGTCGATTATTATGTGCATACACACGTTTCTTGTTAGCCTGTATGTATGCATGTGTGTGCCTGAATTGTGGCGTGCCTTTCTTTGTGTGTGTGTTTGCGTCTCTGTGTGCGGTTCTTGGCGTTGTTGCGTACATATGAATGATGCGCGCGCTATAATGTTGTTATAGATACATTTTGGTATCAAATAACCTGAAATTACAACAAGCAGCATGGCACACAAACATACACATACAGAACTACACATACACACACACACACAGAGATGTAAGCTTGTTATTACAGTGTTTGTCACAACTGAAGGCCGGCAACAACAACAGCAACAAAAACAGATTATAGCAGCATTGCCAGCTGGCGCAATTTCAGGTGCGCGTCTGTGTGTGTGTGTTTGTGATGTGCGTGTCGCCGCGATCGGCAGCAATTAACATGCATAGGACAAGCCCAAATCTTGTTGTGCCTGCGAGAACATGCGTATTGTTGTATTTACATAATAACAACAAATAATTCCAATTTGTGCAGCATTCTGCAATTTGAACAAAGCAAAGGCGCAAAAATGCGCGCACATGGCAACACTGCTCGCGACACACACACACTGGCGAGCGCATGTATACGTATACATGTGCATGTGTGAATTTGCTTATGGCGATCAATTTTTTTTTTCAACGATGGATGTTATTTGCTGCTTCTTCTTCGCGCTCTTTTGATATGGCGTCGACAACGGCACAAATTGAAACTAGATTTACATTATGGCGTAGTTGTTGTTGCACTTAAACTCACACACACACTGGCAAAGAAACGCATACACTGAGAAACAAATGAAAAATGATTTGTGTAATCACAAATAGGAAATAAATTTTGCGCGTTTTTCAGCTTGCATTCTCTCGCTCTCTTTCGCTCCTGCCACATTATCAATAAACCTTAATAAATAGCATGTAATGAGAAATTCTTACCTGGCTCGCTTTGCGTGCGCGTCTCTCCAATTCTATTCTCTTTTCCATTGTGTTTAGTGTGCTTTTGCTTTTAAATTCGACTTTGCGGCTGCGGCTGCACTTGTTTATTATTTGGTAAAAGCGATTTTTCCAACCAAGCTAGCAGAAATGCCAAAGGATACACCAATACCAGTGCAGCTATTGATGTGTGTGTGTGTTGGTGTTGGTCCCCTGCGACAGCGCGCACGCACCAGAAGCAAAGTCGTCGCTAGTCGTTGTCACACACACATACACGCACGCACACACAAACACCTTGCAAATTTTTCTTTTTTGTGCTTCTTCGGTATTTTTGCCGCCGCCACCCGCCGCGTTGTTGTTGTCTAGCGTCGGAAAGAAAAAGGTACAGGGAAATTAGTTATTGCGAATCTTGGCTGGAAAAATGCGTTAACAGTTGCAGTTTTGTGTACTTTATTCGTACGTTAGCGCATTTTCACACACACACTTGTGACGCGCTATTTTCAAACGGCACTTTTAACACGTTTTTCGATAGCTATTTGAGTTTTGGGTTGTTCCTTTGACTCAAAATGTGCCGCTCTACGTACTTACCTTGATTCGCTGAATATTTAAATATTGAAATCAATTTTTAATTGTATTTTCCAACCAACAACAACAACAAGCAACAAAAAGCAACCAGTACAGCGCTAGCGATGTGCGATTATTATATTGGTGCAACGTAACTATCGCCAATGCTGTTGATAATATCGGGGGTTATTCTTATCTGGCATTTTCGATAATATTCGACGGCATCAGCGTGCTAAGCTCTTACAGAATTGCTCCTCACATAACAGTTTCGACTCCTCAATTAGGAATGCACTGCTCGTATATTAAATAATTTCAGTACAATTATAAGTAATGAATTATTAAATATTGTGTGTAATAAATGCAACAATTAGTTCTAATATTAGATATCTTTAAAATATTTTGAATATTTAATTATTCAATATAAAAATAATTTACTCGAACATTACATTTCGCTTTGGCTTGAGTCTCCGCTATAAATTGATTTGCATAACAGGCGACTGTTATCTGGTTGCCGTACAGCATTTGCCACCTAACATGAGGTGGCGCTAACTTAACTTTTCTGTGGCAGTTCCGATATTTCGTTAGCGCCATCCAGTGTCGAAATAATGAAATAAGCATCGCATTGTTTTCGTGGCTCTGGGTAGAAAAATATCGTTTAAGCAATGATCTACTCGATCTCATCTATCGATGTTAAGCATCGAATTGCTACTGTGCGCCAATTTGTGAAATTCATAGTGCGAAAGCTAAAAATATTCGAATTTGTGGCACAAACAAAGTTGTCACATTTACCGACAGTGTGCAAATTGAAGGTCACATTGTCGTAGCATTGTTGAGGCATAATCAGCTGCACGTGATAATCACAGTGCGAGCCAGCTTAAATGCAGCTCCAAATCAATAGCTCTGTGTGTGTGTGTGTGTGTGGGTGTGTGACAATAATTATAGATTTCCTATGCAGATATCCTTGAACAGCACAAAGCGAGGCTAATTTAAGCAGGACTCGAGCAGGAGCTGCAGCTGACACCCGAGGATGAGCTTCGTATATAATTAGCCTATTAAAAAGTCAATGAACGGCAGCGAGCACTGAAACTTTAGGCAAAAAATGATGTCGACAAGCTTTCACAAGCACACCAACACAAACAAAGATACACACACACACAAGCTGGGCGCGTCCCTGAACTTGAGAAATTCCGCTGTTCGGTCAATTGAATTACCTTTTGATTATATCTGCGCCGCCTTTGCCATCGTCTTCACAGCCGTTTAATGTGTGTTTAATGCGCATGCAAATAATCGAGTTGCCAGTGGGCGTGGCCTGCCCCATCTCTGCTCCACCCCTGCCGCGTGTTTGGCCTGTCTGCTTGCTCTAGCAATTAGCCAGGCGTGCGTCCTTCCGTTCGAAAACAAATTTGCCAAACGTGCGTCCTCCATCCAGGCGGGCATTGCCGGGGCAAGCTTTGGGCCTTGAGCATGACGGCGTCACTTCCTGCTGCAGCGTGGTCAACTATGTTCAACTGTTTCGCTGCCCATGAGCACGTGCGCCACAAAAAAAAGACAATGCTTCAGCTAGAGATGGATGTGTGTGTGTGTTGTCTTAAGAATTGACAAGCAAACCGAACCAGCAACAAACCAAGGTGTGGCGGCGAGTGTGTGTCTCTATGTGCTTGTCCTTGTGTGTGTGTGAGTTTGTCCCAGGCAAACTTCATGTGAATTAAGTGCTGAAGCGAGTGAAGTCAAGAAAATGTAGTCAAGAAAATAAATTTAAATGATTTAAATCAATTTCCAAAATAAAGAAAAACAGACAAAGGACTTAACATTATCATTAACATTGACATAGGACCTAACATTATCATTAACATTAACATTAACATAGACAGAGTGTTCTTCCGCCTGTTGCTTTCTCACTCTTGCATATCTACATATGCACACACTCGCACACCAGCAAGGAATATTGGGCACTAAGGAGGCTTGAATAAGATGAATGTTTATTGTCCGATAGGATTGAAATTTGCAGGTAAGATAGATATTATAGTCAACTTAGTATATGTTAAGTTGAGGAAGTCGTAAATCTTGCAAGTCGTTCAAAAATTGAATTAAAGAGTTTAATAATTGATTTTCAAGGCCAATAAACGTGGCAACCAAAATTTGAAATATATTAAATCTGCGTTTAGTTTTCATGGACCTTCCCCGCTAAATTTGGTGTCTCTAGCATGCATAATGGCTGAGATCTATGTATTTACACAGACATACAAAAAAAAAACAGAGGAGTTAAAGATAACCAAAGCTACAAATATTGTTATTATTATTTATTTAAAATTTGTTCAAGAATTTGGCTAAAAACCTATCAGTTTCAGACAGAAAAGAACTTAGTATATTACAAATTTAAAGTCATTACTCACAAGCCTTTAAAAATTGGCAAGGCTGAAGAATATTGAACAACATAAACAGAAGATTAATGAGCAACGTTCTCTCTTAGCAGGCTCTCTTAAGTTGCCTGCGCTCTCTTGGCACACCAGGAAAATCAACAGTTTGACACGAAAGCTCGCAGTGAAAGCTCAACGTGTGTGCTGGCACACAGATGCTGCAACCGAGCAGCAGCAGCAGCAGCAACGGCAGCAGCAGCGGCAGCCACAAGTTGCCTTTTCGACATTTGCAACAGTTGCTGTTGAGTGTCTTCGAAAAGCGGACGTGGCAGGCGAAAGGTAGCGGACCAAGCGCGCAAATAAAGTTCCCTTCTAGGCAGGCAGTGTTATCAGTGCTCAGAGCGAGATAGACAGTGAGTGAGTGCGAGAGAGAGAGAGAGGGACAAAAAGTGGTAGCAAGGGCAGCAGACAATGGGGCAACTAGTTCAAGTGCAACTGTTGCCAGCAACATTGTTGCATGCGATTTGAATTTGAATTGTGCAAAGTTCTGAAATTCTAAAAATTAAAAAAAAAAAAAATTTTGAATTTATTTGACAAGCAAATGTATCGCGACATTCGCCATAAATCACTGAGAACATTCGCCCCTGTTCAGCTGTGATATCGCGGGCGCGAATACAACTTGTAAGATTACACTCTGATTTGGCGCCCAACGACCGCCGGCAAAAAGAAAAAAAATGTGGAAAAAATATTACCATATGTAGACGGGGGACAATGGCGTACCCGCACGCTCTGTCCCGCGGTGTGTGCCGTGCAGTTGTAACTAGCGATGGTTGCGTGTCGCGTGACACGAGAAAGAGTCAAGAAAGTGTGCCGTGAAAACCTGTAAACTAAGTTTAAAGAAGTTTAAAGAAATATACAATTAAAAAGAGAAAGAAATTTAAATTAAAGTGTGATTATAGAAAGATTTTGGATCTTTACTTTTTATAAACTTATTTTGTATATATAATATTTATTAAATATATAAAAAATTATATCGTATCGCTCATCTCGGCGCTGTCCAACAGTTTCCTTTTTTCAATAAGCTAAAAAGCGAACAGATATACATATGTTTTCACACATACATGTGTATGAATGTGTGCTTATGCCTGTAGTATCTTGAAATCAAATAAATTTTGCATCTTTTTTTGGAAATTGTATCTCACGTTCGTTCACATTTTCTTTTTATTTGTGGTTGTTTTCTTTCTCCTTTCTCGGCTCTTGCTTGATTTATTTTTCATGCCACCTCAAACAAATTTGCGTAAACAAAAACAAAAATACCAAAAAAAAAAAAAACAAAAACAAAAAACAGCAAAGAAGAAGCAACAATCGACAAGTAACAGCAAAAGAAGCCAAAGGAGGAGCAGAAGAACATCAGCAGCGACAACAAAATTTACAAGAAGAGCTGGTGAAGAGGCGGCCTGAAGGCCAAGCCACGCCCCTGCAGCCGCCCCTCTGAGGTCTAAAAGGTACGTGTGCATTTTGATTTGCGACTTGTGTGCGAAATTCGTACAAAATTCGCTTTACACACACTTATTTGCATTTCAAAGGCACCGCGACATTTGCGACAGTGTGTGTGTGTGTGTGTGTGTGTGAGTGTGTGTGCGAGTGCGTGTGAGTGCTCTTTGGGATTTTTTTCTGTTTCGGCGGTTCGCTTGCTGCGTGTGATTATCAGCAGCATCATCATCATTTCTGGCGCTGGCGACGTTTCACGTTGCGTATGATTGATTGATGCCTGTCTATGCCCCACACAATGTGTGTGTGTGCCTGTGTGCGGGTGTGTGTGTCCTGGCATAATTATATTTGTGTGGGTCGACTGGCACACTGATTGGCCTGCAAGTAATAAAATTTCATTTCGCAAAAATTTGATTGAGAAATTTCAACGCTAATCAGATGGTTTCTGTTTGTGATTTGTCGCCGTTTTAATGACTGATTAGAGCCCCCATTGCAGGTGAACGGAAGTGGGATTTTGTGCCAGAAATACCGGAAGCGCATAATAAGTTCCTTATTCGAGATCAAATTAAAATTCAGAGTTTATTCTTTGCAATTTGATACGCAAACAAACCTCAGTAATCGATAGCACAATAAGTGTTACCCCATTTATTTCAAATTAACAGTAGCTTAACATTTGTTATACACTCGTAACATTAATCGATTTATTTTCAATTAGTTGCATTCCTGCCCAATCAAAACCAAAACTTCACATATTTTCTACAAATTAAATAAAGCTTTCTGAAATTTGATTGCAACTGCGCCGGAAATGTGGCAATTAAACCATAAATTGATTATTTCCGTTGCATTCATGTATGTGCATATTTTCTGTGGCCTGCGTATGAATTTCCCCCTCAGGCAAGGTAAATTAAATAGAATTGCGCAGAGGGTGTGCAGGGAGGGGGAGTAAATAAAACAATTACAGCTCAAATTATGAGAGCGAATTGAATGAGTTATTTATTTAATTGAAGCAGCTCGTTAAATAAATAAATGAAGGAATTTGATGTGCGGAGCAAGCGAACTGCGATTTCATAATTTCACATTTTTCTCATTCTTTTTGCTGCTTGCTTCTGCTGCTGCCATTTTAATTGGCCGTAAATGAATTTGCCAGCGAGGGCAGCGTCGCAGCACCTGTCATCGGCATTATAACGCCGACACCGACACCAGGAACAGCAAGAACCACACCAACACCAGCACTAACACCAGTGTCGACACCAAGAACAGTCGACATAACCCGATAATCAACCGTGGGGCATAAGCTGCCCCTTTGCACTTTGCTTGCTTGCTGTGCGGCCGCGATTTCTATAGCATACTTTTCTGCGACCGCAGCAAACGCCAGCTTAAAGTTATAAAGCGCATCCATAAAACACACACAGACACACCCAAGCATACACACGGTGGACAGCGAAGAGTCACAGGCCGAAACGTTAAAATTAACAAACTAGAAAAAGTTAGTTTTCATTTTATTTGCATTCTCGCGTTTTATATTTTACTACTTCAGCTCTTATGTACAATATTATAACCCTACATAACCCTTACGTACCATGCCTGCGTATCGCACTTGCCCATCTACGGTACTTGACCGAGTTTTGTGTTTATTTTTTGTTGGTTTACGCAGTTGTAACTTTTGATTTTGAATGCTCTTTAGTCGGCACGTAACAGCAGAAGGGGTGCGGATTAACAAAAGCATAGAATACACCCTACATTTTTTGTTCTTTTCATAGGAGTAAAAAATTATTTTGAAAAGAATAAAATCACATGCTGCAACATTTCCTATCAATCGATATGGCCTACATATTTCTATCTTTTGTTCTAGCATGAAACGATTGCAAATCATCATCCAATGGACTGTAAATTAAAATAAATCACTCTTTTTGGTTTTCAATGTATTCATGCTTACTTAAAACACTCATTTGTTCTTTACACTTCATGTAACTTAATTCTGGATAAATGTTTCATAATATTAAAGCATTTAGTGTAAATTAAGGAACGTTTATTAATATAGAAACTGAAGGTTAGACTTAATAAAATGGGGAAGATTTCCAGTAATCGTAATGATTATGTACCGGAAGAATATTTTGAAATTTCTTAAGAATCGAACAGTGTTGCCATTTGCGTTCAATGCTTTTACGCACATCCGGTTCCCTTTTCTGCTGACAATTGCGTGTCATCATCTGCCTGTAGTAGTTGCCCAACTCCATCTTCTTTCGCTGGCTTTCCATCTGCTGCATATACGGTTTGAGGTTTGAGGGATGCTTCTGCAGTTGCCTGCAAATCGAACAGTTTCTTTCAAGCCTTGATGAATCCTCTGAGTCACTTGTTGACGTTGATGATTTAATCAAAGCAGCGCAAAGATTTTCAAAAATACTCTGCATATTGGGTTCCTTTATGAACTCTTCTACCATTTGAGATATTCTTTTAGACATTTGCTTCGGCACTTTCGCATTGACTATGCCCGTTCTTCTGCCATGGCTGGTGTCACTTGACATCGAAGTCATTGACAATTTCGTTGCATGATCTTGATAAGCATTGAGTTTGAAACTGGAAGTTTTATATTTAATTGAATCAGTTGGGGAATAAGATGGCTGACTGCCGATAGTTGATCTCCGTGGGCTTCTGACTTCTCCATCATTTTTAAGAAGTAATTGCGTTATACTGGCTGCAGATTTGCCTTCATAGTTAGGATCTGAATGCCTCAAAAGTCTTTCCAATGAGACTTCATTGAGGAGACCTTGTTTGACCAATGCACTGGAGAGGGCCTCTGTCACCTCTGGATTCCGTAGGGCTTCAATTGGTAGATTTGCTACCAAGTCTGAATCTGAATGCTTCTTAATGGATTTCGCTTTGGTCAACTCTTCAATGAATGTATGAATGGGAACAATATTTTTATACAGCGAACTTCTTTTTGTTTGATAAAAATATTGCATTTGCAGAGATTTTTTGTCTTTAAACTTGAAGGGATTGTATTTTGGTTCTTTGTTAGTTGTCGATGTCAAGGAAGAGGTGGACTTGCTGCTTTGAATATTGTGCTTCTTTTTATCAGACTCACTAGCTATCTCGCTTTTAGTCGTATCAACTTCTGACCCTTTCTGATGTGGCACATTCTCCTTTACCTCGACTAACTTCTTAAAGTCTTCTTTATTTAACACAATTTCTGCTTTTGTTGCGAAACTTTCATTGCTTTTGTGATCAATTGGTTCTCTGCTTGCATTTTCAGATAATTCTGCAGGTTGAATATCTTCCAAAGCCTTCTCTTGTTCTTCTTTTTGCTTCAATGGTTCATTTGCGTTGAATCTTTTTGGGATATTTTGCGAAGAAGAGGGTTTCAGGCGCTTACAACTTGCTGCTTTGTTTGATTCCTTCAATGTATTAATGTGTTTTATTTTTTTGATTTTATCTTTTGATTTCTTTTTCTGGGTGGTACTTGAAACATCTTTAGGTTTGTGGGGTATTGATTTCTGTATGTTCTTCTTTTCTTGTGGAATCCTCTGCTCTAGCTTTGGGTATATGATTTCCATTTCTTGTTTTATTTTCTTCAAGATTCTTAACTTTATTTTCATCTGCTTTTTTCATTAATATGTCGCTCGCATATTTGCTGGGGAAAGTCTCAACATGCTGTCTACTTAAAGTATGCGGATCTTTTGTTGTGTGACGATTTTCTTTGCGGCTGTTTTCCTTAATTTGATGAAGATTGTCTCCTTTATAATGTACATTGTAAGTTTTATGTTTACGTTCTTCACTTTGAGACATAGCTGAAGGTTGATAGCTTAAATTGCGACGGCTTATGTTCTTCTTTCCATTTGCTTCTCTGCTGAAGTCTTTCTCTCTCTCTTGACCACGACTAAAAATAGGTTTTCTTTTACTTTGCTCAACTGGTAGATGGTTAAATCTAATAAGAGCGGTTCGGTTATTTCTAGAGAAATCAGAGCTTATTGTACTATTCATATTTCTAGCATCTAAAGACTTGTTTAGCTTTCTTATCTCCTTAAACGAACTCTCGTTCATCTTTAAAGATGGCTGTATCTGATTAGTTCCATGAAACATCTTTGGTGAATGGTGCACCAAACGGATCTGCCTGATTCGATCGAGTTCGTCTTTTAATTGCTGAATGTCATATGGATTTCTAGCTTTTTTTAAAGCAGTGCACACTTCACCTTCCTGCAACTCCAGAGCCTTTAAATCGGGAACAATTGTACGCTTGCGAGGTTTCACTTTCTGATAAAAACACTTGAGGAACTCATTATAAACTGTTGTAATTGGTTCATGATCCGCCGACTCATCTTCTATTCGCGCCAAGACATCCAGCAACGAGGCAGACTTGTCGTCCATGTTCCTCACCTTGATTTGCTTTATTAGGTCAGCGTTCTCGAGGCGTCGGCGAAAGACTTGCGGACGCCTACGGTAATCGCTGGCATAATAGCACCAATAGGCCCGGAACACAGCATCGTTACGGGCAATTCCGGGCAGAAGGTCGATGAGTGGCGATAGGGCTTTGATCTTTGCGGATAGACAGTTCATATCCAGCAGCAAGGGTTGCTTATTCTCACTGTGATCCCCAGTTTCATCTACAATTCCCATATTTCGAGTCTTGCAATTTGGAATTTAAATCTTTAAAATCGAAACAAGTGTTTAATGTTATGTTTGCTATAATAGTTTGTGCATTAATGCCTGTCATTTTAAATTGTGTGAATATTATTGATGACGAAGTCGAGTAAAAGAATACAAGAGAGTTTTATTTCTTTTAATTTATTATTTATTTTCAAATTTAAAATCACCCAATGTTTACTGGGTTTGTCAGATCTATTGATCTATTCTGTGATTCAATCGATTTGCAAACTGAGTTTAGGTTTGTTTGTCGAAACAATTGAATGACAACTTAGATCAATACACACAACGTTGGGTACATTGATGCTCCCTCAACTTGTTATCGACAATATTCTGGCAATTGCAGAGCATCTCGTAGCAGAGAACAAGCTTCTCACGCGCTGAATCAGTGTGTTGCCATCTTTCTGCCTGCTCTGCAAGCGAAATTATTCTGGGCTGATTTCGTAATGCTTCTATTTTTGTTGATACTTTGGGTTTTGGAATCAATTTACATTTGTAATAATTTATGAGTTCCTCTCGCTGCATGTGGTTTCTCATTGCTATCATGTACGGTTTATCGGGTTCTCTGCGGTAGATATTAACACAGATTGCGCACTTTTCATATTTTTGCTGAGGTTCCTTCTTCGCTCTGCGCTTTCGTCTTTTCTTTGTGTTGTTCAGTTCCTCATTTAAATTCTGTTCACCTTTACTTTTAAAAGGGCGTCTGTCGCGTCTCCATTGCTGCAAAAACTTCGATTCAAAGTTAACCGGCCAGTGCCTGGGTCCATTATACGGACTATTGTATTTAAAGCCACGATTTTCGAGGAATGTATTCACATGCTTTACTACATCGAACTGAACTTTACTGCTTCTAAATGGCTCTTCGTGCTCGGAAGTCGTTGAATTTCCAATAGATTCATAGCTAAGATGTTGGGTAGTTGAACCCCCATGATGAGATTCCGCTATGTAGTTTACAAGATCCTTGGTAGTATCTGAAATATTACTTTCTCGTTCATTATTCTCTAGAGGTATTTCAGTGGTTTCTTCAGACTTCTTCTTTACCGATTCCATTGTGGAAGTTGTGCTTCCCCTGCGCGGCGACCTCATAATTTTGTTGGGTGTTAAGGCACGACTTTTCTCAATTGCCAATTTTTTCAGTCTTAATGATGATTTACGCTGGAATTTCTTATCAAGATGTCGCTTTTTCTTTTTGATAACTTCGCTCTTTCGTCTCTCAACAGTATTCGAAACACTTTCGAATTTCGGACTTTGGCGCTGCGGTGGTTTTTTGTCTATGGTATGTGATGACGAGCTTCCGCCTATCCATGATGGTTTGGAATATAATCTTCTTACTTGCCGCAATACAATACCTGTTTTTGATTGACTCGAAACATTTTCCTCACTTGTCGTACATGGACTCCGCCATGATTTCCGTTTCTTATGATTTATCACCTTGTTTCTACTAGCCAACGAAATTTTAACTGCTCGAGGGGGTTTTAAATATCGATTTCTATAAATATGTCGAAAGACATTGACACCCCTTTTTGGTTTCCGGCGAAAATAGGAACTACTGGCAACCTTTAATGGTGTACTAGGTTCCTTAGGCAATTGCTGCCTCCAAATTGAGTTCTTTCTTGATTCAACATTGGTAATTTGAATTTTGCTTAGCTTGTAGTCCAAACTGTCTAAACTGCTTTCGTTATCAAATGCTGGTTGAATGGATTTTTCTGCATGTTTATTGCCTAATATTTTTGATTGTCTTGCACTTTGGGAGCTTCGTGAGTTTCTATTGATCTTCTTCTTTGGTTTCCCTTCTATCGTTTTACTTTTTCTCTTTTCTTGTTTTTCTATAGGCTTTTTTTCTTCCAACTCTTTTGACTGCCTCTCTAACTTCTGTTCAGGCTTCTTCTTTACAGCAGGATTTTTGTATTTCTTTTGAGGTGGTTGAATGTTTGTAGGATGTGCCTCAAATTGAATAGTCTTAGGTTGTCTGGGAAGTTTGACAATAGGATATCTTACTGGAATTAATTTGATTTCTGGTATTTTTATTTCTTTGACAATTGGTTTCACTGTGCGAGTCCCATGTCTTCCACACGATTTTCGGGAAATAAAACAACTCTGAAAGTTTGTAAACATCTCCTCGTAGAATGCTCCAAGTTTCTTTGGACCCTCTTCGTTGAACATTTTTAAAAATGTTGCTGCCTGAGGATTCTTGATACGATCTTCGTATCTCTGATTGGCATTCCAGCGACGCTGTAGCTGAATGTACGAAGCTGGCTTCTGCCCATTGGCATAGAAGCGCCACCAGTTGCAAAATGTATTGCAATTCAGGAGGCAACTGGTCTGCACAATGGGCTGGAGCTGCATTAGCTGCTGCGAAGCATTGTTGATCTTCTGCCGCAGACAATGCAGATCCAACACTCGACCACATTGCATTTTCCTAAGCTCCTTGCACGGCTTTGGAATTCGAAATTTTCCACGTAAACTCCTCATTATGTGAAAAGTAATTACTCCTTGGTTTCGTTGACTTGAAATTTATAAACTTGAAATTTATTCACTTCAATTATTTGACGTTTAATTCGAAAACTGTTTTTTCATATAATTTAATTCTTTTACTTCGCAAGCAAATGGGGTTTACTACGCGTTCTTTGGATTTTTCTTTAATTTTAATTTGTACTATTTTTAATCCAATATCTATTTTCCACAATGTATTAAACATTTCAGGCGGTAAAGCTCTGTTATGGGAACTGTGCGTCCTTGCCTTTTAAAGCTTTGCTCATCCTTTTTCCTTGATACAGCGCAAAATACACATGAAGACTGTGCGTTCACTTGTATGTGTGTGATTAACATTTAGACATGTATAAATAAATGTATGTATTTGTGTGCTTTAAATATCTGTTGTTCGTAGCTTGGACAAAGCAGCGTATTACACACGGTGAGCGCCATAAGTCTGGGATTATAAATATGAAAGCCGTTGAATTTGATATATGTGGAGAATTTAATATAAAGGCTTAAATATTTGCATCCTATTTAATATAACAGTTCGCTTCTTTGGTTTGAAGAAATGAGTGTTTTGCTCACACCACACTGAACACATAGAGACCTCAAACAGGGGGTAAATCTGTTATTGCTAGTGTTCAGTGCTTAGTGCTCACATACTACTAACATATGTTAGTGGTTTGTATACTATGTTACTGCTTACATAAGTCTATTTTACTGCTTACATATGTTTGGCTATGTTACTGCTAGGTCAATGTTACTGCTAACAAGTCTATGTTACTTCTTTTATATGTTAGTCTATGTTACTGCACCAAGATATGTTAGTAGCCTGTAAAGTCTATGCTGTTTACAGAGTGCGTACATAATATGCAGACTAGTGGAGTGCATGAATATAAACTCCGGCATGTCCCACAATATCACAATTCAGCTGGTATTGTAATTTTAACATTTATAAACACACACTCACTTACACGTACACAATTGTCTGTATTTATTGTACTTCTGCTAAATGTCTGTATAAATCTATTTTGAAGAAGGCTTGACAGTTCGCTGATCCAAGAGCCTTTGTTAAAGCCTTCCCAAAAGGCGTCACTGAATGAGTTGTTTACATTAAGTAGGCACACTTGCGTTGTTTAATTAACAGCGCTCGTGTGTACTTGGTAACATTCGCTTACGCACAATACCATCAATAACATTGGGTATCGAGTACCTATCGCATACTCAATATAATGTGTTGCCATGCGATGTCTGTTGTTGCAGGAATTTATTTATTTATTTACACTTCGTGAGTCGTGAGCATGAAGAATATTGACGCTAAAATAACACAGGTGCTCCAGCAACTGATTCGATAGTTCTTTTTAATACCCTTTGGCGATGAAATTGATTAAACGGCTATGTTGAGTATTCGAAGTCTATTCAAATATCGATATATATTAAATTTAAAGCATTTCCACTCAATTTTAATTAAAGTGCCTAAAATAATTAACAAAATCAATTTCAAAGGACTTTGTATGTCATCAGCGAATCCCAATAAATTAACAATTATTTTAATTAACATGGATACGGTATCCGTTAGTCGGAAATTAAAATTTTTCTTTTGTTGCTTCTGCATTCTGATTGCAGAAAACGGGCAGATAAAGGTAATTTCCATTTTAATTTCAATTGAATTTTTGCATAGCATGTGTTGGAATCAATGGCAGAGGCTGAGACTGAGGCCGATATTGATGCTGATGCAGAGACGATAAACAAGCACGAGGCCATGATTCTGCCTGACGAATATAAACAGTCGATGCTCGTTTATTAGCAATTAATTTGAATAATAACAGCCAAGAGGTAAACTCAAAAACTCGTGGACATGTTGAATAAACAATCGAAAATATACTCGAATAAAAGAGTAAAGGCTAAAAAAGAGCTCGTAAAAAGTGGACAACAAGTGAAAATGATGGCAAATGTTTTTCATAGCATAAAATTAATTTACGGCTCATCGCACAACGTTATTTGTTCATTGGCCATTAACTAAATGTCAACATGATTATTTAAGTGCGCACTTTAATTTGTTACATTTCCACTGTCATGTACTCTTATGCATTATTAAAGTTGGAAATATTTAATTATAACTTGATGCGGATTATTTGATTGCCTTTTGCTGCGACCTTCAACGGATTATGGTATGCAGGTTGCTCAAGTTCACACAGCGTTGGTCCTTGAAGAGGACAGTCCGTGCAATTTGAATGCTACTCAAGAACTGCTCTCGAACGTGCTTATTCAATGGTCTCTTCCATTTCGATTTCTTCCTTCCATGCCACACTTTTTTAGCGTATTGAAATGTGAAACCAGCTCAAAGCATAATTGCAAACAATTAGCATGTCTACAATAGAAGCACAGATAAGGCCTAGAGTTGCAAGACTAAAAGATACCCATTGGTGGGCGTGAGAGAAT
Source organism: Zaprionus africanus (assembly GCA_018151435.1). Lineage (NCBI taxonomy): Eukaryota > Metazoa > Arthropoda > Insecta > Diptera > Drosophilidae > Zaprionus > Zaprionus africanus. The sequence continues at coordinate 11,735,282 of JAECXB010000118.1, forward strand.
GCAAAATATAATTTAATTTGAAGAGAAACTCTTCTTTTGAGCTATAACCAGATTTGAAAGGTTTTTTCATGTTAATAAAATGTTACATTTAACAGACTTCTGTTAAATCAGCCTCTTATACCCTTAAGCTAGAAAAATAAAGGCATTTACTCGGATATTGCTTGTTCCGCTTAGCTATTGCTCTGCTGTCATTGCTGCTTCGATCTGCAATCGTATTTGCTTTGTTATGGAAAATGCTGAAGTCATTAAGCGTGACCATAAAACCGTGAATCTGTGCGCATTACACATTTACAATAGAAGTAAATGCAGATGTATGTTTGTATGTATTGTATGTAGGTTAGGTACTCGCAACTCAACTTGACTACGCACATTATCTAGTCGAGCGAGTCGTGCTTAACACACATGGTATATGAGTATACATAGCTCTGCTTCGGGCTGCGTTGGACCCTCGCGAGGGTCTCGTCTGGATTTTGTACATTAATTTGCTCGGGGAGCTTGCAGCTTATGCGCAATTAGGCAGCTGATGAACTTGACTATATGTATTATTAAAATAGCACATATCAAGCATATGTACGCACGCCCGCGAGCAGCAAGTTGGGGGGACAGACAGTTTATGAACTGGAACCAAGCAGAAATAGCACATGGCGGCGGGCACAACAAGTTGCTCATGTCGCACAGCCACAAGGCACACACACACACACGCATACACACGTACAGTATAGACCATAAAATTCCCAACTCATCGGCACATGTTTCAGTTTCAGTTTCACTTGTTCTTCTCTCAAGGCGTGCGAGAATGCGCCCATTCGATTTGGCCAATTTAATGTGATTTTCTCTAGCCAGGAAAATGCACACACAGTTTTTGGCAGGTGTTTGATTTTACTTTCTGTAATTCGCATGCAGTATTAGCAGCCGTGCAAGGTCACCCAAAGTTAAGTAAAACAAACAGCTGTGCAAGATACAGCCGACAATGTGTTTATGGCACTTGCATTCGTCTTAATGTGCTTGTATACCCTGTAAGCCCATAAAGTGCCGCCGACAGAGAGAGAGAGTATATGCCATGCATGAGTTATGTAAGAAATTCTCGAGGCCTCCAAGAACTATACTCATGCGAACTTGTACAGACTTACATAGATATTGCTGAAGTACTTCAGCTCAGATCTATAAACTTTGATGAGCCATAAATCATCAGCCAGATGCTGATTTTCTATGCTGAATATTTGGCTTTCTCTCGAAGAGCAATTCTTTTTAATAGATTACGTAAATACAGATACAAATTCATATGAAATCGTTTTCATTTAATGCATTTGAAAATATTTCAAACTGAGCAAAAGTTCTTTGAACTTTGGACTTTAACTTACGCGCATGTAAATATTATAACAAAACTTTGCTACAGGGTATGTCACATTTGAGCCTGCCCGCCGGCAAGCTGCCTGCAACGCTTTGTGTTTACATTTGATTGACTTTTTAATGCTCGACCAACTTGAGAGAGAGAGAGAGGGGGAGAGAGAGAGAGAGACTGGCTTGTGTTCTATTTGTTATGTGCATTCTGCGTGTAAAAGCGATTTAATGCAAATTTGCACAGAAATTCAAGAGCAAATTGTGTGCAACAAATTTGCCGTTAGGCAGCAGGAATATTCCACACAAATATAAAGTTAAAGTTGTGCACTTAATTAAGTTTAAAGTGAACGTATTAAACATTGCTTAGCCAAGCAGTAAACAATATTAAAATGCAAATTTCCAGCACATTATTCACTATGTTCGACTGATAACACTCATGAATGTATTCGTGTGTGTGCTCCGTCTGAGCACTTAAGATTCCTTGGGCAAAGCCGCAGCTTTAAGTTGCCAAATATTTTTGCATTTGCCGAGTAAACAAGGCAACTGGAAATAGAAAGCAGAATGGAATCAAATCAAACGGGGGTCTGTCCTCTCCGTAAGCTACAATAATGCCCAACACAAATAGCACACGAAATAACAAAATATCTACGGGAAACACATGCAGGGCAGGCGATGAAAAAAAAAAAACATACAAAAAGGACCATACGAACCGGCAGGGCTTCCATGCAAAGCCCACAAAGTTATGTCGGAAAATGCCAGCAGGACTCACTACCCAACAGAATTGGCCTTGGGCCACAAAATAAATTAAAGTATTTTTCAATGTGCTCAGCCAATTTTAACTTTCCACTTTTTTTCGCTTGTCTATTTATTAATATTTTTTTTTGTTGTGTTCACATTAATATGTAGATTCTGCGGTGGGGAAGTTACGCAAGAAAGAAAAAACGCCAGAGTGCTCAAGGTTTTTTATTATGTCTCTGTAATTTAATTTTGATTCCGAGCAGTTGCTAACAAGTTGATACAGATAGCGAGAAAAATGTCCCTTAACATAGGCTTAACATAGGTTTAATATAGGCTTAACATAGTCATCGTGTTATATAAGTATCGATCTATTCATGTTAAATAAGTATCGATGTATCAGTGTGACCCGTGTTATATAAGTATCGATGTATCAATGTTATATAAGTATCGATTTATAGGAAAGTAACTTTTCATTTATTTTTTTATTTATTTATTAAATATAATTAAAGCAACTAAGTGCTTTGTGTGAATGATACTGCAACTAAAGCACTTTGATTTGTTTGCTATTCTCATCTATTTTAATATAAAGTTGGACCAACAGACTCGTCAAGAAAACCATTAAAGATCAATTTACTGTTCCAATAAACGACAGCTGTCAAGGAGACAGTTCCAGCTTGTGCCAAGTAGTTTCTAGGGTGCTCTAAAACTTTTGCGCCCTTGTGTATGCAGCATTAATTGCGGCCAAAATGCTGGCAATAACAACAAAAGGGCAAAAACTGAACAGAAATTAATAAGCGCAACACGTGCAGCGGTTTTGCCAGCAAGTGTAATGGAGAAAAGCGTCTGCTTGTTGGTCCAGCGAAAGCACAGGTAAAGAAAGGGAGAAGGAGTGGGAGTAGGGGAGAAAACAGGAGAGGTAGGACCAACGGGAGAGTATGGAAAAGGGGCTGTCAGCACAGGACAAAGAGGCAAGTCTGGACAAGGGCGATGCCGAAGTTTGTGTTGAGTAAACGGCTTTGAAGTCTAATAGGATTAGCCTGCCGCCCGCCCAGAACTGGCATAGCTGGGCGTGTTTGCTTGCCACAAATACAGCTTTCTTTGGCTGTGTGCATTAGGTGTGTGTGTGTGTGTATTAAATAATGCAAGGCAAATATTTAGCAAGTAAATTCAATTTTTATTAAGGCATCAGATTAGAAATATGTTGAATAGAGTATAATTTATAATATCAAAATATAAAACAAATATTTAGCAATTTAATCAGCTTTTTATTGTTGCATCAGATCAATTATTTATGTATATTTATAGAGTATATGTATGTGTGTGGGAGTAGGCCAAGGTCATGTGCAGCTAGTCGATCTTCCTTTGTCGATTTCCGGTTCTGTCTGTCACTAACCAACAAGTCTGTCGTTGAACTTGATGGTAATGTCGGTTCTGGCCATGTTCGAGAATTCGCCAACCAAATCATTCAGATTCGCGCCGGGCAAACGTCTGTCGAAGGGGAAGCCCATGGTGCGACGATCGGGATAAAGCTTATCCTTCAATCCGCAGAAGGAGTAGGCCGTGCTGCAAGCATCGTCCGGTGCGCTGTGAAGTGCGAAGAAGGGGGGTTAGGGTTGTAGTTTGTTTTCCGATGAGCCTAAGCTAGCAAGTCACTCACTTGTTGGTCTGCACCACTGAGTCCTGGCTGTAGTCCGAGATCATGACAAACAAATCGAATTGCATGCCCTCCGGCTTGCCCTTGGGCAGCAGCAGATGCTGTGGCCAGCCGCAGCCGCAATAACGGAAGCGGGCCAACTCATCGGCTGCCGTGGGCTGATAGCTGGCGCCGACGGCACGGAACGAGCGTTCAAATGGAATGGCAACGGATGCAGAGGTCGATTCACGTCTGATGGTATTCACGCCGGGATTCACTGCAAGAGAATTCAATGAGATTTAACTCCTCTTCCTCTGCCGGAGGCTTTTAACTTACAGTCCACAGTGAACTTGTCCATCTCAATGGCCATGAGACGTTGCTCCTCCAGCAGCAGCGGCTGGTTGCGCTCATCGGTCTTGGGGCAAATGAAAATACGGCATGTGCCCCTGCGGCGAGCTCCGGTGTTGGTCACATTGAACGTGTAGGTGAACGGAGCGTTCTGCAGATGCCTGAAGTTGGCGCCAATGTTCTCGTCCGCAGTCGGGCCAAAGTCCAGGCCAGCTGCCAGATTGGCTGTCGATCGCTGCCAGTAGGTGAGCAGAGTGTTGGGGCGTGCATTGGCTGCACCCAGCTTTGCCTCGATGTAGTCGATGTTCACGTTGGCGAATCCCAATTCCTCGTTGTTGTATGCCGGCAGCAGAGCCTTGTGCTTGTTGCAAATGGTGTCGATGAAGCTGTGCCATCTGTAGAAGATCGGATCACGCATCGCTGTGGTCACATCTCCCATCACACCGAACTCCTCCAGATGACGTGCATCGGGATCGTGAGCGAACGAGATGATCGTGTGTCCCTGATTGTGCAAATTGCCATAATATTGGCTGTTCACGGACAGCGCTGGAGCCGCCTCGATCAGGTTGCCCAGAATGTCGATGCCGCGCTTGGCGTCCAGCGGAATGCGCTCGCCTTTGGTCTGCAAAGGAACAACAGTGATCGTGATTTAGTTACTCAAGTCAGGGACCTTGTCTGCTTACATTCTCGACGAAACCAAGATCGATGGCGGCCAGTACACGATCGCGCCAGCCTTCGACCTCGGAGAGCATCACACTGCCGTCGGGGCGGTTGACATCGCTCAGCTTCTGATTGGTTACACGTGCCGGGTAGGTGCGATTGTTGACACTGGCCAAGATCTTGGGGAAGTAGCCCTCGGGCACGGCATCCCGCAGATTCGTCAGCGGCAGCACGCGCTTCAGATTGTTGCAGAAACGCTCGACATTGTAGCGGGCCAAGATCTGGTGATGCATGTAGTAGAAGAGCTCGCCACGACGATCCTTGTTGACCACCTCGGCGGGTCCACTGGCCGGGTAGACCAGATGCCAGTGCCAGTGATGGCTGTTCACGCCGATATCCTCACGGAAGTAGGCCAGACGTTGCTCGTCCTCACGATCGGAGGCAGTGAAGTTGGAGGGAATCTCAACGGGAGTCCGGTTGCCGGTCTTCTCAATCACTGAAGCCTCACGACGCGCATCCTACAGAGAGGACAGTTAAGTGTTAAATAATACTACCTACTTTGTGCTTGGAGTGAGGTAATCCTTACCTGGAACACGGAGGGCTCAACGAAGTTGCTTGGGAAGATCTGGGAAATGTTGGGAATGGGCACAGTTTTGGTATCGGGACGATGGGCAATGGCCACGGCATAGCTGTACTGGAAGAGTATAGGATTGACGCGATCCCTGGGCAGTAAATGGAGAAAGGAAAGGATTAACAAGTGCTCAAATAAGGGTGTATACTTCCCCCTCCTACTCACTTGCTGTACGCTGCCAGGGAGAGGAACTGCTGCACATTGGGTGCACGCAGAAAGTATTCGATCAGCTCGGTGGCCATGTCCCGGTGCTTGGAATTGAACAACGAGAATTGCGACTTCTTGTCCAGCTTTTGGATCCTCTCGAGATTGGGAGTCGTGGTCAACTCACGCAATGGTATTTTGGTCTCCACATTTGCGCTGAAACGAGTTGACACTTCCTCGGTGTTGTTGCGATAACGATCCTCGTAGAAGTTATCGGGCAGCTCGAAGACAGCCTTGCCATTGTCGCGAGTCGTGAAGACTGGCTCCAGGGGACGCTGGAAGAGCAGTTCCAAGGCTTTCAGCTCGGTGTTCATATTGAGTTATGAAGTTGAAAGTGTTCCACGAGGATCAGAGACAAAGAAAGGCACCTGGAGACTTCTAGTCTTCACGAACTGTCGCTGCAAAGTGTGCCGTACTTAGAAATCGGGTGCCTTTTTATAGTTACTCAGGGCTGACCGCAGTGATAACGTTGGGGATCATCCTAGTGCAACTTGTGGTTTGTGGTAAACCAAGAAATGTTTGAAAGTATTTACGGGCTTATCTTTTTTTTGTAGAATGCTTGTGCAGCTGGCGTAGATTAAGACAATACTATATGTAGGTATATCCGCATTATTTATAATATAACTCTGGGAACTAATTCGTACACTGACTGCAGGCGTGATAAGATTGAAGTTAGAAGAACACAAGCACGGAAGTAAGCAGACTCGACTGTGATATGCCCGCCACCCTTAAAATATGAAGTAATTTTTTTTTTTTTTTTATGTTACGTTATATTAAATAACAAAATGTACTTTTATTGGACAAGTGCACTATTACACTATCACTTGTCTGTTATATACCCGCTACCATTAGAATAAAAATTTATTTTTATTTTTTTATTTGATTTTTTTTTTTTTTTAAATTAACGAAATGTACTTTTATTGGATTAGTGCACCATTACCCTTGACAAAATAACAAATAAAATAAATTAATTACTTCTATTTTTAGCGTTTTTATTTTAGTTGCATACCTTAGGGAGCAGTCGGAAAATCAGTAGCTCTTATAATTAGTTTTTCAATAGCTTCTATGTTATAGTTTCAATTGCAATGAAATTTTCAGCAATCATTTGAGCGTTGAACGTTATTTATTTATTATTTATTTAAAAATAAACTCTACTGTATTTTTCGTATTTAAATTGTAAAACAAACTTGATGTGCTTGCAATAAAAAAAAATAATGACAATAAACTTGCTAGCTGTATCTATTATAGTCTCTGAGATCCATGTTTTCATACGTACAGCTAGACAGTTCTTCTCTTTATATCAACTAACTTCTATATTATAAATACTAATCAGTCCACATATTCTTCGAAGTACTTTTAAAGCGAACTCATATTACCCTAAAAAAACCTAAAAAGTAGCTTAAAATATATGTAACTTTAAAATTGGCCAAACAAAAGGCGAAAAGTATTTTTGGCAAAAATGTAAACTGGGCAGAAATGTCTTTGTTAGCCTCGGCCCTTTTTAGAGTTACTTCTTGTTTGCGAGTGGGAGCCCCTGAATGGGTATTAAATTTATGAATAGCCCCAAGAGAAACGGACTGAAAGATTATAATGCATAAATATTATGGTAAAGCGGTGGCTGAGGCTTGTTGTTATTATTATTATGCTTTGCCTGGCTATTGTTGTTGTTGTTGTTATTGTTGTTGCAGTGCAGTCCCCTCCCCTCCCCCTTCTAGGCCTGTGGGCAGCCAAACAAATTGGCCAACATATGCGGTAGTTAAGAGTCGCATATGCGGCACTATAAGTGAGATGATAAATAAATATATATAAATAGTAGATATATTCAAGTTTATATTGCTGCATCGTAAATCACGAACAGACAGACAGACGGACAGCAGAGAACAGCCGAGTTGGGCGATTAAAACATTTGGGTAAATCAATTTTTGCCGCTTCGTGAGCAGAGAGCGAAAACTTTGGCCATTGTCAATAATAAATGTAAGTGCCAGACGGTGGCCGGCCGAGGCATTAATCTGTGAAATTGACAGCAATAACAACAATGGAAACAAGAGCCAGAACAACAACGACAACAACAAGAAGAACAGCAACAACAACAACTACAAAGGCAGCAGCACATTATGCAGGACCAACGAGTCGAATCGCCTCGAAGCCGTTTCGCCTCGTCTCGCTTCGCTTTGGAAAATTCAAAAGCAGAAACAGATTTTTCATCATTTTAACAGTAACATGAAAATGACTTTTCATATCGCTGGAAAGTTTGCACAGTCTTCGCATTTTGGTTATCTTGGGGGCGTCGCCAAGTCATTTTTCATAAACAATATCTATAGGCAGCTGACAGCACGACAACTAACGTTAATTAATTATGCAATTTCAGCGGAAAATTCTTAAAGAATTCTGAGTTGAATTCAATAACAAAAGAAAATATGTGCGAGCTGTGAAGAGTCTACTTCTCTGCAACTCTTGCACTTTTTTTATACCCTTATATAGGTATATTCAATTTGTCAAAAAGTTTGCAACACGCAAAAGAGAGATCTGTGCAACCTCATGAGGTATATTCCATGTCTGCCTGTCTGTATGTCTGTCCGTTTGTCTGCCTGTTTGTCTGTCCGTTTGTCTGTCCGTTTGTCTGTCCGTTCGTCTGTTCGTCTGTGTATCCGTTTGCCTGTCCGTTTGTCTGTTTGTCTGTCTGTCCGTTTGTCTGTCTGTTTGTCTTTCTCTTTGTTCGTCTGTCTCTCTTTTCCTATCTGTCTGTCTATTCGTTTGTCTCTTCGTTTCTCTCCCCATCTCTCCGTCTGTCTTCGTCTTTGTTCATTTCTGTCTGTCTTTTAACCTATTTGTATGCTCTCTTTCTATTTTTCCCTATGTCTGTTCTGTCTTTCTTTCTCTCTGACTGTCGGTCTGTCTGTCACCTTTTGTATACCATTAAAACTTCAATAGAATCGTCAAACTATGTATTTTCTAAAGTTTCAATTCGAACAATTGAGAAATTTTTCGACTCTAAGGGTATGAAACCTTCGCTAAAAGGTAATTTGTGCTTCTTGTTACTCCAGCAAAAGTTCGAACCAAGTTTTTTATGACGTTTTCCAAAGTTTTAAAGTCTTAAAAACACCGAACCAAGTTGAACTTTTTGTGGCAGCCTGGATAAAGTCAGTGCCAGACGGAGACGCCGACTCAGACGAGCAATCATATGCCACATAGAGGGAGAGCCATAGGATCATGGCAAAGGGTTGTCGTAATTATGCGCCGCACTTAAGCTTATTTCGGGCGGCCTTAAACACGTTGCGAAAGGCAGAGAGAGGGAAAGGGAGAGAGATAGCAAGAAGGGGTGGCGAAGGCAAATTTAACCACAAGAATTTGCGGACAAGGCTTATCAATATTTTGTGCGCTCACTTTAACAGCAAAAGCCCAAAAGCCAGGCACATTATTAATGCACAAGCTAGATGAGGAGCGGGGAATTTTCAACAGGTTCACAGTGTTTTCAGCTATATATATAACATATATATATATGTATATTAAGAGATGCCTAACAGGTGTATGGAGAAACTTTGTGCTGTTTCCGTCGAGTCTGCTATACACTTTGGTTATGCAGATGTTATTGTAGCGTAGTTAGTTAAGGAATTTGCAAGTTGTAGACTGAAATACTCGTAGCAGGCAAAACTTTAGAATATTTCTTCGAAGTACTAATTATAGCAACAGTTTTGCGAGATTATAGGAGAAAGCTAAAGTTTATGCTGCTTTGGGGAAGTCGATAAAGTTCTTTACAATGTAAAGGCTGAAATCCGTGAAGAGAATTTCTTTTTAATAACATAATTATAAAGTATAGTATAGTTAACAGAATACTAAAGTATAGTATAGTATGAATGGTATAGTATGGTATGGTATAGTTTATTATTGTTTAGTATATCTTTCTACATTTCCTTATTCAGTGGCAAAGTCAACACTTGAGCTTGCAGCCCAGTCGTGTATACCCTATCTCCAAAAGGGTTGCCACAATTGTTTTGCCTAATGGACGTAATGAAATAATCATATGCCTAATAAAGTGAGGCCGTGAAGTTTTATAAATTAACTTTGCAATGCCCACTGGCAACAGTAACAGCAACAACAACAAAAGGAGGCACAAGAAGTGTCGGCCACAAAGCAATCAAAGGCAGCCCAATTAGCAGCAGGTCTCAAAAGGTTTCTGCCCGTGCCAAAGTTGCTGCAAACTGTTGCAAAATCGAAGGCGGCAGTTGTAAGTTGCAAGTTGTAAGTGACATGAACTAACTGCAAACAGGCTAACTAACTAACAGACAGACAGACAGGCAGCTTTAACAATGTCGCTTGTAATGAGCGGCAACTGGGGAGAGACAGATGCAAATCCCGAACGTCTAATTAAAATCCATTCACATGGGGAGTGGCTGCCTATGTCCGCTTCCTGTTTGCCGCGCACACCGGAAGTGCACAAATGGGAAGCGTAACAAATCATTTGGCAAGCGGCAACATGTGTGAGTGAGTGAGTGTTCTGTGTGTGTGTTGGCCGTGAGGTAAAGAGATTGCTTGGCAGCAGGCAGCATTGTTGCAGCACGCCAGCGTGGCAGACAGTTGATGGCAGTGGAAACGTTATTAGTTGCCTGTTGCCAGTTGCCTGCTTGCCGCGTTGCCAACTGTGGCTGCTGCTGCACGCTTGTCAAATGTCGCAAGCTGGCAGCAGCCAGACAATGGCTCAGTTAGCCAGTTAGCGGCTGCAACAAAGTACGAGAAAGGGAGAGGAAAAAAGGGAGACAGAGGTCACAATGAAAGGGGGAAAGAGAGAAGTGATAAAGGGAAACTGTATCCAGCTGTGGGTGTCTGTGTGTGCCAAGGTAATTGAACAACATTTGCTGAATGGCATGGAACAAATTGCCACAGATGTAGACATCAAGTGAGAGAGAGAGAGAGCATGATTGAAGCAGCGCGGCAGCTGGCTTGCATCAGGTGTTTGCGCTGTCACTGTCAGACAGTTTGGCTGCCTTTTCCCTGCTTTGTATTTGTATTTTCTCTTTCACATTTCTACTCTTATTCGATTAGATTTTCGCCTTCTTCTTGGCGTTGATGGTGCGTCGCACATGGCCCGCGATGTAGCCCTGCAGCAGCTGCAGCCGCTTGCGGCGATACTCGAAGCGCATACGCATCGGTGTCTCCATACTGACCGCAGGTATTAGGCCCAGATCCAGTCGAAAGCCGCGTATGTAGTACGCCTTGCCGGCCAGAAAGGGACACTGGCGCGGAAAGTTGCTGTAGCGGTCGAGAATTTCACGCGAGATGCGCATCAGTGGCACCTGGTTGCGATTCGACAGCAACTGACAGCCGTCTGTGGTCACATTCAGCAGCACAAAGTCGACACTGCGTCGTGGCAGCACAATGTTGATGTATAAATCGTATTCGTGCAGCGATTCGCTCAGTGCGAATTCCATGTGCAGCGTGCGTCGTTTGACATTTTTGCTGAGGCCGCAGTTAAGTCTCTCCACGGGGTTGCCCTGTTTGTGGCTGCTGCTGCTGCAGCTAAAGTTCTCGAACTGTAGCTCAAAGTCGTACTGCACATAGAGAGAGGAATAGAGAAAAGAATAGAATAGAGAAAGACACACTGTTAGAGGTGGCAGGCAATGCACATTACGTATACGCACCTTGGCCGCCATCGAGTCAGGCAACAGGCAGCAGACGAGGCAGACAATGCAAGTTTTGAAGAGCATTTTGAATAGTTCCGTGCTTTATCCACAAATTCATGCGATTAACTGGCAAAGAAACGAATTGAATCGAGCTGCACTAACGAGCGAATATTTTATAAACATTTTTGGTGATTTTATCATAAGCAGATTAGCAAATGCTGAGCGAATGTTGAATGTAAATGGAATACATTTAAGTAGAAAGCTTACTTATTTAATTTTTCACAACATTAAAGTCCCATTAACTTGTGCGTTCTTTGTGAATCGTTAAAAATGCTGGAAAAAATAATTATTCAATTCGACATACACGAAATCATTACAAATTGTTAATCATTTTTTTATTATTAAATTCTTAATGGGGCAGACCACGGTAAACAATAATAATTATTACCTTAATTAGTGCATGATATTGTTGTTTAAATATTGTTATAACTTTTCTGCGTTTGTGCTTCACTTCAATTCCTTTTTGATTGCAACTGTTGCACTTCGTGTTAATTATACACGGATTTAAAGTTTGTCCTTTGGCTTTTGTTCATGCCCCTTCTCGTGGGAGGCCCAGTGGCTGAGCCAAGGTAAATAACGGCACTGATATATAGTGTAGTAACTTTTTTGTGCGCTGCACACAATTGAAACTAAATGCAGAGCAACTTTGAAATGCTGCTGCTGCAACGGATGATCCTGACCTGCTGTTTGCCGAGTGCTCTGCAGGGGCCCGACGGTGGTCTCTAAAGTTGGCCCAGCATGTGGCAAAGTTCTCTGTACACATGCACATTGCACCCCCGTGTCCAGTTTGACCATGAGGATTATTTCGCCTTCCGTCCTGCGTCTGCTTGGGCCGTAAGCCACATCAATGACTGCAGTCTGGCGGCAAGCAAACATCAGATGCCTCTCACAGGGTCGGACCCTGAAACTATAGACGTTTCGCAAATGCAAATTAAGCTCGCCTCGCGCCGTGAATCGAACATGGTTTGGATTTCCTCCTTTACATGTTTTTTCCACAGCTCTATCTCTCGTTAATCGTAATAAGGTTGTAAAAGGGAAAGGCGGGAAAGCGGCAACAAGGACGCAGGCAGTTGCAGAAACAAATCTCTGAAAGCAGCTATGCAGCTGGCATGTGGCAAACTGTAATAAAATAAATAAATTACCAGGCCAATTTAGTTTCATGTTACGCCGGCACATGCGCTGGCAAGCGGTATTATCGGATATTCCAGGGAGTATGTGAGGTTCTAAAGAAAATGAATATAAAAAGTTGATTATATAGACTGGTTTAGCTTGGGATATCTAGTAATGTAGTTGAGTACTTTATGCTGCACAGAAGTTATATATCTATACCAAGTTATATTTTATAATATTAACACAATTTTAACCAAGACTATTTTAATAAAACAATGTAATTAAGTGTATTTTTAATTTAATATTCAATTTTAATGCGATCTCTTAAGCGATAGTGACGCTCTCCCGCTTCTTTAGCGTTACTTAACACTATTCTATCGATAGGGATATCGATGGGGCTTATGATAACTAAAAGAACTTACGATAGTGTAGTGACTAAGGTCACACTTAATAACTTAAGAAGTAAACATTATAAAAAAGATCTCTAACAATTTTTATGCATTATTTTTATCACAATTCAGAAATTTCTGCATAACCCGATAGCCACATCCGGTAGAGTATTCCAACTGCAGCTGACCACAAAAAATATTAAGTTTCCTGCTCAGTTCTTTTTTTTCGGCGTCCAGCCAAGTGTGTGAACTTGCTCAAGCCACAAGAACAACAACAACCTTAATAGCAACAACAAGAATAGTAACGGCAACGATAGCAAAAAACTGGCAATGTATTATCGCGTTTCCGTGCTGGTTTTATGTTGCACGTGCCCCAACGTTGCCGTTGCCGACCAGTCTCACTTGCCTGCCATATACATATGTATGTACAGATATGTATATTATATTGTATATGTATGTGTACCTATATATTGGAATTAAAAATTCCAGACGCGTTTGCCGCGTTACAAGGCATTTTCGGCTCCTCGTCTGGCGGACAGTTGCTCGAAGCGAAAGTAAATTTGCTGCATGCCTCAAGCTGCTGTTGCTGGCGCGGTCTCTGCCACCGACGCTCTGCATGAGTGCATATTTATTTGTGCAATCTATTTTAATTTCATTAAATTGCTAACGGGACTTCAAAAGCAAACGCAGCACTCAGGTGAAGTGGGTCTGCCCCTTTCCTCTCTCACACTCTCTGTCCGTCTCTCTTTTCTCTTGGGGATACTTACTCTTAAGTGGCAAATAACTGCGAGGGATTGCATAAGCTCAATGTTTGCCTTCCTTTGATATGATTGTGTTTAATTTGAAATTAGAATTATATTAATATAGTGAAATGTTTATAGAGATAAGAAATCTGTTTAATATTGTGAAATATTTATATTATTAAATACAATATTAAATTCCTGTGTAGTTTTTTCTTTTTAAATTGCTTCTAAATTACCCAAATATTTTCTCGAATTTTCATTTATGCTACTCAACTAGGATTTATACAAAATTCCCAAATATTTCTACTGAAAATTCGAGAATATTTTGTGGATTATAAAAAGCAGAGAGGAAGGCATCGGATTAAGTGGGACGTGTATGATGCTTGAATGCAGCAGGAGGTACTCAAAAATGTTCTCTCTCCCTCCCTCTCTGGGATTTTTCAAAGTTCTCTTGCATTTCTGCAATTGAGTTTTGAGTTTTATATAACTAAAACGTTGCACCCGCAACATGTTGAGCTCCTGGCATCCTTTTCAGCCGCTCAGCAGTCTAGGCATGAGTAGCAGCTGCCGGAGAGTGCTCATATCATCAGCCTAATCATGTGGAATAAGGCGGAAACGGAAATTGCACACACATACACACAGACGCGGAGAAAGAATTTGCAAAAGAGAGAGAGGGATGTGTAGCCCAACAGCTTGGCTGTCAGTTCGAGTACTCGATGTGTGTGCGTGCGTGTGCCTGTTTGGGCAGTGCACATGTGTCTGGGTTAACCGGATTCAAACAAGCATATGTATGCTTGCGGTAGCCCATTGCCTTCCTCTTTACCCCCCTCCATCCACTTAGTTGGCTGACCGATCCGACGTACTACGGAAATGTTGGAAAATGTTGTGGTTAAGCATAAAGTCAAATATTTAGACATAGCCGGAGACTGGCGATTGCTGTGTATGCGTGTGTGTGTGGAAAGTGGTGGGGAATTTGATTTTGGCATATTAATTAATATTGCATTTACAGTTCAACTAAACGTTGCAGGCAGCCTGCACATGATGTTGCCACACGAGGCAGAACAGGCACAGCAATTACGCTAGGCTTATTATTATTATCAACGTCAAACACACGACACACACAGACCCGATGTGCTTATCAACTAACTACAAGCGACACCTGGCGGCTTTTGGCTGCAACTAACGAACCGATGACATGCGAAAATCTAGTGGGAAAGCTGCCAGAGTTACCAGAGTGCGGTACAGTACTTGGGTACATGTGGAATTTAAAGATGCTGAAGAATATGCGATTATCTGATCATATTTCTAGCTCGAAATTAGCTATAATATTATATTGCAAGCTAGAAAATAGCTATAACATTATATTTCAAGCTAGAAATGAGTTATAAAATTATATATCAACCTAGAAAAAGCTATAATATTAATTTTAAGCTAGAAATTAGTGATGATATTCCATTTTAAGCTAGAAATTAGCTAAAATAACAATAAGGTGCCAGAATTATCAGATTGCGGTACTTGGGCACCATGTTACCTTAAAGTCCTAGAGAGAATAAAGAATGTTCAATATATTTGCGATTATCTTTAGCTAAAAGATATACAAATCTCGATAAGGTGCCAGAGTTACCAAGGTAAGGCACTTGGGCACATGTAAACCTTGAACTCAACTAAAGGTCTTGAGGAATTGCTGAATTTTCAAGCCCTTTTACGATCAACTGAAGAGATTTTAATCTATAAATCAGGCTTTTATCTTTATGAAGTTGCAGCAGGATTCGCAAAACCCGCAGAATTTGCAAAAATTGCAGCATTTTGAAGTCTCATCGGCTCTGATTTCCCGTTACAAATTTGCCATAATCATTACATTTTTAGAGATATAATCATCATATCCGTAGGCCTCCATTTAGTGCCGTTTTAAGCCAATGTCATTGCCTCATAACGCCGAGTAACGCATGCTAATAGCTTCGCTAATAACTGATAAGCAGCCAATCATCGCTCTTTTTCTCTCTCCCTCTCTCTCTTTTGTTCTTATCGCTTCGTTCGAATTTGACGCCATTCACTCATTTCATTTTTTCCGTTTAGCGAATATAATAAAAATAAACGATGCCTTTCTCCCGGGCGCAACAGCTGTCAGTGTTGCGGTTGCGGTTGCTCGGTTATTGTTCGCCTCCTTCTCTCTGCTCGCTGTTGCTGCTGCTCGGAATTTACATGTGCCGGCACCTGAGTGGTTACTGCTGTTCCGCCAACGCCCCCCAGTACACCTCCGCCTCTGCTTCAGCCTTCTCGAAGGTCGATTGTAGGTGCCTTTGTTGTTATGCTGTGAAAAAATATTAAAAACGTCAGCAAAATTTATGTATTCCGCATCGACGTTGGCTTATTGTGTTAAAGCGCAGTCGGTGCTAAATGGACTGACCATGTTGTGTGGGGCATTTTCAATTTTAGCTTTCAATACCCCGTTGCCAAGCTAGCAGAAGGGGTAGATGAGTTGTATGTGCAGTGAGACAAGTGGAGGAGGCTTTTATGAATATAATTTTCAAACAAATGAACGAGAAATTTATTTAGACTTCCTGAATATCTAAAACTATATTTATCAAATCTTCTTGTTAGTTTGTTTGTTCAGTTTCTTTATATATATACTGAGTACATACATATATATCGCTCGTGTGAGGTATCTTGCAGTCGATAGTCTTCGCAATCGATGCATTCTAAATTGGTTTTACTTTATTTTTAGCATCGGGTGCCCACAAAGTGTTGACTAAAGGCCAAGCTGCAACTGTTGTGGTTCTTTTAGCAACAAACTAATTGGATGTTGTGCATGTTGTGTGTGTGCGTGGGTGTGTCTGGGTGGGTGGGTGTAGTTGCCTGCTGGCGTGGGTGATAAACTTGAATGCGTCTTGCAAAATCAGAGTGCAATTGCACTCGTTTAATGTGCTGCAAGTGATCACAAATAACAAATTAACCTATGCCGTTTCGTTTCATTAATGTTTCCTCTCCATTTCTTTTAATTTTTCTTCTTCTTCTTCTTCTTGCAGTTTCGCCAGGACCGTCGCAGCGCTGCCGTAAGCGCACCAGCCTCAACCATTCCTATGCCAGCCCGCAAGGGGCTGTTAGCGCCCCAGAACACATTCCTGGACACAATCGCCACACGCTTCGATGGCACGCGTAAGTTGCAAAGCCAAGAGGGCAAATAATATCAACAACAAAGGAGAGAGGAGAGAGAGAGAGAGAGAGAGGGAAAGAGAGAAGAGACATGAAAAGAAAAACAACAGGAACTTAACTTTAACTTGAGGGCGTCACAGATTGTTAACTTAAGCGAAAGTAGATCAATAAATCCAACACTTTGTAAAGCTTCTTCGTGTTAAGTATTTGAATTGACGCAATTTGTAGGCAAATGCGGTCTTTATGAAAAGTTGTCGGCACTTATGCGGTTGATGGGTACTTTAAATTATGATTTTACATGTGAAGAGGTTAGTTTTGTCTTTTACTCAGACTTGACTCAGTTATAACTGGGTTAGAAATCCAACCCTTTTTGTCAGAATGTAAAAATACAAAATTTGTCGATTAAAGAGTTTGAAGAGAGTTATGTTCTATAAGTTTAATGCTCTTAAGTGTGACAACTTCCTAGAAAGAGGGCCAGCATCCTCCAATTGTTCGTATGCTCATTATATATAAAATAAAAGAGCCTTAGCATTGTTCAAATATTCCTTAGGAGCAGAGTTATAATAGCTCTAATAACAGACTTTAAAACTCTACTAAACTCAATAAAAATATCTTGGAAACAACCTAAATTGGCAGATATGTTATATGGCATATATACGATATATATAATACATATATCCATGTATCAATAAGAAGCAACTGTGCCAAGTTTCTTGAAGATGATTGTAGATCTGAGAGACATTTGGACGTATCTATTGATTAAGAATATATAAGTACAACAAAGAGGTCTCGCCTAGGTGCATTCCAAATTTCTCAACAAAATGAATATATATCCCCTCGAAGTGTATTAAAATCAGTTGATCCACTTTTAACAACATTAAGTGCCCCAAAAAGAGCTTAAACGAATGAGCTTATCGCGAGTCTTAGATCGGAAATGAGTTATAAATTATTATTACATTATAAAGGCATCAAATGGCAAAGCCAAACGATTTTCATTTAGCCAACGCATTATTTATGCGAGTTTTATTGAGCTGCTGAGTTGCTCCCGACGTAATCCCAAACGGCATTTGGGCAGGTCGTAAAAAAGAAACATCACAGACAGCAGAGACATCAGAGATATATGAATTTTCGAGTCTTTGAATTTCTGTGCAAACAAAGAAGAGACAAGGACAATGCGTGTCCCTCTGGAACGTTGTGCTGGGGAAATTAAAACTATGGATTGTTGTAGCTCTTGTTGTTATTGTGTTGCTTCAGTGCCTTCCCTTTCTGTTGTCCCTTGATGGCCTGTCATGCTCTTCCTTTGGGTCTGCCGTCGCCGGGAAACGCAATACTCAAAAGGCCTCGCCAGGCCGAAGAAGAAGAGCTCGTTAAATGCTTTTCTGTTTCCGTTTGTCATAAGCTCTGCCAATTGCTGCATGTTATGCCAAATTTAAATGTCAACTTGTTGTGCAGTGTGGCCTAATTGGCCCGTAAACGATGACGCAACATGCAACATTTGAGAGGCAAGTGCAGCACTTGACAGTTATCATAGGCAACATTAATTGCGCATTCAATCAATAAATGTCACATTCACACGCACTTGTCGCTAATTGCCTTTAAACGGCTGTGCGCGAGTGTTATTAACTGAGTTTTGCTGCCGAGTGTAATAGAATTTATACACAAAATACTCGATTCACAGCCGAAGGGGCAATAACTCAGCCAGATTCTGTCGACAGTTGATTTGTCAGCAGGGCCCACATGGCGTATGATGCCTGCGAGACGTTGACAAGGGACATGGAAGTACATTATTTATCTCTGTGTGTGTGTGTGCTGTATTTTTGTCTATTCAGCACTTAGGCAAGTTGCCACAACATGCTGCGCAGTGAAGCATTTGATATGCTGCAAGCATGGCATACCAATAATAAATAAAAGTTTCAGATCAGTTAACTTTTTAATGTCGTTGCGAATATTACACAAATATGCACTTAAATTGTAAACAAACTTTGTTAGGCATTGTAATTTAATATGCCTGTGCTCCAATTGCTAATTTCACTCCACAACCCAAACTGCAAAGTGTGAGTGGGGTGTTTTATGGCCTGCATAGCCTGGCAGTTAAATAGAACGCAGGGATTACACGTAATAAATTCAATGTAAGTTTCGTTGATACCATTCATTTGCATTTGATGCTAAGTAATAAACTATTTCAGGCATGTGCGTTTAAATTGATTCAAAAAACAAGCGAACCTTTATTGACACAAATATGATTTAAGGAAACTACGCTTTTTTACAGTGTATAGCCTGAGTGTCTTTGCCAGTTCCGCCTTTATCGAACATCGGTTTACCTTACAGCTTTCCAGGAATTCAGCTTGTACGGCTTACACGTATATGCAGTCCGAATCCTTTTCGATTGCAAGGGGCATCTCTCACTGGGAGCACATGAGCAACATCCATTTCCCATGAATTGCGCAAAAGAAGCACCAGAAATTCCAATGGGTGCCAGGCAACAGAAAGGGGAACAGTGAAAATTTAATTAAATTTTCTCTCTGTTTGTTGAGCATTTTTATTTGTGAAAAAAGAAAAACAATACACAATACTGCCAGGGGTTCAGGGGTACGTCTATAACTTTGCTATTAAGTATGGCTATGCGACTGTTTTATAGACTGAGAAGTAGCTTGTCAAGGACTCAAAAGGCAATTGCAGTTGACCCGCTGTTTGACAATTGAACAGCGGGTCGTCTCGATAAGCACTCTGTCTCAGCAGAATTGTAGAAAATACTCACAGATACACAAACATACATACATACAGATGTAGGTATGTACAGCTGACATATTATTCATCCATTGTACCCTTCTCCCTTTGCAGACTCGAACTTTGTGCTCGGCAATGCGCAGGCAAATGGCAATCCAATTGTTTATTGCTCGGATGGGTTCGTGGATTTGACAGGATATTCACGCGCGCAAATTATGCAAAAGGGTAAGGACGGACTGAAGGACAGACAAACGGACGGACTCAACACTTCAATACTCATTTGAATGTATTTGTACATTTTATTCAATTGTTTGCCAACAACAACATCGACAACAACAACTTGCAACGTCGCGAACAGGCTGCTCATGTCATTTCCTTTACGGCCCGGATACGAAGGAGGAGCACAAACAGCAAATTGAGAAAAGTCTCTCGAACAAGATGGAACTTAAGCTGGAAGTTATTTTCTACAAGAAGGAAGGTAAGCAAGATGCCAGCCAAATTTTGTGCAAACATGGCGGGTGTGCGAGAAAATTGTTGTGTAGTAAATTGTTTTCGTTTTTAATTAAAAAATGTTCTGTCGAAACTTCATTTCATTTCACATTGGGCTAATTTGTGTTCAACAAAGAGGAAATTAAACGCCAAGTTTAGTTCTCTGTGGCAGTAGCTGTTGGAAAGTGCGAAAGTTGCTTTTGCTTGTTGACCACATAAGGCAGACTACTGAGAAAGAACTGCGACTCAGGTTACCACTTAAAGTTTGCTTGGGGCTGCTTTTATGTGGCCTCAAAGTTCTCTTGCACAAGAAGTGCTTAGGTTTTCATCAATTTGTTTCGTTATCGCTGATTTGGGCGGATTAAACTCATCAGTAAAGTAAACCTAAAACTCAGTAATGCTTTAGTTTGTTTAAATATTAAAGCCAGCTCTCCTTTTGTTTTATTTTCATGTAGTAGTTAAGTCGTCTTTAAGGTTTTTGACTATGCAGGGGTTTCGGAGTTCCCGGGGGAGGGCACGCTTTTTATGGACCTTCAGGAACAGGAACTTGACATAATTTAATTAAATACAAATTTCAGGTTAGATTAAGTTTTCCAAAAAAGGGTAAAAGTGCGCTAGTCCAATAAAAAATAAATAAATCTATTGAAAAAAAAAAAAATAGTAAATTCGAGTTTAACAATGAATTTACTTATGCAAAGCATGCCATGAATCTTTGAAATATACAATAGGTACCTAATTCAACAGGTACCTTATCTAAGGGGTACCTAATCTAAGAGGTACCTTATCTAAGAGGTACCTAATCTAAAAGGTACCTTATTTATTTATGCTTCATGTTATCAAATTAAGTTAAATCAAGTTAGCTGTTAACTTATAAACTTTAGCGCAGTTTACCTTTAAGATTCTTAAAGAAACCCTTAATACCTTTTTCAAGCTTGCTTCTAACCTTTAGACTATTACAAAGCTACTAAGCCACTCGTGGCACAGTTACTTGCGTATTCCAAGAAATGAATGCAACACTCAAGCGGCACTTTAAGCTCGTGTCATTCACAATTAAACACAACACAAAAGCGCTTGTGGTTCGCCACACAAGCGAAAGTTGTGAGTTGTTTCGAAAGCAGTTGAAAAGGATTATCACAATTGCTAGCCAGGCAACAACAACAGCGAACAACAACAATGAGAAACAACTACAAGAAAAGAGTAATATGTGAGAAGCTGTAAGTCAATTGTGGCAAGCGTCGTCCACGTGCGTCGGTTGCACAAAAACTTTTTGTTTTGCTGTGTTCTACCGCAGTCAGAGGTTTTAAGCAAGTGCCGCTGGGAGGGTGCTCAGGGCTCAGGAGGAGCTTTAACCATCTTCGTATTGACTTTTAATTTAAGACAGACACCCTGCACCGCACCGAACCGCACCGCATCAATTTTCCAGTGCGTGCCTTTTGTTTGCTACCCTTCATTGGGCTAGGAGACTTAGCTAAGCGTCGCCTTAACCTAGTTTCAGCCGACTGCGGCTTGTGGCTTGTCTCGCAGTGCCACAGTACCCAGAGGGATTCGGGCTCACACACACGAACCTCACGCACACACGTGCGACGTAGACCCGTCCGGACACCCACTTGTTGTGCGGCTGAAGAAAACAATAAATTTGCTCGAGGCATTCTCGCACGTCCGTGTCGCGTGTTTCTTTTCTGTTCGGCTTAATGAGGTCACGATTAATCAGCAGGCCAAAGGACTCGGGACTTGGGACTCGAGAGTTGCAGACGGGGCGGCAGCGTGTCTCGAAGTGCTTCGATAAATATTATACGAGTATCTCTCGCTCGGCCCGGGCCATTAACTTGCCTATAAGTTTTCTAATTAGCACTGCGTTTAAAACTTTTAACAGCCTCATTGCCGGGGTCTGCATTGTGCGGCGTATTAACTAATATTAATTATGCATTGCTCGCCCCCCTCTTTCTTGCCACCCCAGGCCAAGTAGTCTACAATTAATCGAGATAATTAGAGTGCCGTCCCCTTGGCTGCGCTCTAATTGAGTTGATGTGCAATCAATTTTTTGCATACCATTAGCCGCCAATTGCCCGACTGCCTCGTCTTAGGCCTGGCGGAGCACTCCGAAATTGGCTGTTTACGATGTTTGCAGTTAACTCTTTGACAGTCCGAGGCTCTCTCTGGGCACGACCGCAATGAAAATCGATATGTGTCACATGCAAATCACTTTCCCGACTGCCAAACGAAACCGCAACTGACTTTGAGCAGGCCCATGGCTACTGCTGACGTGCCTTTGATTCGACTGTCTGCGGCTAAGCTACGGCAACATCTGTCCACTGCAGGGAGCTAATTAATAATGCACAGACTGTTGATTTTGACGTCCTCTAATGTGGTATTCACCGAAGGGGAAGTATTTCACTTCTCAACTCCAGATGGGTAACTTACGTGGGCTGTTTGGTACGGCTGATATTGCCTAACACTTCTACTACAAGTACTACTACTAGTAGTGCTGCAAAATAATCGATATTTGGCAGAATCGATTTTTCCGATCTTTTAGGGGAAAATATCGATATAATCGATTAATCGAAAATCTGGTTATAGCCAGATTTTTAACAGTGGTTTTGTAGATTTGTCGTACTCCCACTAGTTTTACATATTTTTTCTTTTCAAAAAATTGCCATACCCTGGATTTTTGGCTACGTTGTTCGTGTTTTCTTCATCGGAATCTTCAACATCAACAACTGCTGCACCTGAAATACTCACAAGTTGTAAATGCATTTCTTTTAATTAAAATTAATCAAAGAAACTCACGTTTTCTGCCAAGAAACGTATCCATCCTCTAAGATGTGCCCGTAAACCATTCGAATCAAACTAAAACAATCCAATTATCAAAAATATGTAAACTATTTGTATAATTTGTAAAACACTTTTACTTACCCAGCCAACGCGAATGCAATAATGCATAGTGTGAGTTGATTTACTCGATATATCGATTTTCTGAAAAAGTATCGATTCTTTTCTCAAATTTCAAAATATCGATATAATCGATTCTCCTTCGATTCTTTTGCAGCACTAACTACTACTATACTACTATTTGTACCACAAGTACTACTACTACTACCACAAATACTTTCACTGCTGCTACTACTACTACTTATACTGTTTCTACTACTACATACTACTGCTATTTCTACTACTAATACTGCAATTTCTACTACTACTACTACTTTTTCTGCTACTACTACTATTACTTTTAATACTACTTCTTCCAATACTTTAAATGCTACTTTTTCCACTACTTCTTCCACTACTTCTTCCACTACTTCTTCCACTACTTTAAATACTACTTCTTCCTTTCTACTACTACTACTTTTACTACTACTACTACTACTACTACTTTTACTACTACTTCTACTTTTAATAATACTTCTTTCACTACTTCTACTACTACTACTTTTACTACTACTACTACTACTTTTACTACTACTACTACTACTACTTCTTTCACTACTTCTACTACTACTACTTTTACTACTACTACTACTACTTTTACTACTACTACTACTACTTTTACTACTACTACTAATACTACTTTTACTTCTTCCGCTACTTTTACTACTACTACTACTTTTACTACTTTAACTACTACTACTTTTACTACTACTACTACTACTGCAACTACTACTTTTTACTACTACTACTACTTTACTACTACTGCTCTACTACTACTTTTACTACTACTACTACTACTACTCTTACTACTACTACTACTACTACTACTACTACTTTTACTACTACTACTACTTTTACTACTACTACTACTACTACTTTTACTACTTTTACTACTACTACTTTTACTACTACTACTACTACTTTTACTACTACTACTGCTACTTTTACTACTACTTTTACTTTTAATACTACTACTTCCACTACTTCTACTACTACTCTTTTACTACTACTACTACTACTACTTTTACTACTACTACTACTACTTTTCTACTACTACTACTACTACTTTTACTTCTTCCACTACTTTTACTACTACTACTACTTTTACTACTACTACTGCTACTTTTACTACTACTTTTTACTTATTTTCACTACTTCTACTAATACTACTTTTACTACTACTTTTACTACTACTACTACTACTACTACTACTACTACTACGACTACTACTACTACAACTACTACTACTACTACAACTACTACTACTACAACTACTACTACAACTACTACTACAACTACTACTACTACTTCTACTTCTACTACTATTACTTCTTCTATTACTTTTACTACTTTTAATAATACTACTACTTTCACTAATTATACTATTACTAATATTACTACCTTTACTACTACTGCTACCCAAACTACTACCTTCTTAACTACGCATTCGTTGTGAATGAACTTCAGTTCTGCACAGTTCATAGCTCTGACGAATCGATTTCACCTGCGCAATACATGCTGTCATCTCACCTGGACATCAGCCTCGCAGTTATTCACAATCGACTCTTTTGCGTTGTCACTTGACGTGATTTTGTGTCTCGTCAGCTTTTGGGCTTATCCGACATCATTCAATCACAACGACGATGTCTGTTTTCTGTTATGATTTTCACATTCTGTACACTTTTTGCTCCGCAGTTATTCGTATCATGGTCAAAACACATTTCTCGTTTATCATTTCTCACTCCTTCTCTCTCTCTCTCTCTCTGTTTCTCAGGTGCTCCATTTTGGTGTCTGTTCGATATCGTGCCCATAAAGAACGAGAAGCGGGAGGTGGTGCTGTTTCTCGCCTCGCACAAGGACATCACGCACACCAAGATGCTGGAGATGAATGTGAATGAGGAATGTGATAGCGGTAAGTAGGCAAAATACCAAGAAAAATACCAAAGAGAGATGCGCTATAAGGGTAAGCCATAAATTGCATATGGCAGAGAGCAGACAAAGCCAAAAAAAAAAATGCTCATTAATTTATGCATTAATCGCGCGCAAAGCTACAAGCAAACAAGAAACCTCCAATTGACACGCCCACAATAATGCACATCGTACGCACTCCTCAAACTACTTGCAGCACAGCCTTAATTACACTTTCACACACACATACAAACAACAAACTGCGCACATGCACTCCCATTAAACATTAAACAGCTTCCGAGGTGTAAAAATATTTAAAAACGCCTCGGAAGGTAAAAATACTGTGTTAAATATTAATATTCATGTATATGCATATAAGTATGCAATATTATTATAAATATTGTTTTGCTGGGTAGCGGGTATATCACAGTCGAGCTTTCGTGCTTTATTTTATATTTTGCCATGTCACGGTATCAACTCTTATTTTCCCACGCAACTGCCAAATTGTTCTTGTGCACGAAATTTTCATTTTTCGTTTGTGTGACTTTTCGGTTAACCTATACAAGGTTTTTTTGGTTAACAGGTTTCGCTTGAATCTTGACGCATGTCTCTGACATTTGAAAATGAATATTTAACTGAGTTTTTATACAGCATCTGCCTCCTCCACAATATTTGTCAGCTTTTTCTACTGTGGTTTGTCTACTGGTTGCTAATTCACCGTGTCAAAGGAAAATCTATTTTAAAGATTTATGCGGCTTTTCATTGCATTCGTACGTCCTTAATAAACAAGAAATTTCAATTAGAATAAAGTTTGTTTAAATTCAATTTCCCTTCTTCGTCCGCTTTTAATAAATAATGTTCAGCTTTAGCTAATTGCGACGAGTTGAAGGTACTTAATTGCGAGCTTATGTTCTTCGTACTTGCTCTATCATTTATATGTGCATTAGGAATGTGCACAACTTTGTTTAGTGAATTAGTTAGCACAAATGTCGGCACAGTTCCCCAGGGGAGGTAGAGATGCGAAACAAAAGAAGAGTAATCGCATGCTTAAATATTGATGTGCTGGGAGACAACTTCGAGTGCGAAGCATCCCAAACAAATATAGAGCAAACAGCGGAGAATACCAAGAGAATTGTCTTTATTTTTTCGCGTAGGTCATTGCGCATTCAACTAAGGGGGAGAAAGAAGAAGAATTTTCGTTGGGATGCCATTGTTAAGCAGCTTGCCTGCACTCTGGCATTTTCAGCAGCAGGTTCCATTTGCAGTTTTATTGGAATCATTATTTAGCAGCTGGAGCTGCAGGAACTCTTGTTGCCCGGCCAATTGTTCTTGACGCGACTGTTATGCGGTTCTCTGCAAACTGAAAAACAGAGCTGCGTCGCGATGCCCTTTCAGTTGCAGCAGCTGTCCTCATCGCTCTTAGTCATCTCCGTCGAGGTGTGGGCATTATTCAGTGCTGATGACATTAATAAGCTAAAAAGTAGCAGCTTAACAGAAGCATGCAACACACGCACAGGCAAACGTAACATATAACGTGTAAAATTTCAGTTTAACATTGCTGTAGTTGCAAAGCAAACGAACTATTCATAAAATTAGCATTAATCTGTAAATGCATCTGTTAATTTGCAGCCGCTTTACAGCAAGTAAACAGGCTGCAAACACTAAGCACTGAACTGTGCTTAGGCTGCAAAACACTTTACTTTAAATTAACATTTTCCGTTGTATTTTTGTTGCTGTGCGTGCACCAGGGTTGCCTAATCAGCCCTTGTATATCAAAATACTTGGTATTGAAATTTGAAAAAAAAAAAACATATGTATATGTATATACAAATTTATAAAGTTTTTTGTTCTTCTTTTTGTCCTTGTCTTTCCATTATTTAATTTTCATGTCCTTTTTTTTGTGCAGCCCTGATGTGTTCATATGAAATTTGCATTTACATGCATCTGTTAATGGCATTTATGGTTTATAACAAATTTATTTGCCCATTAATTTGACTTAATTGAAAATATCAGATGCAAATATTTGCCGACATAATCTTGTGCTGTTT
This sequence comes from Zaprionus africanus, assembly GCA_018151435.1. Lineage (NCBI taxonomy): Eukaryota > Metazoa > Arthropoda > Insecta > Diptera > Drosophilidae > Zaprionus > Zaprionus africanus. The sequence goes on from JAECXB010000118.1 coordinate 11,762,010, forward strand.
TTCCCAGAAAATTTATGCAAATCAACTCCGACATTTGCGGCAAATCCCGCTGAGTAGCAAATTGAGTGGCAATCGACATCACAGGATGGCGCTGGGACTGTTTGGGGCTGGGGTTGCGGCTGCTGTCAAAATGCCGGCGTTGCCACGTTGTGCGTTGGGGTTTAGGCTCTCAAATTTGCAATTAGGTTGGATATTCCGGCAATGATAAGGGAGGGGACAGCGCATAAAAATTGTGTAAATTAAGCGACCATTGGGCAAACATTTCGAGGCAATTGAATTATCATTCGCCTGACATTTCAAATGACCGTCATTTTACACATCATTAGGCCTGTCAACTGGGCATGGGCCCCCATCGACCGTCGGGCCGCGCTTAAAGCAATTTCTGCCGCCATGTGCGACATTTTAGTCAGCATTTAGCACAGTCCACTGAGTCGCGCATATTTCAGAGTAGCTTCTTCCACTCCAGCATCGGCATCGGCATCTTCTCCAGCTCCTGCTTCTTCCCAATATTTCTGTCAATTTGTATTTTGTGTATGCATCGAGCGTACGCCACGTGTTGCTGGAATTCGGGGCGCTCGACGCTCGGGTAACTCCCCCAAAAAAGTGCTTTGGGCCCCGGATCATTGAGGTGCCAGGCAGCTTAATTGGCATTTCGATATGACAGCCACGTTGGGTCGAGGCAGCGATGCCAAGAGATGCCGCTGTGCCAAGCCATGCCATGCGATGCGGTTCGGCTACGGTCGGCTCAAAATTGAAATCAAAATTCGTTACGCTTGTTTCAGACCCTTGTGGAAAATAACAAGCATGGAGTTTATCCTTTAGCCGAATTTGAGATACACTTAAAAATGCCTTGGAAACTTGGGATTAAGTATATTGATTTAAGGGGTGTCGATTTGCAAACAAAGATAACAAAGTTAACATTACTTTGAAAATTTCTTTTCTCATCAGTTTTATAGGAAGTTCATCCGTACAAGTTCTGATGTTCATTATGCTAATTAAGATAGTTTCCAAACTTAGTGTAATAGTTAAAGTACCTTTGAAATTCTGTAGGGTTATTCTCTAATAAACCGCGCGTTTTTACACTTTGTTACGACATCGAAAATTAAATCCTTATAATTAGTATTCTGCTTTTGGCGCGCACATTTGCTGTTTGTTTTTGCTTTATTTCCTTTATATTTTGGGTTAATTTTTCACAATCAAGCTAATTGTAATTTATAGCAGCACGCGCTGCCTTTGAGGCAGTGGACGAAAATAGAATTAAGTTAAATTTAATGAGCCTGCTTGAGCTGAGCGAGTCTCCTTGCCGGGATTTTGGCTGGCTTTCATCCTGGTGCTTTGCGCAAAGCGTTTCAGCCTTGTTTACATGCCGCCAAATAAACGAGTAAACAGATCTTGGGCTGGAGGGGGTCGGGGGTTGAGGTATCATCTACCTGACTCTGAAATATTATATTTATTTTTATTTTTTCTTGGGCTTTCCTTCTATTTGTCGCTTGCGGGTTGATATTTTGAGTAAATATTAGCTTGACTCTGTGAGCCCGCAATACAATTTACGAATTTAACGAGAAAATTCTAGCATGATTTTGTGTTTTGATTGCTTTTGACAATACTCAAAGAGGACATTCTGTTTATCAGCACAATTGAATGGTTTAATTGCTTTGTGGTTTTGTGGCACAATGTTATTTTTAGGCATGTGAAGAATTCATTGTTTGACATCCAGGTTTGTGGTGGCATGTTTTTTTTTTTTTTAGCAGTTTATTTGTTTAACATGACAGAGTTGCCAGCCTGAACTTTAATTTAACATTTATAAAGAATGTTTCTTTTGGCTGTTGGCTTAACAGAGATCAATTAACAGCTCCGCACATTCTTGTTATTAGCAGGGTCTGTTTAACAGCTCTGTAAATTTGTTTACAGTACAGTTCAAAAGAAAATGTTAACTGTGGGTATGGTTTTCTGTTGTGTTTAAATTTAAGTTGTACACTCACCAAAGAGCCAAAAAACCAATAATAAATTTGGACATAGGCTGGCAAGGCTGTATTTTTGTTTATTTTACAATCAGCATTATATGTATGTCTATAAAAACAAATAACATATAGAAAATTATGAGCACATTTTGCATGCTTCAAAGACGAAAGAATAATTTAGAATTTTCTATAAGAATTCTCTATGAAAATACTCAAAGAAAACAGAATTCACATCAGCTGCCAGACAAATGCAATAAAATCTTACACACACACACACACACACACACATGTACACACGCAACAGACTGTTGAACAACTTATAATACACATACACTCATACACACACATAAACTCTCTTACAGACGTAGACGACAGCTTGTACTTTGTGTCGCTTTAAGGCTGAAAGCATCTCACACGTGTCGATGTGTGTGTGTGTGTGTGTCTGTGTCCATGTGCACCTTTGTAGCTTATCGCTAAATAAAAGTTGATAACCATTAAACGAACAATATGTAAACAATTATTTTATATATATTCAAATTGTATTTGTACAATTCTGTATATTTTCTTTCTTTGTGCTCTTTTTTCTTACTCTAACCGGAATCATTGTAATTAAACCAAAATAAAAAATGAAACTAAACCCAAAATAAACATAAATAAAATGCCTCCTTAAATCCGAAACCGAATCCGAATCCCGAAAAATCCAACTGGCCACGCAAAAAATAAATAAACCGAAAATTATAATTACTAAAAAAATTGTCGCAAACAACGCTTGTGCTATGCTGTGTGCTGTGTCCATAAATTGAAACTCTTGTGTTGCGCATCTGTAAGTTTTTGCCCTTACAGCTGCACTCCTGGGCGCCAGATTCCGTGCCGGCTCCAATGCCGGCATGCTGGGCCTGGGCGGTCTGCCCGGCCTGGGTGGGCCGCCGTCGGGCGATGGCGGCGATGCGGAGGCCGGTGAGGGCAATAATTTGGATGTACCTGCCGGCTGTAATATGGGACGACGTCGGAGCCGGGCGGTGCTCTATCAACTGTCCGGGCATTACAAGCCCGAGAAGGGAGGTGTCAAGACCAAGTTGAAGCTCGGCAATGTGAGTATTCCAACGGGGGGCGACCGATTTCAATTAAATGTGCGGTCGGTTGCCTTTCTTGTTATTGTTGTTGCTGTGGCAAGTTGATTCGATTAACGTTTTGCTCAACTTAATCCATTTCCTTTTTGATATACGGCTTAATTTGTGGCCCTTCATTATTATATATGTATGTTATGTATGTAGTATATATGGTGTATTTATAATGTATTTGTAGAACTTTATGCATTCAACCGAGGCTCCATTTCCCGAGTACAAAACGCAATCGATAAAGAAGTCACGCTTGATTCTGCCGCATTATGGCGTTTTCAAAGGCATCTGGGATTGGGTCATTCTGGTGGCCACCTTCTATGTGGCCCTAATGGTGCCATACAATGCAGCCTTTGCCAAAGCGGATCGCCAGACTATGGTCTCTGATGTCATTGTGGAGGCGCTCTTCATTGTCGGTGCGTATTAAGGACTGCGATTTGTTATCCCTTTTTAGCCACGCGCCCCCGCCACCACCTCCTTCTTCCATTCATGAGCCTTGGCCGCAGGACAACCTGTTCGAGACATTCATATCACATCCTCATCATCGAGTTGCATGCTCTGCTCTGCTCTTTGGGGGCAAATTGAATTTAACTCGGGTTTAGTTTTGTATTCCCCGGTGCCTTCGTTATTTAATGTCCATCCCTGTCTCTCTCTCTCGCTCTCTCTCTGTGGCTCTTCTGATTTTATTGCTCTTTTATTGCAGATATTTTATTGAATTTTCGCACAACCTTTGTCTCGCGCAAAGGTGAGGTCGTTTCCAATTCCAAGCAGATTGCCATCAATTATTTCCGTGGCTGGTTTGCCCTGGACTTATTGGCCGCCCTCCCCTTCGATCATCTATATGCCTCCGATTTGTACGACGGCGAGGTGAGTAATTGTTTTCGAATTGTTTTAAAAGCGCTAACTAAATCTGAATTGTTATGTCACTTTACGAGGCTAATGCTCACTTCGCATAACACGGCAAATAGTTTTGCAGCAGCGACAGAGTCTGAGTGTGTTTGTGTGAGTTTGTTTGTGTGTGGAGGGTATTTAAAATGCATTAGCTTAGCAGTTTAGTGGAGAATTTCACTGATTGAAATACGCGAACGAATTCCAATGAGAAAATAGTTTTGTTATTTTGCTGAAACAATTTGAAATATGTGTATGAGTGGGTTCAATAATCAAATGAAAAGATGGATTAATTTATACCTTCAAGAATTTGTTTTGCTAACTGTAAAGATAAACTTAAATTTTATTTGATGAAATGTCAGATTTTTGTGGCGAATAATAGTAAAAATATTGTATTTATTACTTTAATTGACACTTTCCAAATGCCTGAGGTTGCCATATCAACTAGAATCAGCTGTTCTAGTCTATCTTCTAAGCAGCTGTTAAGTCTTATGCTAAGCAGCTGTTAGATCTTATTCTAAGCAGATGTTAAACATCGGTAATGTTAACCAAAGTGATCGAAACCATCGATAAATGCAGCAGCACAAATTATTACGATTCTGCTTTTAGTGTTGGTTAAGTCAAAACAGAATCAATTAAAGGTCAGTTAAGTGATTTTGATTTTCCTGCTTGTCAGTTTTAGCTGGACATCATCTTCCGTGTGCTTGGTTAATTGAATCGATTTAATTCGGTTCGTAATCGAATCAACAATCAATTTGTCTAACGTGCTCTCGAATGAGTCGCATTTTCCATGCGCATTTCCCTTGCATTTTCCTTGTGCAAGGACAAAGTTTTCGCTTGACTGCAGTTTGGAAAGCCAACGTACTTGGCTTTTTGCATTTAATCAACTTCAGTCCTACTGTTTCAGCGAACTTGGCTTTCTCCTCCCCCCTCTCTCTGTTTCTCTCTCGCTTTGCTACCTTCTCCTTTTCCTGTTAGCTGTCCGCAGCCTGAGGCCGAGGGCATTAAATATTTAAGCCAGATTTTGAAGTGGTAAATAGCATTAACAGATTTGCATAACATGCATAATGCATGTTGCTGTGCCTTGTTGTTGTTGTTGTTGTGGCCGTCGCTTTTCCCCACGTCATCATTTTGCGACTGTGACTTGGTGAAATGACAGAGTGAATTAAGTTCGAGCTTAATGGCTGAGCAAATAGCAGGAGCGTAAAGCGGCGTAAAGTATTTAATTAAGATTTAAGTGCATATTGCGAGCTGCAATTACAGCTTAGGATAGTTTTCATATTTGTTTGAGTTGCGCAACTCATTTAAGCAGCTTTGCTACCAGACAGGGGGAGTGAGAGACAGAGAGAGAGTGAGCTGGGGAAACCCTTTCTGCAGTGCACTTGATGCTTGTCAAGCGGATTACAGCGTCGTCTCGACTTGGCCAGCGACCGGGGCTCTTTAATTGCATGCCAAAGCTGCTAAATGCGGTCGGATTGTGTGACCCAAATGTGCAGCAAACGAAATTGACCCCAAAAAGTATGCTACGAATTTGTCATCTGCGCAACTTACACAGTCAAAGTGTGTGTGTGTGTGTGCTGGCGCTTCTTTTATTCCACTTCCACTTTGTCTAGCTTTGTCTGCTCTTTGAAGCACTTCACTGCAGGCTCCCACTTGCTCTCTCTCTCTCTGTCTCTTTGAGCATTGCTCCTTCAGCTCGAAGTGGTCAGCGTTGTCAGCACGTTGATTGTCTGCCCAGCGAAGAGGAACAAACTCTGGAAAGGAATGTAGACTGCGAGTAAAATGCGCTGTCGCCGACTCTGTGGACACATCTCAAGCGGCGCTGCCTGCGGCTTAAGTTGCTGCTTGTTTTTTTTTCGTTTTTCTTCATCAAAAATTCTTTGGCTTTTTTCAGAAATTCACTTAGCATTGATTTTATGCATTGTCATGGTTTTAATATCGACCGCAGGTCCAAGTTTCTTTTCTTTTTCTCTTGTTTTGTTTTTCTCGTGTCATTTGTTGCGTTTTATTGTTGGCTTCGTTACAACTTCCTGCTTAGCTTTTTATTTGGATCGTTGCATACCCGACACGGCCACAAAGGCACTTAGAGGGTATATAAGCTGCGCCTCAGGTATCCCGAGGTGTAGCTAGACTTCAAGTTATTTGAATACCTCGAACACTCGAAAAGTATTTAAAGCTGTCGCTGGTTTCTTTTTAAAACGCAACTCGATGCTGTTGGGGTATTTTGCAGTCTGGTCTCGTTTTGCTCTTCATAAGTAAATCCCTGACAAGGATGGCAACAACTTTGTTGCCTCGTGTGTGTGTGTGTGAGGGTGTGAGCAAAAGGAAAAGGAAAATCTCGGCGTGTGCTAAGCTGTTTAATGCTTCGTTTGGGCGCCATCAAAAGTTTATTTTTATAAAACTTTAATGTGTTCTAATTGCAAAAATTACGATGTCGCCAGCTGTCTGCATGCCTCTCTCTCTCCCTCTCTTTCCCTTTTTCTATGTGTGTTTTTGTGGCTTCAAAGTTTTTAAGTAGCAAAAAGTCATTAATACACATATATATATAATTTATTTGGAGACTTTTGACAAATCGCCAACACGATTTGCGCCTGAATTTTCTTGCGCTGTTTTCTTTTGAGTTTTCTTTCCTTTTTTTTTCTTTTTTTTTTGTTTTTGTTGGACACTTCTGCCTCGCTTGAGACGGCTGAAGTACTCGAGATTCCTGTTGCTGCTGCTGCGCTCTGCATACCAATTTCCAGCTAATGCACTCGAAACTTTTGCATATTTAGTTTATTTCAAAGTTTTAATTATCTTTGAGACCCAAAAAGGCGGCGACGGAAGCGGAAGTTGCCATGACAGTCAAGTCGAGTCAAGTTGCTTAAAGTAATTGTTGTTGTTGTAGCCTCTGCTGCTGCTGTTGCTGTACGCGACAAAGTAAACAAAATGCGAGAAGGCAGCGCAAAAGTTTTGCAAAAGGCAGCCAAGACTGAAGGAAGAATGAAAGTAAAAGGCAAAGGCAAGTGAAAGTGAAAGCGCAGTGTAAATTGCAACATGAATTACAATTTGCTTGGCAACACAGTACACCCACACACACACACACACACAGATACAGATACACACGCGTACACGTGGCGTGTTAAGCAGCAAAGCCTTATAAACGAAGGCAAAGCGTTTATTGTGCCGCCATTCTTAAAGCTCGCTGTCGTTTTCTCTCTCTGTGTGTGTGTGTGTGTGTGTTGTGAATACCCTGTGCCTAATAAGCGTGGCAGGGGTAATCGTAGAGTTGTCAGGCTAGTAAACCTTACTAGTTTTTAGGGTTGTAAACTTTTACTTCTTTTGATTCCCCATAAGTTTTTTTTATGAAACTTTGCCATAAAACGAGACTAAAATCATATTTTTTATAGTTCATCACAGGGTATGCGGCAGTCGTTACCCGCCCACTGCCTGCTGCCCTGCGGCAAAAACTCTTTTATTTATTTGTACTTAGTTTCCGTCGTTGTTCGCCTTAAATGCTCTGCCACAGCTGGCTTGACAGCCTCGCTGCGTGTTTTTTTCTTTCTTTCGGCTGCGCTTATTAAATTCGTTGCAAGGCTGCGCAGACAGTGGGGGGAGGTGGGGGAAAGTGCTAAGACCACAGTTACATTTGCCAGTGTGTCCATTTTAAAATGACGCCTCGTCAGCTACTCAACATTTTCTTAATCATAAAATATATACATAAATTGCTGGCAATGAGGCACGTGGCAAAAGGAGACTGAGCAAGGATGGCGGGCATAAAAGAGAAGGATGAGGAGGCAGGAACTGGAGGGGGAGGGGGGGGCCTAGGCCGGAGGCTTAATGCACTGTAAGGTTAAATGGCGACGTCAACCTTCAATTTAGTCAACTGCCTGCTTGGCTTTCGGGTTGCTCGATAAGCTTGTTTATGTTTACATTAGACTCGCCTGCCCCTGCCCCCTCTGCCGCCTCCTCTTCCACTCTCTCTTATTGCCACTTCTCCTGCCTCTGCTTTTTCTGCTTCGTTTTCTCTTTTTCTGTGACAGCTCCTTTGATTTTTTATTTAACTATCCCTTTTGCGCCATCTCCTCCTCCTCCTCCTCATCCTCCTCCTGCTGCTGTCTTTGTGTCCGCCCGAGTGGGGACGGAAGTTATAATATTATGGGGGCAGGAAATTGTAACGTGCCCCGAAATAGCTAATAAATGAGCATGTGTCAAATTTTTTGAGTGTGCCTGCATGTGTGTTTGTGTGTGTGAGCTGTAATGAAATTTACGCCCCAAAAAGTAGGCAACGTAATTTGAGCCAACTACAAGCCAACATTCTGGGTCAAAATTGTATTACCGCCGAATGTCATTAGCCGCGTCGCAACAACAAAAGCAACACAGAAAACAACAAAATTGAAGAAAAAACTTATTTATGCATTTTATTAAAGCTGTAACAACTTTTGGCGAACTTTAAAACTCAATTTTGACTGCTGTTTTTCGAAGGATTTTTGTTTTCCCTTCTTTATACCCTGCACTGAGCAGCGCATCAAAAGGGGGTGTTTAGAGGGGGGGGGCAACAGCAGCTCATGCGTAACAAAGATTAACCTTATTTGGAGCACAGACAGCCTGCACTTGAGCTAATCTAGGCCAGCATGTTCTGCTCAAATCATGTCGGCAATCAAGTTGCCTCTGACAACCTCGTCTCGACATGTCTAAGTATGACTTAAGTCCCTGGAATGGCAGATTAACCCCAAGTGTGATTAGAGCTGAGCTGAAGTGGCAGCCTCTGCAGCTGCCCTACAGGGCATTAGCTAGTCGAGTAGCCCAACTGTTTTACAAGCACTTTTGCCTTTTATGAGTTTGTTTTTTGAACAAACATGTTTGCATTTTGTTGGTCTCTGCGTGTTGCGCTGACGTCGTTAAACAATGTATCTTGTTGCCATCTCCCTCTCTCACTCTTTCTCTCTCTTTCTTTTTGTCTGTCTGGGCATGCACAGGAATCACACATTCATCTTGTCAAATTGACGCGTCTGCTGCGCCTGGCGAGGCTATTGCAAAAAATTGATCGATATTCACAGCACACGGCCATGATTCTGACTCTGTTGATGTTCTCCTTCACGCTGGCGGCGCACTGGCTCGCCTGCATCTGGTATGTCATCGCTGTGAAGGAGTACGAGTGGTTTCCGGACAGCAACATTGGTGAGTAGCAAAAAGTCAAGGTCAACTTATGCAGCAGCAGCGACAGCACGCAACGTCAACTGCGGCTGCGGCGCACCAGCAGCGCCTCCTTGCTCCCCCTTCCACACGCACACTAAACACACTCACACACACACACGTTAACCATTCACATGCATAAGTGCTGTGTGTGTGTGTGTGCTCAATGTGTGCGTTAGTTGGACAGTAATTTGGTTAGTTTGCCGCCGGCGTTGATTGTGTTTGCCTGGCTCGTCAAACGCCAAATGAAATTGTTGCTTAGCTCAGGCAGCGCCCCTGCCCCCGCCCCTGCCCCAGGGTGCTTTACCCTCTACGCGATGTCGCGCACCTGCAACTCACTCACAGTCAGACACACACACACACTCATTGCCTGCACACGCAGCTTTGTGAAAGTTGAAAACAACTTAGGTGTAAAGGGGATACGACGGTTATTAGCACATTTAAATGGCAAAGTTTCTGCAGCACCCTAACCCCCCGCCTCCCAGCACCCTAACCCGGCCTGAACAATGTGAAATCAACGCGCATTGTGATTTAAATATGTGTGCACGTGGGAGGCCCAAAAAGTTTTTATTGTAACTTGATATATGCTCGAGGAGGGTGTGCAGGACTTAAAGAAATTTAAATAGGGGTATGAGGCATTTTGGGCTTTATTGTGTAAATTGCTTTAGCTGTTTAAGATCTACGTTATTTATTTCTTTTCTGGGAAGCATTTGTGTTTTTCTTTATATTTAGGAAGTTAAAAGATGTATTCATTATCAAGTTATTCCCTCACGCTAACACAGAATGTCCCTTAATGTTATTTTACATAGGTTTAACATAGGCTTAACATAGGTTAACATAGGCTTAACATAGTCAGCGTGTTTTATAAGTATCGATATATCAGTGCATAGTCATCGTGTTATATAAGTATCGATATATCAGTGTGACCCTCTAACAGCTGTTGAGTACTTTGTTTTATTTATAACATAATTTGAAAAGATAAAGACTTGACGTTAGCTCCAAACTACATACGAATAAATTTATTAAAAATATATATTTTATATACAATATGATACAAAGAGTATTGCATAGTCAGCCTAGCTTAAACACACACAGCAGATTAGCATTTATTTATGCATTATGTGTGTGAGAATTCCCTGGCTAGATCGTAACACTCACTCCTGATAAACTGACATGCTGGGGGAAATCACATACAAAAGCAACAAATTGCCAGTTACTTTTCACATCAATATGCTGTGAACATGATACGCATTAAATACTCGCAGAGCGGGACGAACAAAAAGTTGGCCAACTGCCATTTGCCTTATGCTGTTTGCCGTTTGACGTTTCCTTTGGCACTTTGACCTAAGCAGTTGGCCGGATTTGACACGAACGCCTTCTAGGAGTCGCACTGACTTAGACCGACTTGACTGACTGATACTGACTGATGGACAGCTAGGCGAATGGGAAAAGTTGGAGCCAAGTCATTGTCAGAGTTTAATAAGCAGACGAATTAGAGAGATGTTCGCATGTTTGTCTGGACTCATGTGACTGGAGCTGGTTTAATGCCTGATTTACTAAACAAGCTTATTTGCTTTTTCTTTTCTTCTTCTTTTTGTGTGCCATTAAAATCTTGAAGTCTTGTTCACAGGTTGGCTGCAGCTGCTCGCCGAGAGAAAGAACGCCTCCGTTGCGATACTGACAACGGCCGAAACTTACTCGACCGCGTTGTATTTCACATTCACCAGCCTCACCTCGGTGGGCTTTGGCAATGTGTCGGCAAATACAACGGCCGAGAAGGTTTTCACCATTATAATGATGCTGATTGGCGGTAGGTAATCGTGTTTCCCTCCCTCTCTCTCTCTCTCTCTCTGTCTCAATCTCTGCAACATCGACCCTTAGATGGCAACCTATTTTATAATCTCACACACACACACACTCTCTTTCCCCGCAGCCCTCATGCACGCTGTGGTCTTCGGTAATGTGACGGCGATTATACAACGCATGTACTCGCGGCGCTCGCTCTACGAGAGCAAATGGCGGGACCTGAAGGATTTCGTGGCTCTGCATAATGTGAGTATTGAAACTCGGTGCCCCTCGTGTTCGCTGTAGACAGACAATAAAATAAACGCCTTTATTCTTGCTACGTGCTATTAATGACTTTGCCCCCTATATCGTACATATATGTAACTGTATGTGGGGGTGCCATGTACGTGCTACTGTGGCATTTAGAAGTTTTCCAGCGACCAGAGGCGACCTTCAATGGCAGCCATGAGTGATTAAATTCATCGAGTTGAACTGGCAAACTCTATATGGAATTATGAGAAATAAGTAACGGAGATTGCTCAGCATCTGATTGCTATGGTCCAACTATATAAATATATATCCGTTTATTAATAATCATACTATATATGAGCACACAACTGAGCCAAGTTTTCATTCCGGCTCAAGCTAAGCAGCCAATTTAAACTCATCGATAGTCGATTGTCGATAGACGATTGCAGCATCCGTAATGGCTGTGGCATAGGAAATTAGTTGCTGTCGCAGCGTGCGCTCACACTCGATTGCCAAGTGGCAACTGGCAAGTGGCAAGTGCTTCACTTGCCTTTATTGGAATGCAGCGCACATTTGCCATATGCCACGCAACGTTAGGCAGGCGTCGAGGCCATAAACGAGCCATAGAGTTCGATGCGGTTCTACCAAGATGTGCCACGCGCGCGCACTCGGCAACCTGTTGATGGTGGCAAAAGGGGGGCAGAGGGAAACTTGTGTGGCAACGTGCAGACGCTCTCTGTTGCTCGTTGCTCGCCTGCCACATTGCGTATACGTTACACGTTGTGCAATTAAGTGCGTTTGTGCCCGCAGCGCATGCAAATGGAGTGGATGCACATGCGAGAGAGAACGTCGACTCATTAGCTGGCGCTGTCATAAAAACCGTACACGCCCCGCATTAATTATGATTATGTTTTATTCTCTCTGTCTCTCACTCTCTCTCTCTTCCTTTCTCCCTGCAGATGCCCAAAGAGTTGAAGCAGCGCATCGAGGACTACTTCCAGACTTCATGGTCGCTCAGCCATGGCATTGACATCTACGAGGTAAAGTACAACTTCAGTGCGTTATCTCTCTCTCTCTCTCTTTTCCTTTCTCTGTCTTGTCCCTCTCGTAAATCATTCATACAAAAATTGTCGACGCAGCATTAAATCCGTTGCCGTTGGTCCATTTCCTGCAGTACGCTTGAATGGTATTTTGATATGTCTGTTCCTTTAATTAAGCAAATGCCTGTCGGGTATCTCATGTACGTATTGAAACCGAATCTCATTTCTGCATCCATGTGTTCTCAATCTCCGTAAGTGTGCGTGTGTGTGTGTGAGTGTGTGCCCGCTTATGTGACTTATTGATTGGCATTGGGTTAAAATGGCAAGAGCCCGAATCCCTTTTGATTGCACGTCAGCCCGTAGGTGGATTGTAGCCAGGGAAGGCGCAGCAAAAGTATTTGATACTCGTAATTGATATTTGAATATCAAATCAAATAAATCTTGATTGCTGCAAATGTATAAATAAACCTGCTGTGTAAGCAGAAGTTACGCAAGTAATTCTTAGGTGTTTGCTTAAATAATTTGCAGTTCTGTTAAATTTTTTCTTTTTAGTTTTTCTTTCAAATAAGTTCGTGTTTCGTGCAAGGGATTCTCGATTATCTGTCGGCCTACCGCCACACTTTCGATAAATCATTGATCAAATTCAAATTTAACGATTAGTGTTGAGTAAGTTACAAATATCGCTTAGCCGTTTCTATACGAGAGCCGTCACTAAACATATTAAATGAATTTGTTAGAGAAACAGGAAGATAAATTAGAGAAGTCCTCAAATTATATATTAGTTAGTGTGAATACGCAATCGAAATATGTAAATTTTCGTAATTATCAAAGGAGCTGAGTTCGCATTATTAATGGACAGTTCAATTGACTACGATAAAAGTTAGCAAAGTTCTGTTTCTGTGTTTATACATGGAAATCAACGTGAGAGTGCTACACAATCATAATTCCATTTGTTGGCTCATTAATTCGCCGTGCGATGGGGGGTAAATCCATTTAAGTTATAGTCAAAGTTGAAGTTGGGTCACGCTCGCAAAACTTTGCTCTGCCCCACAGCCAGGTGCACAAGAGTTGGATGGGGGCAGACAGCAAGTGGCAACTCTCTGTTAGCCATTCAACTCATGAAGCCGCAAGTGGCACACAAAGCGCAAACTTTGTTGCACGCAACTTGCTGCATCAAGTGCAGCGGGAATACCATGGGCTATTAGCTAATTGCCGTTATCATAGCAAAAGTCAATGGAAATCGGGAACTAGAACTGGAACTGGTCAGATAATACAGAAAAATGAATGTGCTGATTGCCTTTGGGGTTTTTGCAAATTAATTAGCGCATTTCACGGGCTGCTTTCGACTGTGTTATTCACAACACATCAAATGGAAGGCGGCCTTTGAAGTTGGCTAACTGAGCTCTCTTGACAGCTGCTGCTGTCAGTCAGGACAGAAGACCCGAATCTCTCTCTGGCAAGTCTGACAGGCGCAGGGCTTACACTCGCCCCGAAAACATGTCTAATTAATTTCGGCTTGCGAGAGCATTTGAATGCGGCCCCATAGAAATGAGCTTTGTGGGGCCCCCAAAAACTGTTTAATTATACCCAGAAATGGAAAGCCTAAACTTTGAAATTAACTCTGTTAATATTTGAAAAATAAACAAAGAGCGTGAAAACGAAAGTTTAGGAAAATGCAAATTAAAAACGTAAAATGAACTTTAAATTGCAGAAAATATTTATTTAACTTGGAGTAAAGTGGGAATCTGCATGCAATGACCAGAAAGGGGCAAACTTAAAACTTATATCATTCTATCTCTGTATTTGCAATACTTTAAGCCTTCACTGAATGGCAAAATCATCGATAAAAACATAAAGTCTGTTTAATTAAGTAATTATGTTCACATCTCTCTTCAAACTCATTTTCTCACTTGGCACATTAAATTAGCAACTCAATGGGCCGTTAAAAACTTTGACTTGTTGAATTTCACGCGCATCTCGTTGAAAAATATGTTTAAATCAAATTTAATTTAATTACATTGCAAACATGAATTATGCCCATGCGAGCACACACACACACACACACTCACTCACTCACACGCAGAGGGTACTCCAGAGTTGCCAAGCAGTAAATTAAATTGTTAATTTATTGCGCATGAAAATTAACTGGCAAAATGTCAGAGCTTTTGGCACCACCTTCTCCCGCGACTTTGATACCCCTCTCTTTTCACTCTCTTTTCCCCTTCCGCCACTCCCCGCCCTGCCGTCTTAATGTGCCTGCAAATGCTCTTTGTATGCCCTGAAAATCGTGTTGGCGTGTGTTTGTGTTTACGCGTAAATTTCAAGCCAAATTTAGCTTGAGACACGCCCAGCGCTTAGTTGTTTGCCACGCCTACAGCACTCTGGGCGGGGCGGAAAACAACTTTTTGGCCAGTGCATGCAATTAATGTAAAATATTTTACACTTCTTTGCGTTTTGTGGTCGAGAAACTCACATAAATAACAATTCAGTGTTGCCCACTGGGAAAATGTTCCATTAAATGAGTAAATATTCAAACACACACACACCCACACAAACACACGTATAAATAAACACACACACTTGAAAAACTTGCACAAGTTTGGTAAAATTTTCATTGGTTTTCCATACGCTTGAGAAGGGTAGAAAATATATTTTACGCAATGTGAGACAGTTTCCAGTTCGAAGAGTTTCCTCGATTCCCCAGCGAACTTGGCAACTCTTCTGCACTGTCAGAAAACTTATAAGTTTTATAGCATCTTGTTTTTTAAAGTAGTTTTAATGTTTTTACTTTAAATTTGCATTTCCATTTTAATGAAAATTTTCCACTTGAAAGGGTATTAAGTATTCGAAACCAATTTAATTGTCTCTTGTTGTTTGCATACTGTCCTATGTCAATTTGAATAATAGCCAAAGTAACTCGAACTGGCATAGTGAATGCAAACGAATACATATTCATTAAGTCGAAATACGTCAGTCATTCGATGATTTGTGGTCTTGTTTTGTGGCATAATTGAAGCAGAAGGTTTCCGCTGCGTAGTTTGTTAGCAATTTTTTAATTATCAAATGTTTTACAAATTTTTGAATAAATGTGAGTTTGCTGCGCTATTTCAAAGGAATTAGTTCAATTAGAGGAGAGTTATGAATGAACCAGGCAAAGCTTAGCACATCTCGAATTTCAATTTCAGTGAAAATTAAAATGTGCAAAATATAAAACCGAAAATGAGTAGGAAATGGGAAAGAAGAGCTTGTTATGGCTTCTGTTTCCTTAGAGAAATGTGATATATAAATTTATCATTTAAAGTGGATCTGCATCTGCCTCTGCTTAAAGCCTTTGCCAGCACATCTTCACCTTCTCGGCCTGTTGCTGTTTGTTTGGGCATCAAGTCATGTGAATATTCTCAGGAATTTCATTGCTGTGTTTGCTTTCGCATTTCGTTTATGGGATGTTATCAAACAAATTACGACTGAAATACTCATGCTCTCAAATATGAAGAAAATATTCATTCATAAACGGCGCAGAGCACAGTCGCAGTCGCAGTAAGTAGCAGTCTCAGTCTCAGTCTGCCTCGCACTCATGCATATTCATGACACACACGTGTCTGTATGTTTGTGTGAACATCTCTCTGGGGGAAGAAAAAAAAACAGCGAAGCAGCCACAAAAACAAAACTGTAAACAAACAAACTGCAAAAGCTTTTCAATTTTCATATTAATCCTCTCAACAATTTCATCCAAAAAACACTTGGCCAACCTTTGGGGCGGGGGCACAAGACAGCAGAGTGGCAGCAAAGGAAAGGAACGGCCATGAGATACAAAGATATTTATTTTGCATACACAGACAGAGCTGGGGAAAACAAGAATGGCGGCAAAAACTGCACATTTCCCCAAAGTTGTCAATTCAATTTGCGACGGTGTGTGCGTAAGTTTTTGGGCTCCGACACTTGACACAACACCTCCGATTTTGCCTCTCACTCGCACTCGCTGTCAACTCAGCTCAACTCACTCACTCATTACCTTTCTCTTTCTTACTTGCAGACTCTGCGCGAATTTCCCGAGGAGCTCCGTGGCGATGTCTCCATGCACCTTCATCGTGAAATATTACAACTGCCGATATTCGAGGCGGCCTCCCAGGTGTGTATATGAATATCGATGCGTGTAACTGAGCGTGCTGTGTACGTATGTGTGTGTGTGTGTGTGAGTTTCCCTTGCGCTTTTCGTGTTATTTCATCGTCGTCGCTTTAAAAGCCAAGCGGACTTAAGATGTTGATGGCAATGCCAGAATAATCGCCAGCTAACTTGGCCAAGACGGGCAAAAGTCAACTGCTGGCTTAACTGGCAGAACTCCTCTACCTGGCACGGGACACACTCAAGCGAGTCACAGTTACACATGGCTACAGGTGAAAGTTTCAGCTCTGCATGGAATGATTTGCACGTGTGTGCCTTTTGGCCAAAACTCTTGTTCGACGGCAACAACTGAAGCATGAAAAGGTTTAAGGCAAAACTTTTACAGCGAGAAAGAGAGCAGCAACAGGAGAAAGAGAGGGAGAGTGTGGGAAAGGCAAAGGGAAAGTGAAAGTAAATGCAACGGTGCGAGTGGTGATGCTTATCGTAGACGACAATGTCAATACCCTTGTCATTTTGGCACACTAAGCTTCGGGGCAGCCACTCCACAAACCACACACATGTGGTACGTACACATACATACATGTGTGTGTGTGTGTGTGCGTGGGAGTGTGTTTGTCTGCGCTTTGCCAAATGGTGCTAAAAGTGAAGCACACTCTGTCAGGCAGGCGGGCAGGCAGGCCAGAGTAATTGATTTTTCAATTAAGCCTCACTTGCATTATTGCCACAGGGTCATTGCTCAAGAAATCCGGAAAGTTTCTTGGCCATTCCTTCCATGCCTGCCTGCCTGTTTGACTGTCTGCGGGCATAGATAAGAAAATTTCATAGTTGATTTTCAAGCCAGGCTTAAGCTTTGATTCGACAGCAGTGAAATAAAATGGAATTAGTTTGAGAGACGGGCGAACGAAAACTTGGCCTGAAAGTCAGACAGGGGTCTTAGTTTTATTTCACACAATTTCAGCAACAAGACAAAGCAGGATGAAAGAGATTGTAAATTGCTGAATTTGAAAAAGAGATTGCTTTGAGATTGCAGTCTGAAAATTTTGAATTTCAAGCCATTGTACTACATTGTATTATTTGATTTATTTATTATTGATATGTATAATAAATTGATATATTTAACATTGAACAATTTATATTTATTTTATATTCAAGTCATTGATTGTAACTAATTTTATTGTTAGTAATTCACAATAAGCACTTTGTCGCTGCTCGATATTTGTGACTTTTTTCAACACTTATCAAGGATTTGATTTTTAAAAAGTGGCGGTGGGCCGATAATTATTAAAAAGTCAATCAAAGCACACTTGCTTTTAATCGATATTTTTAAACTTCCCAATACTTAATTTCTGAATTGATCAAGGTTTTATTGAAAATGGCGATAGGCCGATATTTAATAAATGAATGTAAAGTGAAAGGGCGCCAAGGCTAAGAAGGGAAAATAATTAATAAAGACCTACTAAGTCCAACTTAAATTAAAGTAAATAGTAAATGGCTGTGAGTAAATTGACAAGATTCTTGCAGAGAATATTAGTGAAACAAACTCTTCTCAAGCGTAATGCCTCCATTAACTACTCAAGCTGAGCACTTACCGCAATTTGTTTAGTTTTGCCAGTCTAAAATAGATGTGAAGCACCTGGAAGAGGATTGTCGTGGGACCTTGACTTCTGACCACTTAAAGCGCTGGCAAATAGTGAAGCGAATCGAATGAAACTTACGCAAAAATACTGGTAAAAGCAACGAACGAGCGAAGGAATAATAAAGCTGATTCCCGTGGCAAACAGAAACCACTCAACTGCCATAAGCGCGCTTTAAGCCACTTTTCGTGGCAGTGCAGAACTTGCCACACACATATACACACAACTCTATGTCGCTCGTTGTTGTCGCTGTGCAGCCTCCTGCGGCGGCTGGCGCAGCCTGTTTCCCAGAAAGACGCAGCTGTGTTTAATGCTCCTCTGACCGGAGCCGAATCTTATTTGTGCACATTTCTCATAATGGTTTGTTGTCTTCTTTCTGTTGTTGCTGTTGTTGTTGCAGGGCTGCCTGAAACTGTTGTCACTGCACATAAAGACGAACTTTTGTGCACCCGGTGAATATCTGATACACAAAGGCGATGCACTCAACTATATCTATTATCTGTGCAACGGCTCCATGGAGGTAATCAAGGACGACATGGTGGTTGCCATTCTGGGTGAGTATTCGCCCCCGTTTTGAGTACTATATACACTTTAAGTTTCCTCCTGCTTTATATTCTATTCTATGTTTTCGTGTTCCTACCACATTATTCGTTTTCGAGCGAATCGTTTGTTGAACCTGCTAAAGTTCGTTCCCTCTACGCAGGCTTCATTTGTCCGCCTTCTTATTTATTCATTCACGACGTTGCCTAGACAAATGGCAGCTATTTTTATGCTTATTGATTCTCCTTCTTGCTCAGCAACTGACCTTTTGTTTTCTTTTCTTTCTTTCCTTTCTTTTTTTTTTAAATACACGCAAACTCTTTTAGGTAAGGGCGATCTCGTGGGCTCGGACATCAATGTGCATCTGGTGGCCACGAGCAACGGCCAAATGACAGCCACCACCAACAGCGCCGGCCAGGATGTGGTAGTGCGTAGCAGCAGCGACATAAAGGTATGTAACGACCCAATGACACTAGCCGAAAGTGGCCTTTAAATGGTCATAGACATAAGGCTTTAATGGCCACAAGGAAAGGCGATTTTGGTGTCTAGTGTTTTAATTGAAAACTTTTACTGCTGCTGAACATTTTTAGCTGCTTTGGAAGCTCTTTTATCCTTGCACTTAATAGTTATGCAAAGTGTGATTAAATGTGTTAAATATATGTTAAATATATTATTAATTATTATACGTTTGTTATTAATGTTCGTAATACTAAGTCGGGGTAATTCAAGAAGCTTATTAAAGCTGTTTACTATATTGTATTAACTTTACATACGAGTATACTGCATTTCCAAAGCT
Source organism: Zaprionus africanus (assembly GCA_018151435.1). Taxonomy (NCBI): domain Eukaryota; kingdom Metazoa; phylum Arthropoda; class Insecta; order Diptera; family Drosophilidae; genus Zaprionus; species Zaprionus africanus. The sequence continues at coordinate 11,781,316 of JAECXB010000118.1, forward strand.
CATTAAAGCTCTTCAAAGTTATTTTGTGTGCTGCATACTTCACTTTGACTTGACTTATTTTATATTTTTATAATTTTTATAATATTAAATGAAAAGCTGCCACTTCTATTGAAATTCTGACCAGTTCAAGCTCAGCTTAATCTTATGCTAAATATGATAAACGAAAGCTTTTATATACATGCATATATTTTATAATAGCTATAAAGTTTATGGACTTTAAACTTGAATGCTTATTTAAATTTTTGATTGGAACAGAAGTTTAAACCATATTAAGGTCTTAACAATGCCAAAGTTCACTTTAATATGTGTAAAGTTAAAGACTTAATTTTAATGGCAGTCAATCAATTTAAATCTGAAATAAAGCAAATTGCTCTGCGACTGTGCGTTTTATGTGCTTTGCCTTTGCACTTCGCATTGTTCTCCTGCACTTTTGAGTCAGTGTCATTGTCCTTGCCGGTCCCTTGGCATTCAAATGCTTAGCATGCTTTACGGCCATGCTTCTTGGACAGTTGTGAGGCAGTGTCTCTTGTGTGTGCAGCATCGCGTGCTGCTGCTGCCTAGGCGGGTTGCAAGTAGACGCGTAATTAAATAGAATTTACTTTTATGTCTAGTCGAATTTCTCATTTTATATGCGCTTTAATTTTATTTTTTATCGCTGCCTTCGCTTAAAGCTGCAAGCATTGCCATTGTTGTTGCTTCTATTGTTGTTGTTGTTGTTTTCATCTGTTTTGTTTATTTTCATTATTTTTCGTCTGTTTGGCTTGTCGTAAAGTTTATCAGGCTCAGCGCAGACAGCAACGCGGCGACGCCTCAAATATCTTAAGTATCTACCTACGGCAACTTTTGTTTCCACTTCACGGCGCAACGAACCCAATATTTTCTTTGAATGCGCCCCATGCCCCGCCCTCCCTATCTCTCTTCGCCGCTTTAAAGTGGCTGCCAGCTTGCCACAAAAGCCATCGGAATTATGCGGCAAACATATCTGTCGGTTAATTAATTGAACAATGTGGCGAGCATGAAGTGTGGAAAGCTCAGGCTCTGGCTCAGGCTCAGGTGCTGAAGCTGCTTCAGTTTCAGTTTCGGTTTCAGGTGAAAAACCGCAGGAAAATTACTGAAATTTCAATTGAGAGTTGATCGCTTAATTGGCGTGCAAAACACAAAACGCTGTGCAACGATTAATCCAAAGTCGGGGCAGCATTTGTGTTTTGGGCTCTCTCGCATTACATGTAATTTCCTATTTTCATTCTCGTTTACTTTGCCTGCGCCTGTTCGCCTTTCTTCGTCGACTTTATTTACATGTCTGCCAGACGTTGCCTCCCTCCTCCCTGCAGCCTCTGGGCTGCGCTCTGAGGCGCCACTTCAGGTACACAAGAAGTGGCAGGCGGCCAGCGACAGCGTACGGGGCGTATGAGTGATACTTAAGCTTAATGTGTGTACGCGTGCTTGTGTCTGCGAGAGCAAGTGCCGGGGCGAGTATAAGTGTGCGTGTGTGTGTTTGTGTGTGTGTGAGTGTGAGTGCTGTGGCGAGTGTGTGCCAAGATGCTGCACTTGAGCGTACAAAGAAGACGCCAAGGCGTCAATATTAACATGTGCGCAATGATGAAGCCGTGGCTAGGTCGACTGAGGAATGCCCTCCAAAGCGAGCAGAGTTGATAAACAAAGAAGATTTTAAAGTTAAATTAAGAAATCAATGTTTTAAGTGCGCCACAGAAAGAAGGAAAGAAGAAGAATGGAAATTTATAAAATGTCCCCAAAGATTTAAAGCGAAAGTAAAGTTGAGGGGGAGGAAAACAATTCATTTCTTTTTATTTCCCGCTTAGTTTCAAGCTTAAAGCAAAGTTCTCTTCATAGAGCACTTTGTGTACTTGGCAGCGTCGCCTGCTGCTTGAGGCGGCGGGGGGGAGGGAGGTGACCCAAGATTGCATAATCATTTGACCTAAAACGTTTTCGCATTGTTTGTGTCTCTCCTCGACAGGCGCTCACCTACTGCGATCTGAAGTGCATCCACATGGGCGGTCTGGTGGAGGTGCTGCGACTCTATCCCGAGTACCAACAGCAGTTTGCCAACGACATACAGCACGATCTGACGTTCAATCTGCGCGAGGGTTACGAGAATCAGGAATCGGATATTGGGCCAACATTTCCCTTGCCCAGCATCAGTGAGGATGATGAGAATCGCGAGGAGGGCGAATGCAATGCGGACAAGGAGAAGGAAAATGGTGGCCCGCCTGGCGGGGCAGGTGGAGCGGGCGGAACTGCCGCTGCCACTGCTGCGGGGGCGCCACTCTCGACAACAGCTTCGCCGCTGCACGGCATCACCCGCTCGCCGTTGCTGGGCATGAATAGTCCAAGGCATCAGCGACTTCATCAGCGTGGACGTTCCCTGATTACGCTGCGCGAGACAAACAAGCGACAGCGTCCCCTGAACATGGCCAGCAGCTTGGATCGCGGCTCCTTCGAGGAGGTGGAGTCCAGTATCAATGAAGAGGAATCTGTCGGTGGCAAACGTCCGTCGCTGGAGCGCCTTGACTCGCAGGTCTCGACGCTGCATCAGGATGTGGCGCAGCTGAGTGTGGAGGTGCGCAACGCTATTAGCGCCCTACAGGAAATGGCCTACTCCTCGGCGGCGCTCAACTCGCAGGGTTCCCTGAAGTTTCCACCCGCCCGCTCTATACCCAACATCAGCGCAGTCACGGCGGCACGTGCCGGACTGGGCATGGGCCTTGCCGGCAGCAATGTGCCGCTAATGGATGACAACTTGGCCTTGGGTGCCGTAGAGACGGCTGCCATGCAGCGCTGCTCATCGCATCCGCCCGAGGTGTGGGGCCGTGAAATGCAGCTGCCGCCACACAGTGCGCCCAGCTCGAAGGCTGCCTCGCCAGCCAGCGTGGAGCCAGCCACCACCAAAACCAGTCGCAGTTGCCAAACGGATTTCTATCGCATTGATTTTCCCACCTTCGAGCGATTTGTGCTTGCCAATCCGCGCTTAGTGCTCGGCCTGCTGGGCATCGAGCCGGCCATCAAGTGCGAAGTGGATCTGCTGCAGCAGCGGCAGACGCTGCAGCTTTCCCCATTGAATACCATCGTTGAGTGCGTCTCGCCGCTGGCCATGGAGCCGGGCTTGGATAGCTCCAAGGAACGTTTGCTGGGGCCGCAGGCGACGCCAGTTGCTGGACGCGTTTATCCGCCGTTGGATGATGAGAACTCCAATGATTTTCGCTGGACCATGAAGCATTCGGCCAGTCATCAGAGCTGCTGCAAGAGCACCGACGCACTGCTGACCAGTGAGGAGCAGCCTCAAGTTGGCCTCGAGCAGCAGCAGCTGCAGCAACAGCATCAGCAGCAGCTGCGCAGCAAACGCAGCATGCGACGCAGCGGCAGCGGTGGCAGCAACTCCAGCCTGTCCAGCAGCAGTTCCAGTTCCAATTGCCTGGTCTCGCAGAGCACGGGCAATCTGACGACAACAAACGCCTCGGTGCACTGCAGCACCAGCACGCACAGTGTGGCAACTACGCGACGCGCCTCCTGGAAGCTGCAGCACTCGCGCAGTGGCGAATATCGTCGTCTGTCCGAGGCAAATGCAGAATATTCGCCGCCAGCCAAGCTGCCCATGCCGGTGCAGGCTGCCAGTCTTGCAGCCAGCTATGGGCAGGACGACGAGGAGGAGAGCGTGGAGCTGTTGGGTCCCCGACGCAGTTCACGTGGCAGCAGTGTCACCATGCTGGATGTGGGTAGTGGCGAGGCAGGCGGCAGCAACGGCAGCAGTGGCAGTGGCAAGCAACGCAGTCGCGTCCTGTTGGGCGTTGGCGTTGGCAGCAGTCATCAGGCATCCGCCCAGGGGCAGACAATGAGTTTCCGTTTTTCAGCCGGCGATGCCGACAAATTGGAGAAAGGACTGCGCGGTCTGCCCTCGACGCGCTCCTTGCGCGATCCCAGCGTCAAGTAGGCGTTGCAAGGAGGGGCGTGGAGCGTCACTCATTGTTTATGGTTGGCGTTTTGTTTTGGCGGCTGTTAATAGAGGAATGGCATGGGGAGGGGTAAGAGTAGAGGTAGGGGTAGGTATGGGTTGGGATTGGGCTCGGGGTTGGGGTCTAGGCTTAGGGGGTTGTGGCTCAAGGTTGCCACACGTGGGCAGGATGCGTGTGTATTCGCTTACATGCAGCAATGCCGACGTGCGTGATTTATTTCCTAATTAATACTGAAATACGAAGACGCTTGTACTTTTAATATCTTTAAGATACAGTTACAGTTACATAAACACACTCTCACACACACCCACACACACTCACACACATGCAAACATACAGTTGCGTATTATTTGCGGTTTGATTGTTAATTTAATACGGTTAAGTTTGTATGTTTAATCTCATTCGACGAGCCTGATTGATAATTAAATTTAAGCGAAAATTCGTTTAATGTGTTGATAAATTCATTTGTTGCCTAATCTCTTCGGCAGATTAATGAGGCTTTAAAGCTGATTAAAGCTTTTATAAAGAAAGGAGTCAATGAAAAGTGAAATTATTGTATTTAAATGTGTCATTTTCCAAACGTTAAACACTTTTGTAGCTTCTCTGCATTTGCAAATTGTTATTCTATGAAAATTAATTTAAACTTCAAACTGTTCCCAGTGTCTTCTAGGCTTCTAAGAAAAAGTTTGTCAATGGAACAAAATATTGTAAAATTATATTGTCTTTTTCAAACTTTCAAAGTTTCTTAGCAACCTGCAAAATAAATCAACGAAACATATTGAGATGAATTCAAAGAAAAAATGCAGTAAATTAATTATAAAAGAGCAAACATATACGAGTATATTCGTAGCATATCAATACATTATCACACACACACACACACGCATACATATGAGGCAAACATAATCTATTTTTCGAAGACTTAATCAGAGCAAGTGGAGCAAGAGGGGGGAAATGCTAATAACTCAAGTGAATTTGAGGCTGTCAACAAGAAGTGCAAACAAAGTTCAACAGATTCAGCAAGAAACTCAAAACACATACAGATAAATTACTCACCAGTGAAATAGGAATCTGGTACACACACACACACACACACACGCAACCATATGAATATCGAATACCGCAAAACAAATATTGTATATCTGAATGTTATATATGTCAACTACAGGAACTTGGTGTATTTATGTATCATAACAAAACCAAAATAGACGTTTACCTTATGCAAATGAATTTGCGTTAATTAAGAACGGATTTCAAGGTCAGAGTTAGGAGTACAAAGGCATGGCAAGAAACTAAAATATATATCAAATAAACATAACCTAGTTATAAAGCTAAGAGTTTCAAGAGTTCTGTACATTTTACGCCGCAAAGAAAAGAGATTAAGAGATTATAGTTAGGCCACGAATAAGAGACAAATTTTTAGCCTGGAAACGAGGAAAATATGCATAAAATAAAATAAAAAAGAAATCTAAAAAATACTAAAAATAACGCTCAATTTTATTAAGATATTTGACAATCGTCTGCGCTAAAAAGAAATTACTATTTTGCTTATGAAGTGAAATACGCGAATTTGTGATTGGGGCATGCAACACGAAGATAATACGTATGCATGTGTATCTATTTTTTTAGAAATGCCACAGGAGGAGAGTAGCACAGGAGGAGAGTGAGCGGCAGCAGCGCAACTTGATAAGCTCTAGCTAGATACTAAGTCACATGTTGAACTAGTCAACTATGCTAAGTGATAAGTTGATAAATGTTTAAACGGTATAAATACCAAGAAAGATGAAAAAAATACCACAAAAAAAGGTTATTAGAACTCTGTAAATTTCTAGATACTTAACGCTAGTGTACTATATATATATATTCATATGTAAATGTTCCCGACAACTATAAAGACTTGTGCTTCATTCTATCCTCGATGCAAGCATTCTACGATAATATCTATGAGCGTAAGTTCGTAAGTTCGTGCATATGACTTTTATATGCACCCGTTTACAAAGGCCGATGCATAAACTTGTGCGTGTGTATTTTAACCAGCCCAACTTGACAGTTATACATGTGTATATACATACAATATAATATATTATACTATATACGTATGCGTATCCGTAAGCAGAATCCATTGTATTGTATTGCGTGTGCCGTAGAGAATATACCACTTATACATACATAGAAATATACAAATACATACATATATACTACTTGGATTTACATGTGCATATGATATATAGAAATTTTGGTCAATAAGCTCAGTGGAAATTTCTTGAACGTTTTTAAATGTTTTAATTAATGTTATCAAAGAAGAATATTCAATATTTAAATGAAATAAACAATAAACTTGATGTCAAATTCAGCGTGTGCGTTTCCATATAATCTGATTAATTAGTCGTCTTTCTGTCTTTCGACTTGGGCAGCTTTAAAAGAGCCTGTTGTTGTCAGGGCTCTGTCATTTGCCGGAGTTTACCATCTGCCTATTTGGCTACCTTGTGCATACGGGGAGCTTTACTTTAATGCGATTAACTCAATTGTGTCGTCGGTGCCGAGTTCAAGTGAGGCTATGCCGAGCCGTTGGCAAGTATATTTCTCGCATAATCCGATAACCTTATTGGCAAGTTTATTGCCTGCCGATGTCAAGTCCATATGTCAATCGAGGTATTAAAGCCCCGCCTCCGATTACGCCCTTGTGAGAGCTAAGCGCTTTTAGTTCGACAGCTGGAATCACACATATTTCGGACCGCGGATGCATATATCATGAGTTCCATACGAAACTAAGGGATGTACCTAACGGGTTTACATCCAATAAGAGCTTTTTGTTCATTACGAATATCTGAATATAGTAATATTCATTACTAACTCAGCTTTGGAGCTTTGTTCTAAAAGTAGCAACTTAGTCAGGCTGCAGACCAAAGCTGTGCAACTAGACAAAGCTTTAATGTTGCAGGAACTTTAAAGCTCAGCAACCCAAAATTGAGAACTTAGCTTAAGGAGCTGTGAAAGGGACATTTTGAGGATATTTTTTGGGTGATATGATATAGATATGTTAAGCTTTTGTAAGCCTTTGTTATAAGAATGTATGATATGGTTCATATTATAGTAATAAATAGAAATATAAATAAATATATTCCCCGTTCTGATTTACTCCATGGCTTTCTCATTACAGATATGGTTTAAGAAAGTATAAGTTTTATCTGATAAATGTCGATTGTTTGCATTATTATTATATCATTATATTTATGCTTTTTATTATTCACAACTTTATTCACTAGGTGTGTTGTCCTTCATTATCAGCCTCTGCTTTTTCACAAAATGATCAATACGATTTTCAAGACTCTCTGAAAATTAAACACGAAATGTTAATCAATTCATAGATGTTCCAAAAAAGACTTACCACAGCGCTTGCGTTGCAAAAGTGGCTGATATTGTCGGGGCGAGACGGCATCCTGTAAGCAGCAGCACTTGGGAACGCGACAATTGAGTCTGGAATTTGGACGAAAAGAGATCCTCCAGTTGCTCCAGTACATTCCTTATCATTGTGCTTTTGATACTAAACTGAGCCCATTCGCACTGAAGATTCTCAATGACTTTTTGCAGATTGTCTTTGTTGTAAAACCAATCAGTTAAGTCCGTTTCTGTGGTCTCAATATGTTTTTCTGGCACAGCTTCAGGTGATGTTTCAGCGGGTGAGCTACTTGCCCGGAAATCACATTGAAATAAATTCAATGGAAGACCAATGGCAGGCGTGTATTGAGGCTTGCACGGATTGCTGGAGACATCAAGCAGTTCGCTAACGATGCTTGGCTGCTCACGCTTCTGTCCCAACGAGCAGTAAGACTGCCATGATACAACGTATCTGGTGCCAAAGAAATGCATTAGCCTTTATTTCCAGGTAGTACATAGCGTAGCCTGCGCAATAAAGACAATAAGCAATAAGAATAATGGGTATTAGGACACCAAAGAAATAACTAACCTGACTCCAAGTCCCGTTCTAGTCCTGCATCATCACATTGCTTTATCCGCGCAGCCTGAAGATTGCGCATGTAATTTGTGACACCGTTATGCACATCCATTTTACAGAAATTTCTGAAGTCTCCATGGCAGGCGAGTAGTTGACAGGCTTCACGCATTGCTTCAATATCCAGATCTCCTCTGGGGAAGTAGTAGCGATAAGTGCGTGAAATGCAGTCAAAGCGTGCGCTGAACAATGGATTGCGCAGGGGCATCCAAGACACACATTGTATATTCTTGGGCAGCACACGATTCAACAGACCACAGTAGTCGATTTCAGTTTCCAACGACTGCGTGTCCAACTGAACGGAAGGATCATGTTTGCTGCGCACATCAATGGATATGACCTGACAGAATGCACTCACTTCCTTGTCAGTGCGTCCACAACGGTGATAGTTGGAGGTTGCACGAGACTCGATCAAACAAGTGCGCTGCAGGGCGCGAAAGATATATGCTTCTATAAGATAAACAAAAAACTACTTGTTGATATTCGAGTAGTTATAATACAGATTCAGATTCTGTTCGGACTCACCTATAGTGTCTTTCGAGTCCTCTTGGCTCGCAAAGCCGTGATAGTCCCAGCCAAAGTAGATTATCTTAAGCAGAACATGCCGCTTGTGCGCGCTGATAATATATTAGAAACTCTGTTTAATGATAGTACTCAATATTAAAATACTGCTATAATCAGCGTACTTTGTCCAGTCAAACTTTCGCTGCTTATCCTTTTTGCAAACTTGTTTCTTTTCCTCTGGTGCATCTCCCGAACTTGAGGCAGGTTCATTATCCACTTGCCATAATGCTTTGTATTCATCGTTGTTTTTATCTTCCTCAGACAACTTTTTATGCAGAAGGTTTTTCAACTGAAAATTGTACGCCTCTAGCTGCACAATTTTGTCAATTAACTCCGTTTTACTTAGCTGTTCCAGTGCATCTCGAGATAAGCCTCTTATACGTTTATTAATTAACACTTTGCCGCTCATTTTAATTTAATCAATTCAATAGCATAGCCGGTAAACTTAGAATACATTTATAAACAAATGGTTCACGTGCTTTAAAATACCAGACCACCGATAACGATAAAAGTACTTGGTAAATTATGGCATATGTTTAATTTCCCTTTATGTATAAAACCCTATTCTGCTCAGTCCGTTATTTATATTGGGGTTTTCCCACATCTTTCAGGATTTTCTTGTTTGCTGAATGTGTGACTTTGATTTTAAAAATTGTTAAAAAATATACCACTATTTAATGGAATATACCAAATTACCTTGAAAATGGAATAAAATTCACCACAAACGGTCACTCTTTAATCATTGCTATCTCACAGTAATCGATACTTGTGTCGTGAGCGTCGTGCTACTTGTGTTATCGATTTTAGTGCCACAAACAACATCACGCACACACACCACTGCACTCAGAGTCACACTCACAGATACTGCTGACTTTTATTTTCCTAATGTGCGTAGGCGAATTTCTTAATTTTCGAATTAAGATTAGCAAAATTTATGTAAATTTCGATTAGTGCAACATCGTTCACTTTGCTTGAGGCAGCAGCGCACACGGCAGCTGCAAATAAGGCGTGACGTACACCAAAAACACAACAATATGGGAAACACAGATTCGAAATTGAACTTTCGCAAGGCAATTGTCCAGCTGACGCAGAAGAATCAGAAAATCGACAACAGCGACGAGCAGTTCTGGGAGCAATTTTGGCAGGCGCATCAAACGACGCTGGAGGATGTCTTCGCCTTGGTGACCCCTAGCGAAATTCGCCAAATACGAAACGACAATCCCGCTAATCTGGCTACACTCTGCTACAAGGCTGTGGAGAAGCTGGCCCAGGCTGTGGACAGTAGCTGCCGCACTCAGGCGGATCAGCAGTGCGTTCTCAACTGTGTACGGCTATTGGTGCGCATATTGCCGTACATCTTTGAGGATGATAAATGGCGTGATTTCTTCTGGAGCAATCTGCCAGCTCAGGAGCAGGCTAATCATGGCCAGACTGTGCCCTTGGCTCAATCCCTGCTGAACGCCGTATGTGATCTGTTGTTTTGTCCCGACTTCACGGTGACAGCAACACGTCGTGCCGGTCCCGACAAGGCGGAGGAGCTGGCGAACATCGATAGCTGTGAATACATTTGGGAGGCAGGTGTGGGCTTCGCGCAATCGCCACCCCATAACGCGCATATGGAACGGCGGCGCACCGAGTTGCTTAAGCTGTTGCTCACCTGTTTCTCGGAGCCAATGTACCGGACGCCACAGCAATCGGAGGAGCCCAACAAATGGATTGCCTACTTTACCTCAGCAGACAATAGACATGCGCTCCCATTGTTCACATCGTTTTTGAACACGGTGTGCTCCTATGATCCCGTGGGATTCGGTGTGCCCTACAATCATCTGCTGTTCGCAGACACCACGGAGCCGCTGGTCGAGGCTTGCCTGCAACTGTTGATTGTGACGCTCGATCACGACATGGTCGTGCAGCAGCAGCAACAGCAGCAGCAGCAACAACAGCAGCTCACCAATGCTGCGGGTGGCGTGTTGGTAACGCCCTACGACGAGGGTGGTTGCGGGGATAATCTCTTCATCAATTATTTGTCGCGGGTGCATCGCGATGAGGACTTTCATTTCGTGCTGCGGGGCATAACGCGTCTGCTCAACAATCCTCTGGTGCAAAACTATTTACCCAACTCGACGAAGCGTCTGCATTGTCACCAGGAGTTGCTCATCTTGTTCTGGAAGATTTGCGACTACAACAAGAAGTTCTTGTACTTTGTGCTTAAGAGCTCTGACGTCTTGGATATACTCATACCCATTCTCTATCATCTGAACTACTCTCGAGCAGATCAATCCCGCGTGGGCCTTATGCACATTGGAGTCTTCATACTGCTGCTGTTGTCGGGTAAGTCGCCTTGGCTCCTCTCGCTTATCTCAACCTAATGATCCAATATTTATCCTCTACAGGTGAGCGTAACTTTGGTGTGCGCCTCAATAAAGCCTACTCGGCCACAGTGCCCATGGATATACCCGTCTTTACGGGCACGCATGCGGATCTGCTCATCACAGTGTTCCACAAGATTATCGCCACTGGTCATCAGCGTCTGCAGCCGCTTTTCGATTGTCTACTGACGATCCTGGTGAATGTGTCGCCCTATCTCAAGACTCTCTCGATGGTGGCCAGTGTGAAGCTGTTGCATCTATTGGAGGCGTTCAGTACGCCATGGTTTCTACTCTCCGCTCCAAGCAATCATCATTTGGTATTTTTCCTGCTGGAGATATTCAACAACATCATACAGTACCAGTTCGATGGCAACTCGAATCTGGTGTACACCATCATACGCAAACGTCATGTATTCCATGCCATGGCCAATTTGCCCACGGATATGACTGGTATTGCCAAGTGCCTGAGTGGACGCAAGACGGGAGGCAAGTTCAATTTGCCACGTGTGCCACAGCGGAAACAGGCAACGGCGTCGCCCAACCAGGAGCTTCCATCGGCACAGGTGCCCGACGAGTATGCCGATGAGGAAGAGGAGGAGGAAGACGAAGATGTGGATGACACGCGCTTGGAAAAACAGTCAGCGGCAGCAGAAGAGGATCTGGAATCAGAAACGGAATCCCATGAACGCTCGCAGATGGGCGATAATTTGCAGCTAGATGGGGCAGCAGTGCTGACGGCGCAGCCCGCAGAGCCAGGTACACTGAAGACATCGCTGTTAGACACGCCGGGGATTGGCCAGATGACAGAGCGCGAACCGGCGCATCCCAATGACAAGGCAGACTTGGCTTCCTATGACAAATCGCCTGATTCGACGCTATCGCGGGGAGGCAACAAATCAACATCTCCTACACCATCGCGCGAGGAACAGACGCGTCTCTCTGTGGCTCACCGTGGCAGTATACGCATGGTACCTGGTGATGGAGATCGCTGGACTCCTACACCCGAATGGATCGTCTCGTGGCGCTCGAAGCTGCCGTTGCAGACGATAATGCGACTGCTGCAGGTGCTGGTGCCGCAGGTGGAGAAGATTTGCATTGACAAGGGCCTCACCGATGAGTCGGAGATACTTAAGTTCTTGCAACATGGCACACTGGTTGGTCTGCTGCCCGTGCCGCATCCCATTCTTATACGCAAATACCAAGCGAACTCTGGTACCACAGCCTGGTTCCGCACCTACATATGGGGCGTCATCTACCTGCGAAATGTTGAGCCGGCGATTTGGTATGATACAGAGGTGAAGCTCTTCGAGATTCAGCGCGTCTAGTTTGAGAGTAAGTGGGAAACCAAACAAAGAACACCAAACAACAAAGACAACAACTAGAAACACACAATCGCAGCAACTACGATAAGAACCTGCAAGAACGTAGCTTACCCAAAAACGCTTTTGCATTTACTGTAGTTTATTCATTTAGTTTATAACCCATTCCAAATTTTTAGTATGTGAAATATGAATGTCTTAAAGAATTTTCCTAGTTTAATCAGGCCACATTCGAGCTTTGCGAAAGTGAGACTTGGAAGACCTCAGTTAACCTACGTATGCTACCATATAATCTGTCATATCAGGGCACCAGTGTCGTCAGATCGTACCAATCATAAACCATATGAGGCTTTATTAGTTCTGGCAATGTGTGCGCTCTCTAATATACATGTTTTTAATCTTATCAGCTTTAAATTGGCTTTTAATAGACTTTCGATTTTGTAAATTACAGCAGAACTTCTTTATAAGGAACGCTTCTAAATTGTTAATGCATTTTATTTCTATTGTCAAAATATTTATTGTAGCTTAAACTTCTCAATTACTTTTACTTTGTCATAATAGAAAATGTTCCTTGTGCCGTATTTTAAACGCTTTGCTTAAGTAACTTATTTGTCACAATTTTATGATAGTTTCTTAATTCCCTGCACTCAATTCACAAAAACCAACGACAGCTGAGTAATTATGTACGTAAACATTAAACATTTAGTTTCCACCACAATTCCAATATATGTATAAATATTTTAGTAATTTATTGATGTAGATCAACTGTCAAGCTTTAATTATTATTTTTTGTTTGTTAGTGCAATGAGTTTTTCTTTCTAAACAAATATAAGTACTTTAATCATCTATATAAAAAAACATTATACAACTTTTGAAATAATTTGTGCTTTAAAATATATACACAATCTATACCCAAGAATGAAAAGGCAGCTAAATTAAAATATTCAATATGTATTCAAAAGAATTTCATGCGTATATAGTTCATAAATATATAATGCGATTTAAAAAGGTAACAATGATCTTATAGAGACTGTAACTGTTTTAATGCAATAAACCGAAAATATCTGATTATCCAACAAGGAAGTCTTTGCCAATAATTTATTTGATTCGGATATTCTCGTATGAAACATATTCTGGGTCTTCTGCATCAATATCTACCTCATCAGGTGTTAAAATGCGCAACCAAATCGTGTATTTTACGACAATAAAGAATAGAGTGGATACCGTGACAACGCCAATTCTTTTCATGACAGTGCTCTGTTCGCCCCTTTCGGAGTTGTAAGTGGAGTAGCTGTAGCTCTGAGTGGTGAGCTCAGTCAGGGGCCACTGTGGTTGTCACAATTGGTTACCACCTGGTACCGGTGCCGGCGTCGATGATGCAGTAGAAGCAGATGAAACGGGTAATATACTAAATTTGATATGTGCGCCTTTTTGGCGCTTCTGTACAATTTTGCCAATGATTTTCGGTTCCTTGATAGTTGTCTCGATGGTCTTCACAATACGCTCCGCGTTGCCTTCGTCGGTACCACCTACACTGCCTTGAATGAGTATCCGCACCTCGTGACGTTTGTTTAGCCATTTTGCAATGTTTTTCAGTCGGGAAGCAAGGTCGTGATCTGTTATACGTGCCCCAATGCTCAGTGATTTTTCAGACTTCTTGTTATCCTTGTCTGTGGATGCAACTTTGCTTTCCTGATCGTCGGCCAACATTTCTGCAGCGGTTACCAATCTGCGGTATAAAAAAAGAATTCATTAGAGGTGTTCCATTAGTTAGCCGGTTGCCTACGCAGTGAACTAACTTGTATACGATTCGTCCTGTCTTGGCATCTGTCTGATTCAGTCGCAGCAAATGCAAATCACGCCGCTTGGCCAGCTTCTGAGCCTCCTCCAATGTGGTGATACTCATGGTCTGGTTTTGTCCAATCAGCGTTATCTTTTGCTGTAGCTTTTTTGTCTTTTGTTCATCTGCTTTTGTTGTTGCTGCTTGTGTAAGACAACTGTGCACGGCGAAGTTTCTACTCTGTTGTTCTATCCGAGCATTAAAGGTAACCATTTTGGAATATTTGGGCAATTGCAACGCTAACGAGCGGAGGGACAACAAATTGCGAATTAACCATATTCCTTGGTGCTGCATTTTTAATTTTGTTTTGTTTCTGACACACTCTAAATTTACTCAATGCGGCAGAGTTGTTATCACTAACACAGCTGTTGTCATAAAAAAACTATCGCATAAAATATATCGCTATCGCGTTCGTTTTATGCTGGGCAGCACTTTTTTTATTAAATGTTCACTCTACTGATAAATGTATCGTCATTTATCGAAATACGGCGCCGCTTTTGAATGAAATGTTCAAGTTTTTTAAATATGTTTTTTAATTTAAATAAAGCTAGTATAAGTCTTTATTTTAATCTAAGCAATTTTAAGATTTAGTATAATAATTAAACATGTCTTCTCCTCCTACGCTCAGCCCCATTGCCTATTGCGATAGTTCCGTCGTGGATAAGAATTTACACGTTCTTCATTCCAGAATTGTTCCTGCGCGCGCTGTGTTGCTAGAATATTTTGGCATTCTGGTGAAGCGGCAGCATTCTGTTGTAATTGCTGGAACTCCGGACGGCGACATTCCTCACAGGTTTCCCATCTGCTGAACTTATTCACATTGCGATCACAGGGATCGGCCGCGTACAACATACATTCATCGACGCAGAAATTGTAGAACCAGAAGTTCCCGATTATTGTTTGGTTCTGGCAGCTAGGATTTGTCCGCAGCATTTGGAAGCAGTGCTTGGACATGTAGGAGTCGTTTTCAGCTGGATTAGAGTTGATGTTTCCCAAATCTCTGCCATAGTTATTCAGGTTGTTGGTTCGTTGCCATGGTGAGCGCTCCAACTGGCTGTTGTCATCGTCTGGATTATTTCTATTGCCAAAGCGCTGTCTTTGGTTTTCGAACTTATTAAAGTTGTTACTCGGTCTCTGCCAGGGAGTCCTCTCAGGTGGAGAATCTCCTAGATTGCCATTTGTATAGTCGGTATTGCTGTATCCTTGCCTTTGGCTAGCGAAACGCTGATCTTGCTTGTTAAAGTTGTTGTTCAGTCTCTGCCAAGGAGTTCGCTCTCGCTGAGAGTCGTCTTCATCGTCTGGTTTGGGATTAGCATAGTCGCTATTTCCGAAACGTTCTTTTTGGTCTGTGAAACGATCCTCTTCCTGCTGCTTGAAGCCGTCAACGGGTCGTCTACGCTGCCATGACGACCTTTCCGCATCCTCTAGCCGCGGAAACTGTCCATAGTTTTCGACGCCTGATCGTTATCCGGCTGCCACGATTTGGTTTCCATAATGAGTCAGTTTTCTGATCTTGATTCCATTGGCTCGAAACGCCTTTAAGATTACCCACATCAAAAGGGGAAAGTCTTGGGTTTTCATCCGTTGGCTCCTCCCCGTTGTTGTTGAAGTTGTTCCTATTTAAAGGTTCAAGTTCTTCTTCTGGCTGTGGATCCTCAAAGCGAGGATCTATGTCACCGCCTTGTAAATTTCCCAGACAAGCTCTGCCCGCACATGAACGCATCTCCTGCAGTTCCACTCGATGAACACTTTGGCATTTTATCTCTGCGCCACGACTGAGATATTGACGCTGTCGCGTCTGGTGACCCTCGCCGCAGGTAACGCTACATGGGCCCCATCCGCTCCACGGGGACAACTGACACTCTGCACGTCGCGTATACATTCCCGACTGTTGCCCCATCCCTGTATCTCTGCCCATTCCAGTACCGAAGTTCATGTTCAGCTCATCGTAGTCGGGCGCATTGCGCATGGGTTCGCTGAGGCCGCACTCTTGTCCCTCGCAAGCACGTTCTTCGTAGAGCACCACGTTGCATTTATAAATCCTGGCCAGCTCTGGCTGCTTGTAGACGCGTCGTCTGTACTGCATGCCCTCGCCGCATTTGGTCGAGCAATCACTCCATCCGGACCAAGGATGTGTTAGACACTCACGTGGCACATCCGCATCATTGTTGGCTGTGTAAGGAACAATTTACTTAAGTGTTTCGACTCTTATCCTTGTCACTTACAGTCTTCGTCCAGACAGCGTCGCTCGTAGATTCTTTGTCTTCTTACTGTCAGAATGGCCATGGGTTTCAGGGGTTCCCCCGACTCGTCGTAGAAAGGCGAACGTGGATCGTTGGGAAAATCTGAGCGAATGCGTCTAATCACATCCGGAGGCACTTGCGGTTGATCCGGTGACTATATAAACAAAAGAAGAACTTAGTATAAAATATGCATGGAGAATATGTCTTCCCTACCGTATAAGTTGGACCCGCATCGGTGCCCACATCCCAGGGATACAAGTTGATTGTCTTACTTTCCAACCACGTGCAGTTGCGCAGGCAGAGCTCCAAGCCACTTACACCCACAATCCAATCCGGTGATGGCTCAATCTTTGAAGCAAAGGAAACCATGTGATGCACTGGATCAACACGCACCGATGCCATCGTTTTGCTGTTTAGATTGGGAAACGCCGGACCGCGTGCTTTGATGATTGTACGTATCTTTTGCTCCTGAAAAGTGCAAGAGATCAGTCAAAAGATTAGGGAATCGCTTGCAGGCAGAGGACTCACACGAAAGTTAAGGCTAAACTCGCGCTCTAGCAGCCTGGAGGTGCAGTGCTCCGCGTATTGCTTAACTGCCTCGCTGGCCAGCACTCCAGACTCCCAGAAACGATAATCCGAGCTGTGCGCGGCACCAACAAGCTCGCAGAAGCGCGTCTCCCAGCCACGTGCAGGAAAGTATCTAGGATGCAGATTACGCGACCAGACGCCCTCGAATGTGAGCTGGAAGTAGGAGGAGGAGAAGATCAAGAACAGATCACTAGCAATTCAAGTAAGTTAGCTCACCTCATAGCGCGCCTCATCGCAGGCACAGCAGGGACTGTTCATGTTTGAACCCGTCGGTTGACTCTCCACGTCGTCGACGACCTCCTCGCAAATGCGACGCGTTAGACCGCCATCGTCCATGTGCCAGACATCACGATGCTGCAGCACAGTGGCACGTATAAGTATGCAGCCACTGCCCGGCTCACTTGGCGCCGTCCAGGTGAGATGCATGTGTGTCTTGGGATTGGTATTTGTGTTCTCCACCATGTTGATGCAGTTGGGACTGAAGCGGGTCTCGATCAGATTGCTCAGCTCGAATCTCCCCAAGTCCGCCTGGTAGTCGCCTTCCTCGCTCTCCAGTGCCAGAATGAAGCTGATGTAGCGATGTCCATTGAATGAATTGAGAGAAACTGTGCACAAAGAAGATTAATGAAGAGCGAGAGACAGAGAGAGCACAGACAATCCACGGTGCCTTATCACACGACGACCTTGAAATCTCATCGAATTCGCAATTTCCTGATAAGCTTGCGTACGTAGACGATTTTTGTTTACAAAACAAAAGAGAAATGTTGCGAAATTTAAATGTTTTTGTTATTGTTTGTAGATGAGACTCGCATAACCCTGGCTCGTCATTGTGTGAAGCACTCGGAATATTGAAGTTCAAGCGCAAGGCCAATGAACTCGTGCGCTCCCGCACCACGCACCCCGCACCGCTCGCTCACCGTTGTACTCCTGTCCTAGAATATATGTTTCCGGATTGCCAGATATGCTTATCACATAGTTCTCATCGACGGGCGATTTGGGCGTGGCCGTGTTTGCCGGACGACGTGTGCAGATCAATGCTCGACCAGTCGGCGCCAACCACAGTGAGACACCAACAAAGAGCATCCACAAATGCCACATAGTAATGGAAATCAATTCCGAGTAATTGAAATGGAACTTTAGCTCGCTCTCCGCTCGTATGTCTTGTCGTCTTGAGCTACGCTTGGAAACTGATCGAAAGCTGCCCGAATTGCGAATGATCGGAGCACGGATCGGAGGCTGATAAGGCCGTGTGCGCTGTGCTGAGCCGGCGAGAGCGCCACACTCAATAAAAATGAATGAAATGAGTGTGTCAAGTCACGGGGTGTCGGATGTGTGTGAATAGATTCACAGATAAAGTTGCTTTCATATATATTTTCTGAACAAACATAAAATGCAGCAAAGAATTTTTTATAGCAACAATAAAAGAGATAATCGATAATTGATAATTGATAACTTGTTGGGCTTGAGTATTCAGTGTTGAACAACGTTTGGTGTAGGCATAGTAGGAGAGGAATGTAGGCATAGTAGAAGAGGAAATTAAGAGTATACAGAAGTCGACAGCGCTCTACAGCTGCTTTCATTACTTGTTGTTCCTGTTATTCTGACCCAGTGAAACAAATACGAGACTACCCCGCCTCAGTTTATCAGCTAATGATCGTTCGAGATGCCGGAAAAGCACATCAAGTGAAGTGCAAAGAGAGCGAGAGAGAGAGCAGAATAAAAAGCATTTATGAGCTGGGAATACTCGCAAGAGAACACTTTATTTTCCATTTCTGCTATAACGTCTGGCGTTGTTGTAATTATTGTTTCTTGTCTGCGACATGGGCTCGCCGAATGCGTCAGCAAAGCCTCCGCCATAACCTGGCCCTGACTGGGAATTGGGATTCATGGCATTGCCATAGCTATTTGCGTCTTCATCGGTACGTGTCCAGCTCATCAACGGTTGCAGGCAAGTACCCTCACAGGCCATCAGTGTGCGAAAACGGTTACTATTCTCATCGCAGTTGTCCGTGGTGAATATCTTACATTCGTGATCATCGTGATCGTAGAACCAGAAATTGCGCTGCACGACGGGATTGGCCAGACAGGGTTGGGTCGAGGCGTAAGGTTTCTCGAAACAATAGTCCTGTACGACCTTGTAGTTGTTGCCAGTATCGGGCTGACGGTCTGCAAAGGGATTACGACCAAAGGGAGCACGTGTAGTGAAACCGGGTCTAAGTTGCTGGTTAGGACTGTACTCATTGTTGTTGTTATTGAAGGATGGATCCATGTCGGCGTTCGGTCGATAGTCATTGTAGTTGCTAGAGGGTCTAGTCTCTTGTCTGTAATCATTGAAGCTGCTGCTGGGTCGATAATCCTGTTTGTAATCGTTGAAGTTGAGTCTGTTTCCTACTAATTGATCATTGGAGCGTTCTGGCTCGGGTTGCTGTCGGTTGGCATTGTATCGCCTGGGAAACTCAGCGGGGGATTCACCAGCTAGCAAATTGTTGTTGTCTTGTCTGTTAAGATCTGTACCCATTTTATTCACGCCCCAACCAGCTCTGGTTGTATCGAAGCCACCCTGATTGATGTCTCCAAATGAATCGGGTAACCCATCAAGTTCTCCGTTATCGGGTATGGTACCACCGCAGTCAGATCCGATACACTGCCTGCTCTCCTCGAGAGGTAGCCTCATTACCGACTGGCAATGAACTCTCGCTTGGGGATTGTAATAGTCACGTGTTCGTGTGGAAATGCCGCGTCCACAGGTCTTCGAACACGGCGACCACTCGCCCCACGCGCTCAGTTCACACTCCGCCATTGATGCGGGACCATTCGGGGGATTGTTCGCATCGCCTTCTCCGTCGGTTAACTCCTCCTCTGCTGTGCCACACTGTGTTCCCTGGCACTGCCGAACTTCATTCAAGTTGCGGTCGCAATTGTAGCTAGCGGCCAGCATGGGATTCTTATAGCTGCGCTGCCGTTGAGAGTATCCAGGACCACAGCGTGTGGTGCAGTTGCTCCAGTCGTTCCACGGGTGCGTGGCACACTCCAACGGACCGTCCTCAGGCACTGTAAAGGTAAAGTCATGGGTTAAAAGTACTATACTAATCAGGGTGCTTTAAAGATTAGCCGTACCTTCCTCACACTCACGGATGTAGAGTTTCTTGCGGGTCAGATAGAGAGTTGCTAAGGGTTTCATTGGTGTGCCCCTATCGTCAAAGAAAGGTGAGCGATAATCGCTGGGATAAGTGGAGGAAATGCGTCGTATGACATCCGGAGGCACCTGCGGTTGATCAGGTGACTGAGAAGAGAAAAGAAGGAATGCTTAAAATACTTATCCGATTAGAATGTCCCTTAGACTCACCATGTAGGAAGGTCCTGCATCGGTACCAATGTCCCATGGGTACAGATTCAAAACCTTTCGCTCCAACCAGGTACAGTTACTAAGACACAACTCCAAGCCCGCCACACCCACTATCCAGTCTGGAGAGGGATCCACCTTGGCGGCCAGCGATATCTGATGATGCCGTGGATCAACCCGAGCATTGGCCAGCGTTGTGCTGTAGGTATTGGGACGCCATCCTATGCCAGGTGCCTTGATAATAGTGCGCACCTCACCATTCTACGCAATCGAAACTTGTGAGAGAGAGAACGCACAGTAGTAAGGGGTGTCTTTGTACTAACCTGCGTGTTCTGCCGAATCTCCTGCTCCAGCCTGCGAGTGGCGCCATGCTCGGCCAACTCCTGCATGCCCTGACTGGCCCGTCCGCCGTAGGCCCAGTACCTGTAACTGTAGCTATGCGAGGCGCCAATGACTTCACCGATTCGTGTGCGCCAGGCCTCGACAGGAAAGTGTTTCGCATGTGTATTCCGCGTCCACTTGCGTTCCAGCACAATCTGTGGAGAGGATTTAATGAGCTAAGGCAGCTAAAAGTCAGAATGTCAACCACTCCACCTCGTACTTGGCTTCATCGCAGGCACAGCAGGTTTGCAACGCTGGAGTGTGACTATTCAGTTCGTCGATCTCCTCGGGACAGATGCGTTTCGTGAGGAAACCATCATCGATGAACCACACATCGCGATGCTGCACTACGCCCGCTTTGATCAGCACACAGCCGCTGTCCGGTTGCTTGGGTGCTATCCAGGAGACGTCGATGCGGGTCTTGGCATTCGTATTCGTGCTCTCGATCATGTTCTCGCAGCCCACACTGAAGCGAGTCTCAGCGTTATCGAACAACTCGAAGTGTCCTGTCATATCCTGTCCACTTAAAGTGACTGGCTGATCCTCGCTCTCCACGGTCAGGGTAAAAGTGATGAACTTCATGTTGATGGGGCACGAAAGGGAAACTGAGAAGGGGAGAGGAAGAGATAGAAAGAGAGTAGTGTATACCCGGAAGTCTCTTACCATTATACTGATGATCTGGTATATAAGTCTCTGGATTACCATCGATCAGTATCTTGAAATTATCATCGACTGCAGAACGTTCTCCACTCGCTCCCTGTGGTATACGACTGCAGCCTGCTCGGATATCCTGTACGTAGTGTGTCGTGATAAGGAGAATTAACACCAGAATTCGAGACATTTTCTCAGACGCAACAATCGTCGATCGTCACGCCCGATCGACAGCTGGAAGAGTACTGATGAAATTGGGTGAATCGTTTCGAGTAATTGACAAAACGTTTTAATTTCGTTTTTTATTTCTCAGCGTCCTCTTGATTGTCTTGAGTCGTCACTTTAAATATTTCGCGTCGCACTCTTTCCATAAGTCTTTATAGAAACGCGTGTGCTCAACGTACGAACGTGTGTGTGGATGTCTGTATGTGTGCTGGCTGAGCTGGCATCAATTAATTTATTTTTTGCTGAGGTTCTTTGAACCTAGAGAGAGAATTGCCCACTTCAATATAATCGAATGCGTCTGCAGTCTCTTATTTGGGTCAATGATAGGCAAGAAGCAGACTTCGTTAGGGTTGAGTATACCGAAAGAGCTTGGAAATGGGATTGGAAGAAAGGAGCGGGAAGTAATGTATATATTACCTAGTGGACCTTTTGCAGTTCAGAGTGCTTAAGACTCTATTAATATATAATAAATATAATACATTTCTTCATAACTTCTTTACCCATTAATAAAACCCAATGACCTTTATAGTTCTCTACATTTTATTTGAATATACTTCGACTACATGCATAGATAACGCCGATCTGCAGTTAATACTTGATGATGATAAGGTGCTGCTCCAGCTTCGCTCTCACCACTTCTCGGCCTCGTCGTTGCTGCTCAAGAGACACGGCATCATGACGCACTTCTCGATGCGCACACGATCTTTGCACTTGTAGCTTAGGTCAGTGTTGAGCAGCGTGCGAGTACGCTGACGCACCGAGTTGTCGCCACAGCTGGCGGTGCAGGGTGTCCAGGCGGACCACTCTGAGTAGCGGCACTCATCGCGTGCCGGCTCCAGAGTCTGCTGCTTGGTGGGCACGTGACGCCGCTCTCCGTACGAGCCGCTGACGGAGTACATATCATCGCAGCGCTGGTAACAGCGATCCACACGCACCAAGTGCTTAGGGCACTGTTTGCCTCCGTATTTGGGAGTGCGAAGCACACGTCGCGTTTTGATCTGCACACCTTCGCCACAGGAGGCGTTGCAGCTGTGAGGAATCCACTCAGAGACAAGACAATCTGTGCGCTGCGCGTGCGATCCGCCAAGAAGTTCGGTCCGCAGTTCCTGTTTGTGCCGCGGCAGGCGACAGGTCTCATCACACTCCTCCTTGGACTTGAACTTGTTCTCGTTGGTGTCGCAGCGATCCGACCAGTAGATGCCGCACTGATCGCTCACATGGTCGTAGTACCAGAAGTTCGTCACGTCGCTGTCGCGGCAGTGACTCTCAACTAGCGAGTCGTAGCAGAAGGTTGGCACGATGGTGTCGCAGCTGGGATTCGTGCAGGTTACCTCCTCGATCAGTTTGATGTTACGACAAGGATCGCTGCCATCGTCGTTGGGATCCTTTACGCCGTATACCTCGTCGTTGTTCCACACCTTACGAATGCGTTGTCGTTTGCCAGTACCGCCACAGGGTCCCAGGCAGGGAGAGAAGTCCGACCAGGGCGAGACGCCGCATACGGGGGGTATGTAGTCCTCGCTACGCTGGCTGTAGCTCTGGAAATTGCGGAAGAGCGAACGCTTCTCTGCCGAACCGGCCTGCTCATCGCCACCCTCTGGCTGCGCCTCTTCTGGCTCTGCTTGGGCTGCCTCCTCGTTGCCAATCTCTCCACCACAGTCGCTTGACTCGCACACCTTGGTCTCTTGCAGACGTGCCTTGCTTGCCTTCTGGCACTTCTTCTTGGCCCGCCGATTGAGATAGTGTCGGGTGCGTATCATTTCGCCCTTGCCACAAGTCACTGTGCACGAGGACCAATCGCTCCATTCGGACAGTCCACACTCTGGATCGGCGCTAGGCAGTTCAACCTCGGGCTGTGCACCCTCTGGAGTCTCCTCATTAAGGGTGGCACACTTGCGACCCGTGCAGTGTCTCTCCTCACGCAACGCAGTGTTGCAACGATGACGCTGGGAATGTGAATGAAGCTGGGTAAATAATCAGCTGGATAAGTTAGACATGGGATGAACCTACGATAGCCAGTGTTGGATTCTTGAACTCCCGTGTTCTATACTGCTTGCCGGGTCCGCACTTTGAGCTGCACTCGTCCCAACGGGTCCAGGCTAGCGTGGCACACTCAGCGGGCAATTGTTCCGCTGCAAAACGAAGAGGTGGGAAGTTGTCTTAGGCAAAGGATGTCTATGGATGTCCACTTACCATCAGGTGTCTCGCAGTTCTTCTCGTACAGTCGTCTTCTGTTGATGTGCAGTGTGGCCAAGGGCTTCATCTCTGCACCCGTGGGATCGTAGAAGGGCGAACGTGGATCATTGGGGAAATTGGACTTGATGCGGCGAACCACATCGGGTGGTACCTGCGGTTGATCTGCAGACTAACATGAACATTAATATAAGTGGGAGAGAGTACAGTGAGTTGAGTCTACTCTGACTTACCATGTAGGATGGTCCACTGTCTGTGCCTGCGTCCCAGGGATACAGATTATGCACCTTGTTCTCAACCCAAGAACAGTTAGGCAAGCATAATTCCAGTCCGGAGACGCCTACAATCCAATCGGGCGATGGATCCACCATGGATACCAAGGAGATCAGATGATGATTCGAGTCGACCCGGAATACTGCGAATGTCTTGCCCGTCACATTGGGATAGGCAATGCCACGGGCCTTGATAATCGTTCGTATATGTTCACTCTGATCCTTGAGCTCGCTCTCCAGCGTGCGGGTGGAACCATGCTCGGCCACCTCTCGCAATCCCTCGCTGGCCATTTCTCCGTACTGCCAGAAGCGATAGTCGATCGTGTGTGAGGCGCCGATAATGTCGCTGAATCTCGTGCGCCAGCTGTTTGCCGGAAAGTCCTTGGGATGCGTGTGTCGCGACCATTTGCCCTCGAAGGTTAGCTGAGGACAGGATAAGAATGCAATATCAGTATCGTATTCCCGTGTGGAGTACTCAAACCCACCTCATACTTGGCCTCATCGCAGGCACAGCACGGATCCACAATGCTGGGCTGTGTATTGATGTCGTCCACCTCCTCCTCACACATGCGTTTGGTCAGCAGGCCATCGTCCATGAACCAGACATCACGATGCTGCATTACGGTGGCCCGCAGCAGCACACAGCCCTGGCCAGGTGAAGTCGGTGCTGCCCAGACAACATCCACATGCGTCTTTAGGTTTGTATTTGTGTTCTCCACCACATTGGGACAACGTGGACTGAAGCGTGTTTCGGACAGATCGGCAATCTCAAAGGCGCCAATTGCATTCGGATCATCCTCAGCATCGCCATTCTCCTGCTCCAGTGCCAGCATGAAGCTCACGAAAGTGAGACCCGAGTAGGCGCTGAGTGTGACTTGAGGGAACGAAAGATTAAATGGGGAAAATGGAAATGCTCTTCATTCTTTTCTCTTACCATTGTACTTCTGACCCGGCACATAACTTTGCGCATTATTTGCCACACTGAGCACAAAGTTATCGTCCACCGGCGACTTGCCCGCCGAAGCGCCCTGCGGCGTCCGATTGCAGCTCTCGGCGAGCGATAATCTGCAGCCGAGTGCCAGTAGAAGCACGAGACTTAGAGCTCGGTACATCGCTTAACTCTCCTCCTCTCCTCTCTCTATCGCTTGTCTGTCGCTCTCGCTCTCTCTCTCGCTCTGTTGTAAACCTTCTCTTTAACACGAAGTCTTTTTTCTGCGAGTTCTGTAATTAAATTGTTATTTAGGGGAGATCTATTTTTTTGTGTTTGTTAAGGTCTTATTGGATATTAATAGTACTATACCATAATATATAATATATCATAATTATATTACTATACCATAATATATAATATATCATAATTATAGTATATACCATATATACTAATAATGTATTAGATTGTATTAATCGATATATCCAAACATTTATTTGCTTATGTCATATTTTAATCCGCCCAATTAGTTTCACAAATAACCACGGAAATCATTCTGTTTGCCATTTCATGGTCCATTAAAACTTTAATTAATCGTTTGTATTGAATGTCAATGACACAGTTACATACATACATACATACATATGTTTACAGTTATGAATAGGCAGGAATGTGGCGTAATTATAGTTGAACTTGACATTGCCACGCGCTTTTGGATAGTACGAGAAAACAATTGATTACAAATACAAACAGAACTGTTTCATTTGCTAAATATAGCCTTCTCTTGGGATTCGATATCTATATATTATATATGTATGTTCTATGTCTGCAGTGCACTTTCTATTTCGCTTGTCGGGCCATTGCCAGGCGGAACTCGAATCGAGCGCAGACCGAGAGGGAAACATATAATAGGGTTGACTACGTCACTGATTAAATTCAATTGAAAGCGCGATGAGCGTCGAATTGAAATGTGTGCAAAACAAGCGAGTCTGCAGTCCAGTGATTGACTCGTAAGTACCCTGTATAAATACTTGTAGTGATAATCCAAACGTATAGCATTCAAAGTACTCATTGCTTAACAGCGCTTGGTATACCCTCTTTACATTGCTCTTCTGCTACAGGGTATTCAAATGAAGACTACTTAGGCCACATTAGTGAAAGCAATTCGAATAGAGAACATCATTAAATCACTTTTAGGGTTTCACTGGCACCAAGTACGACCATCAGAATCCACAACCCACTGTCCACTGTCCACTGTTCACCATCCACAGTCCACTAGGCACATGAAAACTTACGTATTATCAGCGTATTGAATCGATCGAATATAGTCTCTATATGTTGAGTAATGAAATGTATGTTTTTCAGTTTTGATTATCATCTGGTGCACTCAAATGTCATTATTATTCACATTTATTCAAAGTATTCACGACCGTCTCGACAGGCGCTTGAAACGCAACTGAACTGCAAATTGCATGAGCTGCGCTAATCGTGGACGGCGAATCAAGCCGAAGGGTTTCTGGATAGGAAAAGAGGGTAGGGGTGGAAAATGGGTAATGTGGAATGGGGGAGGGGAGGTAGAAGAAGTGTGTAGCGTGGGAGAAGAAGAGCAACAGCAAGAGTAAACGCAAGAGCAAGAGCGCTGCTGCTGCTACGCTTTGCTGTTCTGCTTTATCGCATCGTTTCGCTTTTGTTTATGTGTTGAGAGAGCATATTTTTTCGTTTTCTGTTTTCATACGCATATTCTAAACAACTTGTGGAAGTGAGGGAACGAAGGAAACAACAGTGGGCTGGCATAGTGCGAAAGTTATCACTTATTTTTATTTTATGGTTATATTACTTTATATTATTGCACTAATAGTAGAGTAAGGGTTACCATAAATAGCACGCACACACAAACACATCACTCTAAGATATTCTTATTAGCTGGTAACCTTGTTAGATTAAGATCAAAGAAAACGATGTGGCAGCACTTATTGTAATCGATATTGGTCATCGGAATAAAAGACAGTTGCAATTATATCGCACTACATTACAATACTATTTGCAATATTTTGTTACTTTTTTACTTTTATTGACTGTTTTTCCGTTTCTGTATAAAGCAGGCCGTCTTGCCAATTGTCACACTTGATACTCATTCAATTCAAATACTTTCGTTTCTAACATTCAACAAAAAACATTACACCGCTGAATTTCGTCTTTCGAAATTATATACTTTTAAGCTCTAGATCTTGAATGATTTTATGAGGTCAGCCAGTTATTCTTTCGGATAAACACATATATAATTGGAATAACAAACATACTAACATCAGAGTTTCCATTGCCAATATGCTAAATTCTGGTGAAAAAACATTCAGTAAGTATGATCTGTCCATATTTTACAGCTGAACTTTGTTATGCAACTTTACAGCAGTACGGGAGAATGCTAAAGATAATCCAGGTGCACCGAATTCGGAACTTCTTCGGGAAGTTCCCAACTTGGACTCTATTAAAGAGCCGTCCAAATCGGACCTTCCTAAGGAAGCGCCTAAATCGGACACACTTAAGGCACAACCGGTGAGTAGATATGGAATACGTGTCTCTCCTTCTCTTGCTAAATATCTCTCAATTACTCCCTTTACAGCCCAAACCTCCTGCACCAACAAAGATACCACATTATAGATGCATACCAAGTCCTCAGGGCATACTCAAGAAATACTCTAGGACCTCATTACTTGTACCAATAAAGGCTCTGGACAATACGACTTCCAGCACAAACAATGCGCAACCTGCATTCGAATCAGTCGAATCTGGATCCGAGGATGCGATGCACAAGCCGAGACAAAGGTTGAACAAGCCACGCATGAATCGTCTGACTGTACAGCGAATTCAGCGTTTGCAAACTGCTGCCAGTTAGTACACTTAAAAAAACTCTTGTTTGCTATTGATTTTGTCTTTGTTAATTAACTACAGATGTTCCCGAAGAACCGCCATTCTCACCAAGATTAAGAAGACAAAACTCGAAGCTCAGTGCTCGTGTATCTTCGCAGGCCAGCGTATCGGAACTGCATCCTAGCGGCGACAACTTTGAGAGCATTCTGAAAAAGCTAAAGGATTCGCAAACGGAATTCTTGAAGATGGCATCCGGATTGCAACAATCGAATAAAGGAGTTTACAAATTGGTATCCGTTGTTCAGAACGACGACTGTAAATTCGTTCTGCACAAGGATGACTTAGTTGGTTTACCCCAAAGATTAAGTGAGTTCCCAGTCAAGAATTAACTTTGCTTCCTTGTTATACCTCTTATTACCTTTATTGTATTATATACTACTGATGTTATTTACTTTCAGCTGCTGATTTGGTAAACGATTTAAATGTCCTGTGTCAAGAAGCCTTAAACTCCGGCTATGATATATTACTTGACGGACTCTCTAAACTGCAGCTTGCCGAAGATGATGCCAGCGGTGAGGCCGCCTCTGAGGCTGTACGTACAGAACTGCGAAAGCAAATGAAAGCAGAGGTGGTAAGTAGTCTAGATTAGTCAAATTTAAAATAAATACGTCTCTTCTTGCAGAAATTGAAATTAGAAGCCATCGAACAAGAACTCCGGAAATTGTGTGAAAAGGAAAACAAAACGGATCACTTACTTTTAAAGCGACAGATTAGTGAACTTACAGGAGCAAAAAGTCATTTATCGGAACTGAACAGCAAGTTGGAGTCCCAATTGAGCAAAATCCGAAGTAGTAATGAGGACCTAAAGAAGCTTCTCAACGAATCGCAGGTGGATAATAATAAATTGGCACTGGAACTGGCTGATAAGAATATCGAGATGACCGAACAAAATTGCAAAATCGAAGACCAGAAGAAGGAGATAAAGCATTTGAAGAATGTGTAAGCAAAAGATCAGGTCGGGTCGGGCATGGACGCCTATATAACAATATGTTTCTATATACTCTGCAGCAACAAGGTCGTGCAACAGCGCTTGAAAGAGAACGACGAAGCCCTGTCTGCCCAACAGTTGGAGAGTTCTGAATTGAAGCAAAGGGAGAAGCTATTGCAAAAGGATATGACAGATCTAAAGAAGCGAATCAGAGAGCTGTCCAACAGTTTAACAGCAAAGGAAACCGAGCTGCAAAATGCGCACGCCAAATATCATGAACAGATGCAGAAGGAGTACTGCAGTGGAACGGATCAAGCACAAATCAAGTTGGATACATTCTATATAAGCATATAATTTATATCATTTGCAATAACGTCGCTTTGTTTTTTCAGGGAAATGCAGAGGAAACTGGAACTGCAGGCCGAGGTGGAGAGGCAGCTGACCGCTCTAGTCGAGCAGAAGCAGGGACTGCTCAACAAGCTGGAACAGAAGGTTACCCGACTAGAGGAACAACTGGAGCAGCATCGTCAGGTGCTGATTGTGCGCGGAGAGCGCATTATTCATTTAGACACCGAGCTGAAGCAGCGCGAGAATGAGAGCAATCGCAAAATCACTGAACTGGTGACTCTCGCAAATGACAAGAATACTGTCATAAGCCAGGTGAGTCTGCTCTCTTCTCCTCTCTGTTATCTCCTGCTTCTCATGCTGTTGCTCTCTTTAGCAGATAAGCAGTGAGTTGGCCTCGACCACCGAACAGTTCCAGAACGTTTGTAAGTCGCTCAGTATTAAGCAGTCGAAGCTGCACAGTCAGGAGCATGTGATCAAGCTGCTCGAGGAGAGCAATGCGCGCAGTGTGAAGCTCCACACCAAGCTGGGTGAGAAGAACGCCATTCTCAGGGACGAACTGGAGCATCTCCGGCGTACTGTGTAAGTAGAAAGCGGGAGACAGAGAGAGAGTGTCGCAGACCCTTGACAAGTTCGCTAGATTGCCACAACACTCACATATTTATGCTGTTTCGTCGCAGAAACACCCTAATGTTAGGCAACGGTGCTCGAAATGTGGAATTGGCAGACATTCGGTTGGAGTAAATCATATCACAACAAAAAAATATTCAAAATTTCCAAAGTCTTACGGTAAGTTGTTGGCAAACTAGCGCACTTGTAAAACAACAAATTGAACAATACATTGTTAATTTAATCGCATTGTTAATAAGGATACATTATTATTAGCCAGAACTGGCATATTAAGTTAGCTTCCGTATTCTTAAACATTGTCAACAGGCGTGTCAATTAGCCATGACCGTGTGTCCGTATCCCTGTCCGTTTGTCCATCCGTCTGTCTGCTCACAACTAGTCTCTTGATCTTTAATCGTCTGTACTACATTTTTACCTTCATATTTAAAGAGAATATTTGATTATTGTGAAATTTTAAACGATTTTCTTTTATAAATATAACACTAATTTAACTTTTCAACATTGCAGTCGAGTTTGTGTCAAAATTCTTATTGGCAATAACGGAAAAAATATATTTGAACCAGTGCCAGCTCACGAGGTGCCCAACAACTTGAGAACTTGATAATGGATAATCGAGAGGAGCGACAAGAACAACAACAACAGAAACATGGATATCAACAAATACATCATATCAACTACTACATATAAATGGCATGATGAAAACCACAGCAATATGAACATGAAAAAAACAACAAACCAAATCACAAAAAATCGATAATATTTTCCGTTTGATCCACATGATAAATAGGTTCCGTTAATGTTCTTTATAGTGTAGCATATATACTTTATGTATCAAAATTACTACATTACATTTTATACATCTTTGTATATATGTTTATATAACAGTTGCAATTCGTATGAACACTCTTCTACTCTTTTAATGGGCGGCATTTTCAAAGGAGAATTCCATTTCGTCTTCTAATAAATCTGCAATCGGTTAATTGTCTTTCTAGCGCAGGGTCGCAGATCTATGTTTGATGTATAGTACCTATAAACATATAAGACATCTGTATGTAAATGACTGCGAGTCTGGCAATCTAGTTTTATCAAGTGCCAACCCACAAGATAAGTTTTATTCGAGAGCATAATATTTGCTGCTTGTTTACTTGTTCTTCACACAGCATCACGAATGTAGGTTTCTTTACGGATTATCAGCTATATCACGGTTTAGTCTTGCTGGGAAGCTCGTGAAGGGCAGTTCGAGTAAAGAAGTGCAACACATAATTAATTTGTTGAAAGATTTATTACATCTATTCGGTATGGTTATGTTATTGTGATTAGAGTGATATTGATCATAAAAGTGAAAGTGGAAAATCGAGCAAAAGAAGGCGTGAGATATTTTCTATTTAGATACAAATAATAATCAAAATATTTAGATTTGAGTTTGAAGTTACTTAAGTTTAATCAATACATTGTTTTAATAACAGTTTAGCTGAGTTCTTGTGTTTAAGCAATATACCTAACCACTTAGTTTGTTTTCTTTTTAAAGACCCCTAGAGGAACCTAAGATTGCAACACAAAATTTACTTAGGATTTAGATAAAGAATGAACAAACCCTAAAGAAAGTTTGTAATTGCTTAGAAAAGAGTTTAGATTTTGATGGCTTTGTTTGTTGACCAAAGAATTTGAAGATACGAGTATTAACAAACTTTGTAACTTACTTTATAGCAACCTATTTTTGGCTTGTTAGACGTACATGGAATTTCTGTGGGTGTGTACAATATGGTCCATGGCACCATCGAGCCCTCTATATTTGAATCAAAATATTTGTTATTATGAAACACTCTTGGGACTGCGAATATACCCCAAGGAGTAGAAGAGATCTATTTTTGTTAATATTTTGCATGCACTGTAAACATTTATTTCATCATGCCATTTTTTTACTGCACTCGTTAGCAGAATTTCGGCAAAATGCCGATAAGAACGATCGTAAATTAATTCGGATGTTGACTTGCTTTATCAGGCAATGTGATGATTTGTGCATAAGGAAATACAACAAGGAAGGTTGAATTCCACATAGAATGAAGGTTCTATAACCCAGCATCTATTATTAAAAATATTCTATGACTTTCTTATAAAAATACTTGTAATTCTTTTCTCAGTTTAGATTGCAAATCGAACTTAAATATTTTGTACTTAATACCCCTTTGAATATACCCTTTGCACGGGTATTAATAGGTATAGATGTTTTTTAAATAGATAATTCTTTATTTGGATAGTTAATTATGACTTAGCAACTTTTGTAGAAATTTGGGGGCGCGTACATAGCATCTGCTTTCAGAGAATACAATATCCGATGCATACAGTTTGACATGCACTGCTTCTCTATCAGTTTGTTTAAAACGCCCTTCAACTATACAAGTACAATGTATCTAAATGCGAAACACGTTTGCAGTCCATTGGGATAGCTTCATATAAAAGGCCCGTTGATTCAACAGAAGCAGCAGATGAACTTGAGCTTCATTTCCAAACAGGCTGCTGAGACCTGAAAATGGATGCAAGACTGGATGGGAATATTCAAAGAGGGTTAAGTAATGAAAAGGATTGCGTGGTCTTCACCACCACCACAGAGCTGGTAAGTGATGCCTACATAGTTTTACAATTCCATATTGAAGTCATGTTGTTTTTCCTAGATGAACATAGAGAGTAGGTCAGAATCTTCTAATGAAGCCGAGCAGGCGCCCGCACGAGATCAATGGGGAAAGGGAATTGAGTTTCTGTTCTCCTGCATTGCGTTGAGCGTGGGCCTGGGCAACGTTTGGCGTTTTCCCTTTATTGCATTGGAAAATGGTGGCGGCGCTTTCCTAATACCCTACTTGGTTGTGCTGTTGCTGGTGGGTAGGCCGGTCTACTATCTGGAGGTCATCATTGGACAGTTTTCAAGTCGCGGCTGCATTAGCGCCATGAATATGGCACCCATCATGAAGGGTGAGTTGAGTAGATAGCTGTAAATCTTTAGAGTATATGCGAGTCTACTCCTTCTGTTTCAACTTCCAGGTGTGGCCTATGGTCAGGTCTACTCCACGGCGCTGGCAACCACCTACTACGCCTGCATTATGGCGCTGACCATTCGCTACCTGGTCGTCTCTTTCTCAGAAGTGCTGCCCTGGACCTACTGCCTGGTGGAATGGGGTAGTCAATGTGTAGCCACCGGAGCAGCTGCTAGCAATGCCAGCAATGCTTCCAATGTACAGGGTATCTCCTCAGCTGAGCTCTACTTCACGTGAGTCTGCCTGCAATCGATGACTTTCTTTTATAATTTTAAATATTCCACTTTAAGTCGCACCGTTCTGCGCGAGCCGGACAACCTCGATGAGGGTGGACTTGGCACGCCCAGTGGAGAGATGGTGCTGTGCCTGCTGGTCACCTGGATTATCATAGCCATCACACTGGCCAAGGGTATACGCAGCTCGGGCAAGGCCTCCTATTTCCTGGCACTCTTCCCCTACGTCATCATGTTCATTCTGCTGATCAGAGCGCTGACCCTGCCGGGTGCCTGGCAGGGCATTGCCTACTTTGTGAAGCCACAGTGGGATCAGCTGCTCAATCCGCATGTCTGGTACGCGGCCATTACCCAGATGTTCTTCTCGCTGGCCATTTGCTTTGGCACTCTGATGATGTATGCCTCGTTCAATGATTTCCACAAACGGGTGCACAAGTAGGTACTCTAAGGAGAGCCAGATCTCATGGCTCATCCCCTTCTCATCTGTTTTCTGTGCTTGCAGAGATGTCATCATTATCACGACTATTGATTCACTGACATCCATTCTGGCCGGCTGCATTATCTTTGGCATTCTGGGCAACTTGGCACACGAGACAAACACCACGGACATTTCGAGCGTGGTCAAGGGCGGAGCCGGACTGGCCTTCATCTCGTATCCAGAGGCCATAGCCAAGTTTAAGTATCTGCCGCAGCTGTTCGCTGTGCTCTTCTTCTTCATGCTGCTGGTGCTGGGAATTGGCAGCAACATTGGCATGGCCTCGTCGGTCATCAACGTGGTCAAGGATCGCTTTCCCCAGCTGCCCCACTGGCAATTGGCCATAGGCGCCTCACTGATCGGCTTCCTTTGCGGTCTGGTGTACATGACGCCAGGTGGACAGTTTGTGCTCAATCTGGTGGACTTCTATGGCTGCACCTTCATAGCTCTGGTCCTGGCCATAGCCGAACTGCTGGCCATCGGCTGGGTCTACGGCGTGAAGCGTCTCTGCAACGACATCGAGTTCATGCTGAATGTGAAGACGGGATTCTATTGGCGCATTTGCTGGGCCCTCGTGGCACCGGGTCTAATGTTCCTTGTGCTGGTCTACATGCTCTTCAGCTACGAGCCATTGACCTACAAGGGTGTCCTCTATCCCCAGGCAGCCTACACGGCAGGCTGGCTGATCTGGGGTCTGGGCGTGGCACAGCTGCCCTTCTGGGCAATTTACACCATTTATCAGCAACCAGGAAACAGTTTCAGAGCAGTAAGCAGCAGATTCTTTTCTTCAAGGTACTCCTCAAAGTATCTCTCTCTCTCTTTCTATTCCCTTGCAGAAACTGAAACTCGCTTTGCAGCCCACTCCAGACTGGGGTCCTCGCCAGCCCCAGCAGCTGCAGGCCTATCTGCTGCACCGCAAACAGGAGGCCGAGTCCAAGCCGAAGCGCAGCGGCTACTTCATGGACAACATATTCGGTTAGCAAAAGGAAACACGCTGGTATTTTTAAAATACTTGCTTTACGCTTTATTTTTGTAATTTATCAATAAACTGCAAATTTGAATTGTTTATTTATCTTCGCTCAAAGCTTTTAGCTTTAGTTAGGAAAAGATTTAAAAACTAACATTTTGTTGCTTTACTTTACTTTTTGTATTATGCAGATTTAATGCTATTGTTTTTATTGCTAAGCAGCTTGATTTCTTGTCATTAACTATTCATATCTTAAGAACTAAATTCAAATGAAAATAATCATAAATAATTGGATAGAACTAATTGAGCCTAACTAGCGGCAGCTTTCATGATATTGTCTTCGACTTTTTCTATGCTTTGTGTTCTATAATTGAAATGAAAATATTATACAGATCTAATATAGAAAGGCAGTTAGTGTATATTTTCTGCCAGAAGGAAACGAAAAATAAATGGGACAAGAATAAGATTCACTTTGAATGTTAAAATTTGAATGTCGAAATAAAGTTCTTGTAAAGACTATAAAGTCGAATTAGTTTGCTATTAATATTTTTGATTCTGCTGCAATCGAATGCACAGGAATATTTTGCAAATATT
Source organism: Zaprionus africanus (assembly GCA_018151435.1). NCBI lineage: Eukaryota > Metazoa > Arthropoda > Insecta > Diptera > Drosophilidae > Zaprionus > Zaprionus africanus. The sequence continues at coordinate 11,816,341 of JAECXB010000118.1, forward strand.
CTATTAAATCTCTGGTTAATTATCACAGCACTTTTTGATTTCTTTCATTTTATTGTGCAAAATTAAATATGCCAAACAAAATCGAAAAACGGGGCGGGCCAAACTCAGGTATTTACAGCTCTTACGGACCTATGTGTGGTATAAGAACTATGCTACTTATTGCTTTTACTACCGCAGGCAATCGAATAAAAGTTAAGAATTATATAAAAAGGTTTGGCTTTGGATTTATTTTGGGAAATTTCAAAGAGGCTTAAAAGATGCTTTAATTCGAAATGTATTTCTTCTTCTGTGTGTGTGTATTAGTATTGGCAGATCTCTGTTAGACTTGGGCAATGTTGAATCGCGTGTTTGATTTGGTTTTGAAACCCATAAAAAATGTGATTTCCCTCCCCCTTTTTTACTAATGAGTTAAGAATTGACTTGTAATTTCGTAGCCTACTTTTCAGCGCAATTTGCAATTATTAAAATTCAGCGTAACTTGGCTATATAATTTGAATCGAAAATCTATATATGCACTGGCTAAAATGGAAGTTGTCCTTTAACGTTTCACACTAGATATGGTCCTATTAATTGGTTTAGTTTTCTTTTAGTTTTTCTTTTGTTTTCCTTTTGTTTTGCTTTGTTCTATAGAAAAAGTCAACATGTGTATACGATATGAGTTTACCTTGAGTATATTGTCTACTTGCTAATGATATACTAGTGTCTGTATGTTGGTTAGAAGTGTCTGCCCCTATATATCAGTTATACATATGTATATAGTACATAATTAGTTTAAAATCGAATCACTTAACAGGTGCATAGACTTAGCAGTTGCCGTGTTCTTATCCTCCTCTATTTACAGCATAGAAAAATAGAATCTACAGATCGAGTTAATCATATATGTCTATATAGATATAGATTGGCTCTAGAAAGTCTGTATTGGTCGATAGAGTCCTGTATAGCCGCACAGGCGGGCGCGCAGTGCGGGTATCAAAAAGGCCGCCAACGAGATGTCGCTCAACAGATCCGCGCACTCGCAGACCAACAGATACATCTTGTCCCCCTTCTGTGAGGTGCTCTTGTGCAGAGCAATGCGCCGCAGGCCCGCGGCACGTGGTAAATATCTAAAGGGGGGAGGGGAGAGTTGCCATTAGAACATGTTTGTGCCTGCACTTCGAGACTGCTTCACTTGCCTGTACAACATGCGGGCTCCTGTCCAGTAGAGCCAATTCTTTTCGAACCGCTCGCCATCGTCGCCCTCGAAAACCTGAAATTAAATTTTGCATTTTTCATGTCCACTCGATTCCACAAGCACTTCCGTTTCCTCTTCTCTCCTTTCTTTCTCTCATTCTCACCTTGAACACACTGATAATGTAGCCGGTGGCCGCAGTCTGTGACTTCTTAAAGCTGCCCGCCTCGTTCGATGGCAGCACCAGCGGCGGCCTGCAGATGGCAGCCACCTCGCTGTACAGGTCCAGCGTGTGGGCGGCAGTGTATCTGGAGGGGAAGTAAAGAGAGCAAGAAACAGAAAAATTTAATTGAAAAGGGCAACGAATGCAAGAGGTATGGCCTGCCTAGGTGCCTCGTGAGGGATGTGAATTGTTTGAAGTAAAAAAAAAGAAACCCTAACTAAAACTTGCTTGAGGTGTTTGAGCATTTACGAATAGATTTATAGACTTATTTATAGATTTATAATCATAGTTTTACGATATTATTTCTTGTCTTACTTGAGTGTCTTGGGCTCGAACTTGGAGAGTGATGAGACCCGCAGGCTGGCATAGAAATTCGATGGATCCGTTTGCATTGTATTGATCAGATAATACGATATAAATGGAAATTCAGCTAAAAATAAAATACAAAATTAGCTGCAGTTTCTCCTACTTGCTACAGGGTATATTCCCTTGTTATCAACACTTACAACTTTTCTCCATGTTGGCCAAAATCATGCCGCCCACTGCCGTGTTGGCCTGTTGCACCTCCGTGAGCAGCTCGGCCGCAATGGCGCGTTGCTTGAGCAGCGGATGCGAGAGCGGTGACTCCATGACGGGATCTATGGCCTCGAGTGGACTCATGAGATGCACAAGTATGCACAGCTTGGGATCGGAGACCTCTAGAACACTGAGCGGACTGGTTGCCTTGCCCTCGGCATTCAGAGCGGGTAACTGCAAGGTAGAGAGAGCAAGAGGGTAGTTCAATAAGTTGACTGAATAAGAAGAGTTTGTGGATCACTTACTGGTATGCCGGCGGGCAGAAAGCGATCGACACTGTGCACCGGAATGATGAAACAGTCGCGATCGAGCGTTGCCAGTGAGATGGGCTCCGAGCGTGTGCTGCCAGCGTTGCCAGTGCTGCCGAAGTTACCTGCAATAACAAAGGTCGAGGGTATTTAAAATGCGTGAGATTAATTCTTTATACATATATACTAAAATACTACAACAGAGATCATTAATATATCTATTATATATTTTTATTATATTTTATTTAAGAAGCTTTTTTATTTAAAGAGAATATCATATTGAAAAGCAAACTTTTCCCCCCAGATTGTTAATAAGTTAGCTTAAAGTAAAGTAAAGCTTTTGTGTGAGCTTTAGTTAGATTGTGAGCAGCTTCAGCTAAAAGCTTTAAGCGAAGCTTTCAAGCGTGTCCAAACATGTCTAGTTCTCAGTATTCGTTCGTTTACAACACCAACAACAACAAGATGAGCAAAGAGCTAAAGATAAACATAAAGAACAGAGACCAAGAAAGGATGCCCCAATGTGTAAATAAGAAGAAGAGCAGTTTGAGGTTAGGTCTAAATTACAGGGTATGCATTATTGTGTTCAAGTGTGTGTGTGTGTGTGAGTTTGGGATCAGTGCAACATTCGTGTGAGCGCTGGCAATGATGACATTAGCTTGAGTTGCTGTTGCTGTTGCTGCTGTGGCAGTTGCAGTTGCTGTTGTTGTCGTAGTCATTTCTTATGCGTGCAGCAACAACAACAAGTTGACATATTGAGGTTATGTTGGAATTCAAACCTTGCCGCGTCGCCGCAGCGGCAGCTGTTAGCAACGTGCTCGTCGCACTGCACGCCTCTTGTCGTTGTTGTTGTTGTTGTTGTTGCAGCTGCAACTGTTGCTGGTAGAAGTAGGCATGTTGCTGCTGCTGTTGCTGCTGTTGCTGCTGCTGCTGCTGCTGCTGCTCTTGCTGCTGCTGCTGCTGCAGCCGGATGAGACTGTTATTTGTGCTGTTGCCGGAGCTGCTGTTCCAACGCAAAAGGGAGACGGAGCGATCGACGAGCGGCTGCGGTACGTCCACCTCGTAGGGCATGGATGGCAGTGCAAAGGACGTGGCAGTGGTCGGGGTACCGGGTATGCCCGAGAGTGCGCTACATCGTTCTGCAATGGATTCTGTCGATATTTTATATGGACACACAACACAAAAACAAAACGAAAGAAAAACAAAACAAAGAACAGAAAAACGAAAAACATTTGAATTTGTTGTCTTTGAAGAGGGGGAAGGGAGGTGAAAAGGTAAAAAGGCTGGGCGGGAAGATGAAACTGAATAATCGAGTGTATTTTGTTGTTTTCTTTTGTTGCAGTTAGGCACAAAATGGCTGAGGAACACTAGACATATTCCTGATTACCGTGTGGCATTTGGTATTAGTAGGCGTCGCATTACTGCTACAACTAACTGTTAAACAAGTGGTACACAGTATGGCAACTACTCGCTCTCGACCTTCGCATTGCACACATGCCACATCTGCCACAACTTACATTCACGTTTGTCTCTGCCCCAAAAGCCAAGCCAGCTGGAAATTCGAAGATTAGGTTAGCTTACACGTGAGCCTCGATAAACGTCGCCAAAACTACTGCTATCGGATTATGGTGTAGTATATATATAGTACAAATACATATATATCTATGTTTGAACGTGTAATTGTCTTTGCAGCGATTCCTTCATGCGTGCCTAATAAAGCCTCTCAAGGTTCAGGGCCAAGTTATGAACTGAATGTGCTCGGCAAATGGAAAGCGATGCGAGGCGGAAAAATGAATTCGACGTACGTACACTTCGCCTATAATTGAGAGAGAGAGAGAGTGGGAAAGGGGGAAAGTGGGGGTTGTGGAATTTGTGAAGGTATTGGGGAGTCTGCTGGGAATGTTTCAATATTCAATTCGTGGATTTATTTGCTGCGTTTCTTTTTTAGGCTTAAGTACACTCTTGAACTTCTTTAGTAGAACTTCCCCAACAATTAAGAATCTAAACATAACTATGCTGACAAAGGCATATTTTATTAAACTTTATTGTTATTTACCAAACATAACAAATTGAATTTTTTGCTATTTAAATAAATAAGTAAAAAATTAATAAAAAAACATTGTTCAATTTGTATAAAAGTTTTGATTGGAACCTAAATATGCCTAGTAGAGTATGTATGCTCAGAATTTTATTTGATTTAAGAATTACATATAAATTTACTTGGAAGACTTTTTACAAATACCCTACGACCATTGAAAATTCTCTAAGGGGTATACTTTGTATAAATGTAAAGTAAAGTAAATATATTCTTTCTCATAAAAAACGAATTGTTTTTATTTTTATTTCAACTCAACTTTCAGCTCGAGCCAGCAACCATGCGATATTTTCTCTCAGTCTCACAAACTGTGGCATAGCCATTTGTCTTTCTGTACGTCTATCCGTTCTTCCTTCCATTTGTCTGTATGAACGTCTATATCTCAGTTATTATATAAGCTAGTGACACTAAATTTGGCACGAATACTTTTCTATAATATGCGCTAATAAATTAACAACTTTATCAGCTTGCTAAGACATATTCTAGTGTAATGTTACATTCATATATATTTTTAATTTCAACAATATCGAATAATAAATAAAGAAGTTATACAAGTTTTTCTAATTTGACGTAGGGTATTTTACAGTCGGGCAACCTATATCTATAGCACTCGTCTGCTTTTTATTGCACTTCTCTATGCGAAAAGAACATATGTATAGGCGCCATATTTGTCTCGCACATCAGTTGGCACTCGACAGAAGCGAATGAAAACATTTGAATTGAATGAATGAATTGAATGCAATGCAAATGCTCGGGCTGTGAATGTGGTCTCGGGGGCGGGGTTAACGGGTTAATGGAGCGCAAATAACTGAGGCGCCGCGCTGAAGCGAACACAAAGCAGAGACAGAGAGAGAGAGAGAGGGAGAGTGAGTAAGACAGGGGAGTAAGAGATAGATAGAGAGAAAGAGAGAGAGAGTGTAGGGTGTGCGATGATATCGGCAATTTACCTTCGCCCACATCGTAGCCGGGTCGATTGGGCGAGAAGAAGAGATGGGTGCGATAATGGATCTCCTCCGGCTGCTGCACCAGGCCCATGTCGCGCGACCGCTTCGTGCGGTTCGCCTTCGATTGCAGTTTGCCTCCGCCGCCGCCGGCCTTGCTGGCGCCCTCGCGGAAATTCTTGCGAAACATTAAATTCATTTTGCTTGCTTGTTGTTCTTGTTCCTCTTATGTAATGAATGTCCTGTGTATGTTCGTGTGTGTGCCTGTGTGTGCGTGTGTGTGGTGCAGCGGAATGTGGTGTACGGTGGATGGGGGAATCTCCTTCTGCCGCACACTTGATTAATTTATCTTCGTTGTCCGAGTTGAGGTGGGATGCGAGAGGGTATACGTGAGTCGACTTGCTTTCTATATATGCACTTTACTAATTTGTTAATCCACTTGTCTGTGTGTGTGTGTGCGTGTGCTTCGCTTGCTCTGTTTACTTTGTTATTGAGTTAAATTAATTTCTGTTTCAGTTTCAGTTTCTCCCTTCCATTTGCATTTGTCCTGGCCAAACAGTGCGATGATGACTCTTGTTGGAGCTCCTCATGCCGTGGCTGCTCTCGATCTCGCAACAGGTCGAAACAGCCTCACACCGGTTCGGCCAGGCCAGACCAAATTGTGTCAAATGATTTGCGCATTTGCTTGGCGATCTTGCTCGCTTTTCGCTCTTTTTTATTATTTATTTCGAAAATGTCTTTTATTTTGGTTTATTTTTAGACTTTTCGCGGTTTGGTTGTTTCGTTTGGTTTTATAATTTAAATGAGCGCACAAGCCAAATTTCAATTAGTCAGCCATGGAAATGTTAATAATTAATTTCGGTTTTTTACAGCGGGTTTCAAGCTTAAACTAAGGCCGGGCACATTCAATTTAAACTTAATTACACGAATAATTCTTTGTTGCGACAGAATGAGAAATGGGAATATTTTAAGTGAGTTTGCAATTGAACTTAAAGTAAAATTAACAAATGAATTTGTAATTAAAGCAAACAAATGAATTTAATAAATTTTAATAATACATATAATAATATAAAAAACATTATTTTTAAAGGGTAATTTAAGGCACATGCTGCTCGTTTTCAGCATTGTTTTTTGAGTTAAATCATTTACAAACTGGCGGCAACTTTCGCTTTTCTTGAGCAACAAAAAGTCAATCAAAACATCAACACAAATTATACACACACGTTTATACAGTTGTGTGTGTGTGTGTGTGTGTGTATTGTTTTCCCTTTTTTTGTAACAGCAGCTGCGGAAATGAACCATTTCCTTCGCTAAGCAGTTCAAAATTGCTCAAGACCGTCGGAAACGCAAACATGAGCCTTAAGTTCCTGCTGTGTAAGCGATAGAATACCCTCTAAGACGGAAGGCAAAAAAGGGTGTGTGGGTTGGATATTAGAAGAAGAACCAGATGATAAAATATAAGTGTCATTTATAAGTATAACACGACACAACCCTAATAAAACTATTCAATTTAGGCAATCATTTATGCAACTTTCTATTTTATTTATATTATTTAATATATTTATTTTCTATTTAATATCCTAACTTAGCAAAGTCTTAGGAGTCTTGGCAAAGTCTTGTAAGTCTTGGGTATTTCCTAGTCAATCATTCACTGCTGCTGTCGCTCGTTTTACTTCGGACACGCAAGCGGCCAAAAGGGAAAGTCAAATTGTAAGGCCCGAGGCAATTAGCTGCCGGCGAAAGGGTACTACGCTATGTACGCTGTGCCTGTGTATGTGATTGTGTGTGTATCTGTGTGTGTTTTTGTGTGTGTGTGTGATATCCTCTGCTGCTGTATGTGTGTTTAATTAGCTCAAGACACGGCTCAATTAGTTAAACTGCCGCTTATTGATTGCCATAGTGCGATAAATTTCTACAGCTTGCCCAGAAAAAAAAAGAAAGAGCTGAGCCGAACAAATTGAAAACTTCCGAAAGCAATTTATAACAACTGTTGTTGTTGTTGTTGTTGGGGCATTAAGAAGCAGCATCAAAGCGGATTTTGGAAAACGCTCAAGTGATTTATGGTCCAAGAAAAGCGCATAAAAAGCTAAAGCACAAAATTTGAAACTCAATAACGAGAGAATAATTGAATATGATTGGCAAAGTATAACTGCAATAAGGGGTGTGTGCGTGTGAATAGTCATTAATACAAGCTAAGTTCATTCAATATTGGCAGAACACTGAGCTCAGCGACTTCATAAAGTTGCTGCTGGTCAGAGCCACTTGAGAAGCGTAATAAAATGAGGGAGAAGCTGCTTAAGCCAAAGGTTTTCCTCTCAATCCCGCTATGAAAACTAAGTCCGCCATCAATACGGGGCAATCATTGGGAGGGATTTGCGTACACATTGCGTATACGCATTATTATCACATTGCACATGACGAAATCACCAGCCGAAAGTGGACTGTCAGCACATAGTAAATTTCAATAAAAGAGACAGGAGAGAGAGAGTGGGAGAGACTGGGAGGAGAGTGTGAGATCTAATGCGAAATGGATCATAAAGTTTTTACAGCATTGCCCCCACTCAAGTGGCCATAATTAATTGTTTTTACGACACAAGTTACAGCAATAATGTCCATCACACACACACACACACACACGCACACCGCAATCAAAACAAACAGCAATGAAACAATCAAATAGGCCCCCTTATAGCAGAGGCCAGGCCACAAGAGTGAGAGATAATAAACATAAAAATTAAATTTCGCTCTTTTCTCAATTTCGTGTCGTGCCAAAAATAAACAGCCCGAAGATATATATGTGTGTGTGTGTGTGTGTACGTGAGATAGGTATAAGTGGAACTATATATAGGCTGCCTAAGAGTACACTCGACTGGCAGTTGCTCTGCCCCTACGAGGCGTATACTTAATATAGGAATTCTTCGTTTATAGAGTAGAGTCAATGCCAGGCAGGCCATGTTTATATTTACAGGGTATGCACAAACTGAATGAAATCAAACATAAAGCATTAAATGTGAATCTGAATATTCGTGAGGGCTGCACTTCGAGTTGGGCTCGTACATGACCTAGGCAGAGACAGAGGCACAGGCAGACGGCCCTTGACCTTGTGGGCGTGTACTAACCAACTAGTAGATGTCTCTGTGTGTGTGTGTGTTAGAGTGGTTGCCTGTGTGTGTGTGTGTGGGTGAAGTGTTGTTGAATGATTCGGCAGGTTAGCTTTCGAATAGGTTGACTAAGTGTTGGCACAAAGCGTTTTCTTTCCGTGTAATTGCTGAGCATGTGATTTGTGAATATTCATCAAATATTATAGCGGGTACTCGTACATACATATAGATACATATGCTAAGCTCTTCTACGAAGCCAACTAACAGCTGAAAAGCTGAAAAGTAAATGGTTTTCGGTTTAATGCAGTTTCAAGCGGTTTCGTTTATTCTTTTTTTTCAGTTTACTTTTTTGTAAGCGAAGTGTCGATATTTTATAGCTGACTATATAGTCGGGATTTATATATATACATATTTATTTGAGTCTATTTCTCTTTATATTTACACTGCAATTTTATAAGGATTACATTTATTAGGTTATTGAATAAAGTTATTTAATTTAATTATTATTGTAAAATATTTAATTTCATCATTTTATTGTATTTCTTTTTTATATTCCTTTTTTCACTTTCTATTCGTATTATTCGTATAATTTTTATGTAATTGTGTGCTCATGAAATGCATAAATTATATATTCAGTGTGTAACGATTTCATTTGCTTTCGAATTTCGCGCATTTCTCCGTGCCACGCTGCGTATACTTAATTTTGTCACACTTCATGCACTCATCTCAAACGACATTCTCTGTCTATATTTATATACACAAGCGTTTCTATATAGACCCCGTACAAGTATTTTCTTCTTTTCTATCCCTGCCGCAGGACAACTTTGGCGCGACCTTAGTGCGGCATCCAGTGTCAGCCACGGGTCGGCTACGTAATATTTATGTGTTTCATTGTTTGCCGAGTAATTAGCGACTGTTTCGCATAGTTTTTTGTTTCGTTGAAGCTCGCACAGAAATCAATAGAACTCTATTCAGTTTGACAATCACACACACACACTGCACACACACACACACACACACACGTCGGTGTTCACACGCCTGACCCAGCGCAGATAAGGCCCACACTCATATGATTCGAATTTAGCTTACAGCTCGAGCAATGAATATGAATAAATGCGAATGCGAATGCGAATGCGAATACGAATACGAATACGAAATACGTCGCGAAAACGTTTTGCCAGCGCTGCGTTTGAAATTCGACTGGCAGTCGGCAAGCTTTTCCGCGGCGTTTTTCCGCCGAATCTCGCGGGCAATACGCTTTTCATTAACTCAAATATGACGGCATCAAATTTTCAAAACTTGCACTTGGCGAATATGTAAAATGTACAGCGAGCGAAGACAAGAACACGTAAACGCAAATGAAAAACGTAAAAGAATATGAAAAACGTGAAAGAAAAGCTTTCGTCACTTGTTGCGCATACGCCGTGTGGCCCGTGTGGCACAATACACGTTTCCTGCAGCGCGTCGCGAGGCGACCTTAGCATTAGTCGTCGTCATTCGCTTTATATTGCTAGTTATTAAATATTTATTATACAATTTATGGATTTTTCATTCGCCGCCCGAGAGCACCGCTCATTGCGGCAAATTAACGTCGAATGAAACGAAATGTTAGCCGGATACCCGCTGCTCCTACGACTATCGTATCACTTCGGACTCCTTCCTATGTACACGGCGCGAAGGCGTACGACAAACAACACCCACAACGCAACAACAAACAACGCGGGAACAACAACAAACAACGCACTAAAGCGATAGAGAAAAAAAACAGAAGCAGAAAAAACGTAACAACAACACTAACAATTTTATATGAATAGCACCTGCCTGCGATTCAGGTACGACTATCAGATATCCTGTACTGAGTAAAGGTACTGCAGCATGACAAAGTTTTGCTTTGGAGAACTAATGAATAGTTTGTGATTGATGGAAAGTGACAAATGAACTGCAGATAAAAGTCTCATTTACTATACTTTGGAAGTAACCTTCTATAGCAGCAGATCATATCACAGTAGTAGCAGTTACTACTGCAGTAGCAACAATAACAAAAATATCTATAGAAGGTACACTTAGCAATGCAGTAGCAGTTCCTTTAGTAGCAACAGCTTCCAGATCAATACAGTAGCAGTTTCAGTAAAACTTGATGGAGCTAGGCCGATACAATTTCCGTACAAACTCCTAGTAGCACTTAGCAGTAACACTTAGTAGTAGCACGTATCAGTATGTATGGTTATTTATGTATGGTTATCGAAGCAGTCAATACTTTATATTCAAATGGAGCTGGAGTAACACTTACTGAAGCAGTCACAGTTTCTATCACAGTATCCGTAGCAGTAGCAGTTTCCATGAAAGTAGCAGTTACTACAGTACAGTCTACTGGAATGGAGCTGCTTCAAGTCGAAAGCATTCAGTACCTCAGAAATGTAACAGTTACTAAAGCAGTAGCAGTTACAAGTTTCTCTAGTCGTAGCAGTAACAGTTACAGTTACAGTTAGTAGTCACAGTTTCTTAAGCAGTATCAGAAACTGAAGCAGTCAGAGTTTCTAAAGCAGTACCAGTTACAGTAGCAGTTTCCATGACAGTAGCAGTTACTGCAGCACTGTCTACTGGAATGTAATTAATCCATGTCGAAAGCATGAATAACCCCAGCAATGTAGTACTTAATCAAACAGTAGCAGTTACAAGTTCCTCTTGGCGTAGCAGTAACTGTTACTAAAGCAGTCACAGTTTCTATAGCAGTATCAGTGCAATTCCCTATTTCAGTAACTGTTACTGAATCAGTCACAGTACCAGTTGCAGTAGCAGTTTCCATGACAGTAGCAGTTACTACTGTCTGCTTGAAAGGAACTACCCCAAATGGAATTTCACGCAGTACTCCAGCTAAACATATTTTTTGTTATTGCGCTTGTATTGTTGTTCCACTTTATCCTGTTTGTTGCTGCGTGCTTTTTCTAGCGTTTTATTGATTATGTTCTGCCGCCTGGCCAGCTGACAATTCCCGTAGCTTCCGACTCGACCTCGACTGGGGCCGGGACTAGCGACAGTTGGGCTAGGTATCTAGGGATGTGGAGTGGGTTGAGGTTGAGAAAGTATGGGAATTTTTGGACAGGAGTCATTCGCCTTTTGGTCGCTTTAATCTGTTTTCCCTTTCTGGTCTCGTTTTCTTTTGTGTCTTTCGGCTGTTTTGTGTGCGGTTTCTGACTAATTTGCAGCCATAAAACCGCTGAACTTACTAGGCCAGTTTCATAGCTAATTTGGCCACGTGCCACACGGCGGAGCAGGAGGAAAGGAATTACAATGACACTTAAGAATATAATGAGAGAACTGCGAAAAACTAATGAAGTGTCGTTGGAAAAGTCTTTTGTGCGCAAATTATTTCAAATGCCCGAGGAGAAAAGGAAATTATTACTCATAATAAAAATGAAAATCAGTAACGATTTGCATAAGCAATAAATATTTATTTAACTTTCTGCGTGTTGACAAACTGATTTCGTGGCTGTTCTAAATACAGAAGAGTTTGAGTTCTGTTGATCTGCTGGCATTATTTATGAGACATTTGTTTAGCCTGTCATGCGGCATCTGTCATGTGCCGTGTGCTGTATGTGGCATGTGGCGTGTGGCATGTGTCATGCGGTCTCAAATGCTTTGGCTCAGCAGCAGCAGCAATAACAACACGTGATTTACATGCGCTCAAGCTGCAGGCGAACAGCTGAACAGCTGAACAGCTTCTCCCGCAGGTAATCCCAACTGCATTGCCTCCTGCATCCCTCCCCGTTCCCTCCCCCCACACTCGGATCAAGTGCTGGGCAAAGCCTTAAAGCTGAATCAGCATTGTCCTGGCTAAAACTGCAGTCGCTTCGTTTTTATGACTTGCCACAAAAGTTTCACAAAGGCAACACGCAACTGCCACATGCAACGCAGCGCTGGGAAGGTGAAGACAGGCGCACTCAAGTGGCATAGCCGAACTGCTGAATACGCTGCAGATAGAGGCTAATAAACTGACTGTTAAGTAGTATTTACTCTGGTATATACTGTCTCCTTTTGGTATTTTAAATAGCCACTAAAAATACTCATGAACTATATACCAAACTCAACATGCACTGCGCCTGCAGGTGACGCCCATCTGAATGGTAATATCTGGCTATAAATAAGTGCATTCAGCTGACACGCTCCACCATAATAAGCATACTCTGGAAGGCAGCGCCGTGGGGTATACTACAATATAAAGTAGCTACTACTTACTAACTCGACTGTTGCCCCGGCAACCGAGCCAAATGAGTTCCAGCCATAAACAACTTAGCAAAGTGCCGACTGGCACTAGGATAATGCACGTAAATGATCCAAATGAAATTCCTTGGCTCGTAAATTTTAAATGAATTAGTTAGCATGACTTTTTCACAGAGAAAGAGAGAGAGAGAAAGGGAGAGAAAGGGGAGGGAGATAGGGAAAACCGGATTGGCGCGAACTTAACTAAAGCGTTATGAGTTGTTTAAGTAGTGCATAAATTACAACTGGAAGGGAAGCAGGGTAGGAGCAGGAGGGGCCTTGGTAAATATTCATAATTAGTTCAAACAAAGAGAGAAATAAATTAATGAGGAACTATTAAAGGTCATTAGCTGCCAGAGAAGTTATGCTTATTTATTCCTGTATTTATATATTTACCTATTTAGTCATTATATTATATATTTATCTGTTTGCCTATTTATCATTCTATGTATTCATATATTTATCTTTACATCTATTAATGTATTCATCTTTTTATGGATTTTTTTCATTCATCTATTTATTTATTTAGTATTAAATCAATTAATTGTATCATCAATTCACCTATTTATATATGTATCTGTTTATATATTTATATATTCACTTATTAATCACTTATCTATTTATCAATGACCTGACAATCAATTTGTCTATTCATCAATTCATCTAATAATCTATTTACCTATTATCTGTTTATCTTTACATATAATTATTTATTATCTATCAATTAACTATTTATTTACTTATCTAACTGCCTTTATATCTGTTAATCTTTTTATATATTAATCTAATTATCTATCTATATATTTCACTTTTCAAATATTTATCTATTTATTTTTTTAGCTTTTTTTCTACTTATAAATTTTTCTATTCATCTATTTATCATTTATTTATCTATCAATTCACCTATTCATAAAATAATCTATTCATCAATTCCAATTATTTATGTTTTTATCATTTTATCTAAATAAAAATTTTTTTATTCATCTATTTATCATTTATTTATTTTTATCAATTCAACTATTTATAAAATTTTATATTTTTCCATTTATCTATTTAACTTTTTATCTGTTTATCTTTTTATTTATTTATCTTACTATTTATTTATATACGTTTATATTAATTTATATATTTCTCCCTTTATATTTGTATGTATACATTTACCTACTCATCTATTTATCTGATTATAATATTGACTGACCTTTATTTTCACTATTAGCCGATTATGTATTAGCTGATTATGCTCATGATAAGTGGGCAGTTATCACTGTGGGAAGAGACTCCCAGGTCTCCCACGCTGTTCGAACCACTCTAGCGACGCCTCTGGGCTTGTCAGCAGGCTGAAAGAGCTCGTCACAAAGTTGTCAATGTGCTGCGATAGCGATAAGCGCCAATGATTGATATACGATATACAATACGATTGTTGGCCCAACTAAAGAGACACAGACGGCGACAGACAGTGGGGAAGTAAGTGCGGGGGGAGTAGATGTAACCCACGGAGTATCTGTAGTTCCGTCTGGGGGCACTCCCGACGTCATGAAGGCTTATCGGCGCCCGATAGATAGATAGATCGATTCATGGATACGTCATCATTCACACCTCCGAATGCGTATTTGACGCGTTATTTTCAGCAGGGGCTTTACGCACTTTTCACTGCTGTCCGCAGCAGAAAATGGGAAGACCACAAGAAAAATGTTCCCGAATTTGCAATTTAACGAGCCGAGGGAAAGGGAAAGAACAAAAAGGGACGCACAACGAAAACAGTCTTGAAAATGCAAGTAAATCTTTTTGTGGCAGCTTTTCGGCTGCTTCACTGACAGCTGCTTTTCACCAGTTTATTGCTTCGCCACGCCCACCGCCCCCCGTCGCCCCTGTTATGGGCGCACTACATAAATTACAACGTCATTCATTTCCGTCATAAAATTGAAAAATGTTGTGCAAATTACGCGTAAATAAGAGAAAAAGGCGCCAGCGAGAAAAACGAGAGAAAAACGCAATGAAAATGCGCGCGGCAGGAAAACTACACGCTATTTATGCATGAGTTTCCACACACTGCTTCGCCGGTTTTTTATGGCTGGCGCAGAGATGTTTATGGCGACACCACAACTATATCTGCAGCTGCATCTGCGGGATGCCGGACACACAAACACACACGCAGATAAACGCACACAGATACATTTGCCGGCACTTTTAATAAGAGTTTCTAGTTGAATTACAAATGATTTTTTAAGTACTTTGAAATTGTTGGGGGTATTGCACAGTGATATAAAGAAGGAGAGATATATAATGAATAAAGGATAGAGAGATGTATTTAAACGTTAACTTTATACTAATCTGCAGAGGGAATGTCCGGCTTATAAGTTATATATATTTTGAAGTATATAGTATTGATATAACTTGGTCGCATTTAATATATTCTCGACATCCGGGCTATAATATAAATTCTTGTTACCAAATTTGGTGCATCTAGCTCTAATAAATTCTGATTTTTAGGATCTCATACGGATACACAACAAGACAGACGAACAATAGACCTACAACGGACAGACAGATCGATAGATGTGCAGCCAAACAGGCAGACTTACAGACAGAGAGACAGATAGAAATACAGACAAACAGACAGGAAGAAAGGGAGACAGACAGAGAGACAGGCAGACAGAAAGACAGACAAGTAGACAGACAGAATGAACGAAAGAAATACGGACACACGGACAGACGGGCATACAGTTAGCAGACAGCCAGACATACAAGCAGACAGACAGACAGAAAGAAGTAGACAAACAGAGAGAAAGACAGATAGATAGACAGTCAGGCAGACAGACATGGCTTTATTGATTCAACTGAAGATGCTGATGAAGAAATATATGTCACACTTTATAAGATCGGAATTACTTCTTGGTTAACAAAAAGACATAAAGTATACGAGTAGATCTTATCAAAACTGAATACTACCACACAAATTTGATTAGGTTCTATAAAAGCATTCCAATTAATTAAATCCCAGTATTTTCTTTATTTCCAATTAAAGAATTTCCAACACAACTGGGCCACTTAACAAGTTTCCCAACTTCTTTGCCCTTTCAAACTTCCTTGACCTGATGCAAGACAAACCAATTGGCCAATTTGCTTGGGTCATGAATGTTATTTGTGGTTTGTTGTTTGCATTGACAAGATCCGATAGATGCTGCCTGTAGATTATGCACACCACAACTCATATGCTGACAGATTTGTGAATGCATATTTGCATAACTGCCTCCACACATACATATGCAATTACCACACACACACAGACACGCACGCACACACGCACAGGCTCTTTCTCGGGCAAGCAAATGTGCTGATATCTAAATAATTTGTGGCCTGCTGACACAGTCGCCATAAGCCCTCATAAATGACCCCCTAGCACGACCCCTGCCCGCCTGCTCTAGCCATTTCAAAGGTCAACCAGAGCAAATGGCCAAACAATGAGTCCCCTCCCCACCCAAATCCCTGCCAGAGCAAAAACCAATTCGAGAGGCCTGCAAATTTATGCTCGATTGTTGTGCTCGGACTTCAAGTCCAAACTGCCAGAGAATCGGGTCAACTCACCCATGTAGTCGCATTGCAATGGCTCCGGTGGCTTCTCGTGCAGCTGTCGGAGCCAGTGCATCAGTGTGGCCAACTTGCTGCGCCTCGTGTTGGTTCTCTCGCAGTTCAGCACACTCGGCTCGAACTCGAAGCTGACTTCCAGTGCCTTCTCCATGACGTTGCTCAGCATTCTTAATCCTGATTTGCTTTCTAGTATTTTAGTTTGGTATTTCTTCACTTTTTAAAGAGCAGCACTTGTTAAATTCAAGCAGAACTACGCGTTGTTCAAACTGAACTGGACTCTGCTTGGCTCTGCCTCCTCTCGCAGGCTGTCGCAGCTGTTTTCGATAAGGTTCCACCTCGTGTCTATCGTAAATTTAGCTTTAAATCAGCAAATTGTCAGATAGCCCACAACGCCAGACGATGCCCGGAACGCCTCCCATGTCAATCAAAACAGGCAGTGGGTATTTTTTTCGACAGCTTTTCAATTACTCACGGCCCCAAAAACAAATCGAAACTGGAGAAGTGTGTAAAGGAATGGAAAGGGAGGGGATGGTGGTGAAGGGGGCTGGGCGAAGAAGGAATCACAAATTTCACATAAACATAAAAAATCCCCAGCTAATTTTTGCTGTCATTATTCATTCGCCGGGCTCTGCAAAAGAGGCGTCCATTGTAAAATTTAATGGTGATAAATCAGGCAAATAATTCAAGCCAGAACACCCCCTTCTCTGTGTGTATGGTGTGTATACTATATATAGAGGCCATATAGTACGATGTCTGTATGGAAGTTGTCGTTGGCATCACAAAAGTCTCGCTTTCATCATGCAAAAATGCAAATATCATAAATTAATGCAGATTTCTGAGAGCCGGGTGGAGAGGGGGCAGCTGTCAATGATAATGCCACTTTATATGTGCGGCATTGTGATACCCTGTATCAGTGAAGAAGGGTATATAAGTTGCTTTGAAGGACTTGCACATTTTCCAAAGTATAAGTGTCATTTTAAAGGGTATTCCCAGTTAGTTAGTTGCCTAATTTGCCTGGCTTATTATTTATGCAATTGTTAAACTAAATTATTGTGCTCATTCACAATTGTCCGGTAATTAGAGCAACTTTTGCATTATTCAAGTGAAGTCTGCTATTCATTTGACTAACAAATTTTGCACTCGATTTATATTTCCACATCCGTTGCTGCGGTTCCTAAACGCATTTAGTGGTCAATCTTGCGGTTAGGAAAACCTCAAATATGTTATAGTAAATGACAGTTTCAACAACAATTTCATGAGTGGGCAAAAGTAGCTGGATATACAAAAATTTAATATACAAAAGTAGGTTATGTATTCAGTTTAAATTAATGAAATTTTATTCATTTTATTTATTTGATTTACAGTATGATAAAGGCATCTTAACACTCTACTTAAAGAAGTTTCTGCTTATATCATTTCATGAAGTCTTCTGTATTGCATAAGGTCATCATTCATATATTTATTTAAAATAAATAATATTGTATAAAAGACATGCATATTTCACATATCTTTTATATTTTCTTGATCAGCATATCAGTCTATTCGCCCATTTTCTTTGTCTGTTTTGGGCTTGAAAATATTGAATATATATATATTTTGAAATTATTGTGTTTGTATTTTAATTAAAGAGAGAACACCCAATTCATAGAAAAATGGAAGAAGAGAGAGGGAAAGAAACTAAGAGTAGCGTGAAGTACAATAAATATATTTTAATATTATATATATTTAACATAGCTATTCAGCTTCATTCAAGCTCTATTGCATTCGACTGATAATTTGTTTACTTGTCAGACATTAAGTGCTAGTTAGTCTAGTTACTTCTGCATTATCCTAGTCCCCTTCTCTTTATCCCTCTCTCTCTATCTTTTTTATAATTACCTTCCTTCTCTGACTTCCCCTCCCTTTTCTTTATGTCTTAATCTTATGTTAAAGTATTTATTTTATTTTATTTAGTATTTTAACTTCTTCCTTCATCCATTTCCTTGCCATCTTCGACTTTTTGATCTTTACGCTTTCCCTCTTTCATTCTCTTACTTTCTCTTAAGCCATCCTGCCTTTATTTAGCTCCTGTTCTATATTTAAATGTGTTCTAATTACGCTCTATCAGCAGTTATCACGTGTTGGGGACCCCCAAATCGAAGTGGAGTGAACGATAAACATGATGACTTCGCACTTTCACGCACAATCGAGTAATCAAATTTAATACTATTTGGACAGTGGACAAGAAGGCGAGGCAGGTGGGCAATAGACATACTTCAGTGTATGTATGTGTGTGTGGCAGTTGTTGCACATGACGTGCTTGACAGGCTGCAACAAAGTTCTGCAATTGCAATTTCTGCTTTGCGACTTGACTAAAGAAATGTCTAATTAAATATTAATTATTAAACAACAACAAGAGGCTGCTGCTGCTGCCATGTTGCGCTAGTGCCGCAGGGGCAGTGGGCAGTGAGTGGGTAGGCGAAGGGGTGGCCAGCCGGCATATAGACTTCATTTCTTCTCTGGCTTGGCCTCAACATCTTTGGCATTTCATTTTATTTGCGCAAACCTCGCTGTGCACCCGCTCCTCCCACCTCCTCTCCCCCTCTGCCATATGTAGTAAAAAATAATGCCGCGGACTGCGGATAAGCAGAAGGCTTGCAACATAAAAAGACGTAGGCGGCAACGGGGCGTGGCAGTTGGCGAGTGCAGGCACATAAATAAGTGACATGTGGGGACCCAAAGGGGGTTCAAAGAAGGAAGGGAGGGACATGCAAGCAAGCATGGGAGAAGGGAGAAGAGGGAGGGAAAGAGAGAGGGAGAGAGAGGGGGAGATAGGGTGGAGAGGAGAGGGAGAGCAGTCGCTGTTAACAATGACATTAGTGGCACGCTTTGGGCATGCATTAAATACTTTTATTGTTAGACTTTTTCGCATACGCACAATGAGAATCGCATCATATTTTCAACATTTTAATGGCACCCCCATAAATAAAAGAGCCTGCCAGATAAAAAAAGCGGATTCCACGTGCCTATTAAAATTTCTTAATAGAATATGCAATGACTGTAGGCAGGCAGAATAATGGCTAAGTTATTATAACAATTTTATTTAATTGGTTGTTAAAGAAAACGAGGGAAATGTTAAAGAAAGCTAAAGGGAACAAACTCAACTGCAGCTGAATCCATCAGTAAACAGTAAGTAACTTGTAAATATCATATCTTGCAACTCTCTCTCTCCCCCTCTCTCTCCCTGCCTCTCTATCTCCACCCTACTTCCTAGTACGTGACTTTGCTCGCGTCTATAAAGTTTGTTTGCACTTGCTGTTGCAGTTGCGTTATGTCACTGCATTCGTAAACGTTTCGTTAGCCAGGCAAAACTTCAAAGGCAATCTATGCCTAGCCTGCTCTCTCTATCCCTTTCTCTCTCTGTCTCTGTCTCTTTGTGTTAAGGGTATTCCGTGCTTTATACGTTTAATAAACTGCGCTGGCAATGCATACTTGCTCAGCTTCATTCTGGCTGTCAGTTGAATGCCTTAAACTGCTTTATCCGACTCACTCAAGGAGCTACGCAGAAGGAAGCCACAAGGAAGCCGCAACACGGACATGACATAATAACAAAGATGCAAGAATGGAGATTAGTTCAAAGCAAATGCCAAGCAACTGACGCAGCGGCTAATTTTGTCGACTGCAGTCGGGCCTTGGCAGCAAACTCACAGTTGCCTCTCTTCCTTTCTCCTCCCTCACTCTCCCTCCCCCTCTCCCTTCCCCTCTCTCTCTCTCTGTGCTTGCCCCATGGGCCTGCCAATTGGCTGACAACTCCATTGCGAGACTGAGTTTGCTAATCTTTGGCAGCGCATCAAATCAATTGCCTGACCCTCGGCGCCAAGGTGCAGCAGACCGAGCGCAGAGTTCAAGGCCAAGTTCGGGGGGAGGGGGCTGTCCGGCCGCATTCATATCAAAATTGTTGCCAACTTTGCCAAGCTGTAAAAGTCAACGGAAAAACACCTGCAGCTTCAATTGCCATGTCTGCGCGGCCATAAATTGTGATAAATGAAGTGACCCGTCATGTTGTCGGGCTACTTATCAATGTTACCCCCCGCGAAATGGCGAAAAGGCAACGGCAAACGGCAACACCCGCACAATAATTTACACATTTGGCACACGGCCAGCTCTGGTTAGAGATAAAAGACAAACAGAAAGTCAACAACAACAGCAACAGCAAAACACGTAGATTTCTGACTGTTGCTTGGCTGGATTGGCTTAAGTGTGCTGGGTATTTCCTCAGCAATTGCTTGTCTGTCTGCTTAGCTCTGGGACAACTTATGCCAAGATGTAATTGATAAGGCGATGGCACAAGAGAGTTAGCAAGGGCAAAGGCACAAGCAACCAGTGTTGCACAATTACCCAACGTAATATTACTACTGAATATTATTTAACTTGAACAACCAAATTGTGGATGTCTGGACGATTGGACACAGTTCCAGCTGCTACTGTCGTTAAATCTTACTCACAAACACTTATATTTGAATTATATTTTGTTAAAATAAGATTAACTTAGATAAACTAACTGTACCAGTGTTGGACAATCAGCCAATGTAATAAAACTACTGTATTTTGTCTGGCTCGAACAACCAATCTTGACGATTTGACACAGTTCCAGCTGCTACTGTTATTAAATCTTACGTATTTTAATTTT
The DNA here is from genome assembly GCA_018151435.1 of Zaprionus africanus. NCBI lineage: Eukaryota > Metazoa > Arthropoda > Insecta > Diptera > Drosophilidae > Zaprionus > Zaprionus africanus. The sequence goes on from JAECXB010000118.1 coordinate 11,837,207, forward strand.
ATTTTGTTAAAACAAGATTAACTTACAATAGATGAACTAACTCAGAACGAGAGTTCTATGGCCTTCCATATTTTGTTATGCTCAGTTTTTCTAAGTTAAAAGAGTATTATAACTCTGTGTCAAACCCAAATACATTTCAAAAGAAGAATAAGTCGTCTTCAACCCCAGACAGTCTACTCATTATCAACAATCGAGTTTATAGAGACATGCTCTTTGGTGTGTTTGTTCGTGTAAATGATATCTAAGCTGATTTTCTAATAAAACCTTTATTCCGAACTATACTTTCATTGTTAGGTATATGTTTTGGTCTACTTATGTTATTATAAATATCGAATGTGTATATTATTAATGCCAAATTCGTAATTTTAGTTGCGGTACGTATGAAAATAACAAAAAAAACCTGTCAGTAGAAAAAGAAGAAGGGTAGAGAAGAGTCCAATCCGACACGTTTCGATTTATATACAGTGTAAAGCAATAGAAAGTATATGTCTAAAGTGAGGAATGAGTCAGCCCTGATAGGTAGAAAGACATACAGACAGAGAGGCAGTCTGATGGACATGGCTTCCCTGATGATGGAGATGCACAAAATGAATATAGATCCTGCAGGACTATAAGTTTTAAATGATAATCAATCAGTAAATTCAAAGTGGGAAATTGAATGTTAAGGCGCCGTGGATGTGGATGCCTAGAGGAGTTGAATGTGTCCGCACCCGGACGCAGATACGATTGCGAAACCGAGAGAGTTCTGCCACTACTCCCATGCACCTTAAAGATCCCGCCTAGGTCTTTAGAACTCTTCCCTGACTAGCAAGAGGATATGCAGCACCTTGATTGTGGCATTCACAGTCACACTCACATTCACACTCACATTCGGCTGCAGATTTGTTAGCTATGCTGGCCGCATACGCAATTTCATTGTTTTCTTTCATGCATATGCAACAGCATCAAACGCTGCATAAATTATACGCCGCGTTGCACGTTGCCAGCCAAGCCGAGCCGAGCCGAGCTGAGCTGAGCTGCTGCCCCCTTTTATTGACTTTTTTTTTTGTGAAGCGTGCGCTGTATAAATATTAATTAACAGGCAGCTGCTGGGAATCTCTCCACATCGTCTACATCGATCAGTGGGTCAAAATGGCGGCTCGAGCGGTGCTTGGCCCAGTCTTAAGTAGCTTTTTGTGGGTCACTTGCAGCATAATGATGAGGGAGCCACCCATCTCTTTCTCTCTTCGGCTCTCTTTCAGCGCTTGCCACACGTCGCTGGTACTATAAATTTTAAATTATGTTGCAATGCCGTCGGCGGCTTAATGTGCGCTGTGCCAGGCGCTGTTTTATTATTTGCGAGCTAAACAGGCGTGGCAAAATAGCTTTAATTATGAGAGATACAGATGCCAAGAAAGCGCTCCAAGGAAGCTGCTGCAGATCAGTCCCTCTCTCTCTCTCTGTCTGTCTTGGACTAGAAATTGATTTGCAATTTGTGTATTTCGCATTGACAATGAAATGGCAATCAAAGTCACGTGTTGGCAGTGCCAGCTGCTAAATTCGCATGTAAATTGCCACTAGGAAGGCAGACAGAGCAAAAGAAATACAGATAAAGCTACAGAGGCACGGAGGCGGCCCGCAATCATCAAACAGCACACGAAACATGTCAAGGCAAGCAGCAAGAAATAGAAATGGAGGGGGGAAGAAGTACAACAAGAGAAAGAAAGAAATAAAACAATATCTGTAGAGAATCTCAATGATTGCCAGGCGCAAATGCAAATGCGAAAGCAAAAGGCAAAGGGCCTTTTATGCCACACACAATTGCATGCCAAAAATACCAAAAATACCTGAAAGGTACCCGCTATACCCCCCCCCCTCACCTGCCCGCCCCGCTTAGCTTTGCTAATTAGCTTGTACTCACCTTTGCCGGGTCCATTGGCTGTCTGCAGCGAGGACATCGGTATGGCCAGACAATTGCGCGCCGTCACAGGCAGATCCAGATCCTGTGGCGGTTCAGAGCGCGGACACGGCGTATACGCAATCTTGCTGCCACGTCCCGGCGTCGGACTGACACGTGCATGGCGACCCCCGCCGACGCCAGCGCCGCCACCACCAGCCAGGCGCTCACTGGCCATGGCTGTCGGACCTGGAGGACGGAGCTAGGCCAGGCCAGATGCTGCGCCGGTTTAGGCCAACGGTGCCTGCTGCTGCATGCGGCCTGCACAGAGATTCCACAGAGCCGCTGCCAATAAAGCCAACTGCATGCGGAAGCTCCGACCGCGAGCGAGGCTAAGGATTCACGCGACAAGGACACGCGGCAAGCGTTCGTTCGGTCCTTCGTTTGTTCCTTCGTGCCTTCGTTCGTCCTGCAACCGACTGCTCCGCGCTGCACTTCACTTCACTTCATCTCCAAGAATACCAACAACAACTACAACAAGATGGATGAGGGTAACAACAACTACAACAACAGCAACAACAATAACAACAACAAGCAGTGCCAAGCACGAGGCGACACCAGACAGTGCAACGCGCAGCGCAACTTTCCCAAACAAAATCCTGGCAACAACTGAGCAGAGGCGCCAGCAGCCGACGCAGACGAAGGCAGCTTCTCGGCAGAGCCCGAAGAGGACCGACGACAGCTCGGAGCAAAACAAAACAACAAAACAAAGAGCAAGAGGCAGAAAAACGAAGCATCCGCCTCGAGTGCTGCATGGCGCGTTGCACTGCGCGAGCTTTCGCGTTGTTTGCTTTGCCTCGCAGCTTTTTTCATTCACAAAAAAATGCAGCAGCGTTGCCAGAAAGTTGACAGAAACGAATGGTATTGGGACGGCGGCGCAGAGCTTTGGCCACAATGTAAAGCTTTTCAAGCTAAAGCAAGTTCAACCAAATAGAAAAAAATATATTTTTACACTCTTCGACTTACAGGGTATGCTAAGTGGGTGCAAATCCAGGTAACAGGCAGAAAGAGGCGTGGCAGAGCCCACAAAGTATATGAATTCTGGATCAGCATTAACAGCTGAGTTGATATATTCATGTCCGTCAATCTTAAAATCTCTGAGACTTCCAAACCTGGTAAGAATTATTGAATTCAGATCAATTTTATTTAAGACATCGAAGTTCAAGCGTGTTTTATTTACTTTAACGTTCATTTTCGATAAGTGCATTCAGTAACATCTTCCAAATAATATCTTTAAATTAGGTGACGAACGGATCATAAACATGAAAGTTATCAAAGAAATATTTTTAGTGGAGTGCTGATTTCCCGCCGCCAGCAAGTATGCAACACAAAATACAATAAGTACAGAATTTGAATACAATACTTGTAGTAGGTATATAACAGTCGAGAAAGTGCGACTAAAGCTTTCGGTATTGTTTAAGTTCGCGTAAAAGGACCAAAAAGCGGAAAACAAACAGCAAATAAAGCTTTTTCCAATTCTGAAGCCTTCTTGGTGCATTGAAAAGCTTTGCTACTCTCCACTTCCACCCAAAGATGGCGCCAACAAAAAAATAAAACTAGTATTTACCACATTTGTTTGTATATTCTGTGTTTGTCTTTATTGGTTTTTCTTTTTGCCTGTTAGATAGAATAGAATTGTTATTAAAATTTCTTTTGTTTTCTTTGCATTGTTTTTTTGCTTCTTTTCTTCGCCATTTCTGCCCGCTCTCTTTGATTTCGGGAGTCGGTTTAGTTGCTGAATTTGATTTGGTTTCTTCTTCTTCGACACTGAGTGACTTCAATAAATCGATCCGCCTAGTTCCAAATAGAGTTCTCTTCTATGCTGGGGGAAATTCATTAATAACTACAAGGGGGTACTCCTTGTACTTTTAGACTTGTCGTTTACAGCGCTTAGAAGTTAAAGTTTACATAAGTTCAGTTGTTCGGTTGCTTTTGATTACTCTGTGTGTGTGTGGGTGTGTGAGTGCTGTATGTATAATGACGTAGAAGTAAAGCTTTAGAATATTTGTATGATATAATATATACTATGTATGTATCATGTGATCATATATCATATACTCGATATATATATGTCACAACATTTAGGTTTTTAATCGGTTTGCGCTTAAAATTATCAGCTCACGAGCTGTGATTCGCTTTTCTTTTCAGTTTGCTATATTCTCGCGTTGCTTTCTCTTAAAATTCGATGCCGTTATTCTTCTTTGCGTTTGAAGAAAATTCAAACAATTTTGCAGTCCACAAAATGTTGCAAAAACCCAGAAATATTTCTCTGTGTGCTTGAGATTTGTTGTGTGTGAGTGTCAGTGTTGCCGGCTCAGCTTTTTCCACGTCAAATCTAGCTTTTTTTTAAAGTTCCACAAACACCAAGGCGAGGAATGACAAGGCAAAAACATACAAAAATGTTGCATACTTTTAGGAGCTCACTTATTTTAAATTAATATAAAACTATTTCATACAAAATTTAAGTTTTTACAAGGAAGGTTCCTATTTTTTAAATGGTTTTAATTAAATATATATGTATTAATATTATCAACTCATGAAATACAACCTTTACGGCCTGTACAGATCGAAATAGGGTAATTTAATTTGTTTAAATTAATTTTTATATGTGCCAGCATCAATAAATATTGAAATATGTATTTAAGAATGGATTAATGCAAATATTTTGGGTCTTTATGTTCTTTTTATTCCCATTATCATTTACCAATCTTTAAAATCGGCGACACAGAAACGAAAGTCAACCGGAACAATCGCATTTATTTAAGTATGTAAGTGTGTTTTTTATATCTATAGGTAAGGTATCATATATGTTTTTTCAAGGCCTACAATTGCTTTTCCATTCAAGTTACTTTTCGATCAAAACCTGTCTAACATCAAGAAGTTCTATAAAACTAAGCACAACATCAATATCTGTATCCTTTGGTATATATATGTATCATATAGTTCAGTTATCTGCGTTTAACTTTATCGATTACCCTAGACAATTGCTCAAGTGCGATTCTTCTATGTACAACAATCGAAAAATACATCAATATTATGTCAAGCAAATGCGAAAGTTTTTAGAATCCTTTAAAAGTTCTTGGTATTATTTCCTTTAGGGTGCAACTACTTTAACTTGACTGGGATTACATTCATATATATTTATATATATTTCATTATATGTAGGTACATACGGTTAGTTAATATGCGTTTGGTATGTTATTATTAAAAATAGGTAGCTTATGCGATTAGTTCAATCATGAAATCATTCGTTATAGGTGGACTTTTGTTATGGTTCGATACATCAGATGTATAACTTGATAAATTCATAGACACGGTGCAGGCGGTGTGGTTCCTCTTGTCGCGCTCTGGATAGCCGGACAGCCGGATAACTGGATAACTGGATTATCTGGACTCTAGAATGTCCCAAGATGTTACTTGACTTTCGGAGCTCGTCGACCAGTTTTTTAGAGTATTAAAAGGCCGAATCTATATGTAGAATTGTGTCTGTAAATGCGGAATTTGTAGCCAATCCCAAAAAAAAAAACCTGAAAAAAACAAATAAAGAAGCTAGCCTTGCAGAGGATAAAAGTAACTGAAATCGGTTGTTAACTCCAATTCCACTTTATCTTTCTTTCTGCAAAGTTAAAGAAAACTTAAAAAATCGTAGACTAAAAGAAAACGACAATTTGGTTTGTTTGTTTCGAGGTTTTTAAAATGTTTGTGTATTTTTTTAAAGAAATTTTCTTGTTTTTGTTTTTGTTGTTGTTTGTATGTTCCTGTTGTTTAGCTGTCTGTTGTTCTTGTTGTTTATCAATCTTTTACAATATAATATATATATATCTATGTAAATGTATATATGTTATATGCAATTCGACCAAAGCAAACACACATAGGTCTTGTAGGAGATGCTATGCATGCAATGCTGCTAGACGCCGGCAAATAGTGTAATATCTTTTATCTTTATCTTTAGGTTTTTCTCAAATTTCAACACTTTGCAAACAAGATTATAAATATTTAACACAATTTGTTATTCGTTTTGGATCTGGAGGCTGAATTTGTTCTATGGTTTCATTTCATTTTCATTTTTACTTTCATTTTCTTTTTCGTATTTTGTATTTTGTGTTTTGTTAGGCAAATCAGGCGATTATTTCAATTATTCAATTGGCTACTCGGTTCGGTATTCAATGCCGAAGCTCGAAGCTCGAAGCATTCATTCCCTTTCCGGACAACTTCCTGTAGTTATTTTGTTCGATTTTGTTGTTAACTTTCATTCGCGATTTGCAATGGAAATGCGTCACGCTAAACGCTGACGCGACAAAGATCGCCAGGGTTGCCCATGTGGTGCAAAGTAAAGATTCTTGTTCAATATCGCGCAGTAAACATTTGCCACAAAAGAATTCTGGCTTAAGATTTTTTCTCTCGTTTTTTCTTGTTTGTTTTGTTTTGTTTTTAAAGTTAGAAAAATTCGTGTGTTTTTTGTTGTTTTTTTTTTAGTTGTTAATTAAAGTTAAATTTAAGTTAAGACTTTGGTTTCAGAGACCGCATACACATAACTCTGCAGTTGCAGTTGTTTAAATCTGGTTTTAAAACTTGCTCAAATTTTGCTACAAAATGTTTTTCAGTTTTTTTCATATTTTTTGCCTTTTTGGTTTTGTTTAAAAAAAGTTATAGAAAAGTTGATTTCATTTTAGCGCATGGTGTTTCTTGTTGTTTTTTTTTTTGTTTTTAGCTTTGTTGTTGCCCGGGCACATTCCCAAAGATCAAGCGAACAAAAGTAATATATGCAAGTATATATAACCATTACAGTGTATATATTCAGTATATATATATTCCACCCAAACTTACAAACAATATAATAGTATTATTATGCTTTATATATATAGTATTAATATACTCACAGTTGATTTATGCAGTGGAGAAGAGTGAAACATAGACAGTGGCAAGTGGCAAGTGGATTGGAATGGAGAGTCGGGTGTGGTGTGGAGTGAAGTGGAGTGGTGAATTACGCCATGGTGTGGTGTATTAGGAAGGTTAGAAGACGTAAGCCGAGAGAGAGAAACAAGCAGAGAAAGGAAACTGGAAAACTTTTCGATATCAAACTAAACGAAGAACGAACGAACGCAAGAAATACAGTTCTTTGGGTGGTTTCGGTTTCTTCTCGAGCCCGGAAACTGTTCGGAGAGAGCTTGCAGAAGGCGGTGCGCATGCGTTTTAAGGGGAGGGGCTTGGGAAGTTGCCCATAAGAAGCTGACTTAAGTTAAACCATATACATACAGACATGCGTGTCTGTGTGTGCGTGTGTGTACGTTAGTGAGTGTGTGCCTTTTACTTTGCTTATACATTTGCATTTGCTTTCTTAATATTTACGACAATTGTGTCTTGCTTATTAGCTTATTCGCTTCTTTTGCCTAGTTTCTTGTTCATAATAATATAATTCTTTATAAATATACAATATTTATATATATATATATATTTATGTGTATATTGTTATTAATTTATGCTGCTGTTGTTGCTGCTGCTTCTTCTCCTTAGTCGTCTTCCTAGAGTTGTCTTCTTCGGCATCCTTTTTTCGTTATTCTTCTTCTTATGTGTGTGTTTGATGAAATCCTCCTCTTCCTCGTCCTCTGCTTCTCTTCTTCGTCTTCTCGCCTCTGCCTCGCATATAAATATTTAATTTGTATATTCATTATAATAAAATTATATTAACTTTAGCTTCTCCCATTCTTCATATTATTTATTCATATATATATAGTTGTATATGTATATTTATAGGGTAGTCAATAGTTTAACTTTGCTTAGCTTTTGCTGCCACTTAAGAACTAGAGAAATGTGTTTCATATGCGCAATGCTGGATCTGGAATATATATATATGCATATATATATTCCGTGGATTTGCTACAAATTTAGCTAACGCTGCCAAAAGCTCATTCCCTCCTTCTTCTGCTTCTCCATCTGCTCTTCTTCTTCTGCCTCCCTTACGCAGCGCGCGCCAAGCCCGACTCGGGGCAGCCGATACAATGCGATATATATATAGTATCTATAGCATATGCCATGCCACATGGGCACACACATGTGCGTATATACCCTATATATGATCTCTGCATGTAGTTTGTCGCGTTTCAGTTTGATTTCATATCGAAAATGTATTTGTAGTTGGTTTTGTTCTTGTTTTTTTTTTTTTTTTTTATAATCTTTATTTACTTTTTTTGTTGTTGTTTGTTTCTTTATATTTATTAATTTTAAATTTAAATATAATTTAATAAGAAGAATTTGTTGTTGTTTGATTTTACATTATTTATAATATATATATGTTGTATTTATAATATATTTTATTTCTGGTTGTGTGTGTGTGTAGGTGTAGGTGTAAGTGTGAGTAGTGTACGTGTGAGTGTGTCTGTGTGTGTGTGTGTATGGAGCTGTGGCTGTTCTTGTTGTTGTTGTTGTTGCTGTTGTGTGTCTATATAAACTTTGCCAGAATTTCTCGATTCTCGTTTTTCTCTTTTCGCTTTGCAAAAATTACAAATGTTTTGTTGTTTTTATTTTCATGTTTTTTTCGCCTTTATTTTTGCAACGATTCGACAAATGTTGTTTATACTTGAAAACAATTTAGTTTAACAAACGCTCCCGTCGCCAGATGGCGTGCTGCCGCCGCTACCTCCGCTACTGCCGGCCCACAGAGGGCGCTGCTGCGCTGCGCTGTGCGTTTGCCACAAAGTTCTGCTTGTTGTTGTTATTGTTGTTGTTGCTGTGTATGCGCGTATGTGTGAGTGTGTGTTGCCTGTATTTAAGTGTAATAGTTTAATTTTTACTTATAACATGCTTTTGTTGTTGTTGTTGTTTAAACGGTGACTTCTTTAAGTTTGCTGTTTTGTTGTTGTTGTTCTTGTTGTTGTTGGTTTTTCATTTTGCATTCTCTTGCATTAAAATTAAGTGTGTGTTTTGTATTTGTATTGGTTTTTGTTTTTGTTTTTTTTTTTCATAATTTTCATGTAATCTTTTCTGGGTTTTTTCTCATTTTTTGCTTTGTTTAAATTTTCTTGCTTTTTTGCTTATCTCATTTTACGCTTTTTCTTGACTTTCGATTTAAGTGTAAGTTTCTTTTGTTTTTAAGTTTCTTAAATGTTCTCTTGTTGTTTTATAATTTTCTTGTTGTTGTTTTTTGCTTAACTCTTTGTCGTTTGTTTTTGTTATTTGTTTGTTGTTGTTTTTTTTTTTAAGATCTTTTACTGGGGTCCATAGCAACAGCGTGGCGCGATGTCATTGCGCACAGCTACAGTCTTCGTCAACATCTTAAAAAAATAGAAAGGCTTAAAAAGAAATAATTTAACGCTTCACTTCGATGTCATCATAGTCACGAATTCTGCAAAGAGAGTAAGAGAAGAGAGATGTGATTAGTGCTAAAGATAAAGATAAGCAACGATAAGAATGAAGGTCAGTAGGAAAGAGAAGGTAAGGAGGTAAAGACGGGACTCTGCAACATTCATTAACTTGTTCATTACTTAATTTGGATTTAAATAGAATATATCCAACAATAAGCAGAAGAATTAGTATAATTTTATTCATTGGCATTTTCATTAGAAACTAAATTAGTCAATAAGCTAAACACTTGACTCTTTTGCATTCATTAATTTGTTTATTAGAAAATTAAATGTCATCAAATGGAACATATTAAATATATTGAAGAATTGCAAAGTGAGATTAACTGTTTCATTCATCAACATATTCATTACGAATTTCATTAGAATCCATTTACTGAAATTTCTAATGTATTATAGAAGAAGTTTAAAATAAACTGAAAGAGTTGCCAAACTAAATTGCGACTCTAATGAGATGCGTGTTCAATGCCAACACACTGCGGGCTCATTAGCTAGCTCATTGATTCATCATTAATTACTGCATTAATTACTAGAATTCTCAGTGAAATTCACACAAATCTCTGTAAACTAATCAAATAAGATGAATGCGCCAAGTCGCACGATCTGAGACGAACGTCCGCGATGAGAAACTACGCGAAAAGAACCCGCACAGCAAGAGGCCGAGAAAAATCCGAGGAAAATTTATTAAGTGCGCTGCCAGACGCGCCAGTTTATCAGAAGAACATGTACGAAATTAATAGAGGGGGGAAGAGGCGGGGGCACCAAGCAGAGAAGAGCGCAAATTCGCATGAACGAACTTTGAATACGCTACGCGTGAGACAGAGAACGATTAAGAGAGAGCGAAGGAAAAATGTACTCAATACAGTAATAACCCTCTGAGGGGAATTGATTTCTTTCCAGGAATCTGAACATCCCCATAACTAACTTGCTATTGGTAGAGTGAAGGGAGGGGGATGGGGAAACAGGGGCACTCTGTCCGTGTTGGCAATGTTCGCTTGCCGAAAATGCTTCCTCAAAGTATTCGGGACGTTCGTGTCCCCGATTTATCAGGTGTTTGCATGCAGCTACCAAAAATAAACACATGACACCCTAACCCCCCACTCCCCCTCTTCCATTCTATCTCTCTCACTTGCTCTCTTTCTCTTGCAACTGCATTGTTTTTTTCTTGTTCTTCACATGTTTTTCCTCCTCACTTGTTTGTTTTTAATTCTTTTTCTTTTTTTTTGTCATTTGCAGTTGGCGCGCATTTTTTACATTTTTGTAGCATGTGAATAACGGTTTTGGCCTCTGGGCGAGCAATACGTAAGGGGTGGCAGCAGAAGGTGAGGACGCAAGACACGTCACATGGCAGCACCTGATCGACAGTGTTAAGTGCAAGAAAGAGGAGGCGGACTGACACTTGGGGGCATTGATACCCTTCATTTCACTGAAGTAGCCTCTTCCTCTCCCTCCATTGACTGCGTGATATAAGAACTCTCGATTGAGATCATCTTTAAAAGTGCGATAAATAATTCATAATAAACGATTACGGAAAAGTACGCAGCAAGAGTTTTTCTTTATATTTGCTGTTTTTCTCGGTAAAAACAAATGTTTTCTTGTATTCTTTTTGCAGCACATTTTATGCAGTTTAAGAAGTTAATAAGTCTTTATTCAGTTCGGCTAAAGTATCTTATGGATGCAATATATAGAAGTGGGTCTATTTAACCCCCAACCCTCTTCCCCGCTCTACCTCCTCGAATTGATTTCATAACTTTTCCATTCCCAACTCATTTATTTGCCTCACCCATATTCCGCGCCTACCTCGTAAACGGAACCTAAACCTAAAGTTTTCGCTTAAAAGTAAAACGTTATTTCGTCCAGAAACGCAACTCCCTCTCTGAAAGTTCAGGGGGCACGCCTTTGACTAGGACTATCCTTAGTATGAGCTTCACAATATATCCTCCTTTCGCCTTGAGGCCAATATGCAAATTGCCTGCCGTGTTACCTGACTTTGGGCTGGGCCTTGACATTTTCGTCTTTGACTTTTCCCTGCGCCGCCTACGCCCTTTTCTACGTTTTCTGATCAAATTTCTTAATGGATCCAACGATTCCCGCCGACTAAGTCTTCGTCAGGGTTGGGTTTAAGAAAGCCAATGGACTGGCAAAAATCGTGGAGAACATTTCACGCAGATAATGCTTTGGGTAAATTTTCATTGAATTTTCAAATTGTTTTTCCCACGTACTTTACGTCGTTTTGGGGCTTTGCGGCTCTGCTGTTTATCTTTCGTCGCTTTGTTTACATTCGCCAGCTCAGTTAGCTAGGCAGGTGTGTGTGCATGAGGTGTGCGTGTGTGCTAGGTGTGTGTGTGTATTTCATTCTCTTTTCTCTTGCGCTTTGCCTCGCATGTGATTTCGCCGCGCTTCTGTGCTAATGTTGAATTTGTTTTCCTTTTTGTATTTTGCTTAACATTTTATTTGATTTTCGACTCGCGTTTCTTTCGCATTTTTATTCCTTTTCTCTGCTAACCCCCCTGCCTCCTTCGCTGGCTGCTTTGTTTTAATTCTTCTCCCTGCTTTTTGCTTATTCTGACAACATTTTTATATTTGGCAAGTGGCCAAAGTAAGTCTCATATATCTATATAGTCGTCGTCGTCGTCGTCGCCGTCGTCGGGTCCGGCCCATTGTTTGCGCTATATAATTTTCACATTCCGCACCCGCAGCTCCCTCGGATTGGACCTGCCTGGCCTGGCCTGGCGTGGCCGGTTCCCGGTCGCGTTACCAACGAGCGACAAGACAACAATAAAGACTTTGCTTAATTGGCAATAAGCAAATGGCAACAACTCGCATTTATTTATGTTATGCTCATTTCCCACACTCACACACACACACAGCAGGTAAATTAATGTGTGTGTGTGTGTGTGTGTGGCGGGTTGTCGGTCAATGTTCAAACAATTCGCCAAATTGCCTGTTGCCAGTTATTGTTCTACGCTTTCTCTCTGTTCTACTCTCTCTCCTTCTTCGCTCTCTCTCTCTCTCTGTCTCTCTGCCTCTTACTCTCCACATTTCTTTTGTTTTTCAGCTTATTGCACAATATTTATATTTGATTTTAATTGTTTTTGTCTCTGCTTGGCCTGTTGTGCAGTTTAACATTTATGTTTCTCGCCATAAAACATTTCACTTTGCGCCTTGTGCACAGCTGAACAGATGAACAGAAGAATGGGAGGAGGAGGCGCAGAAGAAAGCGAGGAGGGAGGGAGCTGACAAAATCATGAATTGTTTGCATGATTGTGTTGAGAGAACCGTTAAGAAGACATTTCGTTTTCAGACAAAACTGACGAGAATATTCAGATAACTTCAAGTGGGAACAGTTATGAATAAGTGTCAAGTGGGAACAGTTAAAACTGTTCAAACAGAAAGCGAACTAACAGAACGAAAAGCATATGATAAATAAAAACTGCAGTTTTAAGTGGGAACAGTTTTAGAAGGCAGACACTAAAGTGTGAACACTTTATAGAGACGAATTAACAGATGCAATAAACCTAATATGTATTCAATATAAAATATAGAAAATATGGAAGGAAAAGTACTAGAGTTCAACTTAGAATTCCAATCTTTGCTATTCTCTGTAGTTCTAGGCCTTATTTAGTTTAGTTTAGGGCCAATAACTTTTATAGCTACAATACTGAAACAACATCATAATTGCCATAAATTCATGCTTCAATAACCCTAGAAAAGAACCGAGATAATGCCAAATCTGTAATGATTATACTCGTATCATAATTTCTTCGAGGTAATTTCAGACTTCTTAGATTAGATTTGGTCAAGCTGCAAACAATTCAATAGCACATGGTCTATAAAACCAAAAGAACCTAATATCAGATACGAGTAAGTCGTCTGGGTCCCTCCCAACCTTATCGAGGAGCCACAAGCAATGTTCGCTGACAGTCGAAGTGGCAATCTTGACATATTTACTTCCTAGCTAGATTTGACAAAAGATCTCGTAATAATCATTTGCTGTTTCTCGCCATGTTTCTATGTATTTTCTTCTCTTCATTATTTCTCACGAAAATCAAGCTTCTATTTTCGTATTGCTCTTCTCTTTCGTTTTGTTATTTTTATGTTCCTGTTCATAAATTGCCTGTGATTAATCTATTTGATCCGCAAAGATTTGCGCCAAACGATTTTTATTTGAACTTGAGGCACATTGTTTTAACTCGATACGAAATGTAGTCATTATATATATACTCTATATGTCTCTCTCAGTCTATCTGTATATACATACATTTGTCTATATATCTGTACATTTGTCCGACTTTCGAATGGGTGCCCAGGAGTGGGCGGCATCATTATTTCAATTTCAGTTTGTTGTTTCTAAGTACAATCAAAGCAACGAGCTTTTTGGAAGTCCAACACCTTGAATCTATATATATAATGCTTGATCTATATATGTACACATGTAGGCTTTGGCTCTGATCTTTGTAGTTGTTTTTAGACTGGGTTATTTTTCGCTTTCCTCACTCTATTTTCCCTCAATTGAATATTCAATTTTCGGGCAATTAAAAAATTTCGAAGAACACAAACAGAAAACAAATCTAGCAACAAAATATTTGAGAATTACAAATGATGGCAAAGCGAATACCCAGTAATCAGATCGGTATACTCTATAAACATATTAGTTTTAGTTGTAATTGAAATATCTCTATATTTTAAAGAGTATTTATTGCAATATTCGCAACCAACATCTAAAGAAACTAAGTGAATAAGGAGAAGAGTTCATTGTAAGGCTTTCGTCATACTCTTTCCGTTAGGCATTACAGGGTATTCTGCAAGCTAATTAATAGATGCCCTGGCACACCCCTTCTATGCTGGCACGCATCGCAGGCGACTAATGAATCAGTCTCTATAGAATATCACGAGCTGTGCGAGAAGTAATCAATGACAAAACGAGTGCCAATTTTGACTCAAAGCTTGTCTATGCGAATGTTTCGAGCATGATTCAATCGATAGTTTTGGTGCTGCTGTTGTTGTTGTTGTAACCTAACAGAAGTCAATTGTGTACTACACGCAATTATCTGAGAGCCAACAACTGCTGTGAGAATATCCAATTAGCGGATGACACGTCGACAACACGTCAACACGACAGCAACGTAAGCGGCTTACGTATTGTGGTAAGAAGATTGCATAGGCAGGGGGGGGGGGTAGGAATGTAATGGAATGGCTTAGAGATGCTTACCTTCGTAATTGACCTGACCATCACCATCGATATCAGCCTCACGGATCATCTCGTCGACCTCCTCGTCTGTTAATTTCTCGCCCAAATTTGTCATCACGTGACGCAACTCGGCCGCCGAAATGAAGCCGTTGCCATCCTTGTCGAACACTCTGAAGGCTTCTCGGATCTCCTCTTCGCTATCGGTGTCCTTCATTTTACGTGCCATCATGGTAAGGAATTCTGGGAAATCAATTGTGCCGTTGCCTAAGATAAAGCGAAAGAAACAACAAATTGTTAATTACAATTGAAAATTCAAGACATTTTTATCCCCAAGATATTTTACTTAAATGGATTGCAGTTTATTAAGTTAGTTTGTTACCTTTTCTAGTAAATCAACATCACTTCGATTATGATTTGTTTGAGCCATAAAAACTTCTTAAATGCCTGTCAGTTAACAATTGTAACAAATGTTGCTCCCGCCCCCATCCTCCTGCTCTTCTTCCTCTTGCTTCATTTCTTACTGCCCCCGAGGTAATTTACGAGCCAAACATTTTTCTTTATTATGAGCCTGACACGCCCCTTTGTGTACCTGTCGGCTATATATACTACACGTGCCATAAACTGTCGGACAAATCCCCTTTGGCCCTGCAGCAAACACACTTCCACAGACCCCCTCTCTCTCTTTATCCACAAGTCCTCTCTCTCCCCACACACACAAATCCCTGTCCAGTCATAATCAAGCAGATTTTCATATTTGTCTAAGCCTCCTCTCGCACTTGCTCCTCTGCTCCGAGTCCCTTTTGGTCTGTCTGAAAAGGTTTGGCTCAACTTTTATTTTTCTGCCTTTTCTCTATGCCCTTCTCTCCCTCTCTCCCTGTCTCTCTGTGTCTGTTTCTGCCATGCCACACGAGGCGTATGAGCAACATTGTGAAGCTTGATAACTTTACTGTTAGCTGCCGAGGCAGATAAGCTTATCCGGGCTAAGCTGCAGCTCACAACCGAATACTTAGGGGTTCTTACCCTCAACCCTCAACCCTCCACCCCTCCTCACCCCTTGTGACCCTTGCCACAAACTACTGACCGAAATTCTTGTTAGACTAATTGAAAAAGTTTCACTTCACATTTCTGTTTAAAGTTTGTAAATAGTTTATAGTTTTATATTCCCAATCTCCTCCTCGCTGTTGTTGTAATGTTGTTGTTGTTGGGACACACATTTTTATGGCTGCCAGAAAGAACTTTTGCCAGCAAACTTTTTCCCTCAAACTGAGGCCTTAATTGTTATTGACTCTCTTATTCTATATGTATCTTATATCTTATAATCAAATGATTCCTCGACAAGTTTGGAAGAATGTTTTGCTTGCTATCTTAAGGGGTGTATTCGGTTCGCAAGTGGAACTATTTCAACTTTGACCATTATAATGCCATGTCAAGTATTTCCGACCATTAACAACTTCTTTATGTGTTTCATCCTTGAAGGTTTCCCCTTAGTGATTTTGTATTACCATCTTCAACTTTCCAACTCATTTGCAAGTCAATTAACTTTTTTTTCTCCCTCTATCCTTCTACATAATTGTAAATCAAATAAACCACAAACAAGTATCACTCTTTCTCAAGTTCAAAAATACAAATCAATTCTGAGAGAAGAAAACAAAATATATATTCTCTCTCTGTCTAGTTCAATAACAGCCACATACTTGGCATCGAAAAAACAAAGCGATTAACAAGTACATTAAATTCAAACTGAACGGCTAAATAAATAATGAGAGAGCAGAAAAAAAACAAATGTATAAAAAAACATTCAGAAATTCAGTTGTGATGCTCGAGAACGCAATGAAAAATGAATAAAAATCCAATAATCGAATTGTGAAAATGTGCGTCTAATTGCACTATATAATTATACATTGAATCGATAGTCGAATGGAATATTAAATAATCGACAGACAGACACTGAACATCAGAATACCAGAGAAATATCAACTTATGCCAATATGATGTTCTTGTATACCCAGTGTTGGGTGGAATGGAGGGCATATACAACCAATATAAAACTTAATAAATGAAAATGAAATGAAATCAAGGAAATAAGGTTCATAAACAGTTCATAAAAACTGAATACTGGTTTACTAAGCTCAGCAGAGCTACAATATAACTTCTAGATTCCCTTAAATTACTTGTACTGATTACAGGGCATCTGTGTGTCGTGTTTGTCATCGAGTTATTTGGTTATTTAAATGGGGAAACACTGGTACACTGGTTCGCTTCATTGCTGTTCGATTCAATTCGATTTGGTTCGGTCTGTTGGCTTTGTGTTTATGTTTTCTATATTTAAAACCATTTGACGCGAACTCTGTCGCTGCTTTTGGCTTTCCGGCGGCACCGGCGGCGGCATTGGCCCGTTAGGATTTCCCCCACGTAATTTTGTTGCCATTTTCGTTGGCCAAAATTCACTTAGACGCGCCTTAGACAGACGAGCCAGCGCCCGTTAACGGATTGACAAGGCTCGTGACGATGCCAATGTCTGTCTGGGTTTTTGGTTTCCATTTCCACTTGTCGCCATCCACACTCGTCTCCCTCTCCCCTGCCCCCTACACACCACCACCCTCTCCTTGTCCACTCTTTCTTTGCACGACGATTCGCAACGTTGCGCAAATTTTTGCAGACAATTTAAAATTTTAATAAGAATTTTTTTCGTTTTTTTTTCACTCATTCGCTACGCTAAATTTAGTTGCATAGAGAGGTGGGAGAGTGTGTAAGAGAGAGAGAGAGAGGAAGTGCAGGCAAAGGGGGTGCCTCTTTAAAAATAACACATTGGGCTCCTTCTTGCACTTCTTTTTCTGCTCTTCTTCATCTTCTCTGCATCTTCACTTTGGTCATTTGGTCAAACTGCATTTTTCGCTCGTTTTCATTTTATTCGCATATTTATTTTTATTCCTGGACAAATTCATTTGCATTTCACTCAGCTCCCCAGACAATGCTGCGTGGGAGGAGGAGGAGGAGGGGAAGGGGTAGAAGTCGAGGGTAGTGGGGCCTATCTAATGGCGTCGTTTGTATGCGGCTGCAGTTTTTGGACATCGTCAACGGACAACGCCAGCGAAATTTTAAGTAATGAATGTTTAATGCTTCCCGTCTGTGCTGCGGGCCAACTGACGGGGGCGTACAAGTGTGTGTGAGTGTGTCAGTGTCTGTGTGTGTGTTTGTGTGTTTGCATTACAAATAGCTGGATATATTTTATATAATTTAATGCACGAAATGCCATTTTTGCCCGTTTCGGGTCGTAAACTAAGCGAGATAATCGCTCTGCCCTGCACTGTAACTACGGCAGATCTGATGAATAAACATGTGAATAGAATGGCACAAGCTATTCATAGGGCACGAGAGATCTGTTATATGGATATTGTGCAGGCGACGAAACTCTGCAAATTGCATTCTATTCAATTCACATTAAATCTGTTTGATTTATTTAAGTAATTGGAGATTATTATTTGATTTGTATTTTGTATATATAACTATATGTATTATACTATTATATTATATTAAAATAAATTATATTACAATATTATAACATGACATATAATATTATAATATAAATTCCTCTAAATAAGGCCAAATTCTGCATAGTAATAACTCCATTACACACACATGGCAAGTGCTGAACAAGAGTCTGCGTAAATTGCAGCATTGCCAACGTAAGCTCCCTGTCTCGCTCTATATTCCCCCTCTCTCTCTCTCCCATGTCTTTTTGGAACTACTACAAACAAAAACCAAAAACTAAAAACCTCTCAAGTGCTGCTTGAGCCAGGCAACTATTTTTAGCTCTGCTGATAAACATCATTCGTCCCTCCTCCTCCCACTGCCCATACAAGCACTCTGTGCCCACCTGACTGCCTTGCTGCTTACACAGTCTCTCTCTCGCTCTCTCTCTCTCTCTTTCACTCTTTCCCCCAACCACCTAACCTATTCACGTGCTTTATGTGCTGCTGGTCCTGCACGACGCCTGCGCAGGCTTTGCAGACTTTGCCCTGGATTTTCCATCACATGCGCATTTTGCACGTGCAAACAAGCAGTAAACAGCAACAAGAACAACAACTGCTTTAGGTAAACGAAAAGTAACGAAGGCAGCAGCCGAAGCAGCGCTGCTGACAGCGCAGCCTCTGCAGCCAACTTAACTAGCAGAGTGGAAGAGAGCGCCATAGAGAGTGAGAGCATTTGAATGCTGCCTCTGCTTCTACTGCGCTGCCTCTGCTACTACTTCTGCTGCTGTCGCTGCCTCTGCTAACTGACTCTTTTTCTGCTGCCTCTGCTGCATCTCCTTCTGCCTCTGCCTCTGCTGCTGCCTCTGCCTCTGCTGTTCTTGTTGTTGTTTTTGTGTTGCTGCGTCGGATGTGGGTGACTTGATTTCGGTTTTTGGAATTTCGTCTCCTTGCACTTCTTTACTTGTTACGCTTTGCACTTGTCGCTCGCCATACGCGATAACTTCGTGTGTGTGTGTGTGTGTGTTTGCATGTGTGTTGGTGTTGCTCTGCTTGGGTGGGGCCTGTTTTATTTTTAAGCTAATTGTCGAGCTTTGGGCAACTGAAATGGCGCAGACACGCACACGCATGTGTATGTGTATATGTGCTGCGTGTGTGTGTGTGCACATAAATAAAAAAGTGATTTATAATTTGTGAAAAACTAAGAAAAGCAGGAATGGCGCACACGACCAATGCGCGATATTCTCGACACATTTCACAATTGCTAAAAATACATATAAAAAGCCACACGAGCGCTCACTCTCCTCAACAGTGACTCTTCTTCCCTGGACCCCCTCTTCTCTACCACTTGCCCTTCTGCCTGCCTTCTCTCCCTCTCTATCACTCTCCCTCTCTCTGTCTCTGTCTCTCCATCAAATAAGTTGCAAATTTGTTGAGTAGTTTTTGGCAAAAGGTGAAAAACCTCAACTGACGGAGCGAGGCGTGGCGGGGGGAGGGAGGGGTGTTGGAAGAAAGAGTGGGGGACACATTCTAGGTTTTTTTTCGGAAATGGCGCGCGGCGCCTATCGCTCAATTTCGCCGCATTGCTCAGTTAAAAATAATAATTCGCCCCTTGTTGTTGTTGTTCTTTCTCTCTGTCACGATTCTTCTTTCGCAGTCGCAGTTCAGCCCAACCACCTTTGTTAGAAATCCTGTGCATTTCTGACAGCAACAACAACAACAACTGGCAGCAAGTACAACATTAGCCAGAACAACAGCCAAATATTTTTGGTCATTCTATTTTTACTGGCTATGACGTGTTTTTGTTGCATATTTTTAGCCAAACAAAATCGAAAGAAAAGAACGAAACATGTTAAAAAGAAAATGAAAATAAAATAAGCATTTGGTATTTGTCTGCCTGTCGATGGGTTTGCCCTGCCTGAGATCTGTTGATTGTTGAGGGGTGCGAGAATAGATCACAATAAGCAGACACTGCCAGACACAGAACCAGGTTTATAATTAGCCCCAAAAGGGTTTAAAGGTAGTACCCAAAAGAAGATATAGCATATATTAACCTTCACTGATCTTTCTTATATCATTCAAGAATGTTAAGCTCATAAATTAAACTAATATTTCACTCATTATATACTCAGAAGAATCAATATTTGCCCAACCCGATAATCAATTTGCAACTCACCATCAGCATCGACCTCGTTTATCATGTCCTGCAGCTCAGCCTCTGTGGGGTTCTGTCCCAGGGAGCGCATGACTGTGCCCAATTCCTTTGTTGTGATGGTGCCATCGCCGTCTTTGTCGAATAGCGAGAACGCCTCTTTGAACTCGGCGATTTGTTCCTCTGTCAGCTGATCGGCCTGCACAATGGGAAGAGAAGAACACACACTTATGTTAATAATATAAACGATAAGAACCGATAGAAATACACTAGAGAATACCATAGTTAAGCTTTTAAATTATACTTCAGGTGACTATTTCTATATATATGTATATACAATCTTTGATCATTAATTGCTGTCAAAAGTTTATGAACTATGCCCAAAGGCGACAACGACGACGACGACTACTCGATAGTCGCCTTTTTTCGGTCTAAGGGGTTTATGGGGATTGTCGGGTGTAGGGGGAAGTCGTAAAATATTCTCGATTTGTATCTCTGCCGAGACTTAAAATTTGAAATTACAATACAAATGTCGTTTCGAGGAACAATAAAAAAAACAACGCTGTATAGAGAGACGCACTTGGGGAACTCATTAGAATAATTTCGCATATTGTTTGCACTGAACAAAAGACAAACCCGACAACAGACCCCCAAGATACAGTCGCACTCGTATCTCAGCTATCCTATCTGAGAAAGGTGTTGGGTTTCGCTTACGTCAGTTGCTGAGATATGCAGAGTCCGATCGGAGCATTGAGGTGATTCTCAAGGTTCGGGAAATAGGAGACAAACTGAATTCTTCGTTGCCTCCCTTCTCTCTTCACTCTATTCTCTAAACAAACGAGATGTGGGGTGGGGGTAGTGAGCGAAACGTCAAACGTCTAATTTGTTTTGACGGACACAAGTTGTATGCATCAATTTATATATACAATATATATTGTATATATACATTTATTCCGCAAGCGATAAGGTCAACGGCGCCCCTATAAAATAATAATAATAATAATCACGCCGAGCGCATATCAAATATGAATAAACACACAAAACAGAATCAGAAATCATTCGCCTACGTCAGAGGAATGAGAATTGCTTGCAAGTGGAAGTGGCTCAGCTCATGCTTAAAGTCATCGTTTATATTATATATATATATATATTGCCCGATTTGGGAAGAAATATGCAATCATTAATCAGAAACAAACAAATAGCTATAATTAGAATATTATTGAGTTCAGGGGGTTAGCTATTTATATGATCCGTAATTATAGGAATATTTTGACAGACAGATCAACAGTTTAGGTTTACTTTTCTATTGGAACAATCAGCTCTAGCTTTGTGGCGCTATATCACACCATGTTTAACAGCTTTTCTCGGCTCTCTCGATCTCTAGAGAGTACGTCAGGTGCTTATAAGCCCAAATATTTGCTATCTAATCAATGGAATACTCGAAATGTGTGTCATAACTCCAACTGTTCTCAAGTATTTGCACTACAAGGCCCGCACTAGTCCGGGTGGGTTATATAAGAGAAATATGTAGAAATGTTTGCTGGCTTACAATCACACACACACACACACACCTTATATAGAGTACATATAGTTTCTATATGGCCAACTTCCGTTACGCCCGCCTTCAGCGAAGCGACGCTTTGCCTGGAACTTTATCTAATCATCGATTGCACTTCGAGTGTGCCAGGTGTGTGTGTGTGTGTGGTGTGGGGTGTGCGTGGCGTCAATTGAATTTCGGTAGGCTTATCGTTTGGCCTGATAAGTGTTTTGCACAGTAATATGCAGGTTATGTCATACAGACACACACACACACACACACAACTATGACTAAGCTTAAAGCAGATTAATGCTCTTTAAAAGGCAAACACAATAATCGCAATTTACTCCACCCACTCGTGGCAGACCTTTAATGGGTAACCAACGAGCCATATATGCCACCTACTCATCAAATCACCCTCGCCATATTCACTGCACACCTGTGTGCGTGTGTGTCTGTGTGTGTGGTTTGCAGGCGTTGCACATGGGATACAAATAAAGCATAAACATTACTTTTAATAGATTTCTCTTTCCCTCTCAGTCGGCATCCCTTTCAATCTCCCTCCCTCTCCTTTTCTCTTTCGATTAACTGCTTACTTTATGTTTTTGCCGGTTAAAACAAGTTGCGGATTATTAATAAGACTTTATCAATATATTGGCGAGTCGAGAAAGAATTGCCAGTTGGTCGCATTGAACTGGTTTTTCCTCCATTTCTCGCACTATTTCAAAATGCAATCTCACTAAAAATGGCTGAGTATTTACACTGAAAAAAGAAACTTGCACTAATTGTGTCATAATCTTTTGCTATATTGATGAACTCAGCGCGTCGAGTGAGTCAGAAAGTCATAAAGAATAAAGGTTTCTCATTTACCAGAGTCTCTCATTGGACCAGAACGGAAATGAATAAATAATAAATGAGCTAAGGGGAGAAGAGAAGAAGAAGAGAGAGCGAGAGAGATGTACACAATCATGATGCTTGATGAGATAATGCCTCAAGCAGTCAACAAACTTTGAAGATCAAGCTCTGTTTATCTACAGCGCACCCATAGTAAAGATGAGAGAGAAGGGGCAGAAGAAAGACGAGGTGAGGCAGAGGTGTTGGTGAATCACGATTAATGCAAAGAAAATATTGAGCACGTAAAACGATTTGTTTTAATTAAAATCTGTTTGCATTTTGCGTGAGCTGTAAAAAATGCTAATTAAATTAGACGACAAAGAAGCGAAGGCGTGGAAGGAGGACAGGAGGACGACAGGGGGCAGGGGAGGGGGTGTATCTTCTTTCTTATCAGAAAGCAAACGCACAGCAAGCGCTAAAGCCAAATAAAAAGTGGGAGAGGCAGCAAATAGTCAAATAAAAAATTGGATTATGTGTGCGGTTAATGCGACGACGAAGGCGACGTCGTCGCCTCTGCCGCTGCCACGTCTGGGCAGAGAGACTTTTCTTCATTATGCTGCACGCTGCACACGTTGTTGGCCCGTTACAATGAAATTCTTCTGCGAATGGCAAAGTGGAGCAAGCAGCAACAGCAGCAGCGCAGCACAGCGGCAGCAACAACATGGCCAAGCCAACGCAGCAGCAGAAGCAAAGGCCAAACAGAAAGCGAAACAGCAAAATAACCGCAATGCGGCAAATGAAACGGTTATGGAAGAAAACAACAAAACGAAGGCGCCGCAATTGAGAGAGAGCCCCCCAAATAGTGAGAGAGCAACAACAACTCATCGCCGCACGACGGCGAAAACGCAAAGAAAGCGAACGCAGATAAAAATGCGCGAACAGGCCAAAGAGAGCGATGCAGAGAGAGCAACAGCGCAGCGCAAGAGCCGAGAGTGATAACAGAGTCTTGCAAACCTGGCAAAAAAAACTGTGTGAAACGGTTATGAGAGAGCGCTTTTCTGTAAGAGAGAGATAAGGAGAGCGAAATGAACTGCGCGCTGCTGTTGGTATTCGCGCACAAGCGAAACGGTTAAATTGAGAAAATAAAACGAAACGCGACAAAGCAAGGGAGAGACAGAAAAGTCGAAAGAGAGAACAAAAATTCCAAAAGCTAAAGAATTTTTGCCGTTTCTTTTTCCCTTCACAATTTTTGTTGAGCGAATCTAACCTCAATTTTTTGCGGTAAATAAAGCGAAACGGAATACAAGAAAGAGAATATTGCAAAAAAGCAATATGCCGGCGGCGCTGCTGGAAAAGACGTTGCTGCTGTTCTTGTTTTCTCTTTTGTTGTTGATCATCGTCAATTTCCGACTCGCACTCATTTCGCTGATAAGCAAATCAAATTCTATGCAACCATGCCCTGGGAACACTTTTTTCTTAACAATAAACTACATTTCGATCATATTAGTATTTGTGTGTTTGTGAGTGTGTTTGTACTGCGGCTGCCGACGTAGCCGCAGAGACGCCGCAGGTAACAGGGGCGAGGAGAGCAGCTTCTGTTGAGAATTAATGATAACAACTTTACTCATGGCCATTTTAACGTTTCTTTAACAAAACGTGTTAATTGCAGTTTTTATATATTAGAATTTTTAGAACATTTAAAATATATTTGACAGAGAATAAAATAAGGTTTGATTATAAATTGCGAAGAGAAAGTAAGAGAAAGAAGCCTAAATGACAAAGTTGCCAATTGTTTTTGCTTTATATACATATGATAAATATATATGTATAAGTATTAGTATCTGGCTTTTTTAATGGATGAGTGTTTTCTGGTTTTTTACCCATGACTCACAGCTGACAGATGGATTTGCGAACTACTTCTTTAAACAACTCATTTCGTTAGAATGACAGACAATAAAAAACGTGTTAAACGGCCGAAAAACCAGTTAAGTGAATCCGACGGGGGGTTGAAAAAGAGGACAGCTGTTCTCAAGGGTTAAACGAAAGCCCAAGGAAATCCAATTGGAAGCAACACATGCAAACGCATTGTGCACTCTATGTGTGTGTGTGTGTATAAAAACACATGTATTAACCTTTGTGTCTAGCAATTTTCGTTGAAATTTCATGGAAATTTTAAATGTAAACAATTTGGAGAGCAACACGAACAGAATTTATGAACTTACCATTTTTGTTGTTGGGCTTTGTGTGTTGTTTGTGGAAAGAAATGTAGCTAAAGGTTAATCCGCTGCTGCTGCCCGGCGGTGCTGCTGCTGCTGTTGTGGTATGTGTAAGTGGAATTACGTGGAGACGACGACAACGCGCGTTCTACGTTTAACTTGAGTTTGTCTGCGTTATAAGCAAAATTAATAACACACTGCAAAAAGAGCAAGAAGAAGGAAATACACCTTGGTTGTTAAATACGTTAACGTTATAACGAAAACTGAAACTGATAAACTAAAATCGGGGACTGTTACTCGATTCGGTACGAACAACAACAATGGCCAAAAAATAGCAACAATTGGACTCAGCTTTCAGCGAAGTAGCGTCGCGCGTTGCCGCCGGCGAATAAATGATGCAAGGGAGACCAAATAAAAGTGCGAGGTAATAAAGGCGAAAATCGGCTGGCGTTGACGCTGCTTTGCTGCTGCTGTCGGCGTCGCAGCGATGCTACTTTGCTTTCGCCGTGGCAATATTCTTGTGTTGCTATTTGTTGCTCTGCCGAATTTTCGTAAAATTTGTTCGTGTCTTGCGTTTTCTTTTTCCTTCTTTTTTTCTCTCTTAAATTTTTTTTTTGTTTCTTTTTGTTCGGGGTTTTCTATTGTGCGATATAATATGCGAAACACACGCGCGCACACTCGTTGTTTAATACATATCAAAAATTGCTCGGTTTCGGTTTAT
Organism: Zaprionus africanus; assembly: GCA_018151435.1. Lineage (NCBI taxonomy): Eukaryota > Metazoa > Arthropoda > Insecta > Diptera > Drosophilidae > Zaprionus > Zaprionus africanus. The sequence goes on from JAECXB010000118.1 coordinate 11,862,622, forward strand.
ACAAATATTTGTGTTTCATATTTTGGTTAATTTAATTTAATATAATTTTTTTTTTTTTTTTTGGGGAAAACACGAAATTGATTGCATTTTTTTTTGGGGCCTGGGTCTTGAGTCCTCTGCAAATTTTCTCTTGTAGCTTGTATATATTTTATTGTTGGCAACTCACGATCCTAATCAGAACTTGCGTCCGTAACGGTTGACAACTCAATTGTAACTGTACCGTTTAAAACCCGTAAGTGTACTACAACATTTTCGCACTGTTGTGCCGCTGTTTCGCTGCAAAGCAAATGTTAAATTCAGTCGGTTAACATTATGTTAAGTGCTCAAATGAGCTGCGCACTTAATTTCAGCTCACTCATGTGAACTGTTAACATATCTGCAATGCTCAGCACCGCTGTTAATTCACATTCCCGCTGTTCGCCACTGCAACTGAGCGAATCGGTTAGCGAGCGAAACGGTCAGCCCGGCTCTCGCCTTGCGTTTGCTTGTGTGTGCACTGTTGCTGTTTTGCGGGCAGGCAATCGAAAAAATTAGCTAAACCGAATTTTGACAATGAATTGTAACGGTCGCGCCGGCGCTGTGCGGCAACAAAAGAGCACAGAAAATTGTTCTTGACACTTGTGTGAATAATATAATTAACAGAATTCGCAGATCAACAACAAAGCAAAAGAGACACATTCTTTACTAATGAAACTGTTATAATGTGCAAAGGAAAGAAGGTCCATAACCGTTTAGTGAAAGAAAGAAATAATAAAAGAAAATAATTCTAGCGTTGCCAGATGGTTATCGTGTAAAATTATAAGTTTAATTCAATTAAATCTAATTAAAAACTGAATTTATTAATTTCTTATTCCTTTTCTTAAATAGAAAATCATTTAAAAGGCAGCCAATCAGTAAGTGAGCTCAAAATTAAAAGAATTGCTGAGAAATTTATAGAAATGGTAATCCTGGCCAATTTTTATTCGTTAAATCTTACATTTTGTATGTATGTATGTATTGAACCTGTGAAATATGAAATTGGCTTCCACGGATTACCCTCGTTGCATCTGCAGTTGCTGCCGGCTTTTTGTCTGTTCCACGTTCTACGGTCATTCTACGCCATTCGCCATCGTCCGCTCGTTTTGCCGCAGCAAATTGTCGCAATGTATTTCTTGCTTTGCTGCAATGTCGTCCGTCGTCCGCCGTCCCTCGTCCGACGTCCGACATCCGATTCAACGCATGCCAACAAGTTAAGTATGTTAACCTCTGCAAATTAGTCAGGGTGTGCAGGGGTACGTAATGCCGCAGGGTGGGCCATGGGCAAAACAAAATGAAGTAACAATGCAGCAAAGCAACATTGGAACGCTATGCGACGGCGACGCAGCGCAACGGTGACGTCGTCACTGGCGACGGCGACGACGACGACAGCAATGCGCCATTTTTCGCCATGAAATTCGGTTTGGGACGTCTTTCTGTCAGTCTGAGCCAAGCAGAGGTTGTGTGTGTGTGTGTTGGGTAAACATTTTGCAAGTACCGAAACCCCACAAGCAACATTGAGCCCCTCCCACCCCTTCCTTGCTTGGTCCCATGTCTATCGGACTTGTCAGGGCTTTCGTCGCAATGCGTTCACAATTCCACGACAATTTCTCTTTTTGCCTTTCCAAATAGAATAGAAATAAATGGTTTGATAGTTCTTGGAAACATTTTATACCCACTACTTTTATTGGTATATACACATGTATCTATTTCCTAATGATCTCTCCAATTTGGTTGAAAACGTACAGTAAATATAGAAATTATTTAAATAATAATTTCAGTGGGCTCTCAGAATTTATACCGCATGTAAGTATGCAATACAAATATGCCAAACATAGAAGTTACATATTCAGAGATAGAGAACAGTTATTAAAATTTAGATGTAAGTGTATTTTAAGTCTGCTTTTTCTTCTTTCTACCGGCACGTTTCTCCCTCTGGCGCTTCTCCTTGCGCCACTTTTGCCAATACTGCTGAATTCTGCGGGCTGCGCGATTCATCATGAAGAGGGCGATGCGCTGTTGCTGCTTTCGCTGTTCCTCCATTTCGAATTGCACAACAATCTTCTTGTACACGGCTTCCTCCTTGCGGTAGCCCACCATGAAGGCTGCCATTTCCTTTTTAACCACATTATACTGATCCTCCAGCACGAGACATTCAAGCTTCTTCTCAACCATATTCGAATCAAACTTGTGCAGCAACATCTGCAGCTGAATTATCAGTTTGTTTCTGTGTAAAATACGGGAATAACATACTATGAATATATTAACTAAATCTTCAGTAGATACTTTACTTACTTCATGCCACGCGACTCCTTCTCCTCGTGACGAATGTGCTTTAAGAGCGTCTCGTACTCATCACGAGCCTTTTTCAGTTCCACCTGCAACTCTTGCTGTTTCCTTAAGGTAGCCTTGTGTGAATTTCTTAGCTCGTTCTCCCGTGCTGAGCTGCATACCCAATCCCATCAATAACATGTTAACCAGTGTAGAAGTCTACTCACATTTCATTCTGAATGTACACGCTGTTCTTCCACTTTCTGTCCGCCAGATCTCTCTCCATGGCGTCAAGGATGACAGCTTTGGCCGCCAGTTTCCAGCGCAAGGTGATGTTCCGGGATCTTAGTGTCTTCTTGGTTCTGAGAATCTTTGCCTTGAACTCCTCCCTCTTGAAGTACATCTCGCGTAGCTGTTTCTCCAAGTTGATTTCACCCTGGGCACTTCTCATTAAATGTCGCCGGGCCACTGCCAACAGAGTCTCACAGGCGACCAACAACGTCCTGTCGGCCTTTGATAGCTCATTGAAATATTGTGGGAATAACTGATACATGGCATAGTTATCGTGGAAGAAGTTTATGAATCTAAATATCTCTTGATCCATGTACACATCCTTGGAGAAGTTAAAATAAAAGAGCCGCGAAAGCAGATCACAGGCCGGCGACAAAACTGTCCCCTTAAGCTTCCTCCGCATGTGATCCAAATTGTGGGCCATCTTGGGTATTATTATCGATATTTTGACACGATGGATGGCACCCTCGATAAGGTACAAGACATTTTCGATCTGAGTGTGGCGAATTTTTGCGAAATCTAAAACATTATTTATGATAATTAGTTATTCATAAACTGTTTCGTTCACTGCAACTTACTGATTGCGGCCCTGATGTCATTGATGGTCTCTGTGCTATTCATGTCCGCTGCCATTGTGTGTTCATATGTGTACGTACGTGTGTGTTTGTGTTTATGTGTTTGTGTTTGATTTTTGTGGAAGCTACTAGAGCTCTGTACGTGTGTAAATCACTTTCTGAACTGAATAACATTCGAATTTGTGAAAACAATAACAACTTTGACTGTTGCTCGGCAACAACTTGACAGCTTGCAGCTATGACAATGGGGTGTGCTGTACTACAGTGGTAATTTTACGGTCTTTTCTAGGAAAACGGAGTCCTAGCCGGGACTCTTTTTGAGGTCTTGTCTATGATCATTTTAAAGTCATATTTATCAATCATTTTCGAGTCATGTTCGTGTCGTATTTAGTATTTTTTATAACAATTTATTGCGAAGGAAAAATTGACCTGGAAGTCATTTAAAAATTAATTGAAAGTGGGGCACTGTTTTTCAAGGCGAACTCTGTAAAGTATGCAATATTATTTGTGTATATTTTTATATACGAATATTTCTTGTAATTTCGGGTTTCTTTTATTCACTGAAGCTGTTGGAACTCATATTGATACTCACTTGATTCGCACAGTGCTCATCCTGAGTTTAAAGCACCCTAATATGTGCCTACATATGTATAAAGTTGCACTACAATTGCTGCCGGCAAATTTCTTGTCTTTTATGACAATGCATCATAAACATTTTAGTTTTATGTGCCACATCTGGCGGTATTTAGCCATAAAACAGCCAGAACTCACCAGAGTTTGCTAATTGTCAGCGAAATAAAGCGTAGTAATTACCGTCCAATTCGTCTTTATTACTAACAGAAATAAGTAAGCCCAATATTAGCCGTGCTAATATATTTTATTAATTATGCTCGTATGTATAAAACTATCATTAGTTTTTCTACTTTTTCTTCATTTTTGCCTTCTTCTCTTCCAGTCGTTCAGCCCTTCTTTCCTTCCTACGGCGAATCTCGTTCCATTTAGCCCAGTATCTTTGAATCTTTCGAGCGGCAAGGTTCATCTGGAATGTGACTCTTGCCACTTCTCTCTTGCGCGCAAGCTCCTTTTCATATTCCACCACAATCTTTTTGTAGATCGCCTCCTCCTTGCGATAGATTATCATGAAGGCATCCAATTGCCGTTTGGCCTCCCTGTATCTATCGCCAAGCACGAGATTCTCGCGCATTCTCTCGTGAAGAGTGCTGTCGAACTTTGTGGTGAGAACACCAAGTTGAATCAGCAGCTTGTTTCTGCAAATAAAATAAACAAAATATCATCTGCAAAGTGTTTAGTTATACATTTTTCTTACTTATCAGCGCGAGCTGCCTTCTCGTGGCCGGCAATGTTGGCGTTGTGGCGCTCGTTTATGGCTCTGGCCTTCTGCAACTCCTCATCTACCTCCTTATACTTTAGCACAGAGTTCACTTGATAGTCGCGTATGGAACGATTGATTTTAGTTCTGCGAAAGTATTGTTATTATATTATTTTGATCATGATTTGCATTACATTTACTTACATTTCCTTTTGGAGTGCTTCATCGTTTAGAGTCTGGATCGTCCTTAGGTCTTTGTGTAGCTTACCAAGAAAAGCATACTGAATAGCCTGTCGCCAGCGCAGCAAGGCTCGACGCTTTCTCAATTTGACTTTGGATTCCATAGTCTTTGCCTTGGTCTCCTCGAGTTTATGGAACAGAAAGTGCAGCTCTCGTTCCACGTCCAATTCACTTCGTGCTGTGCGATTGAGATGAAACTCGGTCACGTCATAGAGCGTCTGCATGGCCGCCAACAAGGTCTTGTCCTCTTTCGAGAGGTTGTTCATTAGACGCGGAAACATTGTGGCAAAGGCAGTTGTCTTCTGGAAGAAGAGCAATATGCCAAGTATCTGGCTGTCGATCACTTGATTAACCCCGAACTGAAGGTTCTGCACCTTCTCCATCATTGCCACTGCCCCATAGTAGGGAGTACCTTTTAGACGTGCCTTTGTTCGTGCCATATCAGCTCCCAGTTGTGGTATAATTAGGGCTATTTTAATGTGATCTATTGAGTTTCTTATATATCTCAGTAGATTATGAATTTGTGTTTCACTGATGCGCGCAAAGTCTAAGTTGGCGAATGCAGATTAGAAGAGAGCTTGTTAGAAAGTCCTGGAATTAAGATTCTTACCAATATTCGATTGTTTGGTTTCATTTGCGTGCAAGTTCATGATTTTCTTTTATTGTTAAAGTACAAAATATAAATATAATTCAGTTCACTCCGATGTTGGTGCTTTGTATTGTATTTAATGAATTGTTTTTCCTTTGTTCGTCTTTTTTTGTAAAAGTATAAAATATTTGTCTGTCGATTTCGGGAGCTTGAATTATTATGAATTGTTTTCAGAGAATTCAAGTATTCAAGTATTACGCTCAATCTGACGTAGAACGAATGGCTTTCTATGTCTTCTTAAATGTAGAAACGAAACCATAGATCGAAAGCGCATTCTTCCTATTCGTATAGACCTTAGTCGAGGATTTATAGTACCTAATTTGATGTACTTGAGTTTCAGGGCGCTTAAACGGGAAAATAAAGAGAAAATAGAGTCCTAGAAGAACATGGCCTAATCGAATGCCCAAATCAACTAAATTAAACACATATATATATTTTTATGGGGTTGCAGATATCTCCTTCTGCTGGTCGACTAGACCCATCTTTATTCATTCTGCTTTTTGTATACCATAAGAACTAACGCCATAAAAAGGATTATCAATATACATTCTTCACTTCTTTTTTTTCTGTTTCTTTTCTTCTAGTCTTTCTAACCTCCTCTCTCTCTTCAACTTAATTGCCCGCCATTTTCCCCAATATCTCTGAATCTTTCGAGCCGCAATGTTCATCATGAAGGTGGCGATGCGAACATTCTGCTTGCGCTTCTCTTCAAGTTCATAGGCCAACACGATCTTCTTGTAGATTGCCTCCTCCTTGCGATAGATTATCATGAAGGCATCCAATTCCATTTTGGCCTTCTTGTATTTATCGCCGAGCACGAGATTCTCGCGCATTCTCTCGAGAAGAGTGGTGTCGAATTTAGTTGTCAGCACGTCAAGTTGAATCATCAGTTTGTTTCTGCAAATAAAATAAAAAAATAATATTATCTGCTTAGTGTTTTATTATAAACATTTCTTACTTTTCAGCGCGAGCTGCCTTCTCGTGGGCGGCGATGTTGGCGTTGTGGCGCTCGTTTATTGTTCTTGTCTTTTGTAGCTCCTCCTCTACTTCCTTATGCCTCAGCACCGATTCCTTCGCATATTCGCGCAACTCACGACGGATCTTTTCTCTGTGAAAATATCGTTAGTAGGAGGGCAAAAAGAATCGCGATTTTCACTCACAGTTCCTTTTCCAACACTCTGTTGTTGAGAACCTGCATGGTTGCCAAGTCGTCTTTCAGTTTACCGAGAAAAGCAAACTGGATTGCCTGTCGCCAGCGCAGCAAGGCTCGGCGCTTTCTCAGTTTGCCTTTGGATTCTCGAGTCTTTGCCTTGGTTTCCTCAAGCTTATGGAATAGGGAATGGAGCTCGCGTTCCACGTCCAACTCTCTACGCGCGGTGCGATTGAGATGAAAACTGGTCACGTCATAGATCGCCTGCATGGCCACCAACAAGGCCTTGTCTTCCTTCGAAAGGTTGTTGATGAGACGCGGAAACATGGTGGCTATGATGGAGTTTTGCTGAAAGTAAATTAGTATGTGGAGTATCTCGCTATCGATCACATCATTCGTTTTGTGTGCAAGGCTTTTCAGCTTTTCCATCATTGGTACGGCCGGATAGTATAAAGTGCCTGAAAGCCTTTTCTCCATCTTGACCATATCGGCTCCAAGTTGAGGCATAATAAGAGACATCCTAATGTGATCTATTGTGGCTTTTATCAATCCGAGTAGATTTAGTGTCTGTGTTTCGCGAATACGTGCGAAATCTGAATTGGCAAAGGGAAACTTAAGTAGGAAAACAGCTGAGAGAGAGTTCGAATTCAATGGCTCACCAATGTTTGACTGTGTGTATTCCTGTTTACGCAACCCCTGCATGTTTGTTATGTGTTCTATCTACAGTTTCTAGGTGTAATGAATAAACATTTTCGGATTTACCCTTATGTAGAGGGGATTGGAGGAGAAGCTTGCTTTGTTTTCAATGTGCAAATGGGAACCTAATGGAGGAAAAGGCCCAGAGGAACTAATGAGATCAAGAGAGGAAGGAGTCATCGAGATGAGGATGATCTGATTGGAATTGTTTGGGTTTTACCCAATTCTCTGCAACAAATGTTGGATCGGTTAAATTATTATTTAAATTAAATTAAATTAAAAAAAAATAAAACTGATTTGTTGTATAAATATCTTATTTCTAATTTAGTCGACTTTAATAAATGTTTAATAAATAAATTAATATTGTAGATAAATGAGCAAACTAACCTCACCTGGAGAACGCACAAACACAAATTAAACATACTTCAATTCATATTGCAGACTGGCTTAGTGGAAAACCCCGTAGAGGAAGTCTTCTATGTGAGGCAATTTCATTTTATGGCATATTCCGTATTCCGTGTTCATTTATCGAAATATTTGCAATGTGAAAACTTTCCATACACATCCCGCGCACAGAATATTTGCACAATCTTCGCATATCCTTGCGAGTCCTTGGCCAGCGTAATGTATGAAATCGCATTCTGTGCTAAAAATAGCATGCGTAGGGGGCGTGGAGTGGGTGCGTGGGCGTTTAAGTCGCAAGACTTGTGAAATTGGGGGCGGGACTGGGCGTGCTCTGTGCAGTTAGTTTCAGTACTATTTGCTGGGGCCTTTGGCGAAAACTTCTGTCACACAGGAGGTGGGGGTAGGGTGGGATGGCGAGGAGTGTTGTGGGGTGTGCTGGGAGTGGGTTGGGTTGGCGTGTCGTGTCACTGTGGCTGTGTCGCATTATGTCAACTGGCGTGGCATGAATGAAAGCTGCGACAGGCTGAAACAACGGCAACTACAACGACAACGACAACTAAGACTACAAACGAATGGCGGTGGCTGTGCCAGCGGCATTTCCGTTGCCTGAATGTGTTTTGTCAGTCACAAGATGGACAAGAAGAAGAGCTCAAGAGCGTAAAGAAAGCAGCAACGTTTTGGACTTGCGAATTTATCACAAAGTAAAGATCTAACTAACTACATATAACTATTATGTAATTGCTGTATTATCATTTGTTGAAAGTAGAATATGAAACGGTTATTCCACATAACTCTGAGCGATCTGGCAACATCGTTGAATGTATATTTGTATTGACGTTCACTTGGTGAGCAGCAATGAAGAAACAAGAAAGAGAGGGAAAGAGGAATTTGATGCTACTGCTGCTTTTGTTGGATAATATTTCTGAAGATGGACTTGCTGTTAATGATGGAATTATATTTAATAATTTAATAATTATATTAATAATAATAATAATAATAACTAATAAGTCTGTTTAATTCAGACTTAGTTCGTTTGAACTAATCCGCAAACTGAACTAACGAACTAAGTCCCTAATTTTAGTTCATTCGAGTCTTTTGATCTTTTGTTTTTTTTGTTCCTTCGAATCTATTAGTTCGTTTAGTTCGTTCGTCAAAGTCTTATACTGCACAATGTGTAAACAAATGTTAATTTAACAGTGCTGGTAAACACTGCGTTTCTACGATTTATTTATATTATTTTAAGCGTTTCTCAACACACTTTATAAAAAAGCAGAACTAAACAGAGTTTTATTTCGGTTTTATAACTACAATATCCAAATAAAGCCAACAAATACTCTTCATATTTTGTAAAATTCCATAATTTCATTCATATCAGGCTGTTCCTACATTTTTATGAAACTCAACCCCTTTGCAGATCCTCTGTGAATGATAGACAACAATTAGTCGCAGCCTTGAGGGCCTTTCTTTCTGAGTTGAGCTTTATTTCCAGATGATATGCTACCAAAATAACTGCAGTAAGCGCACTATCCTTGTGCATAGGCACTTCCCCTCCGTCTGCCCGCCCGCAGAGTCCTCTCTAGCCGCATTGTGACGCACAATTTGCAGGTGAATTTGAAAGACCTCCAAAGCGCTCACACACAGAGCAAACATGAAGATAAAAGTCAGTAAGCCAGCCAAGGTTTGGAAGAGAGGGGGAGACGCAGGCAGAGAGGGAGAGAGAGAGAGCTAACAGCAGCAGTGACAGCTGCTCTGTTCGCGTCAGCTTCAGCGCAACAAGTAAGAAGAAGCATGGCGATGGCAGAGAGGTTGACACAACAACAACAAAAACAGCAACAGTAGCAACAGCAGTAGGAGCAACAACAACAGCAGGCAAAGCATGAATGGCAAACAGCGCAGGGCAAAGCAGAGACAGAGAGAGAGAGAGAGAGAGAGCAGCGCAGCGAACGTCGCAGGGAGAAGGAAATACGATTTTTGTTTTACTTGGCTGCGTAAAATGCTGCAATGCCGAGGAAGCAACAAGAACAGGAACAACAACAAGGGGAAGGGCACTCCATTGTTGTTGTTGTTGTTGCAACGGGCTGACAAAGCGAAAGCGACTGCGTGATAAAGATGGTAAGAAAGGCGCTGGGAATGGGCGAAGCTTGAAAAAATGACGCATAAGCAGCACAGCAGCAGCGCGCAGAGAGTGTGTGAAAGAGAGAGAGAGCGAGAGAGGGAGTGCTGTGTGAGCGGAGGAAGAGCAAAGAGAAACAGCGCCAGAGAGCGCGCGCCCAGATGTATGCAGCTTTTTGTACATAGCAAATGGCCATGCAAAGCAGCACCGCAGAAAAACACAAAACGGTACTGCAAAGAACGTGCAGCGCAAAGCAGACGCACAAAGAGAGCGCAACACTGCCTCTCTCCCTCTCTTTCTTTCTCCTGCTGCCTCTGTCCCTTTCTGTTATCTGCTTTTCTTTGTGCTTCTGCTACGTGGCCCACATTTGCAGGGCTCAGCTGTGGCTGATTTTTACCGTTTCGACTGCTCATTATGTTCGCTGCGTCGCGACGCTGCCGACTTCGCCGTCGCAGGCAGAAGGCAGCAGGCCGCAGTAGCTGCCTAATGTTATATATTTTTATTGTCCTTACTTTATTTTCATGACTATCTATGACTGCGACGTTTCACTGAGAATTCTCTCGCGCCGCTTGGCCGCATTGCAGCAATAAATTTGTGGTTTGCACTTGCCTTGCAAGACGGACCCATGGAACGCCCAAGTGGCAACGCTGAGCGGTATACAGGGTGTTTATTTGCATGGAAGGTATTAATTACAATGATTACATGATATTGGAGGTTAAGGGAGAATAATTTTGAGAAGATAAAATAATAATACATAAAAACAATAATAAAAAATAATCGAAAATGTATAAATGTTCTTATATGTATAATATTACTAGACAAGTCGATTGAGCCATGTCAGTGTGAACACACAGATCTCAACTATTATGAAAGCTAGACACAAAAAATTTAGCATAAATACATTTTCTGTTTTTTCTTTTCTGTTCTGAGTTGACAATAAACCGAAGAAAACCTTATCCCTATAATATGATACATGGAAAATTATACAACACAAGATTCGTTTTTTTGCAAACATATAATGAAAAGGTACATTAATTTTGCTATTTGGGGAATATAAGAGAATAAAAAGCGGCTGTTTCCTTTCAAAAGTTCAACAAAAGAACCTTTTTATTAGTTCACAAAAGGAGCGAGTCAAGTTTAATTCGTTCTTTGTTCATGAGAAAATACAATTTATCCTCCGCCATAAAAGTCTTTCGCTTTATAATTCGAAACAAAGTCAACTTTTGCGCAAGGAACATTTTGAAGTTCCATTGTTTCTTGGCACACATACTTACAACAGTTATGTGACTGTCTGTATGGGTGTGTCTCTGTGTGTGTGTGTCTGTCTGTGTGCATTAACTTGCGATCCATAGGCGATAGTAAAACTTAACGACAATTTTCTGTGGCGCTTTCCACTAAATTTTTCATCATTCTTATTTCCACTTGTTTGGCTTGGCTTTTCATTCGTACGTTCGTACGTTCTTCCGTCCGTTCTGGTTAAAGTTTTTCCTTTGAAACGCGTTTGTCCTTTGGTTTTTTATTTTTTTTTTGGGACGAACGTGCGACTCGTCGGGACTCCGTGAAGGTGGCTCAAGTTGCGCTTGAACTTTTCCCCTTTCGGCATCTCTGGCTCAGCCTTTTTGCAACCTTTTGGCTTGTCTGTAATTTGAATTTCTTCAACTGTGAAGCCCGAATGGGGCCTGGCGGGTGTGTCTAGGGTTGATTATGGCCTCCAGCTCGGCGAAGCAGAGCAGCAGTGTGGGGATAAGGAACGCAGGCCAGAGAAGAGTTAAGTTATCTAATAAACTGCTCAAAACTCGCCTCCTTCTCTTTCTTTTTTTTTCTCTCTCTCATCCCGTCTCTTTTTATGTGTGAGTGTGACGCGATTTGTGTGTGTTCAACATTCGGATGGTATTAAAAAAGTTCTGGCAACCTTCTTGGTCCCGCGTGACTGTGATTTTTGCGGATAATTTAATAAACTGGCAGAAAGTTGCCTCGCATTTAATTTATGAGCGTCGGCAATCGCAAAACTTTTCGACTCTGCAGCGGCGCAATTAAATTGTGATTCTTTTTTTTTTTCGTCGTCCTGCGACAAAATTTCCTTTGATTGACGTTTCCCAGTAAACTTTGATGCCAGAGCGAGACGGAGGGAGTGGGGGCAGGGGGGACATCGAAGAAGCTGTCTCGCTCGCAGCTTGGGCAGCTCGTTAATTTATTTTCGACTGTTGTTACACATGTTCCGCCCCGGGGCGGACAGAGCAATTGAAGAAAGAGAGAGGAAGAAAGAGAGAGAGCATGAAAAAATAAAAGTAAAAAACAAAAATAAAGTCGTTAAATTCATTTTATTTCGTTTTTTTATGTCTTTTTCCAACGCCTCCGGATTCGATTTTGGGTAGCTTTAACGCGTACCCAGAAGTATGCAATAAAAATTGAAATTGTCTTTCAGTTTTATCAATAAACGCATTTCTTGCCACTGTCATACTGGGTTGAGTCAGTTTTATGGGCTGTTTGGGGGAGTGTGGAACTAAAGTCGGTGCTAGTTATGGTAATAATAGATCATGTGCTGGCTGGCAATTAATGTGGCATATGACGCATGTGTAGCACAGTAGTAAAAACAGATGGCATTGTTTTGCAAGCTTTGCTATTGCGTATAATAGTAACTGAGGTCATGTTTCCAACTTGTACAGTATGACAGTATTATACATGACACCCGGGAGTAACACTAGCTTGGGCTATGCTGCCAACTGTTATACTGTGTGCTCAATCTCTTCAAAGGAAACTCCTCCAACGTGGCCAAACAATGAAGATTCTATGATAATATTTGCGGTCAAAAAGATCTTGTATACACATACACTATATACACAGATTATAATACGTTTGTACAATGTCCACAAAATGGCAAAATGGTCGCACGTGCAGTCCAGTTCGATTTGCTCATCGTGGGCCGCAAAGTGATTGATGAGTCGCCTTCGCCGCACACCAAATTCAGTTGTCAACAGCAAAGCAAACACGTTGTAAGTGCCGCTGCCACGCCCCAGCACAACCCACAGCCTCCAACTCTGGGCGATGTCGAGTCCATTAGAATATCGTAAATTCAGCGTGTAGTTTATGCAAAATTGTGTGTTAAAAGAGGCGAGAAGAGAGCGAAATCCTTAGCAAATCCAGCTGAAATTCGCCTCGTAATGAAGTCGCCGATGCGATGCGAGGAGAAACCTGTTCCGTGTTGCCTCCCCGGCAAGGGAGAGAGGGGTTTGGGGCTGCTTGTGCATGCGCGGCACGCAAATTTGTTGCCAATAAGCAACCGAAAACAATTTTTATATGGCTTGCAGAGGCAGTGGAGGCAAAGAGGGCAGTGGGGGCGTGGCACGGCGGTGCCTTACTTGCCTATGCGTGCCGCGTGTTCGTCTGGTTGCTTCTACATTTCATTTATAATTTTTTTCTTCCTTTTTTTTTGTTGGGGGTGCTAACTTGCAGGACGGCAGGGGTTGCTTAGCTACGGCCCGGCCAAAATGTAGGTCATGTTGGGCTGGGAGAAATCGAGCTACTGGAGCTACTCCGTTCCATTTGAACTCTGCACTCACTCACACACACACACACACAGACGGGCGCACGCACGCACACTCGTGCCTGTAACATGCTCTGCTGGGGGCTGTCATGAATACTTTAGCATGGGGAGTGGCAGGGCGCAGGGTAACAGGGCGCAGACCCCAGCCCAGACTCCCGTCTTCTCTTGCCATATCTCTGGTTATGGTGTGTGTTCATCAACTGCCTCGTGCTTATTATAATGAAAATTTCATTACAAAATTGAATGTTGACGTGTCGCATGTGTTGCTCCGCCTGAGCCCCTGAGTGGATTCGTGGTTCACAGGCAACTTGGCTCAGTCAGCAGCTTGCCAAGTGTGTCAAGTACCCGCGATAATCATGACAATGCATAAATGAGCGCACATTTCCTGTGTTTTATTGCAAATAGATTTTACTCAGCATCAATTCAATTTTTGTTCGAGTTTTCTGGCGGCCATTTTGACTGTCAACGGTTTTCTGTTAATTTACATAAATTTGCAGCGCTGGCTGGCTGGCTTCTGTTAATTAACATACAGCTCAAGCTGAGCTGCTGCTAAAACCAATCGATAACAGGTCTGTCTGGAAAATTATCACTGCCAAGTCTGTTATGCTGCAGCTCTGTTAATTAGCATAAGCCAGCAGTTCTACTGCAATCGATAACATCCCTCTGCCATTTATCGCCGGCTTGATCTGGCAACAATGTTTTCTTTTATTTAAAATAAAGCCTAAATTGAGGTTCTACAACAATCGATAACAGAATTTGTTCCGTTTTTCCTTTGCAAGTCTCAACTAGAATTATCGCTGGCTTTATCTGGCATCGCGCTGTTGTCGCCTGCTTGGCCGAAACGTGACTTGAGCTGCGCCATTGAATTGGCCTCTTCTGGCTGCACTTAGCACAGCCAGTTTTCCATTGACCCACTTGGAAGAGGAGAAGGAAGAAGCAGAAGGAGCGATGTTATTTATTTGGCATGCCTGAAGTGGCCCAAACTACATTTACCAATCGTGTTTTATAACACATTCTTGCAAGCCTCTCTGCCCCGTCGACGTCCCCAGCCCTGGTCATTGACAATAATTTGCAATCAAGCTAAGTGACGTTGCACATTCCGTACCCCGTTCAGGCGGAGCTTAAGTGCACGTCGGCTGTTGCCAAGACACTTAACTTGATGCGAGTTGTTGCCTAGGCCAATTTGTTATTGCAATCGCTTCACAGGACACACTCACACACACACCAATACATATACAAAATTCGATGTTCTGTACGTCGAATTCTTTTAAGTGAAACACATTTTATGCAAAGCTTCATCGAGTATGCCACACTCGAGTGTCGCCCCACACAGTGCGTATGCGCAATATGCCAAGCAGTCTAGACAAATGTTTGCATGCACAGGGGACACAAGTTGCTCCGGGCATGGCCGTAAAGCACATGTCAAAATGACTAATAGCTCATCAAAGTTTCATTTGAACCTTTTTGTGTTCGCCCATTTTTCCACACTCTGCGACTGCGAGAAACTTTCGACAGGCGTTTTATGAAGAAAAGTTGCCGGCAATGGGAAAGGCAAAGGCGAGAGGAACCCAATGGCCAATTGACTGGCACCTTGCACGTGCCCCTGCCAGAGGATTGCTAGCTCCATTTGCAGCACCCGCTCGAATTGGGTTTCTCGGCACATGCAATAATTTGATTTTGCCAGGGGAGAAATAAAGGCAGAGTTAGAAAGGGGGGAGAGGGGGAAGCGTGTAAACAAAATGTTGACGTTTTTCGTTTTGGTTTTTCAATTTCCCACTTCGTGTCGTGTGGGCGTAATGAGACGCTCTACGCCTCTGACTGTGTGGATCAGCTATCGCACTCGTCGTTCGCTTGCCCGAGCACATGTTTTATCGATAAACCGTGAGGTGGATAGACAGGAAGGAAAGGGAGGGAAGGGAAGGGTAAGGTGAGCAAGGGAATACATAACAAACAAGAACAATTTTGTAACTGGCAGGCGCCGCATTGTGCGTTCCATTCCATTTCGCCTGATACCCTGTAAGCAGTGCAGTAGGGTATACTGGGGAGACAGAAGGAAATTTAGTAAGTGAGCTTGGGATACCTCGTGTGGAAACTTGATTAAATCACACACGACTTTGCAGCACTTCTTCTAACTTCCCCCATTCTGAATGTTATTCTACATAGGTTTAACATAAGCTTACTATAGGTTTAACATAGACTTAACATAGTCAACGTGTAAGATAAGTATCGATATATCAGTGTGACCCTCTTCCAGCCTACTACACTTGTGCAAATAAAGAAAGATAAGGAATATATAATAAATGTGTTTCTTTAATTTCATGAGGTATCTGCCAGTCCATCATTGTTATACTTACCACTTACACTTGTTCTCGTTTTCCCTTTGTTTGCTATCCGAAAATCGGTTTTTGCGGACGCTCAACTGACACGAAGCCCTGCTCCTGTCTCTGTCCAGGACAGCAAAGCCTTCAGCCAGCTGCAAATAGGTTAGGGTAGGGTAGGGCAGGCTAGGACAGTGTAGGGTTGCTTGGGTGGCTACGTTTATGAGTATCGACAGGAAATTGGGACCGACAGACAGGCAGATATTAGACGACGCTTCCGCAAACCACAAACTTTTGATTGCCATTGACGCGCCGCGTGTTGAGTTGGCAAAGCAAAAAGACCGAGAAGGTCCTCGAAATGGGGAAAATGCTTTCGTGTTAATATCAAACAACAAACAACACCCCAGTGCAGGCAAACCTGGCAAACGAAATATGTATAGGTATTTATAGGATATATCTCCATATTGTGCTGCCTTTTCATTTCCCTTTCGCTTGCTTTGCGTGTTCGTTCGTCCCATAATCGTCCCATATAAAGCTAAAAATAATTCGAATTTTATTGCTGCAAATGACAAAAAGTTTATATATGGATTTGATTTATTTGTTTAACAGCAATCGGTTTGGTTTGGTTCTCTTCGGCTTGGTCAATTCCCCCAATCGAACTGATTGAGTGAGGCCACTCCCTTTGGGAAAACAACAAATCTTGTTGTGCGTGTGTGTGTGGGAGTGTAAATAGCTGTTACAAGTCAGCATTAAGGTCTTTGGTCTTTCAACTGCCCAATTGATTGTGGAGAGACCCTTAATTAGAGCAGAAAGTGAATATGGAGTTCAATGAACCAGTTTTATTGTTATTGTACCTCTCTATAAAATATTTCTGAGTGTAGGGAAATTAAAAACAGGAACTAGTTATTTGCATAATAAAGACACGAAAAAAAAAAAAACATATAAATGTGGAAGCTTTATTATTTTCTACAACATCATTATAATATTATTATTTTAACTGTCATTATTTTATTCAATAATTTTTTCTTTATTCGATCATGGCAACACAGAGAGAGCCTTTTACAAATTTACTCCCAATCCTAATGTTAGTTTACATAGGCTTAACATAGTCTTCGTGTTATAAAGGTATCGATATATCAGTGTGACCCTCCCTACATTAATAAGCAAGCACTTGTGAAATATTAATTAAATACATCAAAATTTAGGCTACTTGTATCATTTAGAGCATTTAAAGAGTTCCCTGCCTGTCATTGCGCTATATTGAAGCACTTTATGTCATAATTATATATTTAATATATCTTTTTTTCAGAACTAAGCTAATTACAAAGCATCGAACACTTTGTCGGCTAACAAATTATTGATGCAATCTCAACAAACAATTTCAATTGAATACATTATGAGTGCGAACATGTACAAGTGTGTGTGTGTGTATGTGTGTGTCAGTTCCGGCACTGTCAATGTGTGCACACAAATCGAAGAGCTATTATTCAATTAGCGTGACAAAAGCGTCTCATGCATAATGAAAGATACCCAAAAGAGGAGATGGTAATGACAGCAGAGAAGGCACAAACAGAAGAGGATGGAAACAGAATATAGAAACAAGAAATGAAGGTTACGACACACACTCTTAAAGCTTTGGAACTATATGTATAGATGGATATATCTTCTATATAAATATATGTATATTTGTTATATTTGTCTGCTTGGTTGCATTGCAAACCGCTAAACATAACAAATATATCCTTAGCAAGAGTATCAAAGCATATCTGTAGGCTATACAAGCACAATGAATAGCTTTTTTTGTGTGTGGGTTAATGAGTTTAGATTGGAGAACGAGAAGAAGTGAAACAAACGAGAAGATGCGAAGTTAAGGGAAGAGCAACAGATCCGCTCTCAAAGTAGACTACACAACACACTATCAAATTAAAGAAGGAAATGTAGTAAAGAAATTGAAAGCAATGTATATATTCATACTCATATTTTATACTCATTTCATCTTTACTCTTCATAAAAATAGTTTGAGTACGTCACAATGCCCTAGCTGCTTATTAAGTAACTGCAACTAAGCCTTTTATAGAGCACTAGTGAAAGTCAGAAGAGTGCATTTAAAGGGGAAATTCGCAGAAAAAAAGAATTTTGAAAACAACAAGAGGTAAAGGAAAAGAGAAAGTGGAAAATAATTAGCCTTGTTGACAAAACAAGCCAGTGGGGGCAGCAGAAGAGCGAGAGAGAGTGAGGAAAGAGCAGCTACACAGTAGAGTAGTGAAGAGTAAAAGTGTACATACCCTGTAAGAAGTAAAAAGCAGCCAAGTTAGCCTTTTTACCTGCATGTCAAGCACACGCTGTGCCTGCTACTACCCCACACACTGCACTTTACAGGGTATTCGCAGTACATTGCTGTGCAGTCGACTTGGCACAGTGATTGCTATTATTATATTTTGCCTGAATTCTTATGACATTTTCGTTTTATTTTGCCTCACTGCTTGACCTTGTCACAACAACTGCAGAGAACGAGGGGGAGGCGCGTGAGCGATAAACAACGATAAACCATTTGTAATTTATCTGACATGCAACTGTGCAGTCGGGCGACTAATTAAAGTCGAGTTTTTCCTTTGCTCGTTTTAATTTTAACTTTTTTCCACGATTTCCCTTCAGTTTCCTCGCATTACAATGCGGTGTAAATGGAAATACTGTAGACCCTCTGGGCGTGGCTCGGCATGCCGTGGCCATTGTTAATCATCTTTGGGGATTGCATGCAACGGGAAACTGTACACGGGAAATGCAAAAACTGAGACCAGTCACAACTGGCCACGGGGCGGGGGAGGTGGAAAGGGGGGAGCCCTCACAATGGCGACAGGCGAAAGAAAACCTCAATTATAGCGCCTGCCGCTTGCCATGGCCTAAAGGTGCGATAAAATAAAACAAGAGACCCAACAACAACAACAACAACAACAACAGGAACAACACGAATAAGAACAGTTACAAGAAGTGCAGCGAAAATAAGAACAGCAAAGGAAAATGGATCAAAGAAAGAGTATTTAACGGTAGCACCGATAGCATAGCTGGCATGTGACTTGGGCTAATTGCAACGGTGTTTTATTAATTAGGAAAGCTTTAATGAGCTTTTATGGTGAGTTTTATAGGCTGGGGAGCTTTGTGATTTAAGCTTGACCATCGTAGAGCTTTTAAAGCTCTGAGTTAGGCTGCTGAAGTAGTTATTTAGACGACAATTGTAGCATTTGTTGCTCATTCGAAGCTTTAATGAGGTTTTATGGTAAGTTTTATTGATTAATGAGCTTTGCAAGATATGCGTGACCACCGAAGTAGTCTAAATTTGAGGTTGGCTGCTTACGTGCTCCGCAGACAAGAATAGAAGAATTTGTTGCTCAATTGAAGCTTTAATGAGCTTTTATGGCTTCAAGGGCTAATGAGCTTTGCGAGATACGAGCTGTGAATATTGAAGAGCTGTAGAAGTTTTGAGTTTGGCTTTTAATGAAGCTCCGCAGACAGAATTATCAGTATTTGTTGCTTCCACGAAGCTTTAATGAGCTTTTCTTTTTCCTTCTGCTGAGCTTGCTTAACAGAAAGCTTTTAAATGAGAGAGTCAATATTAGAGCTTTTCTCTCGTGTTCAAATTTTTACATCACTTTCAACTAAAAAGCTCTGCAAGCTGGGGAAACCCACAACTTTTCAGGCACACACTTAGGATTAAATATTTATAAACACAAATTCTGTTTTACAAAGGTAAACAATTTGTTGTATTTTTTGTTTGTTGTTAGTTGTTTGCCGCTTTGGTAGAGTCTACGCAGAGACGCACTTAGGCAGCACACACGTGCACACACACACCTGCACACACACATACTGGAGGGGGGGTCAGGTGTAGGTTTACAGTTGGGAACATGCAACGAAATGAACGCCTGACATGACATGCCAACGCTCCTGACATGAAATGTGCACAACTCTCCGGGGAATGGGTGTGAGTAATCGCATGAGTGTGAGTGCTCATGTGAGTGGAGAGTGTGAGTGTGAGTGCGAATGTGAGTACTCAACTGTGTGTGTGTGTAGATTTGCATGATGAACGACTGGCTCGCCTGGAGTGACTCCTAAGTGGGCAATGCCACGAAAGGAAACATGCTGGAAATATTAGGAAGGTGCTTATAAGATATATGTGTGTTATAATGATATATATATCCTGTATATATCCTATATGAATATATGCATACAGTGCAACAAACTTTAAATTACCTTTATATTTGCATACATTGCAAATGAAGCTCTTAAGTAATGCAAGAGAAGAAGCTTTTGAAGGGAAAGAAAAAGCAAAAACAATCTTTAATGGAAAATATAATAATATATTTGTATTATCAACCTTCACAAATCAGATGTATAATATATACTACTATATATCATGTCCACCTGCAAGTTCCCTTGTTAAACGTTTCTCTCCTTTCGTTGCTACCAATAAAAAGTGACATCACTTTGCCAGGCCTTAAACTGCTTAATGGGCCTAAATAATTACGAGAACACTCGACACCAGGCTGAATACGTTAACTGATTCCCAGCACTTACAGTTATAGCTCAGTTAGTCTATTTGCCTGAGCACAATATTGTCTTTGGCCTTTTACTTAAACTGGTCTAAGATTTGGCAAACAATATCGCAGCGCTTTCACTTTCGCTGGCAAATATTTGTTTGAAGATCAGGCCATACCATATAAAACGCCTTCGCATATCTGGAGCACAGATCAGTCGCAGTTTCTGTAGTTGCCATGAAGTCTTTGGGCCTTCTCTTTGTCTTGTGCCTTGTGCTCCTTGATCTCTTCGGGCACTATGGAGTTGAGGCTGCTTTCAATAGCAATGGCAACGGGGTGCTCTACTGCAGGTGGAGCACGAGAAAGACGTGCAGCAAGACCTCGACTTACTGTGTGAGGCTGTCAGTTACCTCGGGTACAACCACGACAGTTACTTGTAAGCTATATAAAAACGAGTGCACATTCAGTCTGGACAAATGTCTGCAGCAGACGGGTGAGTATTGGCCACGTGTGTGCCCAATGATCCTCTTAAATCCCATATAATGTTTACTCCCTTGCAGACTATGGCATCAGTGGCGATGCTACTCTTCGAACGAACTGCCAGGGCCTTGCTGTTGGCCAGATTCAAACTTGCACTTAAGCTTTGTATTCAATATATTCATTAAATTCATTAAATGTTCCTTATTTAACTGATTAAAGTGTTTTCATATTTAGCTTGAAATTAGTTGGAGTTTTTCTTGCTTCTATGCGTAAAAATGTCGCAGATGTGTCGCATAAATCGCTCGGCAGCGCATGCGAGGCACGTCTGTCAAAGCGGAAACAGCAGTGCGTCCATTTTGATGATTGCATTTCCGCTGGCGCTGCGCACAAGCCAAAACGGAACAATTATTCATTTTATCATTTGGCGCTCACTTTATGTGGCATACACACACACTCTCACACACTCACACACATACACTCATGCAACCGTTTTTGTGTGCGCTGTGCTTTTTAATTGCAATTGCAAAACATGAAAGCGAATTTACCATAAATTGCACAATTTTCAAGGCAAACTGCAGTAAAAACGGCTAAATTATGGCTGCACTCGATACAAGCTCACACACACACGCACACACACACATGCAGGGATACATTTGCGAAAGTACCATTTCGCTTTTTGCTTTCGACTGTGGATTACAGAACCGCCTGCGGATGCAATTAGAATGGAGCAACAAAAGCAGCCTGCAAATTCGTATGCAAAATGTCACAGAATACACAAAGATAAGCGCACTAGCTTGGGGATATATCCCATCTCCGATAAGCTAATGCCTGCTATAAGTTTCAACAGTTTTATATTTAACTTCTGAGTATGTCTGACAGAGTGCTCGGGGCTATTTTGCTGCTCTCTCTATATTTAAAATAGCAAATTGTTAGTAAAATATTTGTTACAATTACTCGCTGCACTGCGCACGCAAAACAAACATCCAACACATTCTCATATATGTGTATATATTGTAGTTTATACATATTCAAATCATATTCATTTGCATGTGGCATGCAAATTTCATGCAACTTGCCTGCCTGCACCGCAACACAACAAACAGTGATTGATTGGCATGCCCTGGAGTTATATGTCAAGCAACCCTTTCAAATTCTCTCATCGAATATTCATTTATGCACAGCTTTTCTGCACATGAGAGTTTATTTTATATGCATGTATATTATATATGTGTATGTTTAGGATACACAATCGATCATTCATGAAATGAAAGCATTTCGCTTAGCTTTAAACATAGATTTTCAATACGTACAGATTAATAAATACTTGAATATTAAATAAATTCCAAGGTTCATTGTGTATTGCATACTTTGTACATACTCTGTGCGTCCACTTAGTAAATTTCTTAAATAACTTCAATATTTTTGAACCTATTGCAACTACTTCAGAAAGCATTTGGCTAGGGATAAGAATATCGCTTTAAAATGATTTTTTATTGATTTTCAGAGACCGAAAGAGGTGTCAACACACTGTAACAAGAATTTGCAAATACACACGAGTAATTCTCATATTATTTGGTAGCCCTAGTTGTTATAATCTCCGGGATATACGCGCTCATACAGACGCACAGAAAAACAGGCATTCCAAAACAACTCTACTGTTTATATTACTGAAGAGTAAACAATTTGTTCAATTAACAATGTAGTTCATACCGTCACTGAAGTCTTTCTTCTGCCATTAATAAATAAGAATTTTGCTCTTTTCTAAATTGTTTTAATCCTTTTTTTATTTGCTTTCAATTATTTATTGACTCTTCCCTTTATTTGAGGAGACTATATTCTTGTTTTACTCCAAAATGCATTAAATAAAACTCTTTAAAGTTTACACATAACAGAAAATTTATTTTGTTTCAATTGGATTTGTTAACAATATTATTTAAAAAATGCTTAACCGCGACGACGTCTGCTGATGATGATTGGCGTAATCGAGGAGCTCGACGAATCTGCTGCTGCTGGAGCTGCCGCATTGCCTGCGCTGGCCAACGGCAATGTTAGCACACTGGGACAGGCTCACAGTGGTGTAGTTGACGGAACTAACGCAAGTTTCGTAGCGGAGCAGGCAGCTGTTGTTGAAGCGCTTGCAAAGATTGGATTGGCCATAGCGTCCGCAGACATTGCTTGTGGAATAGAGCTTGCAATTGCTGAGCACACAGATCTTGGGGGTGCTGCTGCTGGTGCTGCTGCTGGTGATGTTGTAGCCAGAGATCGTGGCGGCACAGAGAAGCGCCAGAAATGCACACAAAGCGACGAAGAGTTTCATGTTTCACAGTTTGCTCAGGTTTACTTTCGAATCTTTGCAAATTGCCGCTTTTATAGTTGATTCTTGTTCACAAATGATATTTGGCCTTTCATCGGCATTGAAAGATTATTTATTTGTTATCGGCAAACACTTGTGCAAATAAATAATGATTACGGTTAGTTGGCCGTGGGTTGGGTTAAGTTAAGTAAGGTTAAGTTGAAAGCATGCAAAACTGCACAATTAAATACAATTAATGCTTTATTTTTCCTCGCAGGCACTATGGTCTTCTGTTTAGAAGAAAAAAGTCGAAATTAGATCAAAGTCCTCTGTTTAATAAGTAAATTTAATAAAACAGTCAAATTACTTTTAATATTTAATTTGTTTAATCATATTTTAATATAAAGAAAAATTCAATTAAATTTAAAAAATTAAAAATTAATTGAAAATTAAAAAAACTGGATTAGTTATTTATTTTGCGCACAAAATTAGGCAACTGTTTAAAATGAATTTCATCATAAAAGAGCGAGATAGCACCTTCAGTTATAAAAAGCTGCAGCATACTTTTTTGATGTTGACGTAAGTGCTGTCAAAAAATATGTTTTTCAAAAGGGGTGCGTCTTAAAAATAACCCAGAAACTGAAGAAAACGGGTAAAACTTGTGGAGCTCTCCCTCCGGGGCGCCCTGTACGCCCTACGAACTTGGCGAACAGTGCTTTGTTAAAAAGAAAAACGAACAATTCGAAAACTACTTCTGGTTTTCTGGTTTTTGCGCATTTTCGAATTGAAATGGGAAAAATTTTTGCCTATTTTTTCCGCATTTACTAGTTGGAACATGATCTAGAGGTAAAACAGCTGAATTAAAAATCAACGCAGGAAAATCCGAATTATCAATATTATTTGTCAAATAAGAATAAATCAAGTTAAAAAAACAAATTAAAAAAATTTGAATCACATTTAACACAATTAAAGTTAGTTTCTTGTAAATTGTTATTGATTTTTACTTATTGTGTTTAAATTATTTGGTCTTAACATATTTTCTCTTCGTTTTATACATACATGCATTATCAAACTGGAAACCTATGGAAGCTTTAGAAGCTGTAGATCGGCTAAGAAGGTTATCTCTAAGGGCCACTCAAAGTCGATCCACTCTTGAGTGCTTAGTGCACTTGCTCGAGTATTTACAACAACACACACTTGAACAATAACAATTGCACACGCACACAGGCACACTCAAAGACGCACACACTCGCGTATTTGCTGTGACTGACAACGTCATTTGGCCAACTCGACCCTGTCAGCGTTTGGGCCACAGCAAATTAAATTTCATAGCCATGCGCAGCTTTTGAGCGGCTTCTTGACGCGATGCGTTGAAATGGACATAAAACAAAAAAACCGAAAGCCAACAGAAAAAAAGCAAACAACAAATAATAAACATTCAAGCGTGAGTGCGTATGTGAGCTGCACTTCTTCTACACACACTTTGTGTGGGGTGTATTGATTCCCAATAAATTAAAGTAGGGATTATTAGGGAAGTCAGTCAAGTCACTTTTAAAGCTAAGCTTTCATGCAAATACTTCTATATACTTCTTCTTATCTTGTATTCACCTCTCATTAACAGGGTATTTCCACGTCGCGCCTTTCCACCTCTTGCTTCTCTTTCTGCTGATTTATTTATTCCATAAACGCACTTTAATAAAATGCCGTTGAGTTTTGGCCAAGGCCAGAGCTGGCCGCTCTTAATTGGCTTCGAATTGATTGGCTTAAATATTGATAAATTGAGGCATTGTCCATATTAGAACTAAATACCAGAGCCATGTACGTCCACGCACAGTACGCACGATATGTATACGTACGTGTATGTTGCACAGATTTTGTTTCAGAGCTGCGTTAAATTTGCATATTCTGGCGATACTGACGCAAAACTGTGTCGTGCGTGTGTTGCGTGTTGCAGACAACGGGGCGTGGCACTGAGGGGCCTGCGGCTAACTGTTAGCCAACTACGAGGTGGCCAATTAGTCAGCACTTTTAGCCATCAATTCTGTGTCAATTGGCTGTGTGTGTGCATGCGTGTGTGTGTGGGTGTAAAATGGAAAGTGATAAAAGCCAATTGCGGGCCATACAATATCAAATTGGCATAGTTGAGTTTTAAGTTTGTTAAGTAAACATGCTTTGCATGCAAAGTTAATAAACAACAATTGAGTCAACAAGCGGGAAAAGTGAAATATGATGGAATAAATAGCTTAAATACTTTATAAATAAACTGTATATAGAGTGTAACTAGCAGAAGGAGGCGTGGCACACTCTACAAAGTATCTATATATTCTTGATCAGCAGCACAACACGAACCGATTGGGTTGTATTTGCCTGTCTCTCTGCCCGTCTTTTTTTCCGTTTATCTGTTCGTCTGTTTGTCCGTTTGTCTGTCCGTATGCTTGTCCGTCTATGTGTCCTTTTGTTTGTCCGTCTGTCTGTTCGTATGCTTGTCAGTATATATGTCCGTGTGTTTGTCCGTCTATTTGTCCGTCTGTTTGTCCGTCTGTTTGTCCGTCTGTCTGTCCGTCTGTTTGTCCGTCTATTTGTCCGTCTGTTTGTCCGTCTATCTGTCCGTCTGTTTGTTTTTATAGATGAAAGTGCCAAGCTAATCAAATATTTATCTATCTGGATGAAAGACACCAAGGTCGTGCTAAAGTTTATTTTTAATATTCGATGCCATTTCCACCGTCCACGCCAATCGATAGTTTGTGATTATTATGGCGCAGTATGCACAATGCAAAGTTATTCAATCGATGAATACTTTATAAACATATCTTCGTTAAACAATAAAAAACAGAAGTTATACTCAAACGCACTTTACTGTAGTTTTGATGTGTGGTTATGCTTTAAATTCGTTTCATCATGTTATTTATTCAGACTTATTTTAGTTATTTTGTTATATCAGTTTATATATTTTAATAATATTTATTTTTATACAAATGTAAAGAGATGAACGTACGATGAACTATAAACAATTAAGTCATAAAAAAGGCTTTGCTACATTGCCTCGCTGACTTTGGCACAGATTAAACCTCTTACTGATTTCCTTAATATCATTATTTTAATTGTTTATATTGCATATATTCCATTTTATTGTATCGTCTTGATACAGTTTGTTATAGTTTAAAATGTTTATTTAAATTAATTAGCAGAGTTAAGACATTAATTAGCCTGCCTTATCAATATTAATTAGCGCCCTGCTTTGATTAATTGCCACCGTTTGGTTGGGACAACTTGTTTCTGGTTATTCACAATATGCTTCACATCGGTTGGGCCTGTATAGATTAGTCTTTCATTTACACTTTGTGTGGAAATTAAAGGTTAAACAGATTACTCAACTCATGCGTTATAAAACTACAATATTTAAACAATCGCATGGCGAACATTTGGAAATCAAATTAATTTTTATTGTTCATGTAAATTGATTGCGGCCAATTCAATTCGAGTGGGTCAATTTGAATGGGACTCAAAGACAAAGGCCGCCAACCCGGAGAGAGACCCCACGAAACCCAATGAGAGCAGCGACAGCAGGTGAGAAAATCGAAGAAATTGAAGATGAAAACAAAAACATAAAAAGAGTAAAGCGAGGCGAGGCGAGGCGAATGAAAACGAATGTTGTTTAAACTTGAAAACGAAGCGTGGACAGCGGACTGCGGACAGCGGACAGTGTGGAAGACCTTAACGGTAAACAGTTTAACGGGTTTTGCGGATGCAGGAAGCCGATCTGGACGATCCCGTTGACGTGGTTTGTGTTGTGGTAAATGCGATTGATGGCAAGTGCAATAAAATTGTTTAATTTACTTGCGTGAGATGAGGCCAATGCGGCAGCTGAGTGGCAGCTCCCCCAACGAGCAGTGGCAGCAACAGCAGCAGCAGAAGACTTTCTCTTTCGAGCATTTGGGCAGGTCAGTTATGTGTGCAGCGTGAGTCGCAGCGATTGCTGGCCGTTGCAAGTTGCAGTCCACAGGCAGTTCGAAAGAGTTGGCAACGCTTGACTGCATTTTCGATTTGGGCCGCGAATCGGACTGATATAATTATTGTGCTTCGATACCCTGTAATGGGAAAGGGAACTGCAGCAGGCAGTGACAGACGGCAGATTGAAGAGGAATGGAGGGAGAGCAAGAGAGAGAGGGAGAGAGAGATAAAGAGCTAATCTAATACAGAATTTTTCTCAGCTCTTAATTCATTCTTTCTTTCAGCTTTGCTCACTGTACATATTCCAGGGTATCTTGTGCTTCTGCACTCCCTGCCACGGCATTCTTACACTGTTTGCTTTCGCTAACCGACCGACTGATATAATGCCCCCTTATAGCCAGCGCATTAGACAGAGTCTTAGGCTTAGCCCCGTCTCGGAGTTGGGGCTAACAAAATGTTGTAATATAATTTTAATTTGTACCAGAAATGATTGCCAATTGCCGCCGTTTTCTGTTGATTATACAACTTCTGTTGCACATTGTTCGAGTGCCCCTCGTTTCCCCTTGTTCCTCCGTTGCATTTTTTCGGGGCGTTTATCGTTTCGCCTTCAAATGAAAGTGCTGCGAGCACTTAGTTGTTGTTTTTTTTTAATGCTAGTTTAGCCAAAATTGAACACACAATTTGTGTAATTGTTTGGCGGGCTTAGCTGAAAGTGGAGAGGCGTTCAGACAGTTAAAGATCAATCGCACAGTGGGCACTGCCAGCGATGTATATTAAGTTGTATAACATATACCAATTTGCAATGAATAGGAGAGTTTTCTTGGCCAAGACAGCATGTGGAACACCTTCTCGAAGGTTCCTTTATCGAAGTAAAGTCACTCAACAGTTTCACTTATGCAGTAGCCACTGTAGCGTTAGCCTATTAATGGCGCCCAACGTTAGAGGGCAAATAACAAGTCTGCTCCGATATGGTCTGCCCCGTGAAGGTCGAAATCTGCATTCAATAACACACGAGGCCCAATAGGGAAACCTCCAAGCGTGGCCCTACGGCCCACTGGCCATCGGCAGCACCTGAGGTCGTCGCACCTGAGTGTCAAATGGTTCAGTGCCCTAATGAGGGGAGCAGCTAGTTAGCCACATGGTATGGGGATTGGGTAATACGAGCTTGTATCTTGTATCGCTGTATCTTTAATTGTCGCTGGATTTTCCAAATCTGTCTGTGCATTTGTCGCAATCGGCAACGGCAATTGCAAACTGCTATGCGGCATGTGGCAAGAATGACCATAAAACAATTTGAGCCTGTCTAATTTATACACACACACACACACCCATCATAAACACACACACACAGAATAAATCCCCGTCATCGTTGGCGTCGTCGCTTGTCTAATTAATGTGATTTTCTGCTTGGCGCTAATTGGAGTTGGAGTCGGAGTTGGATCTGAAGTTGTGTCCAAGCGCAGGCGTGACCCACTGCGCATGCAACATGTTTGCAGCGAACTTACCTCGAACATGCTCTTGGTTGCTGTGTCTGCTTCCCATGCAAATGAGACAAGTGTTTTTTCACTGCCAAATTTGTAAGTTGACTGCGTGTGTGTGTGCGAGTGTGTGTGCTTAACGGTCCCATATGACCGACAAATATCGCCAAATAAAGCCTCTAAATGCCATTGCGGCTTGTCCGGCTCAAGAACCCAAAATGCAGCATTGTTTTTGTGCGTCTACGTGCCGCGCTTGCTCAATTACCGTACAGTTTTTCGCGCTCTCCCTCTGCTTGTGTCTCCTCTTCTCTCGCTTCTCCCTCTGTTTTGTCTGCTGTATGTTTTTTTGTCTGTAGGCCACTGTTGGATTGCAAAACATTCGCTGATTAGTTTTTGTTTTTGCTTGATTAAATTTATTTGATGTGGCAACACGCAGAATATTAATAAAGCAGAAGACACATAAAACAGCTGACATTGTGCGATGCTGCCGGACTGACCGGTTTGTACAGTTATTTTGCAGAAGTGCGAAAACGATTATTGATGTGCATTTGACATCGTCTCTGTCAGCACTCTCTTTAATCTCTTGCGTGGGAGAGGGGGACAACAGCAGAAGTACGACAACATAACCGATATCTGTTTGACATTCTTGAGAAGAGCGCAGCATGCTCAGTCAAAGTGCTCGCTCTCTTTGCGCCGTTGCTTGACAATTCCTGTGTGGGAGAGTGGGATAGCAGCAGGTTCGACTGCACTTGTGAGAGCCGCTCTTTGAATGAGCGTGCAAACATTCTGTGTCAGAAGGAGCAGCGCTACAGTGGAACGTTTACGTTGGAAGGACTGTACTTGTGTGCAATTATTATTTATTTTCAAAATTTACACAACAAACAACTTCGATTGGACTTTTGACAAAATTTATTCATTTAAAATTATTAATATACCAGTATTTCCAAGTTATGCCTACCAGTTTCAAACATCTTCTATGTTTTGTTGTCATTATTTATTAACATTTTACGTATTTTTGCTTCCTATTTGCAGCGTCTTTGATTATAATCTTTTAATTTAGCTGTCAAAACACTTAAAATGCCAGACTTAATCAAACATAAAACTACTAAATAAAATCTGCATAACTAGCAAAGAACACAGAAGAGAGGGACGATTTCCTCATGGCAACGACAACCTGTTCTCTCGCTCTAACACAGTTGAGACTATAAATCGCCACAAGGTGTTAAAATTGTCGCGATTTTTGTGAGACAACGTCAAGATCAATATCACAATTATGATGATGATGCTGAATGATGATCATTATAACTACAAAACAGCAAAAAAAAACCTTTAACAATTTTATTTGTTGTTTATTTTCTTGGTATTTATCTATGTGATTTTCATGGCTTCGTGGCAAGGCAAATAAAATCGCCTTAACAACGCTCATTACCGCGGGGCTGTGGCCCAGTGCGAGACTCGAGAGTTGTGAGTGTGCAGAGCGCATCATAAAAATCAATAAATCAAACTGAAAGCAACCGAAATTATAGTTGATATAATAATCATAATGATCAGAGATTATTATCTGTGTCTGTAAAGCCCATCGTACGTCTCTCTCTCTCTCTTGCTCAGCTTTCTGTGGGGGGTCTCGAGATTACAAAATCGGCTGACCTTGTGCGAATTTTAAGCACCGACACTTGGCACTGAGTGTGTTAATAATGAAACTGAGACGGAGACTAGACGACATAGGCCGCAACTGAGACTTCAATGAAATGTTGCAATCAAAAAGAGTCTGCAGATTTGTAAGAAAAGAGTGAAGTAAAGAAAGATAATGGTTGCATTTTAGTTGGTATATTATTAGACTAAATTTATGTAAATGATTAAATTATATAAATACAAGGCCCTGATAAATTGGACTCTATAAAATGTTGCCGAACTGTTTGAACTGCATTAAAATTGTTGCAAATCTCCTCACATATTCAAGTTAAGCTGCAGCCCAGGATTAAATGTAAAGCACTGTGCGCCCATTTACTTAAAACCACAATGAATGGGCTGGCCTTTTGGCAGGCCTGTAGGCATATATCTGTGCATACATATACTTTAACGATCCGCATGGGGCAATCAGAGCGCAATCGCCTCGCATCGAATTCAATTGGCAATTTCCAACTTTCCAACTGTCCGGGGCTGCGCAGATAATTAAAAGGCTTAATTAAGCCGAGCTTAATTATGCATATCGCACTCGCATGTGTGCGTAATTAGTGTGGCTGCTAATTAAAACGACGCTTAATGTTTAATGCACAATGCAAATTGCAGTTGGCGTACATCGCGCATCGCGTATACGCCGCATTGGCCCGCCGCGCAGCCATTGAACTTGTCGCCAACGTCTTTTGCACGCCAGCCTACCTACCTCCCGCCCCTTCATCAACTCTTTTGTTGCAGCTTCAATAAATAATTAAAGGAATTCGCCAGGAGTTCAGCCAACTCGCTCTGAATTGGCTTATTGATTGCCAGTTTCACGTTACACTGCAATTAATTCATCGTTTTCATATTTTCCACTATTTGTTTTTGCGCTCAAATTTCCGTGTAAACATTTAAGCTATGCTGCACTTCATGTGGCAAGTTGCAAGTTTAATTGTTGTAAATGCAAAGCAATTGTGATTAACTGCGCTTTCGTGAGATTTATGTGGCTTGTGGTTTAAGCAAAAGAAAGGGAATCTGTTTGTGGTTGAATTGATTGCATGTGGGGGAGTTTAAGAGGAGATTGAATAAGGCTAGAAATGATTTAATAAGTATGAGCTTCAATTGAGTATTATGTATTGTGGGTGAGTAGTGAAGGTAATGTTCTAGAGATACAAGTTCAAAGAGGGAGTAAGTTAATTTCTTTCTACATATAAAATGGAACAAACACAAGACAAACTACTTCTGTTCTTTGTTTGGCTGTGAGAGGCGTAAAGGTTAAATTTTGACCAAAAGAACCGTCGCATGAGCATC
Source organism: Zaprionus africanus (assembly GCA_018151435.1). Lineage (NCBI taxonomy): Eukaryota > Metazoa > Arthropoda > Insecta > Diptera > Drosophilidae > Zaprionus > Zaprionus africanus. The sequence goes on from JAECXB010000118.1 coordinate 11,893,917, forward strand.
GCTCAAGAGCTGTATATTACATTTATATTATTTATATTATGATTGAATCATGCTAAGCAATTACTTCTTAATTAATATAATAAATTAATATAAAATCAATTTTTCCTTTTTATAATTAAAAAACCAACTTAAACTGCTCCGTTTCTCTTCGAAATCGAGCGTGGCTCACTCGACCAAAAAGCTTCTGCAGCGCCTCGTTCTAGTTCAGATTTTATTGTAGATCCATTTGTTACATCCGCTGCTGGCCGTTTTTAGGGGTCTCTACTTTAGAAATCGGCTTCATATGTTTTGTGCCACATTAAACGATGTTTAATGATTGCTTGCAATAAAACAAAGGTTATTTTTCTATTCAATAATTTTGTTAACGGAGCGTTAAGCGCAGCAACTAACTGCTAAGTGGCAACAAACTGTGTTTAGTGTTCGACTGTTTAACAAGCGCCCCTGTGTGTGTGTGTTGTGTATCTAGCAGCTACACGTCGAAGTTGAGCTACCTCTTCACGCGTGGCAAGCTCAAATTCAGCGTCAATTTCAATTGCAACTGCAACGGCAACGGCGACGTCGACTGCATTCGGTTTCAAGTGCAGCATGCAATGTTGCAATAGAGAAGATAAGGGAGAAGCAGCTGCTGAAAGAAGGCCGCAGAAAAAAGTGAAACTTGATTTGTATCTCGCAGATACACACGGGCACACGGGCATAACTGTGGCCATAATTACGGCTCAGTGCGGCATGCAAAATGAAAAGCGAAACAAAGTTAATGAAGTGTGTGATAAGCGCTGAGAAAAACGCAACCCACACACACACACACACACACGCACCTCTACCAACTGCAACTGGTGTTGTGGTTGTTGTTTCTCTTGATTTACGAGTATCTTGCGGATCTCTTGGAGAAGAAAAATATGTTTGTGCGCGGCACGCGGAAGTAGAAAAAACATTGTTCGAAAAACACAACGAAAACAAAAGCAATAACAATGCACAATGTACAACTAACAATGTACAATGTACAAGTACCACACACACACACACACACACACACTCCCAAATTGTTTATACAAATTTGTATCTTGAACTTGAGGCATCATCGGTCGGGCAACTTATCTGCATCTGCGTGTTTAGCTGTGTCTGCAAGTGTGTGTGTGTGTGGCAGTGTGGGTGCCTTGTCGTACGTGGGACAGCCCGAGGGTGTTGCCAACATGAGAATATCTCACTGGGAGTGTCGCACGATTGTGTAGCTGCGAGATTCTTCTTCAGCTTGCTGGGGAAATGATTGCTGACGAAGCTTATAGAGAGATGTGGGTGGAAGGTGTTGATGGTAGAGGAAATGGGAGTATAGTATAGGTGAAAACTGAAGAGTAGAAGGAACAATAAAAAAGCTATAAAGAGAGATGTTGGTATTATAAGTGAATAACCAGTATGATGAGTACAACAAATAGTAAAAGAAAGAAATAAAAGGAGCACGAGCAGTACAAGAAACTGTATAGCAACAATATTTTTATATTAAGGGAAGAAGCAAAAGATAAATCTAGGTATTGTTAAATTATTAGTAAGAAAATAGGTTCCAAACTTATTTAAGCAAATAAAATAGACAAACAAAAAGACTTAAGAAAAGTGACTAAAGAAATTGATTTTGCAAGTCGAACTAGTACAACATAATGAGTTCTGTGTGTTATCTGGTCATCCGTCCGGACACCGTATATTGAATATTATTATTAATATTAATATTAATATTACAAATTACAAAGAAAGTGGTGAAGATTAGTAATATTATTATTAGTTTCACGTAAGATAACTTAAAATAAAAGAAAAGCTAATTAATAAAGAAAATGATTATATCCATACACTTACTAAGAATAAGGTTCTATCAGTTCGCAAAAGTATCAAATAACCATGGAAAACCATAAACTAGGAAACGTTTATAGTTAAAAAATAAATATAAGTTTACATAAATCTCTAATATTCTTTATACTAAGCAGTTACTCAGAATGCAGCTGGCTCACAGTCCTATTTTCTTCGCCCACTTGAATAACGAAGTTTCCGCTTTCGCCCACACCCTCAAAGGCAAATAAAGTGAAAAAGTTTTGATTTGCAACAACAACAACAACAACGGAGGCAGGCTAAAGTAAGCTGAGCAAAAACAAGAAGAAGAAGCAGAAACAGCGGGAGCTGCAGAAACAGACAACGCAACAAAGCAAACAACAATCAAGAAAAACAAATTAAAACTCGTCAAAGACAAACAAAACAGAAATTGACAGCAGAAAAATAACAGAGAAAAACAAAAACCAAAAGATTTGACCAAATTATGCCAAAGTTGGAGCCACATTGCAGTTTTCTGCTGCTGTTGCTGCTGCTGTTGTTGTGTTGCTGTGAAGATGATTTGTGCCAGTGGCACTTGAACCCAGCAGCAGCATCTTCAGCTCAGCTGCGAGCTCATCTCTGACTTCATCATTGCCTGAGCATCGACTGCAGCTTAAGCTAAGCCTTTTTTCTGCTCGGGCGACTTAAGATCGACGATTTGCTGGCCCTCAGCAGATGGAGGAGCTGATGATGTTGTTGTTGTCTGTCTTGTAAAACAACTTACTTACACATGTACTGATTATTGTTGTTGTTGTTGTTGCTGTAGTTGTTGCATCATTGCCATCAATTGTGCAACAAAAAAGCTATGAAATATTTTTTTTAATCTCAATGCATGCCACGCATTGTTTGCGGATAATCCCAGTGATCTATGATAGGTGGGGCAAGCCAAAAGGTTATAGAGTAATAGGATTTTTATTATAAAAGATTGATAACAATATAAAGTAGAAACCCTTACTAAGAATAGTCACAGTTTTTTTAACTTTTTTTCCATTTTATTCTACTCCTAATATCAAATGCTTAGTTAGAATAGGTTGAGGTTGTATAATATTTAGTATTCTATTTGTTTACCAACTAAAGAATTCTTATCTGAGCATGCTATACATGTTTTCAACTGTATTTCCACATTTTTAACCCGTTTCCGAAGTCCAGATTTACCTTGAACTTTTCAGGTTCTGACTTAACCTCAACAAACTTAAAAATGTTGTAAAAAATCTCAAAAATACTGGAAATTTTCATTGAGATATGTGATAAGTGGCTTAAAAGTGTTTTTAAGGCTTCCAAATCCTAAGTAAAAACTTGCCTTGCACCTCTGAGGTTCCACTTAACCTAACAAAATGTGGAAAAATATCAAAAATTAAGTTTCTATGATAAGAGTTTTATTTTGATGCTTTAGAATGTAATATCCGATTAGGAAAATGGGATTTGATCCCATTATGAGTTATAGAACATAATAAACCACTTTAAATTATTATTTTTCTAACGTACTTCTTGCTTATAATCAGCACTTCATTTATCAAATACCATATGTTTATCTTTTTTCTTACTCTTCTTTAAGTTTTATTCCTAACTTGTTCAGTCCCAAATTCGCAGAAATGAAGCTTCTTTAGCAAAGTCACCTTAATTTTGTTTCAAAACATTTATAAGTTGTTGTTGTTCCCCTTCTTCTTCTTTTCTTCTTTTACTGCTTACGCCCTGGACAAGCAGCAAGGGACAAATTCCATTAATGTATTGCTTCCTTGTTGCTTTTCTTCCCTCTTAGGCCTCAACTTGGGTACTTGGGAAACTTTTTTGCTGACGCTGCGCCTGAAAATGGGAGGAAGCCGACACACACACACACACACACACACACACATACAGAGACATTAACAAGACGCTTTTCTTTGGCATTTTCTTGTGGCTTTGTGTGCTGCACACGTGCGAATGACAAAGAAGGAAATGAGAGCGTGTGCGGGGAGATGGGGGAGTGGGAGTGGGAAGGAAAAGGAAAAGGCCATAAAGGTGCAGGTCCAATTCGAATGCGAGTTACATTTGTCTGCGGCAACGAGGCAAAAACGTGTTGCAATCAAACGCATTGAGCGATAAATGCGGCCATAAAGCGACATATGAAAAATCGAAAGTATGCGGGGCAGCAAGCCAAGCTGCCAGCAGGGAACGAGACGGGGCAGGGGAGTGGAGATTTGTGCCTAGCTGCAAGCACTTTGCAAAAAGCGATGGGGGCAACCATCATTGTGCTGGGTGCAGCCACAGCCACATCATCTGCAACAGCAGCTGCAGCTGGTGCTGCCTCGAATGCGCGTGGCGACCATATCGCGCAGCATGTTGCACAATGCGAAAAATTGGAGCAGAGATCAACGAGCTGGCGCCGAGCTGCGAACAGCTGTCGGGTTGCAGCCCGGGCCTGGGCCACAGCTCCACAGCTCCAGGCCCAGCTGCAACCGGTTTCCTGTGCCCCTCCCCCCCCTTGCCACTCCTGCCTGCACGGCAAGCATTCACCATATACCACATACACCATAAAGCATACACACCATATGCATACAGTTATTTGGAACACACACACACACACAAAGTCAGCATCCACAATTGGGCAGCAGAATATGCCAAAGAATTTTGCGAGCGAGCAATCAAAATTGTTTTCTTTAATTAAGCAAACACTTTTAAGGATTAAATGGACCGAACGGAATATTTAGAATTATTGTTATCTTGGCTTACGCAAGAATGGGCTACCACATTTGGAAAAGAGAAGACTGGGCATAGCTAGAATTCAAGTTGAATTCAGCTTAGGCTGCAGAGGTAAACAATGATTAGGACTGGCTGAGCACAAGACTTCCTAAGATATTTATGGGAAGGAATAAGTGAGGTTAGTTGGAGTGGAAATGCATAAGAATAGCAGAGGAGTAAATGACATGGCAATGAAATATGACAGAAATGAAAGAAAAATCAGTATAAAATATGGCATAATTAATAGAAGAAGGGTATTAAGTTGGAAATATGTATGCATATTTAAAACGTAAAAGGAGCTTGAAAAGAGTGGATACAGACAAATCCCTCTACCCGTCTTCCCATCTGCATGAACAACTAGATTACAGTGACTAACAGAGCTGAAGCTACGTAAGTTGGTTGATTTCTTTTTTTTAAGGTCTTACTTTCAATTTAAAATGATTTTTATTTTTATATATTTTATGCAAAATTGACAAGCAATTTGTTTTATTTATTGTTTTTACTATTAGACAGTCGACTAGCATTGTTCCATATTTAATAAAATAAATAAATTCAATAAATTATTTATATAAGTGAAATGTATTCTATGATGTTCCAACTTCCCAGAAATATAAGCACTCTTATTATCTTTGAGGCTTATTTATGACTAAAACAATCTTATTTGCTATTTTTATTACATTAAATATCAGTGAACCAATCAACCAATCCATATGCTCTCTTTATATATCACAGAATGAATACTTTTAGCAAGTAAACAGTTGAGTATTGAATAAATCACAGTCCAGCACACTCCACAGCAGCTTCTTTACCGGTTCGTCCTCTTATCAACTACTTAACTGACCATAATATAAGAGATAAACAGATACTAAAGTGCTGTTAAAACAATACAAAACTTCCATAATCCCCAACCCAAACAAATCCTTCAACAGATAAATCAATTGAAATTGCATGTGGGCAACCTTGAAAAGAGTCAAATCACATACACTTTCGCTGATTGCAGCTGCGTCAATTGATATGCCCGATAAATGTGATAAATATCGGTTTGTTTTAATCCCGTTTCGGACATTTGAACGACCGCAAAGTGACCCGAAACCGGCTGAAAGTATGAATTGGCGTGGCGTGGCGCATTTGCACATTGATTAATTGGCTCGAATTGCTCGTTTTATTGACTTCCAATGGCTTGTCAAACAAACCGCAGTGGAAACCGAAAGCGAAACCGAAATAGCCAAATAACTGACCTGGCCAATAGACAAGCCAGCTGGCCAAGCCTAAATGGCCAAATCAATGCAAAAACCGCAAACTCCAACGCAAAGTGAAAGTTTTTTTTTTTTGTAAACAGAAATAGACGAAAATTCAAAAAATGTGCATAAATTATTTACGATTTTGAACTGAGTTGAAGAGAGAAAGAGTGGGAGAGAGAGAGAGAGATAGGTGCACAAGCAGCTCGCATTACAAAGTGTTGAAAAGCGTAGCAGAAAGCGCTGAATTGAGATTTCCGAAACTCAATGAGAAATGGGAAAAAATACAAACAAGCAAACAATAAAAAAGCCGGTTCAAGTTTAAAGGCTACGTGACGTAATTTTCTTGCATTTCTTTTTGGCAAGCAGCTTGAACTTGGCTGCGCGCTTTTATTGCCAGTGTGTACCCACGAGATTACGAGTGCGAATTTGCATATCAATGGCCCTGCCCCTGCCCCTTCGCCCTCACACTGACAGTGATATAATCGTTCAAATGAGTTGCTAATTAATTGTAGCAGACGTGGACGCCAAGGGTTAAAGTTGCGAAGTTGCGCGACAGTTCATGTTGTTGTTGTTGTTGTCGCCTGCAACAGGTGGCAACACTAACGCGTGGAGGATCAGCTGTGACTATTCTTAGCCCACGCAACACTGTTTGAAGTTGGGAAGTGGGGGAGGAACTAAGCAAGTGCAGTGCGACAAGTGCAAGTGCTAGAAAAGTCGCTGCAACCTGGTTTGACGTCACACCCAACGCACAAAGCGCAGCTTGAGCGCGCCCACTCACACACACGCGCGCTCACACATGTCGAACGCAACTCAAACCAAGCTCGAGCCGAAAGCAAGCTTGCGCCTCTCTTGACGTGAGTCGTGAAGTCAGTCGAGTCGCGAGCGCCGACAGCAGCGCATGCGCAGCACGTTCAGCTCGCATTGTCATTGGGATTTCTTTTGTGTTTTGTTCTGCGATTTGAATGCCATTTACCGTTAACTAAAATTTCATATGTTATGCCATGAACGCCCAACGCAAGGTGCCGCGCTTGAAACGTGTTTGAAATTCGCAAACAAAAGAACTGTGAAGCTAAGGCAGCAAAAGTGTCAACAAAAAGAACCCAAAAAGAAAGAAGGAAAAGGAATACGCAAAGCTATTCCAGTCTAAAATCGATTAAGCATTAAAAAGGTGAATGAATTTCCAGAAATGGCAAACTGTGTCAAATCAAAAGAAAGCCAATGGGCTGACAAGTTGATAAATAGACAGTAAGGCAGGCAGACAGATAAACAAGCAGACAGATTGACATACAGACATATAAGAAGGCAGGCAGACATACAGGAGGCAGATGGACAGATATAGAAGTAGACAGACAAACAGATGGAAATACAGATCGATAGACAGACAGACAGACAAATAAACAGACAGACAGACAGATAGACAGATATGCAGACAGACTGACTGACATACGGTCATATAAGAAGGCAGATAGACATACAGGAGGCAAACAAGCAGGTAAACAGACAGACAGACAGATAGAAAGACAGATTTATAGACATACATACAGCAGGCATACAGACAGACATACAAGTAGACATACAGACAGACAGATATCTGTTGGAGCTCTAGAACAGTGGGCTGTCTGTAGGCTTGTCGCGGTTTCTTGACGTGGGCCTCTCACTGCAATTCCAATGCAAAGAAGACCATTTTTGGATTCCCCAATGCCTGCATACGCCCAGGCAGAGGTTCCCAAAAGAAGAAGCAACATTAATCAGAAGATTCTGACTCACAATTCTTCAGACACTTGTTGTTTATTGAGGGCGCGGTAGAAGCGTGATGCGAAATTTGATAAGCAAATAAAAGGAATTTCAGAAGAAAGCAGAACGTAGGTGAACATAAAGTAAGAAGATTGTGAAGCACACGAGAAAATGCAAAAAAAAAAACATTGAAGATATTTCTAAATGGCATTTACCTGCCAATTGATGCTGTGTACCTTCCTTATGCCAAACATCTTCAGTGCATAGTTATCTCTCTCTCTCTCTTTGGGTTTGATGACTTCACGCAGTTAATTAATTTACTTATTCACATCTCGGGAATTCGTCTTTGAGCTTCTTGTTTTGCATAATTCGCAAGGTCGTCAGACATGTTTTTTTGGCTGAAAAATGCGAAACAAAGTTTATTCAGATAATTGGTAGATGATATATACATATATATGTGTATATTTATGCTGTCCATAGTCGGATGTTGATCAATAAAAATATTTATGTGCGATAAGCCCATTTCATTTGCATATGAAAAAACATTGTTTGAAAAATCAGGAAATAAATTCGCAAAGCTTTTCTTTTTGTATCAGAACATTTAATGGGAATATTTATTGTTACGATTATTTATTATTTATGCAGAAAATAGCACAAATTGGATTATATTTGTAGACCGAGACAATTCATTGAGAATATATTATTAATAAAGTCTTAAATTGTTATGAATAAATTGTAGAAATATGAAAAAATATATTAATAAAAAGGCTTAAATTATTAAAAATAAACTGCAGAAATATGAGAAGGCAGAAGACTTTGCTGAAATACTTTAGATGCATGTGAAGCACTCAACTTTATAGAATATTTACGACAGGCAAACACCTTTCACAGCAATTCGGTTAACGAGCTGGAAGCTCGTTTTAAGCTGCCTCTTTATGGCCAGTAAAATTATGTTTATGCCCCTCGCACTAAGCGCGTGTCTCGGTATATAGGGTGTTTGAAAGGAATGCCGATATACTTTAAAATTGCAATGGATATTGAATCGTTAATTAGCTAAGCTAGAAAAGTGCAGAAAATTAGCTGAACTTGACACATTTGGTATGCAAATAAGACGAGCGCAGACCAAGTCGGACAAGTGGCAGCAATTAATTAAATGTGGCCAAGAGCTGAGTAACAGCAGCATGAGCAATGCAGGTGGATGGAGTGGATGGGCAGGTAGAGATAGATACAGTAAAGATGTATGTTAGTGGAAAGTTGTATTGGTGTTTTAGTTGAGGTTTAGAGGGTTGCATAGAGAGTTTTCTTGTATTAAAGAGAGTATATATTTGAAGTATAGCAGTTCAAGTTACTTATAATTGTTAAAATAGATTATTTTGTATGAAAACTTCAATCAAAGTATAGAAAATATACAAATAGAATATACAAATAGTAAAATATGATAAGGAAAAGAGTATTTAATAACGTAGTGAAATATAAATATAATAAAATTAACAAAAATATATTTGAATAGAATTAAGAAAGTTAGATAAGAATGACAACTAGATGGATAGATAAATAGTTAAAAATTTAGTCAAAAAAGGTATAATAAATTGTCAACAAGCATAAATAGAAATACCTTGTAGGTAATATATAAATACCAAAATATAAGTAGTAAAATAAATAAATGCCCTAGATGAATGTATAAATACATAGGTAGCTGGGATGAAATAAGTAGATAGATGAACAGTTTTAATAGACTTGACTTAAAGAGAGACAGTTGTATTTATGTATAAATTTGACCTTCTATCAATACATACACACAGCTAAGCAAAGGCATTCAAATGCAAACAGAAATGGAATACATTTCGATCTATTTAATGCCTGTGGCAACGCTCGGATAACTAAACTCATTTCAAAGACATATTTGCAGTGCAGGGCCACGCGACGTATACTTAATATGCAACTTTGTCAGCTGCATGTCAAAGCGTAGAGCATTGCGTGCATGTGTGTACGTGTGAGTGTGTGTGCGTGTGTGTCATGCAATAAATCAAAACTGTAACCAAAGTTCGATTTATTTGCAGATACATTTTGCATTCTAACTACACTTCTGTGTGTGTGTGTGTGTGTGTGTATCTGTATCTGTAGCTGCCATCCAACTAAATCTCTCCTTATTGCTGTTGTTGTTGTTGTTGTTTTTTGCCATGTAAGCAGGGAATTCATTTGCGTGCCAGAGCAAAGTCACGTTGCATTGTTTATATTGCAATTTATTTTGTGTATTTTATAAATATTTTGTTGAAATGCAAAAGGAAACAACAACAACAACAAAACGACGACGCTGTCAAAGAAAGACAGAGAGAGGGACGGACAGACGGACAGACTGGCATGAAACCCATAGAAATGAAACCCATGAATCGATCGTCCAAGAAATTAAAACAAAAGCAACAAAAACAAAGCCAAAGACGAAGGCAAAAACTATGCAAAATGGGCACATTGCGATAAGTTGCGCAACTCTCGCCCCGATGGGCGTGAACCAACCCGACAAAAAAACATGAGGAAAAAACCCCATATCCAATAGCCAATATCCAATATCTGACCAAACTAATATGACGAACATGGCTTGAAATGAGCCCCGCTAAGCAGCAGGCCAAACACACACTGTGAATAAATGGCAATATAAATATTAGATGTGTTCATCACGAAATATGGTATCTATATAGTATACGAATTAGTTTGGCAACACTATAGTGCAACTTTGACGATAGCTAATAATCGATTGCGCTGCGAGTTTTAAGTACTTCCAATAGGTTTTATGCTATGCAATCGATTTTGTAATGCATTTATAGCATATAGCATTTTAATATATATCTCATATATCAGTCATCAACTGGGTTAGGGTTTCTTCAGATTGTAGACTGTATTTTCATTCAGTTTTACTCATTACTCTAGATCTCTAACTTTGTAGTGTCTTATTTGTCGATTTTTCTCTATATAGATACATGATGCGGTTCAATATGACTTTAACTAGCTCTATAACAATTGAGACACCTTATTAGCATATAGTCTAAGTATTTTCATATCATTTCATATGAGATCTATACATTTTTTATTGTATATATGTCGTCTAAGTGTCGCCATCTCATAGCAAGCCTTTCATAGACTGATTCATGATTTACATTAACCTAAACTAGGTCTCTACCACTTATAAAATATATTTATAGCACCTAATCTACGCATCCCCCTATTGCTCCACATCATAGATAAGTATAAGTTTAAGACCTTCATTGATTCATGATTCAGCTCGTCTCAAACTAGATCTCTCCACTGCGCTTTCGTAATTTATGCAAATCGATTTGATTTTTAGGCTTTTGTATAAATTATAATTTATGCTGGGAATTTTTTCGTTTTGAAATCAATTAAAACATGCACTAAGCCAGTTCAACATTTTGTGAATCAGTCAAATATAATTAATAATACGATAATAACAACACTCCTTTTTTCGTTTTGCAATTAATTAAAATATGCACTAAGCCTGCACATCATTTTGTCAGTCAAATATAATAAAAGTTATAATAATTATAATAAATACCCATTAAAGTATGTTAAATCTAACTAAAACATACTTCACTCCACGTTCTTTAATTTCATATAATATGGTATATTTGCAACAATGTCATCTCTAATAATTTGAATAATAATCGAAAAGCGAATTTCCGATTAATTTCGATTACCAAACTGTCTCTCATGACAAAGTTGACACTCAAGAAGAATACTTCACGCAAATTAATTTTCCAGCTCAGCGATTTGCATATTTCAATTAAATATTATGCGTATTTGTGCAATTTTAGTGGCAATTGCGATTTTCATGGCTTCTGCGTGTGTGTGCGTATGTGTGTGTGCGTGTGTGTGTGTGCGGAAGAGTTCACAGATTTTTAATTAAAAGTTTCTGAATCTGTCAACGCGAGCTTTTTTTTAAGCAAATAAGCCAATTTGCGTCTGCAAAAACTGGTTGACATTTTAGCGGGAAAAAAGCTGACAACAAATCAGAAAATTATTTAAAAACTAAATAGTTAAAAATAAATGTGAATGAATGTGAATACGAGTATGTTGTAAATGTTGAACCAATGCCTTAAGTGTTTGGCTTTGGTTTCGGTTTCGTTGGCAACCTGTTTGGCTGCCGTTAATGGGAAAGCAATGGCTACACTGAGCGAAAGCGGGGGCAGCGCAGAACCGAATGAAGTGAATAAAGTGATGAGTAGAATGAAGTGCGCAGAAGAAAAGAAAGAATGACGCTTGTAGAACAGCAGAAGAGAGTTCTTTGCGCTGTGCTCTTCTTTTTCTCGCAGTGTAGTGTGGCATTAGAGAGGCAGCTGCAGCAACTTGCAGTGTGCCGGCGTTAAATGTAACACCTGCCTGGCGAAGGTGAGCGAGTGACGGGCAGAGAAATATGAGCTTTAAACTGTTGCTGGACATTTATGTGGCATGCAACAAAAAGACAGAGAAACGAAGACGACATGCCACAGATTTGTGGGCTGACGAGTCACAAACGCGTCGCCGTCGTGCGGAAGACGCGTCTTCAGTCGAGACGATCGTGTTGCATAAGCGTCATTGAAAACTGGACAACCTGTTACGCGCACTTTCTCCCCCCACACTCGCTCTCTCACTCACTCACTAACGCACTCTCTCCCTCTCTCTGTTGCAGCATGCGTGAACGCAGCCAGACCACGCCGCGACGCCGTCGTGCCGGCCCCAAGCAGCCGCTGCCGAGCGTCGAGTCGCCGTACAACATCGACAACACGGAGGACATCTATGGCACCACGCTGCTGCCCTCGCAGCGCTGCTACGTGGATCCCTGGGATCTGGAGAACTACGACTATGTGCGCAAGAAAATCGACGCCGATGTCGTGGCGCCACTGCCCGACTATGAGACGGCGCTGGACTACGAGCACAGCTCCTCGCAGTCGCCCAGTCCGACTGCCACACCCGGCTACGGCATGTTGGTGGCCTCATCGACCATGCCACGCCCACACACCAGACTCCAGTCGCGCAGCCAGTGCCAGCTGGAGTGCTGTCGTCTGCCCACCAATCGCAGTCGCAGTCGCAGCCAGCGCAAGGAGCCGCTCTATGCGGCACGCAGCGAGCTCTACGGGGCACCGCCCAGTCGCTATGACGACTACATGGCCACCATGACCAGACAGCTGCAGCTGGACGACGATGTGTATCAGCCAGAGGAGCTGTACGCGGAGCAGCGACAACTCTACAATGGCTACGGTGGTGGGTTGCCCTCCCTCTTCTTTTAATCTCCAACTGCCTTTCTCATCTGCTGTTCCTTCTTTTAGGCTTCTCCAGTGCCAGCTCCACGGAGCAGCACTCCTCCATTGGCGGCGATGAGCTGCCTTCCATGACGCTGCCGCGTCGAGCGGCCACACTGCAACGTCGCCCCGTCGCCCCCAGCCAGAGCAAGGAGTTGGGCTACGGCATGGGCTATGGCACAGCGCCGCATCCACGACGCAAGCGCAGCACAACAACAGCCAAGCCGGCGGATCGACCACAGATCGAGTTTCCCGCACCGCCGCCGCTTTCGCCTGCCTATGACTACTGCAATCCTTATGCCACACTGCCCTACTGCAGCCTGCCCGATTGCCAGGAGTGCCAGCAGCAGGCGACCTCCCTCATCTACGCCGCCCCCTCCACGCTCTATGGCACACTGGCCGGAGCGGCACGACGCGGCCGTGGTGGCAGTCAGTGTGATTCGCCAAGTGACTCGTCGCTCTACGCCGGAATTTATGCGCGTAAATTTGGCTTGAGCAAGAAGGGTCTGCTGCAGATCGACTACTCGTGCAGCTGGAACGACTTGGACCGCGTCATGGGGCGCCAGTATTGAGTGCAAGCAGCGAGGGCTGCTGTTGTACTGCGTCTGGTCTTGGGTTTGGTTTAGTCTCTAGTTAAACTATTCTTGTATTAAGATCAGCTTACACCCCCCTGCGGTCATCTGTACTTAAGTCACATCACACACACACACACAAACCAGTACCAAATAATTACAGTTATGTTATAAAGTTAGTCGTAGTCTGTACTTGAGTCGTGCACGCCCAGTGCGAAAGTCTGTTTTTGAGATTTTATCGAATAAAGTTTGCAAAAATTCAAAATTAACTGAATTTTTACTTGATTTTGTTGCCTACTTTTCAGCAGTTGCATAATGAAGCGAAACAATAAAACTGCAGCATACTTTTCAGCTGATCTGCAGAATGCGACTCGCAGCCAGCGTTGCCTACTTTTGTGCTGTGTTTACAGTGCGTTTACAGCGACTGTTAAAAACGGTTTTTTCGCCGCCCGCCCCCCGGTGGCCAAGGGGGGCGTTTTTCAAAAGGGAGGCGTCTTGAAAATTAGGGGGAAATTGAAGAAAACGGCTAAATCTTTAAAGGCCTCTCCAGGGCGCACTGTACGCTTTACGAACTTGGGCGAAATTGTCTCTTTTAAATGAAGAAAAGACGAACAGATTGGAAAAAACCGCATGTCGCTATCTTTTGTGGTTTTGCCGCAATTTCGAATTGAAAATGGAAAAAAACTGCCGTTATTCCAAATGAAAAACTGCTTCTTTTTTCGCAAACAGAGCTCGTTTCCCAAGACACGATCCCGTTTTTGTCCTGGATGGACAGCATTTAGTAAGCAGGACACTGCAGGGTACTGCTTGCACGATTTTCCAAGAAAAATTAAATTAAATTAAAAAAAATATTGAAAAAATTAAAACTTTAGAAAAATTCACCGTACTTGAACAACTTTTGTGTTTATTTTTTAAATTTAAAATATTTTATTTTATAAAACCCTCAATTTTATTTGATGTGCCTGTGACGTAGGTAGGCAGCTGGCTAATGCCAATTCTAATTAATTCTAATGAATAAATAAACTTGGTCTGCGTATGCCAAATCCTGCGTCTCTCGTTAAAGAGACAGAAAGTCGAACAGATGGTTGGACGTGGCTCAGCAATTGAGGATCGTTAATATAAAGTTATTTTATGGAATCTGTTGCTAAACACCTTCTTCTGTTTGTTAAAAAACCTATTTTACCCAATTTCAATGGAACAATTCTTGCCTAGATACGCATTTCGTTATAGAACGTACAGAGTTTTAATAACAAATGAATTCAGCAAATTCAATTGAAAGAGTGTCATAAAGAAGAAGTGCTCTTGGTGCAGGAATGGAGCCATTATCCTGTTTAAGGAGGCATGCACACTCTTAAAATACACAAAATAATATTCCCTGCAGCTGTCTGTCGCATGTTTTAGCATTAATTTTGAACTGATCCCTCACGGCCCACGATCCCGTTCCACGCCGGCTTAGCTTCAGTGTGCTCCCTCCCTCATCCCACTCGGGAAGTCTCATTCACTTAGGGTTCTTTCTCTTTAAGCTGCCCGTGCATAATTAAGATAATTTTATGCCCGGTCGCAGCTAATTAACGTCGTCCGTCTGTCTGATGTGTCCAATTCGCAGCAGCTTTTTAACAAATTACACGTTCCATGGGTGGGCCCACTAGCCAAGTGAGTCGGACTGGAACTCCCCGGGCTAATTTATGCGCCCAGTGCAACAGAGTTGCCAAAGCTGCCAAGTGTGAAAAGGTCGCACTGAATGTTGAATACGCTGTACGGAGAAGGGAACCTTTGTAGAATGTATATCGAGTTGGAATGTAAATGTGGAACTATTTTGCATGCCCTGCCACCTTCCCTCTTCTCCACTGTGTTTGCCTGGCAAGCTACCTCCTGCAAGGTCTTCCAGGGTATCAGACTGCCACCTCAACTAGTTTCTGGCTTTGCTTTTTAATTAATCATGACGTCAGCGAGTCTCACGAGGTGGCCAATTTAGCCAGAAGCCGACAAAGTCGACGTCATTCGCTTTGACAATTTTCGAATGACACGGAAAACGTTTTTGCGCCGACTTTGATGAATACGCTGTCCATGCCAGGAGGCATTTTCTGGACTCTCTTTAAGCCGAAAAGGGTGCTCCCAAGTGCGGTCTACCTGCTCATTAGTCTTTGTCAGCTTTGTGGATTGTAACTGCTCTCCAATATCCTTTCTCCCTCGTCATATTTAATTGGCATGGTCACCCTGAAATTAAGTCAAGTATTTTCTTAAAGAGAAATACGCGCACAAAAGCTTCGCAGAGAACCTTTCTTTCAAGGCAGCACAAAAAGCGAAATGTCCTTTCTTTCTTTCAGCCCGGTAACCTGATTATCTCGCTGGAACTGGGTCCCAACCACACCTGCCAAAGGAGGCACAAAGAACGGAACGAAACGGAAATTCCTTTCAAGCGAAGAGCGAAGCCGGCATTGCTTTCGGGCAAACTCATTAAACTTTATGGCTTAAATGGAAGCCCGGCATGATTATCTGTTTCATCAGCTAGACAAGCGGCAAAGCACATTGCCAGCTGCACACAGACGTGCCAGATACACACATATACATGTATATATATGTAATATATATGTATAAAATCAATAAGACAAATAAGACGCGCACATTTTACTCGCTGTCGAACAGTTTCTTTTCCGTTTTTGCCCGTTCCGTTTTCGAGTTTTTCAGCATTTTCCTTTTGCTGCGAATGCGATTTCAATTTCTCAATCCAATTTACCTTTGCAACGGCAACGGCAACAGCAACACAAACATACCGCCCACTACCCAATACCCTGTACTAACACCAACACAAATACGAATGCGAATGCGAATGGGCGAGCAAACACAAAGCGCAAGTAAATCATGCAAAAAGAGAGGGAAAAAGAAATCGCAAGCTAAATCTACATGCATAAAAAACGAGCCAGCACAATGTGGCAGACTGGGGAATACCCTGTACCCGTGTGTACTACGATATTCATTGCGATACTGACCCCTCAACATCTATTGGCTTGAACTCCCTTGATATCAATTTCATTGGCTTTGGCAATGTGTCGACACCCTGCCCCTCCCTTCGCTTACAGGGTATGCAAATGTCGAATGCGAAGGGGAGAAACTGCACATAAAAGCGCAAATATTTGCGCAACATTTTCCCAAACATCGTCACAGACGACGAAGGCGATAAAAATCGAACAAGAAAATATGCAAAATGAAACGCATAAAAGTAAAAAATATAATGCAAGGGAAAAAAGCTTCAAACAGGCAGCAGGGGGTGGGAAGGGAGCCAGGGCACTGGAGCGGGGTCAACTCAAATAAAGAAAGACTAAAAATATTCACGCTCTTTATGTTTCCACAGCGCGGATTTGCTTTTATTTCGCACAATACGACAAACATTTGCATGTGGCGAGGGCGGGGACGGCCCTAAAATGTATGCCACAGTTTCTGCTCGAGCGAATCCCCCCACCCCCGCTGCCCCTTGACCGCCATTAGTATTTGCATTTATGTGCGGCGCCAACTCGATGCGGCGCCCGCTGCAGCTCCCCAACTCACACCCCTGGCACTCTCTTCCTCCCTCTCTTCCCCCTCCCCCTCTGAGTCTTTATGTGAACATGCAAATCGCTGCGAGAATATTTTGCACTTCACTGAATCGAACCGTGTGCCAAAGCCGTCGCCTTGCCATGTCCAATGTGTCCTCTTTCCCACTCCCCGCCTCCCTCTGTCTGCCTGCCAGCAAAAGGTGTTCAATTTGCAATGTCAACTGGACGACAGCTGTTGCCATAGTCGCAGCCACAGCGCGTTCCACAAAACGCAATCAACGTGCAACAAAGGAGAAATTGACAAGATCTATCTAAAATATTCCTTCAAAATTCAAACCAAATTTAATCAGAGAAATACTAAGTGACTTGGCGAATTTAAGGCGAAATTCTTAGCTGGAACACTCTCTGCTGCTAACACTTTCAGCACTATGTATGCAAATTCAAGCATTTGCACTTTAAATGCAAACCGTAGCTATTCCTTTTTCCCAGGCTGTGCATTTCTTACGGCCAAGTTCGAGCGGGAGCATTGTCAATTCCTTAGCGCAAATTGCATTTAAATGGCAATTGCCAACTGTCATTGCAGTTGTAACTGTCGTCGATGCGTCTTGCTGAAATTGCGCTTTGATAAAGGAGACACTTGTGAGGGCACTTCAATATGTTTTATGTGGGGATCTTAAAAGTGACAGAGAAGAAGATAAGTTTTAAATAAGTAGAATAAGTGTTAAGTGTAACTAGAACTGTGCCCAGCACTGTATAGCATTTTCTCTGTTAAAGTTCTGCTCATTTTTCTATTCATGCAGCATGTGTTGTTCAGCTGTTGAGCTGTTACTGTTAGGGAACTGCCTATAACAGCTACCGGTAAAGACAGATCAAACTGTTAACTTTGCCTAGACCATTTCTGTCCAACTCTGTAAAAATTCTGCAAAACTCATTTTGGCACTGTCAAATTCTTCGCTGTTAAACTGTTAACACCTCAGCTGTTTAAATTATTATTTAATTGAGCCGGAACTAATTAAAATATCATGAATATATTATACGCATTATAAACTATAGTTCTTTAATATCTCATATGATCCCATCTGGGCTTTTTTCTCTTTGAGCTGCACGTGTCACTCTCAAGTGAGCTATTCTTTTTAAAATTCCCTTTCAGCGCATTACGGTAAAGGCCAAGGCTTACTTACGTTGGCAGCCAGCCCCTGAAAAGGAGGAGACAGGCGTGGCAGGTAGACTGGAGTCTTAGCGATGCATGGGCTGTTCATTGTTTTAAAATTGAAATGCACGTCATATTTCATACGCTCGGAGTACTTTTCGCTTAAGCCGCTGTGAAAAAACGGGGCTGCCTGCAGCTTGTCAAAATCTGCACTAAATGCCGTCATAAATTACGGTCGGCTGTCAAAACTCGCAACTGTTGTTGTTGCGCTCTCTTTCTCTCTCTTTGTTGTTGTTGTTGGCAGGGAGGCAACGCATGCAAACAATGCGAGGCAGCTAAAAATAAACTTGAAAACTTAATTAAACTTTTTTTGCGGAGTGCACAACAAAAAGCAAACTAGGGATGCCAAAGAAAAAAAAGAGAGAAAGAGACAGACAGACACACAAGCACAGTGGGGCAGCTGCAAACTCTTTATACAGGGGTATATGTATATGTATACAGAGTATATGTAGAAGAAGAACAACAACAATGCGAGTCTGTTTATTAAAATGACCAAGGGGCCAAACAATTTGCAGAAGGTCTTTCTGCATACCCTGTAACTCGAACAAAAGAAGAACCTAATGCCATATTTATATTCCCAAAACCCAGGGCATCTCCTAGTCGATCAACAGTAAGCTGCCTTTGCTGTTAGTTGATTTTAATTAACACACAGCTTGAAAGCAGTAAGCCAGCAAAGCATACACTGTGTACCTGTGCATAGGAACTAGGTAAGTGTACATACGATATATTTGCATACACATACGATATATAGTTACGATATATGTATGTATGCATGATATGCATATATAAGGTATGTGCCGGCTTGCCATTTGCTAATGAATAAGTTAATTTTATCCTGGCCGCGTTGCGGCTTCTTTCTACTAGATCCTTCTACCCCTTCCTCGCTAACCCACTCCCCCCTCCTACCACTACCTCTTCCCCCTTACCACCTGGCAGCAAGCGTTATTTATGTGGCGCATGCCTGTCGCACGTTTTAAGCCCTCAAAGTGGTCATTAGGGACTTTGCTTCACTTTGTGCACTTTGTAATTTAAACACGCACACACACAACATACTTAATAATTGCACACACACACACAATGCATATACATGTGTGTGTTTGTCACGTAGAACAATAGTTTGCACCAACTTTATGTACACACACACACACATTAGATACTTCCATGCGGGATAAATAGCACAGTCCGTAAATGCAAATTAAGTCTGTGTTGGTGTTGCTGTTGTTGTTTTTGTTGTTGTTGCTGTATCATGCTTTTGCCAAAAGTGGGCGTAACTAAGAGCTGGGGGCGGAGCATTTTAGTGGCCACCAGCAGTGCCAAAGTGTTGAAGTTACGTAAGCCCCAAATCCATTAGTTGAAGCAGCTAAATTAAAATAAAAAGCTGCCTGGGTGCGCTGTTATACGACAAGAGAGCGAACGAAAGACGGGAGGAGAAAGAGAGAGACAGGAAGAGAGTGAATGGAGGGGAGAGAACAAGGGGAGCGTTGCCAGTCAACAAGTGAAAAGGGAATGCAAGTTAACAGTGAATTTCTCTGCTCACTCAACTCAAGTGAACTCAGTCAGTCCTGTTGCGGCATCTTTCCGTCTCAAGAGCTGCCACCGTCCCCCTCCCGCTCACCTCTTCTACTTGGCGCCGCCATAAAGCACACACTGTTAACAAGTCGGTGCTATAAACCGACGAATTTGAATATAAATAGACAATTTAAACAGGCCAAAGTGTTTTATTTTCATGTCTCAGAAGTATGCCCACTGTTATACCGCAGAACTGTAATACTGTATGTAAAGAAGGGAAATTAAAGAAAACCTTGTGGGCGTTTTTGAAAGAAAATATTAAAAGAAACTAAGTAACAATTCTAAAGAGTCTTTAAACATAATTTGACAAAAAATGCACTTGTTTCTCTTGTATAACACTTCTTTTAACATCTAAAGCAACTGTAAAATTAAGAGCACACCCCAAAAAAAAGGACAGCCCATCAATAAATTAGGATAGTCTTTCTTTCATCTTTCATCTTCATCATGACAAATGTCCTTCTGTATTTCACTTGACAAACGTCGACCCAACAAGGTTTATAGGCCACAAATTGGGATTATGCAGGGAGCCTCAAACAAGACACACACACACAAGCAAACAAAACCTAAAGAAACAGACAACATAATTTATGTGGAAAAAATAAATGAAACAATTTATTTATATTTATTACAGTAGTCCGTCTGCTGCGCTCCTTGCTCCCTCTCTCGCCCCCTCTCCCTCCAGACATTTGCAATTTGTGTGCAGTCAGAAAGCGAAGGCAACAGCAAAAGCCATCAGATAAGTTGGCATGCCAACAATTAGTGCAAACTGCAGAAAGTTGTAAACAACAACAAAGATGACAGCCCAAGATGGAGACTGATGCTGCAATTCCGCAGCTGCCTCTGCTGATTGACATGAATAAATTTAACGCAATCAGCAGCATAATAAATTCGAAGGCGGCGAAACAGTTTGCCTAAGCCACGCATGGAACTGGGCGTACTCTGTGGAAGTGGATGTATATTTCTGCACTGCACTGTTTAATATTTAACATTGTCTATTACACTTTTCTGTTAATCATTCTGTTTAACAGTGCAAGTTTATTTTTGCCCTGATTATGTTAATAACATTTCTGACCTGCCTAATTACAGTTGGCTGCTAAGCAAATGCTTTTTAGTGATCATGCTGTTAACACTCTGTAAATATCTAAACACACACAAATAAAATTGCAAATCCATGTAAATTAAGCACCACATCCACTTTTATAGTCCTATTTATAATCATAGACATTTTCTTTTATAGTATTTTTCCTGTAGTTATCTGCATTTCAAGCACACCTGACAATTTCCACCAGCTCAGCAAAGCACGGCACAGTCACAGTCAGTATGTACATTCTTGTTATCCCTAACAGGATATTAGGAATGTCGTACGGTAAATATTTTCATTTTCCGCTGACGTTGGCGGCAACTGTAAAATTTTATGCAACACATACGTGACGAGGACGAACAAGAGAGAGCTGCCAGCAAATAAATTTCACACCAGGCCGGGCCGGGCCCGGCCACATGGCTGTCATGGCCACAGGATGCCTGGCGTACTACTTCTGCTGCTGCTCCTGCTGTGTCTCCTCTTCCATTTCAGTGTCAGTGTGTCAAGCAGCGTGCGATGCGGAATAATTTGCAAAATGTCATTATTAGTTTGGATTTTGCGCAGCAGCAAACCGAGAAGAAGCAATTGGAGAAGCAGAACCAAGCCGGGGGTGGGGGAGGATGGGTTGAAGTTATCCATGGGACGCCCGGGCACGTCTCTGGCGGTGGATAAAAGTGAAACACACAGTGAAAGGCAGGCCCGATGCGACCACACAAGCGTCCAAATGATATCGTTCCATCTACTCGTACTCCATCCATGCTGAGGCTGTGTGCTCCGCCCGACTCGTATATCATCATCAAGGCTGATGCGAAGCTGAGCTTACGCCATACGTAAGCATTGTTGCTTTTATTGTCTACCTGTAGGACACGTATCTGGCGGCGCCTTCAGCTACCGTTATGCCACACGCATAAGCAAACAGGGAGATTGGCTTTACCTAAGCGGGTGCACCTCCTCCCGCGCGGCGAAGACTCAGGGCGCAGTACGAAGAGAGAATCATTAGGCTGCCACTGTAAATGAAATTACCATACACATACTATACACACACACATACACAGAGCCTAATTCGAGACAGGTGGGATAAGCCAAATGATGGATTGCAGTTGGGGATAAAGTAATGCAAGGCAAAGAATAAATTGAATTTCTTGTTTGCTAAAGTTAATTCAAGGGATCAAGATATCAGTTGATTTGATTTTATGCATCCTTAGCAAAAAAATAATATGCAAATGCAAATAAACAACAAATGATAAGCAAACAAGTGGAAAAACAATGACTGGCAAGGGCTTTCCAACACTTACTGAAAGCACAGCGTTGCCACCCTAGTTGATCATCGCTTGTTTGCTATGTCGCAGTATTCTTCCCAGCTGATCATGTGCACAGAGTTGCCCTCTTGCTTACATTGCCACCTTATGCAAAGAGCATCTGATTGTCCAACTGGGTTTTGTTCGCACAAATATTGAACTCGTAAACTTAACTCGCACACATGTCGCGCATAAAAGTATTTCTATATAACTCGGGCAATAAGTCATAATGGCGCAAACGTGCTGTGGCTGCTGGCGTTTATTTGCAGATGCCACGAGGCACGTTTTCCGGCCAGCAGTGCACCTGGCTGACTGGCCACATGATTGACTCCAAGGACTCGTAGAAAATGAAATTACACAGCATACTAAATGCCATGTTGAGTTAGACAAGAGAGCAGTCTGACGGTCTGTCACTCTGTCAGTGCGTCAGTCAATCAACTAGTCAGTCAGTTTATCATTTGTTTCGGGCGTACAATAATATGCTGCGGGGGAAAGCAAAGGGAAGCCTTGTGTCTTGTGTCAACTTTGGCATCTAATAAAGCTTATGGAGCGCAAAATTGGATTTGCATACATTATTGGTTAGCACAAGTGGAAAGCTGGAGCAGTTCCCCGTCCCAAGTCACATGTAAAATGGGGCAGCACACAAGCTCAGCTCTCTGTAATGCGTTAATAGGAAATGCTTTTTAGCTGCGCCCTCACAGTGGTTCAATAACCCATAAAATCGTCTACATCAAGTCAGATTGCAAATGGAAGTTGAAGAATATATATATGTACATGTTATTAATTAGTATGACTTATAAATATCGAAGTAACAGATACCGCATACTTAAAAGTTTATATTATTCCTTTTATATATGTTCATTCAGCAATTATCGAGTCTCCTGCGCCCACTGTGCGATAACCTGGAATTCGCATTCAACGAATGTTTCGGGTGTGTTTATATTTGATTGCCGTAAATGCGATTAAGTTGAGCTTCGACTTCAAAAGCAACTAAATTTGATTGCGAACTGGGAAACGGAATCTGCTGCGCGTGCAATTCATGCTTCGCTCACTGCTGCTGCTCCTGCTACAGTGGCACGCTCATTGCTTAATAAGACACGCCCCATAAATCTCCAAGGTGCAGTTCACGGGTTCATGGGGGCGTCATAAATAAAACGAAACGCTGCACAGCCCAATATGAAAAAGGAGAGTAACGCATAAAAATGAAAAATGCACAACGCAATTGGCTCGAGTCTTGCCATCTCTCTCTCCCACTTTCTCATTTACCATTAGTGATGTGCGATATTATTACTTTGCAATCACGGGAGAGGAATCAGAAACAATATGGGGCTATCGATAGAAGAGAGAGAGCGATGTTTAGTAGACTTACGATGATTTACAGCTGTTGCTCGTGCCAGCTTATCGATACATGATCGTGAGAGCTTATCTGTACTGAGTAAGCGATAGTTGCCAGTCACAGGTAACGATGTTGCTCATCTTTTTTCTCACATACACAGGCATTTTAAACTACATACATAGACCGCAGGCACAAAGGTCAACACAACGCGACCTGCGGCTGGCTGCGGTTTCTCTCTTGCCACCCTTCTGGCTGCGGTCAGCGCAACGGTTTAAAATTACGACCAAGCAGGCTGCTTGTTAGTGCCAGCGAGGCAGCAATTTGTTGCAGCCACTCTGCACAGTGCCCCGCGTGGGGTGCTATAGATAATAAAGCTATACCGACTCGCTATATATAGTGGAGGTGCATTCCTATATAAATATATGTACATACGTGGTTTTATGTATGTGAACAGTGAACAGCTTTAAGCTGCGTTTCTTTTCTGTGGCAAAGTGCAGTGAGTAAATTGTGTTTTAATCTATTTGAAATTACCGCTCGCTTGCTTTGGCTTCTGCCTCTGCCTTTGGGAATTAATTAACTGCCAGCGGCAATTACGAAGGCAATTGAATTATGCAATTTACATACATAAATAAATAGAACAGGCAAAGCGAATTAAAGTCCAGCAAATTGTAGACTTCACTTAGCAGGCGCCTCCATTAGGGGGCACTACTACGGAAATTCCTGTAATCCAATTACACAGATGAAATCTGCTGCGGCGCCACGTGGCGTATGAGTAACGCCTTATTAAGCGCGCGGCAAGTAACACGTATCCACAGAAAATATTAAGCATTTCTCTCTCACTCCCACTCTCCTTCTCTCTCTCTCTTGTTAAGCAAAAAATATGTAAATGAAATTCACTAAACGAATTTTCTTGTAAAACGGTCACACCCAGGCGGGCGGTCCCTAGACAAGGTAGCGGGCGAGGCGGCAGACGGCGGGGCCAAGCTGTGGGTGGTCAACGCAAATGACAACGGCGACACATTTTGCATACAACGGCACTTTAGGGAGAGAATAAGGAGAAGGGGCAGCAGCAGAAGCAGAGGGGGCGCACTTGACAGCCGCAGGCGCAATATTTCAGTTAGACAACGTTCACTTGGCTTTTCCTTTTTGTTTTGCAAACAAAGCACAAGCCAAAGCAGAGGCGTTGCTTACTGGAGGGAGGAGTGTGGGGGGAGGGGCAGTAGAGCCGTAGGGGAAACAGCAGCCATGTACGTCTGGCAGCAGCAAGCCATAAATCAATTGACAGTGCAGAAAAATTGCAGAAAATTACTTGATATTTACGGTCAGCGCACACAAAGTCCAGGGGGGAGGAGAGCAAGAGAGGGAGGACGAGGGGGCGGGCCTTGAGCTTTGACAGGTCACGCCCACTGTCCAATACGAGGGAATGCAACAAGTTCTGCTTGCCATCAATGACACTCAAGGACAGTCGACATTGTTGGCCATAATTACACATGTTCCATCTGCGAGTGTGTCACATGTCGTATTAGTAATAAGTGCCTGTCCGCACAGTGGGTCCAAGCAGCAGCAAAGCCATTCACATGTAGTTGTGTATGTGTATCAATCAGGTTTTGCCCCACTGTGCCACACATCTATCGACAGCAAGCGGGCAAAGCTTTTATGAACTATAGTATAGCTGAACTAGCGTGCCTGCCTGGCCCCCTTTCCCGTACCACGCCTTCCCGCTGTGCACTGCAAGGGGGCGGGGCTGGGGGGAGGTGCGTTGGCATAAGGGTGCTGATGTGTTGCCTGTGTGCATGTAATTATTGTGTCAACTGAGGTGTGTGTCACGGGGCCAGAGACAAAAGCCAACGTCCTTGTGCCGTAGTCCAAGCTGCTGCTCCTTCCACACCTCACCTCGCCCCGCTCCGCATGGACCCCCATGCGTTGTTTATGGCTCGAACTAGACTCATAATTGCATTGTTGCCGTTGTAATTACGGGCAAACATGCAGTTAATTAAAATCATTAAAATGCCTTTGAGCCAAAACATCAGACGACAAACGACGCACGGCGAACGACAGACAGCAGCAGCTGCTCCTGCTCCTGCTGCTGCTGCTGCTGCTTCTGGAACAGCCCATGGGCTAATGGAATGGCACGTGGAAGGTAGCGTGGAATGGGCCATGGAACGGCACTGCCTGCTGAGCTGCTTTAATTTCCGACACACGCCAGCCAAACCCCTGCGTAGGTATTGAAAACTGGCCCACTTTGCTGGCAAAACGAATTTTAAATACACTGCAAGAAAGACAGGAGAGGTTAAAGGATACCCTGATGTTGGTTAGGATGTCAGTTGAATATGTTCTGATATTCTACAAATTAAAGGTCTTGAATATTAATTCATACTACATATTGTAGATTACTTTCCTCTCCCCTCATACCATTTGAGTGTTTCTTTCTGTTCTTCTAAGTATTGAAGGTCTCTTTAATCTCGTTTCATGAACAACTCGGATTATCCTTTTTGTATTTATAGGTGTTCCATATTTTACTTTCCTTCTGGCTGCCTAAATTGTACTAGCCTTAGATTTGGCACTGTGACTTGCAGATAGAACACGTTTCTGGCGTTTTTACGACGCCCCATAAACGCACTCATATCTGGTGCCAGGCGGTACCCCGAAATACATTGTACGGCATATACGATATGGCAACGTCTGCGCTTGTCACTTGTTTTTTATGATTTTTTTGCAGGTCTGTCGTCTGGCAAGTTTTTCGGCAGAAATTGCCTAATAGATTTATTTTGATTAATGATTTAAGGGGGCGATTGAAGTTTGCTGCCTACCAAGTGAACATTTGCTGCTTACAATAAATCAAATCGGGTGCAGTTAGATTTTATTAAAACATAACTTAAAGTAAACTTGGCAACACTGGCAGAGCATCTGCAGTTCTATTTCAGACCCAGCGCGATGACTAATGAGCAAAACTATTTGCCATAAGCTCGATATTAATGTCAGACCGAAGCCCCGAGCCGAGCAGAACAATCGAAACACACATAAAACATGTTTAATGCTGATGAGCAGCATTGGCAAAGTTGATTATAAATGGAATACAATAGAACGAAGGCAGCAGGCAGCAAGGGAGAAGGCCGTCGGTGTTCATGGCCAGCTAGGCTTGGCTCAGTTCATGCATTCCTGGCATAATTAATGAGTTTACTCTCGGCTCACACAGCCAGACAGTGGCTGCATGACAGTGGCTGCATGAATGGATGAATAGATGATTCGGAGTCAGAGTCGCAGATCGCAGAGGGTCCCTGGCATTGTCATTGTTTGTGCGTCTCTTTGCAGCTGTTATTTTATTCAAACGCTTGCCTACAGATTATTTGCGCACGTGCTACGAATTCCGTGTGTCCTTGGGCCTCTTACATCCGTATACCGCACACAGAGATGTCCGGCAATTGAGCTAGCTAAGGCCAAAGCTAACAAAAACAAATCGTATTTTCTACTCAATCAAATTTATAGGATATACAACTTCAGCATTCTTGTTTCTTTGAAGTTAGCTTCATTTGAAGACTTTCATTTTCCATAACACATGTTTTATCTCGCTTAAAATATGTTTATATCAATTGAAACGAAAAAACCTTGCATACTTATCTGGGCAAAAGTATAGAGAGCCGTTTTAGCTGTTTTCCAGCCAGTTTTAACCATTAAAATGCTAAATGTAACAGCACTATTGGGATTCAGGGAAACCAATTTACTTATGTATCCGAAGAGAACGCAGCAAGTGCGAACATTTGTCTTGTCATGTAATCAAATATGAACAAATTGGTGATTGGGAAAGGCGCCTGGTGAGCTCAATTAAAATTTAACGACCATTGAGCATTAAAAGGTGCCGTATAATTTTGAGTGTTGTCTTTCAAAGCAACTTTATGTTTGAACATTCCAAGAATTTTAGCATCGAATGAAACATTTGTTTTATATCAGAGGAGAAAGGAACCCGCCAGGGTATAGAAAACCTTCCCCTTCTTTCTTATTTTCTCTCAAAATAAATGTTACAACATATTGTAATTGTTTATGGTTTATATTATAAAACGTATAGAAATACTTTCTAGCTCTCCCGAAAATAAATTAGCTGTTGACAGTCTGATTTTTGTGACGTTCCCAGAGCATTGGCAACCTTGCCAAAATTCCGCGCATTGCAAGAGGTTTTTGTGCACCGGATTAGTTGTGCCAAAAGTGGCCTCAAAAGCCGTCGACGTCATTACTCATTGGGGCCGCAGGTGCGATAGAGATGGCGAATAGCGAGTGTAAGTAAGAATAAGCTAGGCAGAGCAGGCAGCAGGTGTAAGTAAACGAAAAGCAGCTCATAAAAACTCAAGAAGGCGAAATATTTAGCTTGAAGGGTGCACAGGAAAACGAAAGAAGGTAAATGAAATGTGTGGAAGGAGAGTGGGAAGGGAAGGGGGTGGGTTAGAGTGCCTTGCATGGCATGCCATGGCCTCTGCTGGGGTTCGGGGTGTGCATTCAGCTTAATCCGTGGCGCAGGTTAGGGCAAAACAATGGCAAGTCGGGCCACAAACTCAAGGTCCTTGCAGGACGTCGAGAGTCAGTGGAACGACAACTATGCGACTACTTGACAGTCCGACTCGAGTTCAGTTCTTTGTTTTCGCTGCATACTTTACGGGCGTCTCTTAAATATTGTTCTTCTCCAACCCACCCTCGTTGTTTTTGTTTTTCTTATGGAGCACTGTAGTCTCCTCTTTTCGCTCTCCTTGGCATACGTATGTATTTATGTGTGTGTGTGTGTGTGTGTATATGCAAATTGATGGCTTCTGTTTGTCTTTGGAGAGTTTCCACGCAGCACGCGCACAGCGCACAGAGCCGAAACTCGCAAATCCGTTGAAAATCCTTTTTAACTTTTAATGATGCCCGCACCGTCTCGCTGCCGCCATTGACGTCGACGGCGACTGCGACGGCAACGTCGTCAAAGTGGGCCAATGTTTTCTCATGGGATTTGCGTAAAGTATCTGCTAAAAGCTTCCTTTCATTCCGTTTGCTGGCAAAAAGGCAACGACGACGGCACAACCACATGGCCAAATCAAAATGCTGCTCGGCAGCTGGCCCAAATTTTGTTTGCCATCAATTTGGTCTTCTTTTGGGCCAAACAATGTGGCAGCAGAGCAGAACAGAGCAAAGCAGCAGCCCCTCCTACACAGCAGGCAACTAAGAGGCCAGCACCCGCGAGTATTATAAACTCGGATATCTCTCTTGTTCCCTTTTAATCCGCTCGGAAACATCTTTAATGATCTTGCCAAGGCATAGTCCGCATTTTTAATTAACAGCAAAACAGGTGAGGCGGGGTAAATCATTCATGAAATATTGAAATATTTTACAAAAGGGTATAATTTACAAATGTATTTAACAGGCAGAAGGAGGCGTGGCAGAGCCGAGTAGATTGAGCTATGACCGTCTGTTTGAGGGTCGGTCTTTCAGCTATTATAAAAGCTAGAGACACCAAATTCGGCATGAAGGTTCTTGTATTCCTACAGTTTATAAATTCATTTACAAATGTTAGCTGCCACGCCCACTAAAGGCAACAACCAGCAATTAATTTGTTTAATACCAATTGTAAGCAAAATATAAAGTATACAATATTTAGTCTTAATTACACAGTTAGATGCATATATTATCTATCTCTCTTTCAAATTTTATTTCAATCGGACAATAAAAACAAAAGTTATTAAAGTTTAAAGATATACATACTGTAGTGCGACTGCAGCGTTCCCTTAACAGTCAAACAACACAAACAACTGTTAATGTTAACCTCATACAATTTAACATAATGTTACTCATATATTGTTATCGAAAAACGATATGTAGCTGTCACGCACTCTCTAGGGTAGTCATACTAGTACTTTTAAGTCATATTTTATAATTAGCCAACACTGAAACTTAAACTAATTGAAGAACTATGCGAGCCACTTAAATAGTTTCAGCTTGGCCCAAGCAAACCAACAAAAACCGCGGACCGAAGTCATAAAGCAGCGGAAAGGAAGCGCAGCCATTTCAGGCGCATCCTGCTGCAGCAGCAGCTACAACGAGCATCCGCTTGCGCTGGGCCAGAAATTGTAAATTTTCGCTGCGGACAAACAAAAGCGTGCCCGGATGTGGTGGTAAAAGGGGGACTTGGCAGGGGGTTCTGCAAACAACGGAATAGCGGGCAGCGAAACAGTTATGGTTGCAGTGGCAGTTGCAGTTGCATTACCAACTTCTATTTGCAGCAACTATGCGAATAAAGCTTTTAGCTGCCTGGGTCAATAGATTTAGTTAGCCCCTAACCCTAGATGGATGCGAAACCCAAACTCATTGACCAACAAATCAAATAGCGGAAAACTTTTATTCTGCAAGTTTTCTTCATGCTTCCTTCCGGTCGCTCGAGGAAGCTTGAGGTTTCACTGCCGTTCCTCCAGCGTGGGCGTCCAACATGGTCGCCTAGCTGGGGCGCCTTGGGCCTCATAAATAAGCAAGCAAATTGCATGCTTGGTTGGACTTGCTGGAGCAGCCAAGCGGTCATAGCCAATCCCCTTTCGTCTGGTGCCGCCTTGTGCCAAAGCCCATAAAATTGATGACTTTGTAGCCCTTGCTGTATTAAATTGCCGGCCGAGATCGACTTTCGTTTCCGTTTCCTTGAACTACAGCCCCCCTCCCCCAACCCGTCGTCCTGTTTATATATTTATGCGTTAATTATTTCATTAACGCTCGATTGAGCCCATCGCCTTGGCCTGCAAATTATTCCAGCCTATTGCATTCAAGTGATTCTGATTTTTGACCATAATGAGCCACAGCTCGGCCGGTACAGGGGGAGGAGGTTGTGCCTAGGGGCGTGCGCCACTTCAAACTAAAATTGTGCAATCGACTGAAAGTGGAATGATGCCACAGAATGGATTTCATTAGACCGAATCCCCCAACACAATGGGTGCTGGGGGGTAAATGAAACCGCAATTTCGATGCCCAATATATTTTAATTAAATTCCATTGTG
Organism: Zaprionus africanus; assembly: GCA_018151435.1. Lineage (NCBI taxonomy): Eukaryota > Metazoa > Arthropoda > Insecta > Diptera > Drosophilidae > Zaprionus > Zaprionus africanus. The sequence goes on from JAECXB010000118.1 coordinate 11,924,352, forward strand.
CATTGTGTCTGATTATCTATTTGTCGATGGGGCTCATGGAACACATTAAGTGGCCACTCCAAATCTGATTACAGCAGATTGGATTGGAAAGTCAATTGAACGAGTTTTATTATATGCCTCTAATTCTATCATATACTAGAAACAGTATTATATAAATATTGTCAGGCAATTAAATTTCCCAGAATGCTTTTAATTATCTTATTTATAGTGTTGTCTAACACAAAATTATCGATAAATATTGTGAGTTAGCCAAATAAGTCTTAGTTCCCTTGTGAGCAGCTCTACACCCAGGAGCAGCTTTCACATTAACTTATGCAGGTTAATGTAATGTTTCTTCTTTGCCATTCCTCCTGCTCTGCGACCACGCAGTCCATTTGTATCTCCTCTAGGGCAGACAAGAGAGCAGTCGGCGTGCGCTCAATTGCCAACAATAATAAACATTATTATGACTACTCTGTCCAGGCACAGGCACTTTATGCTGACTTCGAGTCTCTTAAGCTGCTCCAGCTGCAGCCTGTTCTCTTCCTGTTGCCTGCCTCCCGGCTCGCTCACATCTGGAAGTGGGCAAAGTCGGATGGGCATTTGGTATATAAAGTTTCATGACGCTAAGTGGATGATTATTTGTGATTACACACGGCAGCAAGTGCGGGATATGGTCTCTGCAAATCCTTGAGCCGAAGGACACACACACACGGCCGCCTCTTGTATGGAACTTAATGAAGGTGGAAGCTGGAGAGGCAAGAGAGAGAGAGAATCTGAACGACGACAAAGCCAATACAAATATGCGGGCCACTGCGCCCAGGCAGTCGTCCGTTTTTACTGTCCCTCGCTTTATGCGCAGCGTTTCGCTCGACTCCTGACTCGGGAATACATGCAACGTATACATATGTATGTATTTATGTATCGTATATAAGAAGCTGATGCTCATGATTATGTGTTAATGGTCAGCGCACGCGTTTTTATATCGAACGCCAAATTGGCTGCTAACAATTGATATATGGCGGCAATTACACAACATGCATTACTCAACCCGGGCCCCGTTCCAGTAGAGCCAGAGCCAAAGCCAGATCCTGCTCATAAATGCAACTCGTAAATCTTCTTGTGCTCTGCCTGCACCACAATAGCAGCAACCACTAGTTTTTCTCTGCTTGTGTTTTGGGGCGCCACGAATCGACGCATTCATCGCATGACCAGCAGCCAAAAGCCATAAACATCAACAAACAATTGTGCCAGAGACGACGCAGTTGTTCCACATCAGGATGCAGCTGCAGGCTGCAGAGAATCCAATGAGAAATATCGCTAGTAATAAGTCTTTAATAACAATAATATCGATATTTAAATGTATATAATTAATCGATAATATAGGTTGGCAATACGTTTGAAACAAATAAATAAAAATCAATGACATCGATATTTAAATGAAGTTACGTTGCGATGTTTTCCAATTGTATTAATCGATAAAATTGGCAACAGGCAGCTGTGTTGCCATCAATTGCGAAAACAAATTTGGCTAAATTAGCTGCTTGTAAATAATAGATATGGGTTTATGTACTGTCTGCATTTCTAATACATATTTAATTATGTTCAGATCAACGACGTCAGCCAGAAAAAGTGCTTGCCAAGCAGTTCTCATCGATTTTCTTTACACGAGACAAAAAAGAGAAAAAATGTTTGCTTGGTCGACGCTTCAATTTAAGAAATTAATGCGAATTCCTTTTTCAGTCGCCAGCGGGCGTGGGCGGGCCAATAAATCTAGGCGAGAAGCTGCCATTGAGTCGTCTGTGTGCGACAGAGACAGAACACGACAAAGATAGTGAGTGAACGGAACAAAAGAGAGAGAGAGAGAGACTGGGAGAGACAGGCGCGAATAAAGCTGACCAGTTACACAGGCAGGTCGAACTGGGCGAGTCTCGAACGGAAACGGATGCCGTGCGCAAACAGAGTCGAAGAAAACGGAAGACCAAGTTCAGACACCGTGTCCAAAAAGTGTGCAGCCCATGTACACCATGTTTCTGGCGAACCTTCCGCTGTGCTTATTGTTGTTTTTCGTCCTTCTCTTGGTATTATTCTGCCAGCGAAAAGAGCAAACTGCAGAGGGTAATTTCTTGCTCTGTTTCTTTGGACGAAACAGAACAGAAGGGAGACGGGGCCTGATGAATGATGGGGTTGCGGGATTTGTAGTGGGCGTCACGGCCAGTTAAGGGCTAAAAGTTTTCAATTAGTTGGGAAACGAACTGAAATGATGATGATTAATGGAAGAGCACGTATCGGGAAATCAGGTAACATTTTCTCTAAACTTGCGACTTTCGGTTTGAGTTTCAACAGTTAACAAAGCTAATAAGCGCAGCCAACTTCATGTCAAAGTAATCAATACAAGTCCATTAACTTTGTAAACAAATATCCCATTAGAACTAAAAGGCTTTTTAGATTTTGTCTCTGGATTTTGTCTCTCCTTGGAGGAATTCAAAGAGATTTAGTGTTTTCTGCACTAGATTGGATGGAAAAACTATTGTAATCCAATTTCATCACGTTGAGTTTTCTGTATACAGAAATTAGCATAATTACATGGTTCAACCCCTTTTGCAAAAGGTAGAAACACTAAAATGTCTACTCAGTTGCCGAATCCGAATCCGAATCCTATTCTGTGCCTCAACCCAACCACAACCTTCCCGCCCGGTATCATAATAATTTCGTCGTTGGATCTGATGAAGGCAGTCTACATCGAGTCCCCAGAATGGGCCCCATGCTCGGCGCATAAATTTATTTGTTGAACAAGCAGCCCCCGAGCTCTCTCCTCAGTTGCCCCTTCTTCCCCAGCTGGCACAAACAGCCAGTTCCGGCGCCAGACCTTAGCTTAACCGCAGCCAGCTGCTGCTCATCAAAATTGTATGGGTCGCTGTGGGCGGAGCAGAGTGGCTGGAAGGGGGAGGGGAGCTTGTAGCAAGGAATGATGGGTTTTTGGTGTTGCCACAGCAAAAGTAAAACCAAACAAAGCATGCCAAAAATTATCTCGGTCACTTTTCAAATGCACGCACACTTACACACACACCAGCACATATTAAAGGCGACCGAGGGCGGGGCGGGGCTGGCAGTAAACCCCTTAGGCTCGGCTCCTTGACAGGGTCAATGGCTCGGGCGGCCATGCAACAAGCACTCGAAAGTTTTATGTGTGTACACACTTTTTGTTTTTGCGGCACCCGGGTTGACAACACTGTTTACCTAATGTACCGTTAAGCTGCACACTTAATGCCGTTATCTGCTTTTTGTTTGCTGCTTTCGTTGCCGTCGTCTCTGTCATTGTCTCATGCGCCATGGAAATTATTTTCTTAATTTGCTTTGAAGTGACTTCCCTCCCCCCTACCTCCATCTTCCTCAAAAAAGGGAAGGTAGAGTTGGAGCTGGAAATGGAAGAACCTGCACCCTTGTTGACTTTAAGGTGTTTATTATGCACATTTAGGCATCCCCTTGAACGCGCACTTTCTCCTCAATTTCCATTTGGAATATTTAACAAACTTGCGTCCGTCAAACTTTTTTCATTTACAACAAAAGTTGCACAAAAACAATTATCATAAAATCATAAAAAACTGAAAAGTGGAAACTGAAACTGAAAAATTGAAACTGAACACTGGAAACTGGCTAACTGAAAAAGTTATAAGCTCTTTTCGCATTTTATTATCATAGAGTTGAGCAACATTTAAGCAGATATGTGCATGTGTGTGTGAGCATTTTCTGTATTTTTTTTTATTCCACCTGCAACAAAATATGCGGAAAATGAAAACCTTCAGCTGGCAAAGGGATTTCATTGCCGTTGCGCAGCTATTTTACCTTGCCAACGAGTAAGGACGATGCAGAAAAACCTTGACAGGCGCAGGGCAGCGAAGAGCAGAGCAGCGTGCAGCATACGCATGCCACGCCCAACTGCTGCCTGTCCCAGTCTCTCAACTTGCAGGTTAAGGTCAGCCCACCCAGCCTCAGCCAGTCGGCCATTATTTTATGTGCCGCACTAACAATGGCAATGAAATGCAGGCAGAACCCGAACCCACGCCCATACCCGATCCTGTGCCTGTGCCTGAGCCAGATCCAGTGCATCAGCCCAGCACGAGCATGGCCCTCATCCGTGACGTTTAGCCGTAAACGGATTTATTGCAACGCCCGTGCAGCTGGCGGCTTTCGCCTTGAAGCGCATTTCAAGGCAATTGCAACGTCTTCCTCGACTTGCACTTGTTTATGTTGTCATTATTCTTAATCCGACAGAATTCTCTTCATGGGATTTACGAGGCCGAGGCATTTTTGTTAATTTCACTTGTCTTGAAGAGTTATCCAAGGCATGCTGTGTCTTTTGCACACACACGCACACAGAGAAGGGAAAGCTGCTTAAACAGCGCAAAGCCAAAGCACAAAAGACATTTTTCGAAAGTCTCCCAAGTGGATTTCAAGGACTGCGGCTGAATATAACTTGGCTGTGGTTTAAAATTTCTACTATATATGAAAATCAAAGTCAATGTCAGCACAGCAGAAGGTCAACAACTACGTAAATATCGCAGTGACATCGTAAATAGATTTTCCACTATGAGTGTGCAGGCAACACACTGATGAAATTATGTTTAAATATTTGCGCTCTACTCAAAAGCAACCCTGTTATAAATAAATATATCGATATATGCTTATTTTCCTTACCAGCCCACTTATCGTTATTTGCTGGCATCCCTATATTTCGATATTTGTATGAACGTTTGCGAACAGTGTTTGTATGATGCGATGAGAGGTTTGAATATTTGTTTTCTGTTAGGTTGTTTTTAATATATTAGAGTGAATAAATAATATCATTTTTTATAAGACAAAACACACAAACAATTTAATAAAGTTCACGTGTCACTGCTAAAGTATTAGCTGGTCACTGCGATAGTATAGTCACTTTAAAATACTTGTGTCGGTAGCAATTAACTATATATCGTTCATCTCTAATTTAACGCGTGCTCTTTCTTTCCTCTTGCTCCAACATGGCTGATCAGGTAAGGCAGCGAAAATGTGTTCGAAATTAAATAAAATACAGCGTTTACTGCGCTTCTATAAGACAAATGCAATGTGAAACGTGTAAATAAGTGCATTGTGAGTTCAAGCAAATCGTTTCTCAAGGAATCATCTGTTGCTCAAGGGAAATTCAAGACCCGTCAATGAATCCGTGTTCAACATAACCACACTTGTACGCATGCTGTGTGTACGCTGGTGTCTCACAATGTACACACTCGATTTATTGTTAATTCTAGCAAACGGAACGATCTTTTCGCAAACAACACTCTGTGCCGACAACACGTCGCAAAAGTGTCAATGGAAAGAAGCGATTGCGTTTATATCGTAAAATTGGCTTGGGCTTTAAGACGCCAGCCGAGGTAAGAGTTCCAGAGCAAATGTAACTAATCTTGCGTTTCCCCCTTGTTTTGTTCCATTCTTCCCCCGTCAACAAACAAAAACCATGCACGTTGTTTACCCGCCCGGCCCTCGTATGTAACCTGTAATTCAACGCTAACCAGAACGAGCGCGCCTTCCAAAAGCAGTTCGGTGTTAACCTAAACCGTAAGGTCAAGCCCGGTGTCACCAAAAAGAAGGTGCTCCGTCGTTACCGTGATGTCGGTCTCGGTTTCAAAACCCCCCGTGAGGTATACTCCCATTGTAGCCTATTGAAAATCCGTCAATTCTTTTATTAATCGTATCTCTTTTCTCCCGCTAGGCCATTGATGGTACTTACATTGACAAGAAGTGCCCATGGACCGGAGATGTAAGAATCCGTGGCCGCATCCTGACCGGTATCGTGCGCAAAAACAAGATGCAGCGTACCATTGTCATCCGTCGTGATTACCTGCACTTCGTGCGCAAATACAGTCGTTTCGAGAAACGTCATCGCAACATGAGCGTCCACTGCTCGCCCGCCTTCAGGTATGTAATAAAGTCCTCGTCCTCCCAGTACTTATCCATCCCAAAATTAAAGCTTAAGTGATGATAAAATCATGACGGTCTTCATAAAACAAATTGCTGAAGAACCTTGACTCTTTTTACTAAATGTAAAAATACTGAAATTAATTTCCATATTATATGTTTATAACTAAATGTTCAATTCACATAATCTAATATCAATTTTTGTACTTTGCAGAGATGTTGAGCACGGCGATATCGTGACCATTGGCGAGTGCCGTCCCCTCTCAAAGACCGTGCGTTTCAATGTTTTGAAAGTCAGCAAGGGTGTGGGCGCAAAGAAGAGCTTCAAGAAGTTTTAAGTGAGGACAACCACAACGGAGAAAACAATATTTGTAGCATTATTCTTTTTGAATAAATCAAAAAACAAAATGTAAATTTAATCATATGATTTGTGTAACTTTAAACTCTTTTTCAGCATTTCCAGTTCCTACGTCACTTCCTTATGACTCAGGTGTGTATTATGTTTATTAAATATGTTTGATTATACTTTTAACTTTATATTCTGATGATAAAATCATGACGGTCTTCATAAAACAAATTGCTGAAGAAACTTGACTCTTTTTACTAAATGTAAAAATACTGAAATTTATCAAATGAATTTTACAATAGTATGTAAACCGTTATTCTTTACTAACGGAGTGTACCTTTTTTGTTTTATTTGCAGAATATCTACGAACACTTGGCCTTGGCTTAAATACTCGTGTTTTAAAATATGAACTTTTTTAAATAAAAATGATAATTAAAACAAATCTGCTGATTGATTTATTTGGATAATTTGGGTACATGTAATGTACACATAATATATTTTAAAAGGGGTGATGTGCACTGTCATATACATATGTAGCGATTTTTATAGAAGTTGAGGGGAAATAAATAAAATCATGCACATTCAATTTTGATTTGAAATTCGAATTTCGCGCGTTTATTTGAGTATGAATAAGAACTGAAACGAATGACTTGCTATTTGATAGTCCGGCAACGCCAGATGACTCAGCTGTTGCACTGCACTGGCAACACTATCAGACGCCTAAACAAAAAAGAAAAATAAGCAAAATGGAAACAGCGGGATCTGGTGCAGAAATTGGTAAAAATAAAATAAGTTAACATCGACTGCAGATGTGAAACAATAAAAATGATAAAGTTTAATAAACAATGAATGGGTGTGCCTTGCAGCCAAGCCGATTGGCGGCCGTAAACCGAATAGAAATGAACCTTTTATAATTGGCTAGAAATTTTCAATGTTCTTTGGCAGAGCTCCTGGAGCGCGTCCTTCTCAGACTGGGCAATGCCGATACCGATGAGAAGTTGGAGACGACTGTGGGCAAGTTCCTGACACCCGTCATACTCAAAATCAATTCGCCTCATAATGTGGTGCGCACAAAGGCAAGTAAATTGGCAACCGGCAGAGCCTGCATGACGTTGCAGAAAATGGAAAGAGGAAAAAGTTATTAATAATAATATTACCAGGTGGTGGAAGTTTTAACACACATTAAGCGACGCGTTACATCACGCGGACAGGTGCAGATACCGGTGGAGGCGTTGCTGGATCAATATGCCGCTCCAGACAGCACAACCTTTCTCAAGAACTTTGCCATTATCTTCATAAGCATGGGATATCCGCGTCTGCCACTAGAGCAGCAAACTGCATTGGCCGCCAAGGTGATTGGCTGTGAGAGTAAGCTGGAGAACTATCAGGACAAGCTCTTTACACTGCTGCTGCCCATCTTGAGCGACATAAAGATACCCGACGATCCGGCACAACGTGCCGAGCTGCTCAAGTTGAAGGATAAGCCGGCAATTAGCGCCAGTTTCCTAAGCTTGCTGCAGGATGTGTTGTTGTTGCCATACGGCATCACACAAGAACAAGATGTGCCACCTGGATTAAGTCCATACAGTTTCAAGCGTGTCATTGCCAACAATTGGCGTGCTGAGGAGCTGGAGAAGATCAAGAAGGGCATTGTGCGTTTTCTTTGCGCCAGTGTCTTCAGTGACAATGAGATCTTTGTTCTCCTTGTGGTAGCATCGGCAGACACGCGTTTTAGTGTTGCCACGCCTGCCATTGCCGAGCTGAGCAAACTTTGCACCATGTTGGACTTTAGTAATCCAGCTGTTACATCGGCGCTCTACACACTCTTCAATGGTGCCCAGAACCAACTGACCGAGCGGCAGACACGCCCCTGTTGCGCCCGTGTTCGCCAGAAGCTGCTGCAATACCTGATCAGATGCCGCGGCAAGGGCATCAATGTGGGCAAAGGTCTGCAGGTGATCTTCGATGGACTCTTTGGCACCAATACGAATCAGAAATGCAAAGTTCTGGCACTGCAATTTACGGAGCTGGTGCTCAGAGAGTATGTGTAGATTTCACTTCTATTCCTTCTGTTTTCTAAACTCCTTTACTTTCAGTGGTCCACGTGAAGTTGTTTCCAAGGTATCGAAGGTAATTCTCACCGGTATAACAAAGGTGATTGGACGTGACTCTGTGGAACCAAACGATGTGCAGAATGCGGCTTACTCTGCCTTAGCTCAGCATGCACGCAGCTTTCCGCAGGATGTCAGCCAGGATCTTAAGCTGGTGCTGGGCTACTTCAATAATCTCGCCAATTGTGCACCCGATCTGCATAGCTCCATACGAGAGGCATTGGTATCAATGGCGCCAGCCTTTGCTTGGAAAACAAAGACCAAATCCGATGCCATGGATGTGGACAGCGATGGTGATCCCTCAGATGTGCAGCTGGATGGACAACAACATCTGCTGTTGGCAATGTTGCTGGACAATGCCGAGTCCAAAATACAGATTGTACAGAATGTGACCAGTGTCTTTCTCACCAGCTGCTATCCGGAGTTCTATGCTCCTTCACGCTATCTGCTGCTGCTAATCGCAGGTGAACGGTGAGTGAGCTGTTTAATATGACTGTCAATCCAACTGACTAAACTATTTTCGGCAGCAACTCGCTGAGAGAGAATGTGACCACCTACCTGTATGGCACTTCAAAGAAGGATCACGTCAACTACAACATGGTCTCCTCAATTGAGCATGCGGGCAAGCATACCAGTGAGTCCATCAGCGACTTCAATCACCTGTCGTTGGAGCAGCGTCGAGTCGTGTTGCCCAGCTTTCAGGTGATGATGGCCCACGTGCACGATATGTCCAACAAGAGGCTGAAGAAAAGCAACGCCTGCGTTGTCATCGGACGCACCAAACTGCCCTACACCTTGGAGGTATACGAAGAAATACTTGACTATTTGCGTCTCTGTTTGTGGTACTCGGCGGGAGTTGTCGCTGCACCCGGCGACGAGAAGTACACTCAGGATCTACGCAAATATATTACCATTAACTATGACGAGGAGGAGGCCAATGCAATCCATCAATATTTGCAATTTGTGCAACGCGCTGTCGAGGCAAAGCGGAGTGAGTTTTTAAACATACTTATCAGGATGAAGTTCAATCTAATCTTAATTCCGCTTCAGCTGAGTCCGGTCTGCTCTGCCTTTATGATCTGCTTAATGCTGCACCGGAACTGTTCGCTGCCAAGCAGCTGCATCTGCTTGAACCGTTGGGTAACTCCCTGAAGGATGTGTCCGAAGTAATGCGCATCAATGTCGCCCAGATCTACGGCATAATCTGGGCCTATGGGCTGTCGGACGATAAATTTGACCAGGAGATCTCCGATTGTCTGAAGAATCTCACGCAGCGTACGCTGGAGCATAAACATGGTTGGCTACTGGTCCTCGGACATACATTCAATCGCAAAATCGAGCAGCTGAAGCAGAAGAAGTTGGTCAAGGATTATGAGAAGTGGACACAATTTGTGGATGCTGTCAAGATCATTGGTTAGTCCGGCTGCAAATCCTTCTTATTATTTGCTCCTCTCAACAATAATGTCCTTGCAGCTAAAATGTTATGCGAGACTCAATGGTTGCTTGTCTCGGCTGCCGTCAAGTGCACCTCGATGATTGGCAAGACGGTGGAGATACCCAATGTGCAGGTGGAAATCCAAGTGCAATGCAACAATGATGATGGCGACGATGAGGAGCTGGCCGAATACAAGAGCATTGAGGCATCTACCAAGATGATCATCTTTGGCGTCGTCTTTCAGTTGCTGCGCAGCACATCAGCCCGACAGAAGATCCGAGAGGAGGCTGCCAAGTGCTTGGGCTATTTGGCCATTGGAGACGGTGCTCACTTCACAAAGAAGAATCTAGAGAAGTTTCTCACCCTAGCCAAGGTGCAAAAGGATGCGGCACTCAACATTGCCATATCTGAGGCCATTGTGATCACTTTGTGTGGCTACGATGTGAACAAGGGACCACCAAGCGAAGGATTCGAAAATGTGCATTGCTCCGACGAGGACTTTGAGCAGTTCCTTAATTCTTTGATACGCCTGGTTACCGAACCCAATCCGCAGTCCCGTCAGGCCATCTCTGTCTGGTTGCTGGCAGTGGTAAAGCACTGCAGCCATCGTCCTGCAGTGCTCAGAAAGAAGCAGTTGCTCCAGTTTGCCTTTACCGAGCTGCTCTCCGATGACAGCGGTAAGTACGGTTGATACATTCTCATTGATTAAACCATTTAATTAATTTATTTCCCTTGCAGAATTTGTACAGGATGTTGCCTCACGCGGTTTAGGCCTCGTCTATGCGCTCTCCGACGGACAGAGCCAGACGGAGTTGGCCAATTCGCTGTTGGATCAGCTCATTGGTGGCAAGCGGCAGGTGAACCAGGTGTCGGGAGATACGGAACTATTTGCCGAGGGCATGCTGGGCAAGACACCGACTGGTGGCAATATAACCACGTATAAGGAGCTGTGCTCCCTCGCCTCGGATCTCAATCAGCCGGACATGATTTACCAGTTCATGCAGCTGGCGAATCATAATGCCGCATGGACCAGTAAGTTGGGTGCTGCCTTTGGCTTGAAGACGCTTTCCGCAGAGTCGAGGCAGAAAATGCAGCCATATTTGGGCAAGATTATACCACGACTGTATCGCTATAAGTACGATCCGACACCCAAGATACAGAACTCGATGATATCCATCTGGGACACCATTGTCAGTGATTCCAAGGAGATAACCGAGCAGTATTATTGGCAAATCCTAAGGGAGTTGCTGGATAATCTGACCTGCACGGAGTGGCGCGTTCGTATTGCCTGCTGCCTGGCCGTGAGGGATCTGCTCAAGCGTCCCAATGGCCTGCGATTGCGTACCGAGGAGCAGCTGTCAGTGGCCTCCACTAGCAGCGCTGCTGCTTGTGCAAGTCCACGTCGTGTGACGCCCGACAGCATGGATGTGGATGAGTTGCCCGAGCCAGAGCTGCGTGAGTTGTGGTTTCAACTATTCCGCGTCATGGATGACATACACGAGGGCACACGCATGACTGCACATGGCACTGCCGCATTTCTGGGCAAGCTGTGTGTGCTGGCAGCCTCGCAGGAGCACGGCAAGTCGGGCACAGCGGTAGCTGCCTCTATACTGCCCTATCTACTGGAGACGGGTGTGGGCCACAAAGTCGCAGACATACGCAAGGTCAGCATTAGGACCATTTCGGATATGATTGACTCTTCGGGTGCACTGATTGCACCACATCTGGTCACACTTATACCTTGTTTGCTGCGTGCCACTGGCGAGCTGGAGAACACCAAGTTATCCTATGTTTCCACGCGCTTGGGTGCCGACAACGAGGCACAGGAAGCAGTCGACAATCTGCGGGCCGAGGCAGCCAAATCGCACCACACCATGGAGACAATCAACAAGTGTGTGCGGTTCATTGACTACCCCGTGCTGGAGCGTATGACACCGGAGCTGTTGGAACTGATGAAGACCAGTGTCAATCTGGGCACTAAAATTGGTTGCGCACATTTCGTGTGTCTGGTAAGGAATCCTATACGATCTGCATCAATTTTTTAGCCGTAGCTAATGAAGCAACTGTATCAACAGGTCAGCATACGTCTGGGCAAAGAGATGACCCCGTTGGTGGGCAAATATCTGGGTGCCTGCTTTGTGGGCATCAAGGATCGCAATGTGACTGTTCGCAAGTACAATGCCAGCGCCATTGGTCACCTCATGGGTCTGGCCAAGGTAAGCTAAAGTTTAATATTTCTCGAATTTCTTATCTTATTTCTCCTCTCTCCTCAGGAACAATCGATAAAGAATCTTTTTAACAAACTGGATGAGCTCTATATGGAGCAGCCGAATAATCGTTCCATTGCGCAGACTATACAGGCGATAAACAAGCGACACCATGAACTGCTCAAGGATTACATGGACTGTATGCTGCCGCTGATTTACTTCGCCATGCACGAGGAACAGAACGAGGAGAACAAGGCAAACATTGAGCTGTGGAAGGATCTGTGGAGCGATATCAGTCCAGGCGATGCGGGCATTCGACTCAATTTGCATGTCATTATACCCAAACTGGAATCATCTCTGACAGATGCCAGTTGGTCACGCAAGTCGCAGGCAGCCAATGTTATTCACAATATTGCAACACGCCTGAGCAACAGTCTGGAGGAACCGGATCGTGTGCGTCTAATTCGGTTGCTTCTGAGTGGTCTGCAGGGACGCACATTCGAGGGCAAGGAACGACTACTTCAGGCACTGGCTGCGCTCTGTAAGAATCTCGATCGTCAACATGAGATCTGTGGCAGCATCATCGAGGCGGCCATGCGAGAGGCGCGTAAACAAGAACCGATTTATCGCACTATGGCACTGGGCGCTTTGGGCGACATACTGGATGTGCTGGAGGCAGATCGTTTTGAGGAGGTGTACAACATGATTTGGTACCTGCTCGAGAAGAAGGAGCTCCGTGCCGCCGACTCCGACGACGATGACGAGCCCAGTGGCAGCAAGAAGCAGGACTTATCGGCAGATGAGCGTAACAAGCGAGCACAGACCCTAAACAAGCTTAAGGAGGTTGTCTGGGAGACTCTGGGCAAGTCGTGGCCGAAGCATGCAATCGTTACCCAGCACAGATATCAACTCTTCTTCGCCGAGAACTGTACGAGCATTCTGAGTGAGAGCACACGTCCCGTTCAAGTCAGTCTCCTGGCCGCCCTTACCAAGTACATTGAACGTCTCTACATTTTCGACGAGGCAGCCAAGATTCCAGAATTACCAGTGGAGCGCGAAAATCTAGAGAAGAAACCCAAGACAGACTCGCCGCCGACACAGCAGACACGTGAGGCCATCGTTCTGAAGATCTGCACCGATGTGCTGGCTGCCGTTACCCTTGCCTCGGGTGTACCTCACACGGGTCTCAAGAAGGAAGCGCTCAACATTGTTCTCATGCTGATCAAGCGACTCAGCCCGACACGGGATCATGCAACGCTGGCGCTGCTCAAGCAGAACTTTGAATCGAATTTGGCCAAATTCCAACGTGACTCTGCCCCCGAAGTGCGTTGTCGCATCAAGGACATTGAGGAGAAGCTGAGCAAGCTGGAGCCCACTAAATAAGGACAGTGGGATCAGTCACAATGAGTTATGGAAAACATGTGAAACATTTTAAGTATATCAAATTCAATTTATAATGTAAAGGAAATACAAAAAAAAATAAAACATATTTATAAACTTTGAACTAAGCGCCATTATAACTTCTTTGTTAGCTAGGTTTCACTGTACTTTGTTTTTACTTATGTACGATAGTGTATTTATTTTTATCATCTGTTGCGTGTTGACATTTCTCCGATGAAAATTAAGTTTCCCCGCCTGAATCTCGTGTCAAGTGATAATTATCACATTAAAAAGTAATCGAATGGGGAAAACCCTGATGGAAGAAGAATAATAATAAGGGGTGTACGAAATGTTTTCACTTTCCAACTGCTAACTGAATTCCCTTCTCGAATCACATGCCAAGCTATAATTGGAAGATCTCTGTCAACTGGACGGCCCTTATTACTGTTTATATACACAACTCTGTTTAGGGAATGCCTGATGGGTTCAGGAATACCCTTTAATATAATATTCTCTTTATCGTAAACTAAATAACCTTATCGTCCGGAAACATCCATGTTTCTGTTACTCTACTTTCAACTTATCGTCACAGCCAATATACTTATATCTTCTATATCAATGAATGCTGAATCCCCTTCTCGAAAGAGAATTCTTTAAGTGAATTTATATACCACAGTCACAGCCATACATACGTATCCACATCTGATCTACATCTATACATATCTAACTATAAAATGCAAATTAGTAACTAAGGATCTCTGCAGAATCGCAGATACAGCTCGTCCAGGGACTCGAGCATGAATGTCTTGGGATTGAAGCGTATTTCGTGCACGGTCTTCTCACAGATCTCCACGCGATACGAACGCAGAATGTGGGCCAGGCCCAACTTGAGCTGCAGCAGGCCGAGTCGACTGCCAATGCAACCATGAGGACCTGCGCCGAAGGGTATGTAAGTCATGGGAGTGATGCGGGCAAGCTGCGTTGGCTCAAAGCGTTCGGGATCGAAGTGCAAAGGCTTGGGCCAGTACTGGATAAGATTAAAATGGAAAATGAATATATAATAAGTCTTATTGCTTCTCTTGGACTCACCTTGGCATCGCGATGCAGGCCCAGTATTGATATGTAAGCTGGCATTCCGACGGGTATAACAAAATCCACGTGCGGCTGCAGGGAGCAGCTCGTGGTGCACTCCCGATTGATGAAGGCTGCAGCAGGATACAGACGCAATGCCTCCAGACAGACCATCTTGAGGTAAGGCAAGCTAACTGCCACCTCATAGCTCAGCCCTGAGTCCACAGCAAAGGCACTGTGCAGCTCCTGCCGCAGGCGTTGTTGCAGCGTCGGCTGCTTGGCCAGCTCGTAGAGTGTAAATCCCAGCAGGGCGGAGGAGGTTTCAAAGCCAGCCAGCAATATAATGCCCGCCTGGGAAGCTATGAAATCTGCATGCTGCACATAGTGTCCAGCGGGTCGATTGCGCTGCAGTTGCTTGAGATGATTGATGAGATCGTGTTGCTTCTCGTTGGGATGTTGCTCCACCAGTTGCCTCATGAACTGCGCGTAGGGGCGGGCAAACACTTTGGCGCGTAGCAATACTGTCCAACGGGGCAGAAAGAAGACACTCATGAAGTGCAGCACCTTCTGCAGACTTGGCCTGAAGAGTTCCTTCGCCTGGGCACGCAATGGCGACTGCCCTCGCCGCAGTCCACCCACATCCCAGCTGTAGAAGAGCGCTCCGGTTACATCTGTCGTATAGAGTTGACACATTTCACTGAGAGGCAACACACGCTGTGCCTCGCCAGACATTTTCCGCTCCACATGATGCTCCAGATCGAGCAGCACCTGCTGCAGCCGTGGATACATGCGCTGCTTCATCTGGCCACTGGTAAAGAGCTGCGCCATGCTCTGACGACTCTCGCGCCACTGATGGTACTTGGCCAGGGGCAGGGTCAAGGATCCCATGGCATCGCCCACAGCATCCGCGGCTTCATAGCGATTGAGAAAGCTGTTGAACTCCTTGACCAATATCAGGCGAATCAACTCCGGATCACGCACAATCAAGGCGGGTGTCTGGAACACAAAGAATCCAGCCAGTTTCTCCTGTCGGATTCGCTCATCCGCATAGACATTCTGGAAGAGATCGCCAAACGAGATGCGCAGCAGTAGCAATTGCTTGAGATGACCCAGTGGTGTCCAACTGGAGATTGGCAAATGGGGTAGCTTGTGGCGTCTGAAGTAACTATAGCTCTGCCGCATGCGAAGATTGTTGAGGAGAAGCACCAGCAAGAGAAAGAACAGCAAGAAGAAGAGCATGTCTAAAAAAGAAAAGAAATTCTAGGAAATGAAGATAATCTTCTAGATAATCTTCTTCTTGTTGCGTCAATAGAAACCGGAAGAAGGCTACACTTGGGCGCACCCGACAGCAAGATACCCTGTAAACAATTATGAAATACACTAAAAAATACCTAAAGAAAAAGTCGCCACACAAGTGCCTGCAGAAACTAAAGTATACCTAGAGGGGCAGGCAGCACTACACTTTGTTAGCTTTGTACTTGCATAACTTCTGTGTTTTTTACCCGATTGAATTGAAATTTGAAGGGGAGATAGATAATATAGTCAGCTAACTGTATGTTGAGATTAGAAATTTATAGCTTTAATGCGTCGCTTACAAATCGAATAAGAAAGTTAAAGTATTGAATTGTGGGGGCGCTGGACGTGGCACCTCATATTTGAAATATAATTTATAAACTGTTGAAGTATAAGAACCTTCAAGCCAAATTTGGTTTCAATAGCTTTTATAATAACTGAGATTTCTAACTTCAAACGGGCGAACATGGTTCGATCCAGTGGAATATTGATCCTGAGTAAGACTCTATATACCTTGTAGGGTCTGGCACGACTTTCTTCTGTCTGTTACACACCAAGATACATAGTATACCCCCTTTGAAGGGTTAAAAATAGGCCTAGAACGTTTCCTGTGCACGTGTTTCCACCTAACCTCAAAAGTGTTTCATCTTCAAATAGAATAACAAAGATATACAACCAATCTATAGACATTGTAGTAGAATCGTTTCGCATTCGCTTTGCATGAATTATTTGCGAACAAAGGAAACGGAATTCATTGAGAAAAACCCAAGTGACTCTCGCTGATCTCCGATCCCAATCTGCTTAGTCTGGCAGGGTTTAAACACGCCGCGACAGTCCCCAAAGTCACTCAGAGATGGAGAAGTCACCTGGAATGTTGCTGCTGCTACTGCTACTGGTGCTGCTCGGATGCATCTACCTCCTGCTGCGACGACACTACGCCTACTGGCCACGACATGGTGTACGCGAGCTTCGTCCTCGTCTGTTGCTGGGCAACTTGGGCGGCTTGTTGAGCATGCGTAGCAGTCCGGCAGATTTCATTTCCCAGCTCTATAACCATCCGGACGCACAGGATCATCCGTTTGTTGGTATACACGTGTTCCACAAGCCTGCGCTGCTGCTGCGCGATCCCGCATTGATAAAACGCATCATGGTCAAGGACTTCTCCAAATTCTGCAATCGTTACTCGAATTCCGATTACAAGGGCGATCCGCTGGGCTCACAGAACATCTTCTTTCTGAAGAACCCGGCCTGGAAGGAGATGCGGCACAAACTATCGCCATTCTTCACCAGCAACCGGTTGAAGCACATGTTCTCGCTGATCGACGAGGTGGGCTGCAACCTGGACGCGTATCTGCGGCAACAGCCGCTCGAGAACGAACGCTTGCGGTGCTTCGAAATGGAGGCCAAGGAGCTGTGCGCTCTGTTCACCACAGATGTCATTGCCACCGTAGCCTTTGGCGTGCAGGCGAACAGCTTCACCCAGCCCGATTGCGAGTTCCGGCGTCACGGACGATCGGTCTTCACGTTCAGTCTCTTGCGCGCCGCTGAGTTCACGCTGGTGTTCTTCATGCCACAGCTGGTGCCTCATTTGGGCTTTAAGGTGGTGCCTGCCGAGGCCACCAAGTTCCTGCGTAAAACCATCAACTACGTCATGGAAGAGCGGGAGAGAACGCAGCACGTGCGCAACGATCTCATCGATCTCCTACTCGATTTCAAGCGCAGCACGCAAAAGGCCAAGCAAGAAGGCAAATCTCAACCGTTGGCCTTTGAGGGTGATCTGCTTGTTGCCCAGGCTGTACTCTTCTTCACCGCCGGCTTTGAGTCATCCTCCTCCAGCATGTCCTTTGCCCTGTACGAGCTGGCCAAGCATCCGGAGATGCAGCAACGTTTGCGTCAAGAGATTAAGGATGCCTTGATAGCCAGCGGCGGTTGCGTGACCCAGTCCATGATCGAGTCCCTGGAGTACATGCAGATGATACTCCACGAGGTGCTGCGCATGTATCCTCCGCTGCCCTTCCTCGACAGAGAGTGCACCGACCCAGAGGGCTACTCCCTGGCACCCTTCCACGAATTTCGAGTGCCTCAGGGCATGCCCATGTACATACCCGCCTATGCGCTGCATATGGATCCACAGGTAATTAACAGCTGGGGGAATCACTCTACTCTTCTCTCTCTCACTCTCCACACTCCTCATTTGCAGTACTATCCGCAACCGCGTCAGTTCCAGCCGGAACGCTTCTCCGCCGCAAATCGCAAGCTACACACGCCCTACACCTACATGCCCTTTGGCCTGGGGCCGCACGGCTGCATCGGGGAACGCTATGGCTTCCTGCAGGCCAAGGTGGGACTGGTCTATGTGCTGCGCAATCACCTGGTAACCATGTCGGAGCGCACACAGCAGCGCATGAAGTTCGATCCCAAGGCGATCATAATACAAGCCGAGGGCGGAATTCATTTGCGGCTGGTGCGCGATCCCCTGGGAGTGTGACATACCTGAGCTGTACCTGGAGTCGGAGTCGTAGTTGAAATCTAAGTTGGAGACCTGTCAGCGATTCACTTGCAACTAAGTTCGCGTCTCGCGTGTGCTGTCATTTTAAATTGTTGCTCCGTCATCTTCCGAAATGCAGTTTGATTGGGCAGTTTGCGTGTCGAGGCGACTCGTGGAATCGAAGAAGGTGGAAGAAGTAGTTCCCCCTCTACTAGGCTAGAGCCCGGTTACCCCCTGCACGAAAATTAGCTATCAAAATAGACTGTCTCTATAAGAGGATTCACCTTTAGAAATTGCAATTGAACTGTTTATTTTATTATATTCTTAAAGGTGTTCGGGAAAGAGTAGTTCAATAAAGAAGGAGACCTTTTATTCAAAATATTTAATAAACATATATTTTGCACATGTGAAAAATTCTTAATTCGCTATTTTATAAGACAGAAGGTTCTTTATAATATATATATATACATAAATACCATATCACATTAAGAAATCTTTATTTCTTACAAGGAAGAAGAACATAAATATACGAGTATCTAAATAAATATCTAAATATTGTATATAAACCTTTATTATGCATATAAAATATACAAGGAAGAAGATCTAATAAAATATATTATATCTAAATACTAAATAAAGCTATATTTTGTATATGTAAATAATTGCAATTTCAGTAGTTCTAAAAGGAAGATGACCCTATATTTTGTATATATTAACAAGACTAATTAAGTAATAATCAATAAAGAAAGTCCTAAATATCTGAACTACTAAAAATATTTATATTTAATATATATTAAAAATATAAAATTGCATTGAAAGCGGAATGTAAAATAAAATATTATGATTGTAGATAAAACATTTAGCCATAATATATTACATTATTATAATCTTCAGTTATCTGTAATCTTCAGAAGTCAATGCCGCCATCTTAAAGATAATGCTCAGTGTATCTATTAATAACATTTTCCACTTGACCGATTACTGCTTGGCGTCTAAATTGCGCACTATCTGGAGCCCTGATCGCTATACATATGTAGAATCGGAATTAGAAACAATGTTAAGAAATAAATGTTCTACGGTTTCACTTTCGGCACGCAATTCTGTAATCTTTCCAGAGCAGGCTACCCCCGTAAACGCCTGTCAGACAGTGCCGTTTGATAATACGTAATCGCGAAAACAGATTAAAAAGTTGTTTCAAAAAAATACGAAATAGAAAAAAAAGTATACAAATTTATAGCAAAGGTCTTTGCTAGTCAGTATGACACTGCATTACTAGCCGAAGGTGCTTACGTCTGTAATCTTAATTAAAAATATTTTCTTTTTATTGTTTACAGAGAAATTAAGAATGCAAAACCTTTATTAATAATTCGACTATGCTCGGTTATCGTAGAGCTTGTCGTTAACAATCTCGAGGAACATGCCCTGCTTGAGCTGCAGCACAAAGGTATTTGGGTCGAATTCAATATCCTTTACGGTTTGCGGGCAAGAGCGGACGTAGTGGTTCTTGAGAAAGTGCACCAGTCCCAGCTTGGCCTGGAGCAGGCCGATTCGACTGCCGATGCAGTTGTGAGGGCCAAGTCCAAAGGGCTGATAGGCCATGGCTACAATTGACTTGCGATTCTCAGGCGAAAAGCGTTCGGGATCGAACGTGTCTGGATTAGGCCAGTACTGAAAGTGGAAATTAAAGGTTAGAATAGAGTAGTGAGGAACTGCAAATGGAACCTACCTTGGGATCGCGTTGCAGACCATAGACTGGTATAAAGATAGGCGTGCCATTCTCCAGCTTATAGTCGTAGAAGGGTTTCAGGGACAGATCCGGCTGATCCTGTACGCTTTGGTACTCGCGATCCAGGAAGGGTAGCACCGGGTACATGCGTAGTACCTCATCCACAACCATCGAGAGATACTCCAGCGAGTTGATTTTCTCGTAGCTCAATTTTCCGCCACCTTCAATCATGGCATCATTGATTTCCTGCCGCAGGCGGTCCTGTAGTTCCGGCTGCCTAGCCAGCTCCAGCAGGCCAAAGGACATGGCCGAAGAGGAGGTCTCAAAGCCGGCGGTAAAGAACACCCCAGCCTGGGCAACAAGAAAGTCTGTGTCGTGCGCCAAATGCGGCTTAGTCGGCTCCTGGGCGGCTTCCTTTCGCAGGCCGACCAAGATGTCGATGAGATCGTTGCGCACCGTGGACGTGCGTTCGCGCTCCGACATTACGTGGCCTATGGTGCTTCGTATGAAGTGCGAGTACTGCTCGGTGAAAACCTTAACGCGCAACAGGGAGACAAGCTTGGGTAGAAAGAAGGCCACAAAGAAATCCTTGCTGCGGGACAGCGAAGCCTCCAGCACCTTGCGGCCCTGCATGTGGAACTCTGCCTGGGGATTCTGCAAGCTGTTCGCCCGCACACCGAACGCAATTGTCGCAATGGAATCTGTGGTGAAGCGTGAGCAAATGTTCTTTACGTCTGTAATGAACGGCTGATTGTTGCCGGAATTATTCCTGGCCAAATGAGCCTCGAGATCTGCAGCTATCTGTGGGTTCATCGGATTAAAGGGGATGCTTGTTATCCATCACATTACAACTTACCTCCTGTATCAGGGGATACATTTGCTTCACCTTGCCGCTGGTGAAGACAGGCGTCAACTTGGTGCGAATCTCCTTCCACTGCGGATTGCGCACAAAGAAGAGATTGTTGGAGCCCAGAGGATCGCCATGAGGATCACAGCGTCCATAACGATTAGAAAATCGATTGAAGTCTTTAATCAGCACTGATTTGATCAGTTCGGGATCGCGTATAACCAGAGCCGGCTTATTAACCACATAAATGCCCACCACAGCCTCGTCCTTCATCCGCGGATCACTGTAGATCTCTGATAAGTGCATGCCAAACGAGCTCTCCTGCTTAAACAATGCCAAGGTGTTGCCCAAAACGGGTGCAGGCTGCACATAAGGCAGTCCCTTGCGACGCCAATAGCTGTGGCTACGCTGGAACCATAGGTAGACGGCGCTCAAGGCGGCCACAATGACAAAAAGTGCAGTGGTTAAGAACATTTTTGACTGGAAAAATAAAATAATAAGATATTTATAATAAAAACACATAAATCACTGCCAATTCCACTTCAGTCTCCACTTGAATCAAGGTGAGTGACAAGATAATTGTCTAGATTATAAATTGAATACGTTTAACGAATGTCAAGATCATCCATCTTTATTAACTTTGCTGTGATGAGCCAATTTTAGAATTATTTCTCTGAAGGTTGTAATTATTATTTGCACACACATTTTCGATCATATCTTAAGATAAACAATTGAATTATCTTTGCAAAACTATTTAGGACATTGCAAATTTCTTTTTACTTAACTGACCTAAATAATAAAGTTTAAATGCCTAGAAGTATTTATTCATAAACTCTGCGACCGTTCGACCGACAATTAAAGCACTTCGCACAACACTCAAGCAATTTTGTGTTCAACTGGGGCTTATATAGGCGCCATACAGAGGCACAAAACAAGATTATTTGCAAACACAAAGTGGCGCTGATAAAAGCAGACATACTTAGCTATATACATACAATATATGTAGATAAGTAACAAACTTGTAATTTCAAATCTATATACTTAAGGGCAAACAATTGAATGATAATCAAAGATGCAGGAGTATAATAATCAGGGCTAACCAAAATATTTACGTAAATATTAAATATTTATTTAAATATTTTGGGCATATTTGGGAATAAATAAATATTTTAACGATCTGCGGCTTTTCGTAAATATTTTGGCCTTTTTTTTACATAATTTAGTGAAATTACATGTATATTATTTCTTCAAATCAATAGAAACGCCCAAAAATTGATTTATCCTAAGAAATAATTTCCAGGCAGATTACATGAATCATGTATTTATGGACTCAGGGAATTTTCTGGAAGCGATTTATTTACTTAAACTGCCGAGTAATGTGTTTTATCTGAAATCCTCGAGTCAAGTAAAGGACAGCGATAAGTGACTAAGCACATTCCCGACGACGAAACAAGTACAATAGAGGTTTATTTTCATTTTTATCTATTTAATTTTATCTATTTCGAACACAGAAACATGCAGTATTTCACGAACCGATCAGATCGATTTAAATCGAATATTTAGAATTCAAGGAAAAAAACGGTTTTTTTCATAAAAAATAGAGAGCGCTCATTTTCCGGCTACAAAAGAGTACTAGAGGACTGCCGGCGATCTTTTACATTTGAAAATTTGCGAATTCATGTAATAATTTACTGTAATAATGTTGTTTGACTCATTGATGGACCATGTAATTCAAGAAAATAAAGTTTTATCGTAAATATTTATCTCAAATATTTCGTTTGTTTTATCGTAAATAATAAATAAATATTTCGGGATTTTTCGTAAATATTTTGGTTAGCCCCGATAATAATATTAAAACATCAAAATATATAATTGTTGTGCCACGTAAAAGGGGTATAACTTATAGAAAACTTATAATTCATGAATATTGTACTGATTTCATATTGGGATATAGGGTATCTTCGTGTCGAACGGCTCTGAAATTGTTTTTCAAACTTGTTGTGACTATAAAATTGCGCAAAATCTTGTTTACAATGACGCTACGGTAGAAATTGATTTCTTATTTGATAGTCTCTAATCACAAATGTCAAAATTCAAATCAAAAGTAAAAAGTCAGTTCGATTAGATCTCTCTAGGGTTTGGTGGCAACAATTGCATAGTGTCGGGGTGATACCACTGCATCGAATAGATCAACCAAATAGCTGCGCTCGTAGCCCAGTTCCTTGAGGTAGAGTAGACGGTCCAAGAGGATTATACTCTCAATTATGGGAGCGAAAGTCATACGCAACAGATAGAAGAGTTCCAGAAAATGTTTGTCCTGTTCATATTGCTGGAGAAGAGAGTCCAGCTCCTGCTCCTCCACCGCTGCAAGCCATGGTGCATTCAATTTTGTTGAACACTTTTTTATATATTCCGAGAAGTTATTGCATTTTTGAATCCTTCCCACCTGCAGTTCGTTCTTCAAATGAGGCGCATGGCGACAGACGAGAACTTCCAGAAGAGCCCGATAATAGAGCGTAATGTTTGGCGGCTCCTTGGCTGCCAGGGTGCGTTCCATGGACTGAGCGGCTAGCATTCGCGCATTGCGTCCAAGTCGCACCTGCTTTTGCTGGAGATATTGGCTGAGTGGAAATCCATCATCTGTTTGCTGCTCCATCAGCGCTTTGTTGCCATAGAACTCCTCTTGCGAGAAACGTTCTCGCAACAAATGGTAACAGCAACCGACGTTCAATAGTATGCGACAGGAGTGGTGTGCATGGAAGACACGTAGACAGGTGGCCGCTAAGTTACCACAGGTGTGCAGCCCGGTGAGGCAAATACTCGGATTGACTACATCGCCAAAGTTCTCGGCCAATAATTCGACTAGATTCAGATCAGTTGTTATAAACCTGGCAGTGGTCTTGTATTTGTCCAGAGAGGGCGGCACAGTTGTTGCATCTCGAGGAGTTGATTTTTTTCCACGTTTTGTTGGTGTTATTCCTTGCGTTTGCAGCTCAGCGCGTTCCGTCAAGCCATTCCACGCGCGCTATTAGAAAAATTAAAAGTGAAAACAGTGTTGAATAACAAACCAAATGCGCACAAAAAACATAATCAAATTGTAAATACCAACATAAATACTAAAATGAACATTGCTCAACACTGTAATACTTCTGTAAACAACCCTGTTTTCGCATATGTCACTTGCTTTCCTTCTCTAGCTTGTTCGACGCGGAAACGTTTTAGCCGGCAATTTTTTGTTTTTATTCCAATAATTTGCAAAACACACACAAAATGTCTGCTGGTATGCCAATAAATCCTAAGCCATTCCTAAATGGTCTCACCGGCAAGCCTGTACTTGTGAAACTCAAATGGGGACAGGAATACAAAGGCTTTCTGGTATCTGTGGACGGCTACATGAACATGCAGTTGGCCAACACGGAGGAGGTTATCGAGGGATCTGTGACTGGCAATCTTGGCGAAGTGCTCATTCGGTGTAACAATGTGCTGTACATTAAAGGCATGGAGGATGACGATGAGGAAGGTGAAATGCGGGATTAACGACAACAACAGCAACAGTAGTGGGCGCCAAACTCTCAGTACAAGATGCCGAAGCAGAATAACATTAAGAATCGAAAGTAATGAAATAAAACTATACTTATTTTGTAGAACAAGAAAGCACACAACTTACTTGTAACTTGCGATTGCGGGACAAGGCGTTTTCAGTGTTCATCTCATTGGCGTCAATGCCGAGCACGCGGTGTCCATACTGCAGCGCCATTCTCGACGAAAGATACCCTTTGCCATCGCCCGCATCAATAATGTATTGATTCTCGTCTCGGGTGCTCTGCAATAGCTTGTCAATCAGAGCAGCAGTGGCCTCCACCTAATTGGATTTCGAGTTGGATATTATAGTTTCGATTTTGTTGTAACTGTTCGTATTCACACACCTCATGGCATTTTTTAGCGCTCATAAACTCCTTTACGCTGGCTTGATTGTTGGTGGCAGCTGGCAGCAGTGCCTCCAACTGTTCCAACGAAGTCAATACCTCCGGACAGCTCGCGAGTCGCTGACGTTCTCTAGCAACAAGGAATTTCGCAAGAGCAGGAAATTGTTCACTCATTTTGCGATTACATTGCCACGTTAGTGCTTCTATGGCCTGACTAACGTCATTCGAGGAGCGAATCTCTTTTCTTACATCCTCGGGTACAAAGCGATTCCAATGTTTGTCTGTAAGGAAGTTCACCATGTGACAATTCAGAAAATCATTGAACTGCTCGATGGCCTCGATCACGGTATCGAGTCTACGCTGCACCATGGTTACGTCCACGCTCCCCATTTCTCTAAAAGCTATAGTCCTTTCGTTCTGGCGCAGAGGAACCTTGATGAGTGACCTTTTTGGTACCCAGCAATGCAGAGAGGAGGCGGTGCGTGCTGCGGATAAGCTCCACTGCACCAATAATATCTGCTTCGGGATCGTTCTGGCGGGGAAATTTCTCTATGAGCGCGCGTAGTTGCTGCAGAGTCCGTTGCACCTTGTCAGTATGTTGCTGTTGCTGTTGGGCCACCACTTGACCGTAAATGCTGCCGAGCTCTTCACCTAGCTGCACACCTTGAGCGTAGCCCAGCTGGTAACCCTCTTGATTTCCCTGTGCTTGGCCGTCTCTGATACCCTCTTCGTAGCCCAAACGTGCGTGTTTCTCCTCAGTGAGCACTATTTCGTCGAAAAGATCGTTAATATCACACAATTCAGTGGTCATTGTCGGGAATGTGGCCAAGAGTTGGCATGCAATGATCGAAATGAAACAATCGATTTTTCTCGATATAATGGAAATGTATTTGCATACTCAAATGTTTATCGAAAACAGAGTAATCCTGTCTGGCGTTTTGCAACACTAAGAAAAATATCACAATTTCAATGGTCGATCTGCCTAAAAATGGTTTCATATAATTAAGAATTTAAACTGTTGCTTAAAGCAAGGCACATTGATGAAATTTAGTATTGTTTAACTAATTATTCTATTGCTACTCCTCCCAACCATCGTCCTCGTCCGAGTTGTCATCGTCGCTAGACATCGATCTGGTGTCCTTCTTGATCGGTGCCTCAATAATGCTCGACAGATGCCGCATGAGCGGGTTACCGGATTGGTCCGCCGAATTTTGGTTACCAGAAATACCTTTGCGGCGCAGCATTAGTTTATTGTGCAGATCCGCCATGAGATCCCCTCCAGATTTAGGGCCACCAGCCCTTGTGCGTGCCTCATTCGTTGACCTTTCATTATCCACCGCATCTATATTGACTGGAGCCGCAGCCGGTGAACGCAACCGACCGCCGTGTGCACCTCCAGCGTTGCGAATTGCGGCCATAAGGTCAGAGCGCGGATCAGCTGGAGGAGGTGGTCGAGATTCTGGAATATTTAGGGGTGTTTCCAAAGATGGTGATATTGGCTTCATTACTTCATTGCTGGCTAACTTAAACCCAGAGTTGGTCGGTATTTCTGCGTTAGAAAAGGGTGGTGGCGGCGGTGGTGCTATCGCCGGTGGCGGCGGCGGAGGAGGAGGCGGTGGTGGCGATGAGAAAGGTTCGGAGCCACACGGGGATTGATTCACTCTCTTTGTCATATGTGTTTGAGCCGCTAGAGCACCCACCGTAATATCCAAGGTCTTATTTATCTCTGGCTCTGGATCTGCAAGGCCAGGTAAATCTGGCAAGTCAAGAAATTGATGCGAAGGTGCAATGGGAGTTTGTTCCTTAACCGGTTCATACTGCAAATCGTTAGCGATACCCGGCAGATCTGGCAAATCCAACGGCACATCAATGGCCGGCGCTGCCAAAGCAGCCGGAGTGTATCGCAAATCTCCGGCTGGCGTTGTTAGTTTGGTAGTTCCATGGGCCAGCGAATGTGGTGCCGGTGCAAGCAACTCAGATCCTGTCATCTTTGGTCTATTGCCTACGCGAGTCTTGCCGCTCTGCGGCGGCAGAGTACGTTTCCAGGCATTGAGGTCCTGACTGCCGCCTGTTCCACCCGCATAAGCGAATTCATCAGTATTGAAGCGAGTCAATGCTGGCATCGATTTGTTAATGGGCAAGGAACCTAGCCCTGCTGTGCGATTGATCTGTTGGCGTTCGGTGGCCAACAGCATCTCATGTTTGTCCTCGCCCCTCACATGAAAACTGATAGCATTAAGATCCTCTTCTGCATCCTGTTCACTTCCTGCATCATTGCGATTTCGAAGGTGGCGCTCTGATATATTTGTTGTTGAAGCTGACGCTGTTGGATCCATCAGTTCCTGCGCCACCTGGGGAAAAGTTGCTGGTATATTGGTTAGGATGCCACTCCCTGGAAAGCGAGCGGGCGCAAAGATTTGAATTGCTTTTTTCGACCCAACGAGACCATTTATTTTCGCCTGTGCTCGCATGACACGCTCATTTATATGCTGGACCTTGGCACCATTTCTTTCCAACCGAGCATCGATGCGGCCAAAAATTGAGTTTATTGTTTTGTTTAGACAGTCGAGCGACTGTGCTGCTCTGATTATTGTTTCCTCGTGATGTAGATCCGTTGGAATTATCGATACCTGGTAGGCACTGTGAAGGTAAGTGTCGCTTCCATCCATTTCTAATATTTGATTTCTGCAAGAGCTTATGTTTATTCGCTTAATAAAGCGAATATTTTTCGCGAACCAATCTTTTGCTCTATCAATAAACAGCTGTGGGCGGGCGTGGCGTTGCCAACTAAATTATTGTTCATCGCGATATCGATATGTTTTCTCCCCTCACAGTGTAATCGATTAAGAAGCGATACTATTACTATAATTTTCACACCTCTAGTGCACACTCATCATAAAATACATCGGCATCGCCAGTTTTGTTACGTGAAAAAGTTGTCAAAGGCTGATATTTAGTTTAAAAGTGCTCAAAAATATTTTTCACTGCAAAATAAGTGCGTTGAAGTTATTCTACAAATGTATTAATATAAAAGGTATGTCCTCCCACAATTGCTAGTATTGCAAATTGTTTGTAATTTAACCGAGGCCAAGTGCGTAGTCAAAGCGTGGATACAGCAAAGAACAAAATAAAAAGATGTTTAATACTTCAATAATTCATTATAAACAGTGTTAAAAGTGTTCAGTGTAACTTCAATAGTGTGATTAACAAGCAAAGTGCATCAAATGCAAAATGTTTTCGGAAATAAGTGTTTTGCAAAAAGTGTGAAAATAATGCGTGTTTGCTTGTCTGGCGTCCGCCATTTTGAATTTTAGCTGAGCAGTTTCCCTCTCTTTCCACGTTGCCCTGTGTGTTTATTGTTCGCCTATAAACAGCGTATATGTATGTAAGTGCATCTATGTGTATATAAAATTGTATTTATGTACTATATATGTGTATTTGTTGTCTACATGTGGTTGTTTACTTTGGTCACTTACTGTGGTTGCGAAGCCACATCAACAATAAATATAATTATGCGCTTACAAACTTACATACTGTTCATTTCAATACACACTTCTTTGTGTGTATGTGCGCTAATGATGAACACACGACACAGAATGAACGCATCGTTTATCGAAAAATTTCAATAAATTTGTTATTGCTAAGTACTGATTTCAATTTCTTTTACTTTTCCCTTGCAGCTATACGACTGCAATTATTTTTAGTCACTCAAGAAAGTGATAAGGAAAGATTGGGTATAAAAATCCAAGGAGTGGAAACCCCATAATTATGGAGCAATTATTCCAGTCGTATCCAGAAGATGCGCGCCGCATCGGCGAGGAATATTTATCGAGTCTTACGGATTTAAATTGCAATAGCAAGCCGCTAATCAATATGCTCACCATGCTTGCCGAGGAGAACATCAACTATGCCCATGTCATTGTTCGCGTAGTGGAATATCACATCAGCCAGGTTAACAATTAAAGCATTTTTAATTAACAGTCACACAGTGAGAGACACAAGCTTCAAAATCCAAAATACATATACAGAAAACACACGCAACTCTTGCGAATAGTCGCAGTACTATTTCCCCGTAGCCAGTGCCTTCCGTCCGGCAATTCTTTAAGCACATGATCCTCCATGTCCAAAACGTGTGCTAAAAATGTTGATTCAACGGCTAACTCCAGGGCTGGAAGACTATCGATAGTAAAGATCTCTCATTTCATGCTTTAAATGTCGATGGGTTTCTAATTTTTTCGTTCGTTGTTGGGATTATCATCGCAGGGGATTAATTAAGGCTTAATACTTAACTAAATAATATTCAAATTTCGTTGATAATCATTTCACACTAGCACACGCTTTAGATAAGCAATATTGGAAGATTATTTTCTCGAATAATAGGTGGTTTAACATAATACTCATTAGAATTCTATTGTGTTTTGCGTGATTTAACTTAAATATTACATTAATATATTTGGTTTTAAGCTGAGACTGATATTCTGATTTATCCTGTGCA
Source organism: Zaprionus africanus (assembly GCA_018151435.1). Lineage (NCBI taxonomy): Eukaryota > Metazoa > Arthropoda > Insecta > Diptera > Drosophilidae > Zaprionus > Zaprionus africanus. The sequence goes on from JAECXB010000118.1 coordinate 11,953,611, forward strand.
AGGTAAGCTGTTTCGTTAACTATAACCTTTTATTCTTCTTTTCCTCGATACCTCGAAGCTAATTAAAATACACAAAAAATAAAAAAAAATCGAAAAGAAATTGTAATAAAAAGAGAAAATACTTAAACAATTGTCATCAAGCTGTCTTTTATTTTGTACAAAAACCCAAAGAAAAACTGCTAATAATCATAATAACTGAAACTAAAACACGCAGCAAAAGTTAGAAGAAGTATCCCATCGATATTTGACAAAGTGGATTAAGTGAATGTGGAAATTGCAAAATCGTAAGCCTCCTTTTTAGCCCTCTCAGTTGTGCCTTTAATAATAACCACCTAACAACAATATTCCTTATAGCCAACCCATAAGTTTCAAAAAATATACTCCAAAAATGTTTTAACCTGTAAAGTATCTTAAATAGTTTTTGGAAAGAAAATTTCTATTTTTTAACTACTGAAATCAGTTTCAAATAAGTGGTACTTAAGTTCTGGCCAATACTTCGCTTTGATCACGTAGATATGCATCTGTATTGTACAGGCTTAGTCGTCGTTGTCGTCGTCGTGGTCTTGGTCATGGTAACATTCACATCATCAACATTGAGAAATCGTGAAAAGGATTTTTGTGAAACAATGTGTGCCTCCTCAATCTGTGTCAACACAATTCGCTAGCGACGTTGCAGAAACTTATGTTCTATTTATGCTTACCTATCTTACCAAATCATACAGGTGGCGCCAGAATTCAAATTACCTATACTATATTTAATTGATTCGATAATTAAAAATGTGAAAAGCAGCTACGTTCAGCTGTTTGGACAATGCATAGTCAATATATTTCTCAACGCCTTCGAATCGGTAAGTGTACCATAAAATCCTCAAATATAAACAAATATTAAAAAATTTTGCATTTTTTTATTAAGGTGCAACATTCACCATCGCAGGTGCTCGAGAAGGTGCGTGAACGCATGTATTTGTTGCGTCAGACTTGGAACGAGGTCTTTCCCCCATCAAAGATGTATGCACTTGATGTAAAGGTTAAACGTCTGGACAACAATTGGCCAATCACAGCCAAACCAGTCAATCAGTCCACCAAAATGCACGGCCATAGCCCAGCCATTCATGTGAATCCAGACTTTCTTAAAACTGTAAGTATTGCTAAATACGAAGTTTATTCGGTATCATCTTATTAATTATGTTTATTGGAATTATAGGGCATGGTTGCTATGCCTGTAAACAATGCATTGCCAAACGACATGGAGGAAATTCTGCAAGCCAAAACGCGTGAGCTGCTCGAGCTAAGGAAACGTAAACTGGAACTTGAACTGGAACAGACTAAACTGCATTTGAAGGAGCAAGAGCGCCAGCTGAGTCAGGCCACAGATGCAATTTCTGTGGCTCCTATTGTCATGCCTGTTCCAGGGGCGCCACTGCCAGCCGTACCACCAGCTGTCGTATCTAGCATATACCCCAGCGGCATACGAAACATGCGTCCCGTGGCACCTGCAGCTGTAGGTGGCATTGTGCCTGTAACTGGCCAACAACCGGTAGATTTGAAAGCACTATTTTTAATTGACAATCTCACTAATACTGATTATCCGCAGCACTTTGTCAACAAACCAAAGGTACATCCTGTCAACCCAGCAATGCTGAGTTCTGTGCGCCCACGTGATCCTCGGCTGGCACGCCAAATGCAGTCGCAGGCGCCAGCACAAATGGCAGCACCCGTACGCTCCCTTGATCCCCGTTTGGATTCTCACAAAGCATCATCCTCAACACATAAGTCTAGTCGCTCGCGCAGCAAGTCGCCAATGCGTAACGCGAGCAATAATCGTTCCAGCAAGGGCAGTAGCCATCAGAGTTCATCGAGTGGCAACAGCAGTCGCAAACGCAGCGAGTCAAAGAGCTCAACGTCTTCTTCGGGCTCTGATAACAGGCATAAGGGTGGCAGCAGCAGTTCCAATCTTTCGCCTGGAAAGCGTTCATCTGGTTCGCGTAAGGAGCACAACGACCGCTACGCACACAATGGTGGTTCGCCGGTGGGCTCCAAGCGCAAGAGCAGCTCACCCGCCAATTCACCGACAAAGTCTAAGCGTAATGCAGTACAGAAATCGACATCTTCACGGCCAGCAACTGGTGCCAGCAAATCTGGTGGTGGTTCCAACAATGCACGTTCCCGCAGTCGTTCGCCAATTTACAGAGATGTGGATATGCGTAATGTAAGGCGTAGCAATTCTCCGGAGACAACATCAACCGGAGCAGGAGGATTGAAGCCTTCTAGCACAACAACGTTAGCACCGGCGGCAGCATTAACAGATCCAGAGTCAACAATAGACGCAGCAACACCAGCGAATGATTTAGAGAAACGTAAGAAACAATTTTTAATTCTAATCTTACATTTGTTAGCGAACGCCAACAGCGATGTTGTCGACCAAGTTGACATCCTTAGTCCTAGCCGTACTCGTACAAATGACAAAGTAGTTAAAATATGCAGAAATTACAAACCAAATTGGCGGCACCCTAGGCTCCAGCTTGAGGGGGAGGTTGTTGTGGGCGTGTGTTGAACCTGTGATATCCACTTATCCAAGAATTACCAGCAAAGTGCAAAAGTAAGTTCAAAGTAAACCAAAAGATAAACATATTGAATAATCAAATTTGAACAGCTAACTTATCAGTAGTTAATTGAACATATTTCCTATTGCTTTGTTGTTACTTTTGCACTTTGTTGGATATATTCCAACTGATGTTTGCCCTAAGGGGGCAGTCGTTCTAAAATTCGCCTTATTTTCACATCTGTTTGGTGAGTCTCTTCACTCTTGTCGCTTCACTTTTGATCATTTTTGGGGATGTTTTGAATAGAATCGCTTTCGAAAATATTCCAAAACTGAAAACACCCTATATAATCATAATATATTTTTGCAATTTTTTAATACTTAAGAGCAAAACAAAAGTTCATAATATACCAGAAAAAAGAAAGAAGATACAAATACAAAAAAAAAAAACTAAAACAAATTTTAATAAAACATGTTTGAAAACCTTTTGCATTCCAGTTGTTTTAATTAAATGCAAAATGTAGCTAGGTGCCGCCTTTGGTGTAATTTTAAGTCTATTTACTTTGTGTAATTGTAAAAAGAAAAAAAAGTGAAAAAAACAAATCAAAACTACCCGTGATAAACAGACACAGAACTGTGAAGAAATTTGTACCTGATAAACAACCAAAACGAACAAAAGATATGAAAACAGTTGATAAACCTAAGAAGAAATAAAGACTGCAGTTTTAATTTGATGTTATTAACGCCTAATTCAAAACTCTTTAAAAACAACTCTTAAATAATTGTAAACTTTTACATAATTAAAACGAAAACATTTATTTAAGCGTATTGCTGTAGTTGTATTGATTGTAATACAAGCCAATCAGTTGCATACTTATATCTCAAAATATGTGTATATATATACAATATATCATTTTCATTATAATTTTTGTATTTGTAGAACGGCACTTTTATCTCTGTATACATATATTTATTTAATTTCTTATGAGTCCCTTTATAATTTTTCACTTAGTCTAACCTGGTTCCTAAACGGAGCGCACTCGCCTCATGTGATGGCTCGACAGTTGTAACTCTTTCATGTATTTGGATACTATAATAAATTACGTATTATATATAGTCCAATTTCTTATGGAGTTACCAACTTGTCTAGCACTCACTGTGAGTTATATTTTTATTTTCAACTAATTTTCTAGCCCAATTGCTGTGCCTGGTGTTTGTTGATGCCCTTCCTCCGTTTTTATTATTATGATTTCATTATTTTTAATATCTACTTATATTTTTATAATTTTCACAATTTCCTTTTTACATTATTGATTAGTTTACTGTAAATAGGCCGAGTAATTTCGTAATATCCGTAAAATTGTTTTCTTTTGGCACAAATCCTTTTCGTAAGATATTTTTGGAAGCATAAACAATTTTTAGATACATTTCACATACTTGAACCAGGCCTGCGCTCTTCTTCAGCTGTTGCTCCTCCTCTTGCTCCTGCTCTGCATTTAGGGGCAGCAACAGCAGCTACAACAACAACAAATATGGACGTCGATTTGCGGCCATTTGTTGGCAGACTGTTAGCTGATGGCAAGCCCCCAACGCCTCCGCCTCCGGCAATATCAATCTGCAGAGCAGCGGCAGCAACAGCTGCATCGGCAACAGCAACAGCAACTACGTCAGCCCAAAGAGCGGCAGCTAAGGCAGACAACACCAGTGGCACAACAACAAACGCTAGCAGCGACTCCAACGCAACGAACAGTTCCTCAAAATTGCCCACAAAAGTGTCGTTCAAAATACAAAAACCGTTTAATAAATTAGAAAAATCTACAGCGCATTTATCAACAGCAATACTGCTGCCCTCAGCAACATCAACAGTAGCAGCAGCAGCTGTAGCAGCGGCAGATAGCAGCAACCTCAAGCAATCCTCGCCAGTGATTGCTGGTAATGTATTGAATCCGGCACAGGCCGTCGGGGAGAAACGTTCGGCCAGTCAGTTGCCGGTGGACATTGACGACATTGAAGACGACATTGAGGAAGATATGCTGCAGCAACCGCAGCAGAAACGCAGCAAGTCAGCCAAACTGGATGCGTAAGTGAAATATTAAATGTGAAACAATTAGAAGAAAACTCAACTAATCTCATCTGATCTCTATTGAAGTCTTTTTGGCAGCGAGGATGTCGACTTGCGTCGTGTATTGCCTGGAAAACCAAGTGCAACTATTCCAAGTGGTGTCATCGTTTTGGAAGACGACTCAATGGATAACTGGGAAAACAGCAAGGTGCGTTCACTAATTGATATTTAGAATATGTTAAGCATTACCTAATTCCTTCCACTTAATGCTTTAACAGTCTGGAAAAGCTATGCCAACTACCAAGAAGCCTTCGCTAGATGAGCTGCGTGCCAAGTTGGTAAAAACTGTGCGTCCCAATCCCAGTAATAGCAAGTTGTCCAAGGGTGAGTATTCATAATGGCCTGAAGGGAAGGGCAAATAATCTAATTTTAACTTCACCTTATACGCAGATAAATCCAAGGAACAGCCTGTTGCGCAACGAATCAAGCAGCTGGCAGAGCTTAAGTCCAATGATGATTCGCAGGAGGCGCACGATGAGAAAATGCGCACCATACTTAGTCAGGCGCAAGAGATGTACGAGAATCATGGCATGAATCAGGAGCAGTACAAGGAATTGGTCTCCAAAGTGGTGGACCTGAACGAGAGCAATAAACTGAGAGACCCCAGACGTCGCGAGAATGTTGTCGACGAGGAAGACCTCGATCGCAATGCAGCACGTGATGCTGTGCTGCGCAAGCGGATACCCAAACTGAAGGGCAATGAGAATCATGCCTCAAGTTCACCACGCAGTGATGGATACGAAGAGCAACAGCCAGTATCGATTCCTGAGAAGCCACAGCCAGTGCCTCAGGGCAAACAGTTGACCAAGTCAAAGCGTGATAGCAAGAGACGCAAGCCTAGCAAGTGGGGTGAGCAGGTGGATCCAGCAGCTGCGCAACGTGCTGCGTGGCAAGTGTCTCAAAATAACAATAATAACAATGGTAACAAACGCATGGCTGGTGCAAATGGAAGTGGTCCCGGTGCTGGATTCCGTGGCATGCCCTGGCAACATCAGAATATGGTTATGCCTCAAAGCATTGTACCACCACCTCCTCAGCCACCAACAATGCTTAATATGCCACCCGTGGCACCGGTGAACATCACTAAGGCAATCAATTCTCTGGACAATCCCATGGCTGATGTAGTGCGCAGTATTACCATCGATGGTGGCAGCAAGGAGATACGCTTTTACAACCAGGTGGCCATCATTTTCATGGATGGCGATGAGCCACATGAGATTGGCTTTCAGCATGGACAGCGATCAATCTACATCGATCATAATGAGCCACTGGCGCTAAACTTCAACGATGACTACAAGCCTTTTCATTTGGATGGTCAATTGCATCGCATACGATTCGGACACCCCTCGCGGGAACTCTACATTGACGATCACTGGTACGAGATCTACTTTGGTGGTCCGCCAGTTTCGCTTCCAATTGGCAACAAGCTGCACGTGCTCAAAGCCGAGGGACCGCCACCCAATGTGGACATTGGACGCGTACGTCGCGATCTAGTTGTGGGCAAGATAAACATGATTGTGGACGCCCACACAATAGTTCCACTCTTCCTCGACGGTCGCCAACAGACTTTCCACTTGGGTGCCGAACAGCATTCACTGCAGTTTGTCGACAGTTTCCTATATGCGTTGCTTGACGGGCAACTTCAGAAACTCGAGTATGGAGGATTGCCCAAAAGCATGAAGTTGAATGGTGGTCGCACCTGTTTCATTAGATTCGGCACATTGCCCAAGGGTGTGCAGTCTGGAAAGACACATGTTCAGGACATGGTTTATATTAAGACGGAGGCCCCAGCTGAACCACCACAGCCACCACCAATGCCTGTGCCAGTTATTGCTCCTCCAGAGCTGCAACCTCAACCAGCGTCAGTCGCACCGAGTATACCAGCACCCTCAGGAGCTCCCGCAGTGCCACTTCAGGTAGCTGCAGCGGCGCTAAGCAGCCTCAATATCGATGAGCTGTTCCAAAAGCTCGTGTCATCTGGTATTATCGGTGGACCAGCTACAACTGCTGTTGCCCCAGCTGCCAGCAGCAGCAGCAATAGCAACTCAAACAATGCACCTGCTGCTGTTGTGGAGCCCCCAACTGGCGTGGAGAAGGAAGTACCAGCTGCAACTCCAGCACCTGTTCCTTCGACAACACCCTTGGAACCCATCAAACGCATTGATCTACATAAGCCAGATACAATTAAGACGCGGCAATCGGCAGTTGTGGCCACACTGTACTTGGGAATGCAGTGCAGCAGCTGCGGCGTTCGGTTCCCACCCGAACAGACCATTAAATACAGCCAGCACTTGGATTGGCATTTCCGTCAGAATCGGCGAGAACGCGATTCCACACGCAAAGCCACATCCAGACGTTGGTTCTATGATCTCAATGATTGGCGGCAATATGAGGAAATCGAGGATGTGGAAGAGCGCGAAAAGAACTTTTTGGAAGCGCAGAACCAACAGCTTGGTGGTCCAGATGCTAACGATGATGTGTCACAACAACGCTCGCTGGACTCGCCTATGCCCAGCTGTCCTGCTGGCGCTGATGATTTGGATCGCAGCTGTGATGTTTGTCACGAGAAATTTGAACAGTTCTACAATGAGGAGCTGGAGGAATGGCACTTGCGTTCGGCTGTACGTGCCGAAGATAAAATCTACCATCCACTGTGTTATGAGGACTACAAGAGCTCACTGAACCCACCAGCCCCCAATGATGCCAAAGCCAACGGCGGCGATGAGGAGATGCTCAATGCCACCGATGACAATGCCATGGACACACTAATTAAGCTAGAGGAGGATTCAGGTGAGTGTTGTGAATGGATTAATTACTACTTTCAGTTTATTTTACGCTCTTATTCAAATTGAAATCTTTAATAATATTCCCTGAATTCCCTCACAGATGTTGGTCGAAAGGCATCAAGCACAATGTTGGAGGATGATGATGACGACGTCATTGTGTTGCCTAATGAGGAGCCAAGCGTAACAGAGATTGTCGACGATGATGACGATGAGGAATACGTTCCAGCGGCACCAGTTGAAAAGGATGCAGAGAAGGCAACCAGTTCAGAGCCAAGCGGAGATGAAGCGGCTCATCCGCAACAAAAAGAGAATGACAAGGAAAAAGACCAACATGCCAATGAGTCGGATGTGGAGATACAGGAGCCAAACATTCCCTTTACCGATCTGGATACATATGTGGAGAAGGAGCCGGTGCCAATGCTCAATGTCAAAATCAAAGAGGAGCCCAAGGATGATGATGACGAGGACGAGGATGATGGCTTTGAGGATGTGGGCACTGTAGTGCAATTGCTTCCGCTGCCAGAAGATGAAATATCAATCCATAGTAGTGGTAAGTGGCAATCAAAGACTTTCATTTCTGAGCCAGAATTCAATTCATCCCTCTCGCTAGAAACACAAACACAAACCATTGAATCATCCGCCTCGCCGGCAACGATGGAGCGTCCAGCTTCAGTGGCATCACTATCCCTGCCTGGCAATGAGGATGAGCTCGAGTTGGAGCCGTTGGCGACGACGACGACAACATCTGAAGCTGAACTTAATGGTGAGAATCCGCAGGAGACGCATAATCTGAGCGCAGCTGGACCGGCGCCGGCGTTACCTTTGGCTAGCATAGTTAATAAAATAAAAATAAATATCACTAAGAATACAAGTAGTAATAGTCATAATAGTGCCTCAACATCATCGACGATGAGCGCGGCAGCAGCAGCAGCAGCGACAGACTCGCAAGTGTCGGCAATTAGCGTTATTGGCGGCTCCGGAAATGCAGACGTGCAGCAGCATCAGTCACAACAGCAGCAACAGAACTCAATACAAACCATTTCCACAATTCCAGTGCTGTGTGGAGGCAATACCTTCCCGAAGATTGCCACTAGCAGCACGACAAATGCGCCGCCCGCCAATATCAGTTCCATTTCGGTAATCGGCAGCAATTATGGCAGTAGCAACAGCAGCGGCAGCAGCAACAACAACAGTAGCAATGTCACATTGCGCTTAAATGCACCAACAACAACCACAGCATCTGCAGCAGCAACGTCGTCAACTTCAACTGGCGGCAGCAATGATGCATCTGCCACTGCTGCTCCAAAGCCGTTGACACCGCCACCAGCACAAGCTGCTGCAGTCGAAGCTGATCCCGAGCCTGTTGTCGAACTGAAGCCTGCGCTGCGAAATGTCACGCTGAAGAAAACGAAGAAAGTGCAGAATGGTATTGAGACTTCGGGCCTCTGCTCGATCATGTAAAGCTAAAGCAGAGATCTGAGATATCGAAGAGAGAGTGGCGCAAGCATATTATTCCTATTCTCACTTAATTTATAATTAGCAATTTCAAAAATTATTTTAGAACGTTAATTAGTTTTAATGAATTTACAGACGCGCGATCAAGGTGCGTCTTTGTTCTCTGTAGGTACCAGCCAGCAGCACCCCCGCCGTGGCAGCGCAAGAGGGCGCAACACTTAATTTACTTTATTACGATGATAATGCAAATAAAAAGAAAAACTACACAAAAAAACAGAGTATGAATAATTTGTGATAATTTTATAACACTTGAGTTACACAAATCAAGCTTGATTTAATCTATTATGTAATGTGCGTCTGCAAATCTGAAACAATAAATAAACAGCTGAATGAAGTTAATTAAATCGTATAGTTTTATGCTTAATTATAAATGCACAAATCGTTTAATAAAGGTACTGGAATAAAAACAAATTAAAATCCTTGTTTACATTTATCCTGATAACTTTTCTCCAAAATATTATACCAATTCCACACATTAACATTTAAAATGGGAATCATTTGCAGAATACATAAATATCTTTTATCCAATCATGTCTCAAGGCATAAATTTAACTGAGCGCCTAAGACTAGTGTTTGGCAATGCGTAGAGTTATCGCGTGACATAGCATTCAGATGTTGTTCACGCCTGCTGTTCTTACAGACCTAAAATCCTTGCTGGTATCACTAAGCATCGATCACATAGAGTGATAGTGATATTACTGTGTAGGAACCCTAGAATGCCACATTATCATTATAACGCATAGAATAATAATTCAAAACGGAGTTGACGCCACTGTTTATTTCTTTGGGTTTGCTCTGGGGTCGCAATCTTTCCATAACATCAAATGAGTAAAATCCGCTGTTTGAGTACTCTGTGTGTTCGATGCTTAGTGTCCATGAGATATAGCATTTAGAAGTTGTCCATCGTCATGTCAGCTGTTCTTACAGAAATGTATTAAAAAATCCTAAGTGCCTTATACTATGCACGTGGGCTTGTTTAGCGTTTTAATTTATAGAATTTATAATTTCTAAGATGTCTTCGTCGTTTTTTCTGAAGCCAGGAGCAGCCAAACAGGCAAACAAAAAGCGCAAGGTAGGTAATGCAGCTTTCCAATGCGAAAGTAATTCATAATTTGCAACAACTCACAGGTGAATCCAGTAAAAACGAAAGGCGCTACAAAACCGGGAAAACGAAATGAAAATGCATCAGGCCCAGGGCCCAAAAAGCAGCGCCGCGCCAAGGCTGAAGATGAAGAAATTGCCAGCGACGATGAGGAATTTAACAGTGAAATGGGCGGAAACACATTGGCCTTCTCCACCGACGAGGAGGAAGAGGAGACACCACAGGACAAACGTTTGCGTCTTGCCAAGCATTATTTGTCGGAAATTGAAAAACAGGAGGCGGAGCGAGCCGAGGACCGTGAACTGGGGCAGACTGTAGAACAACGACTGAAGACTGAGTACTTGGACAGTGTGGGACGGTTGCGTCGAAGCATCGCCAGCAGCATCAAATCCTGTGCCATTCAAGGCGTGTTAAAACACAAGCTCCATCACGCACCACTATGTGCACTGGCGCTCAGCGCGGATGGGAAGTTTTTATTTACGGGAGCTAAATCGCAGTATGTGCTCAAATGGGACACAGAGAGTGGGAAAGTAGTGGACAAATGTGATGTTCTGCCACATCGTGAAGAGCCAGAAACGGGCAAGAAGCGGAGGTCTCACGTCATTTCCATTTGCCTGTCCACAGACATGAAGTTCATGGCACTGGCCGAGGGCGGACCACACATACAGATCTGGTGTCCACAGACTATGAAGCATGTTCAAACATTTAAGGGTCATAGGGACAGTGTTTCGTCACTGGTCTTTCGGAAGGGAACGCATGATCTGTACTCAGCTGCCAAGGATCGCTCAGTAAAGATTTGGTCTGTGGACGAATTGGCCTACGTGGAGAGTCTGTAAGTTATTGCTTAATCTGTAGCTTAACAGGCCAATTTTAAAATGGTTTAACTTTATAGATTTGGTCACCAGACTGCTGTAACGAGCATAGATGCTCTGAGTCGTGAGCGTGCTATCACCGCAGGCGGTTCGGATTGCTCGTTACGCATCTGGAAGATTACGGAGGAATCCCAGTTGATTTATAACGGGCACAAGGACGGCATTGAGTGTGTCAAATTAATCAACGATGAACATTTCGTCTCAGGTGGCGAAGATGGGTAAGAATATAAGATGCCTCTTCCAAGATATCTAATAATCACCAATCTTTTGTAGTGCTGTAAGCCTGTGGAGCGCAATGAAGAAGAAACCCCTCTGTACGGTGCCACTGGCACATGGAATTGGGGACAATAAGGTGGCAAATTGGATAACAGCCCTAGCTGTGGTGGTCAATACTGATCTGGTGGCAACAGGTGGGTGACACTTTCATCTGAACAAGTTGAATCTTGGTTGTAACTGATTTTCTTTGCAGGCTCTTGCGATGGCTGCGTACGACTCTGGCAAACCAATCCGAGTGCGCGAAAGCTTCAGGAGATTCAGAACATACCTATCGAAGGCTTTATTAATGGTCTCCATTTTAATGCCGATGGTACAAAGCTGTATGTTGCTGTGGGCCAGGAGCATCGGCTGGGGCGTTGGTGGCGGCACAAAGAGGCCAAAAATAAGATAGTTATAGTTGACATTAAGATACAAAGCAAGAATAGCAGCAAGTAGGTTAAATGTAAGCTTTAATAAAGTTCATTCGAGTGGAGAATTATCATGTATTTTCACTGCGAAAATTAATTTCAAAAGAATCGATTACTAATCGGCAAAGGTGTTGTACACATTATCGATACATTTCGATTGAAATCATTCTATCAATGAGTGTGGCGGCTCGCCGATTTCTTTTGGTTACAAAACAGGAAAACATGCATAAGAAAGCCGGTGGAGGCCTTTTTGGGTTTTTTAAAACCGAAACCGGGCGAAAGTTGGTGTTCTATGCGGCAGGAACCACCACCGCTGGCCTATTTGTCGGAAACTTCCTGCCACATACATTTGGATTGCAACATTACCGTGACTTTGTGCAATGTTACCAGTAGGTGAGAGCATGGAGATGGCATGGATTCATTGTTTACCAGACTCTTATAATTTATAACAGAAATGGGATTGGGCGACCCGTGCCGGATGCAGTGCAGCGCCGTGTGCAACAGGCAATGGACCAACTGCAAGTGGACTCGCGTGAGCGTAAATTCGTAAAGCCATTCACAGTCTTCGGATTCGATCTGTTTCAAGCGGGCACAACCAAGTTCCGCTTTGGAGCTGCCCTGGGAATACCCGTTAATTATGCCTACGGCAGTATTGACGATATCAAGCGTGGCGATATACGTTTTCGTGATCAACAAATAGACTGGAACTCGGAAAGCGGCAAGCTGCTCGAACAGGCAATTGTTTTAACTGAGGATGAGCAGGTCTTCGGACTGAGCAAAGCAATTCTGCAGCTGCAAACACATCGTGTGCTTCTGAACTCAATTTTTCCAAGTGTTAGCTTCCTCATGGTCTACACAATTGGACACTACTTGAACCTGCGCCTTAACCTCTTTGCTCGCCACGGCAGCGTAAGTTGCACAAATCTTTATTGAATATGCAAAGTATAAGATTCTTTACCATTCCCCTGACAGGTACGTTTCGTTATGTATAGCATATTGGGTCTGTTCGGCCTTGGCAGCTGGTCCTTCATGAAGGATTTCAATCAGGTGTCCACTGACGCTGAGATTGATAAGAAGCTGGCGAGCCTCGGTCCGCAATTCGTGGCTGCGGGCTACAGTTACTACGATAAGCATCTCAAAAAGAACATCGCATTGAGGAACCTGATTGGCGACGATACCTACACTGCCTTGGGCAACGAGAACTACCTGCTGCGCCAGAAATCGATGCCGTTGACGGCGCGTAGGTCTTTCTTCGAGGAGAAGTGGCACGATCTCCAAAATGCAGCAGCCCAGCCCACGACACAGTAAATATAAATGAATAAAAAAGATTTGTTTTGAAATATTTTGAGTAATATATTCTTAGTAAAACACTTAAATAGGATCCATGCAGATGTTTAAATTCGAAACGCGGGGAAGGATTCAAATTTGACTAGCTTCGTTTGGCAAAAAGGCTTTGGAATGTCTGTGATTAGGTTTATACTGCATGTGGATAAGTAATGCTCTTAGAAGGTCTCCTCGCCAACCACATCACTAATGGTGGCGACCAGACGCCGTGAGTGCTCCACGGCACAGGTGGCTGTCACAAGTCCCAAGTGGATGCAGTACAGCTCATAAACACGCACCTTTCCCGGTGCCAGTTTGGGGAAACAAAGCTCAGCCAGTTCGCTGTAATAGTCCATGGGTAGAGCACCCGGCTCCGCTGGAGACTTCTGTCCATTGCTGCCGGCTCCAAAGCCAGTAGATAGGAAGTGTTGCTGCAAATCAAACGAACACTTTAAGATACTGCCCGATAGATCTTCAAACCAGAGAAAGTATGAGTAATGGAATGTGCGATCCTTCCACATGACAGTCGTCTGACCCTTTTTCAAATAGCTGCGAGTAAACTCCACCATGTTCCACAGTTTAGTCTTGGGCACCAGTTGTGGGTTGCTCTGTCGTAGATCTGGTGCAAGCATTTGACCTGTGCTGCGATTCACGTACATAAAGTGTACCAATCCAGGGAAATCCTCCAGATAGGCATCGATAGATATGTTACGTGCTGCTTTAACGGCCAAAAACTCGGCGAACTCCAGGAGCTTGGCTTCAACCACGGCTGCTGAGTCGGCCAGTTGATCCAGCTGATGATTCCCAGCGCTATCGCAGCAGGCTAGCGAGAGCGTAAACAGCTGTCTCAGCTCATCGACAAATGCCGGTAAATTCGACTCGATCCGCACAAGCATCTCCCGTTCGTAGCTCTTGAAGAACTCCAGGTACATCTTGCGCAAGTTCTCCCAACGGGCGGTAAACTTCTTAATACACGTGTCCATCTCCTCGTGCTTCTGCTTGAGGTGCCGCTTGAGAGCCGTCAGAGTTTGACTCACAAAGGATTCCAGGCTCTCGTAGGCTGGCTTCAGAGCATCAGCATCGCCCTGTTGCTGCACCGCGACAATTTTCTGCAGAACAAAGAACGTGTCGTAGATGCTACTGGTCAGCGGCATGTGTCCATACTCGATGAGCTGCAACAGCACCTGGTGGGAGTGCAACCTCGAGATATGCACAATGGTTGGAACGCAGCCAGAGTTGACGTCGTGGGAGATTCCCTGTAAAAATACGGCGACAGCACGTTGCGATTGCTGGGACTGCAGTGCTCTGGCGAGTATGGCCAGGAAAAGTAGATCGGCAGGAGCTAGAGGTAGCGCCAGCCGAGTGCTGTTTAATGCCACCAGCTTGTGCGAGACCAGCAGCAGAGCATGTGCACGCTGCTGACCACTAGTCTGTCGCAGCTGTTCCAGCGCTGCATCCAGTGTCAGATGAACTGTGCGTTTTAGTTCGGGATTGATAAGCAACTTTGGCATGGCCTCCAAAAGATATGCCTGTTCCTCCTGCCACAGCTGGGACTCGTAACAGTTGAGGCACTGAGTCAGCAGCTCCTGCTGCATGACTCCCGCCTGGGGACCAAACAAATTTGCACCGTAGCAGTACTTTGTCAACGTCATAGAGACTCCCAGTTGCCGCATCAACTGCTCGATCTCGATTTGGCCAATCTTCAAGAAACTAAATCCTAGAAGTTCGCCGAACACCAAGTTGAATCCGTTTTCGCACTGGAAACTCGAGTAGGCGTTGTCGAACTGGCAATGCATAATGCGTTGCGAGCTAATTATGGGGCTGAATATCTGCAGCAGAATATTGCTGTCCAGTGCAGCACCAGGCGTTGTCACTGTGCCATCTGGCAGCAATCCCTGTGTGATGGCTATGTTGCATACCTTCTCGGTTAATGCATCATTGAGATTCTGATAGACCACATCGTTGGCACTATTAAAAACGATTAGGCCGTTCATTTTGTTATCAATGCACAGTACTGTGCAAAAACAAAAACACACAATACACAAAACTTTTGTGGGTCTAGTGTTGAAAAATGATAGAGGGTACGTATGATAAGCGTGAAGCGTTGCCACATTCATTTCAGAGAAACCATTTGCAAGAGCTGCGAAGATAATGGTTATCGAACTAAGTGCTGCGAAGATAATATCTATCGAACCAGGTCGGAGCTGAACAGTTATCCATCATCTGATTTGTTATCAACAAAGAATTAAACTGACTATAAAGTGATATATTAAAGCTTGAGTTGCACAATATTAGCATGGGTCGCCTTATCCTTGAGCACACGTTACAGGGGCACAAAGGACGTATTTGGGGCGTCGCTTGGCATCCAAAAGGCAACAGTTTCGCATCGTGCGGTGAGGATAAAGCCATCCGTGTCTGGGCACTGTCCGGAAACACATGGACCACCAAGACTATACTCTCGGATGGACATAAACGCACCATACGAGAAGTACGCTGGTCACCCTGTGGTGAGTATCTGGCATCAGCTAGTTTCGATGCAACAACAGCTATTTGGTCCAAGCACGAGTGCAACGCGACTCTGGAGGGGCATGAGAATGAAGTGAAGAGCGTTAGCTGGTCTCGCAGCGGCGGACTGTTGGCCACTTGCTCGCGCGACAAGTCCGTGTGGATCTGGGAAGTGGCTGGCGATGATGAGTTCGAATGCGCTGCTGTACTGAATGCCCACACACAGGATGTCAAGCGTGTAGTCTGGCATCCGACAATGGAGGTACTTGCCTCTTGTTCCTACGATAACACTATCAAGATGTTTGCCGAGAGTGCGCTGGACAGCGACTGGGATTGCACCGCCACACTTAGCTCGCATACGAGTACAGTTTGGAGCATTGACTTCGAAGCTGATGGAGAGCGTCTGGTTTCCTGCAGCGATGATGGAACTCTTAAGATCTGGCGTGCCTACCATCCTGGCAACGAGGCTGGCATTGCAACACCCGACAAGACCACAGTGTGGAAGTGCGTGTGCACCATATCGGGACAGCATTCGCGTGCCATATACGATGTATCCTGGTGCAAGTTAACGGGCCTCATTGCAAGTGCCTGTGGCGATGATGGTATACGGATATTCAAGGAAACCAGCGATTCAAAGCCGGACGAACCCACATTTGAGCTTGTAACCGCCGAGGAAAGCGCACATGACCAGGACGTCAACTCGGTTGAGTGGAATCCAGTGACAGCCGGACAACTGATATCCTGCAGCGACGATGGCACCATCAAGATATGGAAACTTGTAGACTAGACTTATGTGTCTCTGTGTTGGTTTACTAAGCTTAAGTATTTTTTATTGTAATAAATTACGGTTACAGTGCTTAATCCGAGTTATTTACTAAGGAACGGTTCGTGTAGCGTCTTGTACAGCTTCTTGGCCTTGCGAGGCCCCAGGCCCATGACCTGGGAGAGCCGCTCCTCGCTGGCATTAATCATATTCTCCAGGTTTCCAAAGATCTGCAGCAGTGTTACGGCATCGGTTTTATTTATGGGCTTAATGTTGGTTAACGCTGCCACAAGCTATAGAGGCGATTAGAAACAATTAAATTTTCAATACAATAAAACTTTTACGCTCACCTTCTGATGAGGATTCGAATCTACACGTTCCATAATCAAGTCGGGAGGACGCTTTTCAAATTGCTTGTACGTTTCTATGATTTTGCCAGCTTCCTCGGCGTTCCAAGCCAGCATCATCGTAAGATCAGCTAGCAGCGAGATACGCGTCAAGCTCTTCAAAGCATTATGGGGCTCTGGCGTGTCTACTTGCACCAATAGCACACGAAGCTCATACATCTTGCCCAGCGCTTTCAGGCGTTGGCAAATGTAATCAGGGTTCAAATTGTGGTACTTTAGTGATAGGAAAAGGACACAGGATGTGCGACCCACCACATAGTCGGGCACAATGTCATCCCGAAACTCAAGGGGCACGTTAAGGATTGATTTAAGTATGGGATTACCGCGTTGCTTGGTGTGCACAAGAACGCTGTGAGGATTGGAAGGTGCCTTAGCTGTGCCTGCTGTGGAGCCGGTGCTGCTGCTCGAAGCTACGGTTTCATTTGCTGCTTGCAGTTTTGGTTGCTTTGGTGCCGATGGCAGCTCCATGGAAGCCAAGACATCATCGAATGAATCGTCGTTGAGGTCGTCCATCATCCAGCCCGGGAGATTAACAAACTTCTCGAAATAATAATATATCGCTATTGATAGAATATCGGGCTATCGATTATTTAGAAAAGGTGGCAACTCTAATATTGTTTTGCCCTTTCCTTTCGAGTTGTCAATTCAGCGACGACGACAACGACGTGTGCGTGAAAATTGTTTATTCATTCGCTTCAATAAATAGTGTAACGTTGAACAATACAATGACTTCACATCCTGTGTTTATAGATCTGTCGTTGGATGAGCAGGTAATGATTTTTAATTGCATTAAATGTGCATTGCCGCCGCCCTCAGATAAAAGTGAGGTTATGTTGTGGCTGTGTGCGAAAACAAATTGTAAATATAAAAATAATATATGTAATTAATATTTCAGGTGCAAGAGCTGCGCAAGTATTTCAAGAAACTCGGTGCCGAAATCTCATCGGAGAAATCCAACAAAGGCGTTGAGGATGATTTGCATAAAATTATCGGCGTCTGCGAAGTTTGCTTCAAAGACGGTGAACCAGCCCAGATTGATGGCATCCTAAACAGCATTGTGTCCATCATGATAACCGTAAGTTGAGTCACAAAGTATCCAAACGAGTGTGTAATTTAAACCAATGTGTATTTTTTAGATACCCTTGGACCGTGGTGAGAACATTGTATTAGCCTATTGCGAAAAGATGACCAAGGCACCAAACCAGCCGCTGGCCAAGGTGTGCCTGCAGTCATTGTGGCGTCTGTTCAACAACCTGGACACAGCCTCACCCTTGCGCTACCACGTATACTATCACCTGGTGCAAGTGGCTAAGCAGTGCGATCAAGTGCTCGAGGTATTCACCGGCGTCGACCAACTGAAGTCGCAGTTCGCCAACTGCCCACCATCCAGTGAGCAGATGCAGAAGCTGTACCGTCTGCTGCATGACGTGACCAAGGACACCAATCTGGAGTTGTCTTCCAAGGTGATGATTGAGCTGTTGGGTACCTACACGGCAGACAATGCTTGCGTTGCTCGCGAGGATGCCATGAAGTGCATTGTCACGGCCCTGGCTGATCCCAATACATTCCTGCTTGATCCATTGCTGTCGCTGAAACCGGTGCGCTTCCTGGAGGGTGACCTTATTCACGATCTGCTCTCGATATTTGTTTCGGACAAGTTGCCATCATATGTGCAGTTCTACGAGGATCACAAGGAGTTTGTCAACTCGCAGGGTCTGAACCACGAACAGAACATGAAGAAGATGCGTCTGCTAACCTTCATGCAGTTGGCCGAGAGTTTCCCTGAAATGACCTTCGACACGCTGACCAAGGAGCTGCAGATTACCGAGGATGAAGTCGAACCCTTTGTCATTGAAGTGCTCAAGACAAAGTTGGTGCGTGCCCGTCTTGATCAAGCTAATCGTAAGGTGCATATCTCGTCGACAATGCATCGTACCTTTGGAGCGCCACAATGGGAGCAATTGCGCGATCTGCTCCAGGCTTGGAAGGAGAACCTCAGCTCTGTACGTGAGGGCTTGACAAATGTATCTTCGGCGCAATTGGATCTGGCACGCACCCAGAAGCTTATTCATTAGATTTATAAACAATAAATTACCGTAGTGACACCAAGATCAAATAAAGAGCGCCGGAAAACGATAAATTAAATTATTTTGAGAGAATGCGTGGAAAACGAAATCTGAATAAATTTCTACAAAAATTCTTTTATATGACATCTAAGATGAATTTGTTCTTTAATGGGGAAAATACTTTCTAGCTTAGGACTATGAAATGCTTGGATCAATCCTTGTCTGATAATGGGCTTGCCTTACAGCTCCTCGTGCACCTTGTTTTGCTGGCGTTCCTTCTCTTTGGGAAATGACCAGAAGTACGATGGGAATCCATGTGAATCGCGCTCGCGTTTAACAAACGCACTGTACGAGGAGATGCAGTTGCCAATGAAATGATTCGACTGTCCCAATATGGCCAAGTCCAGGTAGGGATCGTCATTGGGCAACTTATGTACACTGATGTCCATGCGACTCAGGGCGGTGGTGAGCTCGCCAATCATGTGATTAGCATCGGATGCCACGAAGACTGACTTCACTTCGTTCTTTGGCTGCGTTTGTCGCACATTCTTGATGGTGCGCTTCAGCTGTCGCACAATGGACTCCTTGCTGGGCATACACAGTTCGGGATACAGTTCCCCACGCTCGTTCTTATATCCCAGGCACTGAGGCGATGCAAACAACTGCTGGCTGTCCTTGATATGGTCACAGGCGCGCACCCAGTCGATTCCATTGCGCAGATGCAGCCCGACGAAAGCTCCACGCGGCAGTTCATTGTGTATAAATTCTCGGGCAGCTTCTCTATATTTTGGACTCCATTTCAAATATTTCTGCAGTTCACGATTCTCAAGCTGAACAGGAAAACTGGCGGGTGCACCGGTAAAGGCTAGGACAGGCCATTTGTCGGCAGGATAATTGTTTTGCCACTTTGTTGCTATGGTACTGTGGTGCACATCGAAGTGAAGTGGACCGTAAAACTCTGAAGCCACAAAGTCAATGTTGTACGTGTCCCAGAAAGGACCAAACGGATTGCCATCCTTGGCATGACAGTTTGGCGCATCTGGATCGTTTTTCTCCTGCAGCAAGCTTTTGCGTTCCATGTAACAAAAGGACACACGGTTTGCGGCCGGCCAAACTTCATCGGAAAGCTGGGCCATGAAGTCCTCCATGAGAATGACTCGATGATACTCTCGCAGAGGCTCTACCTCGAAGTAGGTATCGAATGGAACTTGGCGAGATCGCATTTCCCCTTTGCGGTATTCAACCCATGGTGGAAGAATAAGCGTACGATTAAGAGCTTGGGCAAAAGCTAAAGAGCCCAGAAAATGATCTGCCTGATTTCCAAAGCGTCCTGGGGGCAGTTAATACAGTCGATAAATTAACAGTCTTTGAATGAATAAAACCTTGTAAAGTTGTAAACTTACCCATACAAGGACAGTATGTGACATAGCCATTAGGATCACGTTCTAATTGGGCTTGAGCTATTAATATTAATTTAATAATATAGAAAATAAAATAGTGAATCCACTGCATTGTACCGGCTTCATACGTAAACCGCTTTCAATCGATTGATGGACTTAATCTATCGTTATAAGGTTGCCACACTCTTGAATGTGAATTTGGATAGTGTCCGGCAATCTGCTGGCGTGACTATCGATTCGATAAGGGTGCCACTTGTATTCAATCGAAAGGTCTGGCAGCACTTTGCGCTGTTTCGTTGACAGTTGTTTTTATTCCTTTATTTACCTTTTTTATCTATTTCATAACTTTCGTATGCTCTTTTATGTGTGATCCCAGATAAGAATTAAGGCAGACAATTGTACAAATGACTTCTCAGATATACAATCAGAAGAAGTTCATACCCACCGCCCCGGAGAAGGGTAGCTTTCCATTAGATCACGAGAGCTTGTGCAAGAAGCACTTTCTCATCTACGCGAGCTGCTTGCGGCGCAACGAGAACGATAACGGCAAGTGCCGCTCGGAGGCCAAAGATTACTTGGGCTGTCGCATGGACAACAATCTTATGGAAAAGACAGAATGGTCGAAACTGGGATTTCAGGACAAGGAGCAGCCTCCGAATCCACAACAAAAACAAAAGCAACAGTAAAGCCCGAACGCAATGTTCTCATTGCGACCACAGGCAGCGTAGCCACCATTAAAATGATGCAATTAATATCAGAACTAAGCCACGATGATCTACCTTATAAATTTAACGTGAGCACAAACACTTCTCCAACCATTCCCATGTAATCTGGTCTTTTTATTCTCAGATAAAAGTTATGGTAACGGAGCACGCCAAACATTTCTTCGAATTGGAACAGGTGCCGGAGAACGTGCCCATCCTCCACAATCGGGACGAGTGGTTGATGTGGAACAAACGGGGTGATCCCGTGCTGCACATCGAACTGGGCAAGTGGGCAGACTTGCTAGTGATAGCCCCCCTGAGCGCCAACTCCCTGGCCAAAATAGCTACAGTAAGACGATGACAATCGAGATTGAACTTTGATACTCAATAGAAACTTCATTTTATTTCAGGGTATTTGCGATAATCTAGTCATGTGCGTGGTGCGCGCCTGGGACCTACAGAAGCCCCTGTTGTTTGCTCCGGCAATGAACACCCGCATGTACGATCATCCTATAACGCGGCAGCAGATTGATCAGCTTACCAGCTGGGGTTACAAAGAGATACCCTGTATTTCGAAGACCCTCATGTGCGGAGATACCGGAAATGGCGCCATGGCCGAAGTGTCTACAATAGTTGCCTCGGTTGTGTCCACGTTTCAGTTGCCTTTGTAAATAGCAAATAACCAAAAATAAATAAGTGAAGTTCTCTGAAATAATTGTTGATTGATTCACCAGGGATTTAAATATGCTATTTTGGGTTTCATTTTATTTGTAATAATGTTTATTGGTTAATTTTGAGTGCGTCTAGGAGCAAAATGATTTTCGTTTTTATGTATTTGTTTGTCGGTTTGAATTTTGTTCCTTGTCTTGTTATTATTTATATGCTTTGTTTTGTTGCTTCTTGCTTTCTTTTAGTTTTCGATCTTTCGTTTTTAATTTGCTGCGTATATTTTTTGTGTGTTTATCAACAGTTTTATGCATTTTATATCATTTAATATGCGAATTATAATTATCTTTATGCGCTATATTTATGTGAATGCTAGAGATGTGTGTGTGTGTTTGTGTGTGGTTGTGTTGGTGTGTGAGGAGTCTGTGTGGGGTTTGTGGTTGCTTGTGGAGAATGATAAACTTAGATTAGGGAAATTAAAAGCTTACACTATAAAATTCACAATAAAATATATGTAAGCATGTATGTTTCTTGTAGTTTTATGTATGTATGTATATTATGTAGAGTTGCTTATGTAGTTTAAAAACGAACCAACTGAATAATCGACAAATTATAAAAATATAGTCTTCAGACGTATGTCAACCTAGGCTTTAAGTTGTTTCGATTCTATCTTAACAATAAATACATATGTATATATATATATTTAATTATATATATATATCTGTATATATATACTACATCTATATTCTTTTCTCAATTATAAATTACACTTTAAATTTAAACATAAATATTTACATAGCTTTTACTTAAGTTTCCGTTATTGGTTTTACTGCTGCCTTTGTCGGATCATTTTTATTTTTATTTTGCGAGCTCCGGGTATATCCTTAAAAGTGACCAAGGGAATACGAGGTATCTTAAGGACATGCCAGAAGCCCAAAGTACACAACACTTGCTTGTAGTATCTTCCCCCTAGACTATATATATATATATATAATATATATTATACAAAATGTGTAGAGCGATTCTATGTATGTGTTAGTGTAAAAGTGAGTTGTGTGTGTATCGGTGTGCGCGCACAAGCCTCTGCACTTTGAGTTGTGTGTGTGTCTATAGCTTACAAATTTGTCGAGTAAAAAAAGTGAGAGATTGTTGAGGTGTTGGTGTTTCTGTCTACCATGCCTACATCCACGTCTGATCGTGTCTTTGCCTAAACACTCACAATACAGTACAGTACAGTTCATAATTGTATAGCCATTTGCATCTAAATATGGGGTATGGGGTATCTCTATATATTACTATAATACGTAGTTCTTGTCCAGTTGAATCTGTGGGTGTAGTTTTCATCTAATCACGCAGGACACGCACAGCTTCGACGCGCTGATGCAGTCGTCGTGGCAGAATGCACCACATTGCTGGCAAATCACCATCGCGTTCAGCGAACACGCACAGCTGTTGCTGTTGTTGCTCGCCGACTGATCGTTGCCTGGCGGCGTGTTCTCTCCGCTCTGATGCAGCTGCAGTATTGCATGTTGTTGTGGCTGTTGTTGTTGCTGTTGTTGAGTTGCAGCCTGATTTGCTGCGCCACCAGCAGCTGCAGCAGCCGCCGTTGTTGTTGTGGTTGTTACAATGAAGTTGTTGCCAGCCTCCATGAGAGCAGCTGCTGTTGCTGCCGTTGGCGTTCCCGATGTGTTGCTGTTGTTGCTGCCGTCAATGTAGGTGATATTGCCGCCTATTTGGGGTAATTAGTTGGTTAATACTTTGCATAAACTTTTAAGATACTGTAGTTTAATTAAATTAGTTACTATTATCAACAAGTTTGTGGCATATACAATGAAATGCATTGTATCTGCCACAAATTGCGGTGAAATAATAAAAAACATGCATTTTACATACTCGAAAAGTTACGCATACGCAAAGGGATTACGCAGAAACGAAAACGAATGTGTCAACTGTAGGTAAATCTAACAAATCTATGTATAATAATGATAATTATGAGTTGCGTGCCAATTTGTTCAACGATTGATTGATTGTTTGATGAATGAATTTGATGATGGACGGTGATTTGAAAGACGTACCTCGCTAAGCACTAATAAAACACCAATTTACCTGCAGCGATATTGCGCCGCACAATATTCGCGGCCGCGCTGACATTGCCCAGCTGCTGCTGCTGCTGTTGCTGCTGCTGTAGCTCGTGATGATGCAGTACGTCATTCGAGGCACCATTGGCAGCTGTATTGTTGTCAACAGATGCCGGACGCCCGCGTCCGCCCATCGTCATGCCATTGAGATTATGTAGCGGATTTTGTACAGTGACAAACTGCAAAATAGAAATGTTAGTATGCGTAACCAAGAATGGAAGTGCATCTACTCACCTGATTCTGATGCAATGGCGGCGCACTAGATGCACGGGGTGCCTGATTGTCCGCCGCACCGACATTGGCACGATGCACCAGCACATACTGTCCAGTGCCATTCTGATGCAACAGCTGTTGCTGCTCCGGCGTTGGCTGCGCCTGCTGTGCCGCCACCTGCAGCTGCTGTTGTGCTGTACCACCGGGTGCACCTGGCGCAGTCAGCGACATATGCCGTATCACTGTTGTCGGCGAAGGTTTACGCTGTACATACTTCTTTCGCGGAAAGCCACTCATGCGCGGTCCAATCACCTATTGAAATATGAATGAAATTAAGCAGGGAAACCTTTGAAGATGAACTGTGAACTTACCTTATAGACGCCTGGCCTGCCCACGCCCATTACATTGGGCGGCATGCCGGTGGGCAGTGTTGTGGGCACTGAGGCAACGGTTGCAGCTCCACTAACCAGCAACTCATCCTGTTTTATCAGATTCTGTGGCGGTGCAGCTGCAGCTGGTGCCGCCGCACTAACTGTGCTCAGGTTGCTCATGGGCGCGGCAGCCACAGTTGATACATTCAATGCCGCATTACTATTGATACTGTTGCTGCTGCTGCTGCTGACTGCTGTTGTTGTCGTCTGCTGGTTAAGTATTGCCGCTGGCGGACGGAGCTGCGCTTTGAGGTTCTCCCGATTGGGACTGTTCTGTATGACGGCCTGACAGATTTGATAGCTACGCTCCAGATTGACTGCGCCCGGTGGCAGACGATTGGTCGTCGCCTTGCGTCCCTTCCCCGTGGGCATCTTTGGCTGCAGTCGCTGTTGGGCAATTGTCGTGGGCACTCCCGATGGTGGTAACGTCTTCATGGCTAGCACATTGTTAACAGCCGACACTGGCAGTTGCTGCATATTGCTGTTGTGATTGTTTGCTTGCTGCGGCTGCTGCTGCTGCTGTTGTTGCTGAGCTACTGCAACAGCTGTTGCTGGCGGGGGCTGCTGCACGGTAACAACATTAGCAAAGGTGGACGGAATTTGAGGATTATTAGCTGCTGCTGCCACGACTGCTGCCGCCGATGCTGTTGGAACTGCTGGTGGAGCAGCTGTGTTGGGCGAGGCGTTTGCAGGTCGCGTCATTGATATAATGTTCAATGGCTTCGCTATAAATTTAGGCGGTTGCTGCTGCTGTTGTTGCTGATAGCTCTGCTGTTGCTGCTGTAGTTGCTGTTGCTGTTGCAACAGATTGTTATTAGCCGCCTGTGCCAGCAGCTGCCGTTGATGCAGCTGTGCCTGTTGCAGTGCAAACTGCTGCAATTGTTGTTGCTTTTGCTGCACTTGTTGCACTTGCTGTTGCTCAAGTTGTTGCTGCTGCTGTTGCTGTGCAAGCAAATTGGGAGCCAAAAACTGTTGTGCTCCATTGCTGTTGATTTCGAAGGGTTTCCGCAGCGTCACCGGCAACGTTTGGTGGGTTTTCTGGAGGGCATTGCTGCTGGTTGCCTGCTGTTGCTGCTGCTGCACCTGCTGCTGCTGTTGTTGTTGTTGCTGCTGCTGAGCCGCTGCTTGCAATGTGAACTGCTGTAATAATTGCTGCTGCTGCAATTGCTGCTGTTGGCGTTGTTGTTGCTGCTGCTGTTGCTGTTGTTGCTGCTGTAACAGAAAGTTTCCTATAATTTGTCCATTGGAATCAACCAAAATCTGACGTTGTTGCTGCTGCTGTTGCGGCGCAGCAACTGGTGCCGGTACAGCTGCAGCAGTTGGCTGCTGCGACAACTGATTGATGGCAATGTTGCTGCTACTGCTGCTGCACAAACTCAGATTATTGCTGCTGTCGTTGCTGTTGCTGCTGTTGGTAATAACCGTACTTGACACCTCCATTTCAGCCGCAGACATTGGCACAGCATCGCACAGCATCTCATGGTTAATCTTAAAGAGAGTAGAGAAGTTAATAGGAGATAAGGAAATGGATAAGCAGCAGGAGCTCACCTCGTTCGCATATTCACTACTGTGCTGGGGTATAAAGGAATGGTGCGTCAATTGCACTACATCCTGCAGCTGCGCCTGCAATTGTTGTTGCTGTTGCTGCTGCTGTTGCAGCTTGTCCACAATATCGCGCACAGCATCGCCATCACTGTCTTCCATTACGTGGTCAACCATTGCACTCATCACGTCATTTTGATCCGGCTCCTGTTGCTCCTCTGCGTCAATACACTCGACAACATCGTCATCCTCGTCGTCCTCCTCGTTGAGAACTTCCTCTTCGTCTTCCTCCTCGTCATCCGCCACACTGTTATCCAGCAGATTGTGACACTCAACCATGTTATCTATGACCTCCTCCGCCTCATGCACTACATCCATGGATATTTGAATAGCCTCATGATTTAATTGCTGCTCCACTGATGAAGGCGCGTTGCCCGACGACGACGACATTAACTTGATGCCACCAAAGTTCCAATCATGCTGCACATGTTGAAACATTTCGCTGGGCGTCGCCTGCTGCTGTTGTTGCTGCTCTTGCTGCTGCTGTTGTTGCTGCTGCTGCTGTTGTTGGAGTGTCGCAACAGTTGTTAGCATGGCCTGCATATCAGCAAGTGTTGTTTCTGTTGCCGTTGCCAGTGACAATGGTGTGGCTGCTGATGTGGCAGTTGTTGTTGTGGCTGCTGTTGTGCTGCTGCTTGAGTTGCTGCTGGAGCAAGACGAAGACAACGAAGAGGATAATGAAGATGAGGCACAACTGCTGGATGCCAACGAGCTCGTCGGGGTTGTTGTTGCCAGTGACGACGAGCCGCCGATAGAACTACTCGCTATAGGGTTCGTTATGGCCTCCTCCAGCTGTTTATCACAATGATCCTCAAGTTTGATGATTGTTGCTGTCGCTGCAAATGGAAGAGAGGAATAGTTATTCAGTTGCTGCAGAACATAAGGATTGATAGAATTTACAGTTTGGCGATGAGGACGATGAGTAGTAAGCGCGATTGATGGCTGCTTGATGATCGTGGAAGTAAGCTTTGGTCACAACAAGTGGGCGGGATGAGCAGAGAGATGACAGTGAAATTTGGACAAAACATAAGGTTAAAGCAATGTTTATGATCGAGCAATGAATCGGTATTAGAACTGCAATAAGATATTTACCGTGATCGATTGTATCTGCAAAGACAAATTCATGGGTTGATGTTGCTGTTGATGCAGTTGCTGTTGGCGCCACATCAACCGTTCCTTTGGTATCTAAACATATAAATGTAAATAATTAAATATAAATATAAACCATCATCTTGAGATTGCCACACCTTCTACGAGTTCAACGTCCTCCAAATAGCCGGCAAAGTTATTTACAACCTCAGGGATTCCACCTGATGTGGCTGCTATTGTTGTTGCAGGCATAAGCGTATTTGTTGCTGTTGCTGTCGTTGTTGCGGTTGCTGTTGCTATTGCTGTTGTGAATGTCTGTGCATCAGGTGGCTCAATTTTATCACAGGTACTGTTGATAAGTGGCTGTTGCTGCTGCTGCTGTGGCTGTTGCTGGTTGACTGTCGTTGCACTTGTTGCAGCCGCTGCAGCTGGCGCTACTGCATCAATAACAATAACATCTGTTACAATTGCCATTGAACTAGGAACAATCTCAGCAATCTCTCGTTTTATAAGCTTGCTCTCCTTGGACGTCGTTGGCAGATCATCTTCCAAATCCACAACATCCACAGATATGCTTGCTGTTGTTGTTGTTGTTGCAGCAACTTCACTGCGTTTGCGTTGTGATGATGGGCTACTCGAAGGTCGTTTCAGGATGCGTCTCTGTTGCTCCGTTAAAGCATTGACCGTACTACTATTTGGGTTGGGTTGGGTTGTTGGGTTTCTTGTCGCTGCCGCTATTGTTGTTGTAATTGCTGTTGCTGCTGCTGTTGCTACTGTTGTTGCTACTACGGTATTGCCAGCTGTTGTTGTTGTTGTTGTAACATCCATGCTGCCTGGCGTCGGTGTTGTCATCGGAGTTGCTGTCTCGCACTTTGTGCTCTGCAAGGTAAATAAAAAGATGGTTAGCTTCGAGTTGATTGAGGCAGTGCATCATTGATCTTACCATATTAAGTTTCTGTTCAGTCTCATTATCACATGTTGCTTGTTGTAGTTGCTGCTGCTGCTGCTGCGTTTGCTGTTGTTGTGCTGGAGTCGCTGGTGGAACTGGCTGCTGCTGCTGCTGCTTTAGCTGTGGTTCCAGCTTAAGCTTGCTGGGAGGCGGGTTCGGATTTAATGCTCTCTTTACATTCTTCTCACCCCAATATGGCTCAAAGTGCTTTAGCTTCCAAGGATCCAACTTGTTTTTCTCTCGCTCTGTTTCCGTTTTCAGCTTCATTTGATTCTCCGGCGTGAACTCACCTTCGCTGAGCCGTTCACGCCATTCCAGGCAGGCGCGTGAAAAGAACTCGTTGTTCAAGCAGGATGCACTGAGCCGTATAGCTTCATGAGAAGACCCAATTCCGCTCTCGCCGCCGCTGCTACTACTCGTGCTCGGCAATTCCAGCTGATCCGGCTGCAGCGGTTGCAATACCTCGCTGGCTTCACGATCTACGCTCGGCAACAGCTGGATGAGATTGTGTTGGTACAGAGGCGGCAGCAGTGAGAACGTCTGCTTGTTGAGCAGTGCGCGCAAATTCGTAGAACTCAGTATAGAGTCGGGCGTCTCCAGGTCGACTTTGCCATCTTTGAATTGTTCGATTTGCGCTGCAGTTGTAAGTTTTTTGTTGCTGCGGCGCCGCGGCTTCACACTCAGACCTGGTATGGAGGCCAAAACTTCACGCATGGTGGATGCTTGAGTTACCGCCTTCGCTGAACTTGGCGAGGAGCTGTTGGCGGCTGTTGTAGCCGCTGCTGCTGCTGCTGCAGCTGCCGCCGCCGCCGCTGCAGCCGCCGCTGCAGCCGCCGCAGCTGCTGCCTTTGCCTGCTGTTGTTGTTGTATGCGTCGACTGCTGATGCCGCGCACTGGAGGCGTTGCAACAGAAGAGGTAACGTTTGCTGACACTGGCAACACAGATAGAGACGATGATGATGATGATGACGATGTTGCTGTTAGTATCCCGGCGTTATGCAACGCATCTTCACTGGGCGTTGGCCTTTTCTCAGGTGGTATAGGTTTCATAATGATGCGTGGCAGGTGGCGCCTAGAAATGCAATCGGTTTAGTTGGCATATATAAATAAAACACATGAAATACATACCTCAGACTATGAGTGTGCTTGTTTGATGACACCGACAATAGTTGCGGCTGCGGCATCTCGGATGACAGCGTTGGCGGCACTGCGGCATCCAATGCCAGCGGATCCTTTTCGTCGTCATCGTCCACGAGATTCACATGCGCCGTAGCTTCCATAATCACAGGCGTAATATGTTGTTGTGGATGCTGATGTGGAATGCTGGCGGTTTGTGTGGGCAATTGTTGTTGTTGCTGGTGCTGCTGCAGCTGCAGCTGTTGAAGTTGATGTTGCGCGCCTGCTGTTGCAGTTGTATCCGGCGTTATGGTTTTCATCTTATTAATTTACAACTAATTATTTACAGCTACTCTCAGCAATATTTCTTTTCAATCTTGAGTCCATGGCAGTTTACTGTTTTTTTGCGAACATACTAAAAAAAAAAACAATTTATATTATTTTTGTTTATACAAAAATAAATGTGGTAGGTGAAAAAACCAACCTGGCCAGCAGCAGTTTTATCCATTTCCATTGGGGGGCGGGGGAGTTACAGTGGTTAAGTCGTATTTTTGTCTTACAGTTACAGCGGTTTCTCCCTTACTCCCCGTCACTTTACCCGTTTATTACACACGCTAATTTACACTTAATTCTCGTTGCCTTTCCTTTTCATATACATATGTATGTTGCCTACAATAACAAACACAACAAAAGCAAAGTTGGTACGTTTGTTGCTTTTGCCCCTGCAGGAATAATACATACATACATACATATATAATTATAATGCGCACACAAACACACACACATTTACAAGTATATAAAAACTCACAGGCGCACGCACGCACATATAAAAAATAATTTTACGTCGTTTGTTATGGATTTTCATTTTCTGCATTTTAATAATGCAATGGCTATTGCTGTTTCACACATTTGACTTGTTTATTGTTAGTCCGCATGCACTAAGGATAAATTAAAATATTGAATGGATATTTCAAAGACACAAACAAAAGCAGAAGCAGAGAGCTACAATTTTGGATTCTTTTTCTGCTTCTTGTGCTGCATGCAGAGTTGACTCTTTCTGACGCTAGCCTTTACATATGCCTTGGCCGCAAGCCAACGTCTGTCTTTGTTGCACGCACAGTCCGTAGCTACGCAGCAGCAAAAAAGCTTGCATGTAATTGAATGAAATAATTATTACTTTTCTCACTAAAAACTAAACACTCGTCACACACAATTGCCGAATTACATTTTAATTATAAACTACTTTTTTATATTAAAACATTAGTAGTAGTTATTGAGCTCCCTGTTCGAGAGAGCACTATGCTCTATTGCTGTATGTGTGTGCGTGTGTGTGTGTTGTTTTTGTGCCCATTTACAGCGACTGCAACTTAACATTTTTGCTGAAATGTTAATAACAGCTATCATCAGCTTCAGTTGGATAAAACTGCATGTATTGTATTGATAGCATCTCATTATACTTAAAAAATCATATATTAACAAAAAAACCCTTAGTTGGCAATATGTTTTGTAAAAAAGTGAATTATTAGCATATAAAATTTATATTGTTTTAAATTAACAGCTGTTAAGTTTTCCAAACAAGCGACTCTGAAGATTAATAATCAAGACCCCATAACAGAATAATAACAGAGCACAGCTGTTTAAAATACTAATAATTATAAATGGATACATTTACTTTTTATTTAATTCTTAGCAAGAATAAAGTTACGATTCCCTTATTTACTGATTCTAGGGCTTAATTTACAATTTTTATCTAAACAAATGCGAGTCTAACGAACTTAAGTCGGCATCTAAATAATATCGATATTCATATCGATGATTACAGAAAAGCTAGAGTTGCCATTAACGTTTCAGCGGAGTTTCTCTAATGCCCAGAAAATAAACAAATATCATTATTAATGTTGTAAAGAAGCTGTAATTTTATTTTTCCATTAGATTTTAAAAACATTGCAGAGGAGAAAAATAAACATATTTCACTTAATTTATTTTACCAACTAACCTTAACTATCGATAGCGCCGATGATCAGTTTGTCAGCTCTGTGGCAGATGTGAAAACAGATGTAAACAACGCCGGCAGCGCTTATTTCTCTTCTTGTTGTGGTTTTAAAGTGCAAAATGTTTTAAACAGTAAATTAATCCTATTAAATCCAACTCGATCAAGATGTTTTCTATGTGCAAGCAGTCGCACCCGGCGACGGCAATAGAGTTTGCCATATCATGCCGGTTTTTCAACAATCTCGAGGAGAACTTGGTTGTGGCCGGTGCCAATGTGCTCAAGGTGTATCGCATTGCCCCAAACGTGGACGCTGTGCAACGTCAGAAGCTAAATCCCACCGAAATGCGAATTGCACCAAAGATGCGCTTGGAATGCCTTGCCAGCTACACACTTTATGGTAATGTGATGTCCCTCCAGAGCGTATCCCTAGCGGGCGCTATGCGGGATGCGCTTCTCATCAGCTTCAAAGATGCCAAGCTGTCCGTACTACAGCTGGATGCAGACACTCAAACGTTGAAGACACTCTCTCTACATTATTTCGAGGAGGATGATATCCGTGGCGGTTGGACCGGGCGTTACCATGTGCCTGTTGTTCGGGTCGATCCCGATGCTCGTTGCGCCGTTATGCTGGTCTACGGCAAGCGACTGGTGGTGCTGCCCTTCCGCAAGGACAACAGTCTGGACGAGATTGAACTGGCCGATGTGAAACCGATTAAAAAAGCACCCACAGCCTTGGTCACGCGCACGCCAATAATGGCCTCGTATCTGATTGCCTTGGCCGATCTGGATGAGAAACTCGACAATGTGCTGGACATCCAATTCCTACACGGTTACTACGAACCGACGCTTCTAATCTTATATGAACCTGTGCGCACATGTGCAGGTCGCATTAAGGTGCGTTCCGATACCTGCGTCCTGGTGGCCATCTCCTTGAACATTCAACAGCGCGTTCATCCCATCATCTGGACAGTGAACAGTCTGCCCTACGACTGTCTTCAAGTGTTCCCAATACAAAAACCGATCGGCGGCTGTCTGGTGATGACCGTCAATGCGGTCATCTATCTCAACCAGAGCGTGCCGCCATATGGCGTCAGCCTCAACAGCTCCGCGGACAATAGCACCAGTTTTCCTCTCAAACCGCAGGATGGCGTGCGCATCAGCTTGGATTGTGCCAACTTTGCGTTCATCGATGTGGATAAGTTGGTAATCTCTTTACGCACAGGAGATCTGTATGTGCTCACGCTGTGCGTCGATTCCATGCGAACTGTGCGTAACTTCCATTTCCACAAGGCGGCGGCCAGTGTGCTGACCAGCTGCATCTGTGTCTGCCACACCGAGTACATATTCCTAGGCTCACGGCTGGGCAACTCATTGTTGCTGCACTTCACTGAGGAGGATCAGAGTACAGTGATAACCCTGGACGATGTGGAGGCAGCAGCGGCATCGGCTGTGGCGTCTGTGGAACAACAGGCGAGTGAGTTGTCACCGGAGCGGCGCGAGGAAGAGGAGCCAACCTACGATGTAGAGCAACATGACACAGGGCCGCCGCAGTCGAAATCTCGTCGCATTGAGGACGAGGAACTGGAGGTCTATGGCTCAGGCGCCAAGGCATCGGTGCTGCAGCTGCGCAAGTTCATCTTTGAGGTGTGCGACAGTCTCATCAACGTGGCGCCCATCAACTACATGTGCGCTGGCGAGCGAGTGGAGTTCGAGGAGGATGGCACCACACTGCGCCCACATGCCGAGTCTCTGCAGGAACTGAAGATCGAGCTGGTCGCGGCGACGGGGCATAGCAAGAACGGCGCCCTCTCTGTGTTCGTCAACTGCATCAATCCGCAAATCATCACTAGCTTCGAGCTAGACGGTTGCTTGGATGTCTGGACGGTGTTCGATGATGCCACAAGGAAGACAAGCACAGCACGGCAAGAGCAACACGACTTCATGCTGCTCTCGCAGCGTTCCTCGACGCTGGTGCTGCAGACGGGTCAGGAGATCAACGAGATCGAGAACACAGGCTTCACGGTCAACCAGCCCACCATCTATGTGGGCAATCTTGGACAGCAGCGGTTCATAGTGCAGGTAAATCAACTTCAGGAACTCTATATGAAAGGATTAACGATTCTCTTTTCCTGTTCAGGTTACCACGCGGCATGTGCGTCTGTTGCAGGGCACTCGTCTCATCCAGAATGTGCCCATCGATGTGGGCTCGCCCGTGGTGCAGGTATCCATAGCAGATCCCTATGTCTGTCTGCGTGTGCTCAATGGACAGGTGATTACACTAGCACTGCGCGAGACACGCGGTACACCGCGCTTGGCCATCAACAAACACACGATCAGCAGCTCTCCGGCTGTGGTGGCTATTGCTGCGTACAAGGATCTGTCTGGACTGTTCACCTGCAAGTCTGACGATGTGCTCAACCTGACGGGCAGCTCGGGCAGTGGCTTTGCCAATAGCTTTGGCGGATACATGAAAGCAGAGCCGCACATGAAGGTCGAAGATGAGGAAGATCTGCTGTACGGAGATGCAGGCAATGCGTTCAAGCTTAACAGCATGGCAGATTTGGCCAAGCAGTCGAAGCAGAAGAACTCCGATTGGTGGCGACGACAACTGGTGATAGCCAAGCCTAGCTACTGGCTTGTGGTAGCCCGTCAGAGCGGCACCCTGGAGATCTACTCCATGCCGGACATGAAGCTTGTCTATCTGGTCAACGATATTGGAAACGGAGCACTCGTGCTGACCGATGCCATGGAGTTTGTGCCCATTTCACTGACACAGGAGAACTCCAAGGCGGGCATCTTGCATGCCTGCATGCCGCAGCACGCGAACTCGCCTCTGCCACTGGAGCTAAGCTTGGTGGGATTGGGTCAGCACGGAGAGCGTCCGTTGCTACTCGTGCGCACTCGCCTTGAGCTGCTCATCTATCAGGTCTTCCGCTATCCGAAGGGACACCTCAAGATACGTTTCCGCAAGCTGGACCAACTGCATCTGCTCGATCAGCAGCCCACGCAGATTGAGGTGGACATGACCGGGGATGACAATGAGGAGTCCGAGGCTTATAACATGCAGCCGAAGTATGTACAGAAGCTGCGCTACTTTGTGAATGTCGGCGGTCTGGCTGGGATTATGGTGTGCGGCGTGAATCCTTGCTTTGTGTTCCTTACATCGCGTGGCGAGCTGCGCATCCATCGTCTGCTGGGCAATGGGGAAGTGCGCAGCTTTGCTGCCTTCAACAATGTGAACATACCGCATGGATTCCTCTACTTCGACACCACCTACGAGCTAAAGATCTCTGTGCTGCCCAGCTATCTCAGCTACGATGCCATCTGGCCGGTGCGCAAGGTGCCACTGCGCTGCACGCCCCGCCAGCTTGTCTATCATCGTGAGAACCGTGTTTACTGTCTGATCACGCAGAAGGAGGAACCCATGACCAAGTACTATCGCTTCAACGGCGAGGACAAGGAGTTGTCCGAGGAGAGTCGCGGCGAGCGCTTCATTTATCCCATTGGATCACAGTTTGAGATGGTGCTGATCAGCCCGGAGACTTGGGAGATTGTGCCAGATGCCGCCATACAGTTTGAGCCCTGGGAACATGTCACGGCCTTTAAGATTGTCAAGCTTTCGTACGAGGGCACCAGGTCCGGCCTCAAGGAGTATCTGTGCATTGGCACCAACTTCAACTATAGCGAGGACATCACCAGTCGGGGGAACATTCACATCTATGACATCATTGAGGTCGTGCCAGAGCCAGGCAAGCCCATGACCAAGTTCAAGCTCAAGGAAGTCTTCAAGAAGGAGCAAAAGGGTCCCGTCTCAGCTATATCGGATGTGGTTGGTTTCCTCGTCACCGGACTGGGACAGAAGATCTACATTTGGCAACTGCGCGATGGTGATCTCATTGGCGTCGCCTTCATCGACACCAACATCTATGTGCATCAGATAATCACCGTGAAGTCACTGATCTTCATTGCGGATGTCTACAAGTCGATCAGCTTGTTGCGCTTCCAGGAGGAACATCGCACACTGTCGCTAGCCTCGCGAGACTTTAATCCCCTGGAAGTGTTTGGCATTGAGTTCATGGTGGACAACACAAATCTGGGCTTCCTGGTCACCGATGCCGAGCGCAATATGATTGTCTACATGTATGCGCCGGAGGCACGTGAATCCCTTGGCGGACAGAAACTGCTCCGCAAGGCGGACTACCACTTGGGTCAGGTGGTCAACACCATGTTCCGTGTGCAGTGCCACCAGCGTGGCCTGCATCAGCGCCAGCCCTTCCTGTACGAGAACAAGCACCTGGTCATCTATGGCACCCTGGACGGCGCCATCGGGTATTGCCTGCCACTGCCGGAGAAGGTCTATCGACGCTTCCTTATGCTGCAGAATGTGCTGCTCTCGTATCAGGAGCACTTGTGCGGCCTCAATCCCAAGGAGTATCGCACAATTAAATCGGTCAAGAAGCTGGGCATTAATCCGTCGCGTTGCATCATCGATGGCGATCTCATCTGGTCCTATCGCCTGCTGGCCCATTCCGAGCGCAGTGAAGTGGCCAAGAAGATTGGCACACGCACCGAGGAGATACTCGCCGATCTGCTGGAGATCGAACGTCTCTCGGCGGTCTTTTAGAGGATGCACAATGCTCCTCTGCCTGTAAAGTTACATACATACGCGTACATATGTAGATGCCTAGTTCTAGTCGTAAGTCCAATTCTAATACCAATCCTACGATTAGTTAGTTGCTGTTCAACTTCTGGGTGAATCGATCTATCGAAGCAACAAACTACTTTGTTAAATAAACCGATGTCTAGATTATCCCACACTATATGAAACCCGATCTTTTATTTATGAAACAATATATTCCCCCACGGTGAAATAAAAGAGGCTTCGTTAAGGTTTATACTTTTTACTTAACACGCACGATCTTGCTCGTGTTCATATATGGTATCTGCTTGTATGTATCGTATAATAAGTATGTATGTATGTATGTGTGTGTGTTTGTATGCATGTATGCGTATAATTAATTCATTGTATAAACTAACAACATCATCAGTTAATCAATTCAAATGTGACAGCAGCAGCAGCCGGCATCATCAATAATGTAGGAGGAAGCGAGAAGGATATAGTTATATATCATCGATAGAAGATAAAGATTAAGAGAGAGAGCCGTACACTTTTCCGTACGAAGAAAATACGTATTTCAATCGAAGATCAGCCGGGTAGCGGGAAAACTTACGAACAATGTGTATAGAAGAAGTTTATCGAAGTTACACAACTTAGCTAGCTTAGTTTACTCTGCGTGTGTGTGTGTGTGTGTACTATATAAGTATATATATATATATATATGCATGTGTGTGTGTGTGTGTATGATGAAAGCGCTTCCAGGTGTCCAAATGATTTGAAGTTCGTTGAGCAAACTAATTTAGTTTAAAACAAACAGTTGAGTTTAACAATTTCCATGTGAGTGTGTATGAGTTGTGTGTGCCTGTGTGTGTGGTGTGTGTGTGTGTACGTTGTGGTGTTCCATCCTCAGATCTGTGAGCGCAGTCGGGGGCGTGGCACTTCACCAAAGACTGGCTCGCCATGCACGCTCTTGGCCAAGGCTTTCATGCTGGCCGCGATATCCACCGTGTTGTCCAGCACCTGCAAGGGAGAAAGGGAAATTGCATTAGTCGGTCTTTCTCCTGGTTAATCCTATTCATCAACCCACCTCCACATCCTCGAGCACCACATTGTTATTGCGGTTGTTGTTCATATTATTGTGATTGGCAGCGGCGGCGGCGGCACGCTCGGCCAGCGGCGAGTTGGCAATCTCCACTGGCAGACTCCGAGCAAAGTTGGCAAATGGATTCAGTGCGGGCGTGTCACGTGCACGCATCGGTATGGACAACGAGCTGTCCAGATCGAGTGCATCTGTTGGTAGAGAGGAGAATGACATTAATGAGTATCTATCTATTGAGAGAAGGTGCTGCTTCTTACCCTCCGCCTCGTCGGCATCACTCATGTTGTCCTGTTGTTGCTGTTGCTGTTGCTGCTGCAGGAGCAGTTGGTGCTGTTGGTGCTGCTGCAGACTCCGATAATGCTGCTGCTGTTGCTGATGATAGATGCGGGCGTTCTGCAGGACCTGCACCGGCTGGCTGCCAGGACCATCGACATCCTCCAACGCGAACAGACAATCATCGCCATCATCTGCGCCAACTGTTGCAACTGTTGGCGAAGTATTGCTAGCTGCTCCTCTGCCGGCCGTAACCGCCTGCTGCTGTTGCTGCTGCTGTCGGAAAGTTGGACTGTTGCTGACGCTCATGGGCGTGGCTTCTGGTGTGGCAGGCGGTGTATCGAAATTAGACATTTTGCGCGTCGTCAGAATGGAAGCGCTAGGCAACTGAGGCGTCTGCTGCACGTCCTGTTGTATGGATGAGAGGATTCTGGACAGCCGAGCCGACGTCTGCGACTCCTGCTGCACCGTTGTCAGGAAACTGGGCGGCTGCACCAGTGGTGTAGTGGGTGTGGTCGGTATACTCAGCTCTCGACGGCTGCTGATTGTGTTGCGGCGACGTGCAGTAGGTCCGGCCCCCGCATAGTTAATGACGCCCCCGGTCACCTCCAGGGCAACGGGCATGGCGCCGTCCAGTAGCTCAGTGGCCGTATCAGGTATTTGCAGTATGAGATCCGCCAAAATGGCAGCCTCCTGGTTGGACTTCTCACGAAAGATCTTAAGAAGCTCAAATTTCTGCTCAGTGTAGCGCTCGATGGCCTTATTCGTCTCCGTAATCTCGGCCTGCACGCGCTGCTGCTGGTGCGCCTGTATTTGGCGCAGACGCTGCTGCCGGCCATCGACGGGAGCGTGCGCCGACAGGGAACCAATACTTAGGCTAGATGCCGAGTTCACCACACCCGTTGCGGGTGGCGTAACTGCTGATGCACCCGGATTGGAGTCATCGTTGTCCATCATAAGTAGCTCGAAGGTTTCCGAGTACGATTTGTGGGCACGTCGTTGGGCTAGCTCCTCGTTGCTGCACAGCAGATCACTATTGAGGTAGTATATAGGCATGGTGGCGCCAGCGCCAGCGCCAGGGCCGCTGGCCAGGCGTTTGGCAAATAACACCGACTTGCAATTAATACAGATGATTATCTGCCAGCTCTGGCCGGACGCGTCCAGTGTGACTCCATAGATCAAAGATTTCAAACTAATGTTATTAACCGTTAAATCTGGAATGGGACCATGTGCCTGCAAGAAATAGAAATCAAAAGTCAAATTAATTATTTAATTTTTTGAAATTTTAAATTAATTTACAGTCAATAAACGATAAAAGGAAGCAGTTTGAAACCGATAACACAGAGTTGCAATTTAATGCAGTGCAGCTGTAATGTTACAGAGTAGTTCGAGTATGTAAGGAAAACAGGTGGCAGCGCCAGGCTAACGGCTTCAGTGTCTACAGTAGGTTAACAGTTGGCGCCGTGAGGTATCGATTACACAACTGTTAATGATTAATTGGCAATAGTTTTGGTTGACCTACCAAGGAAAGTTTCTTATCTCTAATTTGCACTCGGTCAATGTACGATTAGTGCACTCAATTGATAACCAGCGCAGGAGACTGCAATAAAATATGCTCGAATTTCCTCCAAGGGTG
The DNA here is from genome assembly GCA_018151435.1 of Zaprionus africanus. Classification (NCBI taxonomy): domain Eukaryota; kingdom Metazoa; phylum Arthropoda; class Insecta; order Diptera; family Drosophilidae; genus Zaprionus; species Zaprionus africanus. The sequence goes on from JAECXB010000118.1 coordinate 11,992,224, forward strand.
CAAATTAATTTAAATGACAATTTTATTTGGTATTTAGTATGTTTTGTATTGTTTGTTTTCGTATTCGTATTCAGTAGTGCACAGTAGTTCAAGTGCAAATTTGTCAATTATGTTCACCTGAAGTGGTGTCACTTTTGCTTATCAAGCAAAGAACTACTGAGCAGCGAAAACAAACTGAACACTTCAGCACAGCAAAAAATAATTAGTGAAATGGTAAAATGTTGTAGACCCAATACTGTTACAAATTCCCAGTATTACCATTCTCTCATTTAACATTCGCCCGCCCTACTTCATCTTTTACATATTCGTTCGATACATTTTACAATATACTGTAAAACAAGATGAACATTTTAAAACACTTTATGCAATGCCCGCAAAATCATTATAAATGTTACATGCATAACCTCAAGGGAGGCAACGTAAGCATTTTGAGTTCTCATTTGATTGCCCCAATCATGTGCATAAATAAACTCAACACCCTGTATTGTGCAAGCTAAGCAGTCTGCCTGCTTATATTACAGAAAGGCCTACTGACATACTCTGTTAACTGTGAGAGGCGCATAACATAAACACGATCAAAGGGTTGTCAACACAAATAAATAAATAAATAGTGGAAACTTTGTAAATAAAAATAAAAATGATAAACTTAGATCTATATCTGTAGATAAGGTTTATAGGATATTTGTCGGTCGACTCATTTAGTTATATAAACTTTATAGCACGTGTTCGCCGAGTGACAATGCTCTGGTGCTGCTAAATTTGACACTTAGTTTGAACACAATATCATATACACATGTATAGAGATATGTATTCTACATACACATGTGTCCAGCTCGACAATGAACTAAGTTACCAGGCGGTCCACTCGGACGAAATTAAATTGAATTAAGGTATGAACTGCAAACGTCAACACAAATCAAATGACAATGTTGCCGCCTCATGCTCGCCCGCCCCCCTCATAAGTGGATTGTCTAAACATTTCTGTTTAGATTGCACATAAAAACAACAACAAGAATAATAACCAGACAAACACTACAGTGAAATACACTAAGATACCCTCTGTGCTTATTCAAAGGACAGGTGGCTTAATATATGTTTGCCACGCTTCTTTCTATAGGTTATTCATCGTACAAAAAGTAAGTATACCCTCTTTGAACACCTTCAATAGTTGAAGGGTATAAAAATATGCCACACTGCGCCATTAGGTGGAATTAAATGCATGGACATTGCTGTGCATATACGATGTAGGTAAATGAAATAAACATACAACAGCTGCTACGGTGTGTGTGTGTGTATGTGTGTGTGTTCCATTGTTACTTCTTAATTTTGTTTATATGTAAATTCCCATCACTTTGCATTAGGCAGCCTGATCCGTTATAGTATCATGACGGCGCGTGTGGCATTTCCGCATTTAAAAGTGCAATTGACCTCTTTCACAGTATTTATTAGGGGTATTCTAATGTTATACAAATTAAATTGTCAATGACAAATTCCATTCAAAATAGTTCAAGTATATGAACATTATCCAATCAGGCAGGACTATAATTAATTCTTTCGTGCACAACTAAAATGCAAAACAAAGCCATAAAAATTATATTATACTATTTGTGTATGCACGTTTATAGTACATAACATATGTACATATACTATAAAGATTATGGTTAAACTATTTGTGCAGTTTGTTTTGACGGGCATACTACAGTGTGAGCAATAAGTACACAACACTCGCATTAATACTTTTACTGTCAATGTTTTGCAGTCTGCCTCCTCCTCCTCTTCCACTTCCTCTTCTTCTTGTTATTGTTGTGGTTATTTGCCGTGGCTTTGCATTGCAATTTTATGATCTCTTGTTGTCTCTGTGCTAGCGACAAATGGCAGTAGGCAGGCCAATGCAGGAAAGGGAGTGGGAGAGAGGGAGGGGAAAGGAGAGAGAGTTCTTGTTGTCGATTTGCCTTTTAGCCATATTTGTTGGCTCTTTATGACCGCCTCAAGTGGGTGTTGCGGCCTACAGGCAGGTCTTTGTGTATGTTTGTCTTTATCGCGCTCGCTAAAAGTTGGCAACTGCCGCTGTCCATCTTCCCCCCTCTATTCCACCCTCTTCGTTGTCGTCCGTACGTTTGCACAACTTGCCGCTGTGCGGCGCGCATCAGTCGCACTCGCAATGTGCAAAATGTCAATGACTTCGAGACTTCAGTCGGCGGTTGCAGCAATAACAATAACAATTGAAGCCCAGCAGCAGCAGCTGTTGTTGTTGTTGTTGTTGCTGTTGCAATTGTTGTTGCTGTCACTGTTGCTTAATTAACACAAACGCCGTTGCACCAATAACAATTTGTTGACTTTTTGTTAATTGAAACTAAACGTTCGTCGCTTCGTCTCTGTCTGCTAATTATGCTGTGGCGCCATCTAGCGCCAGCCGGTCTAATTAAATTGCCATTAATTTATTGATTGTTCAGTTATTCTATAAGCATATTTATGGCTCATTTGATTAATCGTCGCTAGCAAACAGAGAGAGATGGAGAGAGAGAAGCCATGCTAATCGAGCGACCCAGAGAGAGAATATAATAAATAAAAATAAAAATAACAAAATATCGCATGTTTCTGGCACGCTGTCCGAAACAGAACAGTACAAAAGCGGAAGAAACGTGCTGACGTGCACGTAATACCCGGCGACGATGACGACAAATATCGGAAATCAATATATGCAACAGCAATGTTGGAGTTAAATAAAATAGCTCGCGTGGTTCTAACAAATTGTCCTGCGTTGTGTTCGTGACGTAGTATTGTTTAACAGGACTTATTTGGATAATTTGAAATGGCAACAATAAAGTAAAAAATTTCGATTAATTCACACTCGATTAATTTCCAGCTATTAACAGAATGCACAGTAGATTAACAGCCTTCATAATCGCATGATTTTTAATTGTCCAATGTAATTTAAAATACAAACTAACAGCGTCGACTGTTATGCACTTTATCCAATGTCACTCAAACTGTATGCATGTAAAACTGCTATAGGAATTTACTATCAATCTATGTCGCACTTGCAACGTCAAATAACAAACAATTGTAATTCATATCAGACTGTCTGGCTGCAGTGACACCCTTTCGTCCCCCTCCACGCTCTTTCCCTGGCCTGTCTGCGTGCAATAATTTAACAGGCTGCAACGTCTGCTTATGCAACAAAAATGCAACGAGCCGACGACATACAGACTGTGTTCGAGCACATGCTATAAAAGTAACAACTTCAAATATTAATTTGCACATTTTGCATAATTTATATTGTTGTTTATGCGTTGCTCATTGCTGCTGCTGGTGCTGCTGCTATCGTTATTGTTGTTTTGTTGGTTGGTTTGCAAATTTAATTGATTGCTTGGCATTAATTATATGCATGGCGCTAGTTTCCTAAGTGGTTCTCGGTCTCCGCCTGAGACCGTCTGGGAATGTCTAATGCGCCGCATTTCAATTAGCTCTGCCCCCCGTAGAAAAAGAAAGAAAACAAATCAAAATGAAATTGTAACAGCGCCTGCCTGCTGCTAACAGTCATTGGCAGGTGGGTGGGCTGTCAATTGAACAATAACAGTGATCTGTTTAAAATTAGTGAGGCTGTTAACACCACGATTAATTAACAGTTCTCTGCAAGGAGGTGGGGGCAGTGTGCTCCCCCTCTCTTTAACAGCTGCTAATTAACATAATTAAACCATTATTCTAGCAGTTCGCATCCATCAACTTGTTGCACTTTCTGCACAGTGTGCCCCATCATCATCATTATGATCATAATAATTATTATTATCCATTTGGCGTACCTTGCGGCAATGAAAACTGTGCCTGTCTGACGTTCCTTTTGACGCATTTGCCTTTGTTTTGTTGTTGTCTTGTTTTCTATTTATATTTTTCTTTTCGTTTAATTTTACTTTTTTTTTTATTGCTCTTTGATAACTCGGCTCGGCTCGTTTCGTTTCGTTTCATCAGCCAAAAAGAAAATAAGTTGTAAACAAATCAGCGTGCAAAAGAAACTACGAAAATAATCTTTAATAGATTTGCCTGGCTTTTTGCTATGCACGTGTGTTAGTGTGCATGTGTGTGTGTGTGTTGTCGCTGTGTGTTCGGTTTAGGTTTTGGTTCGGGCTATTCGGGCGCGACTTATATAGTTCGGCCCGCTCTGTCGCTCACAAATATAATACCATTTTTTGCTGTGTTTTCTTCTGTTTTCGTTTTGCTCTTTTTCTTTATTATTACTTTGCTGTTTCGCATTTTTTTCTTCCCCCCAAAAAGCGCAAACACATTTTTGCCTTCTCAGATACGTCGTCGCCCCGAACCGAACCAAACCGTCGTCGGCCCATTATCATAAACAACAACTTTAGACAGCTGGGGCCCAGGGCCCCACATCAGCAGTACCAGAGAGAGCGAAGACGAAGGCGAAGAACGTACGGCACGGGGCTGGTCGGGTCGGGGCGGCTAGGGAGGCGTTCGTAGAGTCTCTGTTGGATTAGCGAGCGAATTGGCAATTCGGTTTCTGTTATTTTTATTTTTTTTTTCTCTGTTGGTTTGAAAAATTTTCCATTGGGTCTTTGGGTCTGTCTGTGCTCCGTTTGGCCACTCTCTTCCAATTGGAGTTTTATTCTTTACACGATGAGTCACACACAAACTTAGCTTAGGCTTACATGATGACACAACTTGTTTCGCGTGGAGTGAGATGGGAAACTAGGCATGAAGAACAGGATTATTGCGGCTTCTACTAAATTGTCATTTAATAGAGAATCTCTCGATGTTTGTGGGTGCCTAACTTCAGAGAATGTTAAGGTTCTTGTTAGGTTTATCCACTTTGACATGCTAATTTCTGCTTGTATTAAATGTTACAACTGTTTATAAAGTTCGACATAGCTCTTATCACTCTACCTCTCTCCCTTCCTTTCTGTCGCTCTTCTCTCTCTTCTATTATTCTGTTTCGTTTGAACTCTTATCAAAATTCAACCTATCTCTAGCCTTTCAATGTCGTTCGAAAACAAATCGAAAATCTGATAAGAAAGCAAACCCAAACAGAACCCAGACCCCAGTCTATAGTCGTTGGGCGCGCAATTCCCCCCTCCTACCCCACAAATATCACCCATGGGGTCTCTCCCTCGATCGCCAGTCGAAGCTATGAATAAGTTTTTGCTAATAAGTCTCGCCCAGTGGAAACGTGCACACGTGCCATGATAGACCCTATTAAATACTAAGCAGCTCTAAATACCTATATATATGACGTCGGATTATACAGATACACAGACACAGAGGGAGAGAGAAGGAAAGCACACACGCATATGGAGAGACTTTAAGTCATAACAGTAAATTAAGCGCAACAATGTTTGCCTATCGGCTGCGGACCGGGTCCGGTTTTTTATTGTCTCGCCGGGGCTAAATTCATGGAGCCGGCACTGTAGGGGATAGGGTTGGGGTCCGCGGTGGGACCGGGTGTTATCTAAAAACTTTGACAAACAAAATTCGTTGACGTGTGTTGTTTGTTTTGCCAGTCGAGCCTATGTGTAGGCTGCCATATCTTTTACATACGTGCCAGGTATATGTACCTTTGTATGTCTCTCTAGCTGTGTGTGTGTGTGTGTACATAGGCCTTTGTGGCTGTGTGTAACTCAAATGAGATGTACAAACAACGGCGAATTTACGGCACATCTGTGTGCGTCTGCTGTTAATTGTTAGTTTATAATATGAGATCATCTTTTGGAGTCTTTTCGCCTGACATTCGCCTTGCCTTTCGTTTATTACCTTAAAACTTGATATGCCTCGATTTGCACGATTATTTATAGACTGTTATTTGTGCAAGGAGTGTCAGTGTGGCTACAGGGACGAGCCTACCTTGTAACAGCTGTTATGTTAAGCTGCTGTTAGCCAGAGAAGCCGACTGCTAATTAAGCTACCGTCTTACAGTTGCGCCATTTTTCTTTTCACTCTCATGAGAGAGTATGTTCGTATCTGCATGTGTGTGCGTGTGTGTGTTTGTTTGCTTAGTGTTGTTTTGTCTTGTTGTTCTCATGTTTACGCCGAGCAAACAAATCTCAGGCCGCACATTTGACACAAATTCAGCGCCGTTCTTATTGTTGTTTTTGTTGCTGTTTAGAAGTAAATATTTATGCAAGAAGCGCGTTTCCATAATTGAGAGTGACGAAATGAGAAGAGGGAGGGAGAGAAAGAATGGGCGCCGGCTGTAGTGCAACCCCTTTCAGAATCACGCAGCTTTATCGTGTGTGAGAACCACCAAAATAATCAACCCCATCCCCTTGCGCCTGTCTCTCCCTCCCTCTGCACAACACTCACTGTGCTATCGACCTAGAATCTCAACGTCCCGTTTTACACACGCAAATTTAACGAGCTCGAAAATAAAATTCTCGTAAAAATATTCGAAAAATCTGCGCTAGCCAAAGGTGTTTTCATTTTCTATTGATTGCCTCTGTTCTTATTGTTGTTGCTCTTGTTGTAGTTGTTGCCGCTGCTCGTGTACGGATTTTATTTTTAGCGTTAAAGCGCGCACATTGTGAATTTATAGTTTTGTTTACATGCAAATTGGCAACACTGCGAACCAACTAACGAACACTCGCCGCAAGTATGGTTTGCCGCACGGAGGCCTCCCCCTTTCCCATCCCCTACCCCTCTGCTACCAATGGGTCACAAGTTTAATGTTCTTAACACTCATTAAGCCGTATGGCAATAAATTGAACAGTGTTGAACAGTGCAGGCAGCATAGAACCTCATACCAAACGAGGTGGCAACGCCTGTTGCTGATGTTCTCTTCAAGGTTATATTTGTTAAAGATGTTAAAGATTAACATTGGTTTTCAATTAAGCGACACGCGCTGGGCCGCCCGCTAGCAAGACAGACAAAGAGAGGGAGAGAAAGAGAGCGAGTGTGATTGGGGGCTGATGGACAGCAGCAACAGTTCAAGGCAGTGGCTGTCAAACTGTAACCTTGTCAGCTGTGTCTTCGGGGTTGTTTGTTGCTGTCACTTCGTCCTTGCCCTTCAAACTGAAGAAAATTAAACATATTTTCACCCCAATGACACAGAAAACCAAAGTATTTTGGGAATATAATTTTGAATAAATGACTTCTGTCTTATCAGTTGTTTCTTTTTATAGCTATAGCTTTCTCCTGCGTGTTGCTTTCGTTCTAAATATTTTGCAAGTCATTGCATAGACACAAACAACTGTTTATCAACAAAGTGTGCAAGTTCTGTCTATGATTAAATACCTTTTTAGTTGCTAATCGCGACGTCTGATAAAAACTTTGTAAACAGTTTGACAACGTATCGCATAGTTTGACAAGCACTGAGTTCCAGTTTTCAATCAAGCCAAGAGAAGGCAAATTACAGAAGTTTTTTTTACTTAAGATTTGATAAAGCCTTTCTATTTATAGAGTTTATTGCTACACCAGCTATCCCCTCTCTCTCTCTCTCTCTTTCTTTTTTATTGATAACATGCGCACTCCCGTTAACAGTGTTAAAGTAGACAAGGCAAGTCGTATGTTAAAGAGTTTCACAAGTAAAAAAAAACAACAATACAATGTACACTGTGAAAAATATTGTATAATTTATATATTAATGTCGTTATTGTTGTTGTTTAAATCAAACTTGTTTCGCGACCAATTGAGAGGGGGGCATAAAGAAACTAAAACAGAAAACAGTGTTTTGTCATGCTAATTGAATGTGTCGCGCTCTCTTTTACACATGTGCAGCAACAGAGAGAGAGAGGTATACACAGTGTGCGGAGGTAGACCACAAATTTGTAAAGAGCTAAAAACAAATTAATTATGAGTCTAATCATAAATAAATCAATTAAAACAGTCGCGACGCGATGTCGACGTCGGCATCAACGTTTAGCGCTTGCATACAAACATACAAATGTCGCATTGTTGTTGTCGCTTTTACCGTTTGATAACCTAGAAATGCGACTGTAGCGTGGGGTTCGTGTTTCCACATGTGGCCGCACTTTGAGTGTTAAATGATGGACAGACTGCACTAACTAAAGTATTGATAAGAAGAGACGTGCATATGTTGCACTTACTTTTTCTCCTTCCCCTACCTCTTTTTTTCTCTCTCTGTGCAGTTGCCGGCAGCACAACATTCTGTTAAGTTCTTGCATTATGCTGCTGCTGCTAAGCCTCTGTTATTTACAGCCAAACAGATTCACTTATGTTCTTTCTTCCTTCTTCTCCCGCACATCAGTCTGCTAATAACAGTGCTTGCCTTGTGCTGCTGCTAAGCCTCTGCTAATTACAGCAAAACAGTTTCACTAATTATTAATGCATTCTACACACACGCGCCACTTACTCTTTAGGCTATAGCCTATTAAAAGTTAACAGTCTTGTTTATAGGGCGACTGCCATAAGTTTATGCATAAATACATAATTTAAACAATCAAATTTAAGCTCTATGCTGCAGCAGACAAAGGAGAAGCCCCAAAAGCGGGCGACGCAAAGTAAAGTGGAGGCTTCAAAGAGAAGAGGGGCCGGGGAGGGGGAAGGTGTAGGCACAGAAGCTGCTTGTCAACTGCTTTGTCTGTCTACCAAAGCTCGAATGAGGAGCGGGTGAAAGGGAGAGAGGGAGTTAGGTAGGGAGTTGAAGCTGAAGCGGAAGCCTGTGTACCCTTTCCAACACCCTGCCCTACATACGACTGACTCCCCATCGTTGACAGAGCACAGCAGCACCCGTACCACATCCTCCCTTTCCCCCTACTGCTCCTCCTCCTCCGCCATGCCCTATAGCTGGCCATCGGTCGCATTTGGAAATCTCAAAAACTTGTTTATACAACAAAATGTATAAACAAGTTTTTTCTCTTGTTTTTTTCGATTTTTTTTTTTTTTGTATTTTGGTGCTGCTGCTGCGCTGCTGCTGCTGCCTTCCTTCTTTGCCTTCTTTGCTTGCGTTTGTCGTCAGTTTCGTAATTTATTCTAAAAGCGTTCCGTTTTGGGCTCTATATAGAGAGAGCGAGAAGGAGAGAGAATATACATATTTATGTGTGCACACACACACACACACGCGCTTTATATCCGTGCAGTATATGGCGATATATATATTTGAATACTCGCTTTTGTTTTATTTTGCGCTTTGAATTATTCAAAATAACACTTTTGGTCTATTTGCCCATTGTTGTTGCTTCTGTTGTTGTTGCTGGTGTTGTTGCTGGTGTTATTGCTGTACGCCTCAGTGCTTTTCAAGTGGGTGCAAAGCGAAAACAACAAGCGGGCAAGAAGTTTTGCACGATCTCCAGACCGCAACAAAACAAAACTTAACATCAACAACAACAAAAGGAACAACAACAACATCAGTAATAATAATAGTGCATAACAATTCAATTTCCATCAAAATAGACGCAGAATGCAAACCGATCCACCCACAAGAATCAATATGACATCAGGGGAAACGTGAGGGAGCTGAGGGGTGTAGAGGGGGTAGTACTGTTTGCGGCGGGCGCTTGCACAATGGGTGTGCCCTACACATGTGTTGAATGCGTGTGAGTGTGTGCAATCACAGCTGCAGTACCTACACTATGATTCGTTTGCAGTTTGAGCACAGCTCTAAACTGTAAGCCAAGCTCTGTTAACAGTTTGAGTGCCACTGGGCACAGTGCGTCTCACAACAGCGACACGTGTAGACCGGCCGGGGAATATCGAAGCGAAACGAAGACGGGGAAAGAAAAAGCCAAAACAAACCGAGGGACTACAGCTGTTGTATGATATAACCTTGAAAATACCAAACAACGACAAGTCTCTCTCTCTGTCACACACACACACGTACGCACACTAAGGCGCATGCAAACAAAAACAGTTTTTGCTACTTTGCAGCATTTTACGCGTGTCTCGACTTGTCTCCTCTTGATTGTTTTATCATTTTAGCCAAGTCATTGTCGAAATAATCAAGTCAAGATATTTGAATATTACTCATTGTTTAGAATGAGCCAAGAGCCAGATTAAAAAACCAGTATATATCATATATAAATCGATGTCTGGAATGCATATCCAGTTAACAACTAGTTATCGTTATCGCATTCTAATTTTTATTCTTCTGTTAACCGATTCATATTTAATGTTCCTTCTTTCATTTAACAAGTTCTCGTTAAGTATTGCTTTACTTCTGATCTAGATATAAAAAACAAAACAAATCGTCGCCCAAAGAAGAACATGGAAAAAACACAAAATGTTCTCGGTGACTTCACTTAACCCCCTGACATTTACGTAGTATATGGAAAATTGTATAAAATTATGCAAATTGTTTCAAGAAGGCGTGGATGGAAGGAGGGCAGAACTAACACACAAGCAAAAGTGTGCATAAATCATACGTTACAAAAAATTAAATAAAAAAAACACAAGCCGCATACGAAAAGGAAAGCGAAACGGGAAAACTAAAAATACGACGATCGGTTAAAAAGCAAACAACGAGAAAAGGAGAATGAGATGAGCAAACAGGCAGACGAGCAGACATACAGGGTGCCCAGGCCATAGAATCAGAGGCAAAACAGGTGTAGGCAGAGAGGAGCAGTGCAGCACACACAAACACACACACACTTTCATGAATATTTATAGCATATATGTTTGCCTGTGTGCGTGAAGACACACCAATTGTCAAAAGGCAAAGGAAAAGGCATTTTCTCAGGAGCAGTTCTCTTCTATGTGCCCATGAATGACCCTATTTTTCTGCCTCTCGCACTCTCTGCTTCACTATCGCATACATATCTATGCGTGTGTATGTGTGTGTATGCGTGTTTGTTGTTGTGCGTCAAGAATAGGCCGAGGCAGCGGCATAACAGCGGTTGGCCGGCACACAAAGCATAAAGAACGATAATACATACACGCATACATATGTACATACGGCAACACGCACTTACAGCATACACACAATCCATATACATACATTCACGTACATGTGTGTGTGTGTGTGTGTATGAGGCCCTAGCATTATTCTTGTTGTTGTTGCTGTGCCTTTATGCTGCGTGGAAAATTGTTACGCTGCGCATAAAGCAGAATGCGATAAAATGAATATAAAAAAACAATACTTATACTTATTCATGTGTGTATTATAATTAAATATATACGACTGTTAACTTACATGATTGAAGAAATTTATAAATTTGTCCCAATAGACAAACTGCCTTGGAAATTTTTGCACGAATGCCGGCTGCAGCATCTCCCGCAAGGCAGGCTCGCCGGCAACGGCATTGTTGCTGTTATTATTAATAATGTTGTTGCCACCCCCTCCGGAAGCACCTACTGTGGCATTGGTGCTGTTGGTGGTGCTGTTGCTGCGCTGCAGCTGCGGCGAGGTGCCGATAAAATTTAGGCATTTGCACGAGATCATCATGATTGGTTTTGATTTTGATTAGTTTTGGTTTAACGATACCGGAATCTTTATCTATCAACTGCCACAATTCACAATTTCAAATTCAATTGCACGTTTGTTGTGTGTGTGTGTGTGTGCTTCCTACTTATATTTTGTTTGATTTTGTGCGTGACTTCCTCGTTCGTCCTCTTTTGCGTTTGGCTTAGCGGCGCGGGCGCGTACAAAATCACTTAAATCACCCACAACAACTGATTCAGTTTTGCATTTTCACGTCCGGCCCCGTTCAATGGTATTTTTCGACTGATGCCAGCTGCTTTTGCTTCTCTCGCCATTCAAAAGTAACAGAAAAACGGAGAGTAACAGAAGCAATAACATTTTCTGCCTAGTTAACTAACAGCATTTTAAAAATAAGTATGTCATAAATGTACATAGGTTGTTCATTGTTTTGTTTACAACTAGCGTTTATAGCATTTTGTTCAGTTTGAGCATATTATATATAAAAGTGGAGAGAATAAATTGTAAGTAAAATATCATCTTGAATTCAACTGGTTTTTGATGGTAACAGAGCCATTTGAGCATAACATTAATAAGCAAAAATGAAATTTTCTAAATACCCGTCAATTATGCATTTTCGCAGATACATAAGTCAAATTGAATACAAATTTCTTTCTAATTATTTGTAAAGATAACAAATTTAATATAAAATAAAATAAATAGCAGCGCAAAAGTTTTTACAGCTGTTAACTTAAAAGCGCTCTGTAAACGCAACGCGGATTTGCTCGCTTACGCACAAAAGAGCACTGTTAACGCGATGCCCCAAATATATCGATATATATTTATATGAATGCGGGCACACTTTCGCCAAGAACACAACAGCTGTACAGCACTTGGCGCGTGTTCAAATTATTAACTTCGAATAGGTGGGACGATTATTACCCTAGCTTTGGATTATTTTGGAAGATATAAAGTGCATATTTGAAGGTTTTGAAATATCAATTTCAGCTGCTTGATATTGTTAGCATAGTATGTTGAGTAAATACATAAATATGTATACTTCAAGTAAGTTTTCCGACCACATTGCGTCGCTTTAAATTGTCAGTTTGCAAATTTTCGCAAGGCGCTTGATTAAATTCAGCGATGACCTCAGTTCGCTTGAATGCGGCAACAGACATCAAAAATGCATGCAACGACGAAGAAGGAGATGCCGAAGCAGGTGAAGACGAAGAAGAGAATGAATTCATAAAGACCGACACGTGCCTAGGTCATTCTCCATAGTCCAGTTACCAAGTTACCAATTCCAGTTCTGCGCTAGCTTCTGTTTTTGGGTTTTCTTTCTCTAGTTTTGCGCCGCATAAATTATGCGTCAATTTTTTTCCTAGTTCGCACCTGGCAGGAGCAGCAGGGGAGGGGGGCAGTTGGATGAGCGGACAGAAGTCGAGAGCAGGGCGCGTGCAACTATTTTACAGCTCGACATCAGGCTAATGAAAGTGTCGCTCCATGAAGCTGTAACTTCACTTGGGTCGCCGCTTTTGGCCTGTAATTGAAATTGCGTGGCGTGCGCGGCATTAAGTCATAAAAGCAACTACAACAAGTACCACAAGCACAGCAACAACAACAACAACAACAAGAGGAACAACAACTAGAGGAACAACTTCAACCAGTTTGTCACACTCTGAGGCCAGGCACGTACGCGCCAAGAGGTCAAGACGCACTCTGGACGGGGTAGCTGGACAGCGCCAGGGACAGCAAGCAGAGCAGAGGGTTATGAGGGGGGCGCTGAGCCCAAGTGAGCAGATTGTGAAACTCGCAGAACTGTGTGCGGGTCATAAAAGGCGAGTGTGGAACAAGTTGCCACAGAATTCTGGCTCAAAATTTAATGAAGGTCTTCAGTTCGGCCGAAACGCTTACGCAGCTGCCCCACCCGCTGCCCAGTCCTCCCCCTCTTGTCTTTCTCCGTGTTGCTCATCTTATGTAATGCGCTATGCTGCAAGCGTTTCATATGGCGTCCATTGACACGGATTGTGGGCAAATTCTCTGCCCAGTCTCGGTGCGGAGGTGCATCTTCAATGGGAATGCGAGCAGTAGAGAGAGGGAGAGAGAGAGAGAGAGAGAGAGGGAGGGAGTTGAGGAGAGTGTGTGGGAGATTGTATGCACTGTTTCTGCTTCTGCCTTCGCGCATCCTCTGCAGCTGTAATCCTCGATAGAAACTCTGGCAGGTAATTGTGTTTATATCGTTTTTAAATTGAGAAATTGCCACGGCAATTGCTTTATAGATTCCTCCTGCGTTCGCCCTTCTTCTGCTCCCTCTACCTATGCCTCTCCTTGCTCTATCTACTGCTGTTCCATCCCTCCTTCTTCGTCTGTTCTTGCCCCGCTGCCTCTGCCTTACCCTGCTCCCTCTGCCATTAATTGCCATGTTCTTTCTCTCCTTACTTCTCTCTTCAACTTATCCCCGCTTGTGCTCCCTCTGCCTCCTTTCCTAGCTGCTGCTACTCTCTTCACCCTGCTCTCCCTTCTTCCCACTACTCCTGCTCTGCTTCCCTTCCCTCTCCCCACTACTGCGCCTCCTTCCTCTCCAACATCTCTCTTCCCACTCCCTTTGCCTTCATTCAATTAGAAATTCCTGCGTTCCGAACGTGCCGCAATTGCGTTATGTAAATCGATCTGGATATGGATCGCGCAATTGATTGATTGCTATTCAGGATAACCACAACAACAACAACAGCAGCAACAACAACAAAGGAGACAGAATCCCTGCAAGGCAAACGAGGCTGGATTTGCGGGCGGTTTGTTTTGTGCGCCATTTAAAAAGTTGCTGACACAATAATCAAAGCTGGGCGAAGGATCTGGATGGGAATAGGCATGGAGAGGAGACAAATGGGGAGAGGGGGAAAGGAGGGGAAGGTAGAGGAACATAGCGCAAGGATCGGGCTGTGGCAAGGCAACGAGGCAGGCACCTCCGCCTTAAATTCTCGCGAAAAATTATAAAGGAGCAAAAGTATTGCATTACCCAAATAGAAAGAGAGGGGAAGAGAGAGAGAGAGAGAGCGAGAGAGAGACGGAGAAGGAGAGGGAGACAGACTGAGAGGGAGCGAGTCGCCTTGGCCGCCTTGATAAGACGCCAAGGGACAAAGGTCCTCAAAGACAATGGGAGCCTGCGTCGGCGCATTTCCTTGCGCCTCTGTTCGCCTTCCTCGATCTTCTTATCACAGCGAAAAGATCAGATTTCGCCCCCGGTGAGCGAGTGCGCTGGGAAAGGATGTCGAGAACGAGCACGAAAAGGAGACGCTGCAAACGAGGAGTACAAGGAGCGAAAGCTTCCTTGGTTCCTTTATAGGCGGACAGAAGTCAGCGCAGGGGAGTGGAAGAAGAAGAATGAAGAAAAGAGAAGAAAAAGAAGAAATAAAAAAAAAGATTCTTCTTCTACCAAAGTAAATAGATTTTGCAATAGATTAACGTAAAGAAAGAAAGAAAAAAAAAAAAATTTTAAGAAAGAAAACTTTAGAATGAAAAGAAACAGAAAGAAGAAGAAGAAAAGACAATATGAGCTCTTATCGTCTTCTGTGAAACAGGAGGAAGAGAAGCGAGAATTAAATACTTATTTAACAGAAAATTAACAGGATAAATAGTAAAGGGAACCAAGAATAAAGAAGAAAAAACAAAAAAAAGGAATTGAAAAAAAGTGTGTCAAAGAAAAAAGATTAAGGAAGAAGAGAAATGAACAAAAAAGGAAGAAGCAGAAAAAGAAGAAAGAGAAAAATTGAGTATAAGTTCTTTTCCTGTTGAAAAAAGAATAAAGAAGAAAAGGAGATACAAAAAAAGAAATAAAAATAAAAAAATAAGAAGAAATAGTAGAAACTCTTAATAAGCCGAAATAGAGAATAATTAAAAGTAAAAAAATAACGTTAAAATTAAAAGAAGAAAAGAAAGATGAAAAGGAAAATTCATAAGTCAAAAAAAGTAGAAGCAAAATATATTTTTAGATAGATAAATCAAAAGTTCCCAACGAGAAGGCCTTCAACTGCTGACCCGCTTTGCCAGTCAAGCGCAGGCACATACAAATACACCCACACACACTCCCACACACATACTCACTTATGTATCTCAGCCACCCATGCCACGCCTCAGTTACAGATACAGATACAGCGACGAAGAAAGCTGCAGATACGAGTACGAGTGACTACGTAAGCAGCCGATTAGCAGACACACGAAACTTTTACATAGACACCAAGCAGGCACACACACACTCACACAGACAGACACACACATGTGCTTATATACCTGTGGCAGCCAATGAAAATGAGCAACTGTAAACGTATCTGTATCTGTATCTCGCATTCGCATCTGTTCGATTTTGTTGCTGTATCTTTGCGCTGCTTTTGTATCTGCAGAGGCTGAACGATATTTAAACGTACTAATTATGCCTGGACTGGGCACAGTGAACACTGGCCAGGTGTCAACAACTGCAATAGAGTTGCCACATTGTATGTCAAGTTGTCGTTTAGTTTATCTGTCTGTTTGTCTGTCTTCGAGTCTGTCTGTTTCTCTGTCTTTTCTTCTGCCTGTCGCTGTCTGTCTTCAGCTGACTGCCTTCCTTCTTTCTCTGTCTATCATTGTAACTTTATCACTCTCTCTCTCTCTCTGTCACTCTCTCTCATTCTCTCCCTGTCAGCCTCTTTCCCTTTTCCTCTATCACTGACTATCTCTCGGTCTGCTTATGTCTGCCGTATGTCTGTCTATCTCAATTTGATTGTTTTCCTCTCTTGCTGTCTTCTTTTGCGCTATTTCTGTAGGTAAATCTGTCTCTAGGTCAGTCTGTCTGACCGTATGACACTATATGTCTGTCTGTCAGCTTTTCTTTGCTTGTCTGGCTCTCTTTTTGCTTCTTCATATTCGTCTCTTTGACTGTTTCTCGGTCTGCTTGTCTGTTTGTCACTGTTTCTCCCTCTGTTTCCCTGTCTTTGTCTATTTCTGTGGATCTCTCTATCTGCTCTGTCTTTCACCTCTTCTCAGCCTGCTTGTCTGACTGTCTGTTCACGTTTCTGCCAACATATGACAGAAAATTTGGCAAAGTATGACAAAATACGATGAAGAATGGAACTGTTTTAATTTGTATGGCAATTCATCATAGAGTACATTCTATGAACAAGTATGACATCTGGAATGAAATAAACTAGGTCTATAATGAAATTATGTGTATGTATGTCAAGGTATGGCACAACTTGACGAAGCATTTTAAAGTTTGAATCTAATAAAGTAATGTAGGAAAAAAAGACAATGTATCCCACTCTTCTATGTCTCTCTCTCACCTCTTTTTAGTCTGTTTGTCTAACTGTCTTTTCATGTTTCTCTGTCCACCTATTATATGTCTCTCTCTTTCTATTTTTTTTGGCCTCTGTCGGTAATTGTATGTCTGTCGATCTAGCTCGCTTCCATTATACGTCTCGACTATCTGTCTCCCTATATGTTCGCCTGAATATTTCTCTGTCTTTCTCTCTCCCTCTCTCTCTTTCTCTGCCTATCTACCTCATTAACTGTCTGTCTACTTGCTGGCAACCCTGGTCACTGCACGTCTCCAGCTCGCCTCGCCTTAGCAAGTGCTCACTGTGCTTATCTTTCTACATATCTGCTTATTAACTGTCTGATCTGATCTGATCTGTGATAGAGATCACGCGTGCCGCTGCACAGATCATTAATTGAATTAGCGCCTGTCGCGAGAAGGAGCTGGAGAAGGAGGATGAGCTGGACCAGGAGGAGGAGGAGAAGTTCCCCGAAGAGGGTCGCTTAATTAGTTAGGCGAACGAAACAAAAAAAAAAAAACAAACAAACAGCAAAGTCAACTTAATTGAGCACAGGAAGTGACAGCTAATTGACGGCCTGTTTATGCCTCCTCCCCTCTCCTCCCCCTCCCTTTTATATTCTTGTACCTCCCTCCCCCACTGTCATTAGACTTTTATGAGCTTCCTGTGTCGGACACTGTCGCTATTTGCATATGACACCGTCTGTCGCATCTTGGCGTCATTTCCCATCGCTCTTGACACATCTCTCGCATCCATCACTGCAAATTCGCACGGTATCATTAACAGCTACTCCAAGTTGAGTTACCGTTATTGACAACGGATATGCCCGGACATATATCTCCTGTTAATATGCTCGTGGCGCTTGCCAAGTCATTTTCCCAGCCTCATCGACCGCATCCTCCAGCCTTCTCGCATCGAGTCTTGAGCATCCTTCCTTCCTTCCTTCACTCCCCCAATCGGTAAATCACGCTAATAAGCTCGTAATGAATATCATGTATGTGTGGGCGTGGGCAGGCAGGCAGGGGGAAAGGGAGAGGAAGGGGCAGGGGCAGGGTGTGCTCTTACTTCGCATGTTTGGCACACATTCGCAGTGCGAAATGGCCCGACCTAGTACCCGGTTCCGTCTGCCGGAAGGAAACATTTGCCCTTGCACGAGGGTTCAGGCTCGCAGCGGCAGTGTGTGTGAGAGGGGGTGGCAACCCTTGCGAAAACAAGCATCTCAGTGAAGCTGCTTGAGAAGCAGATACCCTTTACTGTCAACTTTGGTGTGACATATCCGAGTATGGCGAGGTTGGGCGAAGTAAGTTAAGGTATGGCAAGGTATGACGAGGTTTGAAAAGGGAAAGGAGCTTAATGTTTGGCAAAAGAGTAATGAGGTATTGCTAACTAGTCTGGCGAGGTTTGTCAGAGTATGGCAGAGTATGGTAACATATAAAAATGTATGGCAAAGTATGGTGAGAGGTTAGGGAAAAGAGTAATAAGGTATTACTTACTATTTCTGGCGAAGTATGGCATGATGTGGCACAGTATGGCATAGTATAGCAAACTATACAAATTGAAAAATATAATAAGATAAAATAAAAGCTATGGGAAAAAATGTATAAGTATAATAAGGTATGGCAACATATGACAAAAGGTAAACCAATATAAGATACCTTCTGATAACTTCAGTATCTGTCCCTTCTGTATGTTATATTGCCATACTTTCTGTCGTATGTCGCCATACCTTATTATACTTATACATTCTTTGCTTACAGAAGGTATGGCAAAGTATGGCAAAAGTATAGTAGAGTATGGCGGAAGGTATAGTAAAGTATAGCAAACTATAACATAATTAGGTACTGTTTGAACAACTATGGCAATTTATTGAACAGTATGGCAAAATATGAGCAAGTATGACAAGTAAAATAAGATTAAGTAGTTGCATAATGTGTGCTGTTAAAGGACTGAAGACCTTGCATAAGTATGACAAGGTATGTCACAGTATGACATAGTCTAAAGTATGAAAGGATTGGCAAAGTATCCCAAACTTTATAAGGCTTTTACAAAGTGGGTATAGTTAGTAAGGGAAATATCATAAATATGGCAAGCTATAGATATATTAACTGAAAGTTCGATAAATCTGACAAGAAATGGTTTGGTTGGGTAGTTCATAATTTATTCGCTAAGCCAGTTACATATCCGCTTCACTTTAGATAGGTACAGGCATACCTCACTTTGCACTATCTACAGGGTATACGTGAATAAAGCAAGACAGCGGGCATATTTCACTTTTGTTGCTTAATAAGGCGAAAGCATTTCAAGACTCGACTGCAGCTCCCAGTTCCCAGTGAGTGAGTTGCTTTCGTCTCGTCTGTTTCGGCCTCCCCCACACACACAATCGGATCTCCCATCACCTCACCCACTCAGCCACTCTCAACTCCCCCCCCCCCACCCCCAACTGCCATCACAGTTTTATCATCATTTGTATCCATTACACGAGGCGCTCGCCTTGCTTTGGCTTAGGTGTTTCCACTAGCCCCATGCCTCATGCCACTTGCAACTTGCCACTTGCCTGGCAACTCGTCAGGCGGCACATCATCAGGCCAAATGCGTCTGCCTCGTCTGCTGCTTAGTTGCTCCCGGCTTGGCAGCTCTCCTTCATTTGTCAAACTTACGCGCGCTTAGCTACAACAACAACAGCAGCAACAACTCTAGCAACAACAACTCTGGTAGCAACAACTCTGGCAACAATAACAACAACATTTCTTATGGCTTGCAGCGCTTTTCCAAATGTTTAAGACGCTTCCATGTCACAATTGCAGCTGGGAAAGCGGAGAGGAGCAGGAGGAGGCGGAGGTGGCAGAGGGTAGCGGGGACCTGCAGCAACTTGAAGTATGCCATGCGAAGGCCAACACTTAACTCCAATCCACAACAACAACAACAGCAACAAGGAGTTGCCACACCAAGCGGCCAAACGTCTCCAAACAGCCAAACGCGACGAAGCAGCAGCAGAGGCAGAGGCAGCGCTGCAACCGAGCCGTGTTGCAGTTGCTCCACTTGCCAGTCGCGCAGTCTGTCACTCGCCTTGTCTGCCCGTCTGCACGTCTGCTTTGCTGTTTGTCTGTCCTGCATTGGACTTTCAAACGCCGCACAGTGCTATGAGGCCCGATGTAACCGAAGGAGTTAGTTTCTACTAGTTTCTACTACATTTCCAGCTGTATCGTTCTGATTCTCTCTTTATCTACGAGTAACTTCTGCTTTGTTTCTTTTTAAGTATAATGAGAACTCCATTAATTACAACATCTCTTTTCTAGCTGTGCCTATGTATATATTTGTATACATTTGAAGTACCTTCCCAGTTTCGCTTGATCTTCAACCACTGTGCACTGCTGCTGCCGCTGGTGGCTGTGCAAAAACCCGTCAAATGCCGCACATGCCATGCCAGAGAATAAATCGACGCCGATCGATGCGTGATATCTGCGTCGGGAGCTGATTCGGATTCGGATGTGAGAGCGCTGGGCACATATTGGTGACGGCAAATCGCAGCGCGCAGAGAAAAACAGTTCGCGGAAACTGCGCCAAGGCAGGGGGAGAGATAGAGATGAAGAGAGGGGAGCAGTAGGAGGTGGGCCAAGCTGCGCGCCTGGCGGTCTAGGCGGCGAAAACGATCAATGGAATCGCAGTCGTTGGAGTCGCTGCAGGGATGGATTTGTGGCTACAGTTGGCTTTCGTTGGCGGCTTCGCCTCGGGTTTTTCTGGTTTTCCAGCGACGCGCCGCACGCGGAGGCATTCCGGGCATGGCGCTAATTAACTACTGCCGGTGTTTAGAGCCCGCCAAGCCGAACCAATTGCTGCAAATAAACATTTTTATCGATTTCTGATGATTGCCGACAGTTCGCGCAGAGCCAGAGAGAGAGAGAGAGAGAGAGAGAGAAGGAGTTGCCGTAGTTCCTACGGACAGGTGCAGCTGATAGCTGAGGCAATTTATTAAATGCTACCTATTTGCAATTGCTTCTTAGAAGTCAAGAGGTGCTCTGCAGCTTCTTTCATTGTCTCCTCTCTTTCCTTGCCTTACTGTATCCATCTTCTTCTCCTTTGATTTGTCTTTCCCTTGTCACCTTATCCCTAACTGAGGATTAGCAAAGTGTATTGCCTTCTAGGAAGAAGCCTCTCTTGACGTTCTCTCTCCCTTCTTGCCTCTCTCGTTTCTTTCTAAACTTATTTCCTCTTTCCTCTCAGTTTGAGCTTAGGATGCGCAAGGTGCATTGCATTCCAGCTTTGCTCCCTTCTGCGAAGAAGATACTCTTGAGTTCTTCTTGTCTTTCTACTACACCCTCTGTCTGTTCTCTTTCGTTTACTGCATTCCTTTGCTCTCTCTCTCTCTTTATGCTCTTTCTCTCTCTCATACTTTCTTTCCTCTGCAAGCTTAGGATACTTAAGGTATCTTACCTTCTGCACAGAAGCTTCTTTCTATCTATATATTTATCCGTCTTTATCCTTTAATCACCACTAGCTCATTGCTTCTTCTTCTTTTCTTCTCTCCTTCTTCTTTCTAGCTAAGCAACAGCAAGGTGCATTGCATTAAAGGCAGCAGCTTCTTCTTATCTATTCTATTTCTATCTCAAACCACCTCAAGTTTCCTTCTCTCTCTCTCTGTTCCTTCCAAACTGAGAATTAGCAAAGTGCATTTCATTCTAGGAAGCAGATTCTCCTTTCTTCGCACTACCTCTGCCTCTACCCTCTCACGCCTTCCTCCCGGGGCTGGCATAATTGCCACCGGTCTTATAGATAGGCATCACCCAGCGCCAATTTGTTTTGTCGCCTCTCCACACACACAACAACAAAAGCAACAACAACAAGAACAACATCAACAACAATATGACAAGCAACAAATACGAAGCCTCTCTCCAAAAACGAGTTACCCTCGCGCGCACCTTTTTTATGGTCGTTACGTGTCGCGGTCGCCGAAATACGGCAGAGAAAATAACGCAAAATGCCTGAGCGGAGTGTGTAGAACTAGTAGTTACCCTGTAAGTCACTTTGGGGTGCTAACAAGTGCTTTAACCTTGCTTTACCTTAGAATTTATTTCTTACAGAGTGTTTACTGCAAGCATATACCTTGTTAAACACGTTTAACTGCAAGAATATACCTTGTAAATAAAGGTTTCACTGCAGTTAACTTTAGATAATGTTATTATTTATATGTCTACCAAATTTCATATCTCTAGCTCCTCTTCTTGCTGAGATAAATGAATTAGACCCTCCCATCCGTCTTTACAAAAGCTTCCTTCAATTGCAAAGCACCCACCTCACTGGGTTACAGGGTATCAAAAGCCACACAAAAAATATTCGCCATAAAATTGTTGGAGCTCCCGTAGCGACGCATGTCGTCAGCTTCCATAAAAAATCTTATCAGATTTACAGGCGAAACTTCTAAGTAAAGCCATAAAAGAAATTACGCGAGGTCTTTTTGTTTTATTTCTTCAACTTGTGTTTGCTTTTATTCAGTTTTACTCTAAATTATTTTGTTCAGTGTTGGATTTTTCATTAGTTCATCATCATGCTACACACTAAAAGTGTTTGGTGCCTGTCTTAAGACATATACATTGTAACATACATAGATCATAAATGTACTTGGATATCGTAGTGTGAATATGCGAGAACCTTAACCAAACGAACCTATTTTATCGTACTCTTAATATGTTTTCCATTCAAATACTGGGACAGACGCATGGCATCTTTACATTGATTATGATTATTGTATTATATTATTATTATAAACATTACAACTAGCACAATAAACTATACAAACTATCATATCATATGTTATCGGATTAGAAAAGTTCATTTTATCTTTGAAAACTATCACACACAAATCTTTTTGTAAAGAAAACTACGCTACGATGTATTCGATAATGTTTTTGTCGATTATTACGATAGTTACGGTAGTAATTATAACTAGGTTGGCATAGTATGCTACTATAGGGTAGTATGTTTAGTTTGTATGTTGTATATCTTGGGTAACTTGGGCAAGAGTTGAGGTTTAACGAGCTGGTGAAGTTCAAAGATAAATACTAAACAAAAATATCGTATAAAATGAATGAAGTAGCGTTTCTTGAATGTATATAAATAAAAGAAAGAAATACTTAAAATTTAATGATAATTAAAAATAAATCTTCAGGAATAAACACATATTGAAGATTAAACTAGATATTTAAGATATAACTTTAACTAATTTGAGCTATAAAATAAAGTAAAAATTGAGTATAAAAAAAACAGTCGGAGCTTCTCTATGGGGAGGGTTTTCCTTCTCGTGGAGGGTTTTCTTTAAGAACTTCAAACTTGTTTTCCACTTGGAAAAGCAGCTTATGGAAATTCTCTATACGATCTTGGGAAATTTCTTTTCATTTCACTTGGAAGCACCCCCTTATCTCTACGATTCTGGTATGCGATAAGGTGCTGCATAATACTTCAGGCGCTGCTGCTGGAGCGCTCGGTGTGGCTGGAGGGCAGCAGATCGGAGCCGGAGCGTGTCTCGTGCGGCATCTGCTCGACCTCAATGTACTCCTCCTCCTCGGCTTGCTGGGCAGGCTCGTGTTCCCGTTCCCGTTCCCGCTCCCGTTCCCTCTCACGCTCTACTGCAGGTGGGGAAGCGGCTGCCGTCTCCGATTCGTAGAGCTCCTGCTTGACATGACTGGGACTGAGAGCCAGTGGGGAGCTGAGCTGCTCCTGCTTGGCCAGGCGAACGGGAGCAGTGCTCGCAGCTGGTCGCAGCTCGTGGGCGCGCTGATGATGCTCCAGCTCGGCGCGGAAGTAGAACTTCTCCGGGCATAGATTGCAGTCGTAGGGCCGAGCGCCGTGCTCGGCTATGTGGCTGAGCAGGCCGGCGGGGG
The DNA here is from genome assembly GCA_018151435.1 of Zaprionus africanus. NCBI lineage: Eukaryota > Metazoa > Arthropoda > Insecta > Diptera > Drosophilidae > Zaprionus > Zaprionus africanus. The sequence goes on from JAECXB010000118.1 coordinate 12,015,719, forward strand.
CGGTGAAGACGGCCGAGCAGATGTAGCAATTGAAGCCGCGCTGCTCGGTGCCGGCGAACGTGTGCTCCACCAGATGCTCCTGCAGCTTCTGTGCGTGTGGCAGAATCATCTTGCAGAGATTGCAGCGATTCTCCAGATAGACGGACTGAGAGCTCGCGACTGTAGAAGGTGGAGGCGGCGCAGCTGCCTCCTTACTTCGCTTGCCGTTCAGATTGTGCTTGCGACAGCACTTCTCGCACAGCTTGGCTGTCTCACCCGCCGCTCCTGGCAATGGCTCCAGGCAGAGGGCACAGACTGGCTCGTGCAGGCTGCCTCCGCCACTGGGCGACTTCGTGTGGAACTTGGCATGCAGACTCAGCTCGAACTCCGAGTGCAGTGTCTGGCGGCAACAGATGCAGGCCAGGGGCAGACTGCCGTCGCCTCCGTGCTCGCAGAGATGCGCCCGGTAGGCGGCCACGTGCTCCAGCTGCAGGCCACAGTGGGCACACTTGCCCGACTGACCCACCTTGGAGTGCTGCAGCTTGTGCTCGGCCAGTATGGCGGGCGAGGGGAAGATCTCGTCGCAGATGAGACACTTGTGCTTGCCACTCGAGTTGTGGCAGCTCTTCATGTGCTGCTCCAGCTCGGCGCGCGACTTGAAGTTGCCCGAGCAGTAGGCACAGCGCAGACTGACGCCGGTCTTGAGATTGTGCGCCAGCTTGCGATGCGAGTGCAGCTCCGCCTCGCTGCGCAGATCCTGACGCTCGCACATGCCGCAGCTCAGTTGTGCTCCTGCAGCAGAGGCTGGCGGCGCTGGCAGCTCGGCGGGTGGAGCCACAGCAGCTGCTGCCGCTGCCGCGGGCGAGGTTGCCTTGGCCGCGTACATCTCCATGAGGTAGCGCTGACTCAGGCCGTACATGAGGGCGGGATGCGGTGTCTGCTGCGGCTTCAGTGCGCTGGTGTCCACCTGCAGCGGACTGTAGAACTTGCCACCAGCTGCTGCTCCTCCTGTTACTCCTGCGCCTGTTCCTCCTCCTGCTGCTCCTGCTCCTCCTACTCCGGCTGCTGCTGCGCCAAAGAGTCCCTTGAAGGCCTGATTGTAGTCGATGTGCAGGCTGCTGTTGTTGTTGGTGGCTGCGGCCGCGGCGGCTGCTGCAGCGGCCAGTGGAGGCAGCAGCGCGTTCACATAGAGACTGCCCATGCTGGGCGAGCCGGCGCTGCTGGGCTGCTCCTTCTGCTCCTGCCCGTGCTGGCTCTGCATGTGTCGATCCAGCAGGAACTCCACGTGGAACGTCTCGGGGCACGAGGGACAGCGGAATTGACGCGCATGCGCCGCCAGATGGAAGTGCATCTCCAGTTCGGAGGCACAGACGGCGCGACAGAACATGCATTGCAATGTGCCGCCTGTGGGCGTGGCTGCTGTGGGCGTAGCACCACCAGAGGCAGCAGCAGCAGCACTGGCACCGCTGGCCAACTGATGCCTCGTCTTGACATGCACATGGAAGTCGGTGTCGTTGCGAAAGAGCTCCAGGCAGGCGCTGCAGCGCAGCAGCTTCGTCTCCTGCGAGTGGGAGCAGGCCAGATGCAGCTGCATGGCCATGCGATTCTCGCAGAGCTCCGCACAGATGCCGCACTTGAGCAGCGTCTGGACGTGCTCCTGATTCAGATGCTGTTGCAGCTCGTCGGCCTTGGCAAAGGCTTTGCCGCAGCTGGCGACGCTGCAGTTGAACTCGCTGCCCGCGATGAGAAAGTGCGCCACCACATGGCGCTCGAACTCGCTCTGCTCGGGCAGGCTGAGGCCGCAGTGTGGGCAGATCAGCTGCATGCCCTCGGCTATGTGACTCTTCAGATGATTGCGGAAGCTCTCGAAGTCGGGCAGGCCAGCGTTGCACTGATTGCAGAAGAAGATGCCCGGCGGCGCTGGTGGTGCAGGGGCAGCACCTACTGCTCCTGGTGGTGTCAGTGTGCGCCGCTTGTTGCTGCTCAGATCGGTGGGCACATCCTGCTCGGTTCTCTGTGGACTGTCCTGCTTGAGCTTGGGCAGCTCCATGGCCAGTCGGGGACTGAAGGTGCCCGCGGTGGCCAGTCGATTGAAGTGCTCGTAGTACGAGTTGGGGCTGCTCAGGCGATCCAAGTGTGTGGCCCGCATGTGCTGGAACAGGCCGGCAATGTTGTGGAACCTCATGGTGCAGTACTCGCAGCTCAGCTGGAAGCCATTGCCCGCTGCGCTGCTCTGCTCTGCTGCACTCCCCGCCTCCCCTGCGCCATTCCTCGCCTGCTCCCGCTCCCGCGACTCGTGCGCCAACTGCAGATGCGCATTCAGCTGCTCCAGGCTGGCGAACTCCGTCGCCTTGGGGCAGTAACTGCAGCGCAGCAGTTGCCCAGCATTGGGCGTTGCTGTCAGCGAGTTGGGCGTGGTCGTGGGCGTGCTGGGCACAGCTGAGCTTGAGCTTCCACGTGCCCGCTTGGGGGGAAACTCCAGGCGACTCGGGCTGCTGTCGGAGGCGAGGGCCAAAGCATAGCGTCGCTTGTGCAGGCTGCCGTTGGAGGAGATCGAGGCGGAGCCAGTCGATCGGGGACTGTAGTTGAGTGCGTTAGGGTTGCCACCTGCTGCCAGTATGGCAGCGTTCTTCTTGTGCTTCTGCATGTGCGATGTCAGGGCGGCGGCAGTGTTGTAGCCCCGGTTGCACATGCTGCACTGGAAGGGCTTCTGGATGTCGTGCGTCTTCATGTGGATCTTCAGGTGATCGCTGCAGGAGAGAGAGAAGGAGGAAGAGAGAGAGAGAGTGTGTTACAAGGCGGGTTTAAAAGGGTTAAGGGCTTTGGACTCTTGAAAGTCGTGACAGTTTGAGGTTATGTTGAATGTAAAGAGAAAAGTAATGGTAGTTGACAACCCTAGTGATCTAACTAAGTATTCAATGTTAGGAAAACCCTATATACAATACATCAATATGTTTAAAAAAGGGAAAATAAAGAAAACAGAGCGCGAGAGAGACCAAGAGAGAGAGAGAGAAAGTGTGTGCTAAGGTAAGAGGATTCTTTAGAGGCCATGTCAGTTTGAAGTTATGTATGTTAAACTTAATGGGAAGTGTGAAGGAAGTTGAAAACCCTATAGATTTATTTAAGTTTTCTTGAAAACACTGTTTTAAGAAAGATACAATGAGAGACAGTTTAATAGAGCTTATTATAAAAACAGGGTGTTTTTTCCAAGATAGAACAGTGAGAGATAGAGCGAGAAAGAGACAGAGGAAGCCGCAGAGAGAAAGAAAGAAAATGAAAAGAAAATAGGAGAAGCGACAAAGAATGTCAGGGAAAGAAAGAAAGAAAGAGAGAAAGACAAAGAGCGAGAGAGAGATAGAGAGAGAAATAGAGATGGAGAGAGATAGAGATAGAGAGAGACACATAAAAGCTGTACGACATTTATGGGCACAGACTGAAGAAGGGAGCTAGATAAAGACAGATAGAGGTAAAGAGCTCGGTGTAAGGGTAACCCTAGACAAACTAAGGTTCTCTAGACTGCACTGGGATAGAAAAAAGGTGCTAAGCAAATCACTTCTCCTAATGATGAATATTATTCATGCATTATAATGAGTTCCATGCTTTTTTTTTCTTTTTCTTTAAAAGAGTGCTAGCTAGACCTAAAAGAACTCTTATTACAATAGGTACCAGTCATTCGGACCACAGGTTGAGGATAACTTTAAGAGAAGGCAATACAAAAATAATAAGAGAAGAGAGTTTTCTACTAAGTAAAGCTTTAAGCTATGAACAAATATAAATAAAGTCAAGGAAGAATTTCAGATAGAAAATAAATAACATCTGGCACCCTTTCTTCTTTTGCTATTACTCCCACTTGCCACTTACCTTCTGGAGAAAGCCGCCTCACAGTGTGGGCACTTGTAGTTCCTCTCGTTGGTGTGCAGCTTCTTATGGCGATCCCGGGAGCGTTTGTGCTTGAACAGCTTGGCGCAGTACTCGCACTTGAAGGGCAAGTGCTCGGCGTGGCTCTGCAAGAAGAGAGAAGATGCACAATTAGAGCGGCAGTTCAAAGAGCAGAGAGAGAGGGAGAGTGAGATTGGGAGCGGGAGATCTGGCTGTGCCCCACAAGTGTTTGATCTCGGCGAGCGACTCTCCCGACTTGCTGACTAATCTCATTTGAAATTCTTAGAAGACGCGCCGTGTCGCACCGTGTCATCATCGTGTCCAGTTGCGATTCCTGGCCACAATTTATGGCTGCACTGCAGCCGTTGACTAAATCTCAATTTCTGTATCGCGAATCGCGAATCTTGAATCGCGAATCTCGAATCTGCATACCAGGGGATCGTCCCGTCCGGCGTGTTTCGTAGGTGGCTTCTGGGCACAACATTCATCTAAATGCGCAACGCGCAACCCTCGCTCCAACTGGCCAAAGGGGAGCACGCGCTGGAGCTGAGCAGGGAGCAGGGGAGTGGGCTGCAAACACACCCGCAACCGGTTTGCGTTTTGGGTTCTTTGGCGGTTGCCTTGCTGCGTCGGCGTCGGCAGCGGCAGCGGCGCAACGCTTTGATGTCGCGCGAAACACGACAAAAATTAGCCCATTTGTATGCAGCCCCCCAGCCCGAGTTGGCTTATTGCACAATATGAGCCAAGTTGGCCGAGTTGCCACTGATTCCAACTGAACTGAGCTGAGCTGAGTTCTCTGCTCTCGCTGTGCCGCGTGTTGGTTATGGTTTTTTAAACTGTCGCGCCAATCATCGGCGACATCATCAAGCTCATCAGCGAGACATCAGAGACATCCCTCGTACTCCCCGCGAGGATCAAAGACAGCGTCTGCTTGTTAGGCTGCGCGATAAGCATCCGCGCGGTAGTCCTGAACACGCCCAACATACAATTGGGCCAACGCAGTCGGTGACTGATGTCATGGGCGTTGTTGCCAAACAACAACAACAACAACAAAGAGAACAAGAACAGGATGTGAGAGAGCCAGAGAAGGGAAGAGCAAAAGGCAACCAGGACAGAACGGGCAAGTGGGAGAGAGCAGGAGACTGCTACGTGCAGATAAATATTTTAGAGTGCTACTGCACTTTTTTTATAAAGAGGCACTTGCATTCACTATATATCTGCATTATATATCTGATCATGGATAGAAAGCTATAACACTTGTTCAACTTGCAAAGAGAAGCCTTAGAAGTTTCTACGTCAGCTCTAAGTTATGTTGCACAGTTATTATTGATAAACTTGCTACATATGCAGCACAATATGTGCAATATTATATATATTCCTGAACAATGTATTGCTTTGAGCCGATTTCTTGCAGTTTATCTGGGCTCTCTAGTCTGCCCGAAATCGTTGCTCTTTTAAAGTATGCATTTAATATACTATTTATCTATATAATAATATATATACTCGTACTATAGACTGCATATCTATTTAAGTATATATAAATTCAAGGAAACTTATTGAGTGCAGTTTCTATTAGTTTTATCTTGTCTACTATTTTGTTTATCGTAGAAGATAAAACCCAATTTTAAATATATGTACTACCTCAACTTTTGAGTAAATCTTGGTCATCGTTTACGTCCTTTAATAGCTCTTGAGCGATGCTCATGCGACGGTTCTTTTGGTCAAAATTTAGCAAAAAATCGCCGAGCACGCAAGTCTTAAGTCGGATGATATATTGTTATATATATATATATATATCTGAATATACATTATTCACTGCGAATACTTTGCTACAACTTGATCTAACAAATTCTCTGACCTACTACCTTTACCACATTTAGCTTTTCCTTTCCATCTACACATTTTCCATTTGTATAATTACGTTTTCTATTTTAAAGTTCTTCCTACCCTTCTCCTTCCTTTCTTAACCCAATACAATTTTAATTTCCATTGATTTCTCAAAATCTAGAGCAACTCACCCACCAAACCACTGTCAATCAACCAGCTTCGCCTCCCCCAAGTGACACCCATAACCGCAACCCACTCAACCCTTGCCCCAATCTCACCCAGCGCTGGTAAGCGCCTTAGGCACTGTCAAGCGAGTAATTAACCCTTTAGACAAGTCAGGAGCACCCTCCACCCACCACCCTCCTCACTGTACTCACCTGAACGTGATGCTTCAAGTAACCGAGGCGCGGAAATGACTTATCACAGAACTGACACTGATAGGATCCGTCGCCTCGACTCTTAATGCCTTCGCCTGTCAACTTATCAAACTTGTGGCCTGCTCCGCCTCCGCCGGCAGAGGGTGTGCCTGCTCCTGCCACGCCCGCTTGCTTTGCCTCCTTATTGATTTTGCGCAACTTGTTGGCAATTTTCAGCGCCTGCTGATGATGATAATGATGATGATGATGATGATGCAAGGCGTGCCCGGGACGCTTGCCCACCTTGCTGGGCTCCCTGTCGCTGGGCTCAGGGTCGCCAGCCACTGCCGTGTCGCCATTCGCCTTGGACTCCTCCGTGGCGGCATCTTCGCCCAGCGGATGTGGATGTGACTGCTGCTGCTGCTGTTGTTGTTGTTGTTGCTGTGAGTTGGGCGTCAAAGTGCCGTCCGAGATGCTGGGCGAGTAGCTGGACGAGGTGTGCGTGCTGTACATGTCTGTAACGAGAAGGGGGGAGGAGGGGGGATGAGAGATGTCGGCAATTAAGATCATGTTGTGTCGTGTGGGCTGCGGCGTTACTCGCTGCATCCTTATTATCGCCGTGCGGCTTCTCTTTCAGTCTCTGTGACTAAGGCAGGAAATCAACGCCAACGGAGGCGGCGTCTATGCTCGGCTGGCAGTTGCCTCTTAATTCAATTAACATGCAACGTTTGGTGTTGCCTCCACCCCAGTGCAAGCGCAAGTGACCCAATCCCTGTGATCCCCTCTCCCTCTGCCTCCTCAGCCCCCTGCAAATGAGCCGCACGTTTGTTTCATGCAAACTAATTGCGCTCTTTGTACTTAAGAACATTTTAATTACAAGATCTGCCACTTGACGACGCGCCATGAGGGTCACAGTGCACTGAGAGAAATTAAGCAGCAGTTGCTCTCAATTGTCAGAGCTGGACTTAATTGTAAGTGGGGCATAAAAGAGATTGTTGAAGTTGAAGAACTTTAATTTTTGATTTCATTTTAATTAGCACTGAAATTTAACTCTGTTGTAATTTCTCTCAGTGCACACAACTACTTCGATCTAGTCGCTGCTCATCTATCACCACGCGCCAAGTGTCGTCGGGTTTTTTGGTTCACTTTCCGTTTTGGAAAACTTTAATTAAAGCTAATTGCGTCTGATCCGTCTGTATCTCTTGCTCTATCTGTTTGTTTTGGCTCAACTCTGCTCTCTTTCCCTCTCTCTTTGTCTGTCTGTCTCGCTCCCTGCCTGGCTTAAGTGTGGTCTAGCTAATTTTCTAGAGTTTTTCTCGCCTTTAATTAGGAAACATGGAAATAATGCGTCAGATTAATTGCCGGATTGAGAATTGTGAACTGTCTGTCTGTCTGTCTGTGTCAAATGTCAAGAACTTGGGTTCAAAGAAAGTCGCCTGCGATTTGAAATCTTCTTGAAGACATCGTCTGATTGAGTTGAACGGTCAAGAAGGGGTTGAACTGATTGCAGCTCACACTTTGAGGAGATTTATGAAGAGAGATTGATGGGGAGTTATCGAATTATTCCAAAAAGTTGGGAATTTTGTTTCACCTAGAGAAATTTAAATATTTGCATGTAAGATATTGCATAATGCTCATATTTATGATTCATATTATTTTTTAAAAATTTTAGAATTTTTCTGCATTTTTCAATACAAAACTTCATTTTTAGATGCTTAGAACTTATACGCCTTGAACATTATTTTTATTTTCTACTGCTTGCCGAAGATTTTGTTTCTTTGCAGTTTTTTTATTGTCCGATCGTTCTTATATTAGTTTATTATAATGGTGCAGCATTATTATATGTATATTACTGTTTTTGTATTGTATCTGGTTTATTTATAATATAAAAATATGTTATTTATTCCTACAAAAATTCTAATTAATGTAGATATACAGCTTCTTATACACAGCTTTCTTTCTAGCTGATTGTTCTATTAAAGTTATAGATTATAGCTTTGAGATCTGGATTATAGTTTTTAGATGTAAAAAAACTACAATATATATCTCTTAAACTATGGGACAAGCATAGTCGGATGGACATAACTAGTTCGACTTTCCTGTTGGAGATGAACCCTTCCTAATTTTTTTTTGCCAAAATGAACAGATCCTTTGCAAGGTTATAATTATCGCAACTTTAAGGTATTTTTTAGAGTACAGTACAAATCACCAAAGTCCAATCTTCCTTATATATAGTTTCTTATTATTCTTCAATAACTCCCATTCCTATTTACCGTTATTCGTAATCTCCTTCGTTGCCTGAATCTTTTCGATTAAATTCTCCAAACGCGAACTGGGACCGCGATACAACATCTTTAGAGCCATCATGGCATTGTCTTTGCTAGTTCCTATTGTTCAGTTAACACATTAAATATGCAACAAACAATTCACACTAGACACACACACTAAACACACACACACACGCACACACAGAGAGAGTGTGTGAGAAGTAAAGCTTTCTCAATTTATCTATAACCGAATGCGGCACATTGGAATTCTCCGCGGGGAATTCTCAATCAACACTGACGACACCAATCGACGCCAAAGGATCAGTTGTTGTTGTTGTTTGTCGCGAGATGAACGACGAGATGAGGGACGTCCAATTGCCGCGAGCACCAAAATGTGACTAAATCTGAGCCAAGAGCCAAGCGCCGTAGGAAACCCGAGCACAACACACAAACAACAAGGCGGCAGCAGCAGTGGCAGCAGAGGCAGCGCTGTCGCCGACGCCGCCACCGCAGGCTGAGCAACGGGCGTCAACGCCTATAAAAACAACAACAGCAACAACAACAAGAACAATGCGAGCACTTGGCGAACCAGTTTGCCGAGCGCATGCGTGTCTGTGTGTGTGTGCTCGTGAGTTGTGTGTACGAGTGTGCATGTGTGTGTGTGTGTTGGTGCGTGGCTTGCCTGTTGGGATTCTCCTCGACCCAAAGCTTTAGGCGTCGGCGTCGCTGCCGCGCTGCAGCTGGCAAATGAGAAGCAGCAACGACAACGACAGCAACAACAACAACAACATTAAATGGCGCCCCGTACACGAAGCCGAAACGCAGCCATGCGTGAGCAAGCGAGAGAGCGAGCGAGCGCACAAATGAGAGAGAGTCAGTTGAAGAGGGAGAGCACAAGCAAGTGTGTGCATGTATTGGTGCGTGTGTGTGTGAGTGCTGTTTATGTACTACAGGCAAAAGGCGGAGCATGGGAGCCCCTGTGGTGAAGCTGTCACATTGGGCGTTCATTTCGCTGGTGGCAGAGGCGCAACGGAGCAGGGGCAGGGGGGGGGGGGAAGGTAACAATTTGTTAATTTGTTGACGAGTGGAGGGAGGCAACTTTGTGCAGAGTCGGGTATTTTATATTTTATTCACGAAACCTGAAAATGCAAATTAGGCAAATGTCGTCAGCTGAAGCTGACGATGAGAGGCTTTTCGAAAGTTTTTCTGTCTTTCGAAGGTTTTTTTGACATTAGAAAATGGCCTGAAGCAGTTTGTAGTTGTAATTTTCTAGTGGTTTAAATGGTATTTCGTGAAATAAAACTAAGTTTAATTGCAATACTAATTTTTCCAGGAGCAGTTACTAGGCGTGTGAAGGATGTGCGTTACACAAGGGCCCCAGTATGCCAGGGGCTCCGTGCAACGAAAAAAAAAAAAAAAAAGAATATATATTTTGTGGAGTCTAGCACTCCTTCTGCGAAGTACATTGGGACAAGATTGATTGCATAGATTAGAAATTTTATTATTATGAAACAGTGAATAGAAGCGCCCTAAGCATAGAAAAAATAATTTAAAAGAACTAATGATGCAAACAGAAAATAAAAAAAATAGACATGTTATTAACATTTAGTTTCCTCATTTTGTGTAGTGTTTAATTTAACTATGGTGCCCTACACTTTTGCACAAAGACCCTCGAGAACGTTCCTTTGGCACTGTTAATCTTGTTATCACACTTAATCGAAGTGATTTAAAGTGTAGCTATGTACTGAATTTAAAGCTTATATAAGTTTTTTAGTTAAATGAAAATCCTTTTATTGAAATTTAAATGTGTAACAAAGTAAGCATGTTGTGTACCGTTTATTTTATAAAGAAAATCTTTTTTTGCTAAGAAAAACTTATTTATTTATTCATAGAGATAAACAATCAAAGAAGTTTTTTTTTATGTATTTTCAGTAAAAAAAAAAATAAAACATATTTCGTATGCAACCTCTCAACTGATTTTTACAAAATTGAATCAGTTTAAATGTAAATAACAAATGTTATTGACATATAAAGAATGTCAAATAATTTCAAAACGAAATGTAACTTATGTTTGCCCTTCCCCGAACCTATTTGCAGACCGCAGTCACGAGCTCCCATCACAATTGACAGTTGTCCCTACGTAAATTAGCTTTAAAAGCCAACGTTTCAGCTGGGCTGTCAATAAACTGGCTAAAACCAGAATAAAAATCAAAATTGACACAAAATGGCCAAAATGGGAAAATAACCAAAAAGGCAGAGGTAGCAGCAGCAAAAAGCCAGAAAAAGGCAGCGGCGAACACGTTTAAGCCATTAGCGTTAAGAGACGCAAATGTCGCCCGTCAATGCGGCAGAGGCACATTGTGGTCGAGAGGCAGAGGTCGAGGAGGAGAGGACAGAGAGGTTGGCAAAAATAAGCGCAGGACAGTCTGCAGGATGCACCACTAAAAGCCAAATTAATTATGCATGCAGTGTGCCCCAACAACAGCAACAACAACCACAACTCTTCTCGTTGCTTTTCTTTTTTTGTGGCCTGTCAACAACAGGCAACCGCACGCCCACAAGCCCCACGCCCCCTTGGCAGCGCTTCTTCCCCTGCTCCTCTACCCCTTCCTCTGCTCACTTTTTGGAAAACTATAAAAGCAATTAAAAAATCACTTTACAAATTAGCAGCACTTGCTGTGTATTTTTTTTCTTCCCATCACTCTCTGCCATTGGACACTGTGCGTCGACCAATGGCGTCGCTTCGCTGGCTCTGCCAACGCATGCGTCGCTGCGCAGAGCGAGACAGCGAGACTGTATGTGCGCTGCTCTGTCGCTTATTTACTGAGCAGCCGTTGGGCAACTCGTCGTCGTCGTTGCTGTCGTCGTCGCCTCTGCTCGCTCTCTATTGACAGCGCTGTCGATTTCGGATTTGTTTTTGTTTCTTTCTGTATTTCGCCTTGTTTAATTGCAGCTTTCGCTGCGCTAATTGCGGTTATGTGTTGCGCTGTTGCTGCTACCGTTTTGTGTTGTTGTTACTGTTGTTGTTGTTGTAGTTGGTGTTTGCGTGTGCGCGAGTTTGTCGTTTGAGTCTTTGGTTTGAGGTTAGGAGAGGTTTGATATAATATTGTATAAATAAAATATATTAAAATTAAATGAATAAAGCTGAATATAAATATTGATTGAAATTGTTATTGAAATATTTATAAGAAATATTGTTATGCAGCTAAGGCGCATTTTTAACTTATTTTATTGAATGATTAATAAACAAAAAACCTTAAGGGAGTCTCTTCGTTAGTTTGACTATGCAATGTTGCGTGAAAAAAGAAGCCTTCTGGGGTTAAATGAATTTTATTTAGATAATTAAGAGTATTTTCTGTTTAATAATAATAATAACAATAATAATTGTTTAATAATAACATGAATAATAATAATAATAATAATAACAATAATTAATAAACTACTCAGTGAACATTTTGTCTAACTTTCTGTTGTTGAAAATAGCCAAACACATAGATCTAAGATTGTTATAAAAGCTAAAGACACCAAATTTGGCATGAAGGTTGCTGTATTTCCTGTCAAATTTTGAATATCACGTCCAGCGAATCAATTATTTAATACTTCAATTCAATCTATAAGGGACGTATAGAAGATACTGCTTTCCGACATATGTACTTAGTTGTCCTGTTTATCTAGCTTTATTCAAAATTTAAATCCGATTGACCCCTGAACAAAGAAGTTATTTAAGTCAAGTCGGACGAGCCCGTTTCGTTTTCTCGTTTTTCTACAATTAGTATTTGTTAATTACTAAGTACGATATATATTCCCTTAAACCCTTCCATTCACCACAATAACCCAAATCAACTTAATTTGATATTTCAAATACCGAGAATTGCTGCCAAGTCTCATTTAAATATCAATTAAAAAACTCAACCAATTGGCCAAAAGTCAATTTTCGTTTTTCAATTGCAAAGTAACCCACAGAGTTCATTAAAAATTAAGTTAGCGATTTCAGACACAAGAACCCAAAAAGCAATTAAAGTTAATTTGATGCTGATCAATTTTTAATGTTTTCATCTCTGACGAAAACTTGGAAAAATGTCAAAACATTGAAAATAATTCTTGTCTCCCCCCAGAGAGAAAAGATTTTCCACTAATTGCAACAAGAAAATGTTCAAATCAAACAGGGATAATTGTGCTTTTCCAACTAAGCGTTTTTCAGTGTAGTACAAGAGAAAGAGACGAGACAAATTTCGGGAACTGTTGACAAAAATCAAGTTTCCAGCTTAAAAATGCAAAAGTTTTTCTCGTCTCCTGCGTGGTTGGACCTTTCTCTTGCTTTGATTGTTGTTGTTTCACTGTCTCTGTCTCCGTCTCTGTGTTAATTACGTTTGAGTGACAGTTTTGTGACAGTCGCTGGCAGAGAGACCACCAGAAAAGGGGTGGGGGGAGGCTGTGCTGCTTTTTCCAGGGGTTTGTGTGGTGGGTGTGAAAGGGTGTTCGCAGCAGGTAGAGTGCGCCCTGGCAGAGGCTTTGGTTCTTTTTACTGATACCCTGCAGGGGAGTGGGAACTGTTGTTGAAAGGGTGTACAGGGTATACGATTATTTCAAAGTGTTTACTATGATCCTCTTTGTACTCAATTCGAAATAAAGGGTGAGCGATTTTTATCCTTTTTCTCTTCACACTTTTCTTAATTAATTTTCTCTGTGCATTGTCACTTGATTTATATATTTATTTAAATACAATAATCTATATAAATATATTAAATAATCTCCTCTTATATGTTAAATATATTTTATATATATATATATATATGTATATACACTCTCCCTCTTATAGGGTATCTATTGCGTCGCATACCGCTCACCTTCTGCACTTCCGCTGTGATTTCTGTGCATATTTAATGCGCGGCTAATGTGACGCCAAAAACTTTGACTTTGACTGAGATTTGTTGGTCAGCGGCACAGCAGGCGCTGCCTGGCAGGGACCTGTGCCCCCTCCTATCTCTTCCTGCGCCACCTGTCAGCCTGGCCGGGAGCACATACATGCATATGTTGACAGGCAAAGGGTTTTTCCAGCCAACTGACCCCGCAGTCCATGCATAATAGATAAATTATAAAAATAAGCACAACACATGCGATAAGTGGGTGGATAAGCGAGGGGGGAATGGGGGATGGGGAACGTGGGAACCGTCAGCAACCTGTCAGCCCATTGTCCTTCAGCGCAAGTGTCCTTTTGTTGCGGGCCCGACGCGAAGAGCGCATTTTAAATTGGCCATTTCTATTGCCATTTGCAGAAGAGTCACTCAAATTGTCACTTTGAAGTCTGACAAGTCCCGGACAATCACAAGGTCCGCATGAATTAATGCATGCGCATGTGTCTCTGTAGACTTTAGATACCCGGTGTCCCCCCTCCCCCCTTATACAGACTCCTTTCTCCTTATTCCTTTTGCCTTTAACTGCACAATTAATCAGACACATTTAATTAGAGGCTGGAAAAAAGGTTCATTTTTTGGTAAAGTTCTCGAGTATTAAGAGCGCATTAGGTAATGCGAGATGGAATAAAATAATCATAACCTGCACTCTTAACTTATGTATGCCCCTCTACCTTCTACCAACTACAAATGTAGCAGTACCAGAGGTAGCAACACCCTTCTGCCTGGCTGACCCCAAAGGCATCTAACAATTTCTTGGCCATAAATGATGTAATGGAGCATGTATGACATACTAGTAAATATTGACTAGATATAATATTATATTATAGTAAAGTTTACGATCATAGTTCTCGTGACGAGGCCCTTCAAAGGTTCTCCGGTACTGCTCTGCTTATTAGTTAAATGCCAACGAACTGCTGTCCGAAATGAAGGCAATAAAACGATTTTACGTTTATTATCAACATCATCTCGCTGGCAAAACTACCGTGTGGGCTCGTAAACCCAGTTTCGCCAGCCAGAGAGAGAGAGAAGGAGAGGTACAGCCAGCAGCGACCCCTTTTCGCTGGGGTTCAGTTCCGTTATGGACGGCACTTGAAACGCACTTCAAGTTCTAGTTTCCGTCTTCCGCGAAAGAACGTGAGAGAGAGAGGGTGTGAGGAGGAGGCAGATACCTATCAGTGGACCGGAATCGCCGAAGCACAAAAGACATCGGATGTGGCAATCGGACATGTTAATCTGTTGCTGGATTACCTTCTCTCCCTCTCCCTCTCTGGCTCTGGCAATGCATTTCAATTACGCGCACTTCAGAGCCCGCTGCGGACGCGTGCGACAGCTGCCCCAAGACCAAACGGTTAACCACAAGCTTGCAGCACGTGCCACACAGCGCAGCCACAAAGCTAGTTGGGCAGCAGAGCAGGAGGAGGAGAGAAAAGGAGAGAAAGGCCAAGCAGGGCGGAGGCTCCACTCTGCGGTTGACAGGTGCGAAAGTCAATTATGGACAGTCAGTCAAGCCGAAATCAAACCAAGTGCAGCAAACCCTCGAAAATCGACTAGCTCGCCCTCGAACCCTTTTCAAGCGGAGACAGGAGACGGAGGGCGTAACCGCTTGCCACCGCAGGACGCACCCGACGCGTCGCGACGCTTCGTGACGCCAGGCGCATCATTAGTTCCTGACAGTCGATCAAGATCGCCTTCAACGCCTCGTCAACAACAGCGAGAGTATTATCAATGAGTCGAACTGGCTGTCGATCTACCTGTTAGGCTGCCCCCTTCCCTGCTCACGCTCTCCCCTTCCCTTGCTCTCCCTCTCGCCTGCGATGCCTTCGCCCTGATTGAGTCTCCAGTTCGTCTTCATTTTTCATTGAGACTTTGACGCAATTTACTCGCTGTGTGCAGCCTTATTAGGGATCATCATTATCCTGCTTCGTGACTTGACAGATTCACTCTCCCTCCTGTCTTCCTTCTTCTCCTTCTTCTCCTGCTTCTCTCTGAGTGCTGCGCTGGCAATCTGATTAGCTCTGCGATCCTAATTATTGTTTTGGTAACTTATATTAAGTGACTGTCGAGTGTTTTGAAGTGCGCACAGTTGGGCACCAGACTGAGTCGACCAAAGTGAGGTTAGGGTTGACCGAATGTGAGGTTATGTCGGGTAGAGGTATTGCCAGTTGAGTACCCCCTTACTTGGTACTTCCTCCGCCCTTACTTTGGCACTTTCTCCACTCATAAATATAACAGCCTTATATCCTGTACTGGACCTTTTCTTCGCCCACTTCCTGTTGGAGCTCTCTCCACACTATGCAAATAACATCGCAAGTCACCCTCAAACTACACCTGCAAGGCGTAAGATTTACGCCGGATACATAACATAACAATAAGTCCAAATTAAATCCTTTAAGTCCGTAACGGGGCAACATTTCAGCGTGTATTTCATTTAAATTACCCGAAATTTATCTTCGAATAAGAAACAGAATGAAGAGAGAGAGACAATGGGTGAGAAGATGTAGGAAGATGAAGGAAGATGTGGTATGCGAATACGCATATGTGTGAGGAAGGGATAGCTGGAGCTGCAAGGCTGGAAGGGAGCTTTGCTGGTTAAAGGGAGCTTCACGGGTTGAAGGGAGCTCCATGGGTTGAAAGGAGCTCCATGGCTTGCGGGACGTAACAGGGGTTGCGGCAGGTTCAAGTGTTGGGAGGGTGGCTTCGCTTGTTTCAGGCTGGTGGCGAAGTGGTTCTCCTGGGAGTGGGCCGCGCGAAATTGTGCCTTGGAGTCGCATAAGACGTGCAACGGCGAAAGTGGCACCAAAAGTATGCACATGGGAGCCACCAAAAGTGGGCGGCGAGTGTGCGCTGGGTGTGGCACACACACACACACACTCACACTCAATTGGTTTATGTGTGTGTGTGTGCGTCGTAAAACGTGTGCGCAGCGTTTTTATGCGATGAAATGAAACGTCTTCGCGAAAAAGAAAAGGCAAGTTCCGGAACACCGGACAGAGCTGCGTCCTCCTTCGCGGACGGAACTGGTGCAAAGTTGCCTGGCAACACCTAACGGCACATAAATCATGCAGAAGGTGGCAACAGGAGGAGCGCTGCACTGGCAGCAGAACGTCGGGGCGTGTCATAACTTTTGGCTGGCTCGCCAATTCCCTGGCGACTCGCCTGGACTCGCGGGAAACAGACGGCGAAAACTTGCCAAAGAAAATGTTGTTGGGAAAAAACACTGCAGCTGACAGGGCGACGAGTGCAGCTGCCACGCCTCCACATCCCCCGCGTCGAGCAGGAGCAACTTTTTTGCACTTTGTTTAGCTTTGGTGTCAAGGCGTTTTTCCACCTGAGATTGCAAAGTTTTTCGCATAGTTTGCCGACTTTTCCCACAGTTTGTCGGATAATAATTCTGTGCTGGGCCAGACAGGGAAGGGCTCCACCAGATATAGCTATATAGATACGGATGTGGAGCGCGCTGTGCTCAGCTCAGCTCTGACCCAATTAAAGACTCTGCACGGCGCTGCGGCTTTTCGAGTGATCTCCGTGCGGAAACGTGATCTCGGCCCTTGCGAACGGTTCATTAACCGTGCAGCGAAGCCAACCAGTTTTCCCAAAAGAGAGCAAGACAGACGAGAGAGAGAGGGAGAGGGAGAGAAAGAGATACAGATCTGAATGTAAAGCAATTTGTGTTGATTTCTCGAGAAAGCAACGGACAAGCTCAAACTGTGTGTGAGAATTGGCACTTTAAGTGCGCATCTTGAGGTTTAGGCACAATTAAGATGAGCTGCGCAGAAATGGTATACCCTCTACAAGACGGGTATGCTAACTAGCATGGATTGTAGGAGCTTTTAGTGGGAAGTATAGAGAAGAAATTAAGCAACTGCCATATAAGTTCTTAGCTGTCTGCTGAGGTATGTTTAGCTCTACTTTATCTCTACTTTATACTCTCTACTTTAATATATATACATCTCTTTTATACTACATACATCTCTACTACACCATATACATCTCCTCTGCCTATATATACCATAAACTAAAGTACCTCCATCTCCTTCCCCACTCACATCTGTGCTTTAAGTGTATTTAGCAGTTTCAAAACTAAAACCCCTTTTTTTCAGAGACAGCAATTATTTATGGGCTTGGATGTTGGACATGTGAGGCGCAACGGTTGCTCGTTGTCTTCGTTGTCGTTGTTGTTGTTATTGTTGTTGTAGGTTGTTTGTCTTGTAAGACAAATGTGTAATTAATTGCGTCGCATCAAAAGGAAACTTGAAACGGAACTAACTAACTATTTGCATACTCCGTGTCAGTTTTTAAAAGAGACAACTCCAACTAGAGATCCAACTCTGCCTCCAACTACAACTACAACTACAACTAGCCAACTACTTGGGAAACCAAGTGCCGCTGCCTCTCTCCCTGTGCCGCCCTGCCTTGCACATACACGTGCTATTAATAAATCAAAAGGACAAGCTGAGAATCCGCTCGGAAGTCCAAGGCAAACGCAAAGGCAAACAAATGAAATGACTTGGGCAAACTTTCACAAAGAGCCCAAGGATATGCTGCCTGCCCACCCTCTCCCTGCCGCCCTGCCTCGCTGAGATGCTGCCAGGACCTTGCTCACTCCATTTGCAGCGCCATCTCCGCTTTTGGTCTGCAACTAATTGCATTTCATTGCATACATTTAGGCGCCGCAGCAGCTGCAATCCTTGCTGGAAGCAGCTGCAGCTTTCTCTCTGCAAAACTCATCGCCAGCCGTAAAACGTTTCAAAATTGCGTCCAAATAGCCTTGCAACCGTCGAGATTTCCATGGAGCCAGTCAAGCACGGGGCGGGAGCAGCTCACAAGTGTCCAGGCAGCAGCTCAACCCTTGGAGAGAGACTCAACACAGTGCAGGAGTGGGGGGGTGGCTAGTCTTGAGACTGCCCAAGTGTCGAGCGCGGCATGCGGTGGCTTAACTAAGTGTGTGCACTGCGAGAAATTGCTGTGCATGTTTAAAAAGTTGATGTAGCTGGAGGAGCTATTGGCATTGAAGGGGAGTGGACAGTAGAAATAGAAAAGAAGATAAAGTAAGTGCAAACAAGTTAATGGAAGAAGACAATTGGCAATCGAGATTGTTAGATAACTTTCAAAAAGTATAAGACAGTGTAGAAGTAGTAGTGGTTGTAATAGTAGTAGTAAAAGTAGTAGTAGTAGTAGTAGCAAAAGTAGTAGTAGTAGTAGTAGTAATAGTAAAAGGAGTAGTAGTAGTAGAAGTACTAGCAGTAAAAGAAGTAAAGGTAGGAGTAGTAGAAATTAGTAGTAGAAGTAGTTGTAGTAGTACTAGCAGTAAAAGAAGTAAAGGTAGGAGTAGTAGAAATTAGTAGTAGAAGTAGTTGTATTAGTACTAGTGGTAATAGTAGTAGTTGTAGTAGAAATAGTAGTAGTAGTAGTAGTAGTAGTAGTAGTAGTAGTAGAAATAGTAGGAGTAGTAGTAGATATAGTAGTAGTAGTAGTAGAAATAGTAGTATTTGTAGTAGAAATAGTAGTAGTAGTAGTAGAAATAGTAGTAGTAGTAGTAGTAGTAGTAGTAGAAATAGTAGTAGTAGAAGTAGTAGAAATAGTAGGAGTAGTAGTAGAAATAGTAGTAGTAGTAGTAGAAATAGTAGGAGTAGTAGTAGAAATAGTAGTAGTAGTAGTAGAAATAGTAGTAGTTGTAGTAGAAATAGTAGTAGTAGTGGTAGTAGAAATAGTAGCAGTAGTAGGAGAAGTAGTTGAAGTAGTAGAAATAGTGGTAGTAGTAGGAGTAGTAGTTGAAGTAGTGAAATTAGTAGTATTAATACAAATTCTTTAGTAGAAGTAGTAGAATACTTTAGAAGTAGAAGAAGTAGCAACCGTTAAGTAATTGTAGTGCCACCAATTTTTGGAAGTAGTATAAGTATAAGTAGTAGAAGAAGTAATAGTAGACGCAGAACTCTTTGCAGTATCTTGTAATTGTATTACACGAATTTGTAATGCCCGGAGTATGATAAATATTTAAATATACCAAAAAAGAAATAGAAAGGTGAATATAAGAGTAGTTATAGACCATTAAGTCAATGGATTTGATGAAGTGAAGAATAATGAAGCCGTGCAAGCCCAACCCCAATGCTGACTCCACTTTCTCGCAGTGCTGTGAAAGCATAAGGAAAGCTAGCGAAGGCATTAAACCAGCGCCAGTTCAGTCGACCAAGTTGAGTGTGAATGAATGTGAGTGTGAATGGGCAGTGGGCGGGCAGAAGGGGGAGGGGAGGGGCAAGAACTGAAGCCGAGGCAAGGACAACGTTGAAGTGAAACAAAAAGCACAAGCAAGGAAGTCTGCGGCAAAAAAGTGGCAGGAAGTGCTGCTGCTGCCTGCCAAGTGGAGAACAGGAAAGCGAGCTGCCAAGGCAGGAGAGGAAGAGAGAGAGGGTGGGAAGGGGAAGGGGGAGAGAGTGAAGGAATAACGCCACAAAACGAAACAAATAACACAGAAAAAGCATACGAAATGGCACTAGAGAGAAATGTGGCTGGAGAATGGGAACTGTACGAGCTGGGAGGGGAGGAGGGAGGAGGGGAGTAAGAGATTGGGTCATATTGTGGCCATAGCTCATGATGTGTCTGTCCCGCTGTCCCGCTGTACCCCTCTGGCAGCGCATGCCACGCTGCTGTTCGACAGCTCGTAAATGGCAACGAGGATGTATGTGGCGAAAGTGAAGTGGCAACTGCCAGCGGACTAGGAGGCTGAAGAAGTGCGGGGAGGGGAAAGCGGGTACAGGGGTCAGGGATCGTAGGGGGGTCGTAGGGGTAGCCAGCTTGGTGTTGATTGCTGTTTGGGGTTTTTAAAACGTAGTTAGGCCACAGCTCGGGCACCGCCGCCAGACGAAACGACACCCGCGGCACAGGTGTAGGGCACCCCGGAGTGTCGTCTCCGGCAGCCCGGATAACACCCTGTACGGCAATTTTCGATGCTCCACGCAGCAGCAGCTGTGGCAGCAGCAGTTGCTCCTTCTCATACGTGTGACAGGATCAGAGGACATGGCACTCACCTGAGTAGAAGCTGTCCAGGCTGTGCAGCTCCTCGTCGTCATCGTACTCCTCGTCGCCACTGAGGCTGAGCAAATCATCGATGTCCTCGTCATCCTCATCTTCCTCTTGCTCCTCCTCTGCCTCTTCTTGCTGCTGCAAGTCATCATCCGCTGGCTCCATGGCTTCATCAATGTGCTGCATAGCTGTGGAATGGAAGAAGAAGAAGCAGAAGATGAAGAGAAGGTGAACCAAGACGCACACATAGTTAGTTCTTCTTCTTGCGCTACGGCTGCATACTCAACGTGGCACGTTGTGCTGCATGCCACGTCCCCAGGTGCATGGAATTTTGATTATGCTAAGCCCTCGGGTGCCATAATTCCAAGCCCAGCTGACCCCCCAAGCTCACTGCCAAATCTCTCCTCGACCTCCTCCTCCTCCTTGCCTCCTACCCCGCTCCCTGCTCGAAGAGAGTCGTAAGAGAAGAAGTGGCAAGTGCGCAGGCGTCGCCGAAGAGCAGCCAAAGAGCGCAGCTTGTTTTGGTTTCGCCAATTGTCTCTCTTCTGTTTCCTCTCTCTCTCTTTCTCTCCCCCTCTCTCTCTTTATGCTTTTCCCTAGTCCTACTAGAAACAGCTGTTGGCAAAGCCAAACACGTGTTTCCACAGCCTGCTAAGCCGAAGAAGGGGGAGTGGGCAGGGGAAGAAGGCAAGTTTCTTTGCGAATTTGTCGGCGTCTGCACTCGCATTACTCATACGCAATGTTTGACGCGTCTTCGTCTGGACAATCCGCTGTGTTTTGGCTAGGTGTACAGTTGGGGGAGTGAAGGGAGATAAGTGTGATTGTGTGTATGTATGTGTGTGCGTATGTGTGTCTGTCTCTGTCTGTGTCTCAGTCTCGTCTGGCAAAGGAATTCTAGGAAATTTCATATTTGTGCTGAACTAAAGAATGAAGTAGAAAGTTTCATTGCTGTTATTGAAGATATAGAAATATAGATGGATATAGATAAATGAATATAGATGTAAATAAATATAGACATATGTACCATGGTTAGTGAACTGCATACTGTAACTTATAGAGATGGTTAATATACTTTAAGCAACAGTATCTTAAACATAATTTCAATTTTCTTTCAAGGCACTTTTAAACAAATTCAAAGATGTTTAGGTTTCGATTTTTGATATTTTAAATAGGTGTAGCTAAATATAACTTTACAGAGACACGTATTACATATGCATATTTAATATATTTTATATATAGTCTTATTATTTATAAATATTATACGTGCAGTTCTCAGCTATAGAAAAAGCTAGACACGCCACATTTGTGTTGTAGCTTCCTCTGTCTCTCACACGTTGATCAAGTTTGATGCAAATATTACATTGAATATCAATAATCAAGAATTTAAAGTCAATTTTCAAATGTCAAATAAAAGATATAACTAACTGCATTCAAAATATACATTAAGGTAAATAGAATCTCAACCGTTCCTCAAAAGTTCAATTCAATCGAATAATAAACATAGAATTCATTTAAGTCTGAAACTGTAGCTTTTCTTTCTGGTTGAAATTTTATATTACATTATAAACATAATTAATTTTAAACTTCTTAGCTCTACCCTGCACTCTTTAATTTTACGACAAATAAACCCAAATGTTGCCCAACCATTCCAGCTTGATTTGCTGCACTAAAACGTTGACATTACATGCCTCTCCCACTTGCATTCACCCCACACTAATGATAGATACATAGTAGGTCGAAATGTAGCCCAATAAGTTCGTTATGCCAAATCACAATCTGGCTCGTAAACCAAGTAGTAGTTAGTTTATCTATCTCCTTCTATCCTTCTCCCAAACCAACTCACCATCAATCTACCTTCCCATCAACCTATCCTACCGTAAACCTCATCAACCATCAACCTACTTATCCATCTCCAACTGCATTTCGACCTATTCGCGCAACCTTTTTATTAGTTTCTAATGACAAAATGAAATTTCGCTGCTGCCTCCAAAAAACCAAGGAAGCAAGAGGGGAGGAGTGCGAGGGGAGAGGTTGAGTGTCAAACGAACTGCAACATTCTAAGCGCCAGTTGCGAACGTTGGGGGCATTTCTTTGATGACTCCCGATGATCCTGGCGAGCGATGTCGACGTTGGTGGCGACGTTTTCACGATGTGCTTTTATGCCACTTTGCATACGCGCGCGCATAACCCTGAAAGCAGGCAGAGGCACGGGGAGTAGGGGGGTGTGGCAGCTCATAGAAATGATGCCACACGTCCAATAATCCTTGTCCTGCAGCTGGGGAATACTTCATCAGCGGAAACAAAATTTTACGAATTTCTCTTGCAGTGCGCGGCCGCGTTTGTGTGTGTGTGTGTGCTAGTTGTGTGTCTGTGTGTGTGTGTAGCTGTTGCACGTGACGCCAGACGCCATCTAGCGGCCGGCAACAGCCACATGGACAAGTTTTAACATGCCAAAAACGCAATGCAAGTGCCACGTTCGCCCGCCGATGAGCCAACTGGCGACTTTGACACGCCGCCGTCGCGAGGCACCCTCTCTGCCCCCTTGAACCCCCTATCCCCCTCTCTCTCTGTCTATCTCTTGCTGTCTCTCTGATGATGGTGATTATTCAACATGCGCTCTATGGGGAGCCGTATGGCCGTACTCCCCCTGCCCCTTGTCTCCTCCATCAACGCCGCGCGTTGTCTTCTTTGCTACTAGCTTACACTCGCTGCACTGAGAGAAATTTGTGAGGCAGTTGGTAGTATAGGTTGCCTGAGAAGGCATTTTAAATGGGTTTACTGCATAATTGTGGTATTTATTTGATATTTATTTTAAGATTTTAATTGGACAGAGCTCATTGATTTAGGTCTGTTAGTTTTCCCGTTGCATTTTCTATCTGTTTGTCTGTATGAACGCACTAATCTCAGCTATTATTGAAGCTAGGTACACCAAATTTGATATGGGAGTTCTTTAATACCCTGCGCAGATACACTTTAATTTAAATGCAGCCTGCCATTCCCCCCTCTCCCGCAAATCAGCAATTTAATATGTAAATTCAATTTTTAGGCGACCTATAAAAGTAAGAACATGTTGAGTTTGATATCTACTTAGCTGACAGATTTTTTTAACGTTCCTCCAAATTTCAACCTGATTGGATCATAAACACAGAAGTTATTCAAGTCCTAGTAGTCACCCTAGAAATGAACTTGGAACAACTAATGAAAATTATCATGAACTTCGATTAAATTTATAATTATTTACTTAAAAACTCTCCTAAGTATCTATAGTTGAATATACACACATCTGGGAAATATGAGGACTATATCTATAATATGTGTATATATAGGAGTATAATGTCTTTCAATGCGAATCTGTGCTGAATTATGTCTAGTTAGCCCCATTCTCGCAGTGTATCTCTTTCTCCATGGCACTTGTGCTCTCTCAGTCTTTCAATCTGCCTGTCTTGCTCTTTCCTTCTCTGTCCCCTTCTCTGTCCCCCTCTCTCTCTCTCTCTCTCTCTGTCTCTGTTCTCCATCTCTTTCTCTCCCGTTCAGTCACATCAAAATTGGCTTTCGTCGAATTGTTGCTTTGAGTTTTGCAAATTTTTCGACACCGCACACCGACGCTCATTGCGTTTTTATGGGTGGTGAGGGAGGCTAGCGGGGGGAGGGATAAGACTAGCGGATAGTAGAGCATGTGAGGCAGGGCAAGGCAGAGCAGGGGGGGTGGAGGTAGTTGCCAGCTTTGGGTTGCATTCATCAGTATCGACAGCATCGCCTGGCTAATTTTATGGCTCACATCTTGCGCGCTCGTCATGTTAATGAAGCAACTGTGTGTGCGACCGTGTGTGTGTGCGAGAGTGTGTGTATGTGTCCGAGAGCATGTGTGTGTGAGCTCATAAATCGAACGAAATTTGCATATGTTGGCAGCGCCATCTTGTGGCCATTAGACGCGAGACGAGGCGCGTTTTTTGTGCTGCGCGCTTTGATGTTGCAGTTGCCTCTGCTGCTGCAGCTGCTGCTGTTGTTGTTGCTGATTATGCTGGCTTTGGGCGGCAGTGCCACGCCCACACGTGACCAGCAGCCAGAACACTCGAGCAAATTTCCCCAAGCGATGCCTACGACAGGCTGCAGCAGCAAAGGTTCCACTCTCCCTCTTCATCTCCGTCTCCAACTGCAA
This sequence comes from Zaprionus africanus, assembly GCA_018151435.1. Lineage (NCBI taxonomy): Eukaryota > Metazoa > Arthropoda > Insecta > Diptera > Drosophilidae > Zaprionus > Zaprionus africanus. The sequence goes on from JAECXB010000118.1 coordinate 12,040,122, forward strand.
CTGCAGCACGAGGCGCAGTCCGAACGCCACTTGGACACTCCGGGCAGGAGGGGAGGCAGGCGGGCAGGCAGAGTTCGGCCACACTGCGCCAGCGCGCCAGTCCCGTGGGAGCAGCTGAGCAGCGGCCGCCGACTGCGCCACCCAAGGGAGCCAGCCGTAGGGAGGAGCGAGCACAGAAAGAGAGAGAGAGTGCGGGAGAGAGGGAGGCAGCGCGGAAAGAGATTGCCAGAGTGGGAGCTGGAGACGAGCTTTGCTCGCTGGGACGACGCTTAATTCGATTCGTTTGCCAGTGTCGTCTGCAGCTGCTCCCCTCTCCACCTCCTCCTCCCTCCTCTTCCCATGGCTTCACATTGCCAGAGTCCGCGGGGAATTGTTGCGCAAATGCTTTTTGTGTGTTTCTGTTTGAGAATTATTGCAAGCAAAATAAAAAGGCAAATGTGAGACGATATCTGCAGTTATCTATAGCTATCGCATTATATACATACGTATCTATATCGTATATATATGGCTGGCTACAAAAACAAGACAGATCTGTAAGCGCATTCCCAGGAGAGCTGCTTGGGCAGAGAGATGTCCTTTATTGCAGTCGATAAATAAGTTTTACTCTGTAACGCAAGCAATTGCATTAACTGTAATCGATATCGATATCGATACTACTCACTAACACTAACTGCTAAGTGCAATTAATCGTTAACAATAAATACACACGACGTATTTATCGATTATATCGAAAACTATAAGTTACAGAAGTCACTAAAATTAATGTTATCGATTGTTCGCAAATCGATAATTGTACAAGTCCACGAAGGGCGCCCCTGTAAGTGCTATGTTTACTGATAGGCAACAAGTGAAATTTATCGATTGTATAGTATTTAATATCGATTACTATTAAAGTCTATCGATTCAACGTATAGCATCATATCAGCTTGTACAATACTATATTGACAACTACTTGAAACTGTTTTTACTGTTATCGATTGTTCACACAACGATAAGAAGCATTTGCTGTTATCGATTGTTCAGATATCGACAGTAATCGAAGTCCATAAACTACCTGCAACTGTTTTTGCTATTATCGATTGTTCACACAACGATTAAAATCATTTGCTGATATCGATTGTTCACACAACGATAATAAGCAGTTGCTGTTATCGATTGTTTACATATCGATAATAATCGAAGTCCAACAAATCAGTTACCTATCAATTATTTATAGTTTATGTTTCTGTCTTGATTTACAACACAGTGATTTCTCGATAATAAACGATAGCTGCCTATCGATAACATCGAATAAATATGTACACCGTTACATGGTAAACTATCTTTGTTTAAACACCACCAACTATAGCGCTGTACTTCCGGTTACCTGCTAATCTATCGATTTAGCGTGCACAATCGTGTTAATCATTAATCAATATGCGCACCGTGGAGAGTTGAGGTTATGGCTCATAAAAATGTTGTTATGCCATTTGTCAAGTTTACAGACGTCACCTGAGCACACACACACACACCTTCACACACATGGCTTCACACACACACGCACACTAACACACTGCCACACTGCATGCAATTCCCTAATCAAAGCGAACTGAAAGCAATGAAGTTTTGTCATAAAATTTTACGCACCTTTCGTGCCTTCCCTGGAGTAAGTGAAGCAAGCAGCAGCTCCAAGGGTTTCTCTCGGTTTGCTTTGCACCTGATAATTTTACTGGCATAGGGAAAGGGACAGGTATAGAGCTGGCAACGAGGCAGAGCGAGAGATGATAACTCACTTTTGTTTCGTTTTCGATACACAACGGAATAATAATGGCAAAATGAGCAACTTCGCTATGCAACGAGAACGATGTCTCCGACTCGGTCTTGGTCTCGGTCTCGGTCTCAAGATGCTCCCTAGTGGGTAGACCAATAAACATGCTTCGCACACACACACACGCACACACACACGCAAGCAGACTCGCACACTTGCACACTCAGTTAGCTCCTACACCCGCATCTTGCCTCCTACTCCCGCCTCGCCTCGCCTGCTTATATGGCAATGTATAATTTTTATTCGCACCCAGGTTGTTCCCCAAGGAACTGTCGTCGTCGTCGTCGTCATAGCAAACTGTCCCAGCTCCAGCGCTAGCACCTCCTTCCGCCGCCCACTTCTGTGTGCAGGCGGAGAACCGAAATATTGCAACATAAAACTTTACACAAATATAATCTATAAGCAGCAAAACTCATATTAATGTCATAGCATATGAAAGAGACGGCAAGCAGACAGGCTGTGTGAGAGAGAGAGCGAGAGAGAGAGAGGGAGAAAAGGAGGAGGAAAGGGGGAAGCTGGGAGTGCCAGTGTATTATGGGAGCAGCCTTGGCTAGTGAACGTGGCAAGTTTCGGGTTGAGTGTGACACTTTGGCGTACGCACAGTGGCGCAAAACGCATTGTTTATGATTTATGAATATAAATGAAGAGTGAAAAATTAATTTATTATGCGTATATCTAATATATAAAATACTGCTGTCACACTGTTAGTAACCGAACTCCTCCGAAACTATTTGATCGATTTTGATGAAATTTGGAGAGTATATTCTGTAGGCCTGGCAATCGCCTAACATCGTATTTTTCGTACCCCTAACAGATAAGGGTTGTCCACCCCTAACATATTAACAGCTGGTAATATTATATAGTTGTGTATTTAGATGAGGTAATGACTCTTTCATATATAAAAAAAACAAGAGGAGCACACTGTGCTACTAATAATGAATAATTCAATTGCTTAATTTTCTATCAATAACAGATTTAATTGTCAATTTTGACGGTTTAATTCTAAAATAAAGAAATATTCAATTTGCTCCACTGTGCTGACTTTGTTGAAGAGCTCGACTGGGATATACCAGACCAAATGATATCTTAATAAATATATAACTACTATTTGTAGCTTGTTTAGTGTTGCATACTTCACAGAGGAAGTAGGAAATAATCAACTCTTAAAATTATTTTTTTTATTACTTCTATGTTAATTATTCGATCACATCAATTTCAAATCAAATTTCAGACGTCATTTGAGCATTAATAAATATTGTGTATACCAAAAATGGAGAATCCTGCATTGAAATCTTCTAATTTTATTTCATATTAAGTGCTTATGCCCTACTGTGCGTGTGAATGGTCAACTAACCAATTACAATGTTATTAGCATTATCATTAGCAATAGTTGAAAAATGAAGTTATTCACAGTGCAACACGATTATAATTTGGCCTGCTTGCCCCACTGTGCTGGTGCCTAGTGCCTCAACTTGGGCCGTGTTGTTGATGCGCACAAAAGGGCCAATTCGTTCTCGCCGGGTTTCGCATGGCAGCAGCAGCAACAGCAGCAGCAGCAACAACAACGAGGCAGAGAAAGACAATTTTCGGATCCCCCAAACTTATCACAGCCTCTCGATTTCCCTTTAGAACATTATACAACACACTGGAGAGCTGTGGCAGCACAAGGCAGGGGGACAGGGGGACAGGGGTAAGGAGGTAGAAGGGGCGGTACAACGGCGACGGTCTACAATGACAGTAAACGAGGAGACAGCGACGCAGACTGAGGAGGACGCACTGCAGCAGTGTGCTTGTCATATACAAGGGGGAAGAGAAAGAGAGAGGGAGAGAAAGAGGGAGAGGGGAGAGGGAAAGCGAGTGTAGCTGCGCGCACTGGTGATAAAGTTTGGCCCTCCATAGTGCCGTTAGTGGAGCCCGGTTGTGCGAGTGAGGTTAAAATCGACTTGGCCAGAGACACAAGCGAAACTTGGGCGAGCTCACAGGTACAACAACAACAGGAACAACAAGAACAGCACGAGCAACAACGGCACCCAGACCGATGCCACATGCCACATGGCTCGTCCAGCTGCTCTGGCTGCATGGCTCCCCAATGCTTGTCAAGGGGCGTGGCACATTCGACGCACGGTCTAGCCTGATGATGATGATGATGTTCTCCTATGCCGCCGCTGCCGTCGCTTGGCTTGTCTGCTGCTCCGCCGGGAATTTGTCCCGGCAACAGAGAAAAGAGCAACAAATAATGAACAAACACTCGACTCACACACACACATGTACTCTTACTGTGTGTGTGTGTGTGAGTTCCATTTAAACATTGCGCTTGCTTTATTATTGTTGGCTAAACCAGCAACAGCAACAACAACAACAGCAACAGCAACAATGGCAACTGGAGTCGCTGCCATAACGAGCGGCGCTTCGAATCGATGGCTTTACACACCCAAGTGCCATAATCCAATGACGCACAGGAATATCAAATACAACAACAGCAACAACAACACACACGTGTATTGCTTGCGCGTGTATGTGTGTGTGTGTGTGGGTGAGCATGTAAATGTGCGCGTGTATGATGCCGCATGGACACATCAAACTTTATGCACCAACAGCAGCAGCAACATGGGCAGCAACAGCGGCAGCGCTAACTGTAACTGTAGAAACAGCCTCCATAAGCGCGTTGGGCAGCGTGAAGAGCAAGTGCACATACAGGGTGTTTCGTACTTAACTCGACACGCTGCAAAACTGTTGCATACTTTGCAGCGCACCAGTTTGGAAGACAAAGGGCAAATAATTAATAAATAAACAAGAGGAAAATTTAAAGTAATTAAATATTATAAACCATCAGAAAAAAAGAAAATAAATATAGAATTAATATAAAATAAATAATAAATTAAAATAAATAATAATTAGGTAACAATTTTAATAAATTTTTAATAATAAACATATTCGCATTAGTGTCAAACAAACATAAAAGTATATTACTTAAAATTGTTAGTAATACCGCTTAGAAAACGCCAAAAAAATAAAACACAAAATATAAAACTAATGAAAAAATAAAATGAATAAAAAAAAATATTATGAATAACAATATTCAATATTAATTAACAAATCAATATAAAAATAATTGATATAGGAAAATACTAAAGACTAAATACTAAAGATAGAAGATAATGATAAATAAATAATTATAACAAACATTAATAGCAAGCAAAACTAAATAATAATAGCAATCATAAAATATATTATTATAATTAATAAATTTATAATAAATTACGTATGCATACAAACATATACAAATTTAATATTAGTTATTAATAAATACAAGTTAATAATAGCAGTATAAAGTTTAAAGGTTCTTTTGCACTAAATAATACCAAACGAATAAATACATATTGATATAAAGCACCCTGTAGCGTGCAAGCCGCAACATTATCCAATTTACAAGCTAGTTTGGCGCTTTCAAACCATCTCTAGTTGTGCATCAATGGAGCCACCAATACCAACTCAAGACTAACCACTGGACAACAACACAGAGAGGAGCAGAAAGAGAAGGAGGGGGAGGAGATGGAGAAGCTGAGCATTTGCTATTTATGAGACTGTCGAGAGTTATTAGCCGGACATGTGAATGCCCCGTGGGAAATGCCCCAAGACGACGACGACGACGAGGACGCGGCGACTCGGATGAGGGCGCAAGCTCAGCTCAGTGTGTCTATGCAAGGAAGGGCGCTGGTGGCAGGTGGAAGGGGAGGGAGGGAGAGCAGACCGACTGCGGGCAGTTCATATCGCATATATCTTTTGGCAAAAGGCAATAAAATATGCAAATTGAAGTCAAACTTACCAGAGGCATCGCCGTCGGACGACGCCAGGCTGTGCCCATTGGCGTTGCCAACTGCAGCTGCGTCCCCAGGGCGTTGTAGTTCTTCTGCTGCTGCTGCTGTTGCAGCTGTGCTGGCTACAGATGCAGCTTGTGCTGTTGCTGTGGCTGTTGTTGGTGCTGCTGCTGCTGCTGTGGCATCATCAGCTGCTTGCTGTGATTCATTGGGCGCCCGCTGCTTCTGCTTCTGCTTGTGCTTGCGCTGTTCCCTTTGAGGCAACTCCAACTCATTGCCATTGGGCTCATTCTCTGGCTCGTGGTCTTCATGCTCATTCTGCTCTTGCTCGCCATTCTCCTCCTCCTCCTCTTCTTCCTCCTCCTCCTCCTCCTCCTCGCTAAGCAGTTCCTCTTTGGGCTCCAGCAAATCGCCTGGCATGGGCGTCTTCTTGTCGTTCTGCTGCTCCTCCTCCTTTTCGCCCACTGCAATGAGTTAAGAAGTGTGTAAGATAAGGTGAAGCGTGACTTAGGTATACCCTGTACAGCTGCGTTAATGGCAGAGGGAAAGAGACAAGGAGTAAGTTAGTACAGCATACTTTTAGGCAGCTCTTTGGCATTGCCAACTTGTGTTTCAGCTGAACATGCACCGTTTTGCACTTGTCTACAGGGTATGTAATGAAGTACAAGATACCAGCTAAGTTCCTTGCAGCTGCATATACCCTTTGCCCAGCCTTTTTACAGGGTATTCAACACAGCAAATGAAGTGTTCGATTCGCACTCGCACAAATTGCAAGTACTCGATACTTAGCCAGCGGTTACTCAGTGATACTCATACACTCACACCCACCCACTCACACACACACACTCACACACACACACACATACTCACACTCTCACTCACACTCATGCAGATTATGCTAAAGCACTCCCCGGGCGGCCATCGTGCCAAAAATTCTATTTACACGTTTTGTGTTTTATTGTTGGTGCTGCTTCAGTTTCTTCTCCTCTCCAAGCCAAGAAAACTGTTGCCAATAGCTCAAAACTCCAAACTGCGGCAGTGTGAGTTATGCCACTCTCTCTCTGCGTATGTGTGTGTGTGTGCCTCTGGCAAAGCCGCACGTGATCGATGGCGCTCGCCCGACTCCGCTTGGCTCTTGTCGGTCTTGTGGGGGTCGTTGGCGTTGGCCAAAACAACAACTGCCTTAAAAGTAATTGCAAGGGGTGCAGCAACAGCAGCAGCCACAACACACACACACACTGTCACACACACACACACGCACAGCATGTGGAACATGTGTAATTGTGCAATTAAATTGAATTTTTCATAAATTTTTTGTTGTTGTGAGCTGCAAAAGGCAAACAAATGTCGAGTTTATGACTCTCTTACTGCCGGACTGGGCCAGCCACAGGTGGCACATCATGTACGGCACAGCAGTTGAGGCCGAACTGAGTGCAGTTGATTTTGGTGTGTAACAAAAGGTGCAGGAAAGCTGGGAGAAATTCGAATATAGAAAATTCTAACTTTGCTTCGGTTTTCATAATTTTTTTTTGTTTTCAGACTTAACCATTAAAATTTAAGAAAAAAAAAGTAAATTATCTTTGTGATATTGTATGCAACACACAGAAAGAGGCGTGGCGGACTCCAGAAAGTATATATATTCTTGCTCAGCTTTACTAGTCGCGTCAATTAAGCCATGCCTGTCTGTATGAACACTTATATCTCAGCTATTATAACAGCTAGGAACACCAAATTTGGCATGTAGCTTACTTTATTTTATACTTAAATAATTTTAATTTCATATGTAGTCTGCCACGCCCAGCGCCTCCGCAAGTGAATAACTTAATTTCTTTACTTGATTTGTGAGTGACGTATGGAAGATACAACATTCTGGCTTTGACATATACTTAGCTGACTTTATTATTTACCTTCTTATCCCGTTTCAATTTGATCGGTAAATAAACATCGAAGTTACAGCTCATTTAATGGGCAACTTGCTCTGCCTGATCAATTAGTTTGTTCTGTAAAATCTTCTTCCATTCTTTTATATACATTAAGATCATTCTACTGCTTCTCTCCCTCATTCATAATGCGCCTGAAGCCAAACACAGCTTAAAATACAAACAACAAGGCTGCACAAACTGTGAATGATGCTCAGCTTGACAGGAGACAGGGAACAAGGAACAAGGAACAGAGAACAGGGAACAGAGAAAGAGGGAGCGGGGGTACTTGGGCATATATTGGTGACCGCGTCGGCAAGGTAACGGCTTAAAATATATGGCCGAAAGGACAAGCCCGAATCACACCGCAAGGAATCGCGCGAGGAAATCAACATTATGCCAGGCCGGACACGATTGCCGCCACGCTTGGTCAACACATAATGGAAACGAGGAAGAGGATGGGCACGCCTTGAGCTCGTGCAGGAACATTTGGTTATTATTTCCATATCAAAAGAGGGGGCCGGGAGGGGGAGTAGCTGGCCAGGGAGGCCGCGGCAGCAGCTATAAAAGAGCGCGAGCCACTTGAAAAGGATGCGCGATGTGTGCGCGCATGTTGAATGGGTGCCGGGGGGAGGGGAAGGTGCTGGGAGAGGGAAAGGATAAGGAGCAGGAGCAGCAAGCAGGGAGTGGGGGGGGGTGCTGGCGTAGCTGAGGCAACTGTGTGCCGTTTGCGGCGGAAGTGCCGCGTATTTTAAAATAAATGCGAGCCAAGCAGTAGCAAAGGGGCGTGGGCAGAGGGGGCGGGGCTGGGTCTGTATGTGGGGGACGGGGCGCAGTGTGAGAACCAGTTATGGTCGTTAAAATTGTCGAAGCAGCGCAGCAAAACGACAACAGCAACAACAACAGCAACAGCAACGGCGACGACGTAGTCAAGTTCTTTTTGTGCAAGGCAGAAGGCATGTGCGAGTGTGTGTGTGTGTGTGTGAGTGCGAGTGTGTGTGTGTAAGCGCCCATATGTATGCAAGCGATTTTCATTTTTGTTTAAAGCCCCCCAGAGTGCATTTCGCACTCGGTCGCTGCCTGTGCATGTGTGCGACTGTGTGTGGAGAGAGAGAGGGAAAGAGTGAGAGAGGGAGACAGTGAGAGTATTGGCATGTGTGTGCCAGTGTGCGAGTGTGTGTGTGTGGGGAGCGCAAGTGCCCGCCAGTGTGTGTTTCTTACTTGTTTTTCGGCTATGGCATGTTTTTAAGCGTTTTAACCCCCCTCCTTCCCCTGCTGCTGCCCCCAACCAATGCCAAAAAGGTGCGCACTTGCGTCCCCCCCTCTCTTCCTCTCTCACACACACACTCCGACATATTTGTAAACGTAATAATAAGCGTCGTCCCCTTTGACCCATCAATCCGTTGCCACTACCCCAGAACCCGCCGCTTGCCACTTTTCCAGCTCCCAAATGGCTACTAAGCGTGTGTAGAGAGCGACGAGCGAGAGCAGGCATGAATGGAGGCAGGGAGTGGGGGGGCGAGCAAGCATACGCTCTGCTCTGCTCAGCTCTGCAACGCGGCAGAGTGGGTGGCAGCGTCGCAGCGCTAAAAACACAAAGCCAGCGCGCCGCAACCGCCTGCAACTTTTATAATGGCATTGCCACACGGCAAAGTGTACGTGCGTGTGTGTGTGTGTGAGAGGGTATTAAAAAAATAATGAAATAACAAACCCGAAGGTGTTGTTAAAAGCGCCAACAATAAATTTCATCAATAGTTTGCACAGCACAGTTGGCAACGCGAAATAAAAACGCAATCGATAAATCAACGATCACGCTGCAGGCCAGGCCGGTGTGTCTGGCAAGTGATTGGCAACGCCATGGCACTGCACTGCAAGCACTATAAGTGCAATTCATATAAGCAAGCAGTGTAAGCTGCGCTGTTTATATTGCTTATTTTGAATCTTATTTCCTATCTTTTCTTCTTATTCCCTCTCTGCTTTCTCTTTTTCCCTGCCATTTATCTTCTTCTCCTTCTATCCCTCTTCTTTTCTTCTTCTTCCAATTCCCCTGCAAGCCAGCATAGTTGACAACGATCACGCATCTACCAGGTTGTTGGCAACGCCACCGCAATACATGCAAGCAGTGTAAGCTACGCTCTTAAACATTGAACTGCTTCTTCTTCCTTTCTCTTCTCTTCATCTTCTTCTGCGAGTGCAACTATGCGCTGCTTAGGAATTTCTCAGGGCTGACAAAATGCCGCTGCTGTGAAATTCTCCAGGGTCCGCGTCGACACAACATTGCGATCCCAACGCCCACAGCAAATCTATTTACCCAACTAGTTACCGTTAGACGCATACCCTTAGCCAATATAGACACACACACACACACACAGGCAGTTGGGGACAGAGTCTAGTACTATGCAACCCCCTCCGCTGGCGCACATAGCCTATGCCCAAAGTGCTTTCTGCTGCTCCTCCTGCCTCTGCTACCTCCGCCGCTACCTCCGCTGCTGCTGCTGCTAGTGCTGCTGCTGTTATTTTGGCGCCGCGCTCTTTTGCAATGTCATAGCAAATATTTTGCCAATACGCCGGGGATGCGCACACGTTGACGACGACGTCGACAGCGGACAGAGGAGAGGACGCAGCAGAGGCAGCAACTTATGGCAGCCTGTCGCAATGCTAAGCCAGCCTCAGCGGCGGGAATTCGCCTGGCGTTGATGACGACGGCGACGACGACAACGACGACGACGGCAACGGCGATGCCAGCTGCGACGTTGAGGTTGCTTTTAAAGCTTTTCGCACTGCACCTTTTTGGAAGGGGGAGAATAGTTGAAGGCAAATCAAAGCAGTGTTTTTTCAAGAGCACTGCTTGCTAGTGGGTGTTGTTGTTAGTGTCTTTATGCCGAAGGTTGTCAATAAGCACGCACCAACACACACACACACATACAAACAAGCAGCCAGGCAGGTATATGTGTGTGAGTGTGTGTTTGCTAGGTATGTGCCGTCGCGTCAACGAATGAGAATTCCCCAGAGAGTTGCGCATGTTTCGTTTGCTGTTGTTGTTGCTGCTGCTGTTGTCTGTGCTGGCTGGCGGCTTCGCTGCCTGCGCTGCTTTGCTGCCTGCGCCAATGTCAATCCCCTGGGATTGGCCAGAGCCGTTGCCGACTCCCTTGAGAAATACATGGCAATGGGTTTTCTGTGTTTTGTGCTTTTTTCGTACACACACACACACACACACCTATACACCTACACTGGCTGGCAGCAAAAGAGCGAGAGAGAGGGAGAGAGAGGGAAAAAGAGCAAAGCCAAAGTTCGCTTCATCTTTTTTTTCGTTGTATACGTTGGGGAAATTTTATGCCCGCTTCGTTCGCTCTGTGTGCATGTGCACCCGCGTACGTCTATGTGTGTGTGTGTGTGTGTCTCTCTGTATGTGTATGTGTGTGTGTGAATTTGTGTGTGGCGCTGTCTTTGGGGGCCTCGAGCCGGTTGCCAGTTACTGCCTCACATGTGCATTGGATTTATTGTCAATTTTATTTGTTATCATTGTTGTTGTTACAGTTGTTGTTGTTCTCCCTTCTCTCTCTCTCTCTCTCGCTCTCTGTGTGCCTGTGTGTGTTTGCTGTTATTTACACTGACACAATTTGAAATTGTATTAAAAATTAACGGCACTTTGGTTGCCTTGGCTGCAGCAGTTGCTCTGCAGTTGCAACTACCGTAAAAGCTTCCCTCATGCAACATTTTTGGGGCTTGCCACAACGTACCATCCTCACTCCCTGCCACCCCGCACCCTCCTCTGCTCGACATGTCTGACAGTTAGGTGTAGCATATCCCGAGGGAGCACCAGCAACGTAACGTGTCCCCCTTCCCCGTTTTGCACTTGTCACATTTTGGCTACGGGCAACTACCACAACAACAACAACAACAGCAACAATTCCCACGACACCATCCAGGCATGCCCCAAATCAATCAAACACACACACACACATTAGCAGCATTGAACTGCTGTCGCTGGGGAGCTGCTGCTGCTGGCGTTGCTACTGCTTGCGCTGCTGTCCAGTTCAAATTCTTCACTTACGTTTCAAGCAGGCACGCGGCTTGGCCTGTTTGCGTCGCGCCGACATCACAAGCAGTGTGGGTGCTTAATTAAGCAGTTGACGGCACTTATTAACAACTATCAATTAACACTTTTGACAAATTTGCGACAAACAATAGAAAGACGTGAGAAAAGCGCGCGAAATGCGTGAGTTAACTTTGTGACTCGATGGGCAACGTGGCCTGTGAGGTCGTGGATATCCTTGCGCCTGCAGCGTTGGCAACTGACTGACTGACTGAACTCGCCTGTTGGCCCACAGCGCTGCTGCTGCTGCCAGTCCTGGCATGCCACAACACAGACGCGACGAAGAGTCTCACGGCCGAAGCTCTTAAACAAAATGGCAACGGCACGAGTGAGAGCAACAAAGAGAGAAAAGGAGCGAGAGAGAGTGCGCACACAGGCAAGCAGGGCAGGCTGGGAGAGAGGAGCAGGGAGGGGAGTACTGCGAGAGCGCTTCGCACGCACTGTCACCCAAAGCAACCACCCAAAAGCAGCAAAAACACAAAACAAAACAGAAAACAGAAGAGAGAGGAGAGAGAGAACACAAAGAAAGGCAAAAAGTGCCGGCAAAGCCAACACAAGCTGCCCAGCACAGCACTCCCCAGGGAGGAGGGTTGCTGCTGCTGCCTCTGCCGCAACGTTCATCCCCTTGGGACGCGTGCACCAATCGCCGCGCGACACTGCGCTGGGTGCGTCCAGTGGTGCAGCGTAGCCACATGCTGCGCCAAAGCGCCGTAGGAGACGCCGTCGTCAACGTTGCCCTTGCTGGCGATCAACTGAAAGTCAACTCAATTATTTGTGCACGTCACGCGCCCCTTTCCCCCTCCCTTTTCCTTTGCCTCTGACTTGACTTGACTTTCGCACGTGCGTATGGGGGGTCCCAGCCAAGGTGCTGCGCCCCTCGCTCTGTGCCGCGATTTCTTGTGCGATTTGTTGCTTTCTCAGCAGCGGGAATCGCCTGCGCGCAGTGCGTGAGAACGAGAGGGCGACGTCGACAAGGGCAACACTTCACACACAGTAGCAGACGCGGCAGCAGCGGGAGACGATCTCAAGTATGCCGGTACGAGTGGTTTGTCGTACTACACGCAGAAGAAACCAAAACTTATTGCATTTCGATTGCAATTAAAAAATGCGTGCTGCAGTTTGACAACAACAGAAGAATAAAACTCTTTATCTAACAATTTCCCTTGTTGTCACTTTTAAATTACGCGCGCAAGAAATTTCCTTTGTGTGCCTAAATGTCATTGGTGCATGTGTTTCCTGCTTGCCGTTGATAAGCAGGGCTATACTACTTGCCGTGTTGCTTGTGCACTGCTTGCGTCTGCCTGAAAATATGCTGCGAGTAAAATATAAACTGTGCCATACATAAACTGTCTTATACTTCTTGCATTGCAGTGCCATCCACGACACAATCCATTTAGCTAAGCAACAAACCTTTATCTTGATCTGTAATACTTAAACCTTTTTATTTTTTATCTTGTTTTTGTTGTCTCTAAATTATTTAATGGTTCTCACAATTCTCATATTGAACTTGTGTTCGGCTTATCCATTCGCCTTTAACAAAACATTGCAATTTTGATAAAATATCCAGTTTTTAGATGAGTTGGCAACACTGTTTCTGGAACTGAAGCATAAAAAAACTGTAAATTAGATAATTTTGTATAAAGATTTACATAATGTCTAATTTAAAAATCGATAACATCGATAGGAGCTTGAATTAAGAGACTACGAGTATCATTATTTTAAAATCTATCGATAAGTTTGTGTTGACCAATCTAGGATTAAAAACAAACGGAATTCAGTTTTCTAGTCATCAAAATGATTGTTTTTGCATTTCTGACTTTTATGTAAATATTATCATTCATTAATCATTTATATGTGAATATCATCATTCATGATTTTAACCAATAATAATTCACAACTTCCTTTCATCTGCTGATAAACCCAATCAAAAGCGTATCCCCCTCAACCCACATGCGGAAGTCCTGCGCGCTTGCAACTGCAGTTCGAGTACCCGCTCTCCACTGGAGCCCATTCATCAACTCATTCATGAGGAGAAGGCAACGCGAGACGCCTTTGTTTACTACGCGGCGTAGTAAAAGAGGAGCTGCAGAGAGAGGGAGAGCGAAGTAGGGAAGAAGAAGAAGAAGAGCAGTGGCAGATGGCAAGCGGCGTCTTAGCCCAGTTAAAAATCCGAAAAACAGAAAGAAACCAAAAACAAAAAGCGGAGCAGACACAAAAAAACAAAAAAAACATCTGTCGTCGCAGCATCAAATCCGGTTGCAAGCTGCAAAGTCGAGGCGAGTGTAGAGGCGGGGCAAGGCAGAGCAGGAGAACGGGAACGGAGAATGGAGAATGGGAGAACATATGATTGAGTTGAATTTCCCGAAAAAACGCACCTTTTGTGTGCGTTCACCCGGCGGCAGCTGCTCGAGCGCTGCCGCTGTCCCTGCAACTGTCGCCTGTTGCAAGTTGTGCACATGCTGCAACTTGTTGCGCGTAACAAGGATGCGCCGAGGCTGCTCTCCTTGTCTTGTTTGCTTGCATTCAGTTTTTGGACTTTGTCGTTCGATTTTCATTACCTTCTTGGCAGCAGCAGCTGCTCTGTTCTGGGTTGAGGAGGAGGAGGGAAAAGGGGTGTGCCAACTAGTTCGGATAGGTCAAGTCGAGGGCTAATATGGGCTGTTCGATTCATGCTCAGTGTAGGAGTGGCTGTGTGTGTGGATATGTGTCTGCTTAGCTGTATGTCTGTTGACCTATCTGTAAGTCACTTTATCTGTCTATACATCTGTCTGTCTGTACGTCTATGTATTTGTTGTCTGTCTGTATGTATGTCTGTCTCACCAACTGTATGTCTATCTGGCAGTATTTCTGTTTATCTGCATTCAGTCTGTCCGTCTGTTAGTCTGCCTGTCTATCTGTCTGCCTGTCTCTCTGTCTGTCTGCCTGTCTCAAAGTCTGTCTGTCTGTTTGGCTATCTGTCTGTCTGTCTGTCTGTCTATCTTTCAGTCTCTTTGCCTGTCTCTCTGTCCGCCTGTCTGTCTGTTTATCTCTCTATCTTCCTGTCCGTCCGTATGTAAATCTAGATCTCAGAGACATTCACAGCTAGAGCTACCAAATTTGTTGTCAATATGTGTAACTATTGCACGCAGATCAAGCTTGTTTTCAAATTCGACCACGCCCCTTTGCGCCCCCGTGAACTTATAATAACTGAATTCCAAACATAATACATAGCAGGAAAGTTCATTTTTAGTAAACACAATGACTATCAACGGCCAAATGATTTCTGAAAATTTAGTTGTGATCGGACAATTAATGTAAAACTTATTTAAGAATTAATTTTACGAGTTACTGATGTCACATCTACTCACTAAAGTATGCAACAAGTTATACAAAGCATCATATAATTGAATTAAGAAGTCACTCTGTATTTTGTAGCTTTCGTTCTTTTTGTCTCTCCCTAACATCTCTTTGGTCTCTGTTGTGTTGTCTGTCGTTCTCTCTGTCCACATCTGCCTGTTTCTTTCTTTTCCTCTCTCACTCTCTCTATCTCTCTCTCTCTCTATGTCTATATATCTATCTATGTGTGTCTCCCACTTACTCTTTCTCTCTCTACTCTCTGTTCTTCCTCTCTCTTTCTTTCTGTCTGTTCATCTTAGTCTCCTTTCTGTATTAGTCTGCTCATATTCGTCTTTTTCTCTTACTCTCTATATACCCCTCTCTCTCTCACTCTGCTTCCTTCTTGCATTCCATAAACCATAAACCAAATTAGTCAGTCATCTGCTTCGCACTCCTTAATTTCTCTCAGTGTGCGCATTGGCGCAATAACAACAAGAGAAGAAGCAGCAAAAGGCAGCAAGAGAAGGAGGCAGCAGGCAGCAGGAGGCGAACAAAGGGCAGCAAGGTAAGGGGTGTGGCAGGCAGCCAAGGCAGGCAGACGGCGCAGGCAGCACAACAACAACAAAAGGGGCAACAATAATAACGGCAGATGGAACGAAGTGCCGCAGCCGAACCAAGCCGAGCCAAGGCGACACGAAGCGAGCCGAACTGACGAAGGCAGACGAGGCTGCCACAAGGCGAGGCAACTCGCGCGCTGTCGCTGCCACATTCGAAATTTGTGCGTGCAACGCGAAGGACGTGCGCAGTGCGGCAGCCTCCTCCTGCTCTCCAACTCAGTGTCGTCGTGTTCGTTGTTGTTGTTGTCGTTGTTCTTGTTGTTGTCGCGTTAGAACTTTGTCGCCCCGTGACGTCAGAGAGAGAGTGAGAGAGAGAGAAGGTGATACACTCGAATTGCATAAAAAGTGAGAAGTTAAAAAAGAGTTTGACGCGAGAAATGTCAGCGGATAATCAAGCGGAGCCTGTGGCCGCTGTGGCAGCACCGAATGTGGCAGCTGCCGCTGGTGCCTCCTCTGCTGGCGCCGGCTCGGAGTACCTGAAGCGCACCTGCCTCATCTGCGGCTGCCAGACGAATCAGACGATCAACATCTACGAGCCGCGCTCCGGGCCCAATATTGTGCAATTGATTCAGGCCAAATTCAAGTTCCAGGTAAGCTTGCAACACACTCACACACACACACACAGGCCGTGGCGCCACACACAGAGCGAGCTACAAACAAGAAAATCGATAAGCAGACGAAATGAGTCATGTGTCCTTTCCGCCAAGGGGGATGAAACCGAGTTGAGCTGAGCTGAGTGCGAGTGCGAGGCGAGATTAGAGACGCCTGCCTCACTTGCCACGCCCCCACCCACCCACACTCTCAGTCTGCCTGCTACGTCACTGTGGCCCACTTCAGGTGGCAGCAACAGCAGCATCCAGCGCGAAGTTGCAAGCTCGCCAGGCTCGCTCTGCGCTCGGTGTCCGCATCCGCATCCGGTGCAGCAGGCAGCTGCTGTAATCGGACACTTTGCATGTGGCACGTTGTTGTGGCAGTTGTGGCAGTGCCACTTAATCAATACGCCGTGTCCTTTCGCCTTGCTTCGTTTGTTCCTTCTTTGCTTCTTTCTTTCTTTCCTGTCATAATTTGCCCTGGGAAAATCGGGAAAACATATCGAATTACAGTCGACAGGAGACTCTACCTGCAGCTCACGAACCTGCAGCAGCTGCCACAGATGCTGCACAACAATTCGTGCATCACTTTGGGGCAAGGCGGGCAGTTGCCTGCTGCATGTTGACGAGATTCATTCAATTTCTGCGGGCGACGCGCAATACCTTCTCATTGTCAGGCTTTGGTACCTTTGGAAGTGTCCCTACCTCTGTCCCTGTCTCTGCCCCTGGGCATGCTCCTGCCTCTGTTCCTGCCTCTGCCCCTGCCTCTGCCTCTCTCCTCTCTTTACCTCTGTCTCTATCCCGCCCCTTTTCTCTTCAGCTTGATTTGCTGTGTACACAATCTCAGTCCATCTACCTTCCTCTTTCCCTTATCCCTTTAGGTTTTTCTCTCTTGAGCTTCCTCTTTTCTCTCAACAACCTTTGTCTGCTCTTTCTTCTCTCTCAAGATCTCTTGTCTCCATCTCGAAAGATCTTCAGATATGATAACACACTGTGCTACTGCGCAATTTCATCATCTTCCCTCGCTGATCATCCCTTGAAATGGTGCGAAATTCATTCTAACAATCCCCGAAAACTTAAGGCATCCCAAATCGATATCAGAGGCTTCCATAACATTTCCAAGTGAACCCAAGAAACTTCTCGCATTTCATTGTCAATCCAATTTTCACAGTCCAACTGTGAACCTTATGCGAAACCATAGAAACAGTCAAGGGAAAACGAATATGCTCAGGGCGTCAGGGTGGATTGCATGACTGCAGGACTAGGCGGGTCACTTTTGGGCAATGCCTCTAGGGTTTCTAGGTCGGGAAGGGGGACTGTTAATTGGATAGTCGCACAGAATGGAAACCGAAAAGAACTGGTAAAGTTATTGATATAACCTAAAAAGTTTTTTTTTTTTATTTCATTAGGGATCAGATTACAAATATTTCTATAACCTAATAAGGATCTATAGTTGTTTCTTCTCCAAGACTACCTATAATTTAATTAATAACTAGTTTCTGAGAATTAAAAGTAAGAAATTAAAGAGAAGTTAGTTAGATTTCATTATAATTGTGAATTTCTGCAATATCTGTATATATTTCTTTATAATATATCCAAGAATTGAACCCTTTTTCCTGCAACTAACGCGATCTAGTGATCTATGTTTATATTGCTTGCCTTGTTATCTGCCACCTGCCGGGCAGAGCCATAAAATACGTTATACACCCCCGACACGACACAGTCTGGCAACCCTCTGCACCCTCTGCTGCCCCCTTTACCCTATTTGCACTCGTGCTGTATAGTAAACCCATAGAGCAAGCCTGGCATAATGCATGACAGTGCCATAAACGATCAGTCCTCATTCATCTGTCCCTCTTCCTTCTCTCTTTCTCTCTCTGCTTCCCTTTATCAGCTTTGCGTGTGGTGTCTGTTGTTGTTGTTGTCTCGATTGCACCTGGCCTGCAATTTGCATTATTTTTTACCGTTTACACATGGCCTTTGGAAACACACGCACGCACACACACACAAACACTCACACCACATCACACATAATTCACCATGTGTTGGTTTCTGTTTGAGTGCGTTGCTGCTGATCCTGCACACACACGCACACATACAGGGAGACCCTTTCTAAGCAGCTGTCGCTGTGGCCGCGTGCCTAATGACATTTTTTATACCCTTTTTTTGGGTTCTCCTTCGTTCCGCTCGATAAGCCAAAGGCGCGTGGCGAACCCCAAAGCAAACGAAACGAAACGAGTTTTATCCATCTCAACTCAACTCACCTCAGCTCACTCAACTCAACACAAGTCTCAATTGCCTCAGCCTCAGCCTCTGCCTCAGCCTCCGTCTCTGCCCTGCCTCTGCCTGCGTCTCTGCCCTGTCAACTGGTTCCCTTTGGCAGCAGCTGCTGCTGCTGCTGTTGGGCGCAATTTTCGGTTTTCGTCTGGCAGGTGCACCAAATTATTGATCGTTGGCTATGCACAGGTAGCCCCGCAGTCCCTTACCCCCGCCCCCTTCCTCTGCACAATTAATCTGCCTTGCAGTCGCAGACGAAGTCGAATTTTATGATATTTTTTGCACCTTTCGACGGGGCAGGGCGACTCATTAGTTGGGATCGTTTCACTCGAGCAGGCAGCCTATACATTGCCCCTCCTCCTTTTTCTCCCTCTGCCACTGTCACTGTGACGGGCGTAGCTCAATTTTGGTCACTGCGGTTTTGCTGCTTCAGCTGCGATCGTCTGGGCGGGACGACGAGGCATGAAAGCCTGCACAGGACGAAAGTGCTCGAAAGGCAATAGAAGATCTAATTTTTAGGCAATTATATGGGTAATATAAGGTACCCTGTTTCATTTACAATGATTCGGCCTTCAATCTAACCTCACTTTCTGACTCGTACATACCTTACGCTCATATTCAACTCAATATGACGTTCTACTCACCCACACACTGAATTCCCCTCTCTCGCTCTCTCTCTCACGTACATTTTTGCAATGTGCGAAATCCACCTCGCATCATAGTTCATATTCAACTCAAACTAACTCTCTCTCTCTTGCTCTCCTTGCAGCCGCTCAACGAGGACAAATTCTTGTGCTTCAGCTGCAACAATTGGCTCATCAACTGGCACTCACTGCAGGCCATGAACAGCAACGACGCAGAGAGCCAGAACCACAGTCAGAGCCAGAGTGCCGCGCACATGGGCAACAGCTGCGCCGGCAGCAGCAGAGTGACGCAGCAGAGACCCAAATTGCGTCCAGTGGCGCAGGTGCGTCCGCAGCCGCAGCGCCAAGTGGCGACAGAGACGCGCAGCATCGCACGGATTAGCAGCAGTAGCAGCAGCAGCAGCAGCAGCAGCACAGCCACGCCCACAGCTCAACCCGCCCCACTCTTAAGCTACAACAAGCGGCGCTTTGGCCGTCGCAGCGCAGCCGAAGGAACGCGTGACGTGCACAAAGTGCTGCGTCACTGCGGCAGCTGCGGCACTGCTATGGTTCTGCGTCTGCTGAGTGCGACGCCGGCGCTGACGCTGGCTAAATTGGCGCGTCGCAGCGTACGCAGTCAATGCCGCAAATGTCGTAGCAGCGAGCTTTGCAAGTGGCGTCAGCTACACAGGCGCAGTGTAGCCAAGGTGCTGCAGCTGCAGCGCGCGCTGCGGCAGAGGCAGAGCCAGGGACCGGAAACAGCGCCGGTCAAGACAATAGTCGCGGCCACGCCCACGCAGCCACAGTACCAAAGATTGCAGGCACCGCGTGTCGATGGCAAAGTGGTTGCCATGTTCCGTCGCCTGGGCACCACACTAAGCCTAGAGACGCAGCAGAGGGAGGAGGGTGAGGAAGAGATGGAACCAAGGCCCACCGCACGCACTGTTCGCATCATGAGTCCCGCCAAGCAGCGACCACGCTGGACGCGCACATTGGACGACGATGAGATCCTGCTGGAATTCGATAGCGCCATATCGGAAGTGCTACCGGCGGCACAGGCGGAACCAGCGTCAACCACAGCGCGGCGACGCCTGCGCTATCAATTTACCGAGGCAGCGGAAGCTAAAGGGAAAGCGGAAAACCACAAAAGCGCCGCCGTCGAAGTTGACTTAACCCACCAAACACATAGTCAAATGAACCTGGCAGGGCTGCAACTGCCGCGCGGACTGAGCATTACGCTGGTCTAAAGAGCGACGACAGCCATAACAAGATGAAGAAGAAGAAAAAAGCACAACACCAACAAAATAGTCAAATTGAAAGCGATAATTACATAGCTCTAGTTTAATTATTAATTTATGTATATCGATTATCGATTGTATAATGGTACCTCGATCAAATTGTAATTGTTAGTCAAAATATTAGCTAAAGACAAGACCTAAGAACGTTAAGTTAAAAGTATATTTAATATATTAAATATTATTAGAAATAATTCTAGATTATTCTCTCCCCCCTTGCCAGACCCACACAACGTAGAAGATGAATGAAACATCACGTTAGTTAACCACGTAGTTAAATTTGTTTGCATTGCCATGTTATTGCTCCAAAAATTTCAAGTATTTAAAAAATATAAATAAAATATTATTAGCAAGCAGCACGAAACAATCAAAGAATTCAGTTTGAATTATTTTTTTAAATTGGGGTAACAGTTGCACAACAGCTGTCAGGGGAATTGCCAACTGTAATTTCAAGCGTTGCCAACCACTGTTACGATAGGCTAACAGTGCACTGTTAACCCTAACATAGTATCGATATATCGATAACATTAAAATATTTGCTTTGCATCGCTTTTTTTGCTGCTTGTCTTTTCAGTCTTCTTTTCGTTTTTCTTGCGTGTGGTTCGTCGTTGCCTTCGCGTCTTGGCACCTTTGCATTAAAACGCGCTCTGCGGCGCTTGTAAACCCAACAAAAGTAATTCTGTTCTGCAAACTGCAGCAGCGTGCTTGGCTGGTAAATACGCCCAAACTACACAATAAATTTAATTTTGTGTTACGTGTCTGAAAATGCTGCAAAAGCAGCACAAATAGCGAAGCAGCAACGAAAAGAAAAGAAGTCACTGCTGAAAGCGAGTTGACATTGAAGTACGCGCGAGTGTGTGTGTGTGCGTGCGTGTGTGCGAAATTCTTTTGTGTTTAATTCTTATTTAAATACGCTCAAAATTATAATTGCAAAATTTAATAATAAACTAAGAGAACAACAACGACAACAGCGCCTAAGGCGGCAACCTCGTTTTGAATTTTATTAGTTGTTGCATCGCGCAAAAATCAATAAAAAGCTAGTTATTGTTGTTGTGTTGCCCATTCTTGGCACTGCTGTTGTTGTTTTCGCGGCAGGAGTTTGCTTCCGTCAACAAGAGCGAGAGAGAGCACCAAAGCTCTCTCACTCCTCGTATCCAGTGCTGCTATAATTTTGGGCATCTAATAGTCAAATTAATTAGGAAAAAAAACTAAATTTTATCGAATTGCAATTAGAAAAAGCTAAGCAGAGCAATACTTTCGATTTTGTCCTGCAACTGAACTTTGAAAAAAAGCCAGACTTGACGGGAAAATAGCTAAATTCGCAGCACTCCTCGTATCGTGTGTTATCTCATTTGTTGTCTCGTATTTGTTAATAGCGCGAAAAACCGCGTTAAAGCAATTTGCAATAAACTCAATTTCATCGCTCGTCTGTTTATTTCTTCTTTTATCGCATTGGTCTCCAAAAGGAGGAAGCTTTTCAAGCTGCATTTGAAACAACAAAAACAGCAACAACAAAACAATCGAGAGACGTGTGACTGAGGTAAGCGAAATGAATAAATAAATAACGAAACGAAACGAAATGAAACGAGAGAACGAGAAGGCGCTTGACAACTGCCCAAGCACTTTGCAATTATTTGACAAGTTCAATAATCGAAAGTGTACGCTGTACCATATACAGTGTTCTCTTTTCCACACACACACACACACTCACAGAGAGAATCACACGCATAGTCAGTTGATCGAAATTGTATAACGGTTCATTGCACCGCTGACTTTTTGACTAATTGCTGTTGTTGTTGTTGCTGTCTCCTTTTGACATTGTTGGCCGTCGTATTGATACACTTCCTTTCAGCCGCCGTATGCTGCGTCAGCTGTGCGTGTTCCGTTAATCGGGTTTGTGACTCAAACATCTACAGTTGTTACTGCTGTTGTTGTTGTTGCTGTTTCACTTTTGGTTAATTCACCTTTTTTGGCACAGTCCGCAATTTGTTTGTCTCAAATTTGCCGTAATTAAAAATCCAATTGATTTTCCCCGTTTGCAAATACAACAACAACAAGAGCAGCTGCAACAAATGGCAATCAAATTGTCAGTTAGCAACAACAAGAAGTACAACAACAACAAGATCAACGATTGCTGCAACAATGAAAAAGCAATTTTCGTATTAAACACAGAGAGAAGTAGAGAGAGATAAAAAAAAACTCAGTCAAGGCATTGTCCGCATATTGTTATTGTTGCTGTTGTTGTTGATGCCATTCGCTTGCCACACGTTTGTGCCTCGTGTTGTGTTGTGTGTTGCAACAATGAGCATGGCTAATTTTCGTTTTAACAAAACTTAAGTACTCGACTCTTTAAGCTTTGCCGTTGTTAGCGAAACGTTTGTTGTTCTTATTGTTGCTGTGGTCTAGCAACAACAACAATTGCCACAACAACGACGACAATGACAACACGACAACGACGACGACCGCCGACCGACGAAAATGTTTTTATTTCTCTTTCGTGATTCTCTTTTTGCTGACTTTGCGTGGCGCTAAGGCATTAACTAACATCAAAAGCGACAACATAACAACAAGGAAACCATGTAACTTCTTCCAATAAGAAATGATACGGCAAAAGTTCCAAATTGGTCAATTTGTAAGACTTTTTACCTGGCATATTAGCTAACATTAGGCCCAAGTACATAGTTAAAAAATCATTTTTCGCCAGTAAAACTAAACAACAGATACTTAGACTACCGGAGATGTATAAACTAAATCCATAAAGTTTTTATGTTCTTCGTTTATTAAAGCACAAACAGACTGCGTAAATTCTCAGTGAGTCGAGAGAGAATTATGTTGTTAAAATGATAAATTTATCAAAAAGAATAAAAAATTTAGATCAATCAGTTCTTTAACTATTTACAACTTGTTGACAACTATGACAAAATATTTGGTATTTCCCATACCGGGAATCGAACCCGGGCCTTCTGGGTGAAAGCCAGATATCCTAGCCACTAGACCATATGGGATTGTGCAGTTACCTCACAATGTGTCTTATTCCAGAGAGAAAGTTCTTCTCCCACACCATCATCATCATCACCCACGCAATAAGAATAGAAATTCTTATTTAAGATCAATTCAGATGTTGTGCATTGCGTTGGATACGCACAGCACAGCAATCCCATATTGTCTAGTGGTTAGGATATCCGGCTCTCACCCGGAAGGCCCGGGTTCAATTCCCGGTATGGGAAGCAGCAGCCTTTGTGTGTTGCATTGTCTGTCTCAGATCTTTTGCCAAATTTCGGTTTGATGACATTTCTTTTTGTCTCAAATAAATGTCCGTTTTTTTATCGCCGAGAAAACTTGATTAATGCGCCGTTAATCAAACACGCTCGACACGGAGAAAAGCTTTAAAATTGCACTTGAAACTTTTATTGAAGTGCTGCGATAATGAGCATTTTAATGAGCATCATGATCCGGCTCAACGAACCGCACTTACGACCGTCTCGGAACTCCGCTTTCAATGGCAGGAGAGAGAGAGAGAGAAAAAAAGTAAAATTAAAACGGCCAATTCATCAAAAGTGTGGCAAGCATTCTCTATTGTTGCACTTGTTTTTGTTGCAACTGCTGCTGCAATTACGGCCCGCCCACTTTTCACTGCTTGCAACTTTCCTCGCTGAGGCAAGTCAATTGAAAGATTGCTGCGTTGCCCGTTCGGCTTCTTCTTATTTAGCATGCCATCATCATCATCATCTGAACATTAGAAGCGCGTGTGAGGCGACACACGGTTAAGCAAAAGAAAAAGAAGCAGAAAAAGGCAAAGCATACAAATTAACATTTTTATAGTGTTTTTCTTTTCTGTTTTGTTGCCAGCTTGTGCCAAAGAAAGCCAAGCCCAGAGAATCGAAGCGAGCAACAGCTCAACAAAAAAGAGAAGTCCAGCTTTTTTCTACTGTTGCTGCTTCTCTGAGTGTACAAGTGTGTGTTCGTGTGTGTGTTTTGTTTTTTAAACGTCAAACGTAACGCCAACGCCAAGACATGGCAACGTTTGTTTTTATTGTTAAACCAGTTAAGTCGAGTCGCGTCAGCAAGAACAAAAGAGCAGCAGAGCCAGCAGCAGCAGCAGCTGCTTCACTGTGACTGCAGCCATTACTCCCCCTCTCTCTCTCTCTCTGCGCCGCTCCTAGACAACAACGCTGACTGCATGTTAAAGCTTTGACTGTCAGCGTTTTGTTTGTTTTGCCTTGCTTTGCTTCACGTTTTCCAGTCAATCCTTAATCCGTCTCGTTTCCACTATCGCCACCCTACACTACCATAGCCGTCAGCTTTTGTATGCGTTGCGTTTGAAATACACTCAACCAGGCGCATAATTACCCTCGCATATTAACTGCAATTTGCGCTTTCCCATTTCGTTGGCCCCTCGCATCTCGCTCTGCTGTATAAGCTCCAATATCCGAAGCTAAATTCACAGCTTTTATGCACAGTGTAAACAAAGCGAGTTTCAATCAATTTCATATGCCATGGGCGCAGGCGCTTAATTACGCCGGCAATATTGACTGCAATTTAGGTGGAAAAAGAGCTTTTGGGCACTTTTCATTTTCGCCTGCCTGCCTTTTCACTGGTTTACTGTGACTTCTGAAGCGTGTGACCGGAGGTGAAACTTGGTTGGGTGTTTTTATACGCTTGCAAAAGGTACATTAGTTTTGGCTAGGAGTTTGCAACTTACCCTAAGAGACAGAAGAATCAATCTAGCTTGGACAGCTAGTCTCTAAGTTTTTAAGTAATCTTGATGAAAGCACTTGCTTCTTAAGTCGGAACGAACCACATCGAACAGATATATCCAATGACTGTCATACAAATTGGATAGCTTAATATAGAGACAAAATATTGAATATACACAATACCATTAAATTCTACACCATTTTATATAACTATTATTTGAACAATCGGAGAAGATAATTACCGGCAAGGGTATAAAACAATCGGCATGCCGAAGGTAACCTTTCTTCGTAGTTTTTATTATTATTTCGGCTAACAAACAGCAACTATATACGACTAGGCTGCCGTCAAACTGTCTGAAACTGGCGATAAATGCGCGCAGATACTTGGTCGCAGT
The DNA here is from genome assembly GCA_018151435.1 of Zaprionus africanus. Taxonomy (NCBI): domain Eukaryota; kingdom Metazoa; phylum Arthropoda; class Insecta; order Diptera; family Drosophilidae; genus Zaprionus; species Zaprionus africanus. The sequence goes on from JAECXB010000118.1 coordinate 12,065,571, forward strand.
TTGGCCGCGTTTGTGATTCGCAATTCCGTCGCTTTAAATGGACAACTGGGAGTGGGTCACACAGCTGCAGACTGAGCTGAGCTGAGCTGCCTGCAGCAGCAGCAGAAGCAGCGACAGAGGCAGAGGCGAGACCAGAGACCAACGTAGCGATTATAGGGATGCGGATGGATACCCACAGACACACAAAGCCAGATTCAGACTCGAGCTCTGAGACTCCCAGACCGGTTGGCGCGATCTTCAGCTCGTTCCAGTGAGCGTTACCTCCTCGCACATTCGTGTTTGCGGCATTTTCGATTCTTCTCCACAAAAGCGTAAATATTTCAATTTATTTATTGGTCATGCGTCTTCTCGATTCCACTTTCTACCCGCCATCGTCTGGCAGATGTATCTACATGTGTCGTGCCTTGACCATAGCCCCAGTCGCTGTCTGAGCCCGGACTCGACGCACGCAAGCCACTAAAATCTGTGTCAACGGCCTTTGACTTGGCGCGGGCCCTTCTTGTCTCTGTGCCTGTTGTTGTTGTTGTTGAATGCATTGGCGCCCGCCTGTGGGCGCTGTAGACGGGGTGGGCGTGACGATGTCGCATTTTCATAAACATGAAAATGAAATGAGTGAAAACGTTTTGCACTTTTTCGTTTGTCTGTATTTGTCTGTGTGTGTAAGTTGTATGTGTCCGTAAACAAAGCAAAAGTCTGAGCCAGAGCCAAGAGCCAAAGAGGTGTGTACGACAATTGAGACTGCAGGCCATGCATGACCCGCGTGTATTATTTCCCCAAACCGGCTACGGAAGGGGGTGGGGGGTGCTGCGACTAGGGTCGTCGTTGTCTGATTACCATGCTAAATGGTTGAAGAGAAAACTATGGCAACGCTCGTTTCGAATAAGCGCAATTACCAATACCCAATAGTCAATTTATAATGTATGTTGTTTTTTTCTGCTAAGTTACCCTGTAAATTGTGGGCTTGGCAGCTATCAAATCAACAAAAATATATTTGTTCATACAAACTAAAATGTGTTTAAATTTGTTATTTATGAAATGATCTTTTCTCCAAAGAATATACTTCATTCTATTTAAATCTACAGGGTATTTGGAAAAACTGTTGCCCCTCAAGCAGTAACTTACACGTTTTCTTGCTGCACCTCATCGACACATGAATAATTTGGCCAACGAATCGCAGTTGGAATCGGAGACACACAAAGACACAAAGAAGGAATGAAGTGCGTGTGTTTTTTAATGGATTCATTGTCTCTGGAGAAGAACTTTGCATGCTAATTGTGTTGTGTGGTGCCGTGTAAAACGACGGGTGGCTCGCACTAACAGACATTGTTTATGCCTCTAATAGGGTTCATGGGAGTTTACTTTCGCCTGAAGCAATGGTTGGATTTTAAAGGTCATCGTTTAATAGCTATAACATGGCTGAGGGAGTCATCCAAGAAGACCTTTGATAAAGCAACATTGTGATATTTATTCTATTTGAACTGTTCGAGTTGATTCATATTCTACAAATAAGGGATTGCTGTGAATTTTACTATTTATTGACATAAGAAAAAAAAAGAAATTAAAAAAAAATAAAATATGAACAAAAAAATTACTTCCCATACCGGGAATCGAACCCGGGCCTTCTGGGTGAAAGCCAGATATCCTAGCCACTAGACCATATGGGATAACTGAACACCCTGTGCTTGCAGCACGACTATTTGAATCCGGTCAGCCGAAAATAGATTAGCTACATTCATACATGCATTCAAAATGAAGCAAATGTGTATATATATTTATTTCTGAAACTAACAGCCCCCACCTCCCCCTTAAAATTACGAGTATATGCAGGCAGCTGAAAGTGAAGCTTCAAAGTGAAATCCATTGTAAACATCTTGATTGGCGGGGATTGTTTATTGCTTTTGTTGCTGTTGTTGTTTTTGTAATTCTTTCTATCTCGCATGGAGTATAATTTCTGTTGCCCATTGATGATTACTTGTATCTGCCCCTCGACGCGCCTACTGGTTGCCTTTCATTAATTACTGAAACGGGTCTTCGAGCCTCGATTACTGGAGCCCCGTTTTGTGGTTTGGATTTAACTCTTTTTCTCAGCTTTTTTGCTGCTGTCAGCTCTTGTAAGATAAATTGAATGAATCTTCGTCGGCTGCACTCGAAGCGCAGATAAAAATTGTTGCCTGTCAGCATTGGAAGCTTTTCCCCCACTCACCTGTCCTCCCTCTCTCTATCTTTGTTTTCCTGTCCTCCTCCTTTGGACATTTAACTACCGTTGCAACTGTAGTAATGCAGTGAAAATCTTGTAATATTCATTTAATTAACTAACTTCGCCTGATGAATCAATCATTGCGTCTGCTTAGCTTCGGCTATTTATATTAACCGGTTCGCCACATCTTCAAGCGCACAGTTTCAGCTCCATCATCTTCCCATCCTCTCCAGCTTATCTAATGAGCGGGGCACTTGTCTTGTGTATTCGAAAAGGCCATGTCCAATGTAAAGCCACTTTCGTGGTTGGCTCGGTTGGACAGGCCTGTCTGTCAGTCCATGTCCATAAGGTAGGGTTTATGTTTTCACTCCACGCACCTTGTGAGAAAGTCGGTGGTAAACTGCCCAATGAGATGTATGGCTACAGATTCGGATCATGTGGCGCTTACACGTGTCTCAGGTTATAACGAATTTCATTAATTTATGAATTGGTGAACTGATGCGCTGTGTAAATATCATTGGGCAATCAGCTAAGCGCTTTGGGGGAGATATTTAATGGATTTTATGGTATACCCGTAGAAAAATTATAATCATATTTAAGTCGCTACAGACAATATAGTAATAACAATTATAAATAAGTGTTAAACTCAGCTCATTCCATTCAAGTTTAGAATGATGTCACTTCTTCTGGTCTTGAAAGAGTTGCTACACTTGCATTCTGAGACAGACTGCTGACCGTGATAAAAATATATGTAGTATGATACATTTTATAGCACATACTCGTATATCGAATTCGACATTGCAACCTGAGTGCATTCATATTTCAAGGGCCTCTCCGCAGTTTCGCTTCATTTAAATTACAATTTAATTAGCCATAATAATTATGTTGGTGTGAAACAAGTTTCGAGTTGAAAATGAAACGAGAATCGTCTGGAGAAATACGAGTACTTAGAGAACAATGAGAAATCAGCGAAGATGAGAGTTTGATTTGATTTTCGAAGGTCTTTGTATTGTAGGGGCGATTCGGGGGAACTTCTCAGATGCCGTAACAAGCATCTATAATAATAATTTGTGTGATTTAGCATTGTTCTGCTTCCTTTTGGTATTTATTTAATTTGCACAAAACCAAACTTTGCTTTAACTTTAACACTTGCCGACTTGTTTCTTCCTTCTCCTTTTTGTAGTTTCAAATTTCAATTTGCAAAGCAATTTTAGGTTATGATATTTGTTTTTTTACTCGTGTTTGCATGTTTGCCAAATCTTTTATCATTGTGTCATGTCCAATGTCGCGACTCGCGAGCGACAACAAAAAGAGTTGAAAGAAGAAGGAGAAGAGGGAAGGGAGACTTAAGAGTTTGAGGTTTCTTGTTTTTGCACGTTCAAGGTGAGGCGCGTGTGCTGCTGTTGGAAACAATGAGGAATGGAACAGAAAAACAGTGCTTGCAATTAGCTAAAACAGTTGAGACAGGAGAGCCTTAGACCATAAGGGATTTGCTAGGGGAAAAAACTATAAAATAAAGGAATTTAAATATTAAAAGTGACATGAACTTGCATGACTAGTATTTGTAATAACTCAAAACACCGGCCACTGCTTGAGCTGTTGGCGCTAACCAACACTGTCAGCTAGTGCACCATTAGTTTACAATTACCTTCCTGCGACATGCAATTACTTTTCAATTATGATTTTATTACCCATCATCATCATCCTGACCGTCGCGACGTTGACTGTTTTACGACTGCTGCATTCAATTAAATTAATTGCTTTGAAAATTGAGTTGGTTTTCTTGTTGTTTGCCCGTCGTCGGAAGACAAACTTGTTCAACACTGAACACTGAAATTGATCAACCATCCGCCCGCTGCCAAACCGTTTGCCGGTTCAACTTTCATTTTGTTTATGGGGCCTAATTTAAACTATTTATAATAATTACCACAGCAAACAGCCCGAAAATAAAAACAAAACCAACAAATGAAGCGCCAACTATCAAAAAAAGTGACACTGGGTACTATAAAAAGCTCAGTTTATGGCTTGTTCTCCTCATTGTTTCGTCTTCTTTTCGTTTTTTTGTGCCGCTAAAGCGCGCGTGAGCGGGCATAGAGTTCAGACTGAGACAAAGAGAAAGACATTGCCAGGGAGAAGACTGGCAGCAGGGTCTGGCACCCAACTCGAACTGCTGACCATCGTCTGCTGTGCCCCCGGGCAATGATCAGCAGCCAAGTCAGGCGAGCCAGCCCAGTCGGCAACGATTCGAGTCAACGCCTGCCTAGTTGACCTCAAAAGCTGCGCAACGTACTCGAGACTAGTTAAGCACTTGAAATAATTTGTACAATGCACCAGCTGCAAATTGAGTGAAAGGGCCCCCCTTAAATGTGGTCAGGGGTTGCCCCCTGGAATGGGGTATCTGGGTTTCCTATGAAACTCAAACTCAAGATTAGCAGTAGCTAGAGCAAAGGCTAATAAACTAATTCAGAAGCAACGTGCTAACATATAAACTGAAACTTGTTGGAATAGAGATGCAGTAGACGAAAGGAATGAAGAATAACATATTTACATAATTTACATATGACTAATCCAAGTTTTAAGTTCTAGTTCTGTTTATGTAGCTTATGCTAAGTTCTCTACGCTGTCTCACGGCTATTATAAAACCCCAGTTAGCAAAGCTTTTGTTGCTGTGGTTTTTCACAACACTTGTTCTTACCCCCTCCTTTTCCGTCTTCTCTTCTTCTGTTCAGCAGATGCCATATCAGATTACAGACCCTTCTTCTGCTTCTCGGCTGGTCTTGTTTATGTTTACGACTTGACAGTTTTTAGTGGTTTATCTAATTGGGAAATTATGTTGCTCCTCAACTACACTATCTATAGAGCAGAAGAATAGGTGTACAGTATGTACTGCAAGTTGTGAAACACGGTGGCAACTTTCGCCTGTAAAACTCTTTCAACTATCTCTGATTTATGTACTTGCAACATACTTTATTGCCCACACCGATAATTTTGTTGTTTCGCTGTTGGTTGTGCTGAAAGCTTTGTGGTATTTTTTCAGTTTTTTGTTTTTGTATTTCTCTTTAAAGCTAATCACATGTTTCCGTTCGGGTTGCGGTTCGTTGTCCAGTTTGCGCTTTAATAACTTCATTGTCAATGCAACAACGAACGAGTGCACAGAACGCGCAATTGCAATGAAATATGTGAGGGGGAGAAGCTGGTAGATTGGATAAGCAAGACTACGAGATGTCCTGGGAGAAATTTTGGAGAGTTTTCATAAAGAAATGCCTTTTTTAGTGAGATATCCTAGGAGAAACCTTGGAGAGTTTTCATAAAGAAATTCCCCTTTGGCTAAGTCAGCGAGGAGAAGTTTCATAGACCCAACGCAACTTCAAGCACACTAAATTCATAACTAATATACCCTATCTATGCCTAACACTGCAGGGTATTCACTGCAAAACACTAGTGAGTGGTAGCTGGCTGGGTAATATCTGGTGCAGCAAAGACAAAGAGTGCAGCGGCGCTTGACTTCTTTTCTAAACTTGCATTGTCCATGCGCAGCCTGCGGCCGCATCGGACTTGATCTAGATGTGGTTCGCATACTGACGTTGCTCACTGTGTCGCCGACCGACACAGCACAGTAGTCGGTCGGGCCATGAAGCAGACGCTATCGAGATCGTGAGCGTCATCGCCTGGCAGATTTATGGAGAGAGCCCGCACAAGGAAGCGCAGTGCAGACAGAGTTTTGCTAAAGATTTCACAAATCAGAAACGCAATAGAAAAAAATGTCTTCATTGAGATCATCATCGTCGTCTATCAGATGCCAGCCAGACTGCTGTTGACTGCTTGCTGCCAGCCAGGTGGTTGGTTAGTTGATCTTCGGCTACAGGTTTTATGATCGCATTGCTTGGATTGATTGTGGGTAGTTTTTTATGTGATCCGCTGTCGGTCGTCGGTCGGCAACAAAGCTTGCTTTGCCTTATTTAGTACTTAGCTGTATGTTTTTTTTTAGTATTTTCAGTATTTATGGGCGCATGACTCTTCGCTGTGAAACGTGGTCGTCATCATTACACCCGCACAAGTTTAAGGAGAACCCGTGCTACCCTCTCATCCAGTTGGATTGCCTCGATCGCCGTTGGCGAATCGCAAGTCTCTGATGAGGTTAGCTCCGTCGGTTGGAAAGAGAGAAAGAAGAATATTACGTTTAAACTTCGACCCTGGTGGCAATCATTTATCAAGCTACGCTCGGAGGCTACAGATAAAAATCTAAATAAAATTTCTTGGAAGTTTGCGAATGTTTCGCACAGAATTCCGCATAAAAACAAATAACTCACTTAAAAAAAGGTTGAAAGAGTTTATTTAAAGAACATAAGGAAGTCTACAAAACCTAGCAGAGATTTGCCTATGGCCCCCAATTGGTATACGATAAACTTGCCACAATCTGCCCTGAATCAGGGCGTGTCACACTCTTAAGCTTCCACAAATCCCCATGTAAAACCCCATGACCGCAGTCGACCCAACCCCAGAATGTTCTGCTACATAAAAATCACATAGACAAATTTCGAAATTTACATTGAATTGAATTAATTTATGCGCTGTTGCGAGTTGATTAGCAGAAGGCAGACAGATAGTGAGACAGAGAGAGAGAGGTATAGAGTAGGCAGAGAATACATAATAAAGCAGTGCGCCCCTGCAGCGATAGCAGTGCGCGCCCCTCCCTGTGGCGGTATTACAAAAGTTCCAAACTATTCCAAACAGTTCCAAACTTTTGTTGCGCTGCCCCCCAAAATGAATTGCCAGCTGTGTTTACAGCGCGATGAATCAGCAATTGTGTGCCCCGATGTTGTTGTTGTTGTTACTCTTGGAAATGAAGGAAAATGAAAAAGTGCATGAGCTTATCTTAAAAATAGACACATTCCCACGCCCACGTGTCTATTTCTAGGTCTCTCGATTGTTATTACGAGTATTATTGTTATTATTTCTCTTGCTTTTCATGGCATTGCATTGTTTCGTTTTTCCGTTTTCGGTTTTTGTTTCTCTTTCGCTTGCACAGATTGTGCAATTTGGCGCGTTTCCCTATTCTTGCTTGACGCCACGCCACGCCCCCACTCCGCCCAGCGCACTTTCCATTGCAATTTTTTGTTTCTCTTTCTTTTGTACCTTTTCGTGCCAATAATTTGTGGCATTTTGGGCTGTGCTCTCTTTTGTAATTGTTGCCACTTATCGCTGCTGTTCCAATTCCAATTTCCACTACCCCGTCCCCCTCTCTCCCCTGCAATCGTAGTCCATTTCTATTTTCCCCATTTCTTCCGCAATTATTTGGCTTTTCTTTCACACGTTTGCCAATTTGTTTGCTATATAGATCGTGCATATGCACGCATATATCTTATATACCTGCGTGTTTTCTTTTTATAAATTTTCATTTTTCCGCAAGATTAAAAATAAACACTCCCTCGCACACACACGCACACTCACACTTGATGTGTCTATATAAAATGTACAATTTATAAACTCTGCAAATTTTGCACAAATTTCTCACTGGGCAAAAATCATCACCACCTGCTGTGTGCACAGTGGTGCAAGAGCTGCTGTACATGTTGTTCATGTGATTTGTGAATGAAATGAGGCAGGTCGTGACAATTTATATGGAAATATTTACATAGAACTGTGAATCATTAATTAAATATAGTTTCAATCGGAATATATAAAGGAACAAATGATCATACTTGTAAGTTGTATAACTTCAGCTGTAAATTAAAAGTTTTACATATATATTTAGCAAGTCCAGTAACACTGTTTCGCTAGGGAGCTACAGTGATTCATAAGCTCGCTTGGCAACCAGCCGCCTGTCTGTCTATAAAAATAAACATAAATTAATTTTGGTGTTATAAAAGTTCCGCTTAAATGTGATGTGAGTTTATTCGCTCACCGTTTTAATGCCTTGTTCCACGGTGCGACGACGCGGCGTCAACGACTCACCACCAGCAGCTTGCTTGACGGCCTACTCACCCTACTCCGCTCTCTCGTCCCCTCAAGCTCACACACACCTCGTCTAGGAGCTTAGTGTGAGTGCTAAAATTAAATGTTCGAATTTGTTGCCTTAACAATTTGTTTCTCTCTCGCTTGTCTTCTTCTTTCCTCTGCTTGGTTGGACTCTCCTCTGCCTATGACTCTGTCCGTGCATCTGTTTATCTCTCTCCTTCTGCTCTCCTTTGCTTTGCACTTCCCTGATCTACACAGTGTTGCCAGCTCATTTTTTTTCCGTCAATTCCAGCTTTATTTGGAGTTCTATAGCGGGATAAAATCGGATATGTTCCCCATTTAGCTTTTTTTATGCCAAACAGCATTTTTTTGCGACTCCATAAAATATCTATATTTCTTTATCATATTTGGCTTTTCCATGCTGATAACTTCTGGCAACACTGAAAATGGCTCCACACTGCCTTTGCCTCTGCTCTACTCTCTCTTGACTCTCCTCAGCCTCTTCCTTTGCCACTGCGTTCGCTACGAGTTTGGTCATTAAAATACTCACATAAAATTCAAATTGAAATTCATAATCAATTGCGTGAGTATTGGTTGCCAAAAAGCCAGTTAGTATTTATAACTAATAGCAAATTTCCGCTAAAATCGTGAATCACTTTGGCAGTCGGGGGTATCTTTTTTAGAAAGGGGGTAAACTAGCAGAATAAAAAAACACGTTCACTCTGTCGATCTGCTGCGCGTCATCGAGCTTTTGTTTGCTGAGACATGCGCTGGCGCTGACGCCGACGTTGGCTGCTGATAAAGCAGTTTACAAATCACATACAAATGATGGACGAATGATAAAGAGGGCCACGAATTTGCAAGAGTTCGCGTAATAGCTTCCGGTTCAGCTCTCCGGTACGAGCAACAACAACACAAAGAAGAAGACCTCCCAGCGATGGCAACAACACTTGCGCTCTCCCGCTCTCATGTGCTGACGCTCTCTCAATTGCTCTCTCACTCTCTTTGCGTCTCTCGTTCGTGTCGGCGTCGCTGTTCGGTCAGCTGCTGTTGTGATTTCAGTTCTAAACGAAACATCGACGCGAACGTGTGTGTGTGCGCGTTAAGCAGAGCTGCGGTTATTATTTGTTGTTCTTGCTGCTGCTGCGTTTCGATTTTATATATAATTATTTATAATGTTTGTGCAACCAACGACAATAACAACAACAGCAACAACAATAACAACGACAACTATAACGAGGATTGCAACAAGAGTTTTCGCTGGCTAATGCAAAGTGAGTTGTGTTTGTTTGCTGCCTGCTGTTCTGCTGCGCTGCGACGCCGACAGAGACACTGAATGCAATGCGTTGTTGTTGTTATTGCTACTTTTGCTGCTTGCGTGACTTTCGTTAAGCGTCCAATACGACGAATATGCGCAACGTTTTCTTATCGCGCCTTTTGCTTTGCGTCGTCGGCCTATCAGTTTTCATTTTGTCCAAGTGTGCGTGTCTCTCTCTCACTCCCTCTCTTTGTGTGTGCGTATGTGTTTTGATATTGCATTTGCACAAGAAGTAGGTTATGGCAAAATGAGCAACAGCAGCAACAACAACTGAAACTCGACGAAGAAAATCAATCAGTAAAGTGGCGCAGCACGCAGCGCATGTAATTAACACGCAACCAACTGTTGCCTGCTATTGCCTGTTGCTTTGCGCTCCCCTACCCCCTTCCCCCCTATGGTAGACAACAGCTGATTGTGTCGTGTCATGTTTGTTTATCAATATCAGTGCAGCGACTGCGGCAGAGCGACACAATTACGCTTTAATTGAGTGCGTACGAGGCAACAACAACGCGCAACAACAGGCAACATAAACAAACATGTTGCAGCTGGGGAGAGTGTTAATATTGCCTGTCTGCCTACCCCTTGTCCCCCTGCCCACCATCTGTCTATTGATGGCCGATGGTGATGTAATTTGCATAGCCGACAACCACAAGACTCTACAGACTACAGCCACAAGCTACCTACCACATAAGCAACAACAACAACATCGCCACCTCCAGCAACAACAACAATAACAAGCTACGGCAAATACATAATTTTTGGAGCGATTTCAGGTTTGATGCCCACTGTGTTGCGTAGGCAGAGCAAACGCAGTGAATTTATGTGTAGAGATACCCTGTTAAATTAAAAGAGAAAGAAAGAGAGAGAAGGAGAGTGAGTGGGTGAGAAAGAAGTGAATTAATAAACGTTTAACTAAACTACAAATGCAATAAGATAAATATTTTATTTCGATAACATGTTATCGATCATTGTAAATAAGAGAGGAAGCGTTGCCAGATCGTGCTCCAACTAGTTATCCTTGTAGTTCTTTTTCCGCTATTTGTCAACAGTCGTTAGCTTTATTGCCACGCCCCTCAACAGGCGGTCAGTTATCGTATAGAAATCAAAGCAATTGTCAACTGTGATTTGAGTCAGCAGCAACTGTAAATTCCAACTCAGCAGCAGGTCTCTTCAGACGTCAGTCGCCAACTACCTCTCCCCCTACTCCCTCGCTGACGTGCGACGCCCGACCGTCGAGACGACGAGTGTGTCATGCGGCTGGTCTGGCCAGCAAAAAAAGCAACAACAACAGCGTCGTCGTCGTCATTCGCTGCTTTTAGACAATGCTACAAGTTCCTACACCTACGACCTAGAATCTGCCGAATATGTCAACAGGTATATGGCCAACACACATACATACATATACACCAATTTGTGTATGTATAAGTCAGATATGAGAGGCAACTATGCCTATATATTTATAGCATTTCCCAGAGGAACCGAGAGATCCAACTTGATGCGGAGGTTTTTTTTTACAAATAGAGAGACAAATTGTGGCAAGTGTCGCCACTCTGACCTTGAAAGAATATGCAAAAAAAAATATATATATTTATTTGATAACAAAACTATCTAGTAAAATAAATAACGTGGAACAACTAAAGAATTCCATTAAATTAATTTCTTTATCATAAAAGTAACTTTCATCAAATATGTATAAAAAAGCTTTACAGCTGCAAAGTATTCCATTTGTTTCTAATGAAGTGCACAATAATTTTCTTTGTGTCTATTCCAAACTACAGGTTTACAATTAAAATTCCATTATTAAAAAAATCCATATGTACATATTTTATTATTAAATATTAAAATGATGTTGCTGTTCCACAGCACTTCAGGCGATAAGCGAATTACTTGTATACTGTATAATCTAATTCGAATTATATTAAAAAAAGGTATAAATTAAAAAAAAAAAAGTCTGAATAAAATAAATATGGTTGTCCTTGACCAGTCCCGAGAGTTGAACTCCGTTCAGCCCGTCGAGTGTGTCCTCGTGTGTAATCACAGCAGTGCTCTCTCTGCGTTACGCCATGGGCCAAAGCTCCTGTTGCACATTTAAACTTGAGCTTATTCAGTGCACAGCAAGGACTTTTCTATACAACACATTGCCGTGTGGCAACATGCGCAGTGCGTGCCACAGGATGTGAAAAGGACGAAACCGCCCAAAGCCGAACAAGTTGGTTCCATGGTGTAATGGTTAGCACTCTGGACTCTGAATCCAGCGATCCGAGTTCAAATCTCGGTGGAACCTGCTGCTGCAGGACTTGCCTTGCCCTTGCCCCGCTGCACTTTATTTTATTATATTTTTCCTCTTGTTTTATCTCCCGTTTCCCATATGAATGATTCATTGCGCTGACTCTGCTCGATAAGAACGTTAAATAATGCAATATGCACTAATCGGACGCGAATAAATACTGTATAATTATTAATCGAAGGTCGCTCGACTACTCACAGTAGGAGATAATTATCACAGCTTGAGAAAGAATGAATGTATGCCATAAGTATGCTATGTTTATAGTGCAAATGAGTAATAATAATAATATTTAATGTAGGAGAACAAAGAGTGATTAAAAGAAGCTGACTCAATTACAATAATTATAATTAGTTCACATATATTGCACAATAGGCCAGAACTGCTTGGGAATTATATCTATGCCAGCTAGGCACACATACAATTCAATATGGCGATTGTTTATTGTGAATGAAGACGAATGCTGTGAATCCCTTACACGAGACAGAGAGGGAAAGAAGGAGAGCGACCACGCGCTATATTTAATGGGGGGATTTAGCCAAGTGATTTCATGTCGTAAATGCGTAGAATTTATTTAATTCAATAAATTTTAGTTTTCTTGATCGCACACGCGTCACATAACGCGGCCATAAATAAGTTTGAAAATTGAGCATATAAATTTGTATATGTATGTGTAGGCATGTGTGTATATATACTATATAAATTGTTTGAGAGCAAACCAAACACTCTCAGAGTTTTATTTAATTATACGAGTGACAGAACGACCCGAAGAAGTTCGCGGGGGCAACCCACACACACACACAAAGTTGGCCCAGTGCGGGGCAACAATAGCAACTTCGGGTAGCGGTCAATCACACACACACACGCACAGCTGGTTGCAAAGTGTTTTGTCATTTAGCTGGCGGCCAATTTGTAGCGCACTTTCGTTGGCCACATGTGGCAACAACAACCAGAATAACAACTGCCACTACAATTGACACAGATTAGCGGCAGCAACAACAATGCTAAGTACATTGGCGTTGTAAATTTATGCGATAAAAAAATAAAAGTAAATTGTGTCAAGGGGCTGGCATGGCAACCAGTTACAACAACAACAAACAACAGCATCCACAATTGTACAAATTAAATAAAATTAGCGACTATTTTGCACGAAAAGTGTGTGAAAACAATGGGCAAAAGCGATGGGCGCCAAAAGCAAAAGCAAAGCGGACGATGCGAAGCCAAAGTCAAAGCACACAACGAGAAAGAAAAACCAAACAAATGCTATAACCTGACACAAAGATACCCTTCGTACAGTTTTAAATAATCGGAACAAGTCTAAAGAGAAAGTCTTCTGTATAACTTTTGATTTGTCTAATCGGGTAAAAATAGATATTTAGTCAGATTAGAATAGGTCTTAATCAGAATGTTGTATTTTAATAATACACAATATAACTACTTAAATACATTTGCACAAAGTCAGTATACCCCTTTTGAGCATTTTTTATGTTCGAAGGGCATAATAACAACAAATATTACACGCGTGGAGGACGCTAACAGCGCAGTCAACGTCGTTGTCGCGCCGCTGCCTTACACATTGCCATTGCCGCCGGCTGGCAGCTGAACGCCCTACACATGCGCGCTGACGTCGACGTCGCTGTCTTTGGCTCTCCCACTGTCTGCGAGAGCTTGCGTGTCTCTCGCACTCCCTCTCCCGCTCTCTTTATGTCTGTGTACGAGTAAGTGTGTGTGGGCGATGTGCGCATAATGAGAATGAGGTTTTCGTACGACATTGAACTCGAAAAGTGGGGCTGAAGAATGGCGAAAAACGAAACGAAACGAGAAAACGAAACTAAAACATGTCTTTGCCTGTGGTGCTGCCTTTGCTTTACCACTATTCATTTACATACTACAATGTACACACACACCTCTCTCACTCTCTCTCCCCCCTTCACAGTTGCTGTTTGTTTTGTTTCTTTGAGCAGGCTTAGCTTTATACAACAACAACAATAAAGAGGGAACAACTAAAGTAAAGATAGTTAAATTATATAAAAAAAATTATTTTATTTCTGTACCAAATGTTGGCCGTTAAACTATTTTCGGTGCCCTGACAGTATTAACGACTTCTAATTTCTTTATTTCCGCCTCTCTTTGCAGTTGCGTTTTGAGGAGTAAGTGAGAAGAGAAGAGTTTGTATTGCAAAACAAGCGGACAATTGAATTAAGGAAGACACAACAAAGCAGTCGAGGCATAAGTGAAGCACACACACACATACAAACAAACCAACAACACAATGGTGGACTACTACAAAGTATTGGATGTGGCACGCAGCGCCACCGATGGCGAAGTCAAAAAGGCGTAAGTAGAGAGAGGAAGATGCTGCTGACCTTGACTCTCCTAACCCATTACATTAATCTCTTTGCAGCTATCGAAAGTTGGCACTTAAATGGCATCCCGACAAGAATCCGGACAATCTAGAGGAGGCCAACAAACGTTTTCGTGAACTCTCCGAGGCCTACGAGGTGCTCTCCGATGGTAAGTATCAGTTACAACTGGGATACAGGGTGTTCCCAGCTAAAAGTGTTGGGTAGAAAGAAACTCCTTATATGATGTATTAAATATATATACGCGATTGTGAACATGTGTAGCTCGTAAGCGCAGGATCTACGATGCTCGGTCAACGCTGCATAAGTCTTCGGCCAGCAGTGGAGGCGGTAGCAGCACCTCCAACGGATACTACTCTCGCTATCGCAGCGGCTCGGGTGCGAGTCGTGACTACGACTACGATAGTTATTATCCTAGCTACACGAGCTCGGGCTATGGGTCCACGGCTGGTGGTGGCAGCAGGCGAGGCAATCGCTATCAGGCGTTCACCTTTCGTAACTTATTTGAGGGCACGCCGTTTCACAAACTTTTTGGTAAACGAACAAAACAGAGTTGTGTTTTTTTCTGTTTTTGAGGTTATGCCGTTTCTTTTGTTGTTGTTTTTTGTTACTTGAACTGTATTGTAACCTTGACGCACACGACACGTTTGTTTTTGCATCAGCGGCCGCCGAACTTACCACCCACAAGCAACGCCATCGATATATGGTACATGTCATTATAATATAATCATCGGCATCATCATCATCGATATCGTCTTCATCGATATCATCGACATTGCCAACACGAGCTGTGTTCAAGACTAATGCCCGGCTAGCCAGTATTTTTCTACTAAAACCCAAAAATGTTGAGCTGATAAATAATCGATAACCGATAACAATTGTTTTTGATCGATCTAACGCGTTTACAGCTTAAAATATATGTTTGTGAAAATATTCTAATTGTATTTCCCGAACTTGCAGAAAAGAAACGCCGCATTTACGATGAGTACGGCAAGGATGGACTAGGGGATCGGGCCCAAAGCCGCTCACATGCCCGTCATCATTACACGCACGACTTTGATGACTTCGACATAATGGGCGGCTTTCCGTTCGTCTTCCGACCCCCCGAGGAGGTGTTCCGCGAGTTCTTCGGCGTCAATTCGCCCTTCGCCGACTTCTTCAGAGGTGCGTACAATTAATATATTAAAAAAATGATATTGTTACTACTGTAAATGTTTTTTGTCTTTCCGCAGATGCCAACGGCTATTCGCAGTCGCAGAATGGCGCCCCCAGCAGCAGTCGACGTCATGGCGGACATGGCGGTGGCAATCTGGGAAGCGGCAGCTCGTCTCGCCACCATCACCATCATCATCAGCACAAACTGGCGAGTCCATTCGGGGCGCCCATGCTCAACTATTCGATGATGGATTTCTTCATGCCCACCAGCGGTTTCACCTCCTTCACTGCCAGCAACAGCGTCGCTGGTGGCGGCCTCCACAGCAATGGCGCCGTCAAACGTACCTCCACCTCGACGGTGTTTGTCAACGGCAAAAAGCTGATGACCAAACGGTAAATGAAGCCAGAAAGGGTTTAAATGATATTCTCAACTATTTCAAATTTATTAACAATTCTTTTTTTCATTCCCTTTCAGTGTCGTCGAAAATGGCAAGGAAACTGTTTTTTCATATGAAAACGATGTCCTTAAATCAAAGACTGTGAACGGAGTGTCCCAAAAGCTCTCTTCAATAGCGAATTAAATTAAACAATTTACACCAACAACAACAACAGCAACAACAAGCAAACAAAGGGAAACAAAAAATGCAAATAAAACAGAAATATTCGAAAAAATATAAGAAAAGAGGAAAGAAAGATTGAGAAGGAAAGAAAACCCCCAAAATAAGCATATACATACATATATAACAACAAACAATAACAAAGAAAAAGTCATAAATTTAAAAACGAAGGAGAAGAGAAGAAATAACTGCGATTATGCTTTCTTAATGCTTCGATCATATGATATACATATATATGTTTAAAGAAATTGTTCTACATTAGAATTTAGTTTATTTTTTATGGAATCGTTTAATCAAAGAGCAGCAGCAGCAGCAAAACAATAGCAACAACAAGAGAAACAAGAACAACAAAAGGCCAAGAAGAGCGAGTGAGGGGAATTTGGATGCAAAGGAAAACAAAAACGAAATGAAAGGGAAATTAAATTGATTGTACTGGGCGCATTATTTGAGAACGATTTAATTCCAAATTCTGCATATGCAATGTGAAAGAGAATTTGTTGTCGACAATTGCGAACAAAATGCCTAAAAATAAATTATGATAGCTGAAAGACGACAACAAAAACAACATCAAAGCGCGCTAAAGCAATTTAGTTAGTCGATAAGTTTTTGGGCGGGATATGCTGATGGTGATGCTTTGCTAACTGTTTTTTATTATGTAGTTAACTACCGTTAGTCATTTAAGTTGCCACAATACTTACAACAACAACAGCAGCAGGAGTAGCAGCAATGGAAGACGACCAGCAAAGTGTTATGCGTTGCTTTTTTGTACATTATACATTATAAAAAACATAGAGATATAATATTTAAATAATGCATAACGTAAAATTCAAACATTGAGTGTTTATATGTGCATACGAATATATAGTACTTGTATGAACTCCTTCTTGAACTATATTGCTTATGCACATATGTGTATTAAATGATAATTTAAACTTTTCTTTTATAGTCTGTAGTCGTTTTTTAAATGCTTAAGCTTAAGATTATTCTCAAATAACCTAAAAAGAGAGAAAACAAGTTATGATGATGATGATATATGAATATATATAAATGTATTGATCAAGAATGAGACACACAACACATACACACACAAAACCAACTAATCGTAATCGCCCACAATTAATACTGTGTTTTCGTAGATCATTCTCACTTAAAAAAAAACAACAAAAAAACGTATAAATTAAAAGAAAAAAATGAAAAAGAACAAAAAAGAATAAATATAAAATGAAAGTGCGATCAATTAATGTGAATCAATTGTTTTATTTAATCACTTCCGTTACATTTCAAAAAGTGCGCTCATTTGAAGCAGTTAACCGTTTCAGAGCGCAATGTTGCCACCTGTTGCCTGACTGTAGTAATCGATAGGACAGTCACTGTTCGATAGCTGACGATCACGATGACTGTGCCACACTAGCGATTGTTTTCTGTTTTCCCTGTGCAACACTGCACACACATTCGCTGATAATTGTTATTAACATTAGTTTATTTTATCAATTAAATACTATTTAGACTTTAAATGGCAGCAAAATGACGCGTGATGATCACATGAAATGGTTTCACGGCCGATTAACTCGTGAGGCAGCCGATGAACTGCTCAAACAAGGTGCGTATTGCAGCTGGGCAAAAGGGACTCGCCCCAAAACAGCAAAATGAGTGTGTGATACAGAGAGTGATATGTGTTTGTACGGTGCAAGGGAAGGGGGAAGCCAACTGTTTGATCAATTGTAACTGTATAATTTGTACGCTAATTGTCGTAGGTTACGAGGATGGCACATTCCTGGTGCGTGAGAGCAGTACAGCAGCTGGTGACTTCGTCTTGAGTCTGTTCTGTCAGGTGAGTACGAGTGAAAAGCAATAGCAGCAACAACAACAACAACAGGTTACAAGCAGGATTATCTGAGTAATAATTGTATATATTCATATATGTGTTTTAGGGTGAGGTTTGTCACTATCAGATAAGACGCCATGGCGAAGACGCTTTCTTTTCCATCGACGATAAAGGGCAAACGAAAATCTTGCATGGCCTTGAAACCCTGGTCGACTACTATCAGCAGGAGCCCAACGGGCTGATAACAAAACTAACAGTGCCACTGGTGGGAGAACCCCCGCCGCACAACACTTGCAGCCAGGGCGTGACTAATCTGCTGCATCGTGCCACTAGCAAGAACGAGAGCAAGGTGGTTTTCGAGCTGCTCAAATGTGGCTATCGGAATTTCGATGCTAAGAATCAGGACGGACAGACGGCGCTGCACCTGGCCGCATTGCATTGCAACGAGGATGTGCTGAAGCTGCTCTTGGATGCGGGTGTGCAGGTGAACAGCGCCGATTCCTTTGGCTATCAGCCTCTGCATGTAAGTAGTAGCAGACAGTTCCGTTTGTAGTCTCAGCTGTGCGAAGCTAATCCTTCTTTGCCTTGCAGTATGCATGTCGTCAGAAGGATGCCAGTTTTATTCGCACTCTCATCGCTGCGGGGGCGAACATGGAGGGGCGCAACATTGACAACGGTTATGTGCCGCTGCATGAGGCGGCCAAGCATGGCAATTTGGAGGCTGTGCAGGAGCTGCTATCTGCACAGGCGCCTCTGTTGCCACGCACTACGTCCGGCGAGTTTCCGTTCGATTTGGCCAAAGAGGCTGGCCAAACGGCAGTCGAGGAGTACCTGTTGAACTACAAGTTACCGCCAGCGAACACCAGCCGAGAGCTCTGGTATCACAGCACACTGAAACGGCAGGAGGCCATCGATATACTCACGCAGTTCGCCAATCAGTTGCAGCGCAAGCAGCTTGCCGCGGGTCAGCCAGCAGACACATCGGGCTCCTTTCTGGTGCGCTACTCGGAATCCTCTGCAGGGGGCTATGTGCTCACTCTGCTCAGCGATCAGGTGGCCAAGAACTTTCGCATCTCACAAGCGGATCTCTACCAGAACGGCGTGAAGGTGCACACAGGCGGAGTAAGCTAAAAGCTCGACATAAGTCTCTAAGAGAACTCTCTAATTGTTTTCCATTTCAGTCGAAGTTCTTGTACATTGACGATGGCCCGTATTGGCCCAGCTTGGAACACTTGATAGCTCACTTCATGCGTTTCTCATACGGCTTGCCGGAGAGTCTGAAGTACCCTGTGCCGCCGCTGCCCAAGCCAGAGGTGCCATCGTTTGCAACTATTCCACGTGCCACACAAAAACAGAAGGAATTCACGCCGACCACGCCCCTCTCTCATCATCCGGGCAGTAGCAGCAACAGCAGCAGCAGCGCCTCCAATGCGCACCCACATGTGCCCGCTTTGACGATAACGAAGAAGAAGCAGAAGGAGAACAGCAGTTCCATCTTCAACTCACTGCGTCTGACCAGCCCCAAGAAGGGTCTGTTCGATGTGAACAGCCTGCGAAAGAGCAAATCAAAGAACAAGCGCAGTGACTCCGAGAGCAGTGCGAGCGTCGTCGCAGCCGAGCTCCAAGTAGCTGCTCCCATGCTAAAGAATCTCTCCTTTTCCACGGACTTCAGCAACTTCAATGTGGATGCAGCTGAGGTGTACAATGTGCCCCAGAACAACACGCCCATTGAGATGCCTCCGATTGCTAATAAGACTGAGGCCGAGGTGGAGTACTTCACAAAGAGCGACGTGGCCATTAAGCAGGAACGGGAGACTGCCCTCAATGCCAACGGCTACTTACCCACAATGGATGTGCTCATGCTGCTGGATCAGCCGGTGAAACCATTGTCTCGCCTCGACTCCATGATATCCACAGGTTCTACCGAGAGTGAAATGGCAGGGTATTTGCAGCGAAAATGCAGCGCAGCATCCGCAGCGGGAGGTGCTGCAACAGGGGTAACACTCAGTCCTGCCGAGCTGGAGGCAGCAAAGCAGCGTTTCTTTATCCATCGCGATCAACTGGAGCTGGAGATTGAGATTGGTGCTGGTGAATTTGGCTCTGTGTACAAGGGCTGGTTGCGGCGACCCAATGCAGCAGAGCGCCTTGAAGTGGCCATTAAAACGTTGCGCGACGAGGAGCAACAGGCCATAAACAAGCAGGAGTTCTTGCGTGAGGCATCTGTGATGATGCGACTAGAGCACAAATGCATTGTGCGTCTCATCGGCATCTCCAAGGGTGACATGCTAATGATGGTGCAGGAACTGGCTCCGCTGGGTTCCATGCTGCAGTACATTCTCGATCACAGTGCCGAGCTGAAGGTGAACTACGAGTTGAAGCTCTGGGCCTCGCAAATTGCCTGTGGTAAGTCATGATGCAGTTCATCAATGGCAACAGAAGATTCAGTTCGATTTCTTCTTACAGGCATGCACTATCTGGAAACTCAGCATTTTGTACACCGCGACTTGGCTGCACGGAACATATTGTTGACCTCACGACAACAGGCGAAGATCAGTGATTTTGGCATGTCACGTTCGCTGAGCGCTGGCAGCGATGTGTATCAATTCACCCAAGGCGGACGTTGGCCCATCCGTTGGTATGCACCCGAAAGTTTTAACAACGGCATCTTCTCCCACGCCAGTGATGTGTGGTCTTTTGGAGTGACGCTGTGGGAGATGTTCTCGCTGGGAGCACCTCCATATGGTGACCTCCTCAACGTGGATGCCATTAAGCTGGTGGACAGTGGTGAACGTTTGCCTCAGCCGGATCTCTGTCCAGCATACATATTTGCTGTGATGATGAGCTGTTGGAACTATCATCCCAAGGAACGGCCCACCTTTGCTTATCTCATGGAGTTCTTCAGCCGCGATCCTGAATATCAAAATCTTCCCGAACTGGTGCACTCGGTGCACATCTGAACAAATCACTGATCTGTGTCCTACGTCTCACACGTCTCCCCTCCTCACTTAATGTGCAATTTCGCTTTACTTTTCCTCTTCACGTATTCATTGTTGGCCTGGTCAATTCCAAGCTACATCGTATTAATCCAACCTTCCAAGCATATCCTAGCTAATGTATCTATTTGTACCATATATATACATGCATTATTATATTTTTTACAATATCTATGTGAACTTTTGTGTCAAATAACGGACTAGTGTGCCTTACATTGTAATAATCATATTTTATGCAATAAATTTTATATATATACAACATTCATTCTCGACTATAAAAACGATTATAGCCGAAAGATTTTGATTCATTGGTTCTTCCTACATATTTCACAAATTTGTATTTAAATGCATTCCAATTATTCATTGAATTTATAACTTTTATTGCAAATATTTTGATATAAAATATATATATTTATAAAAAGAATAGTTAGTGCAACTAAATGCTAGGTTAGTTCAGGTATATAGATGAATATAGTTGATAATTCGGTCAGCTACGCTACTGGTAACTGTTAACAGTGTATTAATCATACAGATCCGTTCATCGCCTGCTGCACATTCGAGGTGGAGACCAACTTCAGTGCATCGATGATGCCGTTCAGATTCTGCTCGTTGTAGGCCTGGCCTTGGAGGGGGGTTACCACCGGCACTGGCTGCTCGCTCTGCGGCAGCTGCAGGTCGATTTTGGTCATCAATCCCTGTAAAGAAAAGTATTGCAAGTTAGTAGAGTTCAAGTGGATTAAATACTTATCAAACTTACGGCATCCACTTCGACGCTTAGCTTGAGTTTCATGCCATTATTATCGCCCTTCAGCTCAAGATCCTTTTCAACGGTGAACTTAGGAGTCTTGCCTATGACCCAGTCCCAGGAGCTATAGTTGTTACGCAGTTCCTCAATACCAGGGAACCATTTCTCTGTGGGATTTATCAACTGAAAGCCGCGCTGTTTCATCGTCTGTGCACTGCCTCCATCCTCCAGAGCAGTCGCTGCTGTGCGCAGATACTCGTAGCCCACAGCGGACAGCAGCTGGGGCACATTAACGAAGCGATTCACATCCACAAGGTTGCGTATGGGCGACGGTACCGAGGCAGTGGCACGGCTTATGTAATTGGCGGGCTCCTTGACCAGCGACTCGCCCAGGTGCAGCTTGTTGGCGCTTGCCAGAATGGTGCAGTGGTGATAAGCATTCGGACGTCCCAGCTTGGCAGCCGTACCAGAAATCTGTGGGGAGAGAATGTTGGGTATATAAATATATTTATGAACATATTATAAATATATATGACACCATTTAAGTAGCACATCTGCTGTCTCTATCGGAAAAGTTTATATTATATATTTCATTAAATAGTTTTGTATACGTTAAACTATTATCAGATCAGATTTAAAGGGTCAGTTAGAGGTCATTCAGCAGCAGATGTACTACTCTCACTGATAACACACGCGTATGTCGAACCTTTTTGTTGCTTATAACAATATCATCCCGATCGTTTATCTCCGCCTTGATCGCCCATTCCCTAAAAAGGGCCCTCGTGACAATGTTCAGATTGTACTTGCGATCGTACCGCTCGCGAGGCGTGAAGAAGGTGCAATTAAGATTGCCTCGATCATGATAGACAGCCCCACCGCCACTATTGCGACGGGCCAGAGTGATGCCACGTTCGATCAGCTTCGAGACATTCGCTTCGGTGAACGGATTCTGATGACGTCCAATAACAACGCACGGATCGTTGGCCCACAGAAGGAGCACATGATGATTGACAAAGTCGAAGTTCTTGTAGAGCCAATCCTCCAGTGCCAAGTTGGTGAAGATATCATGAGATTGCGAGATGAACACAGATTTCTTAATATCAGCATCAGCGACAGGTGGCAACACTTTGCGTTTCGAATTCAATTGATTTCCAACTGCAACATTGTTGTTATCGGTATCGTTATTGTTATTGTTATTGTTGCGGTTGTTGCTATTATCGCTGGAGACAAGGCGCGTGATTTCTGTCGCCGTCGCCCCCAAGCGCTGCAGCAGACGCAACTGGCTGGAATTGCGACGTAAGAGCAAACTCATTTTTGATTTATGCTTTAATTAAGCTTAACAAGTAAAATATTAAACAGCAGCAAATATTTTGTTGCTTGGATTGCACAATTGCAAGGAGCTCAGCTGTTGCTGTTGCTAGGGCTGTTTTCCTCTTTCCCTCTCTCCGTGTTTTTTCTCTCACTTTCTTGATTGCGCTCTCTCAAGGCAATGCACTTGGCGCTCTTTGTTACAAAAACAAGGTCAACGTCAGCGTCAGCTGCTATTTGATATGATTTTGGGCAGGTTTATAACGTTATTGTATTTTGTGGTTAGGTTGAATTGTCTAGCCAGTATATGTACGTCTAGGTCTCTTTAGTGTCTATGTGTTAGTGTTATATTATTTATTATCTGTATTATTTGATGATTTGTTTTTTTGTTTGCGAATTTGCGCGTTTTTTTTTTGTTTTTCTTTTGGTTATTGCTTTTTGGTTTTTGTTGGCGAATTGGACTTTAGAACCTAGTGGACTTGCTGGTTGTTGTTGCTGCTGCGGCTACCGAACTGGCCGAGATGAGATACTCGTGAAGGGCGGGGGTTTGGTGCAACCACTTCCAGGTTTGATGCAATCCACAGACACGCTTACGGAGACCCAGACAGTCCTTGTTGTTGTACCAGCTTTGTTGCATGCTACGCTTCACACCCATCCAAGAAGGAATGTCTAAATGGTCAACAGGAATTTAGGCCAGCACGTTGCTCGGGCCAAAAAATACAACGCAATTGACACAACGTTGATCTTTAACGGTTCTCTTCAGTCTTGAGAATCAAAAATTTTCCACTCTTTGTCTGTATTAACGCCTTTGCGGGAGGGCTGGGCGGCGCGGAGGCGTACGCGGTGTAACAAAAACAAACACTGTGAACAAACAGCGGCAACGGTAAATATTGTACGCACGAATAATCACGTCTGGTTTACATTAGCGCAAGATAAGCACTAACAGGCCAATCGGAATGGCAATTCGTTTCAGATCAGTACGCAGCTCTCCACTTAACAGAGCACCCATGTTAACAGAAAGCTTTTTCCAAACATATATTCATATGCATATACTCATACATATATTCATACAAATATGGAAAAATGTATTGCGATGTCTATTTATTACATGATCAAATACTATTTCCTTTTGCATTTAAATAACATATTTTAATTGTGCAACATATGTTTACGTTGGGACTCCCGCGGTTTACTGTGAATGTCAAAACATCTGGCATGCATGACACCGATTTGTTATTACAAGATGTAAATCAAATTTTGTAGGATATAATTTATTTGCTTTGCAGTTTGCTATTCTATTTTAATTGGGTATGCCTCCATTATTGATATATTCGGCTTCTAATGGATCAATTGGTTTCCTTGCAAAACGTGCAGGCAGTTCCCAATCCTCAATTGCCGGGCTGCCTGATGTCTGTAAAATTTAATCAATTATAAATAATTAAGATTGGGTTTTATTTTCTAAATAGTTAGCAACATCTACTGTAGTAAAGGGCCTTTAAAGTTAACCTTTTCAACTCCTGTTTTCTCTGAACTTGCCTGCTGACTCGGGGCTTTGTTGTTAGATGATGCCAGGCCACCTTTACGGAATTGTATAAGGGGTACACGTTTTGCTAGCGCTACTAAATTTAGACGAACCATATTGAGTGTATTTTTATAGTTGATACTATTATACCGATGAAATTGTTAAACGAAAGTTACGTCAAATCAGCTGATGGTATTTTGAAGTAGGATTGCCACACTTTTGATGAATTGCCATTCACACAGAACGGTGTTAAAACAACGTTGCCACTCACAAGCCTGCGGCGTAGAAAAACAAATTTTTGTTTGCATTTAACAATATAAGAAAAGTTGTTTAAAATCGTCTTATCGCTTTAAACTACTTTGTAACATGAGTATCGCAGGCGGCGGTACTGGCATTCCTGCTGCGGGCAATGCCTGTAATAATAATGCACTGCCAATGGCACAACTGGCGGACGGGTGGCTAGAGCTGGAATCAGACCCGGGCCTTTTTACTCTTCTGCTGGAAGACTTTGGATGTACGTAAATGATGTTATTTATGACTAAAAACTACTACTATTATTATATTGCAGGTCACGATGTGCAAGTAGAAGAAGTGTATGATCTGCAGAAGCCAATAGAGAGTCCCTATGGATTTATTTTTCTCTTTCGCTGGATAGAAGAGAGAAGGGCACGTCGGAAAATAGTCGAAACAACTGCAGAAATCTTTGTAAAAGATGAGGAAGCCATTTCAAGTATTTTCTTTGCCCAGCAAGTGGTACCGAACAGCTGTGCCACCCATGCGCTGCTCTCTGTTCTTCTTAATTGTAATGAGAATAACCTGCAGCTGGGTGAAACACTAAGTCGCCTTAAGGCGCACACCAAAGGAATGAGTCCTGAAAATAAGGGTCTCGCTATAGGCAATACGCCGGAACTGGCTTGCGCCCACAATTCTCATGCAATGCCCCAAGCGCGTCGTCGTCTCGAACGCACTGGAGCTGGAGTATCCAGCTGCCGCTTCACTGGCGAAGCCTTTCACTTTGTCAGCTTTGTTCCCATTAATGGACAATTGTTTGAACTGGATGGATTGAAGCCTTACCCGATGAACCACGGCTGCTGGGAAGAACATGAAGATTGGACGGACAAATTCAGGCGCGTAATGGCCGAACGCTTGGGTATCGCCACTGGCGAACAAGACATCCGCTTTAATTTGATGGCAGTGGTGCCCGATCGTCGCATAGCAATAACCCATAAGCTAAAGATGCTGCGCACCAATCAGGCTATCGTTTCGGGTACATTGCAAAAGCTACTCAAAGCCGACGAGCAGGGCGAGCGCGACGAACAGCAACGTCCGGACACACCAACCACACTGCTGGAGCCGAGTGCATTTACTGCGAGGGATTTGCAGTCACTGCTGAAGAACCTGGACACCGAGATCGCCATCAATGAGCAGCACCTTGCCGATGAAAATGATCGTCGACAAATGTTCAAAGTGGACGCTAGTCGTCGCACACACAACTACGACAAGTTTATTTGCACGTTTCTCTCTATGCTGGCCCATCAGGGTGTGCTCGGTGAGCTTGTCAGTCAGCATTTGCTGCCCTCAAGGAAGATCAGTGGACAGGGCGCGGCCAACCGGCTAAACAAGCAGACCAGCACTGCAGCCACCACTGGTTCGACTAGCAATGTCAATGCCAATGCAGGAGCAACTAAATCCCAGCAGCAGCAACAGGCGCAGCAACCACAGACGCCCAAGAACGGCAAATCCCCGGTGAAGACACCTGGTCGCAGGCGGAAGGGCCGTAACAAGTGCAGGAAACGTAAATGAAATTGAAAGCATCTCAAGTACTCCACACTATATAAAGCATAGTTTAGTTCTAGCTACTAAGTTAAGCTACATAGGCTTAGTTCGAATCAAAATGAATTTGCTGCATTTTTTAGTTTTATTCTGATCATTTCATTTAATAATAAAAAACATTTTGTTCATGTGATTAAATGATTTCAAATCCTTCATTGGCATTCAAAGGACCCGAAACTGTATGTTTTACAATATGTATCGTTTGTGTGTATGTATATATATATATATATCTTTTATATATCTATATGATAATTGTATAACAAAAAAGGAGAACCGTTTTCCGGCATTCTCAGCTGCTTTTCTTTCAGTATAAGCACATCTTAAAAATTATTTAAATATTTCTGCAACAAAACAATGCATACTAACTATATATGGTATAGGTGTAGTGTAGTACGTCTTCACATGGTTAATGGTTATGGTTATAAACTTAAAGAGCCATTTGATATGGTCGCCATATCAAATGTTTTTAACAACGAATATCGTGTACAGACAATGACAATTGTTTAAGCTGCAAAATGTTGTTGGTGATGTTGACGATGTTTGGTAGTTTGTTTTCTATGTTGTTGCTGTTGTTTCTGACTTGACTCTACAGCTAAGGTGATTTAAAGCCGTTTATCATCTAAGGATATGGCCAACACACACGCGTGCATGTGTGTGTGTGTGTGTGTATGTTTACATTATTATTATTATTATTATGATTACCGATACATGTGAGCAGTACAAGAGCAGCCTTTTTGTATTAGACAGGAATACAGTAATATTTATGCTTTATTTTTGCTGTTATTTCGTTATTGAATTTCATTCTATTACAACTTTTTTAATTCGTCTTTGGTTACACAAAAACTCCTGTTGTTCTTGCGAATTTTACTGCTATTCACGAATAGTAAAGTTTACATTGACGTTGACTTTGACAAACAACCTGCTGACTACTTTGTGACTCTATTTCTGTTAGTTCCCGATCTGCTTCTGGGTTTTCCTTCTATTCTCTGTTCTAATTTTGGTTGTTCTATTATTTGTTGCTGTATGCATCCTTGTTGTTGCAATGCTTGTTTGTGTATGTGTGTTTGTATTTATCTGGGGGATGGTGTTGCCCGAAGGCATGTGGATGAATGTGTTCAACTTGAAACCGAAGCAGCGGTTGCTTCTGCGTTTCCGTTTGTGGCGGGCGTGGTGGCATCCTCCTCCTTCAGCTGCTCAGTCTCAGGCGCATTTTCATTGTTGTTGGCATTGGCCACAATGGTCTTGAGAGCATCGGTGATGTCATTCTCCTCGGTATTCGATTTCAAATGCTTTTCAATCTCACTGCGCACCTTCACAATGTCTTTTTGGCTATTTACAAAGAAAAGATAAAATTAATTTGGCTGCAACACATGATTATACACCATGGAAACCAACCTGATATGCACAAAGAGTATGCCATTGATTGTGTTCAGCATTTCCAGTACGGATCCCATCGAGGGTGGAGTTATGTGGATGGGCGGCAGATCGCTAGTCAGCTTACCATTGGAGTAGATGTCGTTCATCTTACGTTGCAGCGCCACAGCTTCGTGCGTCAGCAGGCGCAGGCATTCAGCTGACTCGCGCGTCTTGTCGTGTTTCTCTCCCAGCTGAAGGGGGAATATACTTTCAGTAAGTCTTCTCTGAGCACACGTAGTCACTTCTTACCTGGGACTTGTAAATGGAGTAGGTCTCCTTCTCGTTGTTTAGCGCTGAGCGGAAATCACCCATGCAGGACTGCGTGCGGGCCATAAGATGATAGCTAACCGCCACATGCATGGCCTTGTTGCCGAAGTACTTCAGATTCAGTTTGAGGGCGTGCTCAATGAACCGCAGCGACAGCTCATACTCTCCCAATGCGTGCAGGATTAAGCTGATGTTGCTCTGTAAATACCAAAAAAACAATATAAATCAGTCAAATGCAAAGATCATCGCCAAACTAAGTTACGTACATCAATCAGAGCCACCTCTGGGTGATCTTCGCCACAGATGAGCACCAGCAGATAGCGGGCACGGTAGAGCAGCTTCAAGGACATGCCCACATGTCCGTTGGCAAAGGAGTAGAGTGATAAGTGTGCCTAGAATAGGAAACAATACGAGCTTAGCTATACATTAAGATGATTGAGTTTGTATTCTACTTACATATTCCAAAATAGTTGAGGGATGATCAATACCGTTCACGCGCTCGCTCATGATAACGGCGCGCTGTTGGATGGCCAACGCATCCTGAGCATCGCCAAGTAGATAGCTAAGACGCGCAAGCATGCGCAGACAGGAGCCGTTCTCCTGGTGCATAGCACCGAACACATTATTCAGCAGGTTGAGAGCTTCGCTGATTAGCTCGTATCCCTCCTTGAGCATGCCCTGCTGGATCTTAGCCTGGCCCGTTGTATAGAAGTTGTAGGCATCTGTTGCCCTTGGACTGATGTGTTTCACCACGGGGAATACATTGACAATATCATCGTCGCCAAAGGTGGGTTTGTGCTTCGACTCGAAGTTGTATTCGCGCAGCAGCACCTGAATGCCAACCTTGAGACAGAAGGCGCGCAACAGGCTGATGCGCAGGAGACCATACTTGGACACAGCTGTCTCAATGGAGTCACAGTCCAGATCCCAGTTCCAGTAGGCCTTGGCCTCCTTGCGTATCTGCTGCCACAACGAGCGAGGTGTCACCAGAGTCCAGTCATAGCTGCTACCCGTTCCTCCGGGGGTTTGTGCACTGCCTGCGGCAGTCGACGCGTTGCCATTCTGTACGGCCGCCTGTTGCTGCTGCTGTTGTGGCTTGGACTGTTTCCCCGCCTTGTGCTTGTTGTTCTTGCCAGCGTTGTTGCGAGGTTGTTTCTTGTGCACCTCCTCGCTGCTGACGGCAGGATTTACTGGGCCTGTGGTCAGCAGGCAGTTGAGGAAGTGGCTAATCGCCGCCGAAAGGTGCAGAGACTCTGTGCTCTGCATGTATGTGTAGTAAATGTGCTTAGTGGCGCGGACAATCAGTTCAAGAATAGCAATGCGATGCAGGTAATCCATGCGGGGCATTTGGCCCAGCATTTTAATCACCTTGCCCAGGTAGCGCACATTGATGCCGTGACTGTGCAGCGATTCTGTCAGACTCTGGCCATCGATTGGGGGCGACGAGTGCGCCATGTGCTCTTTAATAAAGGCCGGTATTTGCTTGAGCACCAAGAACTCGGCGGCATCCTGAACAAGACGCTTCTGTTTGGCCAGCGACTGAGAGCCACCCTCGGGATCATCGATGTGACGTATACCCGGCGAGAAGACATCGGGATTGAAGCGGAAGTCAAACTCCTTCTCCTTAAGAGACCCAACGGCAGCACATGCCCGTTTGACCACCTCTGCTGCTTGGACTTCGTTCGAGATGGCGACATTCGATTGAGCTTCGCGTATGGCATTCACCATTGCTTCGGCGCTCTTGGTCTCGGTGGCACTGGGGGCAGACTCCTCCTGCTGTGCAGACTTCTCCTTTTCATTCTCCTTCTCCTCAGTGGCCTTCTCTTCTGGCGTCTCCTTTTCCTCATCCTGCTTTTCGGCAATTGCAGGCAGCTCCTTCTCGGCATTAGCTGTACCTGAGCTCTGCTTCTTGGCATTCAGCTGCTGCAAATGCACAGCAGCAATGCGGATGAAGGTCACATAGCGATCTTCAATGAACGCTTCGAGCAGCTCTTGACGCAGACAGCACAGCTTGTGGCGGTGCTCAATGGGGAAGCCCATGTCGGTGAGCTCCTTGCTCAGCTGCACATCCTGCAGCTTAAGGAAGTTCACATCTGGTGGGAAAGTACGCAACAGATCCAGAATATAATGACGTCCGTCGTTGCCAATGATGCCCTTGCATTCGACAGAGGAGCACAGCTCTACTGGCTCATCGCGCTCATTGAGCACCGAGTGTGGCAGAATCTTCAGATGCTTGCCCGCTTGACGCAACAGTTCCAAATACTTAGGGTGGCTAAGCACGGTCTTGCCAAAGTCTATCGAGCCATAGACAACAGACTGCTCCTGCTCGCGCTCCAATATGCCGGGTATGATGGACTGAGCGGTCACGCGGTAGCCACGATAGTCGATCACAACTGTGCCCAGGGTGTACAGACCCTCGACGTCCACAGCATTGTAGACGCGCACTCCGTGCAGGTCATAGCGTGGAGCCACGAAGGCCGCATGATCTCCACCAAGCTCCTTGTAATGATCACGCACATCGAAGCCCAGCGAGAAGAATATATTGTTCCAGATGAACATCTGCATTTTGGCATCCTCGCCAGGATTGATTGCCAGCACATTGCCATCTATGACGGCCATCGCGCCGCGAGTGGCAGCCGTCACAAAGTCACCGTGCACCTTGAAAATGGCGCGCTCGCGCAGCAAGCGCTCTGGCAGTGTCTTCCTTGGCAGTTCTCTAGTCGTCTGTAGTTCTTCGTTCCAGTCGCGGGTCTGACCAGGTATATGCTCTTCGTAGCTACAATGAAACCAGGGGAAATTAGATTCGAATCCTAAGGTTGCAACAGTAAACAAACTTACCCAAGCTTGGAACTAAAGGCATCTTCGGCACGAATGGCGTCCACTGTGTGTTCCAAAAGGGGCGCAGACCATTGGTAGACCTGGTAGGGTGTGGCCACACGCTCAAACGCGTGACGCATGGTGCGACGCTTCTGTATGGCCTGGAAGGCACGACGGAA
Source organism: Zaprionus africanus (assembly GCA_018151435.1). NCBI lineage: Eukaryota > Metazoa > Arthropoda > Insecta > Diptera > Drosophilidae > Zaprionus > Zaprionus africanus. The sequence goes on from JAECXB010000118.1 coordinate 12,096,368, forward strand.
CGACGGTGAAATGTGCGAGAGTAGATCGATGAGCGAGTGACTCAAGTGACTGGGATTGTCCGGCTTGGGATTGAAACAGTCATCAGTGGACTGGTTGATGAAGAAGCCCTTCGAGCAGGCAGAGATGTGAAAGCGTTTATCCTCCATGGTCACTACGTACAGATACATGAGATCGCCGTGCAGTTTGCGTGGTCCAGGGGGTGGATTCCATGCCGATGTGGTCAGCACCTTGAGCGCTTGTGGTCCCTTGGCATTCTTGATATTCGGATGCAATGGCAACAGTGGTGGCTCGCGCACTCCAGGTGTCACATAGTCGGGTGGAGTGCAGTCAACGGAGTCAGGACGTGTTCGCTTCTTGTCCAGCAAATCGCCCTGTGTGATTGTGTTCAAATAGGTGAGCGATGTGCAATCAATGCCGTTGTAAGCATCAGCTGGATCCAAATTCTTGAGTAGATCGCGCACATGACGCACATGGATACGCGCCTCGCGCATTGTGTATGGCTCCTCAACCACGCGTATGGTCGATCCCTGATCCAGATGCTCAATAGTCTTCAGTTCAGCAAAGTTGTCCAGCGTCACATTGTCCAACTGCAACGAGAAACATGTCCTGTGGCATGTCTCCTCGCGATCCATCAACAACTGATGAATCTCCTGCACAAGTTCCATGCTCGATAGCTGCACCGACAGCACATCTGAGCCGGGACTGCTAATGTTCACCGTTATTCCCGTATCATGCAATGCATCTAGATCAACATCATCTGAAGCTTCGCCCTCCGCTAATGCTCCGCCCTCGCCAGCAGCCGGAGCAGTAGTCTCTTCTGTTGTTCCTTCTGCTGGAGACTTATTATCCACTACATTGGCATTGGCATCGGCAACATCACCATTCGCCGTGGCATGGCCATTGCTTAAAGTGGCTGCCTCCGCTGCTTGATCAGCGGCAGCTTCTTGGGGCGGGCTTTTGTTACGATTTTTCTTGCCTGCATAATAATAAACAAAAACGAAAAGGTTTCTCATTAAAATCATGGCAAGGGTGCAAAAGTTCATCAGATGAACCAGTTTCAGTTGTTATACGCATGGAAAATATGCAAATTGGAAAAAATATTCCTACTTTACAGTGAGTTGACAACAGGTAAGAGCATATATTCCTTATAAAGATTATGTTAATAAGTAAATATTACATCCATTCCAGAAATTTCGTCATGGAATCTTTGCAGCGAACTGACCTCAGTCAAACTTCGCTTAGTTCTTACATAATATTGGAGGTGTGCGCTTACTTTTGCCATTCACTGTAGCCGGCGGCATGCACATTCACACTCACACCAATGCCGATACACAAACGCATGTGTGTGCGTAAAACAAAACAAGAGCAAAGCAAACAGAGCTGATAAGACTGCCGACTGAGAGTTGGTAATGAGCGAGAGAGGGAGAGAGAGAGAGAGTGAGTTGCAAGAATGCAGTGGAACAGTTAAATTCAATTCACAATTATCAGCTGAATACAAGATTTTAAGAGGAACACGCTAATTTCGACAGCAAAGGAAAAATTACAGCACACGAGAGAGTAAAGAGAGAGATAGAGAGCGAAGGAAAAAGAGAAGAGGGGTGAGAGAGCAGCTGAGCAAAGAGAGATTTGGCAACTATGTTTAGGATCGGTTGAATACAAAAAAAAAAACATGATTTACATAATTGTTGTGTGTGTGTGACTTTTGGGTTTGTTGCATGCAATGCAATTGGCAGCGAAAGGAGGCAAGCACGTGGTAATTGTAGGTTAAAGAAACGTTTTAAATACTGGGGTTAATGAACATCGGACAACGACATGTGTGCGTTGCCATGTTAAGAAAACACGCACTAACACAAATGCATTTCGTACTGTAGCACTCACACATACACTGACACAGAAACATGTACGCAACTCCCACTTACACAAGTGCAGCAATTGAAACGCACGCGGTGCTGCCGCGGCCTGCTGGGGGCAACGACAATAGCGCCCAGCAATAGACGACGGAACAGGGGCAGCGGCGGCAGCATTTAAAGCATTATAGAAAAATACATTACGTAACGTAAAAATGTTATGTGATTGAGTTTTTTCTCTCGCTAATATCGCACTAGACCACACACTGCCCAGTGACAGTCGATGCCGTTTGTTCTTATTGGACAAATACGGGGAAAGACGGATGGAATGTAAGGAGGAGGGTAAAATGTCGTAGTTAACGCACCTTTCTTCTTCGTTGCGGCACTGCTGCCATTGACCAAGTTCTTTTCGCCGGCTGCGGGAACGTTGTTGTTTTTATTCTCCTTGGCTTTGGCCTTGCCAGTGGCATCACCAGTCGCTGTCGCCGTCGCATTTTTTGCATCAATCTCGAGCGCCATGCTGCTCTTTCTGTTTTTGTTTCAGCGTACAAAGAACCAAAGGCAAATCCAAATCCAAAACCGAATCCAAATTCTGTTACACGTTCACGTTGCCGTGTTACACAACTCTACGCTGCTCTGGCGACTGCTGCTTGCTCTCTGCTCTGCTCTACTCACTGCGCTCAAACCGTTTGCGCGTACGTGATTTTGATTTTTAACTACAATATCTAATATAAACGGGTATTAATTGTCTGAGTGGCTTTTTGTAAACATATGACAATTAAACCATTGGCTACATTAGCATTAACACAATTACGAGTTACGGTGTTTTCGAGTCTTTAAATTAGAAAATAACGCGTTGTTTTCGGCTGGAACACGAGACAGTGTGACCGTAGAAAGTTACATTCACAATGCGAACGATTACTTTCGGTATTTTATATTTTTGCTACCGCGAGCGAGTGCCATTCACTACGAAACGTCGCCATGAATTCATAATTTAATACTACTTGTCAACAAACATGTCGCTGATTAAGAATTTAGTTAAAGAAACTGAGAACAAGCCTAGAAGGAAAAAGAAAGATGGTGACAAAGGCTCAGGAGAAAGTGATGGCGAGGATAAAGCAAAACCAGTGGGTCCGTACATTAAATCGGCAACAGAGTTACAAAGACTCAAACTGGAAAAGTTAATGAAAAATCCGGTAAGTCTACATACCAATCAATCTAGAATATTGCTGATGTAAACTTAACAATTAAAGGAGAAGCCAGTTATCATACCAGAGCAACGACGAGACCGGGATTATATGTCCTCGGTTCCAACATTTGTACGTAATGTGATGGGCAGTAGTGCCGGAGCCGGATCCGGTGAATTCCATGTTTACCGTCACTTGCGACGCAAGGAATACGCCCGTCAGAAGAATATACAGAACCAGAGCCTGCGGGAGGCTGCCGACGAAGCATATCAACAAAAATTGGATGACAACAAGCGGGCGGCCGAGGAGCGCACAGCCAAGAAGCGCGCAAAGAGACTAAAGAAGAAACAGAGGGCAAAGAAGCCACGAGAACAGAAACCCAACGAGGACAACAAAAATGAGAGCGAGTCCAGTGCAAGTGCATCGGAAGCTGAAGCCGAGGAACCTGCCGGAGCTGAAGCCAAAGACTCTGAACTTACAGTTGCCACTGTAGCTGAGAAGAAAACACAGGAGGAAGAGACTGAAGAGGGAGTCAAGAAATCAGAGATAGAATCGAAAGAACAAACTACAGAGGAGCCTAGAGAAGAAAGTACTATTAACGAGACCACAATTTCAGCTGTGGAAGATAGCAAAGATGATGACGCACAGACAGCAGATTCGAAAGGTTCCGTGGAACCTCAACCTGCAACTTAATAATTAATGCTTAATAATGTTCCATGTAAATAAAAATAATTCATGATCTTATGATGGTTTTGTTTATTTTAGTTTATTATATATGTATAATAACCATTTTGTGTAACGATACAATTGCCACTGTAGTTATATTGGCCTTTTACCATTACCGTTTGCATTCATTCATTTGTATTCGCATTAGGCCATCGTTTTAAAGCTGCTTTGGTGATAAGGGAAGCGTTTAGGAAATATATGAATTGAGTTTTTGTTTTGTTGTAATTTGTTGTCGCTTGCATATCTTAGTTAGAATACATTCGAATATGTATAAGGTGCAAAGAATTTATTTCTTGAGTACTGGACTCTTTAGTTTCAGAGTGCTCAAACCTGTGCCCTAAACCCAATACATTTTACGGGTTCAGGATTTAATTAAATGGTATTCGATTTGTTGTAGTTCTGTTTTTGTTTCTTGAAGAAAGCAAGTTTTATTGTTTACAGTTGTTGTTTTCTGTTTTTTTGTTTTGAATCCTGTTCTTATGAATTTTTCAATGTTCCACAAATAATTAATAATGTATACATATATAAACTACTATATTTTGCCTTTGCACTTAGAACAATTAATTATATATATATATAATATAATTAAATTTGCAGCATTTTTCTCTAATATAAATCATACTTTGAACTTAAAACAAACTTAAACTTGTACACATTTCGTAGGCTTATTTGTTGTTGTTTTGTTTTTGTTCAGATCTTTTAGCAAAAAAGAACACAAAACTTGCAGCTGAATTTGTTAGTCAGTGTAAAAAAGCATTTGTCAATGTTATCAAAAAGGTAAATTGCCTTGATTTCATTCAAATAAAATCCAAAGTAATTCTCGATAACAAATCGTTCGCTTTACAATAATATAATATAAAAAATACTTTTGCTTGTTGTGTTTGCGCGGGTCGCCGGGGGCGTAGGCGTGGGCGTGGCATTAATTTAACTATTAATATGCGCGTGTATATGCAAAATATTCAAACATCATAAAGTTTCGTTTTCGCTCTCTTAACCGCGTGTGTGTGTATGGGTGATTCAAAAAACATTTACTTTTATAATTGTTCTCTGTATTTTATATATTTATCTTGTATTTTTCTTTTTTTCTATTTATTTTCCGCACTCACAGAAAAATCTACGAAATTCAACTACAGATCTTAAGTTTTGTCGGCTAGCGAGCGTGCTTTGTGGGCGTTTGTTTGTTTCTTTTGAGGCGTGGCTCTACACAGCATTTAAATTAACAGTAATCGTATGTGTATATATATATATAAATATGCATGTACTATGTATGTTCTCGATAGGTAGAAGTTAATTAGTTAAATAAATATCTTGTTTTTTTCTCGATGATTTACTCTGATTTAAGACATCCACATAAATATATATATATATATTTTTTTATATAATTTTAAATTACACAATGTATTTTGCATTGACGCATCTGGTAAAGGTGGCTGAGACTGTGTGTGTCTGTGTATAATTTATGTGATTTGCATATTTAAATATATATTGGTTGTTATATATTTGTGTATATAAATATTGTAGCTTTTATTATGTTTAAATTGAGAAATAAGCAAATCCTTTGCTGAGTTTTTAACGACATTCCCAAACTTTAACCGTTTGATCCACACTGCCGGAAATGACATATGGATGCGCTTTGTGAAAATCTGAAATAATTGATAATAATTTTTATTAATGATTAAATCAACACGTTGTTATTGCGCAACTCACCAATTGATGTACAGAAATGTTGATGCGCGTAAAGAGTCTTCATGCATCGTTTGTTACGCAAGTCCCAGACCCTAATGGTCTTATCATCACTGGCCGAGACCAGGTATTTGCCACCCGGATGGAATGCCAAGCCACGCACCCAGTTGTCGTGCCCATTCAACGTAAGCAGGCACAAGCCAACGCTCACATCCCAAATGCGTATGGTCTTGTCGCGCGAACCCGATGCCAGGAATGGTCCCTGATGGTGACCCTTCTTGTTGTCAGCGCCGGCTGCCTCGTTTATCGCCGATGCGGCCGCCTCGGGCGCCCAGGCAATGCACTCTACTGTGTGCTCATGATCGCGTAATTCAACCTGCCCAAAAAGAAGCCATATAAGTTAATCCTCGTAATTATACATACACACATCAGCAGGAAGTGGCTTCCATGACTTTTCTGTTTCCCTTACCTTACAGTCTTTTGAATTCGTCAACCAAACTCGTATTGTGTGATCATTTGAGCATGTGGCAAAGATGCTGCCTTCAATGTGCACGCGCACCATTCGCACCCATTCTCGATGGCCGGTGTAGGTTTTTACACAGTACCTAAGGTAAATGCAAAGGTTTAGCAACGACCAATGAATAATAGGAGCAGGAGTACTCACCCTGTGGCCACTTCCCACATTTTTATAGTGCGATCGCGGGATGCGGATAGCACATAATCGCCGGCGGGCACAAAGGCCACCGAGGACACATTGTGATCGTGACCATGCATGGTTTTTACACACTCGTAACTCTGTTGGAAATCCCACAATTTGATTGAAAGATCAGCGCTGCAGGAGGCTATAAATGGAATGAAGTTTTAGTACACCAGTTCTGGCCATCTTCGTGTGATTTCATTGACATACCCAAGAGTTTGCCTTGCGCATCGAATGCCACATCCTGCACAGAGTCTGTGTGTCCTTTGAGACTGCGCTCGTACTCGCCAGTTTCGAAATCCCATATCTTAATGGTCGCATCCTCCGAAGCGGAGACCATGAGTCCGAATATTGGGTGGAATATAACCTAATAAAAGCGACAATCAATTTAGTAATGCATCCACATTCATTCTAAGCTTTAACCTACTCTCGTTATGCTTGCTCGATGTCCTGTCAGGGAGTATTTCTCTGGCGGCCTTGGTATCCATTCGCCTGGAGTGCGTTTGTTCTTTGTGGGCGCACCCTCGATAACCTCCTTCTCAGCTTCAGTTAGCTTAGCCTCTAGTTCCATAACCTTCTTTTGCAGTCGTATGACCGATGTCCATTTCTTTTCTAGCAGGCCACCAAACTTCTTTTCCGCTTCTGTGCTGAGATCAGCCTCTTTGCGGAAGGCTTCCAATGAGTCGGCATAGCCATTTGAGCCCAAATAGTCGGCAATCGCTTGGTTACTGCATATGGGAGAATATACATTATTATAGTTTCATAATGGTTAAGGGCACACAAGGCTCTCGTTGATATACTCACAGCTCCTCGCGCTGCCGTTGCGACAACACCATTTTCATGCTGTTCTCCGGTTTGGGCGAGCTTCAATTCTTTCGCTGTGGTTTGCTATTGCCTTCTACTTGTGCAATGTGCTGCAAAGATACAACAATAAATGAATGACAACAGGAAATTAGTTTCACAAAAATAAAAAGGCAAGTTTCGCAAAGGGGCAAGTCACCCACATGATTTTGGTTGTGGCTTTTGTTTTTCTTCTTTTTTTACTTTTTGGCAAAGTTGCCGCATCTTGTTGCTTGCATATTTCTCATTTTTCTTTATTTCATTGTTTCGCAGCATGGAGCATGATGATCAGAAACATACATACATACATAACATACATATTTATGCACATAATGATCATCATCAGCCTCCGAGTGGTTTTCGTTTTCTGTGTTTCTGGCACACGAAGATGAATTTCGTTCGCTTGGCCGCCATTAAAAGCGCGCATTGTCTGCAAATTCCAAGACTCAATGCGAACTTTGAACTGTAATGACAACCCTGGAGCAATTCGATCTGGGTCCGACTGGAGTTACCCATCAGGATAAAGGTATCTCTATGTCCGGCATTCCTTGCACCTTGGACATTGCCAAGTTAAATATCAGCAAACTTTTTGATTGATATATAAATCTATATAGCAAGTCATGTCTTAGTTGTTGTTGTTGTCGTAGCTTGTACAGCTGTTTACGGGCAAAAGCAACTCAATTAACTCAAGGTGGTCGCAATAAGCATTGACAAATCACAGGTAACACGGAATAAGTACGGCGACTATCAACTAAACGAATCAGTGAGAAGTTAACTAATATTGCGTTCTCTTGATAAGCATTTGTATTTAAACGACAATTGCGTCTTTGCCAGGCCCGTATTTCAAATTGTGCAGGGCGTGCGGCGGGGCACTACACTATTGATACAATGTGAAAAAATTCTTTGAATTGATAAAACATTTAACATATTTTAAAGCAAGGTAAAAAAATTGATGGCCCCTGACAACTTTCGCACAAGAGCCCCTTAAATCGTCGCTCCGGCCCCGGATGACTGCGTGTGTGTGTGAGCAACGTTGCCAACTATAGCAAAGTTACAACGACACAGACAAAGCCAATTAGCAGAGATCTAACGGTAGTTCAAGCAACTTCTTATAAACGAAAGAGGGACGCATAGCAAAGTCCAAGCTTAGACACACACAAACACTCACACGCATTCCATGAAGCACGAGCGCACACTCAAAACGAGGAAATGACGTTTTCAGATTATTTTTGGCCGCTTAACCATCACCAAATAATATTTAACGATTTTTTAACTACAAGTTTAACACCACGAACATATTTACACACACACACACTCACTCACACACACATAGATGCCGAAAACTGACCAAACAAGTTCAAGCTTTGAATTATTTTATATTCGCGACGACAACATTGAAACTAGGCATGAGTCACGCTCTCGCAATGAAGTCTGCCTTTATCAGCTGTTAGGACTGTTGGCTACGCTGGGAGGAGTATGAAACCATGTAGAATGACATGATGAAGAGCTTCCCAGTAACTGCGCATCTAAATATAAAATACAAAAAATCAATATACAAAACAAAAAGGCAACGCTAACGTCACGCGTATTAACGGAACGCGCGTGGGTTGATTGGTTGGTTCTCTTGGCCAAAGGGGGAGCTGCGGAATGGCATGGAGGTCTCTCTCTCACTCTCTGCTGACGGACAACGACAACAACCGTTTTGTTGTGGCAACCAGGCTTATTTATTTTTTACTCTTATTGGGGCCAACATTCCAATACACAGGCATGCGCCTTGTAGGTTCCCTCTATGTAACTTCTAGCTGTGTGGGTAGACAGTAACGGTGCCCCGCAGACAACTACTACACAGCAGCAGCAATAATACAGCTACAAGGGGGCGTTTGGGTCACACGCTGCAAGATTTGAAAGGCGTTCACTGACGATGCGACGGCAGCCACAGAGGCAACCAACAACCAGACGTAGGCTAAAGTCGGGCATACCCTATCGTAAGATACCCTTCATGCGATTTTGGAAGACATTTACGTAGTAATGCTGACCAATAATATCTATTCTTAGTGCACACAAGTTAATATAACTTTGACCATTTTTAAATGTCTAGGAATATGAACAGGGTTACAAACCAGCTGACACCCACACATTGAAACATGTAAAGCAAGAACATGTACAGACTTAAATAAACTTAAGGTATTCTCTACTTAAATTTGAATTGTAAATAAGAATATAAAAATGAATATGCGTTGAAGCTCGCGTGGGTGCCTGGTAATTTTTCAGGGCTGCATTAACTCAACTACAACACGTACAAGTGTAACAGGATGCAGTTAACCTGATACTCTCTTCCTCTCAGAGAGCGGGAGAGAGAGTGAGAAAGAGACGAAGTGAGAGAAGTTGTTGCATCAGCGCACTGGGGACCTTGCACTTGCATATTGGCTGTTCATTGCGTGCTTCTCATGCCTTGCCATTTCGCACACACACACTCGCATGAGCGCGATATGCATGCATGCCATTAATTCGTACATGTATTGGGAATTTGGTAATGCAGCGAATTAAGTAAATGTATCGAATATCGGTTATCGCATTTGGCATTACACCTGCCAACAATTGTTTAGACACGAGACGATTAGTTCGCTTTAACAGTAACCTTTAAGCGAAAAAGGCGAACAAACAAAAGCTCAGAAAAACAATCTTCCACTGCTCTATGTACACTACAACTAACATTAAATAAGCTCGTGAGCAAGCGTTTAGCAGATAACACAATTGATGAAAACAAAACGAAACGAGAGAGAGAGAGAGAGAGAGGAGAGCGCTACACGTATAAGGAGTGATTAGAAGATATACCAGAAAGAAAGATAATGACTGACGGCCGCAACAATTTGTGAGCAATTTGCACAGTCAGTCTCAGACTTGTCGACTCCAGACTGCAGAAAAGCGGCTTAGCTCAGCGAATTGCACACGTTCTGGGAATTGCACCAAGCGAGCTCTGTTAACAATGCTATATAGGGGCCCCCAGATACCACAGTGAACACATGTACATATGCTTGCTGCTGTTTCTACACGTTCCTAAGTGTGTGCGATGACCAATGCCAAAGCAGCCCAAAACGGAAAACTGTAAAAAAATTAATGAAAACAAGATTTCTACTGGCTTAGACATGGGATAGCTGCATTTCAAGAACTGGTTTCGTTTTTATCTTTGGCTCATGTAGAAAAGATGTTAGAGGTGTTGTTGGGGGCAGGGGCCAAGGAATCGAAAAGGGAATCGACTGGTGGTGTTCTGCAGTGTAAAAATCGATGAATTCCGTAGCAAACGCAATGCAGGGGTAGAGAGGATTCATGCGCAAAAACACACACACACATATAGAGACACACTATTGCAGGGGCGATGTGTCATCGCTTTCAGGGGTTGTAAGAAAGCTAAATTTTATTGTTATTGGTTTTTTTCAGGTTTTAATTTTGTTTCAAAAACACTTTTCAGCATTATTCGCGTAACTTTTGCATATTGGCCATGCTTTGCAATAACAAAAATATACAACGTACACAGACGTATGTATATAAACGATGCATACAAACAAACACAAATAACAACAACATCACTGACACTGACGAAAAATAAAAACTGTTACGACGGCCATCTTGGAAGAGCAGCGCAGTCAGCGTCGCTGCCGCAGAGCTTAGGAAAAGGCAGTATGCTAAATTGAAGAATGACAAATACATATATTTTTAAAACACGCACATTTGCTACAAAACAATAGCATTTAAATTGAGCTTTAATTTCTTTCGTGTATATAAGCGCGCACTAATACTAACACACTGTCAGTGACAAATTTTTCTTTTTCCTATTTGCCCATTACATACACTTCGCTGCTGCGTTGCCATCGCACAAACGACACTGCGAATATGGCTTTGACTATGCGTTTTGATGCGTTATTTGCGATGATTTTATGTTTTTCAAGGCACACTACGCATACTTACACTAAGGAGTATTTTATGTGTTTTTAAATTGTATTATTTTCAATTAATTGGCAAATAATTACGCAGAAGTGAAGCGCGGCGACAAATGCTTCCAATATCTTTCGATGCTTTCGACGTATCGATGCCTAACTGAAGTTTACCAGCACTAGTGCCAGGGTCGTGGTGAACACTTTTCTAATCGATGTATATTTATTTGATGAACACTGTGACTATCGATAACAAGTTTTAAAACAAAAATCAGCTGGTCTTATACTTACGGCGCCATTTTTTAAATTCAAAGTACAAAATATATCATTTGAATTAATATTTTCAATAAAAAATACTTCCTGAAGCACAGTCGTTTTACAGCACTTTAAAGCTCATAAACTGACAACAAAAGTGCAATGTATTGCTTTTATCTTGTCTACACACACAGTCTACACTCTCACACAATCGGAGTAAACTGCCGCTTATCAGTAAAAACCGAAATGATACAGCCATGTGTTATTATTTTGTACGCTCAGTACTCGACTAACACTCAACGGAAACGGTTATGAGTTATTGAATATTTCGTTGCGCATATATAATTCACGATTTTCAACCCGATCGTTGACGGTTACGCGTATTTGTAATATCCACAATACAATAACAACAGTATAACCAGATCGGCGATATACAAAAAAACACACATAAATAAATATACAATACAATACTGTGAGTGCAAATACCAAGTGCGACGATAGCGGATCGAATCAAATTAATGAGCAAATTGCCAAAATATGTAAACGATTCGCAAATTAATGGTGGCTTCTTATCACGTTGTCCGATTTGCGATTCTAATCAGTTGCCAGTTCCAGTTGCACGTTGATAACGGTTCTGCGATTCAAACGTGAAAGTGCTGCCAATCTGTGAACTGATTTGTAATTCGATTTGTAACGGAAGCACATCCTCGCCATAAGCAATAAATATAATTGTTTAATGAAAACAAATATCTACACCCTGCCCGCTTGCAAGTGTGCCTGCAAATATGTTTGTAGTGTGTCGGGCGACCGTTTATCAGTAATGCGTATACGTACACACACACACATAAATATATGTACATCCATTGTTATCGGCGCACGCTCTGATTATATTCTGTTGATATGATAAAATACCCAAGCACTTTCGATAGCCGTTAAATTGTTATTATTGGCTTATTTGTTATTTGCCCTGTCGGGGTTGTATATTCCTGATTTAAGGGCTGTAAATTAGCGTAAATTTCAGTTAAACTATCTCTCTATATAGACACGTACGTACGTGTGTACCTATTTGATGTGGAGAAGCAAACATAGGAAATTGTCTTGAGTCTGCTGCTCCAATACAATTTGTCAGTTAGATAAGGGAAATATGTCGCCTGCTATTAATAATAGTATCGACAGAATGTAATTCTATTTGCCTTATACAGTGAGTGCTACCAAATTGGTAATTAACGCTGTTTTCTTTGATTAAAACCTCAGTCAATACGCACACAAACCCAATCACAGTCACAATAGACTCAGTTCTGATGAAATATTTGTCGCTCAATACATTTTTCTGCAAAATTATGATAAGCCCTAAACGTTTTTTCCCCTCTCATTTCTTGCGTTTGATCAGTCTCTGTCGCATCGAAATAAATCCCATAATCAATTTTAGCTTGTTCTGATTCTTATCTATGTATATCTTTGAATTTTGTTCCTTTATTTTTGCGTGTTCCACTCGCAGCTGAAGTGCCGTGATAAGCTTTACCCAATCCTCTGGTCAAGTGACCAATGTATGTTTATCTGTATACATATGTATTCATATACTTTAATCGCCAAGTCGATTGCCAAACCCTAAGAGGCTCTCAGTTGCACAACCTTCGCAGTGCTTCAAACTTCTCCCTTGACTCACAGTCGCTAAAAGAATAACATAAACTTTTATATTCTAAAATATCTTTGTAATTATCATAAATATTAGCTGCGTTTTTAACTGCTGACAACTCCAATTTGTCACGGAAATTTCTTAAAAAAGAAACATAAAGATAACAATTGCGGGTTATAGAAAATCGAAGAATATATAAACAAAGCGAACAATACGAGTATATTATACATTTATATAAAAGCAAAAGATTATATAGGGGCATTGCTCGTAAGCCTTTCAACACCTGCGAACTGAAGAATCCTTACTTCCTTTCTTTCTCTTACTCCCTTGACTCAGGAACTGCGCAAAGAGAGCAGTTTGAAGAGTATATTGAGTACATCGGGTGTATTATCTGAAGTGTTATGAGCAAGCATTTTAATTGTTTTAGTTCAGGGTTTTTCAGACTGTCTCGCAGTTGAATAAGTTTCGCATTTGTTATTATAAATAATTGCTAGGGCTTAGTATAATTGACTGTTTTGTTGGGGGTGATAAGTTCAGCTGTCAAATTCTTGTAAATCACGTATCATTCGCCAGTGAATGTTTCGTTTCGTTGTTGTTGGCAGTACTCGTTCGTTTTCATTTTTTTATTGATTCACGCCTCATCATTATAAATGTGCTCATTGCACTTTAACGAGCTGCTTTCTTATATGGCGGGGTTAATATATTGATGACGATACGTCGATAATTGTTTGTTATTTCTCAAACCTCAAACCTGTTATGGGCTGGCTTTGAACTTGATGCATTAACTTCCGAATCCCAATCCAAATCCAAATCCGTTTTGTATTGCAGCAACAAGAGCAATGTGGCCCTAAAATGCGGCACAAGAAACGTGGCATTGGCATATTAAGGACACCTCTCTATGGACTTGTCATTTGTTTGCCGTTGCTGCTACTGATCTCGTCGCAGGCACGAGCTCAGTCATCCGAGGCGCCCGTAACCGAAAGGGATCTCAATGATTGTAAGTGATCATAAAGTTAACTATATAAATATGATATATACATCTTAGTTCTATGCACCCTTCAGTGATCAAAGTGAATGTGGTCAGCTCGACCTATTCGCTCAGCTTTAGCGTTGACGATGAGTACAAGGAGAGATATAGTATCGAGAACATAACCTGTCGCACTACCAGTGGTCCGACCATAGTCGCTACAAGGGAACATGTTTGGTAAGTATGCAAACTAGCGACAGTTTGTAATCAGATCCATAGAAGATCATATGAAGGGAATTAATGCTTGCCCCATTCACAGCGAGGATCTGGATCCCTGCTCGTTATATACCAACATCGTAACGTTAAAGGCCATTGACGATGAGGTAGCCAAGCTGGTAGACCAATCCATTACTGCCCACACGGACTACGCAGGTGAGCAAGAAGAAGCATTGACTGTTGTCTCTGTATTCTTTATAAACTATCCTTAATTTTACAGAACCGAAAACAAACTTAACCCAAGTGACGGCCACGGCAACAACCATCTCCCTCGCCTGGGAGACCAGTAATCGCGCCTGCGTAAAGCAATTCGAAATCACGGCCATTGCAACGGGCACCGATCAGTCGGCGCAACGTCTGAAGGACCAGAGCGACTATACCTTCTCTAAAGTTTGGCCCTGTCGCACCTACAACGTCACCCTGTACACGGTGAACAATCAGAGCTCCATCGTTGACAAGGACTCGGAACTAACGGACACACTCTACCTGGAGCCGGGAGAGCTAAGTCTGACCATTAGCAATCGGTCGAACGGGGACACACGCATCACCTGGAGCGAGCCGGATAACAATAGTTGCATTCGTTCGTATAGCTTCGTCTGGCGAAGGAATGACTGCAAAACAGATGAGGACGAGGAGACCACAACAACTGCTGTGCCGGAATGGGATGTAACAGGTGCAACTGATGTACCGGGCAGCGAGACTGAAGTATCGGAGGAGCCGTTAGGTAAAGATAATGCACTCTCTGAGATCTAAGTTTAAATCTTTCTCTCTCTTTCTTTTTAGTTGAGTGCGAGTGGAATGACGATTCGAATGACACAACCTTAAAGGAGTACACCATAAGCCGACTGCAAGGATGTGAGCCACACACCATTGAGGTCTACATAAACAGGGATCAAAACAATACGGCTAAGGCATCTGAGACTTTTGTCTCGGCCGAGAAGAGTAAGTTCTTCAGAAGTAAAGTTACAAAGAGCTAAAAGAGAAGGGTATAAATCCAACACCTACATATCTGAAAAAGTAAAGCTTGTGCCATTCTTAACTAATCCTAATCAATTTCCCCCAATCTCTGTGCTATCAGTACCCAGTGCCATATATCAGGCAGTACGAGTTATCAATGCGACGCAGCTGCAGTGGATCTGGTCACCGCCCAGCGATAATCCTCGATGTGTTGCCAACTACAGGGTGAATCTAACGGGACCCACACAACGAAATGATCACAAAAGCTTCGATCAGTTGACCAATGAGACCTTTATGCTGTTCAAGGATCTAGAGCCTTGTGGCATCTACGAACTGGAGATCGTGCCGATTTCATTGAATGGCACCTTAGGAGGAACATTCGTCAATCAGAGCACATTGAGCGAGGATCGTAAGACCAGCTTAGATAATGTTATGTGAATTTCTAATCCTCATGCTTGCCACACAGAGCCCACACAGATATTGGAACCGACCAGCACACTCGGCAATTTCTCCATCCAGCTGGACTGGGAGACACCGGAGTACGCTGATTTATGCATAGCTGGGTACCGAATCTCCGGTTGGATGGACGATGACAAGGATGTGGAGGCCTTGAGTGTGAGCACAGCAGAGAAGACAGTGCTGTTCGAGAAGGATCTTGTCGCCTGCCAGGCCTACACCATACAGATAATACCTTATACAAAGCAGAATCTCGACGGAGAGCTGCGCCAGATCGAAGTTGAAACAAAGGCGGCCGTCGTGAATGTGGATAAGGTAAATAAATGGACTCCATTTCAAGAGATAAATCCTCGCGCTAATGATCGTGTTCCCTCCACAGGTCATACTGCAGGTGGCTGGCAGTGGGACAACCTCACACAGTCTGGAGCTGAATGCGAACAATCAGGACTACGACAACAACTGCCAGACCTTCTTTGCCCATTTCAACTGCTCGACCAGTGCGGATGTGCCTTACACATATGCCGAGAAGTATGTGGAGAGTCATCGAGAGGGCCGTGGATTTCAGGCACTGCTCGCACCTCTCTCTCCCTACACCTCGTACACATGCAGTGTGCTGCTCTACAACGTGGGCGGCGGTTCCAAGCTGAAGTCCATAACGGGACCAACTACCTTGACCCAGGGCTACTGTAAGTGGACGAGGCAGTCGGAGGAGCGAACTGATCTAAGTAATAACAGCCTATTGCAGTTCCCGATCCACCGGAGGGCGTCTACCTTAACGAGGCAACGAGGCACACCTTGAAATTCAACTGGCAACAACCCAAATATCTCAATGGACCCATCAAGTACTACCAGGCGTTCCTTATGCGCTACGAGCCCGACTACTTTGTGCCCAACACATGCGACGCTATTGTCGAGTCGCCGAAAACTGACACCAGAGGTAAACCAAGTGATGAGTCCCTAGATTCCTATACTAACATCCACAATACTTTCCAGATGGCGAAACTACGACCTTCAGCGACCTCTCACCCGCCGTCAAGTACATCATGCAGGTTGCAGCTCAGAATGACTTTGGCCTGGGCCAGTACACAGCTCCCTTGATAGGCACTACGAAGCCAGATGGTAAGTGACAGCCTAAGGCATCCGCTCGAAGGTCGCTTAACTGTATCTCCGCTACCATTGCAGTACCGGACCCCGTTACCAGCCTGAATGTGACCTCGCAAGGTCCTTCGCTGAACCACAGCAGCTACAGCGCCAATGTGACAATAAACTGGACAATACCCTGTAAATCGAATGGCGAGATAGAGTGGTTCTTGCTGGACTTCAATGGCAAGCGGGACGGAGAGGAGGAGATCGACTTTGAACGCACGGTGAAGCCAGATTTTAGTGATCCCCGTGGGCGCATGTCGTACACTGAAACGGATCTGCAGCCCGAGTATAAGTACACGGTGAAGGTGGCGGTTAAGACGCGTGACGTGGACACACCCAGCAGCACTGTCCAGAAGGAGTGGCAATCCCCTCCAGGCTGTGAGTATTGGCAGCGAGGATGTTCAGCATTCTATTCATGACATTTCCACTTATCCTTCCAGTACCCTCCACACTGGACGACACTGTGGTGAGGCAGATGCGTGTCAGCGCATACGAGACCAGCCAACCCACCAGCTCAGCCATTGTGCGTCTGCCCGCGGACGTCCTGAAGTCGGAATCGGGCAATATCAGCTACATTGCGCTCATGCTCTCGCAGAAGAGTTGTGCAGGGGTGCCGGAGCTAAAGTTCGATGTGCTCGGCTCGGAGGGTTGGCCCTCTGTGCCGTCGTGGGATGAGGTGGGCGGCGAATGCATCTATCAGTATCAGACGACGCCGTATAAGTGGCAACCGAGCTTAACCACTCGTGTTTCGCGAGACTCCACTGAGTCGGAAATTGTCTACATCATTGGGGACGAGAAGTGTCCAGATACGACGAAGCGCTATTGTAATGGGCCACTCAAGGCAGACACGGAGTACCACATGGTGGTGCGTCTCTTCACCAGTTCCGGCTACAACGATGCGGCCCTGTTGGAGTTCAAAACGGATGCGGCCATCAAAGTGACACTAATCATTGTCAGCGTCTGCAGTTGCCTGCTGCTGGCCTTTGTGCTTGGTCTGGTTGTGCTTTGGGTGCGCAAGCGCATTGCCTGGTGAGCTTAGAATTTGGTAGAAATGTGTCTAGAAATGGTTTGATTGTACTTGTTCCACAGGCATCGTGACTCTGGTCAGGGCATTGAGGATCCCTTTGGCAATGTTATTGCCAAGAACTTTGCCATCTTCTACTCCGAAGTAGCCAAGCCAGAGAAGCTGACGCGGGAGTTCAAGGAGATCACTGTGGTGGCACTCGAGCTAAGCTACTCGGCCTCTGAGTTGGGCTCCAATAAGAACCGCTACGCCGATATATATCCCTGTAAGTTGTGAACTAAATGGATTTATTTTGATAACTATAAGTTGCTCTTGCTTTTTTTAGATGACAAAAATCGTGTTATTCTGGACATAGACACCGAAGGATCCGACTATATCAATGCTTCATTCATAGATGTAAGTCTCCCGTCTCCCCTTGGTTGAAGGGTATTATCCCGTCGTATAAACTCGATTGTACCCTTCTTTACTTGTTGTTTTCCAGGGCTACACTCGCAAGAAGGAATATATTGCCACGCAGGGTCCCAAGCCGGAGAGCGTCATGGACTTCTGGCGCATGGTGCTGCAGCACAATGTGCGCGTCATTGTGCAGGTTACACAGTTCCGCGAGGGCAACACGGTAACTAATAGCATTACTTCATAAGGGCACTCCAAGCTTAACCTTTTGGCAACTGATTGCAGGTCAAATGTCACGAGTATTATCCATACAGTATGCGTGGACTCAGTGTTACGGTCAAGGCGAAGGAGTACTTTGAGATCTATGATCGCACCGAACTCACTGTGGTCCACGAGAAGTACGGCCTCAAGGAGAAGGTGGTGCACTTCCACTTCAAGAAGTGGCCAGATCACGGCTGTCCCGACGATCCCAACCACCTGATAACGTTTGTGCGCAAAGTGAAGGCCGAGAAGCGTCCCAACTACTCGCCCATTGTGGTGCATTGCAGTGCCGGAGTCGGTCGCACGGGCACATTTATCGGTCTGGATTTGATAATGCAGCGTCTGAAGAGCGAATCGAAAATCAATATATTCGAAACGGTCAAGAAACTGCGCTTTCAGGTGGGTTCAAGAATATATCCTTAAAGTTCATGAATAAGGCTTAACCTTCTATTTGTTTATCCATTCCACAGCGCATGAAAATGGTGCAAACCCAGCAGCAATACACGTTCCTCTACGCCTGCACATACGAATTGGTGAAGCACAAGATTCCACGTGCTGCCCTCAAGCTGGAGGGACGTCCTAAGTCAGCGTTGGCCACGACACCACCGCTGTCCAGCACAAAGAAAGTCAGCTTCCCAGATGTGGATCCAGAACAGTCGATTGCAGTGGCTGTTGTGCATGGCACTCCGAATCCTGACCCAATGACCAATGGCAACTGCGAAGTTCAGTTGCCCCAGCGTTCCGGGGGTCTGCGGAAGTCAAAGGATTTGGACTCATTGCGCGAGAGGGCAGAGCGAAAAGCAGATAAAGAAAATGATTTTATGAGCATCTTGTGACATCTAACATGTGTATAAGTATGTGTTTGTATTTATTGTATTATAAATTATATACCTATTTATGTATGTCTTAGCAGCAATACTTAGCCAAAGAGTGAAGTGTCTATCGCTTGCGAAAACATTGTACTGTGAAAATAAACAAATATATGAATTAACTATAAAGGTGATGGGAATAATGCAATTCTTAGTTTTCAATTCTTTTTTGGCGGTTGACTAATTTTAAAATATCGGTTTTTGTCGTAAATAAAAACAGTGTATTGCATCGTGTTGTAATCGCTATGTATCGATATATTTTAACAGCTGAACTTAGGCAGCCCTGTCAGCGTATATTGCGAATGGCACTTTCGATAGAAGAAGTCGTAAACATTTTATTTACAAACGTTTCAGTTTAGAGGAAAGTAAAAATGTCTGAGCGCAAAGTTTTAAACGTGAGTATAAACAATTATAATAATAATTGAACATTACACTGCTAACCATGAGCAACCATTCCATAGAAATACTACCCCCCGGACTTCGATCCGTCGAAGATTCCGCGCATGAAACTGGCCAGAAATCGGCAATACACAGTCCGATTGATGGCTCCGTTTAACATGAGGTGCAAGACCTGCGGAGAATACATATACAAAGGCAAGAAGTTCAATGCACGCAAAGAGGACGTGGATAACGAAACGTATCTGGGCATACGCATCTACAGATTCTATATCAAGTGCACGCGCTGTCTGCAGGAGATCTCTTTCAAAACAGATCCCCAGAATACCGACTATGAGATAGAGGCCGGCGCCACACGTAACTTCATGGCATTGAAGCTAGCCGAAGAGCAGGCACGCCGTGAAGAACAGGAAGCACGAGAAGAGGAGGCAAATAATCCCATGAAATTGTTGGAGAACCGCACGCAACAGTCGCGCAATGAAATCGAAATGATCGAAAGCCTTGAGGAGCTGCGTGATCTGAACAGACGCCAGCAAACAGTGGACTACTCAACTATGTTGGAGCAGTACAACACAACCGAAACTGAGCGTGAACGCTTGGAACGTGAGGAACGCGAAGACGAGGAGTTTGTTAAGTAAGTTCTATTCCAGCAATATTAAACTATATCTATTAATCGACTATCCCTTGTAGATCTGTAAACTTCAAGAACAAAGCGGAAGGAACCAAGCGAATTGTTAGTGAAGAAATTATCGAGGAAGTGAAGGAAGAGGATACAAAAACATCAATGCCACCACCAGCCAAGTTGAGCAAACCTAACATTGCATCAGTGGTCAGTAAAACAGCAGCTACCTCGCAGCCTTTGGTAAAACGGAAGACACCGTTGGTGCTGGTCAAACCCAAAGCACCGACTGCTACAGTTGTAGCTTCTACGACAAAGACTGGACCAGCAGCAACTTCTACTACAAAGACTTCACCAGCAGCAACTTCTACAGCAACTACAAATGGTGTTACCAAGCCCGTTCCAGCAGCAGCACCTGCAGGATTGTTCCTTCTGTCTGCGTACAGTGATAGCTCTGAGGATTCCAATTGACCAACATATGTACAAATGTGTAAATTGATTGATGTATGCAAATGTTATAAGCTGATTAAACCGATAAAGATCTGTAATTCTAAAATGTTTCCTTTTTGAATTTTCTATATCCCTCTCCAGTCTTATTTTTAATGGTGTCCCTTGTAGCCACTCTCCAGACCCCAACATGTCCCCGAACACGTATTTCATTTAAAATATTTGTATTTATAAACTTTTATTAGCATACGCTGACTTCAATTTTCAATAATTTTATTCTTAATTTATACTTTTTAATATTTAGTCAAGGCCATTATGTATAAGGCAAATCAATTGATTAACATCAAAAACATAATTAAATTCCAAATAAAGAGTGCTAAAAGAATCATTCATTTATAGCAATTCATTCATAGCCGATTTCGTGGCAAATTTCTTAAGAACTACAGTTAAAATTAAATTCTACAGTTATACAGATGCCATAGACTTTTATACAGCTGCAGATGGTCAATTGAAAATAATAAATAATATCACAAGCGAAATAAACAATTAGAAAATTTTAAATATACATAAATATATAAATTTATATATATATATGTGTGTATGTATCTGGTAAGTATATCGTACTTAAATATTGTGTAATAATAAATCCATTAAATTTCAAAAATTACGAAGACACTGGTATGTTCTAGCTGCCATATCGGTTAGCCAATATATATATATATACAACATGTATGCATGTACCTAGGTCTACAAGTATATGAATATATATGTTTGTATGTATATCCTATATAAGGCGGCCCTCTCGGGGCTCTCTCTCGAGGCAAGCGTCGTCACATTCTACATTTACTTTTACATATCTTTACGAGTAACAGTCTTTGTTCGTTTAGTTTTGTTGTTTCTTTTTTTCTTCTTTTTGGGTGGCGGGTAGTTTCTTCTTATTGGGGGCGTGGCAACGGGTGTGTCCGCCTCACCAAATATATTTGGTGTGTTCAGTTTGGTTTCTCTAGTTCATTCGCTGATTCGCTTTGGTTCTCATCGCTTTTCTAAATGTCCACCGCACCGGACGTCTTGTACTCTACACTGGGGCTACTCAGCTGTGTGCTGCACTTGCGCGGCACAGCTGCACCGCCTGCAGGTACACCCACACCCATTCCGAAGCCAACGCCCCCGCCGTCATAGTTATGATTGTTGTTGCGCAAGAAGCGTTGCTGCTCGGCCGCACTGTGATTGAGATCATACAGTTCCATGTCATCGAATTCGGACACGCCCAGGGCACGCGTGGGCGCAAACTGTAGATCGTTATCATCGTCTGGCTCCTCCTCATCATCTTCGTCCTCACGAGGTTGACGCAACGACATCGCAACACCGAAGTCATCGAGGCTACGTTTGACAGCCGCATCAGAGCCGGTGCCGGAATCCTTGCTAGACAAGTGATCTTGCTGCGCCTCCAGATCCGCCTGCTGTAGGTAGCTAAGCGTCAGGCCCTGCTCCAAGCAGCGTTGCTCATAAGACGGCGTTGTCGTGACAATCAATCGACTCTGCGCATGCCCATCTCCAGTACAACCCAAATCCGCCAAGCTACGCGGACGCATCTGTTGCTGTTGCTGCTGTTGTTGTTGGTGTTGTTGTTGCTGCTGCTGATGATGATGCTTGGGAATTCCGTCCAGGACAAGAGTCGACTGATGCGGTCGCATTTGGGTGCGATTCAAGGTAGTTAGCTGCGTCTGATCCAGCGTATGCTGACTGCTTGCGTGTGTCCTGGTCGCATGGCTAAGCTGCAGCTTGCGGCGTTGATAGCGCAACGTGCACCAGACAATGATGGTGCCCATCAGTACACAGCAAACTGTTAGCATGATCACGCCTATCAACAGCACATCGAAATTGAAGCTCTCCTTGACCACCAGCAGCTCCGACTGCAGTGTCAGGGTGCGTGAATTATCTGTGATCTCGCAGCGATAATGACCCGCATCATTGGATTGGGCATTCACAATCACCAGCAGCTCCTTGCTGCTCGTGAAGTAGTAACGCTCTGCGTCCTGTGCCGTCGGTGAGTTGTGCAACGGTTTGTTCTCCTTATACCATTCACGATGCGGCTGCTCCAGCTCCAAGTTCACCGAATCACTGAGGCACTCGAGAACACAGGTACGTCCAAGCACCACCTCCTTGTGCACCAGCGGTATGGTGGGCAATGGTTTGTCTGCACAAGATGAGAGATTAGATTAGTGCTTCTTTTCTCTTGCTTCTTATACTGCCTCCTTTACTTACCGTTCACTATCAGCGTCGCATTAACCTTCACCTCGCCTGCCTTGCTCTCTGCCGTGCAGGTGTAAATGCCCGAATCACTTGGCTTGGCATTTGTGATGAGGAAAGCATTCTCCTCGTGGATAACCGTTAGTCGGCGCTCTGTGGCAGCTGGAAAATCACTAGCACCAAATTTCTGCAATGATATTTGTGGCGCAGGATCGCCGCTAGCCGAGCACAGCAGACGTGCCGTTTCTCCTGCGTCCAGTGTGAGGTTCGATGGCACGTGCAGGAAACTGGGATGAACTGAGAAATGAGAAGATAAGAGAATTAGTTAAAGGAGACCAAAGGGATTCCACGTTTTATTGTCTACTTACTGCCAATGGCGATCTTAAACTTCTTTGCATAGGTGGTTCCAAAGGCATTGGACACCACGCACTGATAGCGTCCGGCACTTTCGTAGCTAACATTGGTGAGCCGCAGATAGCCAGCGATGGTCGTCTGATTTGTGCTCTGATCGTGATGAATTTGAGTTTCCGTGCTAGCGCCATCGTGCAACGTGTAGCGCTCCACAACATGCTGATTATCGTGTCGCCACCTGATCTTCAGCTCGTCGGCAGCAGCCATAGCAGCGGCAGCTGGTGAACTGGCAATGCACTCCAGGGTTATGTTGGCGCCCTTGACGGCGATGATGTCGTCTGGTTCTGTCTGCAGCACGGGCTTTGGTGAATCAGCTAAAGGAAAGTACAAAATTAATAACTAAGTACAAGAATTAATTGAGAGAGTCTCTACTTACCGCACACAAGTTCCGCATTGGTTAGCTTGAAGAGCTGCCTGTCCAGCAGATGCTCGGGATAACCACAGACGACACTCGAGTGCAATTGCTGCTGATTGGCGAAGCGACTCAACAGCCATTGACGGAACCAGATTAGCTCACAGTCGCAAATGAAATTGTCCGATTTGAATGTGAGCTTCGTCAGCTTGGACATGTGCTCGAAGGCATTGGGCTGTATGCTGGCCAAGGCATTCCCTCCCAGATTCAGCAGCTCCAGATTGTTGAGACCATTCAGTGCTTTGCTGCTGATCTGCTTCAGATTATTCCCGTTCAGATCAAGGCGGCGTAACTTGCGCAGCGCTTTGAATGGCGCCATGGCCGACTGATCCTCAATTATCCAAGCCAAGTGATTGCGACGCAAGTTCAATTCCTCCAGATTCTTGACACAATCAAATGTATTCTCCGACAGATACTGCAGCTTATTGTTCGCCAGATTCAAATGCTTCAAGCTCTTCAGGCAATCCAAATGCTGTGGCTTAAACTCGCTTATATGGTTGTTGGATAGATCAAGCCATTCCAGAGATTGGGTAAACTCCCAGGTGTCCAGTTCGATGCGAGTTATCGAATTGTTCGACAGACTGAGATGGTGCAACTTGGTCAAATTGAAGAGTCCCTGGCGAGAGAGCGAACTTATCCCGTTGTGATCCAGATCGATGCTCTCGATGCTACGCATCACATGGAAGACGCCGTCCTGCAGCGCCCTTATATTGTTCGCCTTCAGCTGCAGCTTCTGCAGCGACAGCAGACCACGAAATGTGGACCAATTGATCTCCAGCTGATTGTAGTTGAGTGTTCTGCAAGCGAAACTCATTAGATCAGGCTATGATAAACAAATGAATTGAACAGCATGGAAACACTTACAGTTTCTTTAGACGATTTAGATTCTTGAAAACCCCCACTGGGAGGCTACTCAAGCGATTGTTGCTCAACTCCAGATCCGTTAAATTCGAGAGCATGGCAAATGCCTGCTCATCCACGCTGCCAATCTCATTGAAGTTCAATATGCTGCAAGAGATCATCACAAACAGTTAGTACTCTATCGAATTCTAAGGGTAAAAGCAACTTACAGATGCGCCAATCGACTGGGTCGCTGAAACATATTGGCCTCCACGCTGTGCAGTTGATTCTTGCTCAGATCGAGCGTTTTTAGCTTCGGCAGCACAGCTAAAGCTTCGCTCGAAATGCGCTGTATGCGATTATTGGCCAAATTCAGTTGCCGCAACGCAGACAGGCCCACAAACTTGGGCATAACATCCAACTGGTTGCGTTTGAGTGTGCTGCAATGGGAAGAAAACAAGGATTAACAATCACTCTCACATATATGGAATATATACTGTGTATACCAGGCTAGTTGAATACGTATACCATTATAATCTATCTATATATTTATATACAAGTATCTCTACAATTAGCAAATTGAGCAGGCGCATTAAAAGCCTTTTGGATTCAAGTTTCCATTAGCTGCTCTAGATAATACTCGCACTAATGATACCCATTATAATTGTTGTTCATTGTTTACTTACAGTTTTTGCAGTGCGGGTAGATTGCGTATCGCCAGGACCGTGCTGTCGTTCAGTTTGTTGCCCGCCAGATGCCTATTGGAGAATGTAGAAAATGTGGAAAACGTTGAAAATGGGGAAAAACAATGTTAGCTGATTGGAACACACACTGCACGGCCTGCAAGGCCTGCAATTATGCTGCAATTTGCAATTTGATAACTGAGCAACTGATAAGCGAATCCATCGTGCAATTATTGATGCATTCACATCGATAACAGAGGACCACGACGTGGATGTGGACGGACATTTGCATAGCTGCGTTGTGCATTAAATTGATTAAATGGGCTGCGATTAAATCGCAACCCCCGAAAAAATACGAATATGAAGGCAAACAAATATAGCTAAACAAAGTAACTGACTACTAGATACCCTATGGCTGGCAATATACAAAGGGAATGCATATTAACAATACTCAAAAACGTCAATCGATATCGATATTACATTGATATCGTTGCATATAGTTAAATTCTCAAATCACAAATTAAAATACTTCTTTTAAATTTTTCCTTTACAGAGTAGACTACAAAAATTGTTTTCGAGACACCCTATAACAGTCAATATTCAAATACCTAAAATAAAATAAATTTTTTCAAATCACAAACTAAAATACCCCTTTCTTAATCATTTCCTTTACAGGGTATACTACGCAAACAAATTCAAACTGCGAGGGTTGTTGCGTACGTTTTGCCAATGTCTTGCAGTGTGCAGAAAGTGTACGGGGGGAGTTGGCGGGGGTTGCCTTGAGCATTGAGGGTTGGCTTTTACTTACAGCGTTTGCACATCCTGTGGCAGAGCGGGCACACGCTCCAAGTGCAGCTTATCACAATCAAAGAACACGTTCAAGCACTTGCACTCTCTGGGGCAATTGCTGTTGTTGTTGTTGATGTTGTTTCTGTTGTTGTTTTTGGCATTCTCGGACTCGGCAGCTGCTGCTGCCAGCGCACGCTCCGCCTGCTCATACTGATCGCCATCATCGGCAACGAATCCATTTGTTTCCAGGGAAGCCGAGGCAAGAGACGCAGCCGCTGCTGCTGGTGCAAGCAGGCCGGAGCGAGCAGCAGCAGCAGCCATTTCCAGTGAAGTGTGCAACGTGGCGTATTCATCGTCATCGGCTGTCGCATCCTCGGATTCGTCTTCATGCAGCGGCAGAAAACGTTGTCGTTGTCGCTGACGTCGTTGATGCGGCGACGATGCTGCCTCTGTCTCTGCTGCCAGCGCTGCCGTATTTCCGCTGCCGCTGCCGAGAGAGAGGCCTATGTTGCCTGCTCCGTTATTCTTGGCCAGCATGGCGAAAAGTTGTTGATTGTAGGAGGCTCCACCAGACTTCAGCAGAGCACTCAACGGCGACGTTGACGATTCTCCAGACGTTGCTGATGCTGACGACGACGACAGCGAAGACAGCGACGCCAACGAGGACGGCGCAGCAGCGGCAGCAACAGCGACGGGTACATTGCTTTGACAAATTGTTGTAGTTGTTATCAGCAGCATGCACGTAATTAGTAGTAATTTATTGATTTTATTGAAATCATTTTTTATTCTTGTTGTAATATAATTGCAATTATCATTATAGGTTGCTGTTGTTGTTGTTTCGCTGTCGCAGTCGCTGTTTTGTTGCTGTTTGCGTCGTCGTCGGCGCCGTCGCCACTTGGTACTCATGCTCAGCGTGGCGAGGCGTTGCAGCAAACGCGACGTCGTCATTAGAATTTTACTACTGAAGTTGTTGTTGTCGTTGTTGGTGTAGATGGTGCGATTGTTCGTTGCGTTTGTGTTGTTGTTGTCGTCGTTTCTGTAGCTGCATATTCGCCGCTTTCGATAATTATTAAACTTTGTCGTCGTTGTTGTTATTGGTTCGGAGCACTCACAATCCTTTGCCCTTTGCCTTTCGTTTTGCACTTTGCTTTTTATAGCCAAAACGTGCATTTTGCAACGTTTTGTTGTTATTTTAATTACTCTTTATTCTTGATAAATTCGTTCGTTATCCAATTTTGCCTGTGCTTTCGTTCACATTTGGTTCAAATTATTCCCGCACAGCGCCATCTACAGCAGCGATGGCGGCATGGGCATCGCCAACGGCCAGTGTTGTGAAGCTTCCGTTCATTGTCGGTGAATAAGGCATCTCCTGTAATTAGAGAAGGAGGGAATAAAGGGAAATTGTTATAAAGTCAATCTATCGATATTAACTACTGTGAATGATAACAGAAATTTAAGGAATATTGATGATCATTCGATAGACAGCAGAATGTTTCTCTGGGCAATTGAATAAGTAAAAAAATAAAAATTATTAAATTGAAAAATGATTTCTTATAAAGCAAAGCGATGCGCACAAATGACTGCAAATGTTGTGTGCAAAATAAATGCTCGTTAAATTAAAATACGACCGGATGTTTTTTTCTTTTGCAAAAGACAAAATAAAAAAGAAAATGCGCAAAGCCAACGTTTTTATAAACACAAACAAAAAAGACGCAGCAGCAGCATCAGCAGCACAACGACGCAGCGCAGCATCAGCCGCAAAAAAGAATAAGAAATGTTCGTCATAATAAAAATATCTTCAACTTGTTGAAATTGTGCAGCGCTTTGCATTTTGTACTCGAGTCCAACACAGGCGCGCATACACACACACACACACACGCGCCGCACCATAAGCCTACACCTACACTCTCACACATACACACACGCGCACGCATACATAGAGTCACGCGTAGCTGACAAAAAAATTCGTTGACATTCAGATAAAGAATGCTGCGCACTTTTGCGCTATCAGCAACAACAGGGGCATGCTCGACCATGAGATGCTCATTCAACAGCTGAGCCATGCACTCATTGGTTCATAAAAACTGCCTACGTATTGCAATAACATTCATTTTAAAGAGTGTCGTAATTTTTCGTAGAAAACATACATTCTTGTCAACATGTCGTATGCGTTATATTTGATAAGTGTTTCTGCGCAATTTGATAAGTCGCGCGCATTGAAATGCGCGATAAGAAATCAATTAATAAAAACCTAACTAAAGTTTCCTTTTAAGTTAAATGCTAAATTAACTCAAGCGAACCATTTTCCCAGGCCAAAATTGAGAGACACCTACCAAATAGGGCACCAGAGATGGGCAGGCAGGACAGGAACAGGGGGTGGGAGGAGCTGGGAGTGTTGGTTGCTGTAACGGCGGCTGCAAAAACTCAGAAATGGCCCCAACTGCCGTACCAGACATGCCCATATATACATAAATATACATAGAGTATATACACATGCATGTGTTTGCTTGTATGTGTGCACTTACCGCCGACTATATAGAGATACAGGCGGCTTTTGCTTTTGCCCAGCTACTAAAAATGGTCTGGCACACACACACACACGCACACACATAATCACGCGCGCGTTAAAATGCCCAGACAACCAAATTTAGTAACAGAAAGCAACAACAACAACAACACTTAAGAGGAGGCGGAGGATGAGGAAAGTCGGAAGAGGAGGCAGCATCAGCAGGCAAAGAGCACAAAACGTAATGAAATCAAATAAAAAAGCGCCCGGACAGAGAGAA
Organism: Zaprionus africanus; assembly: GCA_018151435.1. NCBI lineage: Eukaryota > Metazoa > Arthropoda > Insecta > Diptera > Drosophilidae > Zaprionus > Zaprionus africanus. The sequence continues at coordinate 12,125,154 of JAECXB010000118.1, forward strand.
AAGCAGAGGAAAACCCGCTTTACTTTACTTATTTCTACAAGAATTTTCTTCAAAGGCTTTTTTCTTCAAATGAAAACAATTTTCTCACAACTTGCAACTCCATTTCTGTTACAGACCGCAGACTCCGTTCGTCTGCTTGCCCCACCACCCGTCTGCCCGTCCTTCCGTTCTTCTGCCCGACTGTCTATATATAGTAAAGAGTTTATATAGCGTGTACTAGTTCCTGCCTCAAGTGTCCAATGTAAAGTTCTTTTGATTATACTTAACAACAACAAAACAAATTGGCCCCAATATCGAAGAGCTCTTACCCAACAAACAATCTATCCCTATACAGTTTGTAGGTCTCTACACAGTCTACACACTCTTGTAGTAATAGAGTTGCCCCCCTCCGTTCAGTGCAATTATCTAATCAATAGGTTCGCACTGTCTACGCGACTCTCAACGAATCGGTCGGTAATCGGTATCTACAGAGGAAATCATATTGTTGATATAGAAATTTATGGCTGCAGTTATGTTGAAAAACGTAAATAAATAGACTCACAGAGTTGAGCAAGTGTTGGGCTTCTGAAAATACGAAGATTACGACATCAAATTCAAGACTGTTTATTAAGGCTTATCTCTCATTGATACAAACTGAGTATCTAAGTGAAACTAACCTAAATTGTAGTTATATTCCATTTTGGATAATCCCTAATGGTATATCTTCCAAAAATAGCATCACACAATACGTTTTCTTTCTTTAATCAGTCATCAATCTTCCAAATTGGAAGATCTCACAAAAACTGTAAAATGCATATCAATCGCAAATCAAACGATCTCTTTCATGAGATTAGGCAACACTTCACGAGTTGAAATATCATCATAAAACACCTTTTCGCATTTCGGTGACACCTTTCTTGAGAGATTCGTCTCTAATCCATCAATTAATCTATCTATCGATCCATCGATCGGCAGCCTCGACTATTGCTGCGTGTGGCCGCCAATCACGATCGATGACAGTTTTGGGGACTCTTGTCTGCTTGTCTATCGATCAACATCGTATCTTGAAATTCCCAATTTGTATTTCGTCTTCTTTTTTTTTGTTTCTCATATAAATTAGCTCTTCCTATTCTCTATCTCCTCCGATTTCCACACACACCAATCAGCGGTGTCCATTCAGATCGCACTAATTTCCATTGGCGGCCATTTTGAATGAATTTGCATGTTAACTAAACCGCATATTTATTAGCATATGTTCTGCTTGCTTCCAAAAAAAAAAAAAAAGATATTCCAAATACAAATTGAACGTGTATATAAAGCCAATCTAAGGGCAAAACCCACGCCAATCAATTTCAGATGCGAGCTTTCGCTTTGAACTCATTTCAAGATAGATAGACGATAGACAGTGGGACGGATGGACCGACGACCGATGGTAAAATTTACGACGACCAACTTAAATGCAGATTTTCTGTTTATTTTCATTTATTTTTTGTTGTTTTTCTTTTTCTCAAAATGCTCGTCAACTCCCTCACAATTTATTAGATAACGGTACGGCTCAAGTGTTTGTTGTTGTTGTTGCTCTCAGCGTTTCTTATGAAAACGACAAAATGTCGACGTTGTTAGCTGTCGATGTCGATGCGATATGATAATATCGCGTATAAATATACAAAGGCACATCTACACAGGCCATAAGATACGAGCTACATAAGATACAGATACATATGTACGAGTATAGCTGTATTTGCCTAATGATCGTTGGCTACACAAGAACGACATCATTTTTCAAAAGATTAGAGAGATGATTGTCAGCAGCAGCGAGATCACAAGTAAGGGTGTAGAGACTTAATGTTCCTTAAATGTGATTTGGATAATTCTAAGTCTTGTTTTGGTTTAAAGAACATGTTCTTTACTAGATCTGTTTTACATAAACAAGTCCAGAATGTTTCTGCAATTAGGAAAAAGGCTACAATGGCTTAAACATCCTCATGCAATATGGGAAACAATGATCAACCTTTCGACCATTGAAAATTATCCAAAAAGTGTTACTAAATTTGTGCTAATATGTGTAACAGACAGGTGGTAGCAGACCCCATAGTGCATATATATTCTTGCTCAGAATTATTAGATGATCAATGCTACCAATCCCAATAAATACTGAAGTTATTTAAATTAGTGTTCATTTCTAAATTAAACGTAGGGTATCTTGCTGTCGACACGCTCAACTGTTGCTTTGATTTTCAATGTAATACTAAATTAATATAACATTTCAGTTCATCGTGGTTTTTTATTCTTCTTGTAACATTTGTTGGTAACATTTCACTTGGAGTTCAATGTAAATTTAATGCCTGGGGCTGCATTTTTATTTGACTTAATTTTTACCTGCGCGGCCTGTCGAATTCGTTTTAAACATTTAAATTGGTAATTTTACTGCTTCTTCTTTACCTTCTTGTTGTTGTTGTTGCTCATTTGGTTGCCTGCTGTTTTTTGCTGGCTCTGTTCGTTTCTTGTTGTTGTTGTCGCCCACTGTCTTTTTTTTGTGGTCTGTGCTTCGCCCAAAAATGTTTTTTGTTGTTTCTATTTATGTCTTTTTCTCTCTTGTTGTTTATTGCTTTTGCCAAACGAATAAAAATATATACAATATTTTTGTGAATAAGCTCAATACGATAGTGTGCGTGTGCCGTAAATGCATGTGTGTGTGCGTGTATGTGTCGCTTGTCGTTGGCGTAAAAAAACAACCACAGCTAAAGTCAAAGCGCATGCAGTGGGCGGGCTGAAATTCGAGTGGGGATAAGCAGCGGTGTGGGGGATAAGGCGAGGTGGAAAGGTGCCGGGTGCTGGGCTGAGGTGAAGTTGAGTTGAAAGCAGCTGCAGCTGCAGCTGCCGTCTTCGTCGTCTTTGCCAAATTCAGCAGCCACAGTGGAAAGCAAAGTGAACTTTTCAAAGTAATAAAATAACTTTGATATGTTTTTTTTATACGAGGGTCGTTTGATAAGTCCGTGACTTTTTGTATTTGCCGCGCACCTGCTCTAAATACAACACTGCTCCTGTCAGCAGTTATCGATTAACAGCTGACTGTAAAATTTTGAGAAAGCTGCGTTTTTTGGTTTGCGTTTTATAGGCATTGAAAGCAGACGATCTCGATCTCCATTTTCGTTAAAATTCACGAGATCGTCTGCTTTCAATGCCTATAAAACGCAAACCAAAAACGCAGCTTCTCAAAATTTTACAGTCAGCTGTTAATCGATAGCTGCTGACAGGAGCAGTGTTGTATTTAGAGCAGGTGCGCGGCAAATACAAAAAGTCACGGACTTATCAAACGACCCTCGTATTTTGAGGGCCTTGAGAAAACCTGCTTTCAATGCCTATAAAACGCAAACCAAAAACGCAGCTTTCTCAAAATTTTACAGTCAGCTGTTAATCGATAACTGCTGACAGGAGCAGTGTTGTATTTAGAGCAGGTGCGCGGCAAATACAAAAAGTCACGGACTTATCAAACGACCCTCGTATTTGTAAATACAAATAATGAAAATGTCAGCAATGCTAAGCCCCTGTTCGATATCCGGCTTTACCTCAACTGCAATCAATTGAGTTTAATTGCCCATAAGCTGATTCCTAAGCCGATCATAGTTGTCATAGTTGATATTGCAATACAAGTACAAATATGTGCACACATACATCGATATTTATGTGACTGTGTGTATGTAAACGTGTAACTCGCCTAATTTGTATGTCTCTTTTAAGTGTAATCGATTCGTTTCGCCGTGATCAAGCAGCAATTGAAAGCACATGAAGTACTCCCCTCGCCGGGCGATACTCCCCTCAATTCACCTCACCTCACCATGCTTCTCTCTCTTTTACTTTGGCTCTCTCGCAATCGCAGCAGCCGTTCAGAAGACAGCAACAAAGTTGAAGCTGCGTTTTTGTTTTTCTTTTTTGTCGCGTGGTCTTTGCTATCTCATTTTATCTCTCGCTCGCTCTCTCTCTCTCTCTCAGTCAGTGCTGCGCTCTTGCGGCTTTGAGTGTGTGCTGTCTGTGTGAAGGTGCGTGGGCACGAGAACGGAAACAGCGCGCAGCTAGCTTCGGCAGCGCAGTTTGCTGTCGCAGTTGACGTTACGTCAATTACGTATATAAGAGCTTCGTGTATGTGTGAGTGTGTGCGTGTGTGAGTGTATTCGGCCTGTGGCTTGCAATAACAACATAAAAGGTAAAAACGTTGTCTATTGCCGCGCTGTCTGCGGCGACTAATTAGGTAACGTGCCAGCTACAACAACAAGAACCCATGATAAGAGCAGCGCAGTAGCTGCGCAGCAACAGCGACGCAAATAACAACATAAATTTTGCACACACACACACTCAGATACTAAAATAGAGGGAGAGCGGCAGAACAAGGGAGGTAGTGCTACAGAGAGAGGAAAAGAGAGAGGGAACTACCGACAGAGCACGCGAAATCCAATAAGAAAGCAACTGCGCGCCTGCCAGACTGTCTGCCAGGGGCTGCTGCCGCTGCCGACGTTCTTGTTGTTGTAGTTGTTGTTGCTGTTTTTTTTTCTGTTTTGCAAAAATAAATTTAATTTTGCAGTCATTAATTTTCCACTCTAGATACGAACGCGAGACGCTGACTGCCTCCCTCTCCGCCACCTCCCTCTGTCTCTCTCTCCCTCTCTCTCTAACTTTGGGCTGCCGCTAATTAAATAACTAAAAAGAGTTTTTTTTTATAATTGTTGGCTTATTTCATTGCCTTCTGCTTGAATGCCTTAGACTTTATAACGGTTTATTAAAGCGTGCAAGGCAGAAAGAAAGAGAGGAATGGAGAGAGCGGGAGGGAGGCTTAGTCAGTTGGCATTTTGAAGTTCAATTTGAAGCAATTGGTTAGCAAGTAAATACATGTTACTTGTGTGTGTGTGTGTGTGTGTCCACAATAAATTAACGTCTTTTTTATCACATTAATGATAAAACGTTTTCTTGAGGCAACAACAGCAAATGAAATAAATATAAAAAATAACAAATAAACAAAGCATATAGAAAATGAATTGTTATACCCTTTCGATCAGTGAATATGGTTAAAAAAGGGTATATTTACTTTGTACTCATAAATGTAACAGACTGAAGGAGACGTGAGAGACTTTAAAAAATTATATATATTCTTGTTCTAAATCTCTAATCGTATTGATAATAAATTATATGAGTATTATGAGTATTTAAAACAGTTCAAAGGGTATCATACTGTCGGGCTGACTGCAACGTACGTCAGGCTCTTTGTTGTTCTGACTCGATAAGAAATGCATGTATGTATGTGTGTGTGTTAAAGCGTGTGATATGCGATATCATATGCCAAATTGTAACTCCCCTTGGAGGAGGGTAAAATCGACTGTCAGGTGCTATCGGGAATTGCAAGTGTATGAGGGGAAAATACACTTGCGAAATAATGCTAATAATAGTCATGATATGTTGATGAATATATATTTTTGGAAATTATTGTAGCCCCAATTAAGAGTTCGATTTTGATCTACGAGTTATTTCTTGCATTAATAAAATATACTTAACTTAAGAAAACCCTTTTAATAACTCTTTTTTTTTTACTTTCTCATATATGTATGTAAGTTCTATTCTCCAGACAAAAGATAGCACTGCACTTGCAATCAAGAATCGAAACATATAGTAGCATAGTAGATGTTTCAAAACCAGATTCCCTTCAATCGAGCACAAAACTTACAATACATCACAACTCGTAGAAAATTATTCTCCAAAAATTTTGAAACAAATCGGTATTTAATAATATAATTTGAATAAACATTTTCAACATGGAATTGCCGCGACGAAGCGAAAGATTAAAGCGAAAGCGAGAGCAACAAATAGTGCCTGAAGTGAAGCAGAAAAAATTGCAAGTCAAGAAACGGAAACTAGAAGAGACCGTGCAGCTGAAGGACATAACATGTCTGAAGAAAGCTCCTACAAAACTCCACAATCGTTATAATGCTCAACCAAGTGCCCAGGAGGAGCAAAAGATTTCCTTGCGCATTCGTTTGAATAATAAACTCTACAAGATCGATAATCTGCATTTGTTTCGCAGAAGGCTTCAGGACATCTACAGTAAGAAGTCGTATCTGAAGAAACGTGCGTTTATATAAGAAAAGATTTCAAATTGTAATTGTATTTTAAACGTTTTAATGATAAACTTTAAGAAAAACCCATCCTCTTGAGGAGTACGTGGTATTCCCATGTCACTTTGCTATTTCTAACACCTTATCAGGCCAAATGATATCGCTGGCTGGCAAAACAAACGTCGCAAAAGAAAACAAAGCTACTTTTGATGGTGTCTTTACCAGGCTTAAGTACGACCTTTGGGTCTCGAGGAGATTTCTTATTCACCTTGAACCAAAAGAGTGACTTGTAAGTCCGGCAACTAAGCTGCTCGTATATTAAGGATTAAGTCAGTTGGGTAGACCAAAGAATGTGCACAGCATAAAGGGGGAGATGGGGGGCGGGGTAAGCGCATTCAAAATTAATCTGCAGCGCAATAATTTTCGATTTAAGAAAATCTTCAGGCATGTCAAATTGAGTTCCCCATTCAGTATGAGATACAAAAGCTACAAAATGCGGGCAGAAGAACGTTGAAGAAACGAACGAAACGCAACGCGAAAGGCGGCTGTCAAAAGATCTTAACGATGAACAAAAAAGAGCCAAGAAGAAGAAGAATGGAAAAAACGATCCTGGCAGCAAGAAGACTTAAAAAAAAAACAAAATAAAAAACACAAAAACCCAGAAGGGCCTGACAGTTAGGCAGACAGAACGAGAGTGCATGCTAGAGAGAAAGAGAGAGACAGAGCGGGAGAGGGAGATGGGAGGCAGCACACCAGAAGAGTCTCTTCTCGGGCCAAGTGAGAAAAGCAAGCGCGACACCAACACCAGAAACCGGCTACGTATGGGACGCGCTGTGCTTCCCTTGGCCGCTTCCCAACGAGCGCAAGGGAATTGAATTGAATTTCCAGTCGGACGTTCAAATTCTGTGTTGCCTGCTTGTGTTGCCTTTTTCAAGGTGTGAAGAAAAAATAAAAAACAAAAGCAACAACGGCTCAGCACGAAATTCTGAAAAACAACAACAGCGAACCAAACGAAACGAAATCAAGTGAAGATCTGCGGAACAGCAAAAGAAGAATCCACAAAGAAGGGGGCTAAGGTAAGCAGTGCGGGTATATGCGACTTACAGGTACCCTCTAATCAAGTTATGCACCTAACAGATACCCTATAATAGGGCTAGGCACCTCTACCTAGCCCCCCACAAAGATTTTCATAGATTACTTAAGAACTTGTATATAATTTATATAGTCTCAATAATCTCAAAATTTTTATATACATATATACTCTTATATACTCGATACTCCCGCAATATAGGGTATCAAAAGAAAAGAACACAAACCGAAACTGGATTAAGCCTCGTTTCCCAATGCAAGCGAGGCATGAGGCATGCGGCATGAGGCAGACTCTTTGGGATTTCTTCAGACCTTTCAGTTCAGTTTTTATTATTCCCCTTGTGGTTATTCTTGTTGTTGTTGCTATGATCTACCCGACTGTGCGTGTGTGTGTTTGTGTGTGTATTAGAAGCATGTGTTGCTGCTGCTTTAGTTTTGGATGGTTTTTCTTCTTCTTTTCTTTCTTCTTTTCTACCACTTCGGTCGTCTTTCTTATTCTCCACATTTGACAGCCCCCTCAAGGAGAACTCTGAAGGTTGCCGCGTGAAAAGTACTTATAATAATGAGAATGGACAATGCGACAGCAGGACAGCGCATAGCAGCAGAGAGTAGGGTATCAATAGTGCATTGTTCGGTTGTACTCTTTGAAAACCCTCTGCCTAAAGATGACTGTGATATTTTTGACAAAAGTTTTTTAATTCAGCATAAAGGAAAATTATATAGAGACATTTTTCAAATGAAGGTGGGAAAAAGAGAGAACTGAGGTGTTCAAAAAGGGATTAAAGCATGGAAAATTACAAAGAGCATGTAATAATAAAGAGAATAGTTAAATAGCAGAAGAAAATTGAAAAATGTCATCCAAAACAAATGAAAATAATATACATAATAGAAAAGATTGTATACCTAAAGTTTTTCATTTTTGAGTTGACTTTTTTCAATTTTATTCTGCTATTTAACTATGCTCTTTCTATGTATCTAGGGAATCCAGTGTGTGCCACAGGTGTGCACGTAGTTCCAGCACACGCACACACACATACACACAACATTGATACCCACATAAGAAGCACAACAACAACGATGGACACAACTATTCAGCTTCGAACCGAATCTGATTTCTGAAACTGATTGTGTATTCCTTTTCTGTTGTTGTTGTTGTTGCCGTTTGACGTTTCTTCCCAACGTCAGTTCGAGTTAAACCTACGAGGAATCCTCCAGCTACAGATACACACACACACACGTACACACTCGCAGATACTCAGATACACAGATACAGATAGAGTGCGAGTGCGAGCCACATGGAGGCGACGCGTCGGTTGGCTTAAATTGGTTTTTATTGTTGTTGCACATGTCCATTGTTGGTGTTGCCTGCCTGCCTGGCAGCCAGCCTGCCTTGCTGGCTGCCGCTTCGTTTTGACCATATTTCTTGTTTCTTGTTTTTTTCCACCTTTCTTTGAAGTCGCATTTAATTCTTGGCGTGTCTTTTTTTCTCCTTCTCTCTTGCGTCAAGTCGCTGGCAAAGGTGTGAAGAAAAGAATTTTTCTGTGCAATAATCTTGATGCCTTTTTAAGATTTGTTGCCTCAGTTGCCGCTGGTTTTATTGTTGCTGTTGTTGTTGCTGTTGTTGCTGTGCTCCTTAGTTGAAGCTGCAGCATTTTTGTTTCGTTTCGTTTCGGTTGAAAATTGGTTTTGGGGCCCTCCAAAGAAAATTTACGCCATAAAATGTGAAAATAATTGGATACACTCGCATTCGCGTCGCGCATCTCGTTTCTTCCTCTTTTCTTTTTTTTCTGTTGCTCTCGAGTGCATTTCAAATTGTTAATGATGAGAGTCAGGCCAAGCCAGCCAAGCTGCATGTTGCACGTTGCACGTCGCAGTTAAAGCTGCCAGTTGTGCCACAGATTCCTTCCGTGAGACAAGCTCCAATCCAAAAAGCCCTCATTGCCCGCACCAAAGCGAGGCCTTAAACGGGGCGGCCATTAAATGCATTTATTTATGAGATCCAACGATATAATCAGGGCTCGAAAATTGCACCTCATATGCATATGAACATATAAGGAGAGTGTGCGGAGTGAGAAGAGTGGGGAGGAGGGGGGCTGTGATGCCAATATTTTGATATTGAATTTAGCTAGAATTCACACCTTGGGGCGCAGGCTCGAATAACTTTCTGAGGCAGTCCAAGCCGCAGTGGGAGAGAAAACTGGCTAAGCTAGCATAACATATTGCATTATTTTTATATATGTATGTATAGTATACCCTTGCAGAAGCTATCGTACATATAGTTATATATAATAAACATTGTCAAAGGGGTTTTCTACTCTGCTGCCCATAGAATCCTGTATTTATAAAACATAAAACTATCTAGAGAGGAATACTATATCGTTTTCATTATAATGTCATATGTAGAATCAATGGGAATTGAATTAAATATTACTACATTTTATTATATCATTTGAATATCATGATAATTGCTTAGATTTCCCCTTGGAAATACCCTGCATTGTTTCATTTACATCTCTCTCTCTCTCTTCCCATCTCTTGACACCGTCATCGTATTCGTACTTTGTTCACATCCTACAGTTGGCCAATAATCTCTGTATGCATCTCTTAACGAGCAGCTCGGCTTTCCAGCTAATTCATAAATATTTTAGCACATTGTGAAACCTGGTAATAACCGCACAGCAACTCAGAATGCGGCTAAACCTATTGTAGAGAAGCGAAACGGGGGAGAAACCGATAGTACTAACACCTTTCGTGTGCTCAATGGCAATGCCTTCCCGCTTCCCCCTCTTGGATGCACATGATTTACCCTTGTAATGAAAACAAAAAACGTTTCGTTTAAAGCTTAAAACAATTTACAACAAATGAGAGAGAGGGAGAGGGAGAGAGAGAAAGGGGGAGGTAGGAAAAGCAAAACCAGCACGAACATTGAGAAACGAGCACAGAACCTCATAACTAAATTGCATTAAGTGTAATTATAACTAATTAGGAGAAAGAGTAAAAATAAATAATGTGGAAAATGGAATGGCACAGACGGAACATATGATACCCTGGAAAAGGGCGGTAAGCACATGCACAATGCTTATAAACATTTGTAGTAAATTTAATTAAATATATAACAAGTAAAAATGAATGAATATTTCTACATTCAACTACTGCAAGTTACTTAATTTTAAAGAAATAATTTAATAAAGTGTGCTAAGCCAGCCTAACCCCACGTCGATCATACCCCATTTAAAACTAATGACATAAGTGGAACAAACAGAAAAATCACAATTTTCGAAATTGTTTTCATGTTCTTTTCCATGACGACCCTGGAAAGTTATTAAGCCCAGTGGAAATGTGCTGGAAATGATTTGCGATTGCAATTTCCTATTAGTGCGATTAGTGAAAAATGAACGATTTAATTAAGCAACAATTTTGTGAATCAGCCGGATAGGAAGTGACATTTCATTCAGACAATCTCTGCTATTATTATTGTATTTTATTTAATTCATAATCCGGGGATTTTTCGCTATATAACTTTAATGTGTTTAAATCATATAGCAATATTTTAGTTGTTTTAAATTACTAAATTTCTTATTGAACACGAAAGGTCAGATAAATATCCAGTGCCTTGCCTTACTTTTCCCCATATCTTTACTTAAGGTTTTATCCATATTCCGTACAAGATTGGGGCTTCAAGTGGAGACTGTACCGCTGATTTGTACAATTGCTTGTTCAATTGCCAGCAACAACAACAACAACAACAAGAACAAGAACAATATCTAGAGAAGCAACAACGAAGCAGAAAGAACAGATTGAAAGGCATTAGCATTAGCCCATGGCTTTAGCTACGGTCAAAAGATGAAAAGCGAGCGAGAAAGAGAGAGAGAGCGGGAGAAAGAAACGGGCACAATGAACCTATGGCCTGAGGGGGCAGGGTTGCGGGCAGTATAAATCATTTAATATAGCGCGCCATTTATCATCTAACATTGCTGCATATCATTCTTCATCTTGGCACACACACAGCCACGCACATGCACACACACACACACACACCCAGCTGGGTGCCTCAGGAGTCGACCAAATAAAAGTGGAAGTAAGAAAATAAAAAGCAAAATTAGCGTGAATGAAAATCCGACGTTTGACGACCGCTAAAGGTGAAGACAGAGGCACGGGCAGAGGCAGCGGCTGTGGAGGAGGTGGAGGTGAGTATGGGGTATTTACTCACCTATTGGTGGTGGGCAGGGGTGAAGGAGGTAGGTACGTGAACTGCTGCTGCAGTCATATAAACAAATTGCGAAGCAGCCAAAATGTCTGCCGCTGCTATTGAGGTATGCGCGTGTGTTAGTACATGAATGTCTGTACTCATGCATGTGTGAAAGAAATGTACAAATATGTTTGGTTGTCTGTCTGTTTGCCGTTTCATTTCTAGTGAACGATTCTGTGTTGTTTATCCGTCACTTTAACACGTTCGATGCTAACGCTGGCGTTGGCAGCGGGCAGGCAGCGTGCAGCGACATCGACGCAACGTCACTGACACCGACACAAACACGTACATACATACACACTCACACAGAAACTCACCGCATACACAGAAACAGAATTTATTTTTATTTAATGCGCGCTTCACATATGCGTATGCTGGCAGTGCCTATGCCTGTGTGAATGAATTTATGTACATGTATGTGTATGTACTTATATAGATGTGTGTGTGTTGCATGCACAGCCTATCAAGATTGAATTCGGATTTTCGTTGATTGTTTTGATTATTGTACCCCAAAATAAGAGAAAAACAACGTGTGTAACAAATAACAAAACAAATGCTGTGTTATAATGTAATGTAAAACTATGTACGTACATATGTGTGTTTGTATGTATTTATTTTGTTATTGCTGCTGCGGTTGTGATTTTATGCTCGCTTGCTGAGCGCACTCTTTTTCTCACTCTTCTTTCTCGTCTCTCTCTGTGGTTCACTCTCTGTCATATGCACTCGCTATTAGAATATTTTATTTTGCAGTTGCCCGTTCAATAAGGCACTTATTATGTCTTATCAGACATTCGTTTGCATACACGATAAATAATATTGCGTTTCTATTTAGTTTTTCTATTGATTCACAACACTCACGCGCATTTGTTTTCGATTAATTAAACGTAGAGAAACACAAAGCGGAAAACGCGACGCGACAACCAACCGCTTTTAAAACTGAACGAGAACTGATTGTGACTTTATATCGATATGCGTGCCTCTGTTGATCAGGGCTGCTAGCACTACTCAGCACCGATTGTGAATATTTATTAATCGATTACTCCAGTCGTTAACAATCAGGGCTACCGACTAGTGTTGGCTGCCAAATCTGTTCCTGAAGTAAACACAACACAATACAATTATATTTCTTCCATTCAATTCTAAAATGGATCGTGTCTCTCTAAAACTATCAGTTAGTAAGAACACTGTCCCTTTAATACTGCGTTTGACTCGCTTGGTCCTTAGCAGTGTTGCAAAATTCTCAATGAACAGCTGAGCAGCTAAACAGCTGTTGAGTTACTTGGACAATGTTACATACGCTTCCAAGGCTTATACCGAAAAATCTGTTACAACGACCGCGGGAGTCGAAAACTTTTGTCAATCCCACAGCCCCGCGCAACATTTGGGGCTATGTGGCAGTGGCTTTTAATCAAGTTGATAAGGATCGATTAGCAAAGGTTGGTCCCAATCGCCTGTGCGCCGAGTGGATAATCAAAAATGGAGGAGGCGTACGCTTAACCGACAATCCGGCAAGATTGTGGAAAGATTATAATCATTTGCCTGGCGAAAATGTACCATTTCGCATCAAGGTGATTGACGCTTCCAATTCTTCGGTGATGGCAATCGGCTTGGAACACTTTAAGGATTGTACGAATATTGATACTGTCATCTTTCACAACTGCAAGCATCTTGAGAACGAAAGCCTCTCTGGTCTTGCTCATATAAAGGACAATCTAACAAGTCTTCAGGTTTCTGGCTGTTACAACATCGATGATGACGGTCTAGCATCGATTTGTGAACTTACAAATCTCAAACAGTTGCTCATATTCGACATGATTTACGTTCGAAACATGGACGCCGTGGTTCGCAAACTCAAGGAGTGTCTACCGTCTTGTGATCTAACCGCCACCAAGTTTTCGAAGTAATTTGTGTACTGGTTTAAAAGAAGTAAATCAAATTGAAACAACATCGAATCTTGTGTGATTTGTGCCTTTTATTATCATATAAATACTATTTTTGGTGTTGTTCAGGGTGCAGTCTATACGCTTGCTTAAGTGCTAATTGGAGTGCTTAGGTTGCTGCCAGAATATAGGGTCGTATATCCTCGACGTCGAGCAATTGTTCGGGGGCCACATGCTCCCCACACATCGGACAGTCGCCGGTCTCCGAGAGTATGCTGCAAATACGAGAAATATATAAATATCCATATAAAATAAATTCAATTACATTCCCACTCACTTTTCCATCTCGGCACGAAAGCAAAGGAAATCGCATTGGGGACACGATGTCATTTGTTGCTTGATTATGTGCTGACCCGTCGCTATGCAGATGGGCAGAGTTGTTTTGCAGCTGTAGCAGGTAACCTCCATGTTGGCCAAGTTGGCATCGCAAATTGGACACTCCATGGTCTCATCGTCAATCTCATCGCGCAGTTGTTTCACTCCCTTGGGCGCCTTACGCACAATGGACTCAATCTTCTTGGTATAGCGGGAATCCAGTTGATTGCGATAGTCAGGACGCATCAGCATCGAGGCGTAAGTAAAGGCTGATTTCTTTAGGCCAGCGCGATGGCATTCAATGACCGTGGAGGTGAGTATGGGCACGATGTCTATGGGATGTGCAAAATACAACAATCAAATAAAGTTACAGCAGAATTGCGTTCAGAACCTACGCTCTGGGAACTGGGATATACAGGCGGCGACTTGGACGAGTAGCTTGGCGGCCAACAGATGATTACCAAGCTTGACGTGAATGCGCACTAGTGTGTACCGATGCAGTAGGATTAAGTTGTGGCGCATCTCGGCTGTGACCGATAGATTATTCCGTCGCAGTTCCTGGTACATGGAATACAGTAGATCCCGTGCGGATTTGTAATTCCCAGCTATTTGCTCCTGATTGGCAATGATGACAGCTGTCTTGGCTGCATCCTTGAAGTGCTTGCGTGCCATGTAAAGGCGGAACAAATAGCGAGGATCCTTGGGAACACCATCTGATTCTCCCAATAGAAACTCAATTAGCTGCGTCGCCAATTGCTCATTGTTGGACGTGGCCACACAGTCTATGGCCAGCGACAAGGCCTGAGACTCCTCGTTGCTGAAGGCAGAGGCCTTGAGTAGGAAACGCAATGCCTTGGTGAACTCCCTTGCCAGGAAATAGTACTTGCCCGCCAGCAGCGTATACTTCTCGCTTTCAAAGTAATGCGCCAGCGCCAAATAGTCTGCGGATTTCGCGTTCTCATAGCGCTCAAGCAGCTCTCCATGCCGTCGTAGTTTGTTGTGCCGCTGGGCCAAGGCGAATGCCTCCTCAACGCAACCACAGATGACAAGAAACTGCAGCGCCTGCTCGATATCGCCGATCTTCTGGTAGAACTTAGCCAGCAGCTTGGCCGAGTCCATGGAACGAGACTCAAGCACAATCTCTGAGGCGGCATGAGGATCGCATAAGTGATCCAGATAGATCCTCACACAAGCATCCAAATCCCCAGCTATGCGATAGCTGCGTATGGCCTCCTCAAACTGGCCATCCGACTCCTTGGCCTTGGCATAGGCTGCATGTAATTTGCTGCTCTTCACATGGGGCAATATATGGTTCGCCTTGTGCCACATTTTCAAAGCGATATAATGGCCACAGGCCTCATCAAAGTAACCGCCGCGTTCGTATAGCCCGGCAGCCTCAGTTAGGTGACCCACAGTCGCCAACAGCTCGGCACAGTCGAACAGCAGCTGCTTGTCCTGCAGCTCAACGGCGTATTGAATCTGTTTACAAATCGATAAACGGTTAATAATATTAAACAGATAAGAGATCCTTCAATGCTTACGCCACGTCGGAAGTCACCGGCGCGTATGGAGGTGCGTGCTATGCCCATTTTGCAGAGACGCACATGCTCCTCGTATTCAGGCATGTTGTGCAGCAGTGTGGGTGGCTCCGAATCCTCATTATTGATCAGATCCTCCTTGTAACCCTTCTCATAGTGGTACAAGGCGTCTGCATAGTTGCCACTGCAAGAAATCTCTTTAATTATTGGGCAGATCATGTGGATCTAAGTGGGAACTTACGTAAACTCCAGTTGCTGTGCGTATTCCCTGGCAATGTAGGGCACCTCCAGTGGCTCGTATTTGTGTGCCAGCAACAATGCCTGATCCCATTGCAACAAGTCGCGGCTTAGGTCCAATGCGGCACGCGTGTAAGATCCCTTGAGCAGGTGCTCCTTGGCCTGATCGTACTGCGCCAGCAGCATGCAGCAACAGCCAGTTAGCATGTGCAGGTCCTCCACATAACGCAACTCATCCAGTGCATTAACCAGTCCAGCATCACCCAACTGGCGAAAGGCGCGCAGGGCTAAAGCAAACAATGAAAAGAAAACAGTTGAGTAACACATACAACATTGAATCTATATCTAGGGACAATCCTACCAATCTCTGGCTCCAGATCAGCTATGGCATGTTCGCCATACTGTCGCCAGGCACTGTCCAGCTTCATCTGCTCACACAGCTTGTAGGCTTCGTCGTATTTCTTGAGGCTAAGCAGCAACTGCAGATTATCCGACTGACTATTGCCAGGATTGACCACATGTGTACTCAGAGATTGGGTGGCATATTGCCCGCCATCGATGTGCAGCGCCATCTCGCCAGCGCATAACAACAGTGGCATCTGGCCAGGATTCAGCTTGGACTCGCCAACTTTCACTGTGTGCCGGCCATGCACGGAATGACGCGAGAATACATGTGTACAGATCACACGTGTATCGAAGCTTATGAAGATATTGGGCTGTGTCAGATCCCACAGACATCCCACACACTGTTTGGGCAGGTCGGCAATGAGCATTGCCTCCTGATCCAGCGCAGGCAGGTAAACAAATCCTTGGCCATGCTCGTCTATGAAAATAGTTTTGGTTCCCTCGACATCTGTGAAGAGCTGCCTGATCCCGTTGCTGTGCCGATAAACGGTGCAGGTGTCCCACTTTTCCAGTGAGAAAAAGACCAAGTGGCCAATCTGCAAGAGAGACACGCAATCAATGGGAATCTCCACGTGACAATTTCTGAATACAAACATCTGTTGCGAAAATGAGCAACTCCTGGCTGAGGGCGAAGCACGTAATGACCGCATCATTGGGCATGGTGGGCAGAGCACTAGGAAAGCACGCCTGCAGCTTGTCCTTGCAATTGGGATTGTCTGCAGCAATGGCTTGCAGTATGAGCTGTGGCGGACACAGTGCAGCACAGTAATCCGCATTCAATTTCATTGAAGCGATGTCATGCGGCAGATCCCTTTCGCTTAGGGGACGCGGCTCATCTCCCAAGCTCTTGCCCAGATCGTAGAACCAGACATGCTTGTCCAAGCCAGCAGCAAAGGTATACGGACCAATGGCCAGAAATGTTGGCTCCGTTTCCAGAGGCAAGCGGAAGGGCAGCACCTTCGATTTGTCCGGCGCATACACATAGACGGACACTTCCGCCAGGCTGCTGAGCATGACCAGACGTGGTGCAGACACGGCAAACATATGCGGTAGCTTGGTCACATATGTGTAGACTGTGCCACCACTGGTGGTGACCGCCAGCAATTGACCGTCTGGAGACCAGTCGATCATTTGGACGCTTGCATGATCCGGCACCGTTATTATACGCTCTGTTTCCTGCAGATTCGTTATGGAGTGAATTTTGATGCTGTTCAGAGAAAGAAAGACTTGACTCAAGGAAACACTGCATCCAATGCTCACTCACTTGTCATCGCCGCAGGAGGCAACAATGTCCAAATTTGGGCAATAGGCTAGACCCGAAAGCGAGTCCTTGTGGTTCTTAACCTGCCACAGCTCTTGACCCACATCCTTGGGATGCGTTGAGATGGCCACCACATGACCATTGGAGAAGCCAAGCAGTATGTAACCATCACCAAACCATTTGTGCTGCAGCAGCGATCCATAGCGACTCTGAAAGCCCAGCTCTGTGGGATTCTCCGGTTCGGGCAAGTAGTATAGGAATAATGTGCGCTTCCCAATGATCATGCTGATGGCATTGTCGCCTGCAATCCGCTCATCGTTGGCCATCTCGGCAAAATACATGTCCGTGGGCACATCCCGCAGCTGGACAATGCGCACAGTGTCCCCATCCTCGCTACTGAGGGAGAAGCTCTTGTCATCTGAGCCCAACGCAAGCAGATTTTGTGCCGACCAGGCCCCACAAGTGATCCGCTTGTTATGCTTGCCCAACACAGGGGTACGCTTGCCGGTCTGATGGTTATAGATGGCCAAATTGCCCCGCCCGGTGCCAACGGCCAGCAACTGTTGTTGCTTGGACCACAATATACAGGTAAGAGGATCCCGCAGACCCGACTCGACCGTCAGCTTTTCCTGTGTACTGTAATCCCAGAGCGTTATATTTGGCGAGCTGCTGGTGATAATCCCCA
Organism: Zaprionus africanus; assembly: GCA_018151435.1. Taxonomy (NCBI): domain Eukaryota; kingdom Metazoa; phylum Arthropoda; class Insecta; order Diptera; family Drosophilidae; genus Zaprionus; species Zaprionus africanus. Next base: position 12,142,953 of record JAECXB010000118.1, read on the forward strand.
ACAACTCTCCCTCGGAGTCCCAGGCAAAGCCGGAGCAGAGTCTACAAATTGTGCAAAATATAAGTATTTAAATGCGTTTTGCATTGTTTTACGCCCTACCCGGCCAAGATGATGCGCTGCACCAGCTGTCCCTGGCGGTTGTAGAGTGCCACAGAGCCATCGGTGCCCGTGGTGGCCAGCAAAGCTCCCGCGCTCTTCTGCCAAATGAAGTAAACATCGCCGATGCCGTGCGGCTCGTCGTATTTGTACAGTATTTTCTCGAATGACATTTTTCCAGCAATTTGCAGCTTATTTTCAAATTACTTTACGCTTAATAAACTAAGTTATTGCACTCATTCTGCATTTTGCAGTCCCTTCAAAGTTTTTCACCTTTTGTTTACACTTATTGCCGTTGCTATGGCAGCAACAAGTAGTTTTCAAACGATACTTGCTGTCAGTGCTGCCACGAAAGATCGATTGCCTATCGATATTGCGTGTATACCATTTCCAATTAGACAAGGAATTGCAGTGTACTGCTTGACACTGCTTGCATTGAAGTGCAGTCCCGTGACACGATCCCATATGGTATGAGCTAAGCAACGAGCCACTAGAGGGCGCCACGTCGTGTTGGCAAGCGGGCACATTGGCCGGATCGATATCGGAAATTATCGATGGGGCAATCATCGATGTTTTCACAGCTCTGAGCACCCTGTTTTAATATTCTTAAACGGGGGGTCAACCAGCAAAAGAACTAGAATTCCCGCTGGGAAAAATCTGTTATGGAAACCCTGCTCCAGTACTAATACAGTTAACCAACTGTTGCTTTCATATGATAAAGAAATAACCATTTATTCTCCCGTCATCTTGAGACCACAACAGACAAAACACAGATTTCTACATACACCTATTAATTTTTATTAGCTACAAGTTTTAATATCTCAATAGGAATCATAATTAGTTGGGATCATATATGCAATTTATGCAATGAAATTGTCAATATGTTATGTGAGTGTCTAGGCCATATCTCCAAAAGAGAGCTATAGGATTAGCAAAATACATGGTATGTATACATATGTATGTTTAGACGGTTTAAGTTCTTGCCACACACATTTCATAACTATTTGTCTACAATATGTGTGGTGTACAATATGTATGTGTATATTCAGTTTATAGACATAATTGAGGTCAGAGCATACAGTTACGAGAAACATCAAAGGTTATACACACATGCATGCATTTATAGATTATTTCTTCTAGTCCGACAAAGTGTAAACAATAATAATTATGTATGTATACATAACATATGTATGTACGTATGTTTGCTTGTTTATGTATGATGAATATTGCTAGGAACTTGTGTACCTAATCAAAAATTGAGCTTATAGAATGCTGCAGGAGTTCTTCTCACGGAATGGATTCACCTTCTGACTGGTAAATCCACTCAGGAGGCAATCGTCCGATTCATGATCGAGCATGTACTTCATCATGGCATTACAAGCCTCGGAGACTTGGATGCGGGGTATTCCCGCCTCGCGACGCAATTGCTCATTGATGGTGCGCTGCTGTTGCAAATTAGCAGCCATGATATCCAGAACGGCAGTCTCGGCAAGACCTATGGTGAACGTCAATAGAGATTGCTTCCCACTGATAATAGTTTAGCTGTGTAATTGAGGCTGATAAGGTTATATATATATTTATGTATGAATCTGGTTATATATCCAATTGAAATACCTGAAGAGCTTAATGCGGGCACAGGCTCGAGCTGTTGAGTCGCCGAAAAATCAATATCGTTTGACGCAACAGTGCTATCGCAACTGGCCGAGCTTCCAACTATCGATAACTATTCAACAGCTGTCAAGGTGCTGCCAACCTAACATAAATATATGTGAAATGCATTTGAATTCTAAACAGTTCTTTATTTAAGTTGCACTTTAACAGTTTTTAATATTTTCAAAAATATATTTTCATGGATACATATTTATATATACGTTGATTAAGTTAGCATGCTGTAAGCAATGTTTGAATAATTATTAATATGTTGTTGTTTTTTAGTTATCTGTACTTACTCCGGCTGATATTCAGACTGGGTTACGGATTCATTGTTGTTGTTATTTGTGATTATCATATCCTTCTCGTACTCCTGCGCATTGCTGGGTTTCCTGAAGGCATTCGCCATGAGCAGAATGTTCTTGGCAATGCGCTGTTGGTCAATTCGCTTCTGTGCCGTGTGCGTACGTTTATCCGCATTCTCCGACATGCGTTGCTCCAGCGGCAACTCCGGATTCGTCCAGATCTCAGTGCCGGGTGTTTCCTTGCCGCTCGTTGGCGATAATGCCGGACGGGCGGGTATCAAGGGGGAACGTACACAGACGCTAAACATTGTTATGGAACAGGAAACAAACTTAACTATTTATTTGCTTATCGGACTAGTCACACTCTAAATTCGTATCGAAAACATGATTTGTATACAGATAAAAAAGAACATGATTGTGTGGGGGTAATTAGGCTCCCGCCCCGGGCCCTGGCTCGACACTCGGCTCATTGTCTTCGCTCGGATTCAATCTAGAACGAGTCAGAAATGAGACAACAATGAGCCGAAGTGTCGCGCCGCTGTATTGATTGATCGGCGATTGAAGGAACTGTCCTGCTACTCACTTGTTCACCTCTTCCAGTTTCTTGAGCAATCGCTCGTTCTCTCTGCACACGATTTCCTGGTCCCTTAGTATCGTCTCCCGCACCGTAAACAGATGATTGTTCTCCTGCCGCAACGATTCGTTCTCGGCCATGTAAAGCTTCACCAGCTCGGCCAACTCGACGCCATCCAGCTCGGGCAACCTTTCCAGATCCACCTTGGGCGCAGGCATGCCCGCTGCATCGCCGCTGCTGTTGACACGATCCAGCTGCAGTTCCAGCAAATTGCCTGCCGTCTCCTGGCCCGCCGTCACTGCTTGATGATGCAGATTGAGCGCCGCCTTCAGGTGCTCGTTCTCCATCTGCAGTGCGTGTATGTCCCGCTTCAGGCTGAGTATGAGCGCCTCACGCGGATCCATCATAATGACTGGCTTGGTCCGAATACGCTTCGCTCGCGACGCATATCTCAGCGTGTTCAGCGTCTCGGCATGATTGTAGTGAGCCGGTGAGACGCAGGCGATCATCAGCGTGACTCCATTCCCCGCCAGACTATCGGCCAGCAGCTTGGTCAGCTGACTATCCCGATACGGAATATGCCCGGAACGCTTCTTGTTGTCACTCAGCGAGGAGATGCAGTAGCCCAGCACCATGAGGCTCTTGTTGATGTTGTTCGCCTCCTCCAGGGTCTTGCCCTCGCTCATTGTCTTCTTGGTCAGCTCACTGCCAGCCAGATCGACGAAATTGATCTTGCCGTGCTTGGAGAGAAAGACACCGCCATCGGTCTGCTGGTCTGAGAGTATGTGTACCGTTAATATGGTATGCGAACGCGACGAGTGATCGTTCATGGCGTGTGAGCCGACGGCGCGATTCCTCATGCCTGTCGAGTGAGAGGACAAGGTTAATTAGAAGGAATATAAATTGATGTCTCCTCCTGCCACTTACCCTCCTCCAGCACAGCCAGTAGGTCATCCAATTCCTCGCAGTCGACGGTGAAGAGATTCTCCACAAAAAAGCCACCCGATTTCTTGGACCAACGCACCGCCAGCGGCTTGCGAGCGCTTCCCGGATTGAGCAAATCGATTACCTGCCCGGGAATTAATATAAAATGCAATTCAATTTACAAAACCAATAATGAAATTAAAGAGGGGAAGGGAACGAGGTGGGAGGGGCAGAAATCGAAGGCGGAGTAGGCAAACAAATCATCTAAAATGCCACGCAAAATGCAGGCAAATTTCACGCATTGCGACAACTTACGAAGTCAGGAACGGGCAATGAAGGCTTACGAAGTGGGGTTTCACTTTGGTGACCCCCATTAAATAGAGGTCAATGCAATGCATAGCTAACTTAATTGTGTTTGCAAAGTTTGCAATGCAAATCAACCTCAATTATTGCAATACCATTTGCAGCCAACATTAAATTAAGTGCAATTGCATTACGCAGATCGGAGATAACGGCATATAAATAGTGATATTCCAACAAATTTAGGTCGGATTGAATTTATATTTACTGATTTGTGAGTTGTTGAGGTGGAATTCGGAAATGAAATACGACAAAGATACGATTATCGTATATCGTAAATATAATGTACATACATACATTTTCATTTATTTATTTATTTTATATATAGGTTTCTTACTCACACGTTCATTGTAGATCTCCATAAAGGAGGCCTTGAGCACATAGTTCACATCCTTGCGATTCTTAATCAACTGGAAGAGGTACACAAACGAGCGGAAGATGAGACCATGGCGCGGATCCTTCGGATTGGGTTTGCCCACAAACTACAGAAGAAGAAACTTTATCAATTGGAGATCTGGCAACTCACCTAATTTGCCATTCACACAAAAGGAATATACATTTGCATATATAGTGTTATTAATGCAGTTGCAGCTACGTTAATTTTTGAAATAAACAAAACTTAATCTGATAAATAAATAAATACATAAAATACATGTTAATATAAATAAAATATGAATTTCGATACTTCTTAAGGAACAATTGTTTATCATTCTGTGAAAACCCTGTTAAAATTCTTTTTCTCTGCAAGAAAAAATTAACTTATGTATGGCATACCAAGTCGGGTGGTCCTGTCAGCGTATGCGTTTTGCCGGATCCAGTCTGTCCATAGCAAAAGGCTGTACAACTGAATCCCTCGATGCCCATCTCGATAATACGCTTGATGCCCGAATAGTCCAGTATGTCCTCCTGCGTGGCTCCTGGCTCGAACACCACATTGTACGTGAAGACACGCACGCTGTCCCGATTGTGTGAGCGCTTCATGCCCATGTCATTGCCCTCGATCTAGCAAAGAAACCGAAAAAGCATTCTCAGATGCATTTGCCCCAAAATCGAGGTGTCTGTTGCCTTACAATGACTTGTCCATTGCCGGGGAACTGCAGCGTCGGACCATGTCGCTCACGTTTCTCCTTCTCGTTGAGTGGACGCACCCGCACCACGACATTAATGTTATCCTCTGGCGTTGAGGGCTCCTCACTGCCCGTGCCCGTCGATTTGGAGGCCACAATTTCCAGCGTATCCGCACTGCCAATTCTGGTTAAATGAAAAGCGGTTAAGAAAACTCAGTTATGTGCATATAAAAAGGATATTAAGCAAATCGATTGTAGTTCTGCCTAAATGGGGTGGTCAAGGTGGAGGGAAAGGGTTAAATATAGAGTGTGTTTGGTCTAAGAAATTTGAATGGAATTTATAGAATCAAGCCCGATGTTACATAAGACTTTTTGAAATAAATCCCAACTTATAAAAAAAAAAAAAGAAAAATACTGATTACTTATTACCTTCATCATTTTATACATTTATCTAACACAAGTTAAATAATTTAAATATAGAAATAGGTTAATAAATAGGTTTACTTTTACATGTTTATTAAATTCTATAGTAAAGCGTTATAAACATAGAGTGCTTTCAAATTCAGTCTTTTTGAATAACCAATTTCAAACAAAATCTTTTATTCCCTCTATTATTACTACGTGGTGTATTCTAGTCGTTACTAATAAATACTAAAATGTAATCCTCAATGTATTTCGTATTAGTTATATGAATTTTTGGTTTGTTGTGGCAAATGCAAAAATCGCTTGTTCCATTTCCCTTGAACTTGATGAGGTTGCTCTGATTGCGCGAACATATAAATAGTCAAGGTTAAGGCGGTTGGGGGCAGCCAGGGCTTTTGTTTTCGGGCTTTCCCTTTTGGGTTTTACGTCGCACTTTTCGACTAAATTATAATACGAGGTTCCGTGTCACACTTTAATTTGATAAGTTAGTAAGGGAATTTCAAGAATTCATGAAATCATTTTTATATGGAAAATCTAAAGAAAACCCAAATTAAGAGTAAATATTCATATAGGCAATTAACAAACAAGTAGCCCAGGAAAATCAACGAGTTTCCACTTTGTATGCGAGGCACATCATCCAAATTCTACGCTGACATTTGACATTTTCACAGCTAAATGACTTGTGAAAAATTAATGGAATAATGAACAAAAACTGCTGCTATCTCTTTTCCACATGCAAACGCTCAGACTATACGTGCGTGTAAATATATTAATCAGGCAATCGAAGTTTGGGTCTACGAGTCGCGTTGTGTTTGCACTTCGTCAATATTTCTAGAGGAGGTGCCAGAGTTTCTAGCCTGCCCAGAGAGAAAAGTTCAATCAACTCGACTTGGGCTGAAATTGATGCTAAATAGTTAATAAGCCAACTGGCTTAAAAGCCCTAGTCTATTCTTGGGGTCTAAAGAAGGCGGAACTTGAGGAGCTTATGACGCCCTAATGAAACAAAGAGGGTCCTAAGTAGTTTCGCTTAATCGCAGAAGTTTGTTTGCTTAATGGTTTATGGAGAAATCAGGTACAGTCTTCTGTACTAGTTGTCTGCGTAAAATGGATCTAATTTTAACCTATGAGCAGACATATTAATCTATGAAATAAACTAGTTACTATACTAGCACTACTTATCTTCTATATAAAACAGTCGAATAGGTAAATGCGTATTTCATCTGGCAATTGAATTTGACTTCTATCGTGAGTAGAGCATACATATGTATATCATTACGATACATTATACGATATAGTAGGACTATAATTATACCACAATAAAAGAGGGCTCAACTTGATGGGCTTTGTCTTAGTGACAGCTGTGGGAAGATGGGGAAGACGACTTGGGATTAGGGTGCTTGAGTTGCAGGTAAGGTCATTAGGCCCGGAAATATATACACACATAAATGTTCATTTGAAAACATCAGCACGTACCCCGAAGTTACGATTCACACCAATGTCTTTTGTTAATTTAATGGAGCGCTATATAGAACTTACAATTGGTTCCCCCGCAAAGGTTAGGCGTAATTATAGGCGTCATAATTATTATAGTACGCGCATGTTAATATATTTTGATTAATGTGTCCGTTGATAGTTGTCCGATTAATATATTGATTGCCATATATCTCTGTCTCTCTCTAGATTCATTTATTTTCACAGTTTGAAAGAAAAATGAATGGTTAGCAATTTTCATTTTTAAAATTCACTCTTTTCGTTTGATACAGGGTATACAATATGGATTTTTCAGAAGTCCCGCCACGAGGTTAGGTCATAATTACATAGCGGACTCGCTTCGCAGATAATCAAAGTTGACATTTCGTTGCCTAAACACGAGATGGTTATTAGCGGGAAAAGGGTTCCCTATACAGATACTGTACTATATACTTTGTATAGTATATAGTGCTATTATAAAAGTGAGAGTTGTCCCTGTGGCCCCAGTTTTAATTCCTGTTGCCTCAACTTGTTGTTCCAAACAGAGCTCGTTATATTTTATGGCTTGGTCAACAATAGAATAAACATGACCACAATGTGTACGGAATCTCTGATGCGCAAATAGTTGACTCACTTATAGGGTACAATGCGCGGGTCCTATGTCAATGTACTAAGCCATGAATGATTCATTCATTATTCGATTAAGTCGCACACGAATTTTGACAAGTCTATTTTAATGGAGTGATAAATATCTAGATAAGAAAGCAAACTCAAATTAAATGAGAGAAGGATGTTTCCCTTAGTTCCTTGGAATATATAGAAATACTTAGGTCTGTTAAGCTGCTAACTTACCGGAAATACTCTCTGGTACCTTATTCACCAGTGACATATACTAAACTAGCTCAAATTGAAAGTTGTAGTCGTCAATGTCCTGCTCCTCAATCAATACAATTTCTGACCCTTTCACCACAAGTTGAACTACTCAAGTAACCAAACCCCTGAGCCTGACAGGTTCTTAACCTTAGAGCGCCTTCGCACTGTCACTATCCCTGGCCAGGGCAATAAAAACAGAGAACTAGATAGTGTCATAACATAAATATGTCACTCTCACTTTCGAAACATAGACGGACTTCAATACGCTTTAATTGCAAAATCGATTTGTGTCGTGCTCGTTGTACCTCAACCTCAGACCCCATCAGACTGAAGTCCCAAAAGGTCGAGGGAGAGAGAGAGACGGAGAAAGCTTCACTAATTGTTTAAACATATTAAACACGAGTAATCGGAAGAAACTCAATGCGCAACACGAGTCTCTCCTTCAGCCCCTTTGCCAGTCTGTCTAACTGTCTGTCCAACTGTCCACTTGATTGCCCGTCTCCCAGTTTATTGTGCGTGGTCATTACGACGTATGCCTATAACTCTAGGGTTCTTTTTTTTACCCTTACTCAGCCACCTTTCCCAGTCATTTGAGCTATTAAGTAGTTTCACCGCACTGTCTGCTGGGCTGGCTGGCAATGGGATTGATGCAAATTAATAACTGGGCTACTTTTCAGGCCTATCATGACTAGACAAACGTCAAAAGGCGCATTTCTTATAGTAGAAATAATGTTTTCTATTTTCTCAATTTTTCCAAAGGGTTCCATGTGCATTTTATGTGAATAACAATTATTTAAAATCCAAAAACAATACAATGTAAAAACTGACTAAAGAAATACAAATAAAATAAATTGTAAGAAAGAAAATTAACCAGATCCAATCAACCAGTGTTGAAAAACCTTAAAAAATACTACTTTGAAATAACTCTTTGTTGTTTGTTGGCCGATCAGATTGAACTTTGCAAGAGAGATAAATATGAAAATCAGCTAAATATATATCGAAATCAGAAAGTTGTTTCTCTTATACGTCGCCTACAAATCAATTTTTAATATATTATTATTATTTATTTGCGAAAGTAGTGGGCGTGGCGTCCAACATTTGAAATAAACTTAATTAACTGATGGTATACAGGAAACCCCATACAAAATTTGTTGTCTCTAGTCTCTGAAAATAGCTGAGATCTGTGTTGGCAGACCTGACAGAACTGGGCTAGTGATCCTGCACAAGAATATATACCCTTTCTGTGCTCTGCCACGCTTACTTCTGCCTCTAACGCACATTTTCAGAAAGTAAGTATACCCCTTTTGGACCATTCTTACGATTTAATATACAAATTGCAGTGCAATTGCATTTTGAAATGACTGAAGTGTTCCTATAACTGTTCCCATGGCTGTATTTAGTATGCATTGTTTATGAATTTTCTATTTCTGTTTCAAATTTCTGTCCAGCTACAATGCGTGAATGGTTTAAACTATTGATTACAGTGGGAAGCTTCGCACAGTTGTTCCCCCTTCCCCCACACACACACACACACCCACACACTTAGAGACACTCACTCATTTTCCCGGGAACGCAGAAAGTACGGCGTATTGCGTGAGCTTCCTCCTGTGCCGCCGGCTCCTCCGCTGCTGCCACCTTTTTGAGGACTAAGGCGCCGCATGCCGTTGGTCAAGCTGCGCGAGCGTGGCACACGAGAGCTGCCACTGCTGCCGGAGCTCTGACGCGGCGTGGCTGCCTTGCCGCCACTGCCGCTGCCACTACTGCCTGTGCCCGTGGCACGTTTGCCAGCACCGCCAGCACGCGCTGCAGCACCCGCGCGTCCACGATTCGTAACGCTATCGGCGCTACTTGCTCCGCTATTGTTCAGATGCGGCGTGCTCGAGGCGCGACGCACCATTGCAGCTCCAGATTAGATATACTCGAAGTGTCCCAAACTGACGCTGCCCGCACATGGCCCGCACAGAAGGCGCAACACAAACGACGGGTTGGGCGGTTGGGTGAGGCAAGAGGTGTCACACAGCGAACACAATGCTTCAATTGATATACGATATTCCCAAAATGCGGTCGACCGTGCGCGACATCAACTCAACACGAACTGAACGCTTCAAGTTCACCGCAGGCACCTTTTGTAGCTCTACTAATATTGTATATCGTCTGTTCCCACTCAGATTTATGGTAATTTGTGCACACGCACGCCGAGCACGACGCAAGCCGAGTCAAGCCGAATCGATGTGGTCAGTCGAGCCGAGTGGCTCACTTGGCTTTTGTTGTGGTTGTTGCTTCGCTACTCGCCACTCGTTACTTGTCCTGCCATCCACCTAGCCCATCCAACTGGCAATTAAATCAACGCGCTGTTTGGTAAACAAACCCGCCCTGTACCCCCTCCCCCTCTTCCCTTCCAGTCTCATTGCACCCCTCTTCTATTTTCCTTCTTCCCTGCGCGTGATGACCCCACACTGACCCTGGCAAAGGCGCAGGCACAGGCACAGGTACGTAGACGGGCACAGGTTCGTGTTCATCCACTACAAACGCAACATTAATAATATTGTCGTGCCTTATTTGCATTTACTTTAGCATAATCACGGAAAGTGGGAATGATTCGAGAAATGGGTTTACATGCGGCTTATCATATTTTCGAATTCTTTTATAGCATATTAGCGGGAATTGTTTACAATCTGCGCATGGGGTAACAAGTAGTGAGAGAGAGGGGAGAGGAGAATATAGAAATAAAATAAAATATATAAATAAAATAAAATATATAAATAAAATATATATTGCATAGTATATATGATATTACTCTTCCAACTGATGTACAATATTTCAATCAAAAATCTCTAAATTTTCTATCCTTTTTGCTGGAAAATTTTGGTATACAAGTATGGATCGACTAGTATTATAACCAAAGTAAAGAAATATGCAAGGCTTATCTGTGTCCTTTAGATCGTTCTTGGCTTTTATAGTTTAAGTTTTTAAATAACACTCCCTTTAAGATTAAATGACATCAAACCCTACACAGAAACGTGAAACAACGAGAATGAAGTTCATGGTCTAGGAGTTTCTGTTGGGAGAGGGCCAAGAATACGTAATAAACATTAAACTAAACTATACAGGAATATATATCTCTTCTTACTGAAAAAACAACCTTGCAGTTATGGCATTCTTGATCATTGACTATACAGATTTTTGACTAAATCTAAGCAATTTAGATTAGTTATTAGAATTCTATAATAATTTTCCCTCATTTGGTGATCTAAACACTAAACATTGGGTTTAGATTTTAATAAAATATAACCCATTTATATATGTTTGGAAAAAGATTAGAAGTTCGTACAATAAGCCTGTAGCTGTCCGATTTCTATGTAATGAAGACAATCACATTAAAATTAAAGGTAAGTTGAGTGAAGAGAGTCAACTGGCTAGCTTCATAATCGATTTCCGATTTGATTCCCTGTAAACTTTTAAATCTTTATATATACACACATATCAATTCCCAATCCCAAGTAAGAAGACAGTTCTTGCATTATCGGTTCACTTATTGAATGTTTATTTTGTCGCATCTCTCGACTGCAATTGATATTGCCGTTTCATGTTGCTGTTGATGATTTCTTTTTTCGAAATTGTTGTTGTTTTCTTTTTATCAGCTATTGCTAAAGATAGTCATTAAGGTTTATTATTAATCATAGAGTTATCATAGAGCTACTGATGCTGGGGTAGAGTTAAGTCTAAACCTTTATACTTATATAGATCTTGCCAGAACTAAGTATTGTACAAATGTATACATATGTATGCTGTATATAGACGATCGATATACATATGCAACTCTCACGTATTTACAAAAAATATATATAGTTTAGTTTCTTTTTCTATATACTTTCCATATATACCATATATTTTAATTGTAGATATATATGTATATATATATATATTTATTTAAGATTAGCTTAGTTTATGCTGTTTTCCAAGTGGCCGGGTCGCTTTTTTGAGCCAGCACTCGGGATCATATCAAATTCTCCACATTACTTTTTTATTCTCTACACTTAAGTTCCTTTTTTCTCTTCTTCGTTATTATAGAATTTCTTTTTTTTTTTTGTTCTTGACCAATCGAATATTTTTTTGTTTTTGTTTTTTTATCATTTGTTTTTAACTTTAATAAGCGTAATCCATTCTGTTGTGGGGTTCTTCTGTTGGAGGAGTTAATATTTAGTTTAGTTTAGGATGTCATTTATAGAGCTTAAACTTAGGGGGCCTATACAACTACAACTATACAAAGGGTGAATATCGATGTTCACTTGGGCTTCAATTGGCCTGGATACAGTCCCTCGGAGTACTTGGGCCGGCACTCGGCGCAGAACCATTTGCCCTGCGGCGCAACCATGATGCCGACACACTCAAAGTGGAACCACTCGATGAGACAATTGTCGCCATCGCAGGCGATCATCTCGGAGACCTCGTCGTAGGGACAACGGCAATAGCAGTACACCGATTCACCCTCGCGCGCCAGACGTGCACCAGCGGGTGGCCTGATCGGATACCGTATATTGTTCGCCTTGAAGTACTGCAGCGTGGCAAAGTCCGGATTGGGCAGAAGGGCTGGCGGTATGGGTTGATTGAATGCAGTCGTTGCAGGTGGCGGTGGCAGCGGCGTTGGCGGCGCAGGTTGCATTACTGCTGCTGATGCTGCTGTGACTGCTGGAACTGCCATTGCCGGGGTGGGTGGATGACGGTGAACTGCTGTCGTTGCCGCCGCTGCTGCTGCTGCTCCAACTCCTGCACCTGGGTACGCAGCTGTCAGTGTCGTTACATTAATCTCAGCATTCTCATCATCTGTCGAGCTGCTGTCACTGCTATCGCTGGCCGCCATCAACAGAGCGGGACGTATCTTGAGCGTCGGTATCGGCGGCAATTGTTGTTGCTTCGGTTCCAATGGTTTTTGCTTCGGCTCCAACGGCGTCTGCGGCTTGGCACGCTTGGCGGAACGCTTGGCACTGGTGCTGGCGGTGGTGCCAGCTCCGCTCTGCGGAGTCCGTTTGTTGCGCTTGCGTGAGCTGCCATTGCTGTGCAGATGACTGTGCGAGTGCTGATGCTGATGCGAATGCGAGTGCTGCGAATGCGAATGAGACTGTTGACTGCTCCGCTGATGCTTCGGCGGCGTTGGCAGATCCTCCTTGGCCCAGGTCAGCTGAGGCGGTGGCTGTGGCTTGATCAACTGCATGCCCACCTGCAGTGGCGGGGCCAGGACACTGCTCATATTCTCATCATCACTGGTGTAGCCATAGAACTTGTTGGGACGCCGTGTGCGCTTCGAGCGCTTCAACTGACCATCGGCATCCGAGCAGCTGCTGCCCTCGCTCATGCGCGGCTGCCATTGTGGACGATGCGTGAGTGGGGTAAGCAAAGATTCAGGCAGCTGCTGCAGTGGTGGCACCACGGGTGAATCAACGTACGGCAAGTGGGGTGCCAGAGGCACGTCTGGTAACATCGGCTGAGGGAGCAGTAGCTGCTGCTGATGCTGATGCTGTTGCTGGAGCTGCTGCTGATGCTGTTGCTGGAGCTGCTGCTGATGCTGCTGCTGTAGCTGCTGCTGTTGTTGGAGCTGATGCTGTTGCTGGAGTTGATGCTGTTGCTGGAGCTGCTGCTGTGGTAGTGGGGGTGGTAGCACCATTTGTGGCTGCTCATTAGTTGCATTTGGCAGCAACAGCTTGGCTTGACTTGCCGACTTGCAGGTGGATTTACGTTCACGCTTCTTCTTCTTGTTCTTACCCAAACGTTCCCGCTTGTCGGCAAATGCAGCTGCTTCCTCGGGCAACGACGGCGTCGAAGGGCGACTGTTCTCCACAATATCATAGCTGGAGTTACCTGGCCCACCTGGCGGCCGTTCGTGTGTGTGTGCCTGCAGCAATGCCAGACGCTTCTGTGCCAACAAATCACTAGCCATTTTTTGAGGATGTGCATCATAGAATTCCTCGTCCGTATCGGATACAGCTGTATCGAAGTCAGATTCATTGTAGAGCGGAGCCTGTGGCGAGGGTGTCGATGCACGTGGCGTGTCCTCTTCCTCCGCATTGACAGCGGTCACATTAACATCCTCCTCATTGTTATAACTGAGCGTTCTCTCTGGCACTTCTGGCTGTTTCTTTGGAGATTCTTCATCGGAATCATCATCGCTGGAGCTACTGCCACTAGAACTGCAACTGCAATTGGAGCCACATGAGCAGCTCGAGCTATCAGAGTCTGAGCTGCTGGAACTGCTAGAGCTTTCGCTGTCGCTTGATGCATTTCCCGCACGCTTTGCCTTATTCGGCGTACCAAGGAGAGACTTCTTGGGTGAGACCTTTGGAGTGGGTGGCGGCGTCTGTTGCAACTTGCAATAGTCATGATCAGAGTAGGCCACATGCAGTTTATTTGGACGCAGTTGCTCCTCTGTGGGCTCAATTTCTGTGACAGCACTGACCACATCCGTCTCCTTCTCCGTTTTGGTATTTTCCCCTGTCTGATTCTGCAACAAGTTCTTCCATATGTCTGGCACAGATTCCGACTCTGCATTCGTTTCCAGCTTAAGCTTTTGCTCATCTTCCTGATTTTCCTGTTTCAGCTCCTGTTCTTGTGCTCCCTTCTTGCCCTCCCCCTGCTCATCCTTATCATCTTTTGCCTCGGACTTGATCTGCTCTTCATTTTTACGCTTTTCCTTATCTTCCTTTTGTCCAGTCTCGCTTTCGTTATCACTCTCAGATGCGGGCGACAACATCACTCGCGGCATGTCAAGATCGTCCACAACACCGCGCATGGGCAGCGTTAGTGTCTCCTGTGGTGGCTGGTAAGCTGTTACCGTGCTACGTCCCGCATCCGAATCACTATCATCGCTGCTATCAGACTCGGACAGGTTTGGCGCAATCAAATTCAGATCCTCCAACGATGCCTTGTTACGTTTGTTCTTCTTGCGCCGCTTGCGTGACGTCGGTTGCGATTGCTCGCCCGACGCCGTCTCCGTCTTAGGTTGCTCCACACCTGCATCAACAGCTGATGCTGCACCAGTTGCCTCTTGCTTGCATTCATCCTGTTGTTCACCAGACTTGGACTGTTCCTCCGGCTGCTGTTGTTGCTCCTCCAACTGTTTCTGCTGCTGTTGTTGCTCTTGATGGTCTTTTTCATCCAACTCGCTCTGCTGTTGACTATTGTCCTGACTCTGCTCCTCACTGGGCGGCGTCTCCCTGCTCTGCTCATGTACTGTCGCATGCTTAAGCAACATTTTACGCGAGACAAACTTCTCCTCACAACCGTCCTCCGTGCAGGCATAGCGGAAATCCCCAGCATGCTGCCGCTTATGAACCTCGAGGTAGATGGCTTTGCTGAATATGAATTGGCACTGATCGCAGGGGAACTGTGCGGCGGGCACACAGAAATGGTAGACATGACGCCAACGCTTCTGCAGGCAACGCTTGCAACTGGCACTCTCCGTGCCGTGCTTCCAGAACAGATGCTTCGATATGTCCTGCTTGTTGCGGTACGCAATGCCACAGCGATAGCAGAGATGCAGCAGTTTGTGCTTCCACACGTGAGCCGAGAGCTTTGCCTGCGTGTGGCAATCCTCTAAGCAAATATCACAAGTCTGGTGCTGCTTGCGCATGTGCACCATGAGCCGGAATGCTGAGGGCAATGGCGCCGTCTCGCATAGACAGCAACGGAACTTCACTTCGAACACATTGCATGCCGCCTGACCCGGACAAATGTGGCACAAGAGTTCGCTGTAGCTGAAGAAGTTCAGCCGGCACATGCAACACGTGATGTTCGTCTTGATGTGCAGCCGACGATTGTGCGTGTACAGTTCCTTGTGGGTAGCCGTCACATAGCGGCACTGAAAGCACTCGTAGATACGTTCATTGAACGGCTCCACAAAGCGTCCATTGTCCACACTGCACACGCTAACCGCATTCAAGTAGTGTCCCTCGAGAGCAGGCAAATAACTCTTCAGCCTCGCCACAATTGTCTCGGCATGCAACTCCTCGGCCGTTATGCTGTCCACGGTGGCAGTGAAACGATGCTGCCCAATCAGATGCAGCACCAGCTTCTGAGCATTCACAGCAATACGCCTCGCATGGTTGCAGTACAGACAGAAGGGATAGACGGTCTTCAGGCAGACGCGCACAAAGTCAACCATTTCGAACTTGTCAAGCGGTCGATCCAGCTGCAGATCAAGTGTATGCGTATCTGCACTGGCCACCACAATGCCATCCGATGGAATTGGAGGCGGCAGTTCCTCTGTTTCCTGTTCCTGAGACTGCTCTTCAGGCTGCATAGGCATCAACTGTTCTTGTGGCTGCGCAAGGAGTTCATCGCGAGGCTGCTCTAGTGCCGACAGTTTCTGCGACTGTTCCTCATTGATGCTTTCGTCAAGATCCATGCACTCACTGCCCAGTGTGTCGCGTCGTTGCAGCACCGGCGCTGGCAGCATATCATGTTCCTCCTCCTGCTGCTGCTGTAGCTGTTGCTCACCTTGCTCCTTTGGCACATGTGTCAGTTCATTAATGTGATTATTATGCGGTGAGGCCGGAGGCGTAGGTGACCAGCGTGGCTGCGTCTGCTGCTGCTGGGGTGCCTCCTGCTG
Source organism: Zaprionus africanus (assembly GCA_018151435.1). Lineage (NCBI taxonomy): Eukaryota > Metazoa > Arthropoda > Insecta > Diptera > Drosophilidae > Zaprionus > Zaprionus africanus. The sequence continues at coordinate 12,159,297 of JAECXB010000118.1, forward strand.
TTGTTGTTCGACTCCTCCTTCGTTTATTGGCTGATCTTGCTGCAATTGTTGCTGCTCCTTCTTGGCCATCATGTGTGCCCTAGTGCGCTGTATATCCTGCTTTGTGCGCTCAAATTCAGCCAACACACGCGTTAACTTTGCCATAGGCGAATCATCATCTTCATCCAGATCCATGGACACATTCGTTGGCATAGCTGTTGCCTCCTGAAATGTTGATGTGGTTTCGGTGGCTGTTTCTGTGTCCTCGGATAGATTCGACATGGCCAGCAATTGTTGTTGCTGCTGCTGCACTGCGTCCACTGTTAGAATCGTGGCTGGACTGTTCTCGCCCAGTATTGCATCTCCTCCAGTTGACGGCAACTCGTCCGGCTCCTCGTCCTCAGTGTCGGTGCTGCTGAGCGCTGCATCAACAGATTTCTGAAACTCTTTCGGCACACGCAACATTATCTTAGGTACAACGAGCTTGGGAAGCACATCCTGTTGTGGCGCATCTTCGACTAGGGGCGCTGGAACTGCAATGAATAGAATTGAGTAAAGACTAGTCAAAGGGAAATGTGGTGTCACTTACTGTTATTCTCATGCGAAGCCACTGGCTGAGGCAGATCAGTCTGCATTGAAGCCACCATGCTAGCCGCTTCTGCCTCAAGCCAGTGTGGCAGCTGCTCCAACTCTTTCGTCTTGGTATGATCCAATTGCTCTTGCTGCTGTTGATGTTGCTGTTTGCTTTTCGCAGTCCTTCTCTTTCTTCGCGCTGCCGCCTTCTTGCGGTTACTGGTAGTGCTGCCATTGCGACAACCATTGGCATGTGATCCCTTCAGGCCACAGAGAGCACAGGGCTGCATTAGCTCAGCGCAATCGTGATCATCAAATTGTGAACCGCGCTCGAAGCTCGCCTGGCAATTGCAACACACGAGATATCGCACCCGATCCTCCTGAGTTTGTAGTGCTTGCCAATCCGCCGCGTTGTTGAAGTGACGCTGATCCATGTCATGCTTGTTCTCCAAGTGCAGCGATAGCTTTTCAACACTAGCAAACACATGCGAACAGTAGAGGCAAATGTAACGTTGATGCACTTCCCGCATGTGAAGAAAGAAGTTCCAACATTGATGCACTGTGCTGCAGCGAGCACAGCGAAAGAAGCGCTCCTTCTTGGGCAAGGAAACAGCTGTAGCAGTCGGCTTTGGAGGGGGAACATCTGCCGGAACAGGAGCAGGAGCAGGAGCAGGAGCTTCCCTCTCCACTGGCTGTCCACATTGTTGGTAGTGCGCATTGAGCTGTTGCAAGTTCTCAAAATCGCTGGCATTGCACTTGTAGCAGCTCAGCAGTTTCGTTGTCTCGCTAATGTTGGGAGCTGGCGCCTGCAACCGCTGGAGCAGCAAGGAGGATGCTGAGTTCTGTTCTGTTACTGGTGGCTCCGTCGTCGTCGTCGTCGTCATCGCCGCGTCCTCCTCTTCATCCATGCGCTGTTGCTTTCGCTCGTTATGATTGCCGCTGCTGCTGTTGCTGCCGGTGCGCCTGCGCTTTGATGCCTGCAACTTTTGCTGCTCGTTCTCCTCTTCCACATTTTCCAGCAATGGCTCCTCAGGTGCCTGCTGCAGCTTCGCATTGTGCTCGCTTTCGGGATGATCGATCACCAGTTGCTGTGAGGTGGAACTGACCGAACTGCTGCGACTGCTCCTGCTTCTGCTTCTACTGCGGCTACTGCTGGACCTCCGTTTAAATCGTTCGTCATCCTCTTCTAGCTTCAGTTCCTCCTCCTCCTCCTTCTGCTGTTGCTGCTGCTGTTCCGCATTGCTTGCTATCACAGACAGTTCATCTCTTTCAGCCGATTGCTCCACATCCATCTGCTCCTGCTCCGGCTCGTCCTGGTGCTGGTGCTGCTGCTGCTGCTCATCAATCTTTTGCTGCAGCAACATTGCTGTGTGTGCACCGTTTATCTTTACTTTGAGCGTTGGTTCCACTGGCAGTTTCAATTTTACATCCTCGGAATTATCACTGTATTCAGGCTTGGGCACAGGCTCAACCTGCAACTCTCCCTGCGGCTCCTGCTCTTGCGACTCCATTGTGTCATCCTCTGAATCGGATTCAATCTTTATGACTTCAACAGGTGATTGAACTTCAACTTTTGGCAAGTTTTCCTCTAGCTCTAAGGATTCCTCATCATCTGGAATGCTGGCAGGTGAAAAGTCGTCAATCTTATAGACAGGAGATGTGTCGCTTTCTACTTCTGCTTCCGCTTCCGCTGCAGCTGCTGATGATGAAGTCTCCCCTTGTTCTTCGTCGATTTTGTAAAGAGGTGAGGATGCGGATGCATCTTCTTCCATTGCTTGTTGCTCGACCTTAATAGCTGAAGGTATCCTTTCCTGCTCTGATACTTGAAAACATAACTTCGGGCTATCATCTTCATTCTGTGAGCCATTTAAAACTAATGATGTGTTTTCTTCAGGCATTTCCTTTTCATCTGCTGGCTTTCGATCAAGGATTGTAATTGCAGGTGAGGAGTTAAGTTCATCATCATCTCTTGGTGTATCAACTACAGGACTTTTGCTTTCCAATTTAATGTCCGTCGATGACGTCTCCTGTGAAGCAGTTTCTTCATTAATAGTTTCGATTCTCTCCTCATCATCTGATAGATAATCCTCCACAAGCTTTACTTCAGTCGCAGGATAAGAAATAGAGGTAGAAGACTCGGCATCAACATCAACATCGACTTTATTGGCTTTGCCTTCAGTTTTTATGTCAACTGTGGATTCTTGGCTATCGGACGGCATTGTATATGATTCGGATGTCTCCTCAGCATCGTCAGTAGTTTTCATTTCAATTTTCGCACAGCTTATGGTTGGTGTATCGCAAGAGTCTGTCGAACTGATGGCAACAGGAGATGCTTCAGGAATGGAGCACGAATCTGCATCTTCCTTAGACCGTCCGTTCTCTAACGCCAATTCTAGGCCGTTATTCTTATCTGATGTAATGCTCTTGGGTCTCAACTCCCCATCAGATTGTGGACTTCCGTTTCCATTTTTCTCCGCATCTTCCAGCTGGAACGCATTGTTGTGATCATCGTAGTCGTCATCCTCGCCACTTGCAGACGGCGCCGCTTCCGTATTGCCCGCATGGGGCTCACTGTTAGGCGTACTCTTTGCTTGTTGCTGTTCCAATGTTTCCATCATCTTTTTGCATTTATGCGCTGCTATGGAAATAAAAACAATAATAATCGTTATTCTACATTATCGATTATTATATATATCGATTGTTTTTGATTACCTTTGCATGCCGCACAACGACGTTGTGTTCACCGATTCTTGGCTTGCTCTGCAAATAATGGAATATAAGTCATAACATTTTTTTGTTGCTTTCTTTTGCGATAAAAACAGGAAATGATAATGATAGAAAAAAAGAAAAACAAACATCATTTTTGCTTCGTTCACTGTTTCGCCAGCCCTGAAGCCGAACGAAGTGCGCATACAAAAAGTGTGTGATAACTGAACAACCAAAATAAATTGCGCAAAATATAGTGTGGTGGAGCAGGGGAGGAAAAGCCAATGTCTATTGTCTATAAATAAATAAGCTATTTACTTTTCAAAAATATTCGATGACAAAATCGCAAATGAAATGTAGTGAAAATTTGAAGAATATGAAATTGCAATTGTAGGATATTCTCGTACAATTATGCACGCGTCGTGCCTCTCTTACCTGCTCGCTTTGGCAGCTGCCGGGGCGGACACGCAGCAATATTTACGCGCGCAAAACAACAACTACACAGCGAGAAAGGAAGAGAATGAGAGAGAGGAATCAACACACACAACCGACGGCACGGACGCTCGCTGCACAACTGAGCAAGACACGGCAATGGAGCGCCCAGCGGAGCGGCGGCCGCGCGTTTTTACTGAACAAGAACAACACCCCTTGCCACTTGCCCCTTGCCCACACGTTCGATTCTATTCCTTCTGTGTGTGGATGGGCCAGACGTCTCTGACGGACAGTCGTCGCAGCGCTTATACAATTTTAGTTTATTTTCTTCGATTTTTGCGCATTTGGCTGCGTAATATTATTGGAAAATACGAGATTTAATTTCACAATATAATCCGTATTTCGTCAGTACACACAATTATTTGTAGTGCTTAAATTCTGAATATATGAAAATTTTTTTTGCACATCTCGCATCTCGTTTTGCATTTTCTTTTGGGTCACTATTTTGGCTTTGTGCTCACTTTTTTATCAAATTGAAGGCTTGCGCCATTGGCAAAATACTGCCCACACTTTCAGTATTGTATATCGTTTGTGTTTTGACTGTTATTGTTATTAAAATTACGCGTGAAAAGGAGATTTTTAGCAATTTTATCGACGTTCGCAGCCATTGAACACGCGCAGAAGTCTAGCGATGCGCAATGCGTCGATAACAATACAACAGCATGCTGCGGTGACTGTCCAAAAGCAACGCTACGAACCATCGTTCAAAAGCAACTCTGCGTGCGCGTTTCGAGTTCAGTGGTAAATTGCAATTTGACAGCTCTTTCCGTTTCCTTTTTCGCGTGAGCCGTCATCATGAGAGCCAAGGGATTGGTTAGTATTTACAAAAAATCAACAAAAACCTGTGCAAAATGTGTTAAAAATGTGTAAAGCAAGCAGTCGAACCTTGTGTGCAATATGTGCAAACGAAGACAGTAAAGAATATTGCCAAAATTGTGTCAAAAACATGAAAAAGCGCTTTGACAGCCTCAGCACAAGCAATGAGGCCCCCACTGTTCTGTTGAGAAATGGTGCTAAGAGGGTTTCATAAATGAAGTTGTGTGGAGTAATGGAAACGTTGCCATAACAGTTACCAATTGCTTTAGTTTTACCAAAGTATACACGAAATATATTATTGTTGAAGCGATCAGACATAACCTTTAAAAACAACAACAATCTACTCCACGCGCTTGTTGTTAGTGTGTGTGCCTTGTTTTCCACCTGTGTCCGCATTTGTGCAGACTGCTTGCTTCCCACATTTGCATTTGTTTACAATATATCGAAATCAATCTAATTCAAATTGTTAATTGCAGTTAAAGGAGTACGAGGTCGTTGGCCGCAAGCTGCCAAGCGAGAAGGAGCCACAGACGCCTCTGTACAAGATGCGCATCTTCGCTCCCGACAACATTGTCGCCAAATCCCGTTTCTGGTACTTCTTGCGTCAGCTGAAGAAGTTCAAGAAGACCACCGGCGAAATTGTGTCCCTGAAGCAGGTGTACGAGACATCGCCAATCAAGATCAAGAACTTTGGCATCTGGCTGCGTTACGACTCCCGTTCGGGCACACACAACATGTACCGCGAATACCGTGACCTGACGGTCGGTGGTGCCGTTACACAGTGCTACCGTGACATGGGTGCTCGTCATCGTGCCCGTGCCCACTCCATTCAAATCATCAAGGTGGAGTCCATCGCTGCCGCCAAGACCCGTCGTGTGCACGTCAAGCAGTTCCACGATTCCAAGATCAAGTTCCCATTGGTGCAACGTGTCCACCACAAGGGCAACAGGAAGCTGTTCTCGTACAGAAAGCCAAGGACCTACTTCCAGTAAGGCGGACGATACAACCTATAAATCAGCTGACATTAGCGCATTGTGTATGCGTTATGTTTTATTTGGTTTAACAAGTCTTTCTAAGTGATTCTTTCAATAAAATGAGTACGTTGAAGAGTACATGAATTGGTTTTTATTTGCTGAACAAAAACAATAATAAAACAAATATAATTCGGAGGGATATTTGTTGCGTGATGGAGTGTGACCATGTTTTGAAAAAAATTCAAATAGCAAGCATAACATTTCTGTTAATCGGAATGTTAGATGCCATTGCGAAATACATAGTTACCTCAGCTGCTCATTGTGCAATGTAAACATTATAGAGCTCGCGCAGTCTGGTCACACTGTTCGCAATCAATAAGTTTATTTTTTTGCAGCTGCGTTTTCGTTTTTCTGGTTCTTTTGTTAAACTGCACTAAGCAAATTACATCATTGCATAGGTGAAAGCAGCGACAAAAGAATCAAGAAAGGAGCACACAACGAATTGTTGTTAACCCAACCATGAGCACTGATCGTCGACTGGAATTCGAGAGCGAACGAAATGCGACGTTTTCAGAGTGGCCTACAAATGCGCCCGTTCAGGTTGAGGATCTGGTGAAAAATGGTTTCTTTGCAACGGGCCATTGGCTGGAGGTTGAATGTAACTGGTGTCACATACGCATCAATCACTGGGACTACGGCGACCAGGTGGCCGAGAAACATCGACGCAGCTCACCCATTTGCTCCATGGTCCTGGCCCCCAATCATTGCGGGAATGTGCCAGTCGAGCCAACCGAGAACAATGATTGTCAGGGCAATAGTGTCGTTGATGGTGGCTCAGGACAACAATGTCCCTGTCCTGACTTGCTGATCGAAGCGAACCGCCTGGAAACATTCAAAAACTGGCCTGTTTGTATTCAAGAGATTAGTTTTGCTTGTCCCTCAAGACTCACCCATTTACTTCTCACACAGAATCCGAATATAACCCCCCAAGCACTGGCCAAAGCGGGCTTCTACTACCTGCACCAGTCGGACCATGTTAAGTGCGTCTGGTGCAACGGTGTGATTGCCAAGTGGGAAAAGGACGACAATGCCTTCGATGAACATCGTCGCTTCTTTCCCAACTGCCCGCGCGTGCAGATGGGTCCCCTAATCGAATTCACTGGCAAGGATATGGAGGAGCTGGGCATACAGCCAACAACGATGCCAAAGCGTCCCAAATACTCGTGCATGGAGGCGCGTCTGCGCACCTTCAGCGACTGGCCCATTGCGAACATACAGCCAGCTGAGCCATTGGCCCAGGCTGGTCTCTATTACCAGAAGATCGACGATCAGGTGCGCTGCTTTCATTGCAATATCGGTTTGCGCTCCTGGCAGAAGGAGGATGAGCCGTGGCACGAGCATGCCAAATGGTCACCCAAATGCCAGTTTGTATTGCTCGCCAAGGGACCCAACTATGTGCGACAGGTGCGTGAAGCGGCTGCCACATCCTCGACAGCAGCCACAGCACCCGAGATGCCCACAACCATTGGCAGCGCCATGGCAGCTGCGCCGGCCTGTGAAGCTCTGGCATTGGGCATCGATGTGGGCGCCGTGCGCAATACAATTGTACGCAAACTGTCCAGCTCGGGATGCGCTTTCGATACCCTAGACGAACTGTTGCAAGCGATATTTGATGATGCTGGCACCGGTGCAGCACTGGAGGTACGCGAACCGCACACACCTCCAGCTCAACCTTCTGCATGCGCAGCGACGACGAGCAAAGCAGCGGCAACAGAGCCGCCCAAAGCAACAACAACAACCACAACGGCAACTACAAAAGGTGAATCGACAGTGGCGGCTGCTGCAGTTCCGCCATTTGAGGTTACAAGTTCCACGCCTAAAGGAGATCTGTCGCTGGAGGAGGAGAATCGCCTACTGAAGGACGCACGTCTATGCAAGGTGTGTCTGGACGAAGAGGTCGGCGTAGTATTTCTGCCCTGTGGCCATCTAGGTGACTATGCCATGTCCGCAGAACAACTCCAGGGTATTAACTCCCCCCCTTCAATTCCAGCCACATGCAATCAATGCGCACCCAGCGTTGCCAACTGTCCCATGTGCCGTGCCGACATCAAAGGATTTGTGCGCACTTTTCTATCCTGAAGCAATGACAGAGACCCCTTAGTATAATTATTATAATCATAATAGCTACTATTACTATTATTATTATCATTGTCTACTATGTACTTGTACCGGTGAGGGCGGTGGGCGTGTCTATCAGCTGTTTATCGTTTACTAACTGATAGTTAATCGCGCTTCGAATGTTACTAAATCACTTCAACTCCACTCGTAACTGTCATGTAATGTGTAAATTACCATGTATCATGTGAGCTTTTTTCTACCTTATATACCTTTTATTATATCCTATTAACTGTTACCGTTATGCACAAAGTATCCTTGCAAAGGAAAAACTATACTCATTTTACAAGCCGATCACAAGTTTAACACATATCGAAAGATCATCTGAGATTGATTCATGCATCCGTTTCGAATATACATATACCCTATACACACAGCACATGCAAGGATACTTCGGACTTCGGCCAGAGACGAAGCCACTTAAGCTGTCCATTTCTTGTTATTATTGATTTTGTTGTTAGGTCGCTGATTAAATAGATTACACAAGATCACTGGAATACTAAATAAATATATATGGATATGTTAATGTTTAAACCGGGGATTTCTTTCGGTGTTTCTTCTCTTTATCATTGTGCAAACACAGCTGGAAGTATTTATGACGTGTGCGTCAGAATATACCCGGGGGGAAAGGTCAATGGGCGAACTTTGAATAATTGGAAATAAAGATGTGTGAATTGAATGATTTGTTTAATTGTTTCTAATGATCGTCTTAAATTTATTTCATTTCTTTTTAAACACTACAGAGGTGACAACGTTACCAACTTTGCCGCCGAACTTAAATGTGGGCGTGGGTATGGAACAATGCTTGACAAAGTGCTCCTGGAAACTGAGCAACAGTTCATCCTCTGTCCAGTTGCAGGAGGTAATAATGAACAGGCTGTGCTCGTCCTTCAGCAATTGCGCCACTTGGGCAAGATAATTGTTACGCTTCTCCTTGGGATTGTCTGGACACAAACTGATGGCATCGTAGGTGCCCTTGTCGTGTACTATATCATAGGTGCCGATTGTTGGGGGCGTGCTTTGAGTCAGATCTGCTACGGTATAAGCGATCTTCAGGGATTGATCTTTTGCAATGCCTTCGGCCAGTTCAATTGCTTTGGGCGAGTAATCACAACCGGTTAGCTGGGCAAAACCCTCGTTAGCGAGTGCCACCAGAAACATTCCATTGCCACAACCCAAATCCAGGACACGTGCGGATTGTTTGTCCACGTTTTCTTCCTGCTTTAACAGCCAATCGACAATGCGCTGCTGGGAGTCTTCGTCGAACCAAATTTCACCCACATCGCCGTGACTTTTATAGTTTTTAATCTCTCGGGTGTAGCTTGACTCCCAGTATTCCTTGGTACCCAGTTCAGATCCCTCCAGTTCCATTATTTTGATATGCAGTCGTTTGGTAGATCGAAAAAAACAGCTGCTTTATAACATTTGAGCGCACTGTTAATATTGTTGAGTGCTGCCAACTGGTTATGAGATATGAGTTGCACTGTTACTGTTCCTTAGCTGATTTTTCTTTTATGTGAATTTTCTGAGTAAATATGTTAAATTTAAAGTAACTTAAATATCTAAGTAATAAGCCAACAATTAGACGAATATTTTAAATTGAATAATACAAGTTAAAACAATAAAATAAAACTTATCGATAAGTACGTTGTGGTACAGCTTTAGAGGCACTGCTCTCGTGCTAACAGTCACAGTTTTATTCGTACGGCAAACAGTTTTCTTTTTGTTATATTGTTGTTATATGTTTGTTTAAATCGTCAGTCGCTTGTCTCTTGGCGTGGCGAACGTGTCTTGCGCGTGTCGATCTTGAGATGAATTGTTCAAATGTTGCTAGAGAATCTGTTTGTTTAGTTTAAGTTGTGGTTTATATACTTATGTACGTGCCGGGTATAAAGTGGAGCATATTGTTGTTGTAACAACTCACAAGAATTGTGGCATAAATAACAGATAAATTTAGAAGAAAACAAGATACAAGATATCAAATACAACGCGTCTTCGTGTGCGTGTGTGTGTGTGTTTGCTAGTGAGTATTACATCTACACATACATGTACATATACATATGTATGTATGTAGCCGTGTGTGCATTATGCTAAATGCTGCTACTAAGTGTGCGAGCGTGAGAGCGAGATAGTGAGTGAGAGTTAGAGTGCAACATTGTGATTGTGTGGCAAGCGGAAGAAGAAGAAGCAAAAGAAGTAGCAACGCCAACGCGCTCCCCTTTCCCCTTGCATTCGTATGTATTTTATGAGTGTGTGCATGTGTCTGTGTCTCTGGCTGTGTGTGTGTGATTGGTGGTGCCAGTTACTCTTAATACGTTTCGTAAGTTGACGCTACCGTACAAATCTTCTTCAAATTGTTTCGTTTCGAAATAAGCACACACACATACACACTCATCCCAGCACGCAACTCACACACAGACGCCTATCTCTTGCTCAATAAATGAGGATCCAAAGTTTGTCGTCTGCTTTCATTTCATTTTAATTTGGTGTCAAACACAAATGCCTCGCCAGGTGGCGCCATTGCCCCTCGGTCGCTATTATGACCAATCCCCAAGGTATTCCCCCAAAAACCGCAAAAAACAAATCATCAACTCAGCAGTTTTAATTCGTAATGTTGTTGTGCCTTTTGGTTGCCATAAGAACAGTTATTTCATACAATTGGGACGCGCTCAGTGCTGGTGTGTGTGTTTGTAGATTTGTTTTGTAAAAAGTATTTCAACAACGCAGAAGCAGGGGAGCAGTTCCCGTTATGTAGAAGACATACACACAGATATATGTGTTATATGTTTATGAGTGTGTGTGTGTGTGTGTGTGTGTGTATGTAAATAAATAATAAATTCCGCGTTCTGACCGTTTGTGTGTGCTTTCTTTTGTTTTTCATTTGTTTAGCAATTGGCACAGCCCGCAAACCCGGCGCATTGCTTAAATATTGATCTTAATTGCAACTGCAATACTTTGTGTTATTGCTGTTGTTGTTCGTGCCAATTGCTAGTGCTGCCAACTCACACAGTCTAAAAATAAGCCTGAAATTGTGTATCATATTTCCATAAAATTGATCATAATGATCGTAGTCAACTACAGACTTTTTAATGTTCTTTCTAAAAAACAAAACATTGAGAAATTCCCGCTATCTGATACTTACGTATGCCAGATTCGTAGCGAAAAATCGGAGTTGGCAGCACTGAGAGAGACAGAGAGAGAGAGAGGCATTACTCATGCATGCAGCCAGTTAGCGCTCCGCTCCTCTCCCTTTTTGTTGTATACAAAAACAACTAAAAGGAAATTGCACACACAAAACGTGCGGCGAATGCATTTTTATTTTTCTTTTAGCTGTTTTTGTTTAACACAATTATAATAGGCGCTTTTATTGTAACTAGTTGCCGTTTTACTCTCTCTCTATCTCACACATACAGACAAACAACAAATACAGATGGACTAAGACTCTCATTGTTGTTGTTGCAGCTGCACAGCATCAGTAGTATGATCAGCGCTGCCTGGTCGGATAATTTCCAGTCATTTCTAGCTAAAATTGATATATCTCCAGCTGTCTAGCTTTTTATTTAATACCTAAAACTCTATTCAATTCAGCCTTTTTTTATAATTAATTAATTATACTTCGTGTAAAAATTCTGGCAGCACTGTTAGTATGATCCAAATAAACGTGTGCTCTCTCTTTTTATTCTCTCTCTGTGTGAGATGTTCTCACGCTGTGCTTCGTGCGTACGTGTGTGAATGTGTCTATAGCTGTATAAGGGTGTGTGTGTGTATTTGTGTGTGTTGTCTGTGGATTAATCGTTGCGTCTGAACTCGCGTCGATTAACTAGTTTTATTTTATTTACTTGAATGTCAATTTCAGTGTAAGCCGAAAGCAGCTTTGGCATTTTTGCAACAAAATCAAAACAAGTTGCAGCTGCTATTGCTGCTGCTGCTGCGGGTTTAGCTAGTTGGGGTGTTTACCATTTTTCGCATTGAAGGTCAGGTCCCCCCGTTTTACATTTTCGTGTGGCAGCACTAATTGCTTATTGCTTTGTTTACTTTTACTCGCATTTGCCATTTGCCATTCGCATTCATGTTCGAAACGGGAGCGAAATTTAACGGTAGCTTGCCCGGACAGCCATCTTGGAAGAGCATGGACAGGGACAGGCACAGGGACAGGGACAGGGTTGCATCTTTGTGTGAATTTGCGATCAATGGCATTCGTTCGCTAAATAATTTGACCTCTTGAGTCGAACAATTAATATATAATGTTGATGTAGCTGCCCGCCTGATTCTATTAGCCTAACTGGGGTAGTTCACACACAGTTTGCCCTCTCTCACTGGGTCTGTGTGTGATAAAAGTTGAGATTGCTGTCAGGTTTTATGGCCACACTGGCTGCTGGCTGACAACGACAAAAGCGCTGAGAAGGTCACGGTTATAGTATGCAAAATAAACTAAAAACAACAAGAAAACCAGACTTGAAACTCTTGTATTTGGCTCGGCTGCTGCTGCGAGAAAAGACATTTGCTTTAATCGAGGTAACGTGCCAACGATCGCACACAGACATAGCCACACAAATACATACACATGTGCATACTTATATGTATAAATGCTATACATACATACAGATGTATTAATTCCGTAGGTTTGGCCACTCCCTTTCATCAACAATCAGCATCAACAACAACAACAACAACATCAACAATTTCAATTGTACAAAAAGATATTAACGGAAGTACATTCACCTGATCAGTTGAATGAACACGCATGGCTACGCTGTTTTATTATTTTTACTTCTACTTTTTATTTATTATTCATTTCATTTTTTTACGTTCGCTCTTTGGCTATTTACGGCTGTCACACACAACCTGGACAGCTGTTTTGTTGCTCATTTTGTTGTTGTTGTTGTTCGGGAGCCATTCACGTGCAAACCTATCATTAAGCTGGGAGCACGCGCTTGTTTGCATTTGATTGCACTCGGTTATCATCGGGGGGAGGAAAATAGCGGCAATCGGGCGTTCAAGTGTACAGCTTGAGCTGAACATGCTACTTATACGCTCTACCTGTGACTTACCACATGTTTATCACAAGTCACTCAAACTCTACCCAAGGTTTTCAATGTTAAATATCAACAAATATTCATTTGCATTTATTTCCATGCGAATTGTTGATATTAATTATTAGGCTTATTCAGTATAACAGCTGTAACAGTCACTGTATCGAGGCTGCTCATCGCTAGCAGAAATTGCAGGCCTGACCTGCCACAAGTTTTTATTAGTAGGTATTTTACAGTGTCGCTGAATTATTGTAATACGTTTTTCGAAGTGATTACTAGGCTTTATGACCGTTATGAATGACGCCGTCATGCAATTGCAATAACAGCGCTGTTAACAACAGTAGAAGTCACTGTTGCCAGTGATCAGTTACAATGTTAGTTGTCTCCGTCTGTTCTCACATATCTTGCGCATCTCTAGCTGCAATTGCATGCCTGACCTGTCACAATAATCGTTCACTGACCAACACTGCTACTGTTTGTATTTTTGCAGGATTTCCAACTGTCTCTTTGCAACACTGCCCAACTAACAGCTGGGCGGCAATGCAAACAGAATGAACGGTAAAGAGCAAATAGCGGGCCGGGAATGGGAATTCAAGCGCAATTCAAATGCCTATGCAAGTTTGCCAGAGACAGCAACAACAACAAAATCAACGAAAGAGAAACGAAAACAGAGGCAACAACAAGAATTGCAAAGAGAACCAGAGCGATATGGGCTCTCGCATAGTTTGTCCAGCGAATCGATGAAACAGGCATGTGACTATTACGACGACGAGCCAAGCGATGAGGACTTAATTGAGATACAACAGACACCGCAAGGATTCCATCAACAACTGACCAACAAGCATCAGCAGCTGCAGCAGCATCCGTTAAGCTTTAAGATGCAGCCTCTATCGACTGACGACGAACACAATGCCTTCTGTGACGTCAGTCAGGAGCCGCCCTTAAGTACGCCCATCAAACAGGCAGCCGGGGTGCCAGATGAGGCGTTGAGTGTACTAAATGAGTTGGATGCCATACTAGATGTGCATGGGGCATCGCAGCTCAATGGAAACTTCAACTCATCGTCGTCATGCGGAAACACATCATCCTCATCGGATGAGGATAAAATTGAGGATTATCTCATGGATCTGGACAACTATCTGGATGAACAGGATAAGGACGATCCATTGTCAATTGGTCAGTCGCACTTGCAACGAAATGCAGCACGCACACAAACCCTACCCCTGAGCCGCAAACGCAAGACGCACAAAAAGGATGTGACTGATGAGGATGATGATCAACTGCACCCTGCACTGGACGATGAGTTTCAGCGTGGTCATCAAATGCGCAAGACCTTCAGTTGCGGTCTTACGCCGACTAGCACAAAAGGTAAGCTTCTAATGACCACATCTGACACACAACTGCGAATGAGCTCAGCTCAACTGTGACGTCAGTTCACAGTAATGTGCAAGATCCGTGAATCAATCAATTAAAAATAAAAGACGATGAGTCTCAATTAAATCTCAAAGTAATATTTAAACCAACTAATGCTTTAACTATTATCCAAGGAAGTCATAATGTACTTAATCTATTTAGTGAAGTCCGAATTCGCTTAGTAAAGTATTTGTAATGAAGCCGTAGTTATAAATTGTTGTTTAACGAGATTTAAGAACAGCTTTGCCCGCCTGAGAATCGGAGTGAAAGTCTTGTAGAAAATGAATAATTAGCATTTGTTTGAGTGTGTGTTCATGATTCATTCCCATTCCGCAAGCTTAATTAATGTGTTTTTCTTTTGCTTTTTCCTTAGCTTCGAATACATCGCTTGAAACTGACGGCAAGGTGGATTTGTGGCGCCGTCCGTCCATGCGACGCGCCATAGCAAATGCTGACGAAACCAAAGGCACAGTGCTGCAGCTGGAGGAGGAGGAACATCAGCAGCAGCAACAACAACAAGAACAGTTGGAGGAGGAGCCACTGTCACTGCTGGTCCAGCTGCCCAGCGAGTCAAGCGAAATGCGTCGCAGCTTCTCGCAGAGCGATTGCCAGACTGGAGCACAAATGCTGACCGAGGCACACATCTTTGACAATCTGCTGCAGAATGAGCAGCGTACGGCACGTGCTGCGAGTGAACAACTTGAGCAGCGACCACGTCAGTACGGCCGTCGTAGCGAGGGGCATCCGTCCATGAGTCCAGCGCGTGGCATTGGTATCGTTTCACCGCTGAGTCGGCCACAGAGTGCGCCAGCGCATGCATCGTCCACACAACGGGCAATGGAAACGCAGGAGACTCCCACGCATGCAATGATGTCCACTCTTTGCTCGGAGCTGAGCTCGGCGCACTCGTCGCGCATACCAAGTCCCGTCTCTTTGGTCAGCCATAGCAGCAGCAGCGGCGGACGCAGCAGCAGCGATAGCTCAGCTGTCAGCACAGGTCCCGAACAGGATCACATGGAGCTGGCACAAACGCAGACGACCATGTGCAGTGCCAGCAGCGGCAGCAGTACAACGCCGCTGGAACCGCAACTCTTGCTGCGGGAGAAGTGTGGCTTCAATAGCCAATGGCCGCATGCCGGCAGCCGAACTCTGGCGCTGATGGGCTGCACCCTGGGCGTCTTTAATTTGTGCCGTTTCGCAGTGCTCACAATGAATTACGGTGGCAACTTTCTGCTGCAGTTCCTACTGCTCTCCGTTATCTTTGGCATTCCGCTCTTCTGGCTGCAAATGTGCCTGGGGGCCAAGATCAAAGCCGGCCCAGTCTCGATGTGGAAAATAAGTCCGATATGTTCCGGTGTCGGCATTGCTCTGGTCATGGTACAATGTTTTCTGGCCATCTATTCAACAGTATCGATTGCCTGGATTCTTGTCTATTTTCGTGATGTCTTTCCAACGCCCACGCACAAAACTTATCGCTGGCAGGAGATTGCCTTTCCTTATCGCTACGATGCAACTAACGACACGGGTAATCTTACCCAAACAGTAGCGGAATATTTCAATATTGTGGTGCTGCAGCGATTGCATCTCTCCAAGCATCCGGACACGAGTGGCATACGCTTTCATGTGAATGATCGGGTGAGTAGTCTGAGTTGAGTTTGAGTTGTCGCCCTTAACGGCTAACGTTCTCCTTCATTCAGCAGTTGGCATCCTTTTTGACACTCACCTGGGCTGCCGTCTTCTTGATCCTCTGCAAAGGGCTCAAGTCGATGGGTAAATGGTCGTATCTCATCAATTCGTTGCCTTTTCTGGCTCTCATTGCTGTCACCGGGAAATTCGTGAGCGTCGTAGATCCAGCAAGCTTACAGGTAAGTTTTCCTGGTTAAAATCATTCAAGATTCACTTAAGACTCATAACAATCTTTATGTTTTATAGAACGTCTTTGCTGCCAGCGATTTTGACGACTTTCTGGTGAACTCCAATACGTGGACAGCTGCAACGCAAGAGACGTTCCTCACATGGGGCCTGCTGGGAGCCTCCGTGATAGCCATAACCAGCCGCACACATACCTCGGCAAGCAAGAATACCTTACGACGAGATGCCATTTTGCTGGTGCTGCTCACTCTGCTGGGGTTGGGAATGATGGCACTGTTGGCGCTGTGTTGTGCACAGATACTGCGACAGCATGGTTACGTATACATACCTGGTTCCTTTGGTAAGCTAACTTGAGCTTGATATAAAATGCAGTTGATTATAGTTGTTATTTTTAGAAACACCGGATTGCTATACGTCCGTGTATTCGCTGCAGGCGAACATGGATCCCCAGCTCTTATCGTATCCTCGTTCGCTGGTGCCACACTATTCCTCGTTTCTGGGAGAAACGTACCGTCGCAACAAGACCATATTGCACATTGAGAGTGGCTTCCAGGCACTGCGATTCATCACGGAACTCTTTCCTGCTGTACTCTCGCTTGCAAGCGATGTCATCTCTTGGGTCTGGGCCGCAGTGGCCTTTGGTATGTTCGCTGGCTTTGGATTAGCCCAGTTGTGTGTGATGTGGAAACCCATATCGAGTGCATTGGGGAATTCCACCAGCTCTGTGCTACTCAGCTGTGTCACCGGACTGTTGCTCAGCATTCCGTTTGCCACAGAAATGGGCATATCGATATTGTATTATGTGGACTTCCTGCTCGGCGGCTCGTGGTTCATTCCCATCATTTGGGCTGCTCAAATCTTTGGCGTATTCCTCATACGTGGTCGTCCCTATAATGGCGATGATCTGGTCAATGATCTACGCATGTGTGGTTCCATGTCTGCCTTTCTGGCTCTCTCCTGGAACGTGCTGCTGCCAATTGGACTGATTACGCTCTCGGTAATAGACTACAAGGCCTCGCTATCCAATCAGTTCTACTATTGGCGCGGCAAGTCATACTTCAGCTACTGGAGTCGCAAAATGGGCAGCCTCATACAAATTGGAATCGTGCTGGTTATTCCCGTAACTGCAATTATACAGATCTATCGCTATTTGACCAATGGTCCTGCGGATATTTTAGAGGTAGTCCTGATGCATTAACTAATCAATTAACCCAAAACTAATGAATTCCATTGTGCTTGCAGCGCATTCAACTCTTGTACCGTCCACGCGAGGAGGGAGATTCGCCGCGTCGACCTTCGGCACGTCAGAGATCTGCGCAGGAGCGTCGAAATGCAACGACACAGCAGCAGCAGCACGAGAATGCTCAGCATGAGGCACAGAACGATGCACCGCCCAAGTACACGCCTCCGCCATCCTATACGACTGCCACGGGAGCGCGTCTAGCCAAGCTTCTGCGCCAGAGCATAAGACGCAGTGTGCGCAGGTGAGGAAGTATTTTAGTTTAGAATAAGATGAAGAAACCCTTAGACACGATTCAGCCATGTCCGTCTGTTTGAACGTCCAGATCTTGGTTATTATATAAGCTAGAGACATCGAAATAAGCAAGAAGATTTATCTATAATTATAATTCATAATTTCAGAGTACTTGGAGATTCTTCGAATCGCACACGTCCCATATTATCGCTGGACGCCGAGTCACCCGCATCTCCAGTTGCACCGCCTGATTATCTGACCATCTTGACTAATCCTTCGGGATCGAGTACAACTGCTGCAGTGAGTACAGCTGCCAGCAGCGGCAGCAGCAGTGGTCCGGAATCCATAGAGATTGGTCAGCGTCCAGGAGGCTATGCACAACGCTCTCAGTCATTGGGCCGTAAATTGCAACGCTCAACGACTGCCAACGCCACGCCCACGCTGGGAGAACAGCATCAGAGACCTTATACAGCCGAAGATGTTGTAACCATTCTGCGCTCATCGGTGCGGCATCGTCCTCCGCCGCGCCAAAATGTCAGTATCGCCGTCGCCACAACGTTACCCCGTCCGCCAGTGCGAATGTCCACGCACCTGGAAGATGCCTCGTTCCGTTCGATTGAGAATCTGGTGCTCAACGCTGAGCCGCCAGATCAGACGCCCGGCGTAGGCGCGGAAACGAACCACAGCGATAGCAATAGCAATAGCAATAACAATAGTAATAGTAATAATACGTCTGTGATTTAATGACTAATACTAATAACAATATCGTAATTGTAACGACGGATCACATATCTGATTGCTTTCTTAGACTTGATTAGCGCTAGTTATACTACATATGATTACGAATATGATTATTATTGTAGCTATATCGAAAATAAATCATATTTCACTAATACATCTTTTTTTAAATATGGGTTTTTTCATAATAAATGCAGCAGCTACTCAAAAAATATTTCAAAAAATAAAACAATCGAATCACAATTAAATGTAGTTACAAGTGTGCCCGCCTTACCTATTTTAATTTAGCTATTTTTGGTATCTTTTCAGTATTATTAAGGATCACTTTGTTCATTTAATTCCGTCTGCTTTGGGTTAAATGCAAAAATTTTGTATGGGCACACTAAATGTGGATCTGGAACATGATGGCGGACAATATAATTCTCAGCAAGGCGTTGCCCCTCTTCACAATGAAAAGAATACTTTCCATAATATTTAAAAATAATCTTATAACTCTGCTCTCTTTTTATTAAACTTTTGAAAAGTCGATTGATTTATTTTTCAACTTTTGAATGAATGAAATGGAGTTGTAGAGTTCCGTATTATTCATTCCGTAGTATTTATTACGGATGTTTACCACTTGTTGACATCGTACCACTCGCTAACAGAGCAAAGGTTGCTGAATTCACCGTTAGTGCCGGTGCTGCAGCTCTGGGCAGGCGCATCGCAACTGGAGTAGATCTTGCTGCCTATCATGTTGGTTGTGGCATAGTTGCAGGCGACCAGAACTGTGTTCCAGCCATTCTGAGTGTATCTGGATGCGGCACAGCCCACGTGGGTGTTCTTCTCGAACATCATGACGGTGAAGTGGCCAATGGTGCTGCAGGAAAGAGATTCAATTTAGGAGTTGCAGTCAGGCATGTGCTTATGTTTTGCTCTTACGGTCCGGTATAGCCGCTTGGGTAGCCGCCCTCGATGATGCCGCTGTTGGAAGCGTCCACCTCGTCGTACCACATCTGCACACTGTTCTCGAGAAGGTTGGCAACATTGATCTGCTGACTGGAGGTGGCCTGCCATGCCAGATTCTGTCCGGAGTACTTGAAGGCATCCGTATTGTGACAGCTATCGTGTTTCATGGCGCACTGAAGGACATTCAACTGGGCGAGATAGGCCAGCTCATCGTCCCATTGCATGGTGGCCATGCGACAGGCTGCTTTGTGGTTGGCATCATTGCCTCCTGCAATGTAATTTCGCTTCTCGTTGTGCTTGCGAACCAGCAGCGACTTGTACTCGTCGTTAATTTCCAGCAGCTCTGCATCCTGGGGACAACTGCTGGACCACTGATTGTTGTGACCACATGCGATGTGGTTGCCACCACTGCAGACGCTCGTGGAGCAATAGTCCGTGGCACGGACCACTCCAAGCGCGAGTAGGGCGCAGACAGTTAGCAGACAGAACTTCATATTAGCAATTAACGAATCAATGGTCAATCGAGGTAGTAGGGTCGCTTATATAGACGCAGATTTGTAGGCCTATCACAGGAGCGGATCTGTTAAAAATAGGTAAGCTCTGCAGGGCTCCAGCTTAAGCTGTGTGGGAATATAATGAGGTAATTTCAGTGAAGGTACCAAGAAATGAACGAGATGTGTAGAGTTAATATTTTACATATGATATAATTAAAATAATAGTTATACCTACATATCCATTTTAAACTCTGTTCTTACCCTCATTGCGCTCGCGACATAGATCTCTCAGGTGAACCCCAGATTGTACAGTTATCTTATCGTTCCTTGAATCGTTGAAGATTTGCAAATGCTTCCGAAGTGTTAAGATACGGTTTATAGGTTCAATTAATGGTGTACTATACCCTTTCATAGGGTACATTAATGCGACTAAATAATACGTATATAAATCGTATATATATTCATATATGCCTGCATTTATATATTCTGAGTATGCAGGAGGAGTTGGCTTGCTGTATGTTTGTCTGTATATTGTAAACGTGCCTTTTATTTTGTAAGATATCTTGATGAAACTATAGATAACATAAATACTGTAAATAAGAAGAGTAATCAAGTGAAGTTATTGTAACCTAAGCAATTATAAAAGTGGAATCAGCTTAGCAAATATCTGTTATCTGCAGAAGTTCCACGAACAATGGAGTTTTTTTAACACGAAGTATTATTCTAGTAAGCATTATGTATTATAATACTGTACGAGTATTTGTAATTGGCAGTGTAATCATTTAAATTCTCTAAAGTCAAAAGCTGGCAGAGTATACAACCTTTGTCTTGCCAGAGTTAGCTTTTTTTACTATTTTAAAATCTGAAGTCGATCAGCGATAAGTTTTATTAATTTATTATTTAAGCACTTGAAAATTGACCAAATCTATGCACATGCTGTTTTTATTATGCAGATGAAGTTGTCAAAGTTAATACAAATAATTTTAATTTATAATTTTGATTGTTTAAGTCGCTCAACTTTCCAGCACACAGCAATAGTAGTCAAGCACACAGTATGATTGCCACTTCCACATTTTCAGTGGGTGCCGTCAACATGGCCGAGGATAATTTGATAGAATACATAAAAATACACATACTATTCCTGCTGCATCGTAAATAAAATAATAGTACAGTGCATCACTAATTGTTATATGAATGCATTGAATGTAATTCTGATTGGAAGGTTCAGAAAACTTCCCCTAAACAATATTTCAGAATTTAACTCAGATCAAAAGGACAGACAATAGTTGCAGGGCGACTGGCTACGTGCCTGCTTGTTAAGTGTGAGGCATTTGCGCAGGGCGACCAACAATATTTAAGCCGATTAATAAACGTGACCAGTCAACTTTTCAAAAATAAAGCAAAACGGAAGCGCCCCTGGGCAACAAAAAGAGATGCACAGGAAACGACGCAGTTGTACACAGTGTGCGGCTGCTATACTTAAGTTCAAAGAAATAGAGGTTTTGCTTTTTGTTTTTGCATGTGCGTCGCACAATTTACCTATATTTTTGTCGCTTTTGACTGGTTCAGATTTCCAGAGCAGACGTCTAATCCGCTGCATTTTTAAAACGGCACGCACGCGCCAATTGGTAGACAGTTGGCGTTGCCACACTACGCTAAGTCTGCAAGCAGCTCGATTAAGCCTTAATTTATAACTAAAATAAACTCTTTTACATTATTTTTATTTAGATTTCCATTTGTAAATGTAGTTCTTTTAACTTAACTATTTAAATTTACTTATTTTTCATTGTTTCATAGATTTCTCAATTTCAACATTCTGGCAGCTCTCACTCGTTAGCGTTCCAATTGAGCACAATAGCAGTGGAAGTTTAACATTTTAATGTTATAACACTGTTAACGGGACTGTAATGTTAAACCGACAGCATAAGGCACGCAACGCTAGCGACTTGCACGCGATTTTATGCTTCTCTCTCTCCGTTTCTCTCATGTTTAACAGACTCTGCACACCTTACAGCGTATCCAACTAGCAGATGTAAACTTCTGTTATTGTGAAATTGGACGTTGAAGCGTGCGGGTCGGTTCGACGCTTGGACGCGATTTTAAACTACGAAATTAAAGTGCAGAGAAACGAAGAAGCAGAATCGAAGGAAAAAATTAAAAACCAACTTGAAACCAAATTAGAATTGAAATTGCATTTTCTGCGTGTTGAAAACTTGTTTTGATTGACGCATTTAATTGAGGTGCGCGCAAATAAACTAAGCATTCTAAATAACTTTTAAAGCAGTGCAAAAGTTTTCTCAGCTTTGCCGCTAACAACAACACCGACGCTGACTCCGCCGTCGTCGCAGTCGCAGTCGCGTCGCAGGTCGACGTTGCCGTCAAAAAAGTGCTCAAACAAGATTTCCACTTGAAATTCCTGAATTCGGTTCGAGACGCGCAGCAGAAAAAGGAAAAATAAGTCGAAATATAAATCGAAATATAAAGCGAAATACAACAAAAAAGAGGAATACAAAAGCTTCTGCAAGTGTGCATTTCCAAAGTGTTTATAACGGTCTCTGTGTGTTCCTGCATGTTCCTGCATGTCCGTGCGTGCATGCAGATTGTGTTATAACTCTCTATCTCTGTCTACTTTTGGATTACACAGCGCGCTTATTTTCATTGACTGTGCTCTAACTAAATGGTAAGTGTGGCCAGACTCAATTTGTAGGTGTTAAGCAAAGAGTAGGAGGAAATGACAACAACAACAACAACAAAGCAAACAACTCACTCTCTTGCACGCACAATTTGTTGTAGTTCTTGTATTAGCATTTTTATGTCGCTGTTTTGGCTAGTTGACGCACACACACACACACACACACGCACACGCATACACACACATACATATACAGACACAATACACAAAGGATTTCATGACGTTTGGGTGGGACGCTAAACTTACCCTCTGCCGCTGCCGCTGCCACTGCGCTGCGCTCTACCTCTGTTGACTCTCGGTCTCTCTTTCTCTCTCTCTCTGTCGCATATCAGCGCGCTGAATGCTGTGCTAGCTTTTGCGTTGCTCTGTCATTGTATTTGCGTGTGAGAGTGTGTGTGTGTTGTTTTTATTTATTTTGATGGCGTATTTCGGCATTTCGCTTTGTCAAGAGAGGCCAAATGAGTGTGTGTGTGTGCAAGTGTGGCTGTGTGTGTGTGAGTAAGCTTGTCTGCGTTTAGTTTCTCCTACATTAAAATGAATTCGCAATAAATATTGCCTATGTCAAATAAAAGGGCGATGAGCCAGCCTTTTTCGCTCTCTCTTTCACTCTCTGTACCCGCCTCTCGGGACGCTCTGTCTGTTTCTAATCTCGGGGGACACTAATGTTTTACGACAATTTGTATGCCCAGCGAGCAATAGACCAATTTCAATAGGAAACTTAATGCACACATCAATGGCAAATTAGATGTACACACTCAAAAGCAATGCACTAATAACAATCATTGAGTGTGTCTCCCAATCTGTCTGAGTGTGTGTGTGTGTGTGTGCTGATTTGGCTGTTACTTCCGATACATTGAGATCCGAGACACTCCGAAGTTGGGGCTACCCACTTACGTATGCCTTATGTCTCATTTGTCGGCAAGCAAATGGAAATCGTTTTGTTTTCTTTTGTTTTCTTATGTTTTGTGAACTGACAAATTTTCATTGTCTCTATCTCGCTGTGCCCCCTCTCTCCTTTTGCGACGCCAGCACTAATCGCTTACTTAAAAAATACACACACACAGGCACTAAGACGCGGCACAAGTGTAAATAAACAAAACTACTTACGCACACACACATAGAGAAACACACTGAGAAAGATGTAGAGAGCGTGATATAATCTCAATGCACTTGCTAGAGATGTGCACTTGACACGATAAGTATCGCTTAATTAGTCATTTTACTTGTTTAATTAGATCCAATTTGTATACCCATTGAAAGGGTACAAAATGGGTATATTTACTTTGTGCAAATACATGTAACAAGCAAAAGGAGGCGTGGCACAGCCTATAAAGTATATATTTGCTTGTTCAGCCTTACTAAAGGAGTCAATTGAGCTAAATTTGCCTGTATGAATTCACAGCTCTCAACTAAAATATTAGCTAGAGACGTCATATTCGACATGAAGCTTGCTTTATTTTCTGAGCAGCTGCCACGCCCACTTCCCCCGCATAACAATGATTTTATTACTGAATTGCATACAACTCTTTGACTGCAACATATATTGAGTTGACTTTAGTATTTACCTTTGCTTTTCGTTGATTGCAACTTCTTCTAAAACTATCGCCCATCTCTAACGGCAAAGTGTCGCTAGGTCGCCTTGGGTCGCTTACACTGCCCGTCGGCGTTTGCTTTAATTTCGAACGCGTTACTTGGAAAAGGCACTTGGCTACAGGCATTATTTCGTAACTGCGCTGTGCTGAGTTTCAGTTTGGGGATACCTAATCTCCGTGGCCATTGATTTACGTCTCTATTTAGTGTTCGCTGCTTGAACACTTGTAAAAGAACATAAAACAAATCGATTCAGTGTGCCCATTCCACTTCAATCTCCCCCTTTAAGTCCACACGCTGCTATCCTCTGCTGCCACGATAGTGGCTAAATAAACAATCGCAACGCAATCGCAATCGGAATCGCATCGGAATCGCATCGGAATCGGGAGCTCATTTGCTTTTTCAACGCGTCGCCTAATGCCGTCGTTAATTGTTGCCCGGTTCCGAGGCAGGCTTCGATGCTTGTAATTAGTTGTGAATTGGAATTGGAATCGGAATTGGATTTGGATCACATAAAAGTGTTGATTACACACAAACACATAAACACACACACGCACACACACACACAGAGAGTGTGGAACTGGGTGCAAAGTGGTTTTATATCTGGGTATTAGGGTTAGGCTTCTGCGGCTCACTGCACATTTCTTTCACTTGGTCGCTGCTAAATAATGCGGTCAGGAAAGGTGAAGGTAAAAAAGCCTCTAGTTGGGCTAGGAAATCTAGTCTTTAGTTAATATAATCCTAAAGAAATGTTTGATTCTCTCGGAGGTTCTTTGCATTCCGAGTTTAAATTCTTGTTGTCTGTAGGTCAAACGGCATTTGTTAATTTGTTTATTTTTCCTATTCATTTCCATAGCTGTTGCTTAATTGTTGCCTAATGAATCGGTGAAAACGACATTAATTCAAGAAAAACAACTTTGCAACCAGTTCGAGTGGAAACTGGAAAATCTACAGCTGGATTGAAATTTATAGAATTATTTTATTTTATTTTAATGCCAGTGCAAGAAAACTTTAAAGCTGCCTGCAAAATGAATTTTCTAGATGCGTATCAGGCGCAAGAGAGTCTCGCTCTCATCATTGGCGAAGTCTTCAAGCTGCCTTTCGCTTTGAAACTTTTACCACAACTCGCGATGAAGAAGAAGAAGGAAGTGGAAGAGGGAGAGAGGGGAACAATTATAAAGTTATCTGCAATTCAATCATTTCCGTGTCGTTTCATTCTGTTTACCTTTTGGCCAAGACACGCTGCTGGCCCAAAACAGTTTGTCAATTACAAATTGCTAAATTCTTTTTCTTGTGCTTAAGGTTTAAAGTTAACGTTGCTTTTGCAAGTCATGAAGTGGGCTCTAAAATGAAGAGAGTAGAGGGAGAAGAGACGAAGAGGGAGGGGGGAAGATGAGAGAAGGGGAATTGCGATTCCCATTGGCCCCTCGACTAGTGCAGCAGCTAAACATCAAAGTCATTTCATGTCTTCATAAATTGTTGCGCTACTTAAACTCCGACGCGAAGGCGACGGCAACAGCGACGGCGACTGTGGCTGCGATTTGAGCAGCGACTGGGGCATGCCTCATGGCTGCGGCCACGTACCACGTCCTCAACCACGTCCGCTGGCCTTTCTTTCTGGCCTGGGTTAGCCTGGCCCGGCCTGGCCTGGCCCTCACTTTTGACTAAGTGAAATGACCTGCCATTTTGCAGGAAGAAACTGTCGAACCAAGAGGCAGCCAAGCACAGTGGGCTCAATCGTCGAACAGGTGAAATGGCAGACACTTTTTAATACTTTTCAACAAATTGATATAGTCAAAAGAAACTGTATAAAAGTAATGCCAGTCTCATGTTACAGCTATCAGTCTGTGGCTAATTAATCATTGCTTGTTTGCACGTTGTAGACCACTGTGCGTGGGTAAGGTTAATGCCTTATCGACATGCCGCAATCTATGTATTTAATTGACTCAACTGCAATTATAGTGTACACTCCATATACATGCACAGATACACCGATACATTCATGTATATAGGGATATATATGTATATATTATTGTACATTTGTGTATAAATTGTTGTAGTGTCTTCTTCCTGCAGATAAAAGTCGCGTCGTAAATACTAAAAACTCGCCTATAATGATTTCGCATAAATCGTGACTACTCGCCAAAATGAAAGGCGAGAATTTATACTCCTGTTGTTGCTGTTGTTGCCACAGCCAGTTACAATGTTGTTGTTGCTGTTGCTGCTGGTGCTCTGACTGTTGCTGTTGCTGTTTCGCTCCATTCGCATCGTTCGGGGTGTCGGTGTCAGAGGCTAGTCCCAAGACTCCCGTCGAATCCATCGCTTTGGTCAGTTTCAGTCTGTGTCTCGGTCTCGCAACATAAAAAAGAAAAAGAAAGAAAAAAAAACCTGTAGCCACAATTCGCAATCGGCCGAAAGATATTTGCTAGAGATGGTCACGTGACGCACTAATCCCTGCACGAAAATCTCGTTGCAAATAATTGTTATTTATTGTGGTAGCTCAACCAAAATTGTTAGTTATGGCAGAAGAAGAAGACATGGCTAAGCCGGGGGGACTAATGTCAACTGGCAGGCATTATAATAAATACACGGTATGAGATATGCATGGAATACATAGT
Organism: Zaprionus africanus; assembly: GCA_018151435.1. NCBI lineage: Eukaryota > Metazoa > Arthropoda > Insecta > Diptera > Drosophilidae > Zaprionus > Zaprionus africanus. The sequence continues at coordinate 12,185,884 of JAECXB010000118.1, forward strand.
CAGGTAGTACAGTGTCTACTGTGCTCTTCCTCTTTTGATGCACACCTCGGCTAGATCTCTCTCACGATCACAAACACGAGCCCACTTGCCCATCCCCAATGGTTGCAACTGTAGCAAGAAATACAAAAAGAAATATTTAGCACTGCGACGCTTATTTCGTTGGTAAGGTTTTCTTCGTCTTCTTCTGCTTCGTGTGCTTCTTCTTTCTCTCTTTTTCTCTCTGTTTTCATCGTGGCCATTGCCAAATCGTTAGCACTTGGCAGGGCCACAGACGCGACTCTCTACAGAGCTCAGTGCCAGGCGCATCATCATCATCATCATCATAATCATCATCGTCGTCGTCACGTTGAAGAATTCTCAACAATGGAACAAAGCTCTCGCGGCTTTAGTTCGAGTGTGTAATGAAATAAAAATATGTATTTAAACTTTATTTGATTGTCGTTGATTTGCGCGATGGCGACGACAGCGTCACGCTCTTCTGCTCCTCCCCTCTTTCCCATTCCCATTCCCCCTATGCTGCACTGCGCCCACTTTGTCCGTCGTTTTCCCAAGCTTAATGAAAAAATGTAATAAACCAATTTACGTTCTATAAATTTGGTAGCTAACCAAGCAGAGAAAGAGAGGAGAAGTGAAGAGAAGCCAGCGGGTAGGCAGGGTAGGAAGTAGAGGAGGGAGAAAGGGAAAGACCATTGAGGCGCTGCCCATCATTAGGCTGACAAAAGTTCCTCAACTCCGAGTCGACTCGAACTTCAGCTCATTTGTAGTACGTCGAAATCTTCCCATAATTAACGTGCCTCAATGAACGGTGGATGGAGAAGATGGAGATGATGAAGAGATGGTGCGGATGACTTTGTGAAGGGAATCTACGTAAATTTTTCTATGCCTCGCTGCACACAAATGACAGTCGGAGAGATGGGGCCGAAGAGAGTCTGACCAGACAAAGTGTCCAGCAAGGTAGGGAGAGGGGTACAGAAGACAAAGCTATAGTCGCATTGTTATTGTTGTCATTTGTTCTGTGTGTGTGTGTGTGTAGGTGACTCTTTGCTGTCCGGCGGAGTTATTAAAAGTAAAGCAGCTCGAAAGCAATTCCCAATCTGCACTTCCCCGCAGGGCATTTGCGATGTCTCTCCCCCATCTTTCCTCTCTATCTTTGTCTTTCTCTCTCTCTTTTACTGCTGTCTCTCGTTTCTTCTTCTTGCTGTCTCTCTTTCTCGTTTGATATATTGTAGGCATCCGGTAGACATGATGCTGCAATAAAATGTTCGACTATTTTCTCAGTCGTTGTTATTGTTGTCACTGTTGTTATTGCCTGTTGTTGTTACACTGTCAATGTCTGCCCTATGTTGTTGTTGTTGTTGTTGTTGTTGTCGCCGAGCTGGCTCATCAGTTTGTGATGCCTACACAAAAACTCCAATAAGAATCAAAGCAAAGAGTGAAACGACGCAACTGCAAATACCCTAAGAATCGCAGCAAAGGTACAGCAAAGGAACAGCAGAGTGCAATATACTTTGTTCTTCCCGGCTTAGCGTATTCTGTGTTGCATAGTTTGCGGCGTCTTGAAAATCAATATCCCTTTTAACTTATTTCCTTTATAACTTCTATGTTAGTTATCTTATTGCAATCAAATTTAAGTTAAGAAATCATTAAGACAATGATGGTTTTTGAGTTTACTAAATATGAACTGTTTAGCATTAAAATGACGCTTGGATATAGAATTAAAGGGCGCTGAAGAGGGCGTGGCTTAATGTTAAAACTAACTTAAGTTGTGCGCAATTTTTTTTAATTTTTTTTTTATATTTAAACTCTTTCTAGAGTATTTAAATAGTCAGTTTACTTCTTATTGTTCAACAGTCTGTTAACTGAAGATGTGGGGCACGAGGGAAGCTTATAGTCAAATATTTGGGGACTTAGGCAACAATAACAACAGCAACAACAAGAGCAATAAGCAGCCCACGTTGTGCAGCGTGAAAGCGTGGAAAGCGCGTCCAGTCTTTGCATTCATTTCTCAGTCTCCGTCTCCGGCTCCGTCTCATTTTCAAATATGTCGCATCGTTTTTTAATTAAATATTTTCAATTTTACGGGCTTGTTTGATTTTCATTTCAAATTCGTTGGCCCACAAAATGTTTCTATTTATTTGTTGATTTGTTGATATAGCAGCAAGAAGAAGAAGGAGGAGAAGAGGCCAGAGAAGCTGTGCGATGGCAAAGCTGAAGCTCACACTGTCTCTCTCTCTCTCTGTCTGTCTGAAGTAGCGTGAGACACTGACACCTGGTGGTCTCTGTCCGCCTTTTCTAGCTACTTTGCATTTTCCATTTTCTTGGTATTTTCAATGGAGATTTTCGATTCGTTTGTGTCGGTTCATTAGTTAGGATTACAGCGCAATTATGTCGCATTTTGGGTGCCCCTAATAGATGTTTTATTTATCCAATGCCGAATTGAAAGCGCACATAAATTGCTTTGCCGCAAATGTCGATGTTTTGTCAATGGAAAACATGTTTAAATTTTCTTAAGCTTGGCACAGTGAAAGTTCTTCTTCTTCTTCTTCATCTTCTACTTCTCTTGCTTAGAATCCTATGAATGCAATAATTTAATGAGCACTAAGCTCATCTAATCTGAGCTTAAAATCAAGTTGCATTCATGTTGGATTAAATGTCTCGTAAATATTTCTCAAATGGGAAATTGATTCTTAACTTAGTTTTCTTCTAGATTGAGGTTATGTTTGTGGTTGCATTGGATGTTAATTTGCTAATCGAATAGTGCATTTAATTAGTTTACTTTGAGTTGAGTCTTGAACTTCAATAAATACCAGAAAATACCAATTGCATCATGAGATGTGGAACCCTTTCAGCTAATCTTTGAATTAAATTCCCATTTCAATGTTTGATTGGCATTCATCCAAAATGACAGAATGTACATATGCCTGTCGCCTCTCTCCTTCTCTCTTTCTCTCCCTCTCTCTCCTTCTCTGTCTGCCTTTCTTCTTCATGCCTATAAATACAAACACGAAGTTCTATTTACTGATGGGCATGTCTAATCATAGCTGCGAGCTTATCACGCAAAGTTTTCCCAGGCAAATGTCGACACAACTGTAATAGAAAAGCCCTTCTCTGCCCCTTAGCTCCAACCACCCCCCTCTCGCCCCTCCCCAGAGAGAGAATAATAAAACGAAAACAAAAACAAACACCGGAAACGTGGGCAATAGTTCTTCTACTTTGGGGTCTCACTTCTATGCACTTTATCGAAATCAATAATAATAATTTATGTGCATGTGTGTGTGCCAGGCTGTTCGTGTGTGCGTGTGTGTGAGTGTGTGCTCTTGCGGGTGTGAGCTGTGTGTTGGTGTTAGTAAAGCAAACAACTAAAGCTTGCAGCTTATCTTTAACACGGTCTCTTTTGGGTGCCTGATAAGAGCCAATAAACGGGCAGAAGAACTTGTACAAATCGATCTTAAAACAGGGTATAAAACTGCTGGGCATATGTGCCTGGTTAGTTGAGGGCAACAGTTGAAGCCAAAGGGCGCAATGCCCTCTAAAACACCGGATTCCCCCGATCAACCGATTCCCTTCACTTCACATCACGGTGGTTGTTTTTATTTATTTTATTTTCGGGTCTCGTTGTCCGTTGCAATAAAAGCCAAAAGCAAATAGGTCGAGCCACACACTTGGGTATTTATTCGTGTGCCTCTGTGTGTGTGTGTGTGTGAGTGTGAACTGACCCTGTCTGCTGCTTCCGGTTCACTTTGCAATAGTTATTAAAAGTAGAAAAGGCATTGTCGGATGCGCCTCACAAAGTTTCCGCAAATGCAACGTTAAATGTCTCTCATTAGTTCCCCCTGCCCCTGACCCTGCCTCTGTTCCGCTGCGCCGACGAGGCAATTGTCACTCAATCTCTAAAGCGGGGGGAGGGTAGCAAGGCAGGGGGAGAGGGGTTTCCTACTGAAAATCGCAAGTGAAGTGTCGTTTAAATTAAATTACAGCCGCTTCGCTACGCCCAGCCCAGAAAGTCTGCACAATTATTGCGGCCGCACGCACAGACTCCCTGCCCCTGCCCATGTCCCGTTCGTGCCTCTACCCCTGCCCCCCTGTACCTTAGAGAGTAACCTGAACTCATATGAATGGCTGATGATGTTGATCAGTTGCAACAACCCCCGACATGCGATTCACGGGCCAAACACAATCTGTTTGCTGCCTGTCAGAAGACAAACATTGCCGAAAAAAGGGAGAAGAAGGCACAAGGTATAGGGGTAGCTGGAGAAGGCAGAGAAAAGAGGGAGTGGGGGGAGAAGGGGGTTGAGGTAGAGCATTGAGGAAACTCATAAAATCCACAACGATTTGTTGTTTGCCATGGTGGCGAAAAGAGAAGGAGAACGGAGACTGTTATGTGGTGCGATAACTGGGATAGTCTTTTGGGTTATCATGCAGTTATACCCTGCATGCCTAAGCGAAAGGGTATGTTGACCAGGAGATGGGATGCGGTAAAGATTAATAAACTTTAATGCTTAATTATATAAGAAGAATGTCTCTCTCTACTTTAGCGAGTCATTTTTGAAGATTCTCTTTATGGCATAGCATTGATGAGTCTCTGCTTACCCTGCATGCCTAAACGAGAGGGTGTATTGATGTTGAGCGTGTAAAGCTGTCATGATTAATAAACTTTAGATTGAGCTTTGCACAAATCTACAAAAGGAATTTCCTTCATACTTCATCGAGTCCCTTTTGAAGATTCTCTGTATTGTATTGTAAATTTCTCACAGTGCAACCCCATGACTTAATCACACCTCCCCTCTCTCTCTCTGACACACACCTCTCGGCCAGCCCCCTTGCCCAGTTACACCGGCCACACTTGCTCTCCTACCTACCTTGCTACCTTGCCTCACTGTGCCTTGGGCATTTTTAATGCTTTTAATTTTTGCTGCGCCGTCAAACAGAGCAAAAGACTTGGATGAGGGTTGGGTTAAGATGCCTACGTTAGGGGTTGCAAATGCTCTACTGTTATGTACCGTATATATGGGTGCGTGTGTGTGTGTGAGACGGTGAGGGTGTGTGCACTGAGTGTACATCGAAGGCAACCGAAAAATGTGCAAAAAATGGGCGTTGCTCGACGCGATATATCTAATGGCATTGTTTCCGTGTTGTTGCCACGTTTCCATGTGTTGCTGCTGTTTAATGCATGTTGGCAAATGTCAAAATGATGTACCCACAACCCCCCAGCACCCCCCCTCCCCCCTGAGTCTGCGGCATTTGCAGCTGTTAATGGCTGAAAATTAAAACATTAAGGAGCGACGAGACAAGGACTGCGATTGGAAATGATGAAATGCCAGTGGCAGAGGCAGCAGTGGCAGCAGTGTCTCCGGAAAAGCGCTGAGTAATATGAAAAGTGCTTACACCTTGTGCACTTAGTTGAAAATGAATGGAAATGTAAGCGAGAATGGGAGCGGGAATGGGAATGCGAATGCATATGTAATTACATATGGTCTACCCCTTTTTGTGGGTACGCAAAAGGGTTCTGCCGATAGTCTCGGCTTTTAGTCCAATTGAAGTGAGCCCTGCCAGGTTCAACACTAATTACAGTTATGAAGACTGTGTGGCAGGCAACAAATGTCGGGTCATTAGACTATTGGTGAAAGTTTAGTTAGAATACGAATTTGAATCGGATAAGGCAGAACGTTGATTGATAGAGTGAGTGTAGATAAACCTAACAAGTTTAATGCACTTTCATCAAGTTGTCGGGCAGTAAAGTAAAAGACTCGATAAGTATCGAGCAGTACTTACAGAGTTGGTCAATCGATAACTGGCATAACTTGCTCTATTTCACCTCAGCTTCCTTTGCAACATCTTTGCTGCCCGTTAACCCGTTTTCTTTGCTACCCTTTTCCCAATTGGCAAGGTTCTTTCAACACAATTCCATAATTCTTTTTACAATTCCCTGGGTAAACATTTTCCAAGAAGCTACAACAACAACAACAGAAGCAGCAGCAGCCGTGCTAGAGAAAACCCCTGCACCTTGCCAGACCGAGCTCCCTTTGCAATTACCCCAGTTGGACACAATAACAACATTAACATTAACAACAAAGAGAACAAGTAGAAGAAGAAGAACAAGAAAAATAAAAAGAAAAAGAAGAAGAACAAGAAGAAGAAGAATAACTCACAAGGCAAGCTACTTACAAGCCACATGCCACCGCAGATTGCCGACACCCAAAAGCCAAAAGCAAATGCCGACAACATTGACGCTGACACTGCTGACTTGCCCCGCCCCGCCTGCTGGCAAATCTTATCTTATCGCGCAGGTGCATGCAGCATGCCGCGGAAAATATAAAAGTCGACATTTGACAGGCAGACAGACAGACAGACAGTGGGACAGACTGAGAGACGCACTGCGCGACTGCGCATTGATTTTCAAGCCAAGTCAAGAATTTATGAGCAGCTGGACAACATGACAACAACTTCAGCTACAACTGGGTGTGTGTGTCAGCCAGTTCAAAGTGAGAGGGGAGGGGAAGCAGAAGGGAGAAGGGGAGGTGGCGGTGTCTATGCAAATTAGCTTTGAATTGAAAATGAAAATGAGCTCGCCGCGTTCGCATTTCTAATATTCATTGCGAGGAGGCCAAAAGGGACAGACATCAAAAGCGAAATGCATTCACATCTTTGCTCTCCCAAGCTGACCCCTGGACTGATTTAAATTAGTGCACACACACACACACACACGCATACAGAGCAGACATGTGTTGCGACCCCGACCCGACCCCGGTGGGAAATGGCTTTCAGCAGAGGAATATATCAGCGTCTGTTTCGACATCATTTGGGATATACGAATATATGTTTTTGATGGTCGGCAAAGGCAGCTAATTAAATGGCCTATAATTTCCATGATTTACACTGGCGTGCAAGTTTTCTAGACTGCCCTAAACATGCTCATAAAAACCATGCCATAGTTTTACAATAGTTCCCTAACCCAATGCGCATTCGACGCGTGTGCCGAGCGAAAAATGATTATTAAAAAGCAAAGGAAATATGCCTTAATGAAGCTGCGCTGGTGTGAAGCGATTGATGTAGGGAAAGTGAAGTGTGGAAAACATTGGAAAAATGCCAGAAAAAAGCGCAGCTGGATACCATGCTAGATTCTTTGGGTAATCCCCTGAAAGTGAGACATGAAAAATGGGGGAAATATTGTATAAAAAACGGGCATAAAACATTAGCTTTAGCTTGCCGAAAGTTTTATACACTTGCATGTTTCTTATTCTTCAATCCTTCCCATAGAAGTTATGTAAAATTTAATTAAAATAAGTTATTAAAATAAGTTATGTATACCAATTTGATTGGCAATGATAAGTTAAGTTATTTTTGATATCAGAACTACTCTTCATACAAAAACCTTCATTTCGGACGAATGTTCCTATGTCAGCCATATGTTATAGTTATCAGATTTTGATTAAATTTGATATGCATATTATATATATAAAAAGAGTCCGATGTAGTAAATTTGATTGCAATATCTTCACAAATAACGAAAATCGGCCGATAGTTTGTATGGCAGCTATACGATATATTAGTGCGATACGGCTCGTTCTGACTTATTCACAGCGTGCAGTTATATGAAGCGTGACTGACAAGTTTTATCAAGATAGATTTAAAAATGAGAATAATAATAATATGGATACACGGACACACAGGCATACGGACAGACGGACAGTGATAGTTCTCTCTGTTCATCCATATTTACTTTATGTAAGGTGCATTTCAATTCCTGGCCAAAATGTGTAAACTCTCTGTAAGGGTATAAAAATAAAAGTTCTAATAAAAAAAACATGCAAAAGAATTTGAGTTTAAAATGTTTTAATTCTTTTGGAATTTATTAATTATTAATACGACATTCCTTGATAGTTTTACGTGCAGTTCAAACTGCAATTTATGGCTTAAGAGCATTTCTTCAACTTCAGGTTGAACTTTTATCCCCTCTGCACTGCAATTCACACAAATTTGTATAATTAAATTCGAATGGGGCAAAAACTTTGGTTTCTTTTTGCTGCTGTTGCACGAACTTTGCGCCGTCATCTTCGTGATTAACGTGGCATGATTAATTTGTCACGTGCCCATCGCTATGGGGCCCATGAGCTTTCTGATTCTGTGCAAAGAACGAACGATGAAAGGGAAAGGAATGGAACGAGTGGAAGGGTACTGGGGGAGGTGGTGGGTACATTTGATTTTTATGCTATCCGCTGCACAAAATATAATTCAATCAACGCCAAGTGCCACGCCCCCACGCCCCACAAGCCCCCCGACTCCTACTCCATGGCTAGCAAATGTTCTCTTTAGTTTTCGTTGTGTTTTTTATTTTCATTTTGTATTTTAGTTATTTTTGACTTTGCATGCGGCACGTCAACGTCGAGTGCGAGTTGCAGACTAGTATATATCGTATATTTGTTGGCTACGTGTGTGTGTGTGTGTGAGTGTGTGAGAAATATGGCATATGAGCTGCCACGATGGATGTTGCTTCTCGCAGTATCCAGACCCCGGACCCAGAGTTGCTTCCACGTTCTGCTCGCTGTCAGCTCACGGCGCGCGCAGCAGCATAAATCAACTTATTTCATTGGAATTTATGTTTTGTTGTGGCGTCGCCCTGCGCTCTGACGCTACATGCCCCACTATGTGTACCCCCTCCACCGCCTGGCAGCTTCCACCTCCAGGTTGGCCTCCATCTGGGCAAAGTCGAGTAGTTTTCTTGTTCTTCTTCTGTTTGCCGCGCATATTACTTCATTTTTATAGTTGTTGGCGCGCCTGCTTTGCTGCAATTGCTTCATTTGCGGCAATGTCTTGGCCGTGTTGCATGTGGCATGTGGTATGCCTGCCTTTGAGCGGGGTAAGGCCGCTGGGGCACGATGCGCGTTAAAATGTACACTTTGCATTTAAATCATTCCGGGAAGTTGCTTCTCGCTTCTTCGTTATATTTATCTGCTGCCATTTACCTCAGTCTCCACTCCGCACTTCGTTTTAGCAAGCCTCTCCCCTCCCTCCTACTTGCTGTTGCACCGTGCCCCTGCTGCCACCCACCGCTGCTAAGCATTGGCAGCTTCAAGTTGCTTGCAATTTTTTTTTTTTTTTGGCGGATGCAAAAGTAAATTGAAAAGCGCTAAGCACCTTGTGCACTCTTTTTTTTTTTTTATTTAGCACGCGACACTTAAAGTGCCGCAAGTGCCACAAGTGCCACATAATGTGGCAAGCGATGCGAAGTGAGCGGCTTGTCTAACTGCATTTTGGCTTAATTTCATTTTTTTAACATCGCCCCGTCCCCTTTGTGGCAAGTTTATGACGCGCTTTTCAGTTTCGCCAATTGGCCCAGTACCACCGCAAATTATCTACAGAACTGTTGCACACAGAAAAACCATTGAGGGGAAAGGAAATCCACTTGACTAAGCTTCATTACGCTGCTCAACTGAGTGGCAAAGAAGTGCGACTGCTTTCCAAACTTCAAGATTGTTGCACGGGCTCAAACCAATCGTAACTTATCTTTACTATAGTTGTCTATTTTACCACGATACTGAAATTGTTATGCACTTGCAGAGGGTACAGTACTCCATATATAACTATAATCTGAGTCAGCTTCAACAGGGTAGTCGAAGGAGTCATATCTGTCGGTCCATCTGTCTGTCAGTCTGTCTGTCGGTCTGTTGCAATGTAAACCAACTAGTCTTACAGTTTAAAGGCTAAATTATTTGATGAAAATTGGTACATATGCTTCTTATTGCTCCGCGCTGTAAATAAGTCGGAACGAGCCGGATCGCACCAATATATCGTATAGCTGCCATACAAACTATCGGCCGATCTTCGTTATTTGCCAAGATATTTCAACCAAATTTACTACGTTGGACTTTTTCTATATATATAATGTGTATGCATATTAAATTTTCAATATCGGGTCACTATAACATATAGCTTCCACAGAAACAATCGACAGAAATGAAGTTTTTTGTGTTAAGAGTAGTTCTGATATTAATAATAATTAAATTTATTAGTGCCAAGTTATATATAATACTGAATATACCCCATACCACTAAATTCTGCCTTTCTATTTCTCCCTTCTTTCTCATTTTTAATTGATTTCTCAGTCTACTTGTGTAGCAAGAATTTCAATACAATTTAAATTAAAATGCGCATAGTTATCGACTTTTTGCTTAACTTCTTTTCACTATCACTATAATTTCTAAACTGATTAATTATTTGTTTTTCTCTCTCTTTCAGGTATGTACATTGCACACCCGAGCCTGATTAAATCACAGTAAGATTCGGCATAAATCTGACACCTTATCTACCATATAGTAGTCTATTTTAACACGATACTAAAATAATTCTATATTCCGAAATTCCCAACTCAGTTTAGTTGCAGTCGAGCACTTTGCCTAATGATGATGCTTCAAATTGCTGGCATTATAAATGATAATGATAATGTTGTGTTTTGTGTTGTGTGTTGTGTTGGGTCTGGCTTGTGTTTTGTATGTTGTTAATGTTGATTTCTCATGGGACAGTGGGACAGACAGTTGGACAAGAGCACGACAATTTGGTCACATAGTTCGCAATTAGACGCCATTTCCATTAGCATTCACTCGTCTGCCATGAATTTTCACTCTCTTGTCTCTGTCTCTGTAACTAGCGCTCTCTCTTTCTGGTTGTTATCTCCTTGTTGTACCTGTTGTTGTTGTTGTGTACGTGTGAAGTTTTCATGCGCATCAACTCACACCTGCCCGCAACTTTGGCAAATATTATTTCCAGTTTTTCCCTCTATGCAAGATACATATTTAAACATATATTGCCAAAGCCAAACAAATCTTGTCACTTGTTGCCAATTAAAGACGCTGAAACCAAGAAGAAGAAAAGCAACAACAACAACAACAGTGACACCAGCCAAGAGCCACTGCGTCTGCCTTGAGGCGATCGTTGCACGTATTTGTGATGACTGCGTGACACGATCGTAAAGCTGCATTCGCTTTGATCGTTAAATTTAAAAAAAAACACAAAGAATCCGAATAATTGTTTTAAACAAACTCAGCTAAACAGCGGAAGGCATTAAAACACTATAAAGTATTAACTGCAGACTGCTCAATTAGTAGTTTGACGGCGATATCGAGGATACTTACCAGTAGTTAAACATGCAAATAAATATCTATATTTAGCTTAGGGTTTAGTTGATTGAATTGGCATATAAAGGGGAAGTTATTTATATAAGTTAATGTATAAATTGATTTAGTATATGATATACTTTATATGTGCGATTGGAGTAACTATTTATTAGAATCTTACAAGTTTATTATAGATTATGAACAGAGAAAAAAAAAGAATAGATTAATGGATAGACAAATTAATAGGTAAATAGATGGATAGATAGTTAGATGTACCTATACATAGATAGAAAGATGGATAGATACAGAGACAAAAAGAAAGATTAAAAGATAGATAAAAATTTTTTTTTTTAATTTATTTGTTTATTTAAATTCAACTAAAAGCAGTCGACTGTTGTTGAGATAATAATTACTAAAAATATAAAAATTAGAAATAAAAATTAAGAATACATTATTATATTTTAAAATTATTGTATTTATATGTATAGATATGTGAGATGTATACAGTTTAGTAGATAGATTGTGAGACAGATACTTAATTTGAAAAGATTGTAAACAGAATTTGAACTTCAATCCTATGTTTCCTTTACCTTTGTGTAAATATTTGTTTTAAATTGAACATATATACCAACCAAAATATACCTTCCTCACTCATAATCCATCCATCGAACTATCTGTCTCTATATATTTATCCATCAACATACACACACATTTACATACATATATCAGTTTCCAGAAATAGCTGAATGTATATAAGTCCTAATTGCATATTCTGTGTAAGAAACTCCTTCGAGCCGACGGCGTGACACGAGGACTTCTCTAGCCTCTGCCTTACCCAATTGCGGACATATGTCAAGCAGTCTCTCTGTCTGTCACTCAGTCAGTCAGTCAGGCAGTCAGTTAGTTAGTCAGGCAGGGCAAAGAGGCGCATCCAACGGTCATCAGCCGCAGCTCCAGTTGCCGCAGTTGCTGTTGCTCTGTCGCCGACGGACGTTGCCTCGACCGTTGCCATAGCTGCTGCTGCTGCTGGCGTCTCTGTCAGCGTCGTTATTTTGCAGTCGCGTCAATTAGCGCCGCGTTGCCTGAAGTCTGTTTATTTGCATGCATCTGCAATTGTGAGATTTTCCCCTCCCCCTCTCTCTCTCTCTCTTGTTATACGCTTTTGCGCCTTTGCAGCATGAGGCATGCGGCATGTGGCATGCGGCATCAGGCATAAGGCATGCGTTGTGATATAAACCAGAGAAACGCAAAGGCAGTTCGGGGCGAGGATGAGGAGGGGGGAGGGGTTGTGGGGACTGCGAGATGAACCGATTCGAAAATCATTTTCTGAACTCTTTAATTGCGTTTCGTGTTGTTGTTGTTGTTGTTTTTTGACTGCTTTTGGCTTTTGCGTTTAATTACTTTGTTTATGGCCAGAAGCTACGACGCGGCAACAATAAAACTTCAATTTATGTGCTGCATGCAACAACAGAAGCAACAACAACAGCAACACGCACCGAATGTTGTTAAATTCCAATGCACAAATTGACAGGCCACCCACACCCAGGGGATGGGTAAGCCCAACATCCCCCTGCCCTTGCCAGTGCCCCTCTCTTCTCCCTCTCCTCTATCCCTCTTTTCTCCCCTTCTCCTCCCACGGCTGCCTTTGTTATGTAAACAACGCGAAAACTTTTTTATTTTGTCGACGCTGCAACGCCTTCGTCGCGACCCCGCACATCCCTCTTCCCCATCTCCCCCCTAAAAATCTGTTTGCCCAACTCTTGGGGGTAGCAAAAAGTTTTTCCTTTTTTGCGCCCTGCGAATCGTACAAATAACTCAACTCAACTCGCTGAATGCTTTGCAATTTCCGCTCTTCTAAATTTGTTGAAAATTTGCGAGGCAAACGCACAAAATAAAAATGAAGGAGGAGCAGGAGAAGGAATGAAAGAAAGAAAGAACTGTTATTATGGCAGTGCGGATGTTGAAATACCCTAACGCGGAAGGAGACAAGGAAATTAAGTAGCGATAATATCTTTTATAAAGAGAACATTATCGAAAGTCGATAAAGGGAGAATGTTTCAATCTTAAAGTGAGAGGGAATATTCTAAGGAAAAGGGAACAAGGCAGGTGGATTTAATATACTCTACTTTGCAGTAGGTAGTTGCTTGGTAAGGGTATTCAGCTGGGGAGTTGCAAAACTGAAACCATTCACTGCATTGGTTTGTCAAAAGGGGAAAAAGCTAAGTTTTGTTTGGAAAAAGTTTTATGCAAACACAACAGAACGACTCCCCAAACTACCCCACCTACTTTCCCTGCCCCTCCTCCTCCCACAGCTTCCTGCAACTGGTTGCCCAACCTTGCGTAATATTTTAATAAATTTCTGTCGCACAACCAACATCAGAAGCAACAAAAACAACAGCAACGTCGAGAGGGACAATAACAATGAAGGCAACGTTAGCCTTTGTCCGAATTCCAGTTGAGTTTTCCGCTGGCAGCAGGAATTCAGCGCGCGCTGCGTCGGCGCCTGCGTCGCAATTAGGAAAAGCTGGGTGAAAAGTGCGTCGAACCTGTGTGTGACGCAATGCATGCCACGGATTGAAATTCCCGCACACTCACACACACACACACACACTAACACATAGACAGCGAGGTGACATTCGATAATTTTTCATTTTCCATTTTTCACTTGATGTTCGGCTTGCTGCTGTCCAAGCAAAGCGCAATTTCCATGTCAAAGCAGATTTTCTAACTGATTTCATGTAGGCTATAGACACACACACACACTTGCACACACACACACTTGCACACACACACACTTGCACACACACACACTTGCACACACACACACACTGACACACACACTGACTGACACACACGCGTGAACACAACAAAAGTTTCTAGTCTCCAGCATGGCGTGTGTCCTGGTGACGGCGGCGGCGCCACTGATGTGGTAATAAACACCCCTTGTGCAGTCTAATGGACCGTAATTAACTCGTGCGCCGACTGAGGCAGCGCTGCCACGGCAGCAACAACAGCAACAGCAGCGTCAGCGTCAGCGTCATCATCATGTGGTCGTTGTACAAGCGATGAATAATAATTTTGCCCAGCGAATCGGCAGCCACAGGACCCCAACAACCGAACAGAACCGGGCAAGCCATATCCCCCTCCCTTCCTCTCCGTCCCTCACTTCCATTCCCCCTTCATGGTGTAGAAGGCGCAGGCACAGTGGACAATAATGGCAGTTAAATGGCCAAAACAAATCGTTGGCCAATCGCAATTTGCATATTATATAAATACATATGCATGGCATATGGCAAATGCTAACTGGGCACTCTGATATGGCTCAGATCTGGTCGAGATTGTGTCAAGTAATTGCCTGATTGCGCACTTGTCTGTAAAAGCCCAATTTACGATTGTTTTATGGCATAGTTATCGATAATCTATGGACATTGCAAGTGGAGCTTGGGTTTTTATCAATAGGCAGCTGAGGTTTGGGAGGCTTATGAGATAAATTGTTTGTGATTTAAGCAAATGACATTTATCGATTTATCGAATGCGGTTTTTTGTTTTTATAACAATGTGGTGTATGTAAACAAATGCTTTATCTATACAAATATATGTAAATATGGGATATTTATCGAATGCAAATATTTGTATTGAAATGTAATATTAAAAAAATATGCATTCAACTCAATTTGCTAATGAACACACAAGTATTCGATACAATCGATACATTTAATGCCCTATTGATTAGTTTTTTGATAATATTTGTTACCAGTTCAGATGTAATCTGCTAGACAAAAAGCAATCAAGCAGGCGATGTTTTATAATCTCAGCTGATATAACATTTACTCACTTATCGGTTTATCGAATGCAAGTATTCGTTTAAAAACCTGTAAAATATAGAAAATTCTTGTCTGTAAGCTTTAAATTGCATAAACATTCAATGATGCTTTCGAATTCATATCGATTAATGATCTTACGATACTATCAATAGCTTTTAATAGCTTTATTTAATTGAATGTTGGTCATACTATGCACACGTTCGATTAATTGACCAATGATACACATATTTGATAAATTCTCATATTTTACATATATTCGATAAATTGACCAGCGATAAATTCATTCGATAAGTTGCATAGCGATACTATCGATAGTTTTGCATTGTTAAATTTAATTTAATGTTGGGCATCTAGGATTATATTCGATAAATTGTCATGCTATACACACATTCGATAATTTGCCCAGGCTCTACAATCGATAGTTTTCAATAGTTTAACCAATTTGCCCCATTGGTTTCATGCCAATGTGCTGGACTGCTGTTTCTATTCGTTGTAATTGTTGTTGTTATCGTGCCTGTAGCTGGCAGGGTGTTGCTGCTGTTGCTGCTGTTGCTGTTGTTGCTGCTGTTGCTGCTGTTCGCGTGACGGATATTGCCTTGTCACTTGCATGTACAAGAATTGTTAAAATTGTGGAGCGGGTTTGGAGTTTGGGGTTACGGGAAAGGGGCATGAGGCCGGCAACTTTTTTTTCCTTCTTCTTTTTCACTTAATACCGTTGGCCAAGCTGGGCGAACCACTGAATCGGCAGCGGTAGCAGCAGCAACAACAGCAACAACAACAACAACGAGAAACGAGCAACCGCTAACCACAGCGCGCCAATCAACGCAGAAAGTTATCCAACAAAAGCAGCAGCCAGGGACGTCGCAACGAAATTTTTCATGGGGGGGCAAACCTAAAAAAAAATTTTGAGTTTCTAAAAAAAAAAAAAAGGATTTTTACGAACATTTTGGTAAATGTAGCATAATCACTTTTAGAAATACTTTTTATTAACGAAAAATTTGGTTAACAAAACTGACTTTTGATTACGTAGGAGGGGAAAAATGATAATATTGCCCCTCCGTTGAAATTTCTGGGGGGGCAGCTGCCCCCGCTGACCCCCCGGTTGCGACGTCCCTGGCAGCAGCAGCTCTCCCTCTCCCCCTCTCTCTCTCTCTCTCTCGCTGCGAAAGTTGTGCTAAAATTTAATTAATTTTGCAATTTGCCTAGTCAAGCAGCAGTAGCAGCAACAAAAACCACAACAACAACAGCGGTAGCAACAACAAAACTAACGAGCATTTCTATCTACGCTATCGAAAAATTATGATGATTATTACCATTATTGCCGCTAAGCACGGGCGTAGCCAAAGCGATTTTAAGGCGATTTGCCCGGGCCTGACTATTATAAATACAAATTTAATGAGCGCAACATATGCAACAGCAGCAGCAACTGCAACAACAACAACAGGAGTAACAGCAGCAGCAGCAGCAACTGTGACTGCAACTGCGACTGTAGCTTAATGCGATTACATGGCAGCGGCACATTTGTCATTTAGTAGGGGTCCATTCTGCTGTAATGGGTGGTGTGTGTGTGTGCCAGTGTGTGTGCGAGTGTGTGTGTGTGGCAGCTTAAACAAATCAAGTCAAATTACGGCAATGCTAAAGAAGAATCTGTAGCAGTCAGCCAACTGGCAACAGGGTGAACGGGGCAAGTAAACTGAGAGAATTGCTATCGACGCTGAGTTAGAATGAAGATTAGTCAAATATGGAAATAATAAATATAGAAAAAAACATATATAATGTTTTATTATGTTTCTAATAATATATATAATATAATTTAATATTAATTTTAATACAACACAGCAAACTAAACTAGATCTAGCTTACTGTTTCTCTCAGTGCAGCGACCGGCGACTCTTGTACCAGCCACAATGGACGTTTATGCGCATCCGTAAGATACATTTTGCTGCAGGCAGACAAACGGGCAGGCAGACAGACAGACTGAGACAGAGAGCGACTGAGAGTCAGACAAAATGGCAATTGCATGGCCATCGTGCATAACTTTAACTTTATTGTTGCCCTCTCTGTCGCACACTGTGGCATGCGGGCCACTGCAGCAGAAGAAGCAGCAGCAGAAAGTAGAAGCAGAAGCAGAAGCTGCCACAGCAGCAGCCGTTGCTCATTAAGTGCCACTCTACGACAGTTGTCGCTAATGCCGCTGGCATGCCGCTTGCCTTCTCCCCTCCTGCCTCCTCTTCCTTCTGCCTTCTGGGTCTGGCGGGGTCGTCGTCACGGGCCAAGCTGGGGTTACACACAGTCAACGTAAATTTGCAAATATTTGCTGAAATCAGACGACGACAAATGCAGTAGCAACGGCTGAGCAGATGCATGTGCAACCAGGCAGGCAACCAGGCAGGCAGCAGCCAGGGGATGGGGCAGGGTCACATAGGCATGCCTGGAATGGTAGTTGAGTTTGTTTTTCGGACTAGCGGAGTTTTAGGCTTCTCCCCCCAGTTGCAGTGTAATTGGCAGAGTGAGACTAGAGAGGAGTTAGTAGAGTGACGAAGAGGAGGAAGAGGGAGACAGGGAGGGACAGAGGGCTGAGCACACTCAGCGCAGCCACTGCAAATAGATTTAACACTTGAGAGTCAAGGCAGATGTGGAGGATTGGGTTGAAGTTAGTAGCGAGAGCGTTGCCTCAACAAGCCAAAGGGTTTACGACACGACACTGAATTAAAATATAAGCCCGCAACCCGGTACCCCCTTAACACTAACCTGTCTATCACTCTATACCACTTGCTTCCAAACCTTTACCCATTTAACCCACTTCCCATTGCGCTCTCTTCTCTAACCTCTAACCCTGTAGCCCCTACATCGCTAACTTCTACAGCTGTACACGCTCTGCCTCTACAACCTATGCCTCTACACCCTCTGTCTATACACCCTCTGCTTCTACATCCTATGCCTCTACAGCCTCTGCTTCTACACCCTCTGCCTCTACACCCTATGTCCCTACACCCTATGCCTCTACTTCCTATACCTCTACACCCTATGCCCCTACGCCCATTGCCTCTACCTTCTAAGGATCAAAGTCCCTACCCCTCAAGCTTCTATGCCGCTACAGCTCTACACCCTGTACCTCTACACCCTCTGCCCCTACACTCTCTGCCTCTACACCCTATGTCTCTACTCCCTATACCCCTACACCCATTGCCTCTACCTTCTAAGTCTCTCAGAGTCCCTACCCCTCAACCTTCTATGCCTCTAAATCTCTACACCCTGTACCTCCATCCCTCTGTACTAAGTCCTCAGTTCTTAGTCTTAGCTGTGCGCTTAACGAACTTAAACCTAAGCACTAAGGACTGTGCGGCTCAGCTCGACTATGACATAGAAGCAACATATCTACAGATAATTGTGCATACATATTTTTACGGTCAGGAAATACTTGTCAGATGCCGCACAAAGTGTTCTGCTACCAGACCAATCATTGGTTATGCTCTCCACACCCCCCACTCCCGCTCGCTCTGCTCCCTTTTCAACTTACACAAACCGTAATTAGCTGTCTTCGGTTGCCGACTCTTCTCTCCTTGCCTCGAGTGCCTCGGAGTCGTGGCTCGCCTTGTTGCGTGCGGAACTTTAGATTCGGCCGTCTTTCATGGGAATCACTTACTCATACTCATAGACTGGGGGAGTACGAGTAATAATCAGTGGGAACTGTTTATTAGGTGCACTCGTTGTGTGTCTTACCTGAATGACCCACTTGCTGTGTGCGTGTGTGCCGTTGAGTGACTGAGTGAGTGAGTGTGAGTCACAATTGTGTATTGAATACACTCATGAGTATCGTGTAATTTGTATTTTAAACGAAGCAAATGTGACTGCTGGACGGGTTACAAATAACCAAGGAAGGCAAGCAGTGGGGAGAGGAGGGAGTAGACAGGTGCCAGGAGGGATGAAGGGGGGTCTGTAAAATGAATTACAAGCTGCGTTGGTTGTTAAAAATTATTATTAAGTATTTGCCGTGGCTTTCGTCAGAAACAAAGGCCAAGCTCTTAAATATTTAATAAGTACACAAAAAGGAACCCAAAGGAGAAGCGCAGATGAACAGGGGCAGCCGAGAGATAGAGATGGAGAGAGCGGGAGAGAGTGAGAGGGAGTATGACTGTTGTTGAGTCATGTCAATTGGGCTTTGGACTGACAGACAGACGGACGGACGGACAGAGGGACAGAGGCTGGTAGGGCGTCCCGCTGTGGTGCTGGAAGTGGAATCAATACTCAGACTCTGGCTGCCTGCCGTGTGGTATATACTCTGTATGTACTTGTAAGGATACAGAAGAGCACTGTGCGTGTGCGTATGTGTGTGTGTGCGCCCACTAACGGTGACAATAAATGAGTAAAAATGACTTTCAACGGAATGAAAATGAAACGACGACGACGCCGGAGCAGCACACAGAAAATCTGTCATCAACACGCACTCGACTGTGGGCCCATTGTAAAAGCCATGAAATTTGATACCAATGTGCGTGTGCAGAGGACCATCGAGCAACAACAGCAACAACAACAGCAAAGTGGGGGCAAGAGATAGGACAACGGAGCAGGGAAGGAAAGGGAAGGGAAGGACTGCGGACAGTGGAGAGAGGACAAGCCGACAGACTGCTGTCAGCCAAGCGCAATTTCATAAAATTTCAATACTTTAAACTCCCGCCATCATTTGCAGCTCCCTCTCAGTCGCTACCTTTAATAGTATATACCATAAAAATAATACTAAAATACTTGTACGATATACTGTAAAAATTTCGTCAACTTTCAACTTTGTTGAAACATTTAAGATGTTCTTCTGCCGCTAATGCTTTGTCGTCCCTCGCTCTCTA
Source organism: Zaprionus africanus (assembly GCA_018151435.1). NCBI lineage: Eukaryota > Metazoa > Arthropoda > Insecta > Diptera > Drosophilidae > Zaprionus > Zaprionus africanus. The sequence goes on from JAECXB010000118.1 coordinate 12,205,663, forward strand.
TCGATCGATACGATATAAGGGGGCATTTACGAGAATGTATGAATTTTCCTGCATGCGCAAAAATGTTGCACTGTGTTGCACGTTGTTCGCACGAGGGTTGTTTGATGGATTTCGCTTGTTTGCCTCATAAAATTATTATTAGTGGGCACAGCGACATTTTTATTTCTCAGCCAAATGGGGAAATGAATGTGGTTTTTATCGACAGACCGCAATGTTTAATAGGCCAGAAAATATATATTATTAGCTCGACTTCTTGCAGACGGGGGGCGAACTTGGGCACTTACGAGCATGTTTTTCTAGGCGTAAAATAAACATAAACCGCGCACAAATAATAAAGCATAATAATGCTTGTAGTCAAAGAAGGAGAATGTAATAATCTTCGAGAAGATTTTGACTTTAATACGCTTTGTTTATGTGCCCGAAATGAGGCTGTGCTTGCAGCAAAATTATGAATTTATTGGCAATATAAGAGCGATCTAATTACGATTGTTTTGTGCGTAATTAAGTTAGTGTTTATGTGGTATAAGAAGTAGACTGTGTTGCCTAACTGAATCTTTATTCAGTTTAAAGTAAACTTTCTTCTGTGATTGTACACAGACGGCAAGTCTTTGCTCATTTTCCGCCCCAGTTTCCTTTCTTGACTTCTTTTTGCGGCGACTCTCGTTAGTCGGAAATTTATTGTTCTACCTGCACTAATCCCTGTGACGCATGCAGCACGTTGCTAGCTAAGAGAGAGAGAGAGAGAGGAAGGGAGAGCGGCAGAGTTTGTACTTGCAGCCTTAGCTGAATTCCCCGCACGGGGTTAGAGAACAATGCGCGGCCATTGAGGCGCAACTACCTGAAAAACCTCCGTGGAACCCCATGGAACAAAGCAACCCTGGCCTGGTGCACCTGGTGCTCGGGCTCGCCCATAGTCGGCTTGCTTTCTGTAGTCTGTTTTTTATGCATCTGTGAAATGGCACGCAGCATTTAATAACCTTACATGGAAATTTGGGTTTATGTTGTTTTATTTCTTCAGCCTCGAGAGATGTGGAAAAACTTAAACTTAATCTTCAGCTTTGTGATGAACCCACACAAACATCAAAATAAAAAAAGAAAAAAAAGACGATACACAGATAAGCAGCCGCAGCAGCAGCGGCAGCTTCATCAGTCAGGCGACACTTGAGGCGCCATTGTAATAATAAATCCAAATCAAGTCCAAATCAAATAGAGCAGCATAATCTCGACATAATGCTCGACATGGCGTAGTGCCCGCCCTGGCCTCCTCTAGCGCCCCCACAATTCACTAATTTGAGGTGCGAGTGGCACTTGATCGTCACTTGGAGCTTTTGTTGTTGTTGCTGAGGTTGCTGTTGTTGTGAACGAATCTGAAACTGAATATGAAAAGTGTAAACCGAAAACTGAATATGAAAATGAAAATGAATGTGTTGGGCTGTTGGCATAAATTGAATTTGATTGTTCAAGTAGTCAGTCAACTTGTCTCGCTCACTGTCTCATGTCTGTCCCTCTCTCTGTCTGTCTGTCTCTCTGTCGTCTGCCTGTTTGTTGTCTGCCCCTGTATCTAATGGAAATTGTCTCGAGGCACAGTGTGGCAAGTACGGCGAAGAAGTTAAACGATCGAATGAAAAGTAGAAATGAATATAATTTGAAATTGGACAAATAAGATTCGTTCAAATATTTAAAAGGATTTTACAATCGCAGTTTAACAAATTATTTAGTAAATTTTAAAATGAAAAATTTGTTATTTTAATGAATAATTTGTGTGAATTAAACTTAATTTTAATTTAATTTTAATTTAAAAACTGATTTACTGTGAGTTTGAAAAAGTTCGGTGAGAATTCCTATAAAACACCCAATATGATTTTAAAATTGTAATTAAATAATTTTTTAATGAATATCAAAATAATTAGCTTTGTTTTCTTTTAATTATTAATTTGCATAAATTTATTTGAAAATTGAGAAAAATAGAGAAATATAGAAAATTCAGAAAAGAAGAGGATTAATGTGATTTGCAAATGCAATTAAAGTAAAAGTAAAAAAAAAACAATTACGATAATAATTAGTTGATTTAAATTAAATAAAAAATTTGGAAAACCTTTTTAAATTCATTGTAATTTCAAAGGAAAAAGATAAAATTCATAAAATAACTTTTTATGTATAATTAAACAATTTAGATTTATTATAATATGGGATTATAGATTAATTAATTAATTAATATCTTTTTCTTAGTACTCTCCTTACTTCATCATAACATAAAACACTGTGTTCACTTAAATTTCGTACTCGTCCCACTGTGCACTCTGCCTTCCTATTCAAATTCAGTTCTCAAAAACAGCTGCTACACTTCATTACCATAAGGTTTGCATCTGAAGGGCAAACCTTGAGGCACATATAGAGCGCTCTTCATATCCTCTGACCCCCTTGGCAGCCCCTCTCTTGCTCTTGTTCACTATCTTGCGCTCTCTCTCCCTCTTTGCATCTCTCTCCCTCTGCAATTTGATGTGTTATTATGCTTTTTGTTGCTTATCAAACTGAAAATTCAAATTCAACTAGCGGCAGCACATTGTTTACACCAACGCCCCCACCTAAGGCAACAGCAGCAACAACAGCAACAACAACATGAGACAACAAACACTTGAAGAGCTGCAAAAGTGACACTTCCAAGAGATTAAAGTGACATGTAGTGCTTGGACCTGGTACCCAGAGATGCCGTCAACGAGTGTAGAAAGTTGTGCGGGGCATGAAATGGAATTATGTATTTGTTGTGCAGTTCAGTCTGTCTGCCTGTGAGTGTATGAGGTGTGTGTGTGTGTGTGTGTGATGTGTGCATTTGTGTGTGCTATGCATAGATTAATAAATTATAAGCCTGGTTGCTTGCCTTGTCGAGACCTTTGCGCTTTCTTTCTTTTCACTCGCCCGACTCCTCCCGTGGGGACAACGCTCACAGTTCTTTAGCTACTCTGCTACGGCTACGGCTTTGCTCCTCTCCCCTCGGCACTCTCATACTTCCCTTCTTTCCCAGCTCGAATCCAAACTGTGTGTGAATGTGGAGCAATTAATGTACGTGTTTTGTCATTTTCATGCCCGCCGACTGTGTCTGGGGATTGCGCACACACTGAGCATGAATGCATGTTGCTCTTGTTATTGTTGTTGTTGTATTTTATGCACATAATTAAGCCGGTGTATCCGTAAAAGTATGCGACACTTCCGGCTCTGCTCAGAAGAGATGGTCACATTCACCATCACATTCACATCCATCTCCATCTTCATATACTTTTCCTTCGAGTTGCTTGTGCAGCTCCTTCTCCAATTCCATTTGCAGCTTTAATACAATTCATTGAGCGTTGACCACGCACTATATACTCCGTCTGTATATATATGGTATATACTTATGTGTGTGTGCTCAAAGGGGTTACTTTTCCAACTGGGAAGGAAGGGAGGGAGTGAAGCGCTGGGGCAAACATATTGTGTCACTTTGTCGGGCTGCTGCGGAAATGCCAAAGCACGAGAGAAGAACGGATAAAATGCAGCTGGACATGATTGACCAAAGACGTGGGCCAGATGAGCAGATACGCATACATATGTACACGTATATATGCATATGTATGTAGTATGTGTATACCGTTACAGCGCAAAAGAGAAGGGAAAAGTAATGAGCAAAGTGCCAGGATTAATAATTAGTCTTAAGCTGGGGAAATGCGAGTCAATAATGAAAGAGAGAAGGGCAACAAAAAGACAGGAAAGGAGAGGGTATGTGAGAAAGAGAGAAAGGGAGAAAAAGAGGGGGAGATAGAAGGAGAGATAGTGAAAGAGAGAAGGAAAGACTATGTAAGAGACAGAAGCAGTGGATACTTTAGATGTTTGTGGGATGTTTAACCTGTTTGACAATTCAATAATAATTGATGAACTATGCATAGAATTTAGTCGTAACTGCTCTAACTAGAATGGTACATTGTTGTTGAAGTTTTTCAAATAAAAATTGATGTTTTTCGATAAAACATTATTGATTTTTATTGATAAATTAATCCATCTGCACTTTTACCTCTTGAATTCTTTCCCCCTCTTATTCTTTCTCTGCCAAGTTCAAATTTGCCATAAGTTAGCTTTTCTTTATCTTTGTTTTTAACTCCTGACAGACAATATGTTATATATATGCCCATTCATTACCGATAAATCGCACTCTTGATATGTGCAACGACACATACGTGAAGATATATGTTCGTAGGGAGGAGGCTCTCCAAAGCCTGCTGACAGCAGCAGCTCTGCTTGCGATTAAGCCATAACTTTTGCAGTTCTTTTGCTTCTTGCTTCTGCTGACTTCAGCCTAATCCCTTTGGATGGTGTTTATAAAAAAAACATCCACACTTCCCTGATGCCTTATCTGGACAGCTGAGCAGACAAGACAAGTTGGAGGAAGAGCAGGGAGCAGGAAGGCACGACACGAATTTGACATATGTCATAAGCAAACACACACAAACGCACTCACACGCACACGAATGATGGACCCGACATTATATTCGCCTATAAGCCACAAAAAAACAAATCACTTGGGGACAGTCTTGCCCCCCTACGCCTTCCCCTCTCTACTCCTCCTACTCCACTGCAAAGGGAAGTCGCGCAAGTTGGCATTATTTGAATTAAGTGCATACTTAAGCGTAATTTATTGGAAAATCCACAAGAGCCTAGGGGCAGATTGTGGCCACACTCTTGCCACTTGTGTGTGCCTGTGTGTGTGTGTGTGTGTGAGTGTGCGTAAGCGCCAGCGGGTTTCCTGCCCAACTCATAAATCTATTGTTTCAAAGGCAACGCTGCGTGCTGCTGGTCTGCCTGTAGCCACTGCCTCTGGCTGTGCCTCATTAATCTGCAAACATGAAGTCCAACTTGGCAGTCTCCAGTCTCCACTGTGCTGACATTCAATCTAGTATCTACTGTATGTCTGCTGTCTCACTATTTGAATAGTGCGCTTTTTGTTTGCCCAAATGTCACTCGCTTTTTCACGCGTTATCTTAATAAACCCAGTGGGGCAAGAGTGGCAAGAGTGGGTGGAGTGCTGGATGTGCCTTGTCGCCTGGGATGTGGCTTAGACATGAACTGAGAGTGAGCACTGTGCTCATGTTGAGAACGGATTGCTTAACAGTCTTAGGCAGGTCAAAGGATCTATACAGTGCATAGGATAAGTATTAAGATATAGTTACTCATCAAGTAAATGTATATCTTAATATATACACAATATATATAATATTATGCAGTTTTTGTATGGTGAACATAGGAAAACTAAACTTAATATGCGTCTTCATATGAAAGATTAAAAGATTGAATTATTGATTTGCGGGGGCGGTGGGCATGGCACCCAACATTTGAAATAAACTTCATCTGCGCCGGGTACACAGAAACCTTCATACCAAATTTGGTGTCTCTAGCTTTTATAATAGCTGAGATCTGTGTGTTCACCTGGACATCCAGACATCCGGACAGACATAGCTTAATCGACTCGGCTAGTGATGCTGAGCAAGAATATATATACTTTGTTGGGTCTCCCACGCCTCCTTCTGCCTGTTACATACATTTGCACAAAGTTAGTATACCTTTTTTGACCATTTTCAATAGTCGAAGGGTATAATTATTATGGTTAGCACTGCAAGGTATAGTATTGTTATGGTTAGAATAGGTACAGAGCTCTGCAAAGCATAGGTACACTGCTATGCTACTGCTAGGTACCATAATACAGCTTTGCCTAGCAGTGTACCTATGTCAAAGACTGATGGGTACCTATGCTAACCATAGCACGAGAACAGTGACTACTTCAGCCTTCATTCTCTGCTCTCATCTCTCCCTGCTCTCCCCTTCCCCCTCCCATCTCCTTGTGAACTGTGGAACGAGTAACGAGTTATTGGCATGCATTGAATTTTGCTATGGAATTTTTGTGTGTTGTGTTGTCGGGCACAAGCTCGACCGAGTCTGAGTAGACAATCATTGGCATGTATAGAATTTCACTGATTTATGTTTCATATGAGAGACGAAAGCGAAAGGGAGGCAGCACAAGGAGAGAGAGCGGGAGAGTGCCCCAACTTCCCCCCAAGGCTTTGAATCTGAGACTCTGGAGGACTCTGAGGCCCGTCTCCGGTCTGGTGACAATGCAGTGATTACATCTTTTGAGTATTTTACCCTCTCATTCCCGCACTTCCGTTTCGTGTCTTCATCATCATCATCATCAGGCGAAGAAAGACATGCCTTTGCCATAGCCAATGTCTCTGTCTCTGTCACTGTCTTTGCCAACCCCTCCACCCCCTCGGCCCCCTATGCCTTTGTACTTGCAGTAGAAAATGCTCGTGCCGCCTTTCACTTTGCTGGGGAAATGATAAATTTTTGATTAAAGGCCCGACGTTGGGCGCCGGCTGTGTTTGGCATGCCTTTGATGGCAGTAAAGTGATGTGTATACCCTGTAAATTAAGATATGCATATGAACTGATTCTTCTGCAACTCTTTCAACTCTTAAATGAGAAGAGTGAGCAGACTCTGTGGTTAACCTTCTTCTACAGGGTATTGGCATACTTTCCCATGCTTGTTAAATCATATTTAGATGCCAATGTTCATTGAGTTAACGCTGATTGCCAGTTAGGAATATTTGACAAGCTCAATTTAACCCCCACCACCCTCCTCATCTCTCTGATTAGAGTTGGAAGCGGTTATCATTATTATTCCCAATCAAATTCCGAGTGAATCGCAGCTGTCAGAGCAATCCGAACGTTAATTTAAACAATTAATTTCAATATATTGCATATACGATATGTCAGTTACTGAGTGAATGAGTGAGTGAGTGTGGTTCTGAATGCGAGTGCAGAGTGAGTGTGAGAGTGTGCTTCTTTAACATGTCAATTTGCAAATTAAATACCCAAGTTGACAGTCGGAAGAGACAGCGGGAAGTGTGCCACAAGCAGGCAGACAGCAGAGGCACATAAATGGAAACAGCAGGGGAAGAAGAGAGAGAAAGAGAGACAGAGGAGGAGAAGAGGAAAACCACACACAGTGCACAAGTGCACTAAATATAGATGTACAGAGGGATTCGGAGAGTTATGCGACTGATTTCAAGTGGGAAACTAGAGAGAGAAGACTAGAAGAGAAGTGCCCGCGACTTAGAAGACAATTTGTAGACACATTTAATTGAGCCAAAGTGCTCACTATTCAAATCTTGCAAGCATTGCGTGGGCAATTTCTTAATCTTTTCGAATTCAATTAACAAATTAGTAGGTAAACTAGGGCTAAAGAAGGTTGCCGCACATATGTTCTCTAGAAACAGTTGCAGAGTTGAGTCATTAGCTCACGTATTTCTTTTATAAATGAAAACATATGACAGGCTAGAGATAATAATAGTGCCTTGGACTAAAGGTGATTAGTCTTCTCGCAGTGTATACGCTGTCAGAGACGGCGCTACCGACAGGTGGTTACACAAAACAACCCTGCCGGAAATTGTCCAAAGGACCCTTGCAAAGGTCTTACGAATTTCTTGGGAAAATTCTTTTGATGCCAACAAAATTTTGTGTAATTTGAAGTTAAATAAAAATTGAATTTATTGGGAAAACCCGATGTGACTTCAATCAACTGCAGTACCTTATATATACATATATATATATGTATTTATATATTTTATTTTTTTATTTTATATTCCTCTTTGCCAATTTCAATATTGACAACTTCGCTCTGTGGCGCATCAAACCTCAACTGTCACATTATTTTCATTTCTATTTTTTTATTTAAGTGATATGAATTGTGCCCCTGCACTATATATGTATGTGTGTGTGTGTGCGTGTGTGTGTCTGAATCAATATATATTTATATCGCAGTCAGTAACAATTTCCTGCCAGTGCACTGACATGGACACGCTTGCCGAATTTATAGATAATTTTTCATGATTTTTCTCGACATATTCTTTTAGCTTATTTTCTCTATATATTTTTTCTCATTTTCTCTCTCTCTTTCTCTCTCTTTCTTCCACTTTCCACACTTGCCTCGTTGCAGATGCGCGCAGCAGGTCACAGGCGAATGAAGTTGATGATGATGATGATGAAGTTGCTGGCGGGGCGACTCTAACTGCTGACAGGCCAGACCAAGTGCAGTGCGCTCTGCTGCGTATCTCGTAGATACAAAGATACAACAACAACAACAACAACGAGCACAATAACAAGAAGAGAAGCGCATTTCCGCCTACCTAGCACAGGCGTACCGCACTCAGCTACCTACGCAGCAAACAGTTCTTCTACTCGCTACCCTCTGCGACCCTCTTCGACTCGTCACTCGCTACTCGCAGCTCTCTGCTGCGTCTCTGTCGACGTCTCAGTGAACGTCCAGCAGCTGCTCGACCAACAGTTCTGCCGAGGCGCGCGGTCGCGACGGGCTGCAAGAAGTAGCGTCCGCAACGAAAATCGATCGATCTACTACGAAATCAATACAAATATATCTATATATATACGAGTATATATCGCGCGTATTTTATTCATATACAGCAAAAGGAATATACGGGAAACGGCAAACGGAATACGGAAAAGTGTCGCAGCATCAATCCTTTTGGCTTGTGCAAATATTTGTGAACTGTGATTGTTGTTGACAAAGTGGCGTCCGCACACGCACTCGACACTTTCAATTAGGCACGTTGCCTGCCACACATAGATGTGCCACAATGGTGTCGTCGCCGTCGAGGACGACGCTGCCATCGACGACGCCAACGCGTTGTAAACGCGCCACAATACAGACGGACAAGGATAACGTAATCCTCCACCGTCTCCAACAGCCCCGCCTCCTTCATCTTTCCCACCCCACATGTTTGCTACTCTTGCTGCTTGCCACGTGCAGCAGCAGCAGCCGCACGCTTGTCCAGGCTGAGCCATACGCCGGTGGTTATGGCAGCTCGGCCATTGCCAGCGGTGGCCTCGGCTCCGTGGGCATACACATTCCGGGCGGTGGAGTCGGTGTCATAACGGAGGCTCGCTGCCCAAGGGTCTGCTCCTGCAGCGGCCTCACCGTCGACTGCTCGCATCGCGGACTGACGCAGGTGCCGCGCAAGATATCAGCCGATGTGGAACGACTGTAAGTATAACTTCTATAATGATATAGATGCATTTATTTTAAATTAATCAAGACAAGGCAGCAGCATCAAAGGTGTGTGTACCTTCGATTATATTTATATTGTTTTATGGATTATATTAGAGTTGGTAGCGCAGTATCCTGATCTACTTTATATTTGTTTATTAGGCACAATTAATGGCATATTCTGCTTGTCTGTGTGTAGTCTATCTAAATCGAACTATGAGATGTGCAGATGAAGATACCTATGAGTGATATAAAGATATATATGAATCAGCTAGTTAGTTGCTACGTTTGTCTTAACCATGAACGATGCTTTAGAACTCTACTTCTCTCTAAATCGGAAATCCCAGCTTCATTATAATGTACAGAATATCAGCTACAGTTATGTTACTATATCTGTATGAGCAAGATGCATTTTTAAACAAATTATGATGTTGGATAGATATTATCAGCCAGGTCCGTTTTAGTCATGGCCGCATTAACGGTGCCGAGGGCACTGTTGCCAAACTTCTCGCGGCCCCTAGTGTAATTGCCTTAGCTTTAAATAAATTAGGTATTTAGTTTGTAAAACATTTCGTGAAATGAAGACACCTTATACTAATTACATCTTTCCTATTTTTCGGCATTATATAGCCAAAGTTTATAAGGTTATTTGAAAAATCTCTATTGCGGGCCCTCTTATTCTGAATAATGAAAATAATGTGTTCAATTCATTCAATAAATCTTGCCCCATTGTACTTCGCAATAATTATAACTATAAAGCTGATAGAGCCCCTGCAATTCTTATATATATTTTCCTCTTTCCTATATTTTAAGTATAAAGAGGGCCCCTAGGGCCTTTGTGTAGGGGCTGCGCTTAGCCACGGGCCTGGCTCAAAATGATTCATGTATAGTTGAATTTTCCACTCAGAATTTTCTTCATAGTTAGAAAAGCGCAGCAGCTGCCACTGATATGATAATCGCAAATAGTAAACAAACTCTTGCTAGAGCACACATAGATTGAAAAACTATTGCTCTCTCTCTCTCACTCTCTCTCTCTTCCAAACTCTCTTATCTCTCTTTAATGTTTGAGTTGCAAACTAACCAAAACGAAACTTTTCCCAGCCTTGACAGTGACTGATCTACATGTGTAACATGTTTATAGACTATATATAGATAGGGTTGAGTTGGGTAATATATGTTACACCCAGAAACGGTTACCATTTGCCGTTATTTACACAAAAATCAACATAGGCAAACAAGAAGTAAAGCCGTGACCAGCGTGTCGTGTCGATAACAACGCCAAATGGACGCGGGCGAGCTGCAATGGAATCTGTCGTCTTGGCTCTGTCTGCCGTCTGTAGCCGTACATTAAATTGCCATTAAGTTTATTAATTGTCGCCGAAGGAGGAGGCGCAGCAGCAATTGTTGCATGCAACACACATGCACACACATACGTGTCGAGTAAAGTGCATTAAAGCGACAAACAAACGGCTCCGTCTCCGTCTAGGTCTGCGTTCCTCGGACGCCACATAAATTAACGCGCCGGCAATTAGCGAGTGTATGCAAAATGGCCCAAGCAGCCACTAGCAGCACCACCTGCCCCCATTCCCCACGCCCCACCATGCGCCCAGCTCGACCCACCCCGCCCCCTTGAGCTGGCTTGTGCCGCCGGAGAACTGTAGAGCGCCACTCGGCGACCTCAAAAGCTGCAGTTTTATTACTTTTTTCTCTACATAAATTAATAACAGATATCAGCAACAGCAGCAGCAACAACAACAACTACAACAAGTACAACAACAACAATATATCCCAGTTATAAGCAGTCGGAGGCGCCCCCAGAGCAGTCAAATAGCGCTCAGGGACACATTTGTTTTATGCAAAATGCAAAAGCGAGAAAAATTGCTAGCGCTGAAAGCGAAAGTCGTGCGAAAGATACCCTGTAGACAGCTTGAAGAGTTCCTTAAAAAAGTACAAGTCTGCTTGTGTGCTCTGTTATAAATAGGTTAAAAATAGGTTAAATTTAGTTTAACCAAAAAATAGGTGAATATTCCTTGTGCCTCTCATAATTTTAAAGACTCCAGCTTACCCTTTAGATATACACCGACAGGGTATTCCAACAAGAGTAGCCAACAGCGGAGAACTGAAAACATATCAACATGCATGGCATATTTGCATTTTAATATACCGAAACGCCAGGCCTGTGCGGCACAGGGTGTTTCATGCTAGCGCGGAAAACTATATTGAGTGACATTTCTGATAGCCTGAAGCAGGAAAACTTATCAGATTTTGCACGACTAGCACGCAAAATGAACGAGTGAAAACACTTTAGAAAAGAAATTTAGAGTTAAGAATAAAAGCACTCTCCCCTTTCCATATAAAGTACCATCTTTTTTGCCTCCCTTCAAAACTGCGTGTCTCAACCAGGCAAAGGTATCAAAAGTGGATGAAATACGAGTACACGCAGTAAGAAAATTAATTGAAAGATGAAACATGAGAAACAAAAAGAAAACAACACGAGGGATACTTAAAAATGATTGACAGTTCGTTTTAAGAACCATAAAAGATACAGAGAGTGAGAGAGAAGAATCAGGGGGAATTTCTGTTTTGATTGCGTAATTGAAATTTGATTTCAAACTAACAATCTGAATTTTAATTATGCAGGTCGTAAGCCTATTGAAAGCGATTATAAAAGAATGGAAGATTATTAAAAAGGGTGCGCGTATTGCAGAAGATATTTTCGTAAAAAAACAAAATAATAATTTTGTTGAAATAGTAGAAGAAGAATTTACAATAGTTGAGCTTCATTTTATAGAGTAGACTTATTAAAATATTTATTATAATATCAGAATATCAATATTTTTGCCAGTGAAAAATAAATATATTTAGCGTCAAATTATTTTTTATCGAAATATCGGCTTTTTATTTGAAAAATCTGAATATATGTATTTAAAATAAAGTAAAGTTTGTTAATACTTATTTTAAAATATATAATGGAAATGTCAGGAAGTTCTTCTTAATAAGGATCAATGATAAATATCAATGATATTTAATATATTGATAAAATTATGATGATATATTACGTATGATTTTTGGATATATGTTTTTCAAATGAAATTTAAATTATCGATAACACATTTTCACAACTCTAAGGTTGACTTACCTATATAATAAGATATATATGTAGTATCATATAGCAACATATGATTATCTATCTGGGTTGTTGCTACTCTATAATTAAGCTTGGAGTCGCAATTAAAGGATTCCCTGCTGCGGTTTTAATTGCTGCTTTTCCTAATTGCAGCTTATAAAAATTGCATTGATTATTATCTAATCAACAGTTGAGTCACCCTAATGCCACGCAAAGAATCGACAGTAGAGCGTATGTCTGTGTGCGTGTGTGTGTCTGTGTATGCAACGAGTGTTGTTTGTGCACATCAAATATTGAACATGCCCACAACTATTGGCTATGCAGGCGCAGCAAATAGCAAAAACAATGCCAATGTAGAACTGGGGCCAGGCCAGAGATCCGGCGACCCCTTCGGACACCCTACTCAATCCACCAACTCCGCCATGAGCTGCCATTTAATTACACATAGCATGAACATTGACAAGAAATGGCGAGGGAAGGTATTAGAACGGACACATGGTTTGTCAGACTGTCGGACCCGTTTTTCTGTCCGTCTGTCTTTCACTCTGGGTCTCCACCCACACAGATGGCAACAGAATTTTGCATGTACATACATACACACATACACTTAGTACATACGTAATTCTGGGCCTTACCCAAGCTCCAAGCTTAACCCCAATTTGCGCCCCAAGCCCTTTCACACCTCACGCGCTGCTCCTAAGACAACAGCAAACAGCAAAAAAGGTGAGCCTAATTTATAGCTGGAAAAATCTTCAAAGACTAGCCAGAGAGAGAAACAGAAAAAGAGCAACTCAAGCTGAAATCTAATTGGGGGACCCTAAACAGAAACAGAAACAAAAAACGTCCGAGGCAAAAAACCTACAAAAGCTTTGTCCAATTTGTGAATGCCTCGAAGATTTAATGAAGTTAAATGTTATATGTTAATGTTAAATGTTTAATTATAAGGCAGCAAACGGCACAAAAATGGCAAAACGGAAAAACGGAGACTCGGGCAAGACAAGCAGTGTACACAGCGAGAAAATATTGTGCACGAAGGCAAGATGTGATTAGATTGAATAGAAAATGTATTTTGAATATAAAAGAGGCACAGAAATTATAGTGTATAAGGACTGATAAATACCTAATACCTAGCTAAACAAAATAATTTTTAAATATTTACCATAACTTCTAGCGTTTTTTGTGTACTCGTATTTTGTATTGCATACTTGGTAGGAGACGGCTGAAAATAAGTATTCTTTTAAAATAATTTCTAAAATACCTTCTTAATCTTTGTTCGATTGCAATAAAATTTTTTACAAATTATTTGGACGGTCTTAGTTATAGTTTTAACCAAAAATAAACTGCCAAGCATTAAAATTAGACTTAAAGTTAGGTTTTTATCGTAGGGGGCGTGGCAAGAAACTTGATTTACGCACAATAATAAGACCTTCCTTATTTATTTTTGGTAGCACTAGTTCATACATTCTCAGAACAGACGGACATCGCTATATCAACACGGTAGTTGATGCTGATTAACAAAATAGACACTTTTTACTTTGTCTGCCACGCGTTCTTCTTATTACAGACATTTTTGGTCGGCACAAAGTTAAAATACTCCTTTAGCAGATAAATCTCTATAGTGAATCATCTAAATAAGTCTTAAGTTATTGTTTGTGTTTATTGAATCTTTAAAGACCCATAAACGGAAGGTGATAAGATAAAAACCTAACGAAATCTCCAAATTTAGTATATGTTATCCCATTTTTCGCTGTGTACAATCATTATAGTTGTTTGTTCGGTAAAAAATCTTTGAAAAATGTCTGTCAATTAGAAGCGACTTTTGTTTTTCGTGGCTCGCGCTAGGGCTTAAAGTAACGTATAGTATGGCATGGTATGGCCTGGTATGGCATGGTATGGCAAGGCATGGTATAGTATAGTTGTGGGTCCGTGTAATCAGTTGGATCTAAGCGAGAGATGCCCACATCTTGCTAAGATATTAAGCTCATTAAAAAATGCTATCTGTGTGCATGCAAACATGTGTGTGTGTGAGTGTCTGAGAGAGTGTAAGTGACTGGGTGTGTGTGTGTGTGTAGAGCTCTGCGGCAACTTGATGCGAGTTTCATTAAGGCTTAAGCCGAAGAAATATTTCTCGTTTGAGACTTCGGCACAGACCGAAGGTCTTACTACCTGTATACAGTACCTGTTGTTGTTGCTGTTGTTGTTGCTGCCAACCTTACTCAAAAGAGCAGCTGAGCGCTGAGAAGATTGGACAAGTTGTTGTTGTTGTTGCTGTTGTTGCTGCTGCTGGCTGCGCATGCGCAAACGGTTTGCGCCTCTTTTAGTCATTTTGTAGCTCTTTTGGTTGCATTTCATTGTTATGACATCTGCAGGTAACAAATTTTCTGTATCTCTCTGTCATCCGTCTGTCTGCCTCTCTCTCTGTCTCTTTATCTGTCTCTGTCTCTTTGCCTGTCTTCAAAACAAGTTTCTGTTTCTGTTTCTGCCTCTTCTGCTGTTGCTGTTGTTGCTGCTGCGCATGTTAAATGATAAAATATCATATTTTTGTTATCAGACAAAAGACTGCGTTTTCAACAACAACAGCAACAGCAACAACCTGCAGCAGCAACTCTTGCAACGTGCCCCACTCCCATAGTTGTTGTTGTTGTTGCCTTGTCTTACAAGCAATTAAAAAAAATATTATTATCGCCGCGAACATGTGCTGCAACTTTGTCCAGCTGATCACGATTAGCCCAGTTGCCAAGGGGTGCAGCATGGTGAAGAGAAAGAGGAGGGAGGAGAAGGTGCCTCCGTGAAGCAACATAATTAAGTACGGCCAATTCCTAATCAATGTCTATAATCTCTCTTCTTCTCTTTTTTCTCTTTCTTTCGCTTGTGTTTAACAGCGATTTACAGGGCAACAACTTGACCGTGATATATGAGACGGATTTCCAGCGCTTAACCAAGCTGCGTATGCTGTAAGTAGAGACCCACATCTTTATATAATTATCTTATTTTTATTATAATTATATTATATTTTATTTTATTATTTATAAGTATAAAGATCTCTAGATGAGTAAGTAAATTAGCCTCACTAAACCGAAATTAAGAATAAAATGTTAATACTTTATGCAACTAATATGGCTGTCTTCAAGTTATCAATGTTGCATGCAACATGACAGCGAGTGTCAGCGAGTGTGCAGCAATGCCATAAATTGTAACGGCAAATTGAAACCGAAAGTTGGCAGATTGAAACAGGTCCCCAAAGTGTGGCAAAGATAACTTTGGCTCGATACATGTTTTTGGCTCGAAACTAGAACAGTTTGACAAGTTTCTAAAAAATATATTAATTACATAATTTATACCTAATATTTATAATGCATAATTTATAGAAAGAAATATTATAATATATATCTTTTTTAAATATTTCCTTCCCCTTCTCATTCGCAGTCAATTGACCGATAATCAAATTCATACTATCGAAAAGAATGCTCTACAAGATTTGGTTTCGCTGGAGCGACTGTAAGTAGAAACTCAATGGGCAGTGTTGGAAAACGCCAACCAATTCGATTGCTAGTGCATGATAACTTTTGATAACTATAATAATAATAATTCACTTTGAACTAACCAAAATTTGCTGCTCTTTATAGAACTTTTTTAGAACTAGAACTATTCACACAATATACTCTACTATATTATCGTATACACTATATATCTTTATATCGTAAGGCGAACTTGTCGCAAACCTTGTTTGAATTTTGAGTTTAACTTGTTGTTTCTTTTCTCTCGTTCTCGTTTCGTTTTATGCATTATCTACATACGTATCTACACTACTCTCTCTACCTTTCGTTGCGTTTCGTTTTGCGTATCTAATAAACAAAATATATCTGCTCGTTGAACCACAATTTGAACTGAAATTTGATATGAAACACCCACAAATACAAAAAAACAAAAAACCAAAAACACCTTTACACTTCTACTACTACTAATGTAAATCAGACGCCTAAACAACAATCGACTTAAGGCAATACCTGAAAACTTTGTGACAAGTTCAGCGAGTCTTTTGCGATTGTAAGTAATCAACGTAGTATCGAAGTAGCGATATCTATTCACATTCGAACCCTTCAAACTGAACACACTTATTGACAATTATTTCCTTCTCCTCCCCCACCAACTGCCTGCCTGCTGCCTGCTGTCTGCCTGCCTGCTGCTCTCGCTCTCTCTCGGTCTGTCTCTCTCTTTCTCTCTCTGTGTGTGTGAACCTCTGCAGGGATATCTCGCACAATGTCATCACAACGGTGGGTCGCCGGGTCTTCAAGGGTGCACAGTCGTTGCGGAGTCTACAGCTGGACAATAACCAGATCACCTGCATGGACGAGCACGCCTTCAAGGGATTGCTGGAGCTGGAAATACTGTGAGTATATCAACAACATAAAGTACCTTGCCCAACCCCAAGTTGAGCGCCCAAGCCCAAGATGCATTCACTTGATAGTGCAAACATTTAACCTCCCCTCTCTGTTTCTTCTTTTTCTCTCTCTCGTTTGCAGCACGCTGAACAACAACAACTTGACCGCTCTGCCACACAATGCCTTTGGGGGATTGGGAAAATTGCGGGCGCTGAGACTGTCGGACAACCCGTTCGCCTGCGATTGCCATTTGTCCTGGTTGTCGCGTTACCTACGCAGTGCACCTCGGCTGGCTCCCTACACGCGCTGCCAGTCGCCGTCGCAGCTGAAGGGCCAAAACGTGGCGGACCTGCACGACCAGGAGTTCAAATGCTCAGGTATGTATGGGGCACAGTTGCACTGTTGCACTGTTGCACAGTTGCAGTTGCCAAAAGCGGAGAGCGGAAATGTCGTGGGGTTCCACTGTAGTTTCAGCTCCAGCCCGTGATGCCAAATTAATTAGTTTTATATGCCAAGTCGAAGCGAGTCGAAACAAGACAAAGCATTGTAAATCATAAGCAGTCATATGGGCACGCCCCCGCTGTGACGCCCACCACAGCAATAACTACACGAGGCAGGGGAAAGCGAGGAGGAGAGGGGGGAGGGAACGTGGCATCGTGTGTTTGCCAAAACGTTTAACGCCGTCATCGCCATCGCCTGATTGGGATGCAGATGCTCAACCGCTGCGGGCCAAGGTATTTTGGGAAAGCCTCCGCTCCGTTCACCAACAACAACGACAACAACAGCAACAACAACAACAACCACAAAAACGAAACGAGGAAAACGATGATGACGACGACGGCGACGACTTGCAGCTCCGCTTGGCGTTCAATGAAGCGGAAAATGTGCGCCAAACGATGCCATGAAACGAGTTTTTCCTCTGCCCCGTCCCGCCTAGTGATCTCCTCCTCCATGCTCTATGTTTATACTGCTTGTTATGCCCTGTAAGTGCGCCGGGCTTAGCGCTTTTATCATGCACTTTGTCGTCATTAACGTGCACATTAATTTTATTGCCAGCCAGAAGGAATATCGAACAAGTCGTTGGCTTGATTTCGATTTTGATTTCATTTGATTGGGTTTGCCACGATTGAGTGAATGAATGAATGAATGAAGGAATGAATGAATAGGTTTGGGAGTAGGAAGTGCGAATGATTTGAATATTGAACAGAGTATTATGTGTGTAGAATGGATAAAAAATTTTATTTAAGGAATATATGCAGATTCAAATAGAAATTGGAATAAATTGGGTGAAGACAGAGAAAGGAAGATGAAAAGAGTGAGATAAAGATAGAGAGACAGAGAGAAAGAGTATATTAACTGTAGGGTCCAGGAGAGGATAAACAAATAAGATGAAATTAAGTGTAGAGAGAGAGAAATCTAGATAAAGAAATAGAAAATTAGAATTAGATAGAAAGATATTGATAATAATAAAAAAAAAGAGAAATAGAGAGTGAGAGAGATAGGGAGAAATAAAGAGAGAGTTAGAGAGAGATATAAAGAGATAAAGAGAGATATATTGGGGAATAGGGAAAAATATATAAAAAGAGGCCGAGAGAGAAATATAGAAACAGAAAGCGATTCGGGCGAATCAAGTGCGATAAAGAGAGAGAAGATGCTAAGTATGTAGGGTGAGTAAAAAGAAATAGACAGGAATAGGGAGAAAGAGCGTATGTAAAGTGTAGGGTGTGCCGCGTAGGGTATCTAAATGAGGTAAATACACATAGTAAAAGGTAAACCACATTACACATTAGTTCTACCTACTAACAGATAAACCAAACAGGTCTATACAGACAGTGTAGAAAAGAGTATTCAAAATTGTTTGATACTTTCAAGTAAAGGATATTTCCAAGTCGTTATCACTCCGCTTCTTGTTTGGACTTGACTTGTTTGACTTTCGTTTCGTAGTCTACGAAATGCTATGGCATTATGCGGGTAAACATTTATGACCAGCGGCTATTCGGGGCTGGTTGCGAGAGTTGTGGGGACGCAGCCCCATCTCGGCGTGCTGCAGTAGCAGTAATAATTATGTGGTTGCGCCGTGCCGCTGCTGCTGTGGATCAAATCAAAGCCAAGTGGCCAAGTGAATCTGGCTTTGGGATCTGAGCTAATATTGTATATGAGCAGTTTGCATTACACTTGCCACTTACCACTTACCACTTGCCTCTTGCCACTTGCTGCACTTGCAGGTCTCACCGAGCATGCGCCAATGGAATGCGGCGTGGAGAACAGTTGCCCCCATCCCTGTCGCTGTGCCGATGGCATTGTCGATTGCCGTGAGAAGAGTCTGACGAGCGTGCCCGTTACACTGCCGGACGATACAACCGAACTGTAAGTGTTGCCAGATCCCTCAAAATATCATCAGTAGTTTAATTTATTTTCTAACTGTTTCACAGTCGCCTGGAGCAGAACTTCATTACGGAGCTGCCAGCGAAATCCTTTTCGAGCTTCCGACGCTTGCGACGCATCGATCTGTCCAACAACAACATCTCGAGGATTGCACACGATGCGCTAAGTGGCCTCAAGCAGCTAACAACGCTGTAAGTAGACGCGCATTAGCAACAAGTAGCACCCTGTAAAGGTGTTCCTGTATATGTGTGGGTGTCCGTGTGTGTCAGTGTGTGTGTGTGGAGTGGGGGTCTGTCAGTCAGACTGCTGACACTCCTGACAGCCACTGGGACGCGCTGAAGTCGAGCTGAGCTTCGGGTAATCGGCCTATGCTAAGCGTTGGTGGCAGCACCGCAAGGCATCGGATTACCTGAGTGTATGTTTGCCTAGTGTGTGTCAGTGTGTGTGTGTGTGTGTGAGTGTGTCCCTGCTCCTCTTTCCCTACCCACCTGCCTCTCGCCTGCTGCATTGTTGATTGTGTGCCAAACCAGTTGCCGCCCGCAAAGACATCAACAAGAACAAAACCACACAGCGGCAAGGGGCACTGTTTGCGTGCCTTTTTATACCCTGTAGGAGGAGAATAATTAAATAAGGTAGTATCACAACAGGGAAAGCAATTGAAGAAGGTTTAGGAAATACAGAAAGTATCTTCAACTCATTAAAAAACACAGAAATTATCTGCAATTCGTTAATTATAATTGATTCCAATTCAGTACAAAGAATTATTTTATATAAAAAAAATGAAAAGAAAATTTGTTCAAAACCGTAGAAATTTAGTATGTGGATGATATAGAAAGAATCAGCTAGAAATAAAGAGTATAAGAAACTTTTATATGTAAGCTGTCAATGAATAAATTAGGAATATGATTCAATGCTGCACTATTATATATAATATAATATAACTAGTATATGAACAATCAGAATAACCTGCAAAGATATAAAAACTTAAAAAAAACTTACTTTCTGGTTTTCCAACAGCAAAAAATATCTTTTACTTACTTATTTTGCCTTTATTATCCAATCATTATTGGTTTATAATATATTATATGAAAATATAATATGTAATAGATATAGTGGACTGAAGAGTATGTCAAGTCTTTTCTTTATCTTTCTGTTCTTCATGTTCTTAGAGCTTTCACAATCTCTGCAGGGTATTCTGCAGTCATTAATTGCTTATTATTAGAATTTATTTCAACTATAGAGTATGTCCGAATCAGTCAAGTATACTGAACTTAGGTCAACTGAATATCTCGTACTTTTTTATTGAAACTTAATTACAGGATATCTACCCAGTTTACACTCTGCCACTCTCACACTCTCCGTCTCTCTCTCTCCCTCTATTCATGCTCTTTTTGTTGTTGCTCACGTGTTCTTCTTTCTTTTTCTGTTCTATTTTCTCGCTTACAGCGTGTTGTATGGCAATAAAATAAAGGATTTACCCTCGGGCGTGTTCAAAGGACTCAGCTCGCTGCAGCTGCTGCTGCTGAATGCCAACGAGATCTCCTGCATACGCAAGGATGCCTTCCGCGACCTGCACAGCCTCAGCCTGCTCTCGCTGTACGACAACAACATTCAGTCGCTGGCTAATGGCACATTCGACGCCATGAAGAGCATCAAAACAGTGTAAGTACCACGCCCTCATGCCTCCACCCAGTGACAGCCCAAAGTGCACGCCTCCAGGCGAAGTACTTCTGCTTCACCTACTCCCCCTTCTGCTGCTCCTCATCCTCCTCCTGCAACTGCAAGGAGCAGACACTTGGTGTTAAACCTCTGAAGTGCATTTAGTAGTTGCTTTGACTTGCCAGCCCGCGTGCTTTGACATTTGTTAAGCAACAAACAAGCCCCCCCCCCCCCTGGCAAGCACCCAGTCCCCCTTCACTGGCTTGGCCACGCCCCTTTCCCTTGTAATATCGCCTGTGAACCGTAAAGAGGCATTCTACGAACAAAAGACGGGGCGACTTTGGGTAGCACTGAGGTAGCAAGGAGTACGCCTCGAGCATCGATAAATGCGTCGTCTTTAAGTGCTGTGCTGCGGTTCTTAAGATGCCATTGATGGCATAGATGCTATAGATGGGTAGACGGTATAGTATAGTGCTCTACGCTTGAGTGGGTTAAGTATTTTTGTCGGGGTTGTCAAGAGAAAGAACCAAAGTAGTCGCAGTTGATATGCTAAGCAGTAGCGAAGAGCTTTGAGAAGGTTTTTTTGTAAGAGAAACAGGTTCAACGTTTTGTAATAGAAATATCAGATAGAAGAAGAGTTTATAGTTATATATAATTAGTATTAACTTGTATTATACTATACAAAATATATCTATGATATATTTATCATACTGAACTAAACTTAGAAAGGAATTGATTGTTTGCCCAAGAAACTTAATTTTTATAAAACAAAGTTGACATGACAATTAAGAATAAATTTATATAGGATATCTGTATGTGTAGTATATGTTTCATACAGTTTATATATTACACAATATATTTTATACAGTATATATTCCCCTACATTATTCGCCATTCATCATTCAGTTAGAATTTCAAGAACTTAATTACTAAGCAGTTATCGGGCTTGCAATAGACGCAACATTTGGCTGACATTGGCAACTCTGCGCTAGGATTGCCTTTTGTTAATAGTCGCACACCTACAAATACAGCCACAACAACAACAACTGCAACAACAACAATAAGAACAACTACAAAGAGAACTAAAACGAACTACGGAAACGTTGTCGCCGCAGGGCCCGTGCACTTTTAAGACGTCTCAAGCCTTCGTCCAAGAGCCAACAGTTTTGCCTTTCTTCTCGCCCCTGTCCTTCCCCTTTTCTGCCTGCCCTCATGCGGCTCTTCATTCAATGCTACTTTCTTTCTTTCTTTACCATTATATACATTTATATATATATATACATCTGTGTGTGTGTGTTTGTATGCAGACATTTGGCCAAGAATCCTTTCATTTGCGACTGCAATCTGCGCTGGCTGGCCGACTATTTGCACAAAAATCCCATAGAGACAAGTGGAGCACGCTGCGAGTCACCGAAGCGGATGCATCGCCGGCGCATTGAATCGTTGCGCGAGGAGAAATTCAAATGTAAGTACGCCCCCGAGCAACAGCAGCAACAGCAACAACAACAATAGCCGGGGCAAAGCCAGGCAAGACAAGAAAAGATGAAGACGACGACGAAGAATATGTCTTAACTTTGGCCACCCCCTTTACGGCAAACAATCCAACCCTAACCCCAAACTCCTTCTCGCCCATTGCACAGGTTCGTGGGATGAATTGCGCATGAAGCTATCCGGCGAGTGCCGCATGGACTCCGACTGCCCCTCGATGTGCCAGTGCGAGGGCACCACCGTCGACTGTGCGGGCCGTGGACTGAAGGAAATTCCTCGCGACATTCCGTTGCATACCACAGAGCTGTAAGTCGACCGCGTATCCCTATTATTCCTACAAATTATTGTCGTGCTTTGAAAAGCTCTACCGGCTCCCATTGGGCTATAAAATCGGGTAGACAACTATTTAGCAAAAGTTACCAAGTTTTAAATATATGTTCTCCTTCTATATTTAAGTTGAGTTAAGTAAGTTGATTGCTTGGTAGTGGTTGAGTCAAGCTTGTAATTATAAATTAGTTGACTCTGAGAAGGAATTGAAGTAGAGGAGCACAGGTTTATTAAAGGCTTAATATAGGTTATCTATAGGTTTCTTTTAGGCTTCTCATAGGTTAACTATAGATTTACTATTATTATTATAGATTTGCTAGAGGTTTGCTATATGTTTACTTAAGGTTTTCTAAAGGTTGACTATATGTTAACTTTAGGTTAATTTAGGTTTACTATAGGTTTACTTAAGGTCAACTATAGGTTTACTGAAGGCTTACTGTAGGTTTAATTTAGGTTTAATACAGGTTAAATATAAGTTTACTATAGGTTCACTATTGGTATACAATACGTTTACTATGGGTTTATTATAGGTTTAATTAAGTAGCAATACGACTATAGAATCAAAGATAATGTTTTCAATACAATCATAAGTTCTACATCACAACCCTGATTTTAAACTTGTTTATCTTAAATATTAAACTTGGTAGCTCATATCATAAACAAGTTCGTCTTTCAATCTGAGTTTAAGAAGAGTAAAGAAATTACTTTTAAATCTTTTCTTAATTCAAAATCCGTTTCGCAGGTTGCTCAACGACAACGAACTGGGTCGCATCAACTCGGATGGATTGTTCGGTCGCCTGCCGCACTTGGTGAAGCTGGAGCTGAAGCGCAACCAGCTGACTGGCATCGAGCCGAACGCCTTCGAGGGTGCATCCCGCATACAGGATCTGCAGTTGGGCGAGAATAAGATTAAGGAGATTTCGAACAAGATGTTTCTGGGACTGCATCAGCTGAAGACACTGTGAGTATACGAAGGGAATTCCTTGTGAATGAAAAACTTATTTCTTTCTTTCCGTTCGTTCTATCGTTGCAGCAATCTTTACGACAATCAAATTTCATGCGTAATGCCAGGCTCATTCGAGCATCTCAACTCACTGACGTCTTTGTAAGTATACAGAGTAGAGTAGAGGGGGTAGTAGAGAGGTAGGAGGGGAGGAGGGTAGAAGGGCTACCCTACCAGATGCATAGCAATTAAAACTGTGCCAAGTGGCCCGAGCATCGGCGTGCACTTCAATAGATAAATGATTTAGCTTTGGCATTAATTGCCTAGAGTCTGAACCTCTGCCCCCTATATACCCCCCGCAGCCCCGCAGCCCTCGCATCGCTTCACGTGCTCGTCTTTCCCCCCGTCCCGTGGCCATAAAATGAGGTTAATGGTTTTGATTGTTCTCTAGTTGAACTTCAGCTGATTGCCTGCGTTTCACATCAAAACAGAAGCTGCTGCTGCTGCTGATGCTGTTGATGCTGCTAACAAATCAGTTTTTCTTCTTCTGCCACTGCTGCTGCTGCTGCTGCTACGTTGCATGCCACTAGGCAACAACAACAACAGGAGAAGCCCAACTATTGTATATAATTCAATTGAACTCCAATTTATAGCAGAGCTGCCTACGATAAGAGCTCACTCGCTGGGATACCAGCTACATGTGTGTGCCTGCTTATGTCTGTGTGTGTGTGTGTGTGTGTGTGTGTGTTGTTGTTGCTCTTGTTGTTGTTGTGCCCGCCTGTTGTAAATCAACCCTCAACAACAGACACACTTGCGAGTGTGCACTGCCTTCGATGATTTAATTAATTAAAATTGAGTTCAATAAAGAGCACACAGAGAGTGTAAAGCATACAGTCGAGTCTGCCTAAGTTAAACGCTTCGAAAATTTCGGGCTCATCAATTGGGATTTATATGCAAAAGCATTTAAAGTCAATTTACGCAATTTGTTGTGCGCCATATAAATCTCTATAAATACTTTGGTAATGTAAAATCTTGAAAGAAAAGAGTTTTTTTCTGGAAAGTTTACATTCTTTTGCAATAAGTTAAAGTGAGACGCACTGATTGACTCGAATTCAATATAATGAGCATTATATATATACATATTTATACTACTATTTATATTTATACTTTACATATTTTGCTAGATCATTTATTTAAAATCTCTCAAATCTAAGCTCTCACCGTTGAAATGATTTCTTATTAGTTGGTTTGTCTTGGAAAAGAAACATAGAAGTTATTAAATAAATAAAATCTTTAGGGGTACAGATTTCACAATCGCTCCCCGCGAAGTATGCAATACAAATTTCAACTGTAGTTTTCATGCTTGTTTGAAGCAGCTCTACTTAGCCTGCCTCGACTGTAGCCATTATTACACCTACTGCGCCGTGTGTTTCAGTTGCCACATCTAAAATTATTGTAAAATTCATTTAACTAGCTAATAAATAGCTTCAATGAAAGTCATTAAGTGCTGTGCACCGCACGACGCCCACGCACTCCATCACGCTGCAGGTGTAGAGGGCGGACAAGGTGGCAGAAGTGTTAGTTACTTGCCTGTGGCTCGCACACACATAGACACACACACATATATATACTTAGAGGGAGAATGCCAACGTTGATAGCATGACAAAGCAGCATTGCTTATTAAATTAGTCTGGACTTGGTGTGTAGCGCCTGGAATTGCCAATGTAATTTGCGATCCATTGTTTCACTCGGGCGCATAATTAAAGGCAAAGGACGAGGAAGAAAGGGATACAAATGGCAGTCCTGGGCCCTTTTTAGCCAAGTGAAACATATGCTCGCAACAATTTGCATGCCAAGAGTGCAAAATGGCAAATAATTAATGTGCCCATCAACTGGAGCTGATCACCACGCAGCAGCTCCAATCAAAAGCACCGCAAAAGCACTTAAATATTAAGTGTATCTCATAAATTTATAGTTGCCTCAAAGTCAGCATCTACTTTGACGAGTTGAAAAGAAACCTATTCAATTTACGGCATGTGGTTACTTGTATTACTTCTGTGTTTATAATGAGATTGTTAGGAAATTTGGAAGATAGTTTCTTATCATATAAAGCGTAGTGTATGCAGAAGTATAAGGTTCTATCTTAAGTTCTTCACATATTAATCAAAAGATACTTGGATATCTCCTGAGTTTAATAACCGATTGTTGTGAAGTTTGGTAAATAGGTTCCTGTCACATAAAGCTCATGGTATGCAAGAGTAAAAAGTTCTATCTTAAGTTCTTGACATGTTAATTAAAATTTACTATCATATCTTCAAAGTTTATTAACCTTTTGCTATAAAATTTGGAAGATAGTTTCTTATCATATAAAGCTAAGTGTATGCTGAAGTAAAAAGTTCTATCTTTAGTACTTCGCAGTTCAAAACAAAGTTAGTTGCAGAACTCCCGTGTTTATAATGCGATTGTTATGAAATTTGAAAGATAGGTTCCTATTATATAAAGCTAAGTGCATGCAGGAGTATAAAGTTGTATCTTTAGTTCTTCGCATTTACATCGAAATTTATTCACATACCTTCAAAGTTTATTAACCGATTGTTCTGAAATTTGGAAGATAGCTTCCTATTACATAGATCTAAGTGCATGCAGGAGTATTAAGTTATATCTTAGTTTCTCCCCTTATTAATCGAAGAAAAAGATTAAACTCTCAAGATACAAGACACTGATTGTGGTTACCTACATTTTTCAATTTTCAACTCATCTTTATCTACCTAGAGTGTATTAGAATCTGCACACGAAATTTGTGCACTCTACCTTTTATAATAACCGAGCTATAAGCGTTCATACAGACAGTAAAGGTTAAAAAAATCTTGTTGCACTTTAAACTTCAACAAGCTTTTACAGGGGATAAGGGGAAGGGCTGCGGCTAATCGTGAAAACAGCTCGCGTATGCTGGCAACTAATTGAAATACAATCTAATCCTTGGAACATTTGTGTATGTCCGTTCTTGGTCGTTTTGCAGGAATCTCGCATCGAATCCATTCAATTGCAATTGTCATTTGGCCTGGTTTGCCGAATGGCTGCGCAAAAAATCGTTGAACGGCGGCGCAGCACGTTGCGCTGCCCCGGCAAAGGTACGTGACGTGCAAATCAAGGATCTGCCGCACAACGAGTTCAAATGCAGCAGCGACAACAACGAGGGATGCCTGGGCGATGGCTACTGTCCGCCGGCGTGCACTTGCACCGGCACCGTGGTGCGTTGTTCGCGCAATCAGTTGAAGGAAATACCGCGTGGCATTCCGGCCGAGACATCTGAACTGTATCTGGAGTCCAATGAGATTGAGCAGATACACTATGAGCGCATTCGACATCTACGTGCGCTGACCAGACTGTGAGTACAGTGCAGCACTTACAACTTGCCACATTCTCTAATTGTTTCCCCTCTCTCTCTCTCTCTCTTTCTCTCTTTCTTTGCAGCGATCTGAGCAACAACCAAATCACCATACTGTCCAATTACACCTTCGCCAATCTGACCAAGCTGTCCACACTGTAAGTACCACGCGCGCACTTCTAATGACTTTTTAATTGCCACAGCCGAAACGAATCGAATCTCAATTCGCATTCAACTTCCTATTCGAACTCGAATTCGACTCCCAAGAGGGCTTGACACAATTTTGTTGTTGCTGTTGCAGTTGCAGTTGCAATTTTTACGGCTGTGTGGCCACCCTTGGCCTGGGCTCAACTCGACTTGACTTGACTGGGCACGAAATTCATGCGAGACGCTTAGTCGTGACTCGTGCTTAAGCATTAGTTGTCGCCTTCCCTACCCCCCCTTCCTCTTTCTTCCCCTCTTGAGCCTTGCTCTGGCTCTGTATGTGCGCTATCCACAATCGAAATTGTGCCATTTAGCATACCCTGCAAGTGGCGATTACTTAGCCAAGGAGTATAGCTGGCATTGCATTGGCAAGGGCCGTATCAACAGTCTTTTGGGCCCTTGGGGAGGGCCCAACTGTTATTTCTTTTTTTCTTCCTTTTAAAAAGGTTTTAAAAATAGATTAGTTTATTATACTCGTATTTAATTTAATTTAAAAGTAAAAACTATTGATAATCCTAATTGCTTGTGGATTTCCAATTACATCGACTCTTCTCTCAATTTTATATTGCCAAAATCAACAGTAGAATTTGAATCGGGCTCTCCAATTCTCGATTGATTTATTCAATTATTCTTTCTCATTGTAGTTGGCAATCATTATATTTTATATACACTACCCGTAGGATAAAGAGATATATAACATGCTAAAGGAGACGTGCCAGACCCCACAAAGTACATATTCATATTATATATTCATATTCAGTATCAATTGCAGTCAATACCTCCGTGTCCGTCTGTTTGAATGTGGAGATCTCATAAATTTTAGAAACTAAAGACACTAAATTTAACATGTAGCTTACTCTATACAAGAACTTTAACTATTTGTTACATTTTTATCCGGCCCCAAGCAACTGGAGGCCCTTGTGCATATCACACCCTGCACTCAAACTCACTATGTCCCTGGTCTAGCCATCAGTCTGTTATATGACTGTCTCGTGCCTGGCATTTCTTAGTTAGACAAGCAATCTGCCATATTTATGCCTTAGCTCATTTACAGGGTATGCCTGCAGTCAGTCAAGTGACTGTTTCAAGTGTTGCATTTCTTTTTGCTTTGCTGTCTGTTAAACGTTTCGCAATTACTTTCATTTCTTCATCATCAGCAGCATTGAGTGACTGTGTGTCTGTGTGCCTAAACGTTTCTCTCTCTCTCTGCCTCTTCCACAGCATCATCTCGTTCAACAAGCTGCAGTGCCTGCAACGTCATGCGTTGTCGGGATTGAACAATCTGCGCGTGCTCTCGCTGCACGGCAACCGCATCTCGATGCTACCGGAAGGGTCCTTCGAGGATCTCAAGTCGTTGACACACATGTGAGTAGCACTAGTAACCAACTAACGCCCTCTTGAATGACCTGCTGACGCCTGTCATCTTCTCATCTTCCAGTGCACTTGGCAGCAATCCTCTGTACTGTGACTGCTCGTTGAAATGGTTCTCGGACTGGATCAAGCTGGACTATGTGGAGCCGGGCATTGCACGCTGTGCGGAGCCGGAGAACATGAAGGATAAGCTGATCTTGTCGACTCCCTCGTCGAACTTCTCTTGCCGCGGGCGGGTGCGCAACGAGATCCTGGCCAAGTGCAACGCCTGCTACGAGCAGCCGTGCCAGAACAAGGCACAGTGCCTGGCACTGCCACAGCGCGAGTATCAATGCCTCTGCCAGCCCGGCTACCATGGCAAGCACTGCGAGTACATGATCGATGCCTGCTATGGCAATCCGTGCCGCAACAATGCCACCTGCACGGTGCTCGAGGAGGGTCGCTTCAGCTGCCAGTGTGCGCCGGGCTACACGGGCGCCCGCTGTGAGACGAACATCGATGATTGCCTGGGCGAGGATATACGCTGCCAGAACAATGCCACCTGCATCGATGGTGTGCAGTCGTATCGCTGCGAGTGCCAGCCTGGCTTCACGGGCGAATGGTGCGACACGAAGATACAGTTCTGCAGTCAGGAGTTTAATCCCTGCGCCAACGGGGCCAAGTGTCTGGATCACTTCACGCACTACAGCTGCGACTGCATGGCCGGCTTCCATGGCATCAACTGCACGGACAACATCGATGATTGCCAGAATCATATGTGCCAGAACGGAGGCAGCTGTGTGGATGGCATCAACGATTACTTCTGCAAGTGCCCCGATGACTTTACGGGCAAGTACTGCGAGGGTCACAACATGATCTCCATGATGTATCCACAGACATCGCCGTGCCAGAATCATGAGTGCAAACATGGTGTATGCTTCCAACCGAATGCCGCCGGCTCGGACTATCTGTGCAAGTGTCATCCGGGCTACACGGGCAAGTGGTGCGAGTATTTGACCAGCATCAGTTTTGTCCACAACAATTCGTTTGTGGAACTGGAACCATTGCGCACGCGGCCCGAGGCAAATGTAACGATTGTCTTCAGCAGTGCCGAACAGAATGGCATCCTTATGTACGATGGCCAGGATGCACATCTGGCTGTGGAACTGTTCAATGGACGCATTCGTGTCAGCTACGACGTGGGCAATTACCCAGTGTCCACCATGTATAGCTTCGAGATGGTTGCCGACGGCAAGTATCACGCTGTCGAGTTGTTGGCCATCAAGAAGAACTTTACGCTGCGTGTGGATCGTGGCCTGGCACGCTCCATCATCAATGAGGGATCGAATGATTATCTCAAGCTCACAACACCCATGTTCCTGGGCGGTCTGCCCGTGGAGCCAGCACAACAGGCCTACAAGAATTGGCAAATACGCAATCTGACCAGTTTCAAGGGTTGCATGAAGGAAGTGTGGATCAATCACAAGTTGGTGGACTTTGGCAATGCGCAGCGACAGCAAAAGATAACGCCGGGCTGCGCATTGCTCGAGGGTGAGCCCAGTGAGGGTGAGGAGGATGATGAGCAGGACTTCATGGATGAAACACCGCACATTAAGGAGGTAGGCGAAGTGTATAAGATATATGTATGAATTGTATGGCAACTTATTCGTTCTTCTTCTTTAGGAACCCGTGGATCCTTGCGCGGAGCACAAATGCCGCCGTGGCAGTCGCTGTGTGGCCAATGCCAACTCTAGGGATGGCTATCAGTGCAAGTGCAGGCACGGACAGCGCGGACGTTACTGCGATCAAGGTGAGGGCAGCTCAGAGCCCCCAACAATCACCGGTACATATTGCGCTCTCTTTCTAACACTCATTTTGGCACACATCCAAGCGGGCGCAACTCAACTCAGCTCTCTCTAACAACTTTGGAGTAGAACGGGAGAGGCAGAAGGGCCTTGAGAGAAGAGCGTGCAGGAAGGTAGCAGTGAGAGAGATGGGGTATACATATGTAGAAAGGGAATATAGATAGGGTTTTTGTGGATAGGGTATATGTATATAGAGTTTATATATATAGGGTATATGGATAGGGTATATATAGATAGGTATATACATAGATAGCTTATGTTATATTGAAAGGATTTATATTCACATTTCTGCATTGGCACCTTAACAAAGGAGTTGAGGGAAATATGTAAGTTAAGGCATAGAAAAGTTCCTTGCAATGCCAAAGAAGGTTAATACTTAAAGGGATAGGGTATAAAGGCTTTATATAGAAAGGGTATATATAGGGAATATATGTGTATATATATTTACTTACTAATCAACATCTTGATGTAAATAAGTTGTTCCTTTTAATGTAAGTTTGTCAGGAGTAGGAGAAGAAGCCAACTAAATTCATGCAAGTAACATATAAAGCAGGAGAAAAGATATAGAAATAATTAAAAGATATTAATCAGTTAATGAAATATTTAAAACTCAGCCTAGATACAGATATAAAGCTCAGTGCCTAAGTTGATGTTTAAACATGATATTCTCTTTGAATTCTTCTGCTTTCCAGTAGAGTTTCATTATCTTGGCAGAGTCATTCTTAAACTATAGTTAATTTGATGAATTCCTATAATGCGTATAGCTTCTAACTTTAAGCTGGCTATTCGCAAGCCTCTTAACAATGTTGTACATTATAAAGTTAATGCTAGCTTAGTGTGTGGCGAGTTTATCAGTTGTAGTTCAGTTAAAGTTGTTCGGTTTATTAGAAGCCTCCTTCACAATTTGCCTGCAAATTTTTTCCTTTATATTCGTACATTGTGCTGCCTCAGTGGAGCAACTTTCTTGCCCCTACCTGCTTGGATACCTGCTGCATAACTTCATTTGCTTTCTCACACACACAACACACACACACACGCACACATATATCTTCATCAGTGTGTGTGTGCGTATCTGTAATCTCATTAGCCAACCCTTGCCCGGCTTGGTGGCCCTGTCAAAGGTGGCTTTTCACTAATTGCATTTTCACATCATATTTTATTGCAGCCGCCGCGACGTGTCGCAAGGAGCAGGTGCGCGAGTATTACACAGAGAACGACTGTCGCTCGCGGCAGCCTCTGAAGTACGCCAAGTGCGTGGGCGGCTGTGGCAACCAGTGCTGCGCCGCGAAGATAGTGCGAAGGCGCAAGGTGAGTAATTAATATGTATATACCATAAACAATATACGAATATATACTATATGTGTGTCAGCATTGCTATAATATGATTAACTGGATATGAGTACTAAGCGAAGGGATAGGGTAGCTATGGCATATATAAAAAGAGTTTAGAACAGACTGGGAGACAGGCAGACGGGGAGATAGACAAACAGACAGGAAAACTGAAAGATTCACAGATTGAGACACATATAGAGACGGTCAAATAGATAGGCAGACAGACAGGCAGACTTATTGAGAGAGACAAACAGATAGGGAGACAGACAGAAAGGTAAATAGAGAGACAAAGAGAGAGACAGACAGACAGATAAAGAGACCGAAAGATACAGACAGAAAGACAGACAGTTAGAGAGACAAAATGGAAGAAAAACAGACATATAGGGATAAAGTCAGACAAACAGACAGGCAGAATTAAAGAGACAAAGGTTGAGACACACATTGAGACAGTCAGACAGATAGGGAGACAGACAAACAGAGATAGAGACAGGCAGATGGACTCACTATGAGAGAAAGAGAGACAAACAGACAAGAAAATAGACAGACAGCAAAATAGGAAGACAGACATACAGAGACACACAGATAGAGCAGACAAAGAGATGCAGACAGACAAACAGACAGAGAGAAACAGACAGGTATAGAGACTAACAGAGAGACAGACAGGCAGACAGACAGAGAGAGACAGACGGGCAGACAGGCAGAGGGAAGCAAAGAGATAGACAGACAGATTCGGAGACAGATGGACTGAGAGAAACAGACAGATCGGACAGAGAGACAAAGATATAGAGCCCGACAGACAGATGAACAGGCAGAGACACATGCAGACATACAACATCTTGTACTTGACCTATGTATGACATATAATCAAAGAACGCTACCTTATGGCAACGTAGTTGATGTGCCACACATACCTTACAAAAAGATATATTATACAACGATCTTTGAAGAAACTATCCTTTGATGTACTAGGTAAACAAGTAAAAAAGGTCTGGGAATCAGCTTCCCTATTTTAAATTTAATTATTCCCCTAAAAAAGGTTTCAAATGTTTCTTGAGAATTTAGAAACTTATGTGTTCTTAGTTTAAGTTAGATATTTAAAACACAGATATGACATTGAATCATCATAAGATCTTCGGCATGCCGAGAACAATCTCACTTATTTGCTTTCTTACTTATCAATCACTCCGTCTCTTTGCAGGTGCGCATGGTGTGCAGCAACAACCGCAAGTACATCAAGAACTTGGATATTGTGCGCAAGTGTGGATGCACCAAGAAATGCTACTGACTGAAAGATGCGACTACCCAATTGCTTACAGCAAGCAATGTCAGCTTAGATGTTAGCCTAGGAACACAATTAAACTTAACAGATAATACGAATAACCATAATAATAACCATAATAATAACTATAATAATAACTATAATAATAACTATAATAATAACTATAATAATGATAATAATACTAGTAGCAGTAATAGTAGCAGTAGCAGTAGCCATAACTTTAGTCTTAAGCCGCAAAGCAGTAGGTTAAATAGTACGGGACAGATGGAGGATGAGGGGCAGATAGAGGCGGGACAAGTTGAGGGAAAGAAGAATGAGGAGGACGAGGAGGATGGGGACTATGCAATGGAAGACATAGAAACAGATACAGAGCGCATGCAAGCGGATCTCTACGATGATGATGATGACGAAGATGACGAGGACGATGATGGCCTCGACGATGAAGAGACGAGCTTATTTGCAGACGATGAGGACGCTGACGATGATGATGAGGAGCCCGAGCAGCTGCCCGATCCCAAGGGATTGGTATCGCCGGCAGCTGAAGAGGAAGAAGATATGGGCTACGATGAGGACGACGAGCGTCTGGCACTGGAAAGACCGCGCACAACGCGTCCTCGCGCCGACGAGGAGCACTTTGTGAACGAGGAAGGCAGTGGTGCAGGTCTGGGCAACTCGGGGCGCTTCAAGCCCAGCAATAGCTATAGACTCAGTCAGCTGGAGAACATACGAAAGAAGCTGCTCGAGCAGGAGCAGGCAGCAGGTGGAGCAGGTGGCGGAGTGGGAGCATCTGTGGCTGTTGCCGTGCCGAGCACTGCGATTGATCTGCGCGAGAGTAGCGGCCATTTTGCTAACGATGATGAGGATGGCGAGGACAACGATGACGGTGTCGATGATGAATACGCTGACAATGGCGGTGGCAATGCTGGCGCTGGCTTCTTTGGCTCGCAACGTGCCTCCAATGGCGGTGCAAGTGGTTCATCCAATCATTATTTCCGCAAGAATAGCAATGATGCCATTAAGATTATATCCACGCCCCTGGGCAAGGTGGGTATTGTGTATCAGCAGACGCCCACGGACAGTGATCTAAGCGGACAGCAGCAGCAGCATCAGCAGAAGCAACAGCTGGAGCAGCAGGCGCAGCAGAAGCCAGCGACACAGTTCACCGATTTCGATGCCTTGTCACCGGATCCGGAGAGCAGTCATCGTTTTCCATCGCCACATCCGAAAATAACGCCTGTACTAACACCCGATGGCAAGGTGGCGCTGCTTTATCGCGGTGATTCGGAGAGTTCGAAGTACGAGCCCATTCGCAATCTGACGCACAAGTTCACAAAGCCCTCGGCGGCCGTGGAGGATAGCTCCGCGGCGGATGATGATGATTCGTCCGATGATTCGGTCTATACCGATGGTGAGGATGAGAGTGCGGGTGATAAGCCAGCAAGTGCAACAGCTGCCGCAACGCCCAAGCCTCCATTGCAGCCTGAAATTGTGGAACCTCCAGCAAATGCACCGAACGGCGGTGGTGGCTCGTTTATCATACGACCCACTTCGGACTCGCTGCTGCCCATGATCAATCGGCCATTGTCCGAGGTGCTGGGCATCAAGAAGAATCAATTCCAAGAGACACGCGTACGCGAGCAACTTGGAGGTGGCAGCTTGGGAGTCACTGAGGCAACGCCACGTTCACTGCTCGCACAGCCGGCAGCACCACAGCCCGAGTCGGAAACGAAGCCTAAACACTTCCTGACCAAGGTCAATCTGGCCGAGTATCCCACGTCCAAGCAGCGTGACTTTGATTTCAGTCGCGACAACACGATGTTGGATGAGCGATCACGTGTGCGTGAGCTGGAGCAGCAGCGTGAACGTGAGCGAGAGCACAACGAGGCCACTAGCAAGGGCAGTGGAGGCGGCGGCACCGAGGCGCACACCATAGCCAACGAGCAGTTGCTGTCCAAGACGGAGGTCATTAATCTGGCCATCATTCCGCAATTCGATGAGGATCTAGAGCGTTTGCAGCGTATGCACGAGAGCAGTGGCATCGGCACACGGCGTCACCATCGTGCCCGGCATCGACACAAGCAGACGGAGGAGGAACTGTCGGGCATACATTGCGTCATGCAGGTCATGATGGGCATTGCCGCGGTCTCCACCGTCTTCGGCATGCTGGGAACGTTCTTCAAGCAACGCATTCTGGATCAGTTGCGTCTCATGCACTGGTAGTACAACAAAGGGTATTCGATGAGCATCGAATACCTTGCCGTATCCCAAATCCTATACCCTTTCACATAAGCAAGCAGTCTGGTCAGCTTCATCATCGTCATCATCATCATCATGATCTGCCAGAGACTTCTACTATGTTACTACTACTACAACTACAGCTCCTACTAGGACAGCGAGGCAACACTTCTCCACTTACTACTACTACTACCACTACTGCTCACATACATACACATATAGATACATACATATATCGTACTCATACTCGTACCATATGCCATACTTCTATGTATACTCAGATACTATGCTATATACTCCTTCCCATAAGTAGAGCGGGATAACTCAATGATATATGGGAAATCAAGCGGAGAGAGAGTGTTCCGACTCTACTTTCTATATATACACTTACATATACTACATATGCATACATACTACGTATTTATCTATCTTTTATGTATCAAGGAGCGGCCTTGCTTTGCTTTCCCCCACTTTCTAGTATTCTTCCGCTTCTTCTACATATATATTATATTATATATATATAACACTATATATGCATAAATATATACTTACTAGCAAGCTACCCAGGCGATGTACATATAACAGCACATTATAACTGAACCATACTTGTATGTACTATATATGAATGCAACTGTAGCCCCTGCCAAGTAAAAGAATTAATCATTTTCCCATTTCTCCCCCTGACTCGTTTCAAAAAAGAGTTCTCCAGCCTTCTTTTGATATGTTTCCAATTTCTCACTTATTCTCAACATCATAACAAGCTTTAAGCAAGTCATTGCATGTGCCACGCCCATTCCGCATGTCATCTCCCCCCTCCAAACCCCAAAGAAAAGTAAATTAGTGAAGAACATTCCCCATCTGCGCCCCCGTCAAAGTGAATTGAACGTCGAAAGTTTCCTTTTGTAGATAGAAAACAGTTGTTTAAAGTATAAAACGATAACGATAAACAATAACGATAACACTGACAACAACAACAAGCAAAAACAACAACAAGAAAAAGAACAAGAACAAAAGCCGCACACACAACTTGTAACGGTCGTTTTAAACGCGCCGTGACTCTCAAAGAAACGAGTATAAGATAATAGTATAAGAGTGCATAACGAGATTCGTTGAAGTTAGAAGAAAAAGTTGCTCAAGTGAACGAAACCGAACGAACGAACACGTCGAACAACCACAGCTTAACGAATTTTCAACAATTGTTGCAAAGTGTTTTTCCTAGAATTAGCCTATGAATAAACTATATATTAATGTATAATCGAATAATAAGAATAATAGAAACGGTAACTAAACTAAATGTGTGCTAAAACGTAACTAACATTTAACAAACGAAACTAAACATCCTATAAACAAATCGGATAACAAACATCTAAGCTGGGTAGTCGCATGTAAATCTCTAACAATTAACAACAATTATCAACCTAAGGTAGACCTAATTATTAATACAAAAAACAAAAAAGAAAAAATACAATGAAAACAAAATGCATTTACCTTAACCTATAAATAAATATATACATATTATAATAATTTATACTAATCTATTATATATATATACTATATATGTATGCTGTATGTATGTATAACTCTATATGTAAAATGTTTTTGACTATTTTTCACTATTTATATATATGCTACATATAGTATATACCATATATACTATATACGATAAACTCGTCTGCATTTTTTAGTTGTGTCTTTATATACATATTATATATTATATTTTTATTAATGTATAACTATTCGCACTAATTATATGCATATTATTGTATATGTATAACCAATTGAAAATATAATGTGTAATAGCTGTTGCTAAAACGTTACAACATTCGTTTTATTTATTTCCGGGGATTCAAAGAACAGTTTTATATTGTGGATTATCATATATTTTTATTTTAACTGAATACACATATAGTTTGCTTTTCAAACAGGAAAGTTAAACACGAACAAACAGGATTAGCGATAGGTCATGAAAGAAGAGCTGTGAACGGAAGAAAGAGTTCATTAGAAGAGTTCAAATTATAAGAGACCGTATAAGAGTATTTCACTTACCCGCCGAAGGTGGACTTCTGGTTATTGGCGTTGTTTGTCTGAGCTAAGTTGCCGAATGAGAGGCCCGTGTCGGTGCCGCCCAACTGTTCAAATATGTTGCCCTCAGGTGCCTTCGGTGCTGCACCAAAGGCGGGAGGGGAGACTACGCCAGATGCGTTGCCAAAGCTTCCAAAGCCCTTGGGACTGCCAAAGGTGGGCGCACCTCCGAATGTGGGACTTGCACCGAAGGCGGGGCTGCCTCCAAAGACTGGCTTGGCACCAAAACCACCAGCCGGAGACTGCTGCGTTTGTTGTTGCGGTGATCCAAAGCCAGAGAGTGCCACTGAAGCGCCGCTGCTCTGGGCAAAGCCACCGAAGCTACCAGGAGTGGCAGTTGTTTGAGAAAACGAGCCAAAGCCACCGGAGCTGCTGCCACCGCCAAAGATGGAGCCACCAGAAGCAGCTGGCGAAGAAGCTGCGGTGGCCGAGCCACCAAACACAGAACCGCCGCCAAAGCCAGTTGCCTGAGGCTGCGTAGCCGCAGCAGCATTACCAAAAATATTGCCACCGCTGGCGGATGCACCAGACGCACCACCACCAAAGACACTTTGTCCGAAGATGGAACCAGTAGATGCTGTAGCTGGGGAGCTCTGGGCGCTGTTGCTGCCGCCAAAAATAGAACTGCCGCCAAACGGTGACGAAGTGCCGCTGCTAGCACCGCCGAAAATGGATCCACCCGAAGCTGCAGATGAAGCAGTTGCAGGCGCTGGTGAACCAAAACCACTGGGCTTAACAGCTGTTGCTGCTTGTCCAAAGATGTTGCCACCCGAACTGGCAGCTGTGGCGGCTGTTGCAGGTGCTCCAACAGTTGCTGGATTGCCGCCAAATGGTGAGGCAGCTGCTGAGGCAAACAATCCAGTTGGTGGTGCTGTAGCACTAACTGCGGGAGCAGCTCCAAACACACTCGCCTCTGGCTTGGGTACATTGCCAAATATATTTGCAGTGGGCGTGGCAGCTGTCTGAAAAGGGCTGCCAGCTGCTGTGGCAGTTCCAAATACGTTGGCGCCGCCAAAAATTGAAGTGGGTGCACTGCTTGTGGTGCTGCTGGCGGTGGTGCCAATTGTGCTCAGACTATTGAAAGCATTGGAGAAATTGAAACTGCTGCCAGGTGTGCTGACTGGTGCTGCAGTGGACGCAGTCGGAGTCGAAGCAACAGTTGCTGCTGCTGTCGATGCGGGTGTTGCTGCTGCAGGCTTTGTTGCGGCTGCAAATGTTGCTGCTGCGGTTGTTGGTACTGAAAGTGGCGCAGCTGCTGTTGCTGGAGTTGCTGCTGTAGCTGGAGTTGGTGCTGTGTTGGATGCTGTTGTTGTAGCCGCTGTTGTTGCCGCTGTTGTTGCTGCAGTTGTTGTAGTTGTTGGTGCCGATGTTGTTGCTGTGGCCGTTGCAGTGCTTGCTGCCACTCCGCCAAAGAGACTTTTGCCGACATCACCACCGAATGAAAAGCTGCCCGTTGAAGCACCAATTGCCCCTCCTCCGAAGCCACTAAATATGTTAGCTGCTGGAGCTGAGGAAGATCACAAGCATGAGAACAGATTACAATAGAATGATGAAATGTGCTTGATTACCTGTGGCTGTATCCCTGGCTTGGGGCTTGCAGATGTTGACAGAGGCAAAGGGACTCTCAATGGGCTCCGCAGTGATGGCCGCATTAGAAGGAGTAGGAGAAGGCTTAGCCGTGGTTGCAGTAGCAGCAGGAGTAGACAGAGCAGGCGTAGCAGTAGAAGAGGAAGCAGATATGAAGCTGGCACTGCTTGTGGTTGCTGGTTTAAAGTTGCTGGCCATGCTGTTTGGCGACGGAGAGGCTGAGCTGGGTTCGATC
This sequence comes from Zaprionus africanus, assembly GCA_018151435.1. NCBI lineage: Eukaryota > Metazoa > Arthropoda > Insecta > Diptera > Drosophilidae > Zaprionus > Zaprionus africanus. Next base: position 12,244,615 of record JAECXB010000118.1, read on the forward strand.
TTAATTACACTGCTGCCAGAGCTGCTATTAGAGCCTCCGCTGCTGGTGACGTTGTTTACTGTCTCCTGGTTGCCCTTGGGCGCAGTTGTTGTTGCTGCTGCTGCTCCAACAGCTGTGGGAGTTTTGGGAGAAGCAGCATTGCCCAAGGAGCTGCCGAAGCCACCAAAGCCAAATGGAGTGCTGCTGCCACCAATAGGTGTGCCTGCATTGGTATTGAAGTTGGCGAAGCTAAACGCCTTGGAAACTGGTTCCACCTTGGAGCTGGTGGAAGTGCTGTTGGCTATGATGGAGCTGCTGCTGCTGCTGCTGATGCTAGTTGCTGATGTTGTTGATTTAACAGAGTCCAATGCTAAAGGAACATCCTTTTTGGGCTGCTCTTGTGCTGCTTTTGCAGCTGTGCCGAAGCCAGCAAATATATTGGAAGTAGCTGTTGCTCCTCCTGCTGCTCCAGCTGCCTTGGCAAAGCTGAAGGTAGAAGTGCCACCAAAGAAGGATGTGGCAGGCTTCGCTGCAGTCTCGCTGGCTCCTATGGCTGGACTAATTGTGGCTGTGGTTACAGTGCTCGCCGTAGTCTTTACGAACGGGCTACTCTGGCTAAAGTTGAAGGATGTGGGCGTGGCTGGTGTAATCAAGCTGGATACCTCACTTGTTGCTGCCAGCGGCTTGGATGCAGTTGGTTTGGGCAATGCAGGTACCTCAGCCAATGCTGGCTTGGCCACTGCAGCTGCTGCCGCCTGTGTCGACTTATGGGCCACGGCTGGCTTAGCTGCTGCTGCTGCTGCCGCTGCCGTGGCCGCTGCAGCTGACTTCTTCTTCAGGTCCGCCTTGAGTTTTGTCTCCAGTATAACCTCAGACTTAAGGCCCACACGATCGGGTCGCTGGGGACTGATCACGTGTATCTTATGCTGATTCAGTAGCTGACGTATGCTCCGGAGCTTCTGTTGTGAGAGCTTAGCGCGATTCGCCTCAACACTCTGATTGACGGTCAACGAGAGAATGGAATCCGCTAGAGAGTCCACACTAGATGGGAATAAATGTATGATTAACTGAAGGCAGACATGGCAGGGGATTACTTACGCCTCATTGGTGCGTTGACGATTGTTCTCCTGGTTAAGCAGTGCTGCCTGGAGCAGTCCACGCTCCTTCAGCTTTGCCTTGATGTTTGTCTGCGTGATGCGCTGATCTGAGGCGAGATTCTGCAGACGCGTCAAGCGCTGATAGATGCCCTCCAGACAGGGCATGTGCATCTTGGCCTTCGAGTTGCGTCGCAGCATATCCTGATACTGTTCCCACTGTGTGTCAATGTGCTGCTGCGCCAGCTGCATCTGTGCCTCGTTGGCTGCCAGATAACTCTGCAGACGCGTCAGCAGACGTCGACCAGCGGCATCGAAGCTCGTCGAGCTCATCAGGCGAGTTATGCTGTAGGCAAAGACAAGGATTAGAATGTTTCCCTTGAAGAAACAGACTGTAGTACGTACTCTGGGTTTTTGTAGACCTCCAGCTTGGCTCGACACTCGGCCATCATGGTGTAGGCCTCGCTCAACGAATGACGCAGGCTCTGAACGTCCAGTTCGAAGTCCACATCGTTGGCCTGATCGTTTAGCTCCTGTAGATCATCCAGACGCTTGGCATAGAACTTTATAGAGTTGGGTGATTCAATCTGCAAGGAAAGATATCAATAGATGTCTGGGAATCAACTTGTTGAGCAGCTCTAATCACCTGGGAAAGCAGCGCATTGGTTTGTTTCTTCTGCTGCTCGATCTGTTCACTGAATGCACTGATCTGCACGTTCATGATCTCCCCAATAACATCGTCCACTTCGCGTGCACTGAACTCTGCGCTCTTGCCCGCTGGAGGCTGCGAGGCAGCTGCCTGAGATGGCGTGGCAGCAACTGGGGTAAAGGTAGGCGGCACAGTGTAGAGCGGTTTGTTGCTGTTATTGTTGCCTGTCTTAGCTGGGGCAGCAACAGACACGGCCGCAAAGCCAGTTGCTGCAGGAATTCCTCCTCCTGTAGTTGCAACAGTTGGCTCAGGTTTATTTACTGCCACATTGGCAAAGCTAGAAGTTGGCAAGGAAAATGTAGGAACAGCTGCTGCCGGGGCAGAGCTCGCACCAAAGCCGCCAAATCCTGTTGTTGGCAGGCTGGAAACAGGCTTGGCTGGCGCTGCTCCAAAGTTGAGTGCAGTGCTGGAAGGCGCTGCAAATGAAGGCGGTGCCTTGCTGGCCATGTTTCCAAAACCGGCAAATAGGGACGGCGGCTTCTCTTTAGCCGGAGCTGGAGTCGATGTGACCGTGTTGGGCGTAAAGGCAAAGGAAAGATCCGCCAGAGCGGGCGTGGTGGCTTGTACAGCGGGAACTGGTGCTGGGGCAGCTGCTGCGGCGGCAGCTTCTCCTGCTGCTGACTTCTCCTCTGCTGCTGTCAGTGTATCAAGTGGACAGAACTTTCCTGAGGTATCTGCCAAAGGAGGCGGAGGCGAACAGACCGAAGGCGCACCCGGCTGTAGATTGAGGAAGTTGAAGGCCAGTAGAGTGCCATCTGTGCCCAGGACATGTACCATGGGCATTTGGGGCAGCTGTTTCTCATTTATGGTCAACTGATGGGTGGACGAAGTGTCGTAGGCAAAGCCCATGGGGAAGGTTTCATCCTGCGTGGCTTCGCTTAGCGGCAACTCTATGCGTGCCTCGTCCAACAGCGTCAACTGTTGCCAGGTGGGCAAGTCACCGGTCTCCGAGGTGCCCAGCACGCCCACCTCCACTCCATTGGCGGAGCTCACCAGCAGTAGATTCCACTGCGGAACGTGGGTGAAGTGGAACTGGTGATTGCGTGGACCATTCAGACTGTAGCAAATGTCATAGTAGTTCGTATAGGTGGGTGTGCCCGCCTTGGGGGCGTTAACGATGTACAGCTTTGGATTGCAATCCTCGCCGTGCTGCAAGAAGATGACGGCAAACTGGAAAGTCGACAGCCAATGCACGGCAATCGTATCGAAAGGTGCCTCGTGTACATTTGGTGGGCAGGCCAGCGTCTTGGCCGGCGTGAGATCCGGCTTGAATTGTTGCAAGCGTCCACTGGGAAAGCCGAGCACCAGTTGCTTGCCTTTGGGTGACCAGCAGCCGCATTTAACCTGCTGCGACTTGTCCAGCGAGTGCAGTACGAAATTTCCGCCCTCCTTCAGGGCATACATGCCCAGTCCGCCGTTGCTAAGAACCACGGCCAAGTTGTTGGGTAGCACAGGATTCCAGAGCAACTGCACAGCATGCACAAAATCCTCGGGAGCCAATCTTATGTTATACAGTGTGCGCACTTCCGGGGTCATGAAGGACTGTACGCCGTAGATGAGCAGCAGACTGGTGCCGTTTGACTGCGTGAAATTAATGGCCAGCAGATTGCCATCGGAGTTGCATGACATGTAGTTCGGGATGCTGGGCAGAGGCACAGTGCGAGCCTGCGGCTGCTTGCCGCTCGTCTTGGCTGCGGCCACATCGTTGATGATAATTACTGCGTTGAATAAATAATCGTTATTAAATTATAACATTGTTGTACTTTCTTGGGCGCATTCTTACCTTTGAGCTCAGGCGCCGTCGGGTTGCCGGCAAAGAGCAGGCCACGGCTGCTGGAGACTGCCAGCAAGTTCACATTGCTGCGCGGATCGCCGCATTTGTTGAAGGCGACAAACTTGTCATGCAATTTGAACTGCACTTCCTGCAGAGACACATGCCATCGATTAATTCAATATACACACTTTATTTCACTCCAATTGACCTACCTGAGTGTCTTTGCAGTTAGGTGCATTTTGCGCCATTTTTGCATTCGCTTGGATGAGAGCAGCTGCTTGCCCCTAAACAATTACTAGGAACGCTGCAAAATAAACAAAACGTACTTAAATAACTTTTCTACACAATTAGTATTTATATCGTTAAAATTGTGTGTTTTGCAGCAAACGTTCAAAAGAATTTCAACCAACCAAACTAATTGCGAATGCGCGTTTTGCTCAAATTAGGGATGACAAAACTGTCCGAAGATGGTGAAATTTCGCCGGGTGCACTATCGGAATTCCAAGTGTTAAATTTCAATTTTGTGATAGTTTCTTGTCATCGATAAGTTTGTTCACCAACAATATTTGACACTGGCTTTCGATATTACAAGTCTCAAATAACATCGGCGATAGTTTCCGGTTATCGATTAGTTTGTTTGCCACTGGCTATCGATATATCATAATTGTAATTTTGCGATAAGTTTGTGTTTACCAACAACATTTGATGCTGGCAATGCCCGTGCAACAGCTGTTCAAATCGATAGCTCATCCCCAATACTTTTCGATATGTGGTCAGGCACACATATACACATCTCCAGCTGTGTTGTTGTTTGTCTGTCTCTGTCTGCGTTTTTGTTTAACAAAAGCATTGTTCGCGCGCGCAATGGCAGCAAAAAAGTGCATTAAATAAACGACGCTCCAGCGAAAAATGTAGCTACTGCGATTGGGCAATTAATTCTAGGAGTGCTGCGCAACACGGTGCTACTGCTTCCACAGTGTTTAAGTGTTGTTGCTCTCGTGTGTTGTAATTACCAAAACGGAGAATCAAAGCAACCGAAACCAAGCCAAAAAAAAAACGAGTAACTTCAAAATTAGCTTCTCATTCGACGCGTACACAGTGTAAAAAAAAAAAAAAAACTAGAACGTTTGCTACATTAGGCTTGTGTAAGGAAATTTTAAGCAAAAAGAAATGTGAGTTCACAGCTATCAGTTGTCAGCAGAGCCCCGCTAATTGTTCTACCTTTGTTGCAATTGATTTACGCAGACAGCAGCAGAGCGGAAGAGGCAGAGACGACAGGAAAGAAGAGGAAGAGAACAAGAGACAAGCGACAAAGGACGCGCAAAAGCTTTCAATATGATCAGCAGCTTGTTTTCACGGCTTATAATGTGAGTATGAGGGGAGAAGTAGAGTATAAGTTGGAGGGGAGCAGTGGAGCATGATTATGAGGCGAGAAGTAGAGATTAGTTACTTAATATCATGCAAGCCGAAGCCCAAATACCCTTGCAGAAGTGTCGCACGTGCTGCAAATTCAAGGCAATTCGATGAAATAAATTTATTCCCTCTTTGCAAAATATTGTCGCTATATATTTGTAGACAATGTGTGTAAATGAATATAATTTTTTATATTTCATATGTGAACCCCCTTTAAAGTGCATATTCATAAATTAATTTCAAATTAGATTTCGTAAACTAGCTGATTGACGACTCTGATAGCGCCTTCTAGTAAAGTGAATTCATATTTCATATTTATGTGAGAAGGTTGAAGAGTAAACACTTCACTTTCCTACACTGATTCATACGCGGTTTCAAAATGCATGACTAATCCAATGTACGCTCTCTGCAAGTGTATAGCCTGAGGCCAGCAACAACAACGATACACTCGAGTGAGTATTTAGTGTTGTTGTTGTTTTTGTTGTTGACCCCCAAAAATGTGAACGAGCAAAACTCTATTTAACTTCTTTCGTCGCGCTGTTTCTGGCCTTGCTTCGTATTCTCTTTCAATTTGTGATTCTGCTTCCTAATTGGGTGGGCGTCACGCTGTGATTTCTCATGCGTTGCCATCGCAGTCAATTGTTATTGTTATCGTTATTGTTTTTTATTAATCGGCATCAGAAGTTACCGTTAACCCGTCGCCGTGCTGCAGCGTCAAAGTCAATTGAACAAGCTCCTTATTTGGCAACGTGTGTGTGCGTCGACGAGGTTGACGCACTCGCCTTGCCGCATCGATCTGTATAAGGCGAGCAAGAGGCAGCCGAGACGCCAAGCGGAGGCCACAAGAAACACTTGCCGCAACTCCATGCAAATTGTTTTTTGTCTTATTTGCCATATTTATAGCGTCTCCGATTCGCTTTATAGCACGCACGCACCCGGCCGGCCCTAGAAACGTAGCAACAGATCTGGCTACAGTGGCTGCCATTATATTAGTACACGTTACAAGTAGAGGCTTTTGTTCAATGATTCTTTCAACTTGGGATTGATTTTAATTTATTGTGAGTGGGTTACATGGTATGCTTGGTCATAGTGCCTTATTTTAATAACTAATAGCATTAATAATGTACAGTTTTAGCTGCAATAATATAAAGCACATAATTCTATATCTTTTATATGTTTAATTTAAGTAGGTTTTATTGGATCAGATGTATATTTGTTGCCTATTCGACATTTCTTCCTGATTGACACCTTTACAACTAGTCATATGGGTGCACATTCTTATATTGCAGTTAGAGGTGCCGAAATATCCGATGTTTGAGAGGTTTAACAGATTAAATATGATGTTTTTCTATGCGAAATCGATATTTCTGTAACTCTAGTCGCAATACAGCACTCCCTAAAGTTTCTATGTCCATAACTGTCCTTGTTCCCAGTGCAGTGACTTTGCAACCAGACTAAGCACCTTTGGAGGTCCTTAAGTGATCTATAGTTACCAATGTTTGTGCATTTTCATCACCATAATTACAACAGTAACGAGAGTACAATAGAGTTTCAAGGATTACTTGGATGTGTCCACTTGATTCCCTCTAAACTATTCATAGAGAAACTTCCTAACATTTGCAATTTATGCATATCAATAATACGCTCAAGAAAATGCCCATCTGTTTCTAATTGCCTAGCGCGCACTGTAATAGATTCACAATTTCGTATTTGTTTTGGGAGCGCAGCAGAGTCTTCGTGTATTCTATTAATAGATAAGATTCTATGCCGAGCGTTAGACGCTCAGCGGCAGCTGCAGCCAGAACAGTCTTTGCGCGTCGTCTAGGCAGCTAGGAACGACAATGCGTCGCCATGAGCCGGCCTAGCTATCTGCAGGAGCAGCTGATCTATCAGCGGGAGCAGCAGCAGCTACCGCATCTCCGTCCAGCTAATATTAAACGCCTACGTCAACAGGCATTGCCCATATACGGACGCAGTTACTCGCTGGAGGAAGAGCAGGCGGGCAATTTCATGCCCATCTACTCCAAGTTTATATATCCTTCAGAGCAGCAGCAATATCTGCAACAGCAGCAGCAGCAGCAACTGTTGCTGCAACAGCAGCTGCGACTGCACGACTCGATCAACTCGTTAGATAGCGATTTCACTGACTATGACTACAATGGTGGCGCCTTCATTGTCGAGGATCAACTATCGACTAGCCATGGTGCCCCAGGCCCAACTCCTGCTTCGGCCTCCCATGTTGTGCACAATCTGAATGCCCTGGGCCGCCTGCTCGATCTGCTGCAGCGTTGGCCACTGCCCCGTCTATCCTTCAACACCGCCTGCCTCTGCTCGCTCATCATTATATTTATAGCGCCACGCACTTGTGCCCAGAGTTTATTGTTTCCCGCTTTCAGATTGTTCTTTGGCACACTCTATCCGGCCTATGCCTCCTACAAGGCGGTGCGAACGAAGAATGTGAAAGAATATGTGAGTAAAGATATTCATCTTAAATTTATCGATATTAATCCCGTTTGATTCTCTGTTTACAGGTAAAATGGATGATGTACTGGATTGTCTTTGCCTTTTTCACCTGCATTGAAACATTCACGGACATATTCCTATCCTGGTTCCCCTTCTACTATGAAGTCAAGGTGGTGATTGTCCTGTGGCTGCTCTCGCCAGCCACAAAGGGCAGTTCCACTTTGTATCGCAAGTTCGTGCATCCCATGCTGACACGACGTGAACAGGTGGGATCGTTGTACTATATATTCCACTATATATATTTATATATCTCTCTCTCTTTGTCTGGCAGGAAATTGATGAGTATTTGAATCAGGCACGCGAACGCGGCTACTCGGCGGTGCTGCAGCTGGGATCCAAGGGCGTCAACTATGCCACAAACGTTATCATGCAGACGGCCATAAAGGTAACTCAGACAACAACAAGAGCACGCACATAACACATACCACACACCACACACAAACACACGCACATACAGACTCATCGAGCAATTCATGTGGCATATATTTCAATTGCTTCTACAACAAATTTGCCAGCAGCGTCGTTGCATAAAATAGAAAAGAGCAGCGAGAATCAACAGAGATTGCCGACACACCGCTTCGCAATTGCCTCAGTTTTCTTTATAGAAATTGTTTGCGCAATGTTTTCGCTCTCGTCTCGTCTGCCTGTGCCCGTTCGCAGATCATCTTCATCATTAACAACAACAGAAACAACATGAGCTGAACTGATCTCCATCATGGCAAGCAGCTGCCGCGTGCCAAACGCGCGTCGACGTCGTCAGCGTCTTCTCTTCATTGTTTTCATTAACTTTAAAATATCATTTAAACAATAACAAAACAGCAGAGAAATACGTTCTCTCCCACTGCCGTTTATCATGTTTGTCGTTTGTTTTTATACCCTGTTTCTCTGTGTGTGCCTTAGAATAACGTTCGAAGATAGCCTAATTGAAATCCATGTAGAAATATGATAAATTTAATAAAACGATATGGGAACTAATAGAAAATCAACGTTAAATCTTGATAGTAAATTCGAATTAAGTTACGATATACTAAATAGAGCTTATGTAATTTAGTTTACTATATATTAGCTAACTTTCACTGTATCTATCTAACAAACCATATGCACTATGGCCTCCATATCAAGCACACAAAACAAACAATTTGTTTCGTATGTAAACATTCGATTTGTGATTACTTTAATCTTTGTTTGGCTCGCACAGTGGGGTCAATTGTAGTGCATATATCGAGGAATTTAAATGTTTACAGTCAGCATTAATCGACATCTTGTTGAGCTCTCACTGTGCTCGGTTTCTTTGTGGTTGCTCACAATGAATTTACACACGCACAATACATTTATATATATACATATATATAGTATATGACTGCTCTGTCTGCTTGGGGCAGCGTTTCCTTTGTTCAGTTAGGTCAAGTAGTCATCAACTTCAAGAATACATTTTCTTCATGTCCCACATATCGTAGAATTTCAAATTTTATTTTTAACTACACTTCATATTTGTTTTGTTGCCTCGACATTTTCATCAAAACATACAGTAGCATGAAACGCTGCATTTTCTTATAAATTTCCATCAAAGCACACCCTTTTAATTCCATATTGAGTTGTCACTGATTTCAACTATATATGCAATATATATTTTTATCTATTTGTCTCTTGGGGATTGGCTTAACTGCATTGCCCGCATACCTAGAAAGGCAAAGCAAATTGATTAGATTAATGGAATATTTTCATTTTAATTTCCATTCATTAATTGAGGAATGAACAGTTCTTATTTACATTATATGCACTGTGTTCTTGGTATTATTTAGAACTTTCAGCATTTTTTATAATATTATTTCAACTTGAAAAATAAAAGATCATTGAACTATAATATCGATAATTGCTAATAATTTCAATCTCTTCAAACCCTCAAGAATTCATTCTAAGTTTGCTACATAAAAAGACTTTCAAACCACTGTGGTCGCAGCTACAGTTGTGTCCACCATAATAAGTACACTTAGAAATTACACTTGTATATTTATATAAAGTAAATATATATAATTAGCTTGCTCCATTACAAATCGATATGGTAAAAACCGCTAATTGGTTGGATATATGTGCCTTGATATCGGACTTTAAGTATATTTAGCATTTCTGTGCGAAGAGAGACCCGATTGTAAGCATACTCGCGATTCTCACTATATCTGCCTCTAGGGTGGGACATATAAATAGACCCAGGGAATGCCAACTCGTCACCCAGTCCAAGTGTGCTTGAGTGTGTGTGTGAATATATTAGACTTGTGTATTTGAACTGCCCTCTCTTTTTAATTGCACTTACTTTTCATGCAAACTTTTAATTTAATAAAAACACAAAACTCTTTAATTTTGCCTAATTTGATTAACGTTTCTTTTTAATTTCTCACTTTACCGTTTCTTTTCATTTGACTTACAAAATAAACCAAATCAATATCGATACGAAACCAACCAACCAACCACCTGCACCGCCTGAACCTACTACTACTAACACCTGCTGCCACTGCTGCACTTGCTCGAACTCGAACTCCGCCAGACCGTTGAGATCATATCGACGAGTGGTGGCTCTCCAGCGCTGCAAAGCTCCCAGTCCGCGTCTGATCTATCTTTGGGGCGCGACATGACCGACGCGAGTGATCATCTGTACGTACCACGCTCCAGTTCCTTGGGCGCCATGTCCAGCTACGGTGAACACCAACGAATGATCATAACCGAATTTAACGAGGAACAGGCCATAGCCGAGCTGACTGAGAGCGATGCGGGTGCTGCGCGCCTGCGAGATATGCCCCTCAGGAAGACCAAATTGAATAGGGTGCCTAACCCGACAACAGCAACAACCTCAGTAGGTGCAGCAGCAACAACAACTAGCAAGCGCGGCACACGTGCCTCCTCAAGGAGCAAACAGAATGAGATTGGCGCAGGAGACAATGCCATACGGGGACGTCGTAAGCTGCGCGAGCCAACGCCCGATGTGGACGTCGAGGGGGATTAGCTGGGCGCCGATAACAGATAACCGATAGCATCGCATGATACTCAGAAATATTCAATCATGTCATCACTCACTACGCCACACCATATACTATATACTTGCTATAACACTTTAAAACATGTTTAGTTTGATAAGATCTTAAATTGTACACACTCGTTTATCGATAATATATGTCGTTTAGTTGTATTTTTTATAAAACGTTGCCAAACCTAAGAGCTTATTAATTTCTTTATTCGCTTTCAAAATCTTATATAGATAGATGTTTATATATATATCTATATGTTTGCCTTTTGTCCCATCTCAAACAGTATTTCATCGGTTAACGAACAGATTTTGAACTTATCAAAGAGAACAGACTCCTTCTACACACGCCCAAGACAAGTTCTATATATATCAAACCCGATTTAAAAAACGAATATCTTTCTTTACTATATTTCATAAGGGCGGCGGCAACCTTGTGCAGACCATCAAGCGCAGCTACAGCCTCAGCGATCTCAGCGAGCCGGACATGCATCGCACTCAGGATGAACTGGACGAGGTGATGAATAGCTCGGTTTTGTTGCGCCAACCTCAGCCTGCGCGTCTGCTGCGCCAGCGTCATCAGACGCCAGTGGGTCGCTCTGCCAGCGGTACGCGTCACTCCACGGGAATGTACTTCACCGAGGTGGATGTGACCTCGCCCACAGCAGCCGCTGGAGCTGCCAAGCATGCTGGAGACTTCAAGTGAGTTCAGCATTCGTTATGGTTCGATAAATACATATAGAAATACATATATTGTTTGTTTACTGTAGCTACAACATACGCAGCACGGATGACATCAGCTCGGGCTACTCCAGTGCGGAGCCAGTCAGCGCGCCATTGGGCAGTGGACTCAGTCGCACCTCATCCATGACAAACGCTTCCAAGGCGCGTGCGAAGTCCAAACGCAACGAGGTAGGTTCGAGAAATGTGCCGCGGGTATCATCCGAGGTGTTGTCTTATATAGGAGCGTAAATCGGAAGAGTTATAAATGAGTTTGCTTCATGATTCAGGGCAGTAAAGTAAGATTAAATTTATAGAAAGGTATTTAAATGAATTGATCTAGCGATATTATTTAAAACTTAAAAATGAAGATCGATAACCTTATTAATTTATTTATAAATAGTCAACAGATATTTCTTGATTCTTTCTTGTCTCTTTTTATCAAGAATTTATATAGTCAACAGATATTTTTTCATTCCTTGTCTGTTTTTATCAGGAGTTTATGAGTTCTCTACCATTTCAATTAAAGCTTTAAACATCATTCGATACAGATATAGATTCCACTTTCAAATCAGGTTGAATTCTTACGAAAAGGTCAGTAAAACTTTTCTCGATGAAAAGACCTAACAGACCTATCAACATCTCCAGAAGTAACACCTCGGATTAGGCTTCTCTTTTAAGTCATTAGGTTTACCCCTTTGATATATAATTGATAACGATTTGATTAGCAACTGGTGGAAGATATGCGCGCTGAGGTATATTTGGAGAATGAGCGCTACTTTCAGGCCTGTAGGGCAGAGCCGCAGCTCAAGATTGTGGAAAGTGAAGAGGAAAACAACAGCCACGAAGGGCAGAAGCATAATGAGGACAGCTTCCATGAAGCAGCTGCGGCAGAGAATGAAGCCCCGATGGACAAAGAGCTAGTTAAAGAAGTCAACACGGCAGCTGAGGAGCTTAGTGACAACGAAGAGATCTTTGAGGAAGCTCTAAGCACAATGCCCTTGGAAGCTCTTAATGTAGATGCACTGCCACCTCCTGTGGATCCGTTTCTCTTGGTGGTCACAGAGTCAAGCCTGGAACTGGCATTACCCTCTGATGCTGGGAACAAGGCTCCAGTGTCGCCACGCGAGTTGTTGGCCACGCTGGAGCAGATTAAGCACAGTTTTCGGGCACAGCTTGAACCGGAACAGAGTCCAGCGTCGTCCCCGATGCGTTCGAAGGCGCAGCATAGCAAAGGGCGCGCACCGCCTCCACCTTTGCCGCCTCGCAGGGACTCCAGTCGTGATTCCACGGGCAGCACAAGGTCCGGTATCGGGCAACTGTTCAAGACAATCAAAGATAATGTCCTGCGTGGCAGCAGCACCAGCAGCAAAGCCAGCCCGGATGAGGAGCAGAGTGGCGCTAGAGAAACGTCTATTTGATGTAAGCCAAGCTGCTTTCCGTTCTCAGCGCATCCACGTGTGTTTGCCTAACTTCATGGCCCCGTCTCGTTCTTTCCCCCTCAAACACTGTACAGAGCCTTGCGTTGTCTACTAACAAACTGAGTTGCGCATTTTCAGCATGTTTTCCTTGACACTTCCACAGTGCACAGTGGATACTTTCTGGTCTAATCTTTCGCCTTTTTCCATCTGTATTTGCAGGACAAGTCCATGTCAGCTAGCTGCACCACGTTGCCACGCAGCAGCAGCCGCAAGGCATCGGAGAAGACTCAGACAACGAGTGCCTTGGGTGCGGCAAAGATGCGCAACAAGTCGGAGAAGTGAATCTAAGAGGGGGAATCTACTACCAAATTTTACGTATACACATATATGCGATCTATATATATTCCTATCAAGATTTTACAATTAGCTTGCTCGGTGCTCAAATTGGCCAATGGAAGACAGACAGCAAAAGGATAAACAATTGAAGACCTCATGTTTTTAGTTTAAATTGTAATTAAATAACATACTGATATTATAGAACGATAACTATAACTATTATTATGATATAGTACTATATACATATATACTATTTGTTTGTGATTCCGTTAGAGTTCAATTGCGATTTGCCTAGAACAATAGATTGACGATGTTCAGTTCGTAGCCCCTTTCTAGAGTTAAGAGTACGAGTATAATTGTGTGCTGTGCTGTGCTGCATGCAGGTTCTCCAACAACTTTACTAACCCAAACAAGATCAACCAAACGGACTATGTCAACATATGTAGTTTCGATTCAATGCATTACAGATAAATAAACAAAACTTGAATAAATACGTGTAAATTATGTGCAAAAACAGCTGACTTTTGGTTTTTTTATTGGAACATTCACACAGCGAAGCAAAGCCTGTAATTGGATGCCGCAGTTGCCCGTTACCTTCAATTCCAGATCCCTCTGCAAACGCATCTGTAATTGCTTCATAAGTACATATTTCCCATATTTTATACACTGACATTATCAGGCGCATTAAACCATGACCCGATGCGCAGAAGACGCGAAGGAATGTAGACTTTATGTACTAGCTCGACTTATTCGTGCCCTGGAAAACTAGGAGTTGATATAGTTGAAACATTTTAAATGCGAAAGGATGTCAACTCGGGCTACCCCTCACAAAATATTGGATAGACTAAGTCAAAAAAAAGAAAAGACAAGAGGCGTAAAGACAAAAAACAGTTCTATAGGTTTTAAATTAAAAAAAAGCTGAAATTGCAATAAAAAAAAAGCTAAAAACTCAGAGATTGATAAATTTATGACATTTATAAAATATAAAAAACTAACAAATCTTTCTAAAATATTTTTTCCTTTTACATGAATTTATTTATGATTGAAAATTATAATTATATTATGATCGAATCGAAAAACTGGAAAATAGCGATTTTTATACAAAACATGTGGAGTTGTACGTAAGTTTTCGTAACATTTTCATTAAAAATATATAAAGCAAAAGAACAGGTCAAATTTGCGCAAAGAAACTTTTTGAGGTTAGACGAAAAAAATTAAAAGGACAAATCTGTTCGATAAAAGGCTGATCTGGCAGCACTGTTGTCAATACAAATATTCGAGTATTTTAAGTATTTATTTGATAGGCGTAGATGTTCTCGATAGAGTTGTCAATGGGGAGGAAAGTAGTGTGTATCTGTGTATGGTAAGTAGTACACACTACTATTATTTCAATGTATGTATATATGTATGTATGTACACGTATGTATCTATGTACTTATGTAGTTGCAACACATAATCATAAAGGTTTCGCAAGATAATGTATGCACAAGTATGTATGTATGTGCTGAATATTGTCAATTGAAGAACTCTCTCTCTCCTCTTCAATTTTAAAATAAAGAAAAATACATGCACACATGCCTATGTACATAAATATGTACAAAATACATATGTACACATGCAAGTAGGTAGACTCAAGGAAGAGAATTTCCAGTTTGAGCTGGAATCGTGACTGAAGTCTTCTGCCGCAACTCACCCCCTCTTAGTTGCCACAGGCCCTGCCAGTATACCTACTTCACATGCAATACGCACACACAATACATACATACACACAGACAAGCCTGCAGTACAGTGCAGCAGCAACAGCTTGGAACTGCGCCTTGCCGCGTCGACTCGACGTCGTCGTCGTCGCCGTCTGAGGCGCACATGCGCAGCAGCTGATGCGAATGCTCGCTGACCTTGACCCTCAATCAGAGCGAGCTCCGAGCAGAGGCAGAGCGAAAGCGGTTGAACGCGATGCGCATGCAGCAAGCAGCGCCAGACTGGCGAAACTTGTTGCCAAGTGCAGCAAAAGCAGACGGCGACGCAGTCAAGTTGAGGTTTGCCCCCAAACAGCAAGCGTTGCCACAACAAACTCACACACACACAGATACAGACACGCACATGTGTGTATGTGTATTTATATATGTTTGTAGGTTTGTGTGTGTCGCTTGCAAGTTTTCACCATTAGCGGCGCACGGCGACGACTGTACTTTGCCTTAAGAGGCAGCACAAACATTCACACACACACACAACACACATACAGAGGCAAGTATGCGCTTATTTGCACGTGTGTATGCGTGCACACACACACGTACACTTCCATAGGTATCGTTGCACAAGGAAGCGAGGCAAAGAAAGCAGCAAACACACACACACATACATACATACATATACATACATTCACTCACACGCACGCTAGAAACAATGGCAGTATTTTTGCTTTATGTGGCTGAGCTGACTCAGAGAGATACACACGCACACAGACACACGTATACAAACCGACCCAATGGAAGAGAGAGTGAGAGCGAGAGAGCAGCAGGCCGGCCGGGCCAGGCCAGGCCATCAGCTGCCGTACCATGTGTTCGCGCAAAAATCAGAGGGGGCAGCTGCTGCATTTGCCGGCTCAGAGAACAAGAACTGAACAACTGAAGACGGCAAACTGGTTAGCCAAGGCAAGAAGGAATATGACAAACTGATCCGCTAAACAAAAGAAGAGAAAAAAGAACTACTGCGACTGGATAAGTGAGTTAGCCAAGGGGTATAGCGACAAACTGATCAGTGTTGTCAGAATTTTAGTGCTAGATAAGATAAAAAGGCTGAATAGTATGAAGTTTTTTGGCCTTAAAACTGCTAGATAGAGCAACATTTTCGATTTTGTACCGCTGAAGCTGACTTGGCAACACTGAAACAGGTACGATAAAGAAAAAGAAAAGGCCGAGAGAATGTTGGAGTAAAACACACATGCGTATTGTGGGGTTATTATTATTATTTCTTTTGTCTCAAATCAGCAGCTCCAGCATTTTAATTTACAATTAAAAAACAATCACAGTGATATTTGAATTTGTTCTCATCATCTTCGTAGTTCGTCGTTCAAGTGAAAAAGTTATTACATCTGAGTGTTTCTTCTGTCTGTTTGCTCGTCATCGTCATCATCTTCTCATATAGATATTATCATGTTCTCTCATCCTCATTATGCAGCTTTTTCCTTTACTTCTTCTTCTGTGTCGTCTACTATCTGCCATTGTTGAGTTGTTCTTCTTCTTGCCTTCGCTGTTCTTGTTCTTCTTCTTGTTGTTGTTTTAGCTAACCCGCTAGAGATCTTGCTTGCTTGTTGTAGTTGTTGTTTGCTGTTGTTGTAGATGATGGGTGTGAAGTGCAAAAGCTCACCGGGCACACGCAGTATCTCTCCCACTGTTCTGCATTCGCTTCTTGCTCCCTCTCTTTCGCTCGCTCATCTTCTACAAACATCTTTCTACTGTTGTTTATCTTCTGCGTGTTTGAACTCCTACTAGGATACTTTGTAGTACATACATATACATATATTGTGTTTTTGTTTTGTTTAAGGTAAATTATATATTCTTATATAGGTTTTCTTTTGCTTTCCATTCGTTATAATTGTAATTAGTAAATTCAAACACGTTTGCAGCATAATCGTATATATATGATGTATATATATATAGATATATAAAGTTGTTGCTATTGTGGTGTAGCTACTAAATACAACGACGTCCGTCTTTGTATCTCCGACTGCTTCCAACAGCTGCACAGCGCCATCGTTGTCTTCTGCTTCTTCTTCTTCCAATCTTCTCCCCTGGACTGCTGTTCTTCGTTCGTGCTTTCTCCACGCTCTTATTTCTCTCATTTTTCCCCATCGTCGACTGCAGGCTCAGAGCTTTGGAATTAGAGATGTGCTGCTTAGATGATGGTTAAATATGTGTGTATGTAGATGTATAAGTGTGTGTGTGTGTTTGGGGTTGGTTTTTGTTATTTCTATGTATGTGTATGTGTATGTGTGTGTGTGAGTGTATTTGTGTTTGTGTGTGTGTCAGTTGATCTTGACTTGGTTTACAGATTGGTCGCTTCTTCTTGCTTGCTTTTGCTGTAGATGTTGTTGTTGTTGGCTGGCAATTGATTTTTCATTTTCATAAATTTTTCTTTTCTTTTTCATTTTTTTTTTTATTTGACAAAACATTTTCGTTGATTTCTCAGAGAGTTGTAGTTGTTGTTGTTATAGTTATTCGTCTCTGCGTTGCTCTGCTGGTCTCTCCCACTTCTAGTTCCGTCCACCTTTCTCGTCACACTCGCGTCTCAGATGTCCGCTCTTGCCACAGCCATAGCAAGTCTTTGACGTCTCCGGGCAGTTCTTGGAGATGTGTCCGGTGCGGTTGCACTTATAGCATGAGACATTAGCAGGGCCACCGCCGCCGCCGCCACCACCCGAGCCGCGCTCGTTGACTGCCTCGGGGCAGTTGCGGACCCAATGGCCGGGCTTGTTGCACCTGTAACAGGTCGGGTTGTCCGCCTGGGTGCAATCCTTGGAGATGTGGCCAACGCCGTTGCAGCGATAGCAACGCTCCGCCTCCTCGGGGCAAGCGCGTGCAAAGTGCCCAAATTGATTACATTTGTAGCACTTTTCACGATTGCGACGCATACCGCCGCCACCTCCATCCCGCATACCGCCACCGGGTCCACCGCCTCCTGGACCACCGCCGAGACTGCAGTCCCGGGCGAAGTGGCCCTGCCGGTTGCACTTGTAGCACGTGGCAGACATCGACATTGTACTGTACTTGAGTTAATTAAGAGAGACGTGTGTAGAAGATAACTGTGGGAACACACGTTTTCAATTCTCGAACACACACACGAGCTTCGCTGCTGCTGCTGCTGCCTCCTGCACGAGCTCACTGACTTGCGTTAAATGCAAAAAAACAAAAACTACAGGATATGCGAATTTCGCTGGCCGTAGTTTTTTCGACGCCAAAAATTAAAATGGCTACCGCACAAAACTAGTACAATGGTATCGAGAGAACTGCAGGTATCGAGTATGGAAAAACGCCGATGAACAGTCACCGCACGACGCATGCACAATCAGGGATGTTTTCAATTACACCAATGCAACACTGCAGCTCCACGAGGTATACATTGGTACGAAATACTGACAAAACGGCATGCAAAATTTTGAAATGCGATTGAGCTCTATATTTTCCTAATTCCTATGAGACAAATTTCAATACTAAACGACTTTACTGTTTTTAAAAAGATATAAATATCAAGCAAACTATATTTGGAAGCTTGATAGTTACAAAGTTTATTGAACTTGTTTTCTGCTGTAGTGATAGCACAGTGCAAATTATTACTCTCTATTTCCCTCTCTCACTCTCTCTCTCTCTCTCTCTTTCTAAAAATAGAAAATAGCTTCAGCAATGATATCAGCCGTAGTGAGACGTTCTATAAACATATAAATATTTTATATTGCTATCGGTATGTTTTTACCGCAAACGTCATACCACTGTTCGTTTGTCAGTGTGCTACCAGACGTCGAGGCGACAGCCTTGCCACATTTCGGTCTCAAGACAGGTTGGCAGGCCAAATGAAACCAGCGATATATTTTGCAGCCGTGCAATGTATTTTTGTGGGATGTCTTTTTATCAATAACAAACACACGCTAGTTATGTGCCCAAAATGTTAATTGTCCTGTTGGTAATTGCCACACTGAGCCAATGCACCGCCACGTCCAACACAATCAACATACCGGTGAGGACACAGGACATAATCGGAGGTGACGTGTTCTTCGAGATCATTTCGCCACACGACCTGGAATACACCTATAGACTGCGGCCGGCAAAGGACTTCGGAGGGTCATTCTCGCAGAAGCTCGAGGGAGTGCCCATGGTGTTGGCCGATCCACCCGAGGCCTGTCAGAAGCTGCGCAATGCTCGAGAGATGCAGGGCAGCATTGCCCTTATCGATAGAGGGTAAACCAAAGATTATAAACACGCACCTTGTATATGTATAAACATATATATATATTCCCCTTATCGCTTATCTCTCTGCCTGTCTCTCCTCTGTCGTTCATAGCGAATGCTCGTTCGTCAGCAAAACACTGCAGGCTGAGGCGGCGGGGGCGATTGGTGCCATCATCACGGAGTACAATTCCAACTCGCCGGAATTCGAGCTGTACGTTGAGATGATCCATGACAAGACGGATCGAGATGCACATATTCCGGCCGGATTCCTGCTGGGCAGAAACGGCATCATCATACGCAGCACGCTGCTGCGGATGAAGCGTGTCCATGCGCTCATCAATATACCTGTGAACTTGACCTTTACCCCGCCATCGAAGATCAATCATCCGCCCTGGCTGGGCTGGTGAGCGTGGTGGGAGGATGGATGGTGAGCAGGCCAGGAAGATGCTGCTGAAAACCAAAGTGCACACTTAGCCACAACGCTAAACGTAGTTCCGTTTTAAGATCTACACAAACTATATAGATGCCAGGGCTCAAAGCTTAGAATTCGAGACTTTTCTAAAGTATTTCTATATATATTTATATTTTCTTGTCAATCAATTTGTGCAGAGGGAGATATAAAATAATTATTTAATTCGATGTAAAGCTTTATGTATAAAGCAATTTCTTATCTTTCTACTAAAATATTAGTTAATTGTAGCATTTGTTTCCCCCAAAATGCATTTAAGTTGAATCGGTTCCAGTGGTTTCCCAGTTCCCCCAATTACCTTCGTAATGTGTAAGAAGAACAATCAAAGTGTTTACAATGAACATACTTTGAGCATTCTTTAAAATCACATCCCGTTAATAATTTAAACAGAAGTTGAATCATTTAGTTAGACTAGCTTTTCTGACACGTTTACACGGCCCCAAACTATGACTAACAGTGGAGGATTGAAACACAAATTGAAACCGAACTGAATTTAAGTAGTAAAATTGTAAACAAAGCAATCCCTATAGAAATACAAGAAACGAAAGAACTGTAAATTAGAGACGCGGAGACATCGATGCCTGCTGAGAATGTTCACTAGAAACATCGATGATTCTGCATCTCTACTGTAAATAGTGAGTATAGGTTGCTAAGCAGACAGAGACAGGTCGTAAAGTTGTAAGCGAAGTACACAAATAAAAGACAAGATATATGATGATGATCTAAACAAGTATCGTATATAATATGTTGTATAAGTCTTTAACAGGGCTAAGTACAGTTTGCGAGTTGTGTTCAGAACTTTCCCAGGGCACTTAGGTTCAGGCACATGCCCAGAGTCAGCACCACAATGGTCACCACCAGGATGGCAAAGCAGATGTAGTTGGACTGGATGGGCATGCGGAAGAGCTTGGCGGACATGTCCAGCGAGGAGGCGAACAGCAGCGTGGAGTTGAGATCTTCTGCGGCCGTATTGTGATATACAAAGGGACGCACTCGTATCTGATGGCCATTCGCCTGAGCATTCTGGCAGACACGGGTCACGGAGCCGGCGACAAAGAAGGGCAACAGGCCCAGGAAGAGCCACAGCATGACATTGGCGATGTTGAGCAGCACAAGCTTGAGGGCGCAGTAGTGGAAGTCAAAGTCCTTGAAGAGGTAAACCAGCCCGGCAAAGGCGTACGCGAGATTCATGATGATCAGGAAGCAGACCGGAATGGATACATGCTGATTGACCCGCTCGAGCAGTTTGCGGAACTCGAGAATCTCACGCATCCAGTCCAGCGAATCGATGGAGTTCATCAGCAGCTTGTGCGACAGTGTCTCCAGGTGCACGCGCAGCAGATAGCACTCGATGTAGTAGCTACTCAGTATGACAATCTCCACCAGATCCTGCAGCAATATGGTGCACAGCAGACCGATGCGCAGGCAGAGCTCCCAGTTGCGCAGTGCATCGGCCAGCCAGGCCACCTTGACAATCTGTTCCGGTTGCATAATGACTACGCAGCAGGCGTAGCCAAAGAGCAGCAGCAGCAGGGTCAGGGCCAGGCCCAGATAGAGCCAGAGCATGCGGCACAGTCTCTTCGGCTTGGCAGAGAGCAGAAACACTCGCTCGATAAGATTCTGCAGCTGCTCGTGCTCGATTACCTTGCAGACGAGCACGGCAGATACAAAGCTCATCAGATTCAGCACACTCGGCACCACATACCCGAAGAGCAGTTCCCCGATGGTGTTGCTGCTGGTGGTGGCGGAGGAGGAGCCACAGACATCGGTCTCATTGCCTGGCCGTATATCCCGATAGCTGCTGAAGCCGCGATCTCCACTGGAGAGAGAGGAAAGGAGTCAAGGTTTTTGCTTCCATTTGAGATTGCTGCACTCACCGATAGCCGCATAGATAGCGCAGCACGTAGCCAATGAGCAGCACACAGAGCACCATCAGTGCCTGGACGTAGCTGCAGCAGGCGCGCACATTGCTCATGTCCGTGCAGATGGGATTGAGCCCGACCAGCGTCAGGATGGCCACATAGGGACGCAGGAACTGTGGTGCAGTAAGAATGGATTAGATGGGACAAGGTTGAGGGTACTCCGACTAGATCGAAGGTACTCTGACTAAAACGAAGGTACTCTTTGACCAGATCGAGGGTACTCTAACTAGATCGAGAGTACTCTCGGCTGGAGCGAAGGTACTCTCGGACCAGAACGAGGGTACTCGGACTAGATCGAAGGTACTCTCGGACTGGAACGAAGGTACTATCAGAACAGATCGGAGGTACCTACGAACTAAATCGAAGGTACTCTCAGAACAGATCGAGGGTACTCTCGGACCAGATCAAGGGTACTCCCGGGCTAGATCGAAGGTACTCTCGGATTAGATCGATTGTACTCTCTGACTGGAACGAATGGTACTCTCGATCAGAACAGATGGAAGGTACAATCGAACTAAATCGAAGGTACTCTCAGAACAGATCGAGGGTACTCTCGGACTAAAGCGAAGGTACTCTCGGACTAGATCAAGGGTACTCTCGGATTGGAACGAAGGTACTCTCAGAACAGTTCGAGGGTACACTCGGACTAGATCGAGGGTACTCTCGGACTACTCTCTTTAGATCAGGGGCACCTTTCGGTACTTGAAGGTTACCCACCTTGCGCTTGCAGTAGTTGAGAAGGGCCGATGTGGGCTCATGCTCGCCCGGCTGCTGCAGTTCGTCGTGTAGGCCGCCGTTCAAGCGATTGATGAAACAAAATGAACTATCCGCATTATTACGATACATGGCAGAGACAGGGGCGGAGGCGGAGGCAGAGAAAGCGCAGACAAAGAGTTTTACATGCAGAAACGACGACGTCACTCACACACACGCGCACAACACACACGCACACATAACGTTACACTCTTGTTATTCTTTTTGATCGGCTCGAATCGGAGAGAGAGAGATCGCCAGACGATCGCCCGTGCTGATGGCTCGACAGCAACTGAGTCCAGCGAGTGAGCTGCGGCACGGCGAGAGCGAATTGCCAAAAGAGGGAGGAGACAGAGAGAGAGAGAGAAGGAGGGGAGCACAGCGAGAGAGAGATGGAGAGGGGGGAGCACAGAGAGAAAGATAGAGAGAGAGAGAGGAACTTACGGCTAGCTCGTGCAGCCAGGATGAGGCAGCGGATGTGGCGCGGCTGCTCGATAGCAGCGATGGCGACTCACTGAGCAGCCCAGTTGGGTTCGCCTCAGCCGCAGTCACAGTCGCCGTCGCTGTCGCTGTCATCAATTGTAACTGTAACGGTAAATTGAATAAATTGAAACGAATGCGATGGCAAAGCCGACACCGAAAATGAAAACGAAGCCGAAGCCGAACCTTTCCTTTGCCCAGCGAAGCTCTCTTCGAGCTTTGCCTCTCCCGCCGTGTTCTCACTCCCGCGGGGCCCGTTATCATTGGAATTTATCTCAACTGGGCACGAGGCCTGCTCCGTGCTGCTGTGCACCTGTTACAGTTTAGATAGGAATCAGCGCGCGTTATCGCACTCGCTATCTATTCAAATTGCAAGTGCGACATCTATCACACGAATACACAAATCTATCTGTGTGTGTGTCTGTCTGTGTGTGTGTGTGTTTACTTATGTTTCTCTTTCTTGGATTTATCACTTGCTCCCTTGGCGAATCTCAGCTGTGAATCCCAGCGAATCCCAGTCGGCTGACGTTATCTATTTGACGGACAACTTATGAGTATTGCTTGCTCATCTGCTGCCGGAATGCAGGCGCTGGCATCTGTGTGAGTGTGTGTGTGTGTGTGTGCAGTCTCTGCGTGGGAGAGACGAAGAGAGCAACTGATAACCCAACGCGAGGATCAGCTTGCACTGCGCTACAGCTTGAAGGTGCGGCATATTGTTGTTGGCAAGTCATTTAATGGCTTAAAAATAAAATTAATAATAAAATATAATTATATTTTTAAATTGTCAGGATATTAACATAAAATAAAATGATTTAAAAAAAATATAAAAATTAAAATTTGTATGAAAAGTAAAAAATAATGAATATTTAGGTCATTCCACAAAACAAGAGAGTGTTGATATATATTAATACAGTTTAAAATTAATTCAGGTTATAATGATATTTTTAAACTTTAATAACCTAACCTTTACATAAAACTTGCATACTCCTTTAACAGAAAATCCATTTAATTTTTATTTCCACCTTGCGCTCTTATTTTTCGTTTTTTGTATGTTGTTTGTTTTATTTAAAAATATAAATGTATAACTAATTTAACTATTAATTTTTTATCTAATTATATAATGTTGATTATTTTTTTTTTTTATAATGATTTGTAATTTCATATTATTGTTTTTAATACATTTTATGATATTTATTTGAAAAGCGGATTTCTACTGAAAATCTTTTAGATCTACTGTGTGTCCCATTATTAGTTTAGTGCTTCTTACGAATTCAGTGTCTTTTATTTTTTATTTTAATTTTTAAGACTCTTATAAATGTTGTAGTGCCTTCACAAGTCATTGCAGCCGACCCTCCGAACTTTTCTTTTGCTCTCCCCGTTATCTGAAATGAAACGCGAACAACAACAACAAAAGCTTTGCAGAACATAAATAAAGCGACACTCAAATTCATTTTTCTCGTTTTCCGCTCTGAGATTCATTGAGAGACTGTACGATCGTACGGAGATCGCAGTTGTTATTGTCGCGTAGAAGTCGTTGATGCACCAGGGGCGTGGTGGCAGGGAAGGAGGAGGGGTCAAGCACGTAAGAGCAGCAATAAAATTGAAATTGATTTAAAGCAGTGTCAGAAGTTGTCGAAACTTTACGTCGATTTGCATGTGACGAAGCCGCAGTCGCAGTCGATGTTGACGTTGACATTTCCATACCCTGTCCGAGAGAGGGAGAGAGAGAGAGAGAGATAGAGAGTGAGAAAGAGATAGTGGAAGGGGATGCTGTGGACACACTCATGTAAATTAGCTGCGTTGTCAAATAATGCTGATTTGTTGTTCTTGTTCGTTCGTTGACGGACTAATAAAAGCAAAGTGACCCACACACATCCCCTGCACCCCCGCCCCCTCGACACAGGCCCCTCCATCGAGCTAACTAGCCAGTGGATACCACTGGACGCATATCTATCGGCGTGCACAGTTCGGATTTTTGTTTAAAATTCAAATCAAATATTACAAGAAATTTTCGTTGCGGTTAAATGCATAGGAAAGCTTACGTCCAGCGTCCATCGTCCATCCAGACCAGGCAAGACCGCAACCGCAGCAACGCAAATGTTGACTCAACACGTCCCGCTTCCGTTTAGGGCATTCAACATCTTTCGATTGGGGCAGTGGTTCCAGGCATTACGGCAAGTTTTTTCAAATTTTTTAAAGCGATTCTTTCGGAGCTTCGTTTCAGAATGCTCTTTATTATAGATAGCCTTGCAGAGGGTATATTTAATTTGCCAAGAAGTATGTGAGTAGTTTACGGTCTTTAAAGTATATATAAGGTAAATATTATCGCATATCGCGGGAAATGTACTTTCGATTATCGATTTTTTGTTATGTTGGTACACTCGATAATTCCATAAATGTTTTTCCACAACAAAACAACTTAGTGGCGGACATTTGTTCGTTTGCAAGACAGTGTATTGATATTTAATACAGCGGTCCTTGTTCAATATAAATAATTAGTTTTTACAATTTAATTAAAATCGGAACACAATAACATATAGAAGTCATTGAAACAGTCGTCCGAAATTATTGTTTTTGTAAGAAGACCAGTACATTTTAAAGAAATAAATCCAACTACCTTTTATAATTATTTTTATGAAGACAATTATAGCTCTCTCAATTTACCAAAATATGAAAAATAAAAAAAATAATACTACAAATAAATTTGAAAAAAATTTAAAAAAACTTAGTAACTAAAAATAAATAAATAAATGAAGAAATTTGTTGTTTAAAATTGTAAATAGATTCCTAAAGCTTATTCCACATTGAACGTAGTGTATCTTTCGGTCTTTACCATTTTAAAGGGTTCAATGTCTTCCTCCCCATGGCAATTGCTTTAGAACAACTAACTTGAGTCAAATGTGAGTGTGTGTGGGTGTATTCCTTAAAGTTTTAAAAGGTGCCACGCCCCGTTGCACTTGCCACACTTGCCGCCTGGCGCCTGAGATCAGATTGTGCGACGTGTCAAGTGTCCGAAATTCAATTTGACTTCATTTGCATTAGCCCAGCTTGTGGCACAGTTGTTGTCGTTGTTGTTGTTGCTGCTGTTGCTGCCTCTGTTCTGGGAGCAGGTTGTGGCTGTGGCATGGTGCACAGATTAAACAGTTGCAGATTAGCATAAATGAGATCATTAAAATGCGCTTACGTTTGTGTGGGAGGCAGGCTCACTCGGATTGGCCCAGCGTCAGCGTCTCGCTTTGTTGGTGCAGGCTGCGAGTTGCTTTCGCACGTAGCTGGCGCAGCCTGCAAATTGCCTGTCTGAAGGTGTCACCACTGTCTCACGTCCGTCCCATGTTCGTCCCACTGTCTGTGCTTTGTCCGTCTCTCTCCCGTCCCTCGTGCATCGTGCCTTGCTTCGTGTCTTGGCATTTGCATAATTATTGCCGCCATCTTTGGCATTAATGTTTCATGCAGCAACTACTCCCGGTAGTTTCAGCTATCATGCTTCTTCTTCCGTTTCTAGCTGTTTTTTTTTTAGTTGTTTTTTACCAGGTGCTTTGGCAAATTGTTCATTAAATTTAGCTAAGTGAGTCGGCAAACAATTTCGTTGCTTAGTTGAGGCACAAAAGAGGAATCAAATTTCGTGGAAGGTTTTTTCATTTCTTATTTATTTTAATAATTTTACACAGAAGTTTGCCAAGCACCTTATACGATATTCCCAACTCTATAAAGTATATAGTAATATATGTACTTGATGAGATTCAATATCTAGATCTAGATCTTTTTAGGTCCTTCCGTGCGCTCGTCTCTACTAATTGTTCATTCACCTGTTGCTACTTGAAATGTTTAACAACTTTGCTTCCTTCCATATGTATATATGTATGTAAATATATACGTATGTATCCATGCATGTATGTGTGCTTGTAAGTGCCACACGAACTTTTGCGGGACAGCCGCCAAACGAGCTAATTTTCATGATTTGCCCTGGCGGAGCAGACGAGTCGAGTCACTCACGGCGGCCAGGTCGATTGGTTTGGCCATTGACTGGGCGTGCTGGGGAGCTGCACTAAAAGCCTTTTGCAGCCAGCAAATTGAATCAGTGTGTGTGTGTGTGTGTGAGTGAGTGTGTGACCAGAGGATGACGTGCACGCTCTGATGAAATGTGACCGCAATTGCGGCTCGTTAGCTGCAGCTAGTTGAGCGATATACCCCGCAATGAACCTGGTAAGCCTTGCTGGATGACAGCAGAAGGGTTAAAGACAGGACTCGAGTGGACTTGGTAAGGGGCTGCAGGTGTAAAACGTGCCACAGGCAGGAAGGAAAGGAGAGAGAGAGAGATAGCTAAAGGGCCCTTTTAAATCGTTGCCAGCCTTATTAACTATTTATCTGAAAATGCAAAATGCTAGGAATACTCAGTGCACTTAGTGGCAATTAGAGGAGACACCTGTAGCTGCCCGGCAGGGCAACTGAGGGGTGTGGGAGGGTAACTTTCAAGGTAATTACGGGTACCCTACGCATCCGGCTAAGCACGTTCTCCTCAGCATCCCTTGGCTTGTTTAGAGGAACGTGACCAGTGTGTCAAGTTGAAAGGTCAAAATCTCAAGCCGAATATGTTGCGTGACATACTCCCGAAGTTCTTCAGCGGAAGTGACCATTGAGGGCTCTGCAGAGAAGCTGGAAATGGAGACACCTTCTCTACTTCCTTTAGCTTCTTTTGCGCCCGTCTTTCTTTCTTTTTCAGCTAACTAAACATTGTTAGTGAACGACTCCGAAGACAAAGCCTGGCAAGCGACCAGGCGCAAACAGAGGACAGTGGCTTAGGCCGTGTGCGGAAGGGGGATAATTTACTGTGCAGATTGGTTACTTTTTGGATGGGGTGCTTGGAATCAATTGGTAAGTTTAAGGGGAACTTTTAGAAGGTCTACACTTTGTTTATTGAAGAGAAAACTGTATAATAAATGTGATAATGATAAAAAGCAATTCTAGCTCTGACTATATCATCAAAGTATTGAGCAAAGCAGCAGGGAGAACACTTAGTTAGCATTTGAAATATCTTTAATGGGGTTCTTGAAACTCATTGCTGAGGTAAGCGGAAACTTCTACCATAAAAGGTTCATATTTGATTAATTCATAACAAATCTATGAAAATTTGGAGTGATTGAAGAGTTGCCAAAAACACTTCTATCTCTGTCTTTATCATCGTAGTATTAAACATGGTAGAAGACGGTCAACTTACTCAAGATTGTGATCTTGTTGGATAGGGTTCTTAAAAACATTGGCAAGGGTTAGTGGAAACTTCTAGGAGGTCTTGTTTAGGTTAGGTTAGTTAAGGTTAGCTTAGGTTAACTTACGTTACTTTAGGTTAGTTTAGGTTAGGTCATATTTAAGAGAAAATACATTTTTCAGTGTCTTCCGCTCTCTCTCTCCCTTTTTCTCTCTTTTTTTTCTCTCTCGCTCTTGCTCCACCTTTCTTTTTTTTTCTCTCTTTTTCTCTCTCACTCTCTATCTCTTTTTATTTCTCTCTCTCTCCTTATCAGCAACTATTTTGAACAGTCCAACTCCCCATTGGATTTACACTACGCCCCTGCTCAGCTGCATCCCAAAGGAGCCCATTATGTGTTGCTAGTGTCTGATATACAACACCGGCGCCATGGAAGTCGTCATCCTGTCTTGGCTTGGCTGCTGCTGCTCCAGCTGCTCTTTAGCCATCGTTTATTAGAGACTTCCTTTATGCAACCATTGTAGCGTACTTATTTTGCGTCTTCCACACACATATAATAGCCGGGAAAGGCACAAATTGAGGTAATACCTGCACAGCGGCAGATTCTCTTTCCTCCCCTCTTGCTGCTACTGTTCTAGTGTTCCTGCTTTTCTCCTGCTCCTGCTCTGCTTGTTGACTGTGCCGTGCTCATTAATTTTTACGCTTAATGTGTTCTAATGGTTTTTAAATTGCGTCTCGGATTTCCAAATCTTTGCATTTTGCAGTATTATTTTTATGCTTTTCATCATTTCGTTGTCTCCTTCTTTCTTTTTTTTCCACTCCGGCGTCCAAGTCAAAAGGCAGCTCATTAGCGACTTCCATATGTATTTCCCTCTGCTTCGCACTCTTCCTCTCTCCCTCCCTCTACCTGCTGTGCTGCGCTGTGTATTATATTGAATCCGTATTAATTTACACTGCTGCAATAATTGAAATGAAATTAAGGCTCGAAAGTCGCAAACAAAAAGCACAAAAACAGGCGGGCATAACAAGCTATTGACCTGGATACTCCTTTGGACAGGGCTGCAAGGGGTGTCACAGTTCGCAAGTATCCAATTATTAATGATATTCAAGGGAATCACAAGTCTGAATACGTTTTTCAGGCGACGCTTGGTTCATCTCGCAGTCGGACATGCTTCTCTCTCCTCCTCTCTCTCTCACACTTCCTTCTCTTCCTCTCTCTTCTTGCTTGACTGTTAACAATTGTTTGCCAGACACTCACACACACACTCACTGACACACTCACTTACTCACTTGCCTATCACGTAACCGTCTCTGGCGCCGCATCACGCATACGACGCGTTGCACACTTTGCCAGCTTGCCGGCTTGGCTGTCTGACTGACAAATTTAATTACCATCCAGCTTTATATCTGTCTCCCTTGCACACCCCCTGCTTCTGTCTCCTTCTCGCTCGCTTGCTTGCTCTGTGTGTGTCTGTTTGCTTCAGTTGAGGCCAGTTGGCCCTTGTCGGAGCCATTGTTTGCCTCGTTACTGATATGCCCCACCAGCAGTCGTGGCAATCGCGGGGCATCGAGGAGGGGTGTCTGAGAGAGGGAGAGAGAGGGGACAGAGAGTCAGTGCCAGTGGCAGAGCCAGATCCAGAGCCGACTCGTCTGAAGTTGCTTCATTTGATGCATCAATCAGCAGAATCAGAAACTGCAGCCATGAAAATCAATTAAAAAGTCGTTGTGCTTGTCGAGGCGGGCAGAGGGGTGGGGGGGAGTGGCAGTGGGCAAGGGGGCGTGGCTTGACTACAGATTTCGTCGGAGCTGCGCTGTCAACGCGACTCTCTGAACATTTTGCAATTGACGCCGCCCGGGATTAACATTTGCATTTCCACAGGCGCAGTTATTTTCACTTGTCCTTTTGTTGTTGTTATTGTTGTTGCTGTTGTTTGTGTCCTTGTGCTTTATTCGTGTTTCATTTGATATGCAAATTCCTTTTGTCGCGGATGTAACAACACACTGGGAAAACAAATCAGAGGCCTCAACATGATGTGGCACTTCCGCTGGCCGAGAGCAGGAGAGCAGCTCCAGGTGAGGTCAGCTTATTGCACTGTTAATTGCTGAGTGACTGAGCAGAAATAGGAGCTGGAAGGGGCAAGCAAAAGAGAAGTGGAAGAGAAAGGATGGGGAAGGAAAAAGGGAAAGGGGCGGGGCTGAGCAGCGTCACTTTATAAATGAAATGTCATCGAGGCGTGCGGAAATCAACGATACAAAAATCCAAGCGGATTTAACACCAGTTCAGCCAGGACAAATGATGTGTGCAACTGTTGGGTGCGGGCTGAGCAGGGGTGGGTGTTGAGGAGAGGATTGGTAAGCAGCAGGACAACTTGGCTAACTGCCTGACTGACTGACTGACTGACTGAGCTGTTGAGTGTCCAGCCCTGGGCACGAATAACTGACAGCATTTATCTGCTCTCGAGGCTCCCACGCAGGCACTTCCACATACATGTTCATATATATACACACACGCACACATATGTATATGTGTATACACACACACACATAAGCTTGTTATTGACGCCTGACGCGCTGCAACAGCAAAGAGCTCGTCCGGCATGATCGACTGTTAAATGTGCTGTAAGGAGAATACTTTCAAATCTTTGCTATCATCACAATCAAATTAATTAAATTATTAAGCAAAAAATAATTAGTAAAATAAATAATTAAGTGAAGAAATAGTTAAGAAAATAAATAAATAAAAAATAAAAATTAAATAAAAAATGATCAAAGTGAATTGGTTTTGTATATTAAGAAAAATCTACTAATTCTAACTCATTTGCCTCTTTATAATCAGTTTGCCTATTTTCTCATTTGGGTTACCATACTTATTTATTGGAATAAGCAAACTATAGTTGAATAAATCGTTTTTCTTTCGGTTTATGTTAGTTTGTCTTTCTTCGATTAAGGGTTACCATATTTTACCACCAGCAATCTACAGAATATCAGCAAATTCACATAAATAAATGAGCTAAACCTTTTTACAATAAATTAGTCTTTTTACTATTAAGGGTTACCATATTTACATTTATTGCATTTGCCTCTTTACAAGTTAGTTTGCCTATTTACGTATTAGGATTACCATACTTTGGCATAAGTAAACTGTAGAATATCAGCATTTTCATAACTTATTGGACACAAAAATAAATCAGCTTAGCCTCTTAATAATTAATTTGTCTGTTTACGATTAAGGGTTACCATATATTGAGTCTTAACGGTTTAGTTTGCCTATTCAATTCTCAGTTCTTTAAAAGCATGAAACCTCACTGCAGCAGGTTCGCCTGCCCAACTCTGCTGCTGCGTCAGCTGCAACTGATGACACTGTGAGACAGCAAGACGCAGTCTGGGCTAACAGAAGAACCATCAGGGCAGGCACTCACTCATTGTCAGTCACTCAGTCAGTCAGTCAGTCAGTCAGTCACTCGTCCCCAGCCCGGTTCCTGTGTGTGTCTTCCTGGTCCGATACCAATCCTTGCTACGAACCACGTTGGGCAATCTAACTGTTTTTACCCCACTCGACACGTGCTTAGTGCAGTTGCATGCAGCACACGCAGTCGCCACACAGACCGCAGCACACGGTTACTTTTGTGCCGCCCTGTGGCCAGTTACTGTTTTGGCAGCTTGAGCAGAGGGTGCCAGAAGAAGAGAGGGGGGGAATGGAGAAGGGTATCGGTAGCGTTACCTGTTAAATTTGTGGGAGGACGCCAAACGTCAACTTGCGTGCAGCTGCATAAACTTGTTGCACACACGTCTAATTCCCCCTCTCTCTCTCTCTCTCTCACTCATAGACTACACTGACAATACGACTGGTGTAATTTATGTGCATGCCGCCAGGTGGCGTTGTCGGTTGAGCAGAAGAATTGCAAATGCGGTTTGGGCATTTGTCTGCTTACAAAGCGAGAGCGGTTTTCTATAAGGGTGACCATAGGAAGGGTGAACATACTTTAACAATAGGGTGACCATATTTAGGCAAGGGTGACTATACTCACTTATGCATACTATAACCATACTTTACCAAGGGTGGCCATAGTTAGGGTGACCATAATTAGGGCGACCATAGTTAGGGTGACCATAGTTAGGGTGACCATACTTAGGGTGACCATACTTAGGGTAACCATACTTAAGCAGAGGTGATCATACTCAACCGTTATGGTGACAATACACAAGGAGAGGTGACCATACTCAACCGTTAGGGTGACCATATACAAGGAGAGGTGACCATACTCAACCGTTAGGGTGACCATACTCCAGTATTAGGGTGACCATGCTAAAGCGTCAGGGAGACCATACTTAGGTATAGGTGACCATACTTAGGTATAGCATTAGAGTGACCATGCTACACCATGGCAGTATCATCCCTTTTGCTAGTGCGTTTGATATTATTTTGAATCTTGTTTCCAAGCGAAATCTTTATTTAATTTATTTCAGTAAGAATGCAAACCCTTTCGCGTAGAGTGTCAAGAAGCTGTTGGTTCTTAATGATCAAACCCAAATAGGGCTCAAAGTGATAGACCAGCTGGTTGATAGAGGCCGAAATCGATTTGAAGAGTTTCTCTGGACTTGTGCAGGATTTCTGCTCGAGGTTTGGACTGCAATAGGAGCGCGTCAGTTGCTCGACCTCCAAGAGCAGCCCAATGATGTACTCCATGTCCTTGAGCAGCACATTGCTGCACTTCAGTTTAAGCGAGCGAATGCAGATGCAGACGAGGCCCTTGATCAGCCAGAGAAGTGATTGACCCTCACAGAGGGTGTTCGTTGGTTGCGGCAATACAACTAATGGATTTGTGTAGAGCAGCTGAAGAAGGCGCAATAGACATGGGAATTGCAAGAAGATGTTCTTGCACTTGGGGCGGGGCACACAGACAGGCGGATCGTAGCCATAGCGACGACTCAAGAGGGTCGGGGGTGCCGGCACTCCCAGTCTACGAAGCCCGCCGAAGGAAGTCTGAGGAGGAGGAATATAAGGCAGCAGATTAGGTACCAGCTGGGGGGCTTCACTCTTCGAATTGAGTTTGACGAAGCGTTCGATGCGCTTGATCAGCACCTGACGCAACTGCAGCCACCTCTTGGGGGTCCTGGGCATACAGCCTTTCTCCTCGAAGAGCTGTTGAAACTCCCGATCACGAGTGTTTGCCATTTTGCAGTAGAAATCCTTGGCCACCTGCAGCTGGAAACCAAAAGGACACTCCGCGTCCAGTACCTGCGTCAGTGGCAGCTGCTGCTCCCTCAGGCAGTTGCAAAGTGTGTTGGGTGTTGCAACTATAGCTAGTGGCAGCTGGCGCAGCATCACCTGGCCGAAAGTCTGCTTGACGAACAGCAGCTGCAACACGAGCAGCACGTTGAGGTACGCACAGATCCAGAGCAGGCTGCACTTGCAAGTGAAGTTCACGTCGGGCAGCAGCAGGGTTGCCGAGGCCAAGGTGGCTGTGATACTTGGAGCCAGTGCCTGCTGCAGATGTTCACGCTGAGGACAGTAGCACATGAGCTGATTGCAGTACAGCATGGGAAGATGCCACAAGCCGCAATGCGGCATTAGATGCTCCCGCAGAAAGTAGATGGCGCCACAGAGCAGCCCGTTGAACTGCACAAAGTACCAGCCGAGTCCCAGTCGCCCGTCCACATCGGGCAACAGACTGTCCACGAATCCTGCATAGAAAAAGCTGCTGAAGCTGCTAAGGCAGGCAATCGCGAAGAAGAAGCATAGCTTCAGTGGGAAATCCTGCTGGAGGCGCTCTTGCCAAGTGCCGTGGCAGGTGGCAACCATGTGTTGTTGGTGGCACAGTAGCACGCCATAGGCAGCAACCAGCAACAGTTGCAGTTGCACGAAACTGCAAGTATGGAACGAGAAGATTATCCAGTCGATCACCTCGCACAGACACCTCAAGGGATGCAGCAGCTCCAGACGCACCACCAGCACAAACAGTCCCAGCAGCTGGTACTCCAGCAGGCAGCAGACACTGAGGGCGATCAGGAAGCGCGACAGCAACAGTCGTCGGACCGAGGGATGCAGTTCCAGGTGACGCGAGAAGATCCACATGGCAAGCAAAGGGTTCACTTTGTGATCTCAACTGTTGCCTGATAATTCTCAGAGGATTCTCATTTGATGGCCAACTAGATTGGAAATCAAAACAGTTTTTATGTATTTTATAAAATGTGTTTCACACATTTTAAACTCTTTTTCTCTGTGTGAAATTTGCAACAGCGGCATAAAATATTTAGCAAGTACAGGCAATTTAACTAGTTGCTTGAACTATGGCAAAAAGATCACGTAAACAAAACTGTAAACTGTAAACTGAATCAAATATTATTTATGGCCGCGCAATTTTGCTGGCGACGCAAAAAACAAATCTTTTTTTCCAGGCCAAGTTTCACACATGGAATCGCATAATTTCCAGGTGTAATATGAAAGCCAGCGGGGGAACACGGCACTAGGGGGAGGCATAGATAGAGCTGAAGCTTTGGCAGAGGCTTAGGCAAGAGGAGAGAGAGAGAGTGGGATTGGGAGTGGTAGGAGGAAGAGGGATAAGGGAGAGTGCTGTGCTGGCACTTAACCCGCTGGCGGGATTTTTATTTTCACAGAAAAAGTGTTTTTACCCTGTAAATTAGACAGAGTGGGTATCTACAGTGAAAATGCAAAAGAACTATATGTAGTGTACTTAATATTTATGTTATATTTATATATTATACTATAATATATACACAATATATATAAATAAAACATATTAATCTATAAAGATATTCTATATTCAAATGGAAAGAACTTCTAACAAATCAAGAATGTGAAAGAATAATGTTATAGAATATATAGAAGACCGATTGGCAGTTAATTTAATACACTACACTCTTTCATACGATTTTTATAAAATGTTCTGCCCTTTACAGGGTATCTTTACGTTCATATAGCACAGCTCATAGTTATTTAGCTTGCCTCTGTTGGAGGTTTTAAGTTGTCAACAAAAATATCACTTGTTTGCCTGGAAATATGCGTCGTTCAACGGGCTCAGCCTGGTACCCACTGCGTATGGGGTTACAGTATGGGAGGGGGGTGGGAGTGGGGTGAATGCGCCCATCCATCTGCCTGGCGTCATTCACAATGTCGCAGTGACACGATGGGGAAGAGAAACAAAGCGCGCTTGCAGTAAAAATAGCAAACGCATGAGAAATTCAGAAATTTTTATGAATGGCAATCGGAGAGAGACAGAAATGGTAAGTGCGGGAGGAGAGAGGGGAAGGAATAGATTTAGAGGGAGAGGTACATGGGGAAACAACTGACGTAGGCTGTTATCCGTTAGTTCAACTGTCATGCCTCGGACTGGGGGCTGCTTGTCAGTTTGACGCCCCGTAATTCATGGCATGATGAACGCTGACTGCAAACCCTTGTTAGACCCTCAAGCACATCTATGTATGTTTGCAATGCACAGAGTATGTTATTCCTAACCCCATAAGGTACATGTGTATGTGTCTATAAATATGTTATATTTATTATAATTATACTATTTATATTTTTGATTAGCATTAGTACGGGAGTAGGAACAGTGTTGGTTGTGTCTCCTGCAATGCTGACTGTACTCTTTCTAATTGTTAACGAGTTAGAATAACCCGATAATTAAAAAAACATAAATATAATATAAAATATAATTCGAACTATAAACTACATACATATATTTTTTTATTTTATTTCATATTATAAAATTTCTATATGTGCAAATTCCTTATCCCCTTCCCTTCACTTCTGTGCGGCGCCTTTTTAACGTTAAATCAAATTAAATGTATCGTTAATTTCATTTGGCTATCGCATCAAATTAAATTTGTGAGATATGAAGAGGAAGAAATCGATGCGTTGTATCGTGCAAAGGGATTTATAATGAATTAACTTGTGTGTCTAACTCAATTATCGATTTCAAAAATCGAAGCAAACGCAGAACCGAAACAGAAAGGGAACAAGGTGAAATTTTTCGAATTTACCGGATATAATATACCATGATATTGAATAAATTTAATGACAATTTCAACCAAAGGTTACCACTTAGTTGCCAGAGTCCTAGTGCTCCACTGTTTGTAGAGTATCCTGCAGCCCAGGCAGGTGTCGGGATGCTTTACAAAATTTTCAGGCTATTCATAAGAACAGATAATTGAGTCGACGTTGGTGGGGACTGGACTGCGAGGCCAGCATTGACTGCATTGCCATTGAACGTTGACCACAGCGTGCAATTTTTAATTCAGCTGCCAGTGCCACGCCCTCGCCCTCGCCCCGCGCCCTTTACAGCCAATATTATACCGATGCCAAACTGTTTCCCTCCTGCTGCCTTTTCCAAAAGCGAACTAATTTAATTAACTGAATTCATTTGGTGGCAACTATATGTGTGAGAGTGTGTGTGCGTGTGTGTAGTGTGTGTGTGTGAGTGTGTGTCTGTGTGTGTGCTTTAAATGTATGTAGGTGTCTCTGTGTCGTATAACATCTATTAACGCTGCAATTGCCGCCTACCACAGGAGTGAAATTCCCACGCGTTGCAATCCGTTCGCCAGGTGATTGTGTTAAGCGCGATAAAGCCTGCTTTAAAAATACATACTTATATATATTATATATAT
This sequence comes from Zaprionus africanus, assembly GCA_018151435.1. Lineage (NCBI taxonomy): Eukaryota > Metazoa > Arthropoda > Insecta > Diptera > Drosophilidae > Zaprionus > Zaprionus africanus. The sequence continues at coordinate 12,280,994 of JAECXB010000118.1, forward strand.
ACCTATAAATACATATATACATTTGTATGTGTATCCAATATTCTTGCTATAAAGTATTCACTTTATTCGAAAGCAGTTCAACTGCGACTTTAGTGAGGAAGCCAAAAGAACTATTAGCTCTGTCATATAGGGGTACTCTGCTAGCCACTGTCCCGCTCACTTTCCCCCTTTCTCTCTCTCTTTTTCTCTCTCTTTCTTTTTCTCTTTCTCCCTCCATTATCTTCGACATTGCACAACACTGAAAACATTCAGCAATTTCGCTTAGATTGAACAGCATTTTGTGGGCCGCACTGAACCGTCAAACGTTTCGCGGTGACCGCAAAACAAATTGCGTAAATGAAGAGCACCAGGTGTGGTCTGTTGTTACGGTGAATACCCTGTAAATGCTGTGGAGTTGTGCTGCACTTATAAGTCATTAACTGTTTTCTTATGACAACAAACAAAGTTGATTCCTTCAGTAAACTGCCAAGAATCTCTTTGAAGTTCTCTCTCGTTGTCTACATATTACAGGATATTTGGCAGTCCGGTCTAATTGGCATCGTTTACATGGTAATTGCTTGGTAGTACTGTTGCAATTCGCAGCAATTTCTACTGTATGGCCCCCGGTTTTAATGAACATATTCCCCCAACGTCAACTTCATTAAAATTCAATGCGAAAATTGATGGAATTGTTCTAATCATTGATGAGGCAGCAGGAGAGAGAGAGAGAGGGAGAGAGAGAGAGAGAGAGAGGGGAGAGTGCAGCCGAGCGTGACATACGGGAATGTGAGGCAGAACTTGTTCAGCTGGCGGCATTGATGACATACCCAACCGGGATGCCATGTCCATGTCCCTAACCGTGTACGACTGACGTTCTTCCGTTGCTCCCCCCTCCATCGTTCCCCTCGAAAGCTAACATGCACTTCCGTATATGCTGTATGGCCTGTGTTCTCCTCCATGTGATGGCGCCGGCAATGGCGACATCGACAGCCAGTCAATGCACGCTCAATTTCAGTTTCAGCTAAAACGATTTCATTGCCAACTGGCGACAACAAAAGCGGCCGCGGAAATGTTCACAATGATGATGCGTGTGCGTTTTCCAATCCTTCTCTGCTTCTGCTCTTACCAGTACCGGAACGGGCCCGTACCTTTGTTCTACTTCTGCTCATATTACACACATCGCAGTACTTGGGCGTGGTTGAGAGACAAATATCATAGATTGATAGTCAGCTAGGGAGGAAGAGAAGGAGGGGGAATGGGAGCAGAAAAGAAGCAGAGACTGTTTTTGGTCAACGGTTTGTCTAATTGTCAGCTGCTTTTCAGTGTTCTGCAATGCAGTATAAGTGTTCTAGGCTTTATGTTATGCCCTTAATTATATTCACTTTATTTCATTTAAGGTGTACATATTTCTTTAACTTCATCATTTGGTTCTTTCAAACCTTTGACCATAGAAAAAGGTCGACTAACTTTGTTAAAATGTGTGCTATAGGCAGAAGAAAGAGTGACAGATCTATGATGTATATATTCAGAGTTGATTAAGATATGTCTGTCTATCTGTTTGTATGTATCTCTGTCCGCATGCCTGTCCGTCTGTCTGTCCGTGTGTCTGCCCCAATACACATTGGTCTGTCCGTATGCCTGGCCGTCTGTCTGTCCCTATGTCTGTTTGTCTATATAAATTCGCTGAACGCAGCTACTATAAATATTAGAGACACTAAGTTTGGCATGAAGCTTTCTTTCTGTATCCCATAAGTAGATCAATTTAATTTCAATGTTTAGATGTCACGCCCAACGCCTACGCAACTTGGTAGTTTACGACTATTAAACAGAGTATTTAAGTCATAAATATCTTCTTCTCCATATGTATACTATACTATATTAAGAAGCATTTATCGTATCCACTTATTTTTTCAAATTTCAATACGCTAACGTCTTGCTCTCTGTAATGTCATTCCTTTCAATATCATCATCAATTGCTGATTATCATCATCAGTACTGATTTTGGTAGATCTTAGCAGACTCCTCAAGAGAAACCGAGCCGCCCTCAAGCAGCTTGTGTGGCCCATCAATTGCAGCAAGTGCTCTTAAGTAATACTTTTCGTACTTGCTTTTCCCTCATTTATTTTCAAGGCCAGCACAATGCCCACACGGGCTAAATAAAGCTTCATAAATTTGTCCAATGTCACGTCGAGCGAGTGCACCTGAAAGGGACGGATGGGCGAGCAGTCAGCAGCCAGCAGGTCCCAGCAGAGACTCATGAAAGACGGAAGAAAGAAGGACTGACTGACTGACTGAATGACTGGCGTGTGGCCTTTGTTAGCATTTATAAGGCATGACGTGTTGACGCTTGCTGCAGGGCCAATGCAACTGTGTGTGTGCGAGTGTGTGTGCGAGTGTGTGTGAGTGTGTGTGTTTGCATGTGTTGATAATGTTGACGTTGTCGATGCATTATTTATGATGAGCTTGACATTTGCTTAGGCAGCGCAGTGCATGTGCCTTGCCTGGGAAAACGTGTTGCATACTTTGCAGCGCAGTTGCAGTGCACTGCTTGCGGTATCTACATCCATCACATTGCAGTGTGCAGCAGCAGTAGTTAGGCCTGGGCTGCACTGCTTAAATTCATTTTAAATATTCATAATTCAATTTTGAGTTGGTTCTCGCAAAAGTTTTGCGGATAGTCCGCGCTGTAAGCTTGGCTGCTTCAGCCTGTGGCAACTTGTGTAGTTTGCTTCTTCGTTTCTGTTATTAATGAGCAGGCGAAAGGCGAAACACAGACCACCGCAGACAGCTCAAAAGAGAGAGCATAAAGAAGACAGAGAGAGAGAAAGAGAGAGAAAGAGAGGCAGTGGAAGATGGTCGATAGGCGCAGAGGTAGTTAAGAAGTAGATAAAAGAAGCGTAGAAGCAAGGCAATATTAAATAACAGAGTGGGTTAAAACACAGAAAGAGAAGGAGTAAGGGAAGAGAGTGCGAGAGACGGGCTAGAAGAAAATTAGTAAACAATAGTCTATTTAATTTTCATGATGCAACCTTCAATGCAAACTTACCATAGCCGTGCAAGGGCCTGGAAGCGTTTGTTAAATGCAACGAAATGAAAAAGTAATTCCCAAAGTTCTGACGTTGCTTCCATTCTCGGCCAAATATGGCTCATCTTACCCCTCCCGCCCCCAAGCCACGCCCAGCTGCGAACTGTTGCAACTTTAATATGCAAAACGTATTTTGAGTATGGCCGCGTGGTCATTACTTTTGTGCTGCATAAAAAATGAGAGAGATGCTTTAAAATATGTATAAAAAGGGAAAACAGAAGAGAACATAGCCTAGATAGGGTTATAAATCTTTGCTTTATATAGTAAATATATATATTTTGAGCGATCTAACTGAAGTCTAGTATATGTTTTCAATGCAAATAAAAAGAACTTGAAGCCCAAAGTAAACTTGTGCCACGACAAAGAGTTAACTTTGAGTTCTGTTGATTCAGTTTCGCTTATGAATACGACAGCTCAGCAGTGTTTGGAACTTAGCTAGGCAATAGGGTTCCCAAGATAAAGGGGTAACTCGCAGCAGCAATAATAAATAATAAAAGAGTCGTACAAAGCTGCGCGAGTATCCGATTAAATAGCTCAGCGTTTTCTTGACTCCCTGAAGTTTTTTTTTCAAGTTCTAAAGCGCTTTAGCTACGACTTTGGCTGTATATCTGCAGCTTAGTATAGCAAGCTGTATGCGGTGTATCTCATTCTATGAACTCGCAGGTATTCCACAACCTGCATTTGGTCTCTGCCTTTGCGGCTTTGACTGCTGGGGGATTAGGGTTGAGAGAAGTGAAACAGCAACAGCAACAACAACAAAAGCAACAAGAGCAACAGAGCCCACGCATGAAGATACTTTTACTTAGATACATATATGAACACAACGACACGTGCCATTTGATGAAGCTGCAGCATAAGGCAGCTCCCTTCCCCCACCCAGTCCCAACGAGATCAAGTAGATATGTGAAAGTTGAAAATATGAGAGCTCAAAATGTTTATATCCGCTGCAACCGTCTGCCGGCAGGGAGGAGCGAGCGCCAGGATCATAAATCGTAAGAAATGTGCTGGCAAATATTGCGGAAAATGCGCAAAAATACGTAAGAAATCGACAATAAGCGCAGGAAATAAGCTGAGCACCTGAGTAGAAATGAGGATGCCGTGTCCTAGATAACACTCACACACACACACGCACACTCACACAAACGCATACACCTCTGCCGCTGCCGTTTGATCTATTTGCTAAAGCGAAGCCCGTCAACTTTTTAATTGACTTCAAAACTAGTTTTGCTTCACATGAAACAAAAAACAAATACGCGAAAACAATATAAATAGACATGAAAACAAAACTGTTGCATACTTTCCGGGGGCAGTGAAAAGCGCTGCGTGTAAACACAAAACATTGTGCGACGGCAGCTCGGTAAGTTGTTGATTGTTTAGCTAGCTCATATAGATCATGAATAAGATTTTATTGAATTCAAATTAGAACTGAAAACTAAAACAAACAAAGAACTAGGACATAATAAAACTAGGATATTTAAATAGTAATTAAAATTTGTTGTTAAAAAACTATAAAATAAACATTAATAAACTGTTAACTTATAAAAAACAGTCGGGATTGTGCAAAGCAAGTATTTAATATGAATCAAAGAAATATTTTTATACTTATTAACAAAATAACTAAGCTAGAACTTTTAGAGCGTGCCCCGTTTCAGGTACTCTATGCCACATTTGCCACACTTAAATGCACATCAAATTGTACAAAAAAAAAACAACTAAACAGGTGAAGTGAATGCAAAACATTTCAACTCTTTTGTTGGGAAAGAATGTGTAAATGAAATGAGCAGCGGGTTTTGGCTTCTGCAGCGAATTGGAAAAAGTGTGCGGCCATTTGTCTGGCCGGACATGTGCCCAACTCAATTGTCGACGAACTTTGCTTGGTTATGAAACTTTCATTTGTTGTTTCATTCACACACACACATTTTTATAAATATACATATGAACTCCTAATTATAATTACAGCCAAACGAAAGTGTTGACGAGGTTGCCTCAGCTACAGTTCTGGAGTTAATTGTGCGACTCATGTGGCTTCTACTTGAGGTTATTGTTGATCCATGTTTGAAAGGGCTACTTAAATTATTTGTAAACTATTTTTAACCAATTTTAACCTATTTTAACCCATTTCTTCTGCCACTTCTCGAGCACTCGATGCCGCCTGTAGCCCCATTTCGTAAATGTTTCCCAGGGCATTTTCTTCTTTTGAATTTGCCGATAGAATTTTGGCCTGGTTTCGCTTCTGCTGCTGTTTCGTTGGCTCGCCAGCTTCAGTTGTAGGTCCAAATGGGGTAACCGTCCCAGCAGGCAATCTGGGCAAAGGGAAGTAGCAAAGTGCAGAGGGAGGGGGGGGAGCAAGAAATGCTGTTTCAGTGTCCTAAGGGCAGCATGGAATGCCATAAATAACGTTGCCGGTAAAGCGAGAGAGAGTCCGCAGACCGCGGTCAAACGAGGTCCGAGGCGGGCTGCTGCAAAGACTTGCCGCCTCGGCGATGTGCAACGGATAGTGGCACGTTGTGTGTGTGCTACAGAACGTTACTCGTTGCGTTGCGTTGCGTTACGTTTTTGGCTCTAAATTAAATTTTTGCCAACGCCAAAGAAGTTGCAAAATTTTTGTGCTTCGCATTGCACCGATGCGGCGGAAGCCCAAAGCCATTAACAGACGATCCCCAAGGCCTGCCCCGACTCCTACACACATACATACACAACACATACATACACATACATGCACATACATAGATCTGCTCCCGGTTGCAGCTCCCATTCTTGCTGCTTGCTTTCCTGTTTCAGGCTCCGCAAATATTTCTGGTGTGGGCTTTGCTTTGCGGTAATGGCTCATTATGTGTGCCCCTCTGCATGTGTGTGTGCGTGTGTGTGTGTCCTTCTATGCACTGGCTTGAGTATAGGTGCCTATGCATGTGTGTGTGTGTGTGAGCGCGCAATTAGCAGCGGTTTTTAGTGCCTTGGCTGAAGGCCAAGTGATATGAACTATCGCAGAGTCCTTTGGAATTTACTTAGTACAAGAGCACCTTAGCTGGGGTAGGGGCATAAGGATAAGGGGACAGAGAAAGAGAGAATGAGGGGAGAGAGAGGGTAGAGATAAGAGGAGGGAGAGGGGAGCGGGTAAGGCAAATGCTTGCCACATAATTTCTAGACACTGACATGGTCATAAACTGTCGGACATGACAAGTTGGTGCGACATTTGCGACAGCCTGCATCCTGCTCCCATCTGGGCATCCTTTCGTCTTGGCGTGGCGTGGCGTGGCGTAACAAAAAGCCGCACGTTATCCGTGCTAAGTGCAAAAGTAGATTGCAGTCAGTTTTGCCGCCAGAGTCGGGGACAATAAATAAGTGCAAGCCAGACAAGGACCCTTGCAAATGAACAGAACGAGCAGCGTCAAACAGACAGAGAAAGAGAGAGAGAGAGAGGGGGAGAGACAAAGAGAGGGGCAACAATATGGGGCGGCATTTAAATGAAACTTGCGACATCGCCGCCATCGTCTGTTGTTGTCAGGTGCAACATTATTAAATAGTTTAGCAGCGGCAGCAGCGACAAACAACTTGCTTCCTTCCGCTGCATCCTCTCCGTCCTGGCAGCTGCTGGAGGTGAGCTACATAAAAAAGTGCAAAATACACGTTGGGTAGAGAGCAGAGGGAGGGAGGGAAGAGGGGCAAAGTTGATGGGTTAATGGGGATCTCGGCTGAGTTATGTGGTGTCAGAGCAAGTCATGACGTGACCGCTGAGCAAGTGCCAAGTGTCACAAGTACAGCACGCGGAATATGATTTAAATGCTCGCCTTGGAGGGCAGCTGGAGACATCTCTATCTATATATGTTGTATATATCTTTGTATGTGTAAAGGGACACTTTAAAGAGCTCATAATGGCTTTGCTTATATTTTTTTTAAAGTTTTAAGTTAAATAATTCTTAGTCTTCTTTTCATAAATCTACAAATAATTAACAAAGAGAGTCTTTTCCTGCTTAATGCATAATTGAAACCAATATGGAGATCTGGCAACTCTTTGAATTTGCCAATCACATTTATTTGAATTTGAATTTGCATAGATATTAATCTGTAATCGATATGCTTGTAAACATCGCTTATTCTGCCTCTTCCCATCGCTAGCTATCACTGACTTGTGACTTTTTAAATTTGAATGGAAATAAATCTTAAGTATAAATAAATATCCACTCCATTTAATTACACCAAACATTTACTTATTTTTCATTTTTTAATAATTGGACGTTGAATACAATGAATGTATTATCAAGTGGTCCAACGACACCAAGCCGATCCTTGTTGCGCGCGGAACCCAAACGAAGTCCACCTCCCGCCTAACCGACCGAGAGGCACCGTCGCATACGGACGACACGGAAACGCGGTAGAAACACGAATAGAAACGCGAGTAGAAATTAACGCAATATAGAAAAAAAAAACTAAAATAAGAAAGAAGGGGCGATAGAACGCGGCATGCAAATAGGACAAAAAAAGAAAAAACATACAATAGCATATCGAGGAAGATTAACATACTAATAACTTGTTACGTGCTAGATAGGAAAGAATTAAAGACTTCATAGCAGCGATAGTATTAGTGCTAGCTATGACGTGTTGGAGTTTTTTTTATTTATTTATTTATTTATTTTTTTTTATGTATTTATTTTTCATTTATTTATATATTTTATATTTATTTTATACCATATCTAATACTTATGTTAGTATCCTGAGGCTCTAGTTCTTCTCTTCACTCAGTTGAAAGTACAAAAAACGTATAATTATAGCGCAACATTGCTCGTAAACTGTGAGCCTTTAAACGGCAAACTTTCGTCAAGTGAAAATTGAAAAAAAAACTCCTGTCTCCGTTCTCCGGCCAAGAAGTTGTCCTGCAGCCGACGGACATTTGTCTTGCCACCGCAATTCCCTGCACGCTCTCGGCTAAGCTCGTCGAGCGTTGGCTTTGCCATAACCAAAACAATCATCATGCGGACACTTTTAATACTTTTTGTGCCGCATCCACAACGGCCAAGAAGAAAAAGAAGAAGAAGAGCGAGAAGTAGAAGCAGCAGGCAAAGCTGAAGCCAGAGCTCAGCCAGCTGGCTGCTGTTGGAGACGCAGTTGTAGTGCGAAATGGCGACTCCGACTCCCGGCACTGAGGCAGTCAAAAGTTGCAGGCGAAATTTGTTGCGTCTCCCGCGGGATTGAAATTTATGCGCCTGGTGAAGTTTTAAAGGGGCATAGACACACACAAACACACAAACACGCAATCACACACAGTCTCTCCTTCTATCTCTCTTTCTCCCTCTCTCTCTTTCTTTCTCTCTCTCTTTTTCTTCCTTCTTCTCCTTCTCCCTCTCAAAAAGCAATAACCAAAGACTGCGCGTGCTGATTAGTTTATGTGACACTTCAGCATTGAATCGCGCAATGTGTGTGTGTTACTGATTGCGTATGTTGCTGCAACATGTGTTGACTACTGTTGCAACAACACGTTTTGCTCTTCAAAATTGTTGAATATATATACTAGGCGCTGCTTATAGCTATGACTATTATTACACACAGAGTTAATACTTTTTAATCATTGATAATGAAGAAAAGTTTAAGGCAAATTTGTGTGGATGGCAAAAGAAGAGGTTGGAGCGCCCACAAAGTGTATATATTCTTGAACAGTAAAGTTAGTAAGCGAGTAAGTATGTAAGTAAGTAAGTAATGAAGTAATGTCTGTCTGTTCAACTGTCCGCCTGTCCGAATATCTGTGTGAAGACACAGCTCTCAGTCATTATAATAGATAGAGACGACAAATTTAACAGAAAGTTTACTGTATGTCATACAAAGCTAAAGTTCATTTCAAAGGTTGCATGCCACGCCCACTGCACCCGCAAATTATTAGTGTAATTTTGAACTCATAAGCAATGTCTTAAAAATACAACTTGCTTACTTTGACATATACTTAGCCAATTACGAGTATATTGTCTAACACATCTCTGAATTTCAATCAGAATTTCAATCTGATCGAACCTTAGACATAAAAGTTATTCACAACCCTACTTTAACTTGCACAGTTCTAAACCTTTTCGGTTTAAAGAACTCATGAATTAGTTAGAGCTTAGTTTGTATGCACTGCTTGACCTTTGACCGATGCAGTAGGAGCATCTTGGCCCGCGGACTTGACATTGTCTGCAGTTGCATTTCGTATGCAGCGCCTGATTTGTTTGGCCAATTTGCAGAGCACACCAGTGTGTGTGTGTGTGTGTGGAGCCACGGAATTGCTTTACAGTGCCCCGACAGCTGTCTAAAAGGGGAAAACAAGCAACGAACTTGCTGACTGACTGAGGAACTGAAAGCGCAACTGACTCACTGACAGACTGTCTGTCTTTCTGTTTGTCTGACTTTTGTCATAGTCCTAGCAGCGCTGTGGCTTCTGGCTGCTGCCAGCACTTCCGCCCCAAATGGGCGTGACAAGTAGTGAAAAATGAAGGAGCAGTGGGAGGAGGAACGGCTAAGGGGTTAAGGCCAAAGCGAGCATATGCTGACTGAAACAAATGACTTTGGGTAACGTCCTTTGCTTGTTTATGCATAAATAATCCTGGAAAGTAAAAATAAATGCCCTGAAAATGCGCGGAAATTGCGCTCAACTCTAATGTTTTTCAAACGGATTATTATCCCCATGTCAGTGGTGCCTTTCAGTTGTTCCTTTGTGGGCTGGCCTACGCGTCGTTACGTAATAATGCTGCGTTATCAGTTTACATTGAACCGAGTCTTAATGGAAATTCAGTTGCAAATTTGGAGCAACGTCAGAGAACATCATGGGGAGACCGCAATTTCCATTTTTGCTCTCGTTGTTGTTGGAATTTAATGCCAGCTTTAGCAATTGCTCAAAGGGGGAGGGGCATGTGTGTGTGTTTGTGTGTGGGAGGGGCAGCGACAACTGTGGGAAAATTCTCAATCAATCGGTTCTCTTTCAATTTCATGCATGAGAGCTGCTTGAAAGGTATTGACCGGCAGCAGCACAACTTGCCTCTTGTTGCACGTGTGTGGCTGTTGTTGCTGTCTGCATATGTGTGTGTGTGTGTGTTTGTGTGTGTGTGCGGTATTCAATAGTTTCGACAGCCTTGCCGATTGTTGATTGCCGTTTGAAGTCGGCCAGGCCGTTTATTGTTTTAATTCTGCACATGCTGCAAAGCCTTCGACATTGTTTACCACTTTGCCAGCTGGCTTAGGGTGCCACAGCAACAACAACAACAACAAATTGTCGTATTAGAAGCAACAACAACTGCTTCGATTGTGCACCTTGAGTGAAATTGCAGTTTTATTTTTTGACATATGCAACCGAAAACTTGTGGACAGTTGCGAAGGCAGAAGGCGCAAGGGAGGCAGGAAATAAGCCAGGAGAAATTTTGTGGCAGGCTCTGGAAGATGTGCTCAGATCAAGTAATAATAAAATTAAATTATTTGCATTTTATGTGCATATTTGATAGAGATTCCCAATATAAATTTATATATTTATATACCATATGATATATAATCATATGATATATCTTCTGCCTTGTTGTAAACTTGATCGATGCAGGCTTGGCAATTAAAGTTGTAATATTCAGGGACATGTGTAACTCTTTGTGCCCTAGAAGTGCAATTGAAGTTGCCAGTCTCAAGAGCTGCTGGCTGCCTTTGGTACTCCCTGCTTGGTACTTGCTACTTGTTACTCGGCACAAAAGCGACTCGAGTCGCGCCGAGCGGAGCTGAGCTGCTGACAGAAAACTTGCTGCAGTTTTCGAGTTGACAGCGAACAAGTTGAACTTGCCTCCTTTCCCCTCTTGTGCCTCCGCTGTCGAGATATTTTATTGATAAACTTTTTGTGGAGTGCCTCGTGAGTGGGCGGCAGGAGGGAAAGGAGCTGGTGGGGCGACTCTTTGACGCTTGCTTTGCGCTCTGTCTTCACATTGCTTGGCTTAAATGGCATCAAATCCTTCTAATGCCGCGCTCAACGGACGACGAGGGAGCTCGCCGACAACGCGCAGCCACTTTGGGGAAATCAATTGTGCTGATTGTCCTGCAATTGAGATGCCTCCACTGACCCAGCAGGGTATACGGGAAGGGGACACGGATCCCGGCCAGTTGCAATGGATTTCTTTTGCCTGCTGTCTGCTCTCTTTATCATGCCCTTTCGGCTGAGTATTTACTTTAGCTCTCTCCATGTCCACTCGGCTCTTGGAGCATTATCCTGCTCGCAGGCAAATTGAAAGATTTGTGCGACTGTTTAAAGCAGCAGGACAATGTGAATTCGAATTCCAAAGCGAGTGTGAACAGGGAAAGAAAGAGAGGTGGAAAGCGAGTTCTTTATTATGCCTGGGCAACACACTGTGCAGGCATTTGCTGCAAATACCTGGCCGCGTTTATTGCCACTTTCGAGTTGCATGAAATGGAATCCCTTTTACGAGCAGCTATGTGAGAGGTTCCTCTTTTCTTCTTTACTCTTTGCAGGCAGCTTCAATTCTTGCCTTTGGCATTTTAATTATGCAAATGAGTGGTTTATTAATTACAAAAAATGCACAACTTTAAGGCTCAAAGGTTGCGAAACAAAACTCAAGCCAAGCCTGGCCGCAGTCTTAGCCAAAGTCTGCGCCAAAGTGGCCAAAACTGACGGGCAGCGAGCAAATCTCTGAGTGCAATCTGAAAAGCGGTTCACGCAGTGGTCACGTCGCCGCCTTTCTCTATTATTCTTTACCTCTCTCTCTCCCTCTCCCCTCTTCCCACTGCTGATAAGAGAAACTATAAGCATAGCGTGACTGCCGCAGTCTCGGGGCTGCGGCCAGGTGCAGTCGCAGCCGCAAGATAAACTCCTGGCTGGCAAAGGCAGCTTTTGATTTGAGCTAAAACAGTTGCTGCGCTGTTTTTTGTGCGTTTCTTTTTAGATGTGGCTTGCATTAGTTATTCTTCTTGTTTTCTCTTTTCATTGTTCTCACAGTCATAAAGCAATTGCCATTAAGTGTTGTTTAATGCACGAAAGGCAGCAAAAATAAAGCCAAAGTTGGCTACGCTTTGCTGTGTGAGAAATTCAGTCTTTTTCCTTAAAATATATCATTGCCATCAATAATAATTTATAGCCTTGCAAAGAGGAAACCTATCAGATCATTTAAAGTGTTTATATTTTAAGCAAACAAGTCTGTATGTCTGTATGAGCGTCTATATCTCAGAAATTATAAAAGTTACAGCAACCGAATTTTGTAAGCAGAATTGCATGCATAGCAAATAGCTTAATAAATTTTTAAAACTTTGCCACGCCCTTTACCGCCTCTGTAAAAAAGTAAAGTCTACTTCAGAGCTGCATTACAGCTGCAATATAGAATTGACAACTTTAGTTGTGCAACACACATGACATACAGTTTAATATACATTTTTTGTACAAATACTATTAAGTTTGAACAGTAAATAATAAAGGTATAAAAGATTTTGAAAAGTGCAACTACTAGAACACATGCAAATCTCAGAGCAAGTCTTTAACATTTCTAATAAATAATTTATAGAAATTGATTTACAGCTCAATTTGTATATTTTGTATTTTTAGCTTCTTTTGTTAGCCATTTAAAATAAAAGAAATAACTTTTTCTTAGCTCTTTCTTAGCTGCAACAATAAAAATCTCTCTACTAACTTTCATTGCCTTTTATTGCCACACAAATATATGACAAAAGCAGCTGAAATATGCTCTTTCTTAAAAATTGCCAGCACTTGAGGTTGCACTTGCTTTTTCTTTAAGCTGCCTGCCACACATTCCAGCACACTCACACAAACACACACAGGCAATTTGGCTTTTTAATTGCCTTTAATTTTCAACACCTACGGCTTCGCCATTGCCTGCTTGAGTGGCTGCCAGGCCCAGTGAGTGAAAGTCAACAAAGCTGGCAACATAACCTAAGTTTAGCTCACCCACACACACACAAACAATGACGTCTTCTTGCCCTAACCCAAAGGCGCTCTTGGGCTCTACTCAAATATTAACATTGCACTTGGGTGGCACTCGGCAGGCAAGCTGGTCTGGGGCAGCTCCGTGTCAGCCTCAGTCGTTGTCTCTGCAACAGCTTCGTCTTCATTTCACAGCTATTTTCAACTTCATTTGCGTGGTAAATAGGTGAACAACTACGCCCAACCAACCGTGCAGGGACTCGTGCTAGCGACTACGAGTTGACCTTACACTGCCTTGTGCTCTGTCAGTCTCTCCTACAGGGCACTTTTGGCCTCGTAACGTTGTCATTACGTATATTAGCAGGGCCAGCCTTGTGGCCTATTAGCATTAGCTCTAATTGTGGCTAGGGTTGTGAGAATCTTTCCCTCATTAGGTGCTGAAGTGAGTAAGGTTATGTCTGTTAGACAGCTAAAAATAACACATATCTGTGTATATATCTATATAGAATACAAGTTAACGTAGATGAAGCAGAGTTCGCCTGCATTTAGGTAGAGTATTGCCAGTTCGTTGTACTCTCTTTCCCTTTCTCTGTCTCTCTGTCAAGTCAGCTGCAAAGAGTTGTTAAAAACGAGCACAAAATTCATTTACCAAAAACTGCGGCAAGATGCAGCGCATTAAGAAAATTGGCCCAGATTCTCCACCATATTCCCCTTTACTCTGCCTTGCGCCTGCGGAATGTTGTCAACAGCGTCATCGCCTCGTAGATGTTTTGATAAGCGCGGGTAATTAAGCGCTGAGTGCTCTTTCTGCGCTTCACTCCTTAAAGAGACGCCCAAAGGTTATGAATATAAATGGGAATTAAACTATACCAGGGCGAGAGGTCTTCAAGGATGTTTTCACTTGCAACAAGAGTCAACTGAAGTGTACAGTTGTTGACGGGGCAGACATTGCTTTATGAGTTGCTTAGCTTGGGTTGGGTAGGGTTGAGGTACCTTAAGGTACTTAGAGGTACCTTGAGCTGCCTTTCTAGGTATTCTTGCTGGCCACATCAAGGTTATGGTATTGCATTTTTGCTTCATTCCATAGGAACTAAACGATGAACCTGAAGAAGAGTTCGAGAACTGACCTTTGTGAGCAGTTCGATCTTTCATTTCTTTATCTCAATAGACTCCAAACATATATTTATATATATAGTCATTTGAACCCCACACTTCATTCTTAACCAACATATATTCAAAGACTGTCCATTCTTGTTCGTTTTCTCCTTTCTTTGTCGTCATTAAAACCACTGTAAGTAACACAACAAAGTTGTAACAGTGGCAGAGTTGCACTGTGGCACTTCCAGCCCACTGGCAGGGCAGTTGCATTGTTTGCCAGCATTGAATAACACTTTCCACAGCTTGTTGCACACTCTCCGCTTTAATTTGAATTGAATCTCTTGAATATTCCGATATTCGGTTTCTTCTTTCACATCCGACGCGATTGCCAGTGGCAAAGGGAATTTATAATGAATTCTGAACTCGATTTCGAATCGAACTGCAGCTGCTCAAATGTCATTTGGCTTTATTTAAATACGATTGAATAAATAATTTAAGTTGATTCATTGGTTTTCATTTATAAATTTAAGCAAGCAAGTAAATGACAAGCGCACTGAGTTGGATTGCGGTCTATCAAAGGTTATTGACAGTGTAAGTCTGGAAGGGATTGAAATAGTTCATGTGCGGACTGGCAGGCACTGATTTGCTTTTTTTTTCCTATTTTTAACAATATTTCCAGTCAGCAGGAGGAATTTATTAAATATACATTGGATTTAATCGATCTTATTAGACTTTGCATTGTCAATCTCTGTCTCTGTCTGTTTGTCTGTCTGTTTGTCTATCTGTCTGCTTATCTGTCTGTCCCTTTGTCAGTCTATCTGTCTGTCCGTTTGTCCGTTCTTCGAGTTAATACTTAGGTTGAAAGGTTTTGCTATCAGATTTTATTTATTTATTTTATTTGGTAAAAGGTTAATAAAATAACCATAAATGCATTAATTAACCATTTTATTGGAAACCATCTACGAGCTCACGTAATTTTCAATATAAAATAATTATTTTGGCATTTATTTTGTTGAAATTCGATAAGTTTTCATTGGTGAATATCAAAACTTGACTTTGCTGACTCCCTTCAATATCCAATGACCATTTGGCGGTCTGTGAACTTTAAATTACAAAATTAATGCCACGTACGCAGCCACAGACAGTACACACTCACACACACACACACCCAGTCATTCACCCCCACACCCACGCAGGCTGTCGTCTGTAATTATGAATTTCTAAAAAAGCCATTCAAAATAATTATATAATGCGCGCTAGTCGATGACATGTACGTTAGCCAGAAAGAGACAGAACGAACTGGAACCGGGCAGTGTGACAGTGTGACCAGATGTGGCAACGGGTTACAAATGTTGCCAGACGTGTGAACTAGTGCTGCAAAATAATCGATATTTGGCAGAATCGATTTTTCCGATCTTTTAGGGGGAAAATATCGATATAATCGATTAATCGAAAATCTGGTTATATCCAGATTTTTAACAGTGGTTTTGTAGATTTGTCGTACTCCCACTAGTTTTACATATTTTTTTCTTTTCAACCATGGATTTTTTGGCTACGTTGTTCGTGTTTTCTTCATCGGAATCTTCAACATCAACAACTGCCGCACCTGAAATACTCACAAGTTGTAAATGCATTTCTTTTGATTTAAATTAATCAAAGAAACTCACGTTTTCTGCCAAGAAACTTATCCATCCTCTAAGATGTGCCCGTAAACCATTCGAATCAAACTAAAACAATCCAATTATCAAAAATATGTAAACTATTTGTATAATTTGTAACGCGAATGCAATAATGCATAGTGTGAGTTGATTTCCTCGATTTATCGATTTTCTGAAAAAGTATCGATTCTTTTCTCAAATTTCAAAATATCGATATAATCGATTCTCCTTCGATTCTTTTGCAGCACTAGTGTGAACATTTATTTTGTTTGCAACAGTTCTGTAAATCAAAATGCCCGCAGAATAATCGCAAAGGAATCCCGATTTCCCTCGCCCCTTCTCCACCCCTTCTCATTCCCGTTCTCCTTTTCCCCCTTTCCATATTGCATGAGTTTCTCTTGTGGACTTTGCATATGTTTCACTTTTAATGCAATGCGCACACACTCAACTAATCCTAATTTAAATGTTTTCCACGGGGCACATGCGGCCTTCTCGTTTTCCCAATTTGCCACAGCAATTTAATTGTTGTTACGAAAATAGGCAACAAAATCGTTTTGCAACAAAACTCAATTAAATTCTTACTGCATTTGCATTTAATTGCCATAGAATATAACTGAATATATCTGAATATGAAACTTGTATTGTTTTAATTTCAAAATGCAATTCAGAGCGTTGATTGCAGGCTAAGAAAGTTTAATATTGCGATAATTATTACGACTCATTTATAAATATATATTATACACACATTTCTATGCTTTCTCTGAACACACATGTGTGTATGTATGTGACTCACCCTTGTGCTCATATTATCTTCAACAGGGCCGCAGCGGGTGCCTTTGCCCAGAACGTAGCAGGGGCCCCTTTTGCTTTATTGTGTTGCTTTAGTATATGTAGTTTATTTGTTTTTCATTTAGCTTATGAGACAATATAATATATAAATATATATAGTAAATAATATATTAATAAAATAAAAACAATATAAATTGAGATAATACCTAAAATATTTTATTTAAATTGTTTTAACTGTTGAACTTTGCTGAATTCTATATTGTGTATCTTTTTCTTATCGATTGTTAAATTTTAAAATCCAATTAATCATTTTTTTCTATTTTTGCTTCGTTATTATACAACTTGCTTAAAGGAAATATATGTAACAGTCATTCGAAGTCATAATAATTCCAAAAAGTATATATATTCTTGTTCAGTATCATTAGTTTTCGATTCAACCATTTTCATCTATTTAAAAAATAAAATCCTCGGCTAGTCGAAGCTCTAGAGACATCAAACTCGACATGAATCTTCTGTATACCAAAGTGTTGGCAACTTGTTCAATTTTATTCATTTTCTAGCAGTAGCCCCTTGCAGTCGGGGCCCTGGTGCACTGCAAACCCCGCTACGGCCCTGAACATTATCTTGAATAAAATATAATCCCATGTTGCAGAGTAAAACTTTAACGGAATCGCATAACTTGCATGATGTCATAAATACAAGCATATTGCCAGTGCGTACATGTATAGTTCTGTGCTTGTGTGTGTACGTGCTTGTGTATTTGTATTGCTGCAACAATGTGTGCGCCACAAATCTCTAAATTCCCGCAATAGTTTTTTAAGGGCAAAATACAATTTATTTTCGCGCTGCTACAAATTCTTGTGCAAACTTTTAACGCCAACAAGTTAAATCAAATGAATGGCGCACACACATCTTGTTGTTGTTGTTACTGTTGTTGTTGCTGTTGCAGTTGCAGCAACTGTTGTAATTGCAGACATTATTGTTGCTGTTGTTGTGGCGCGGCAACATCAATTCGGCAGCAATTAAAATTGCCAAAAAGAAATAAACTTATCGAATGCAAGGATGAGAAGAAGAAAAGAATAAGAGGCTAAGGAAGACGAAACACGAGAGGGAGGGAGGGAAGAGGAGAGTAAGAACACCCTGTATGCTGCTCATCTAACTGGAGTAACAACAGCAACAACATGAAGAATCTACAGGGAGTCGTGGTCTTCGTCTGATGAAAATAATAAAAATGTTGCAGCACGTGAATGAACTGAAGAGAGAGAGAGAGAGAGGGAGAGCAACACTGTCGACAACACATTCTGGCATGCATTGGTGTGTGTGTGATGTGTTTGTCCTGCATGCAACATAAATCGTTGTAATGGAAACAATGCATTTTATTGCATTTGTTCCGTTTCTGGCTTTGCCATTCTGCCTTCCCTTTTGGGCCAATAAGAACTGATAGATGGTCAAAACCGGCTTTGTGTCGCTCTCGTTGCCAACTGTGACTGCTGCAGTTGCTGAGCTTGATCGTTTTGGTCTTCTGTGATGAGCTAAGGTACAGAAAACAGTTCAAGATTCATCAAATATGAACTCCAAACTCATTAGGCCACGCAGGAAGACTTTCTGTATCGAATGATCTGCCTTGCTATGTATGTTCTCTGTGGCCCAGGTTTAAGTAACAGCACAAAATGAACAGTCCAAAAAGTACATTGCATAGGGTATGGCAGGAGGGAGCTCTATTCTAACCAGACTATGGAGTACCAAAGCATTGTAAGTGTAACTGGCTGAAAGATCTTATAAAAAAGTTAACAAAAGTTTAATTGTTGTTAAATTCATATAGACTTCATCTACTTTACATGTGACTAAGTATTATAGGTACTTTCTACTTTGCTATAGTCGGAACTCTTTTGTTAGCTCTGTTAAATAGATACTATCGATCTCTCAGCACCCTCTATATTTTGAAATAAATACAAACATTTTAGGCAGTCTACTCTATCAATACTCGCAATCAGACTCTTCAAATAGTAATGAGATGTTGAACTTAAGTTTCTTCAAAGTGTCGTCCTTCCGTATTGCTTTCAGCTTACATATTTACAAATTGTAGAATCACATTTTGTTGTTTTTAATTTCCACTAAGTGTAACTTAACACACTGCAGAAAGAGTTGCAGTTAAAAAGAAGTGAAAAATAATTGAAATTCAAGTGGAAATGGCAGCAATTGCCAGGCAAAGGCACGAAGTTCTTCCCTCATGACAGCAATCTCATATTCATGCTCATATTTAGCTTTCACTTGGGCAGATTAAATGGCCGCACTGGGGAAAAGAGGCCCAAAGGAGGAAGAAGAAGTGAGGGAAGGAGGAGCTCTGCTTTGGGTTTTGTATAAATTGAGGGAGGTGCATCGAAGCGAAGTGCAGCAGGCAACGTCAGCTGTTGGTCATGTGCAGTGCCTACGTGATAGATTCGTTGGGTCAGCAGCTGCAACTGTTATTGCAACTGTTGTTGTTGCTGCTGTGGCTAATGTTGTTGTCGTTGTTGGTGCCGAGTGCGTTGCATTTGCATTTGGGCCTGCATTGGCTCGTCGTGTTGAGGTTTCTAGCAACATCTTGTCCAATTTATTACCACTTTCATTTGGTAGCATAAAAGGTAATGTTCATACGCACTCAAACACACACACACACACACGCACGCACGAAGCACTTGCGGTAAATGTGCAGATCTATAACACGTTGCAGGCCTGCTCTCGAGCCTGCCGCACATGTGTTGCAAGTTATTCAATTATATTTTTGTGCATGTCGCAACTAAACCATAAAAGCCTTTTCAATTCGAACAATTTGTCTTCGCTCGTCTCGTGCTCAGGCAGGCAAAAATTAAACAGCTCGTTCATAAATTACGTATATGCATCTAAGCATTTCTGCTGCATATCCCCAGGCGCACTTGGAGCCTCCATTTGTCGCCGCTCTTTGAACCGTGTGAAGCTGTCACAGTGCCTGCTAAAAATTACTGAACAGCGAACTGAGCCACAGCACTTTATAGGGAGAGAGAGAGAGAGACATGCAACGACGCGCCTCTGCCTGCCACGCCCCCTTGCCACACTTGTTGGCCAATCTGCTGGCTTTGTATGCAACTCTTGTGGCAAACCTCGAGTGCTGGCAGCGTTTTAATTGCCCTGAAAAACAAATGCAAAGCACTTGTTGGCCGCCTCGTTGCCATCACGGGCCACTTCCCACTTGCCGCGTGCCGCATGCCGCCTGCCGCCTGCTGCATTGCAAGCCATGGAGGTGTCAAAGCGGCAATGCCTGCTCCCATTACTGCTGCCACTTGCCACGGCCTGCCATTGCTCGTGGGTTGATTGTGCCAAGCTCTGATTCTTTTTTGGTATTAAGTTGGGCATTTAAAATACTGTATGTTTAGTATTTAAATATTTAATGTTTTATTTTATTTTTATTGTTTTAATATCAATTATAAAAAGAATTGATGTAGACTAAAAAGGAAATGCAAAAAAATTAAATTTATTTATTTTTAAATTGAAACTAGACCATGATCAGTTGACTAATCAGTCATTTTCAACACTGGAAATGATATTTAAGCTTTTTATTATTATTTATTTAATTTTATTTAAATTAAAATCCTCACTCCCCCTTCTCCTCTCTGCATGTACAACATAATGACAGATTAGTTGGCAGAACAAGACAGAAGAAAAAGCTTACTACTTGAAAGGAAATAAAGAGTAATCTAAAGCGGACTTGAATACGCGTGAATTACACAACACTGGCTAGAGTGCAGCGTGTAAAATGTAGCAGCCTAGCAGGAGGAGGGGCCAAACGGTGACTGCTTTCAGAATGAATGAATCAATATATGAGTGAATGAATGAAGGAATGCTGTCTAACTCTTCTCGAGTATTTTAGCACTCATATTGAATGCCCCCTTTTGCCTTGTGTCTCTTGCCAATTGCCTTTTGCCTTTGCCACAGAGCTAGTTGCAATTAATTTAAAAGAGGTTGAAAGCTATTTCAAATGCCAACTAGTTGCTTACACTCAGCGAAAAGTTGTGTAAGTTGCCCTTAATAAAAATAAACAATTTAATTGCTCGATAGATAAAGGAATAAAAATAAAAACAAATTGATTTAAGAAAGAAACTCATCTTCCACTCCCCTTAAATCTATTTGAATCTCTACCTCTCTCTCTGTCTCTATCTCTCTCTTCCTCTCTCTCTCTCTCTATATCTTTTTAAGTTTCTCACTCCCTTTTTTCTCGCAGTGCAGCTGCTGGCCTGGCCACAAATATGCAACAACTTCAACTCCAGCTCCAATTGCTCAGCTTGATGGTCTCGCATAGCTCAAGTTGCTGCCAACCAGTCAAAAATATGACTTCAAATTAACACGCAAACACACACACACACACTAGCACATAAACACAGAGAGGCTCACACACACACACGCAGACACAAACACACATACACACACTCATTAATATACAGTCTGACTGACAGTAAGTGGGCAATGCGATTCGCCTATTTGCACAACAAATGAAGTTGAAAATGGCTTGGACGGACTCAAGTGTGTGTTGAGAGTGTGTGTGGGTGTTCCCTTACTCCCTTAGTATGTGTGTGTGCGTGGTAGAGTATAAATGTGTGTATGCGTAAGTTTATGTGTGTGGCTGTGATCTTGGGTATAACAAAGTCCAACCTGTTGTTTCCTACTTCAAATGCAACGTAAATATGCGAGCTCCCTTCCTTCCCTTCCCTTCCCTTGCCTTCCCATCTCTCTCTCTCCCTGCCTGCCTATTCTGCTTCTGCATGTGCTACATCTACATCTACCAATGTCATAGCATTCATTCCTTATCCAAGCACCCCCTATTATTCTTGACTCCCCCAATTTGCCTCTGCTCAATGTCAAATGCAATTCACATCCTGCCTGAGTGCCCTGCCCGATGCAGGTTAGTTTTGGACTTGGCATATCTATTCTATATCCGATAATGCACATATCGTTGCACCTGCAGGGATTGAGCTTGAGTTGCAACTGCATTAGGCGGATGCACTCAGAGATCTGCCTGAGGCAGCTGGAAATAGTTAAAGAGCTACGGCAATCCACATACAGTTGACCAATTACAGCTCATTAGGTATCAGTGCTCAAGTGCTGACCCTCTTCACTGCCCCCCCCTCTTCACCTTCCCTCCTGCCCGTCCATAAATTATGTGCTCTGTGACAAGTCAAGAGTTTCCCTGGCTGCATTGGCGCTAATGAACGCACCGCATAAGCATAAATTATGGACCCGGCTGACCCGGCCAGGGGGCGGTGGGAAGGGGCGTGTCTGCAAAATGGGCGCGCATTTTTGCGCAACATTCAGCTGGCTACGGCAAACCCCAAAGTGTTGCATACTTTTCGGCGGCGCTTAAGCGCGTCTCCCCGTGCAATCTCCGCGCTCTGCTCCCCTTCTTCCCCCTTTCTCCCTCTTCTCCTTCTCTTCTGCCTGCCTGCAGTAAAAAGCATTTTGGCACAGCTTTTCTCGCTCATTTTCAGCGCATTTTTGCATCTTTTTTTAAACGGTTTTTCTTCATTTTATTGGTTTTGCTTTCATTGCGGTTTTTTGTGTACAGTTTTTACTTAAAATAAATGCGTTGCTCTTTAATCGTACGGTATATTCACAGTTGTTAAATTAAATAAATACTCCCCGACACAATATCTGTATTTCATTATCATATCGTATCAAAGTGTAGCTTTGCACTTGAATTGTGTAGGCCAGTGTAAGTGAGTAAGCTTGGGTATTTAACTAGCAACAAAAAGAACAACAACGAAACACTTAAGCCAAGTTGCAGATATGCTTAGGAACAACTTAGAACGAAAGGGAAACAAAACATGCACAGATATAATTTAACTCTCTCTCTTCTCTGCCCTCTTTCCATAAGGGGGCACTCTTCAACTAGATACACATACATTCAACTGTTGTGTATTTGGTGTGTGTGTGTATAACATAGTAAACATTTACAACTTATAAGGGGGCACCCGGCGATGGCCCACAAAGTTTAACAACAAATAACGAGCCTCAGCTTTCTGTGTAGAAACCATTACTTAAACTTAGCTTAGTACACTACATCAGCTGATTGATCCTGTCCAACTATCTGTCCAGCAGCAGCAGAAGCAGCAGCGGCAACATTGCCGTTAGAATTCCTAAGCTGTTCTGCCGCAACGAGCCTGCCCCGTTGCCATTTCGACACTTCTCCGGATGCCGCGTAAAGTCGTCGCAATAGATCTGCAATTAAGGAACTCAAAAACATAAGAATTTGCATATTCAAAGTGAGGTTATGTCTGCACTCACCTTGGTCAGACTGCTGGTGTATTTCTGGACCAGTTGGTGCGTGAACTTGGCTGCCTCGTTGCCACAAGTCTTGCGTGCTGCATTCTCCGAACACTCAGTCAGCTCAGAGATGGAACTAAAGGAAGATATAGAAGGGTATAAAGAAGGGATATATATAGTATGCATGTATGTATGTGTTATATATATATATTTAAAGTGTATAGGAAGGTATAGCACTCGTTTATTGGCTGCATAATTCAAAAAGTTCAAGTTATACATTAGTTTATTGACCTTTTAAGTAACCTAATTCCACTGTGACTATACCTATTCAGCTGACTCGCACTGTACGTTTGCCCAGTTAACCATGTGCATATATAATCTAAAGTTTGAACCCAATCACAATTAAATCTTAAGCTGCAAACAGGTTCTAAAACAAATTCGTATATCAAGGTTGCCCAAAAGAGAAAACAACACCAAGAAAAAGAGATAGAAATAGACACAGTAAATTGCTCACCAGCAAATTGTTTTGATATTCTCCGTTGCGGAGCCGTTCTCCTGGTTCTTGTTGGGCTGCAGAAAGACCATCGTCTCCTTGTACTGATTGGCGCAGACTTCGAAATCCTTCTTGGCCATTTCCGAGCAGGCCGCGTTTTTAAGATAGTCTGCAAAGAGATAATGATTAACAAGATTGAAGAAGGTAGATCATGCACTGCCTTACCATCCTGGAACTTGCCCTCGGTGCAGAGGTCCCTGATAAATCGATTGGTGCCGTGGTAGAGTGTATTGAAGTGGTTTCTCTGCTGCAGATCCATGCAGCGCCGCGTGAAGCTCTGTATGCAGCGCACGCCCTTGTGCAGCTCACTGTGTGTGAGAGTGAGAGAGAGAGAGAGATAAATATTGTTTAAGTAGAGGATATAGAAGGATGTAGAAGACACTATGGCATTCAAGCTTTCATTTCAATTGGACTCACCGACAGAGCTTATCCAGATCCTCCTTCTTGCCCGCTCCAATCGAGAATTTCGGGGATAGATTTAGCATTTCAAGTGGTTCGGCGCACTTGCTGAACTCCTCCTGGCCGCATTCCTCTGACTGTACGACTACTACCATCAGGAGGCCTGTGGAGCACAGAAAGGAGTGCAAATTGTAGGGATGAAAGGTATAAAGAGTGGGTAAACTATGAGAGTTTAACTCTCTGGTACCCAACAGGCAGTGGGATAGATTCTTGGCATAGGCGCCTCTTGTAGTTTGAATTGCACTAAGCTAGATAAGTCGGTTTAACAATGTGGGAATGCTATCTATTTAATTTATAATACTATTATAGAATATAGAGGAATCTGAGTAGCTAATATATTATTGTTTAAATACAGAGATATATAAAGAGAGAGTAAATACTGATTGCCTTGCACTTGCCTAAACAATCAAGTCAAATAAGTAGAGATGGTTCCTATTTTATCAATTCAGAGCAAGTTCTACAGAGACGTGAAGAACACCCTTTTATTTGCCACACTTTAAAGAATTACAGGGTATTTAAGAGGTATGCGAAAGCAGACAAATAAACAAACAGAGTACGGGCACAACTCAAGTTGCAAGCCAAGATGCAATTGGAGACTTGGCGCCGCGCAGTCTCCCACACCAACTGCACAAACTCCACACACTCCTCTCACCCTCTTTCACTCTCTCTTTCTTTCTCTCCCTCTCTCTCACTTGAACTCAGCTGCAACTGAAAGTTGCAAATGTGCGTCGGGGGTAATAAAGTTGGACGTAAGTGAAATTGGCATTTCATAAATTTAAACTTTTCGGTCAGAATGGTTCCCCAACACCCACTCCTCTTCCCCCTCCTCCTGCTCCTCCTACCTCCCCTCCACAGCCAGCCAATCTCCCCATCGACTAACGGAAGTGAGACAGCTGCCAATTAAACTGACTGACAGCTTTCTCAGTCTCTCTCTTTCCATCCCCCTACCCCCTCTGTCTGTCTCACGCGCTGATCGCAGGCGATAAGCCAGAGTCAGAGCCAAAGCCCGAGCCAGAGCCAAAGTCACGCCACATTTACTGTTATTCACTCACCCGCCACGAGGAGCGTCGCCGTCCTCTGCCAGCTGCAACAGCCTTGCTGCATTCTGTTTGTGCTCCTTCGCCTGTTGCTTCGCCTTCTGTTTTGTGTTCTTCTCTTTTCTTTTGGCCTCTTTCACAGTTCACTCGCACTTTTTGCCCGTTTACTCATGCCGTGTGACGTCAAAGGGGGGAGAGGGGAATCTATGTAGAGGCAACTAACGTTACTAATTGCTGCTAATGTGCCCCAATGGCAAAGCGAGTGCAAGCGTAACGATGCCCTACAAACAGCAGGGCATATTGGCTTACAATACACGATAAATATGATAAAAGAAAAGCGAAAGTGTGCAGAGTCATTGAACAGTCAACAAAAGATATTGAATTGCACAATTGTGAATGGAAGGTGTACTATATAGTATTTATTCCAGATATACAATACTTTATATATATTCAATATACAGAGTACATTGATCTCCATCTTTCAACCGCTTTTTAATGCCATGCTGAATGTGAAATTCAAAACGATTTGTCGTTTTGTTTAACTGTATAATTAATTATAATAATAATAATTGTTTGAATATTCAAAAGAAAGTTACAAGATAATTATAGCCGCACTTGAGGTTCTTTAACCTTTTATGCCATATTCAAACTATGAATATTCATTCAGTAGAACAATAGAATTGGTTGGCGATCAAATCAAAGAGAAAAACGCCCTTGCCTTGCCTTGCCTTCATATGCATTTATAATGCATAAATCATTACTCAACACTGTTGTTTACTGTGTGCATAACCTACATCGATCAAGATCGTGTTGCGAACTAATATGCTTGATGAAACCGCTCTAACTGCACTTTGTAGTGTGACATTGCGTAGGCGAGAGAGAGAACATGCAAAAAAGAAACAAACAGAAAAGCAAAACAAATACAAAAATAAGAGAAGATAATATTTTCAAATCAGTTTTTTCAACCAAAAATTGCACTTTTTTGTCATTTATCATTGCCAACTATGTTGTTTATTTATTTACTTCGGTTTATTGTTCATAAATAGGCAAAACACTGCAATATCTGTTGATAGTTCTGCTGAACAGTTTCTATTTACTTTCCATTAACTGTGTGAGAGCAAAAGAAATTTGTTTGGGTTTTTCTAATAGAGCAAAGAATAATTTGCCGCTTTGCTTGATGAGAATGCATATAAACTGTAATTTGAACACATTTGGAAGGAAGACAAGTGCGAACAAGTGCAAGTAAAGGCGTTTAAGTGATCGCTCTCTTTCCCTCTCATTGTCTCTTTGTTCCTGCTCAATTGAACGAATCAACAAAACACTTAACGACGCAGGGGCAAAGAACGCAGTCACTCTCGACGCTTCACTGAAGTTATTCACAATGCAAAAGCGATAAAGGTCGCAGATCTCCAATCGCCGATCACCGACTGAGGCGGGAGTGGAGCAGGGGGGTCTGCACTTGACGCCCCGCAGACTAACGTGAGTGCAGAAAGAATGCAGTCGGACGAGCCTCTCGCCCGACTTGGCAAATCTGGTTTTACTCGCAATTTGTTGTTGTTGTTGGTTCAGTGAACTGTGCTTTTAATAGTTATTGTTTTTATTATTTAATTCATTCATTCTTTTAACGGTTCACACCTGCACTGCTGAAGAGGATCCGCGGAATTAAAAAATATGTTAAATCGCAGTCGAACTTGATGCAATGCTTGCGTATTAAGCGCGACGTGTTGTTCGCTGTGCGAGCAACAGAAACATACTGAAGAAACGAAGCAATTGGCGAAGCAAGTGCAGCAGCAGCAGCGACTGCGACAGAGGCAGTGAGCCCCGTAACAGCATACACAGCAGGAGCGGCGACGCCAGCAGCACAGCAGCATTTACTGTTCGTATTTACACGAGGCATACTCGGCCCACACTTGTCGTGCACGTTTGGTTCATGTTGCTGTCAACATTGTTTCCAACTTTAGCAACAGGTGCTGGTAAGTAAATGTTGCTGTGCTCATGTTGGGAACATGTATGCACCAGGCAAGCAGTGCATAGCAAGCAGTGCAGTGCATTAAGTGTTGCCAATCAATGTTTATAATGTAATTTAATGACATGCGCTTCTTTTTGTTAGTTATTAATTATTTTAAGAGGAGTTAAGTTCAAAAAACAACAACAAATTCATTGATAACAAATGAAGAAGTTCTTCTTTATATCTACACCTAGAAAAGAGCACCAATTTTGGGAAATTTATTCAATTCGGATAAGAGAAACTAAAGCAACCTTCCGAGGAGGTTTTCCCAAGATTTAAGAATTGGCTTATCAAACCCTTGCAAACCTGCAACAGGTGCTTGCAAGTATGTAACTGTCTGTGGTTGTTGCTGGATAGTGCATTTGATAAGCTTTCCACGTTCTATTATTATCTGGCTGCACTTGAATCGGTATAAGCTGATTGTTCGAAATATCCCCGGCTGATAGTTATAATTAATTAAATAAGCCGCAAAGCGATAAGAGCAATTATCTTATAAGCCCATTGCGTCGTCAAGTCAATTCAATTGTTGTCAATAAGAATTCTGTTTCCTTCAACTTGCTGTTTGTATTGTGTCGCTGATTTATATTTGCGCACCTTAACATTGCCAACGAGAATGAGAGAGGGAGAGAGAGGAATTCACACACGTGTCGCGTCTTCTGTTTGCTTGTCATGTCTTCCTTTCCATCTCGCTCTCACGTGTTTTTCTTTTAGGGCCTCAGGTTGTTGTTATTCTTACTTTCTTTCTCAGAAGTAGGCGGATAAGGTTGTTAATTTGCACAGAATTGTAAAGCTTAAAATGTTCATGGAGTGTGAAGAAAATGGCACAAATATTAAATGTTAATGCTCCATAATTTCCATATTTATACCTTAACAAAGTATCTATATTCACATAAATATTCTGATGGTTACAGTATTCCATAGTCGATCAATGCCCCTTTGAAGTCAATGTTTGCATTTCGTTGAACCTTAGTTGAGCTCAGCTTTGTTTATCATATGCCAATTTGGCATTATTCTTGTCTATTTGTCTATAAATAATAATAAATTAGGCTGCCACTTTTTGACTTCCTATGAACAAGCAACAAATATCAATATAAATCAATGCGATTTAAGTACTTAAAATATGATAGAAAGTTGTGAGAGGAAAAACATAAGCGCATTCAAGTCTTTATAGAATTCATGCTTAAATCAAGCCTGATATAAAGAGAAATAACTCAAAAACTATTGTATAAATATATTTATATGTTAATACAATTAAATATTAATAATTTCTATCTATTTAAATTGAATATCTTTTTATTAAAAAAATAACTATGAGACTCTTAACATCAATTGACTAAAATTGTAAGTCATTTATTGACTCATTTCTAAATCATTTCGTATTAAATAAATAAACAGTTCTTATAATTAAATAAAACGACAATATTTAAAAGAAAAGCACCAAAGACCGGCGGAACGATTCTCAAGCCGTCTAAGTGTATTTAAGATGTATTTAAGAGCCCTTGCAAAATGGCCAAAAGCCTTAAGCCGACTGGATATAAAAACTCAGCACAGAAACTGGTGTAACAAACGTTTTCAATTCAATTCATTGGGGTGGACAGAGATGGAAGAGGAGAGAGTGCAGGGGAGAGTATGCAGAGGGAGGTGGGGGGTTAGACATGCCCACATGTGTGTGTCGAGGTCATTACCATTGAATACACTTGGCAGGACGATGGGGACGACCTGGAAAGTTAAGCTTATTTTATTTCCGAAGCAAAGCCAACAAAAGTCTGAATAGCAACACCTACATACACCTACACACACATACACATACATACGCATACCTACACATTTATACACATGCATACGTAACACACACACACACTCACGCAGTCGGTAAAAGTGACCTTGGGTACGTGTAAAAGATATGGCAAATAAAGCAGGAGGAGGAGGGATGGAGGCGGGCGAAGGATTACATTGGCTTTGACTCCTTTTTGTGTTGCTCCCTTTGCACTTTGCTAGTTTTCCACGTTCTTGTTGTTGTTGTTGTTGTTGTCAGACGACAAGTTGCAAGTTCTTTCAACTGTTGATTTTCGAATTTAGCGCATGGATTTATGAACTCCGCATGCGGAGCACGTAACGTGCCACAATTTAAAGTTCAGCACAAGTTGGACAGACACACCCACACACACACACACAAGCAAATACACACATCCGCACTCACACACCCTCATACACATCTTGTCTTATTAAGAAACCAACTATAGGAACAACAACAATGAGCATTGCACTGGACAACAATGGACAAATCCTTCGCCTACTCGCAGAACATTCTCAATCAAGCATTAGTTTGCCTTTATTAGTTAAGCAACAAAAGGAAAAACAATTTAAAAGTTTACAATTAAAGAAAACGTGAGGATTTCTAACGGTTCAAGTGGCAATAAGAGGTGGAGGGAGAGAGGTAAGAGAGAAGTCTGCACAAAAAAGATAAAAGTAGTTGCGAATGTTATCTCGGCTAAACGTATTGGCAAGGGTTTGTGTCCTCGCTCAGTTTTATAGTGAATTAACATGAAAATGTTCTGTGAATAAAGGGAAAAATTACAGGAATGCACTTTACTTACTGTGTAAACTTATAGTGCAGTTGTAAGTATACTTCCTCTGCTACTTGGTTTAGTAGTGATCAACTGAGTGATCCTTGGAGTTTTCTTTTCTGGGGCGTTGCGAAGTGCCTCATCAATTTTGTCATTCACTTGTCAATGCAGTTGCAAAGAAGGCTTCCTTTGAAGAGATTTCTCTAGCTGCTGCTGTGGCCGCTGTGACTGCTGACTAGGCAGAGAGCGAGGCACAGTTCGAGCTGTAAAAGGACAGTCAAGGTTAACACTTTTTGGCATCAGTCACAGCTTCTCCATCTTCCTCACTTCTCCTGCCCAGCTCCTTAAAAGTTCACAGCTTTAGCTGCCAAGAAGTAGCCAGAAAACGGTTATATTTGTGCCCACTTTGCGGCATGTTTTTGTTAGCATTGTTTATGCAGCAAGGAACGCTTGTTTTAAATAAGCCACATGAAGTGTTTTAGTAGCGTTGCTCGGGGAACAGTTGCAAGAGGCAGCCTAGGGAAAGTTTGCATGCAGCTGCATAAACTTGTTGCTTATTCATTTCCCCATTAAGTCTCTTTTTGTTTAACATGCTAGCGTGACTACTGCAATTTACATCAGATACGAGTTCATATTCTTGCATACATATACATACATACATATTCATACATTCGCATGCATGCATATGTACATATCTATGTTTGTCTGTTACGAACGTGCATTATACATCACCTGATGGGGCCAATTGTTGGTTTTTTGATCTGCTAGATTAACTCGTATGAGTTTAATAATGCAAATATATATTTAATGAGTAATTAAAAACTTTTGAATAAGTGAAACTAAACTACTAAATGCATATACATTGCAAAATATCTAAATATATCAAGATATCATATATCTCTGCTCTCTTAAAGTTTAATTATTCCGCATTAGAAATCGAAGCATAAGAGAGCACGAATTCATTCATTACTTGCTAAGAAAAATCGAATTAATGCTAACTTGTTTGTTTCCCTGTTCCTCTCTCTCTTTCTTCCTCTCTCTATTTCTCCCTCTCTCTCTCTCTCTTTGTCTCTCTCTCTCTCCCTTTCCCTAAACAACCTGACTCTTTCATTGCTTTAATTGAACTTGATATGCGATTTCAAATGTGTTTAGCGACAGTTTTAATTCTTTTAATTAACAAAAGTTCGCCAGGCAAGCGGAGCGCTCATGTGTTGTGCCTCTTTTGTTAGCTGGTTAAAAGCCAGAAATATGGCTAAAAAAAATAGGAGGCTTTAAAAGGTTTGCAGATGGCGTACATCATGCCATGAATAACGGGGCGTCAAACTGTCAAGCGCCCTTCCCTGCTGCCCTTCCGGCTCTTGACAGATGAACTAAAGGGCTACCGGTCAGGCTCAGTGCCTAGTACACTGGCTAAACTTCCTCCCTACCTACCTCCCTCCCTCCCTATCTCTCTCTGTCTCTGTTGCACACTTCCATTGCCATTCATAAAAATTGCTCAATTCCGTTCGCGCGCTTTGTTTCTGCTCGTCATTGTGTAACTGCGACATTGCGAATGACATCAAACAGGAAGGTCGCATTTAACCCTTTGCAGAGAACTGCCTGCACCCCGCTACAGTTACTCTGCCTCACTTATAGTGAGAACTAACTAGTCAGAAATATTTACCATGCTTCAAAACTCTATTTGTCGAAAATATCTTTGCAGTTGCTTAGCTGAAATGTTTTCAAGGAAATTGTGTCTAATATTAAACTCTGAATCATATTCCCCATTGCATTTGAATAATGAGCAATGCAACAGTATGATAATTAAACAGATTCTACGCTTGGTATGCTACTAAGCACCTTAAGATCCACCCAGATTAGGCTAAGGGTATCTTGCTATTCAACTCTAGCATTCCTCAAGTTCATGTTCAACTTGAACGTATGTTGAATGAATGAATATCTTGTGTTACATAACTGCAAACTATTTAAATTGCATGCACATGCATTAAAGCAACTAAATTGATGTAAATACAGTAGCATGGGAGCTTCGCCAACCACTGCCACGCCTAATCCACCCTACCCCAACTCGCGCCCTGTCTCAATGCCACTCCCATGCAAAATAAGCTGCAGTTGGACTAATTTCGTTAATTGAATTGATTTGGTCGCGCTGACACCTGTCTGTCTGAGTGAGTGTGTGTGTTTATGTATGTGTGTGTGAGTGAGTTTATGTGTGTGTGTTTGCTCACTAGTTTATTAATAAATTGGCATTGCAATTGCCGCCAATCAGAACTGCGTGTGAGCGCACTTTCGGTTTTGGCTTTTGAGGCTGCAACACTTTTTTGTGCAACAGCGTCATGTGGCACAACTGCAGACTGCACTGCCCTGTGGCTGTGGCAAGCAGTAGGCAGGCTAGGCCTAGAGACAACATTCGCGTTATTCATGTGACGAAGCATTAGGCCTAAGGGGGGGATTGGGTTTAAGATTGTAGGTAATAATGTCTGCTAAGTTGTCTGTACTGCAGTGGGGTATAAACAGTAAACAGAAGTATAGACAAGTATAGAAGTATATATCTATATGTAAAGGACACTTACATCTGTTGTCACGAGTATACTCAGTACTTACTCCTCTGAAAAGATGCATATTTGACTTGTTTTTACTATTTGTTAACGGGGAAATGAGCTGCGACCTCTCTAGATCTATTGTAAAAGCTGCTGAGCTTCGTGCTTCCCAGGTCAGTGCAGTTATTCTAATTATATATATATTATACATACCATATATGAGTGCTTATTATCATATTTATATTTAGTAAATTCCGTGAAGTTTCCTTACTTCTTTTAAAAGCTAATGCCAGCCACAAAGTCAATACATATTGTGCTCCTGAGTTGCTCTATTCCTAGCTTGCCAAGGTGAACTTTTGTAAGCAGCACCGTAGTAAATCGATCGAAATAAGCTACATAACTATCTCAATCTTAGATACTTGCAGCTGCCTCCAAGGCACTAGGCTTGGCACATACCTGCTCTTCTTTCTCAGTCTTCGCCCCTCTTGATCTCAGGCACACTCTGATAGGCTTCATTGCTTCCTCTTCTGCCTCTGCCCCAATGAACAAACCTTAACCAAGTCAAGGCAGAAGCAGAAAGAATCCCTATAACAACTGGAGGAAGCCTGAGCACACATGAGTGTGGCAAACTTTGGTCAGCCACAATTAAAACTAAACAAAAGCCCAGAAAAGCCAAACAAACCCAAAGAGCAGCAAACTGAGGCGTGAAAGTGATGCGCAGCAAGCATCCCTTGCCTCATCGCCCGAAAGTTTGCTCAAATATTTTGAGAAGTGAAAATGTTTATTGACTTTATGCTCCTTGGCACTTGCATGCAGAGGGAGGGAGGTAGGGAGGGGGAAACCTAAGCGGAGTGTGCACAAAAGAAAAACAAATGAGAAAGTCAAAGTCAAGGAGTGAAGTGCAAGGCTCAGGCCTGGACAAGTGTGGCACAAAGCTGAAGGTGACAATGAAGAAGACGACGACGACGGAGACGGAGACAATGTGATGACGAGGTTAAGGATGAGCACACTCAAAGGAAGCAGGCAAAAGGGGCAGGTCACTCGGTCAGTCAGTCAGTCTGAATTCTATAGAGGTTATCTGTGTGTCTCGCACTTGTTTTTGTTGTGCTTGTTGCAGCAGCAGTGAGGTAAAGAGAGAGAAGTGTAGGTTCTTTGGGGCATGTTAAACTAGTCACTTTTTGTGTGCCAATCCCCCGTTCTTGTGCCCTTTCACCTTTTGCTGCAGACTGACGAAATGAACTGTTGGGTATATGAGGCTTAAACAAGTTGTAGATGGCAGCATATCTTGCCCCGAGCATGCCCCACACTTGTTGTTGTTTGTCTTGCACTCATTCTGCTCTCTGCGCTCGTCGAGGTCACGTCGTGCCCCCAAGGCCGCATGCAGATGAATAAATTCGCACAGTGTCACGGCAATTATGGAAAGCAGCGCGATTAGTGCTGAGATTTTTCACCTCCAGCGATTCCGACAGCCCAGAGACCCTTGACGACTGACGACGTGCCACACTTGTTGGAATTCATGAGGCATGCAAGGACAATGCAAATGTTTATGTGCGTCTCTGTGTGTGTGTGTGTGTGTGTGTGTTGCCTGCCTGTGTTTGTGTTTGCGTATGTTGATCATGTTGTCACAGTCGTTGCCGTTGTGGGTGCATTATTAATGCCGAGCTTGGCATTCGCTCGGGCAGTGCACAAACTACTCAAATTTGTTGCAACTTTCGAGCCAAGCACTTCATGATTCATGCTGCAAATGCAGCTGTGCTTATTCATTTGAAATATTCATAATTCGATTGTGTTCCGCGGGCAGTTGCAGATGCATTAGACGAGCCGTGCTTAAGCCTGTTGTATCTTGTGTTTGATGTCTTTAACAAGGCAAAAGAAAAGATGAAAGGCAGCTGGATGATGAAAAGAAGGAATACGAGAGCAGCTGAGAGGCAGCAAATAAACTAAGAAGGTTGTTTAATACTGCAGAGCAAGTTGGCAGTAGAAGAAGTACAGGCCTTAAGACTTTCTTTAACTGCCACAAAAACAATGCAATTTAATCATTTCCACGGCTCAGACGTTGCCACGCCCTGCTGCACAATGCACTTTAATAAGCATAGCGTATTTTTAATGTTGCAATTACTTTGCACCAAATAAAGAAACACAAAATAAGAAAAATTGTTTAAAAGGCAAAGCAGTTAGTTAAGGCAGTGTCCAGACTGAGAGATACCCCTTAAAATTGTGATTGACCAGGCACTCTTCCTGTTCTTCCAGGCACTCTTCCTGCATGTAAACCTTAACAGCCTCAGCAACTTGAGCACAAGTTGCAAGAGACCTTGCCTGCCTCAGTTGCTCGAATATAAATCATGCCTCCGATTCCTTAAGACTTTCTCTATATCCAAATAAACAGCGCAGTCTTTCATATATGGCAGAGAAGTTTGCCTAAGTTATAAGGACCTTGGCTGTGCATTGCTAGCTTTGTATCTCAAGCTCAAGCCGTAGCTGTGGCTGTGGCTGTATCTATGAACAGGTAAGTTAGTTGACTGCCAGGGCTGAGCTGCGTCATTCTTTGTGGCTTTGCAAGGTGGAGGATTTACGCTGCGAAAAAACGGAAAACATAAACAAACATCAGCAGGGGCAACAAGAAGAACAACTAGAGACTGCACTTATCCGTATATAAAAGCCACGGGACGTGCCATTCCATGTGGCAGCAGCATAAACGCTGTGAATCATCTAGATGCCCCTGCCCCACCAACAACTACAACTACAGCTGGCGGCAAATACATGTGTGTGCAAGTTGAAATGAGTTCAAAAATGTTAATATCCGCAGGGAGAGGCCACAGAGAGC
Source organism: Zaprionus africanus (assembly GCA_018151435.1). NCBI lineage: Eukaryota > Metazoa > Arthropoda > Insecta > Diptera > Drosophilidae > Zaprionus > Zaprionus africanus. Next base: position 12,315,744 of record JAECXB010000118.1, read on the forward strand.
ATAAATCGCTAAAAATGCGATGCCAAACAATGCGAGATGTGCGCGAAATACCTGAGAAGTCGACAATAAACGCAGCAAATAAGCTGCGCACTTCGGCAGATGAACGAAAGATTGCCGTATCAAGGATACTTATACACAGTGTCTGCACGATTGTTGTGTTCTAAATGGAAGCCCATTTATAATGTTTAAATATGTATGGATACCTTTGAAGAGGCTATGTTAATTGCAGTTCAGTAGTTTCTCTCTATCATTTACTTGGCAGTGAAGAGCACAAAAAGTCTAAATATATCTCAATTTGCACTCTGTTTTGATATAATACAATATTTATTATCGATGATCTCTGTGACTGCATGATATTTATGTGAGCCTGTCGTTCTAGCTATATAAGTAACTACTTATTCGACTAAGCAGTCGAGAAAGCTCTCCTGCTTCTTGCTCCTTTTCGGAATACTGCTTTCTTAGGCACCGCCTAAGAGTATGCAATACAAAATGCGCTACACTTAGCAAATGCACACTTTGGAAATAATTATGGTAAGCCCTACGAGCATTGAATATTGTCGAAAGAGAGAAAAATAACAAATAACAGGAGGTATAGCAGACCCCACTAGGTGCATACATACATATATGCGGCCTCGAGCATTCTCGACTAAAGCTTTCTTACTTTTTTTCCTACCAAGTCTATCAGTTTATTCGCATATCGTAGATATAATATTATATTCATAGCTATCTGTTTGTGGAAATGACTGCTCTGTTGGCAATTTGACAGCCCTGCATAGTTGCAAAGGCTACTAACATATATTAGAGACAGTTCCTGTTATCAGTATTCTCAGTTTAAAGTCAGTAATTTGCACTCACCTACCGATAAGGCTTCCACTTATCTGTCGAGCATCTCACAGGTATTTAACATTTTTTTTAATTTTCTCCAATGCATTTTGGCCAAACGAGGCCTGACCCGGCTTCATCCCGTTTCGATTGGGATACAGGAAAAGGTAGCGGTAGCATGAAATGGTGCTTCAGCATCCAAAGGCCGCCCTGGAATGCCATTAATAACGTTGTTGTTGGCAAAGCGAGATCCTCCGCAGTCCACAGTGCTAGGCGGGTCCTCGTGGCTGCAAGGACATGCGGCCTGAGCAATGTGCAACGGATTGTGGCACGTTGCATTGCGTTTTTGGCTCTAAATTAAATTTTTGCCAACGCCGAAGGAGCTGCAGCATTTTTGTGCTGCATTGCACCGATGCGACGGAAGCCCACAGGCATTAGCAGAGGATTCCCGGTACAGCAGCTTCCCCTCCTCCATCTCTAACTCTCCTGCTTTCCCTTCTGCTCGGCATTTAGGTTCAGCATCTATTTCTAGTGCTGATTTTGCTCTGTAGCCATGTGTGTATGTGTTTGTGTGTTGGTGCATATGCAATTAGCAGCGTCGCTTAGCGGCTTGGACAAAGGCCAATTGATTTGAGTTTTAGCAAAAGTCATTCAAAATTTAGTAAGTGAGTGAAAAAAGGAGCAGACACATTACTTCACAGAGAGTGACAGAGAGGGAGAGAGACAGCTGCAATGATGTGTTATGATATGTTGCTCTGAGGTGTGAAGGTGGAGCAAGTTGAGGGGCAACTGAGTTATATTGTTTCAGAGCAAGTAATTCTGTGATTGCCAGTGGAAAGTGCATAGGGTCATGAGTTTGCATGCATAATGTAAGTGAAATAAATGCAGACAGAAGTACATCTATCTTAAGACCTCCCTAAAGAGTAGCAGCACTAATACTTACCTAAACTACCTTCTAAAAATTCACATAAATCAATGCTATATTACGCCAATTAGCTGCAATATGTTTGTTAAATAGCCTTGAAAATAAGCCGGAATCTGACTGATCAGGCTCACGTAACTGGCCCACAATGCGCTGCCCAATTTAAACTCTCCTTCCCCCATTGACATCACGCACTCCAGTCTCGTGAAATTGAATTTAGAGTAAGGTGCCCGTCACGTACTTTCTCTAGATATGCTCAGCAAAACTTTTTCACAAATTATTTTTGAAGAAAACTTTTGATGCGAAAGTTTACTGCATAATAAAGAATAGAATAAAGAAAAATAGGGAACGAGCAGCGGGACTGCCAAGCAGAGCAGCAAAAGCACAAAAGAAATCCCCTTCCCCACTTCGCTCCCCTCGCAGCCTTTCCATTTCCACATTGGGCAAATCAAAATTCTGTGTGTGATACTGCCTTTGATAAGGCACCCCTAGCAACGAGACGGGGCGGACTGCTTAGCTTTAACTTTAGGGACTTAAAGCAGGCCTTATCACATCTAATTAGGGGACGACACGGCGAATGCATAATGTATAGCGTCCAATCAAGTATACGCCGCCGAAAGGACTTTGCATTCGCGAGTGCTGATGCTGTTTGTATTTCGCTGGCATCGTCAGTCAAAATAAACAGCATGTCAGGCATGTAAAGCATTTCAAAAATGAAAGGACCAATGGAACAATAACCCTGCCCCTTCCACCAGCCTTCTCCCCCTTCTCCTGATCTAACATAAAAATGCAGCATAAATTTTTCACTTATTTGCGCTGGCTTTGAGTTTCCATCTCGTTCCATAGAGTCGGCATTGTTGTTAGGCGCCACACATACAAAGACACATATGTATATTCCTTTCACACACGCGCACCGATTGTTAAATGTACCCACACACACACACATATGCATGTGTATTTAACATTCGGCAGCCGTTCGAGGCCAGGCCCTCATATGAATTTTAACATTTTCCACACAAATGAGCTTTCATTTCAGCATAATTGCTTTTGTGGGTATTTTTATTTCCCTTCATTTGCCTGCAATGTTTCTTCCGAACAACAAACTCACGAATATTTGCATAAATGAGAGCAATAATAATGACTTTTTAATTACTCCCCACTGTAGACAAATGTTTGCCGATTCTTTTCTAGGAATCAGTGAGTTTTTTCAATTTGCTAACTGCACAGGAACATATTAATTGTGAAGAAAGCACAATTTTGAAGCAGTTCTTGATAGCTAACAAACTTTGCTAACACTTACAAAATTTTATATTGTGGACCTATTTCATGCCTTAAGTTGAAGTTGCAGTAAGAATTCAATATGTTGCTCAAAATGAGAAGTCCTAAAGTCTGACGCAGTGACATTTAACAGTGATAACTTGGAAGGTTGAATGCATTTCTCTCGGTTGTGTTTTTTATTTATAATCAAAGATGAACAGACAGATGAACGGACAGACAGACAGAGAGATAGACCTACAGACAGAGAGACCTATGTTACAGACAAACAGACATGACTAAAACGAATCCCATTGAGATGCAGTTACTTGTACTAAACACAGCAATACTTTATAGCATCAGAGTTGCTTGCTGCAGTAGCGTTTTCCAATAAAACAACTTTTATATATTTGTATATTTTCAGCGATAAAAGTTAGGAAAAGCTGTGACCAAATACAATACAAAAAATGTTATAAAACTCTAAGTGAGTTGATTATTTAGAACTAGTAAAGAAACAATCATTGAAGATTAAATAAGACCTTTGGAATGCAAAAGAAAAAGCTTTCAATCGTGTTTTACTTATATATTATTTACATTGTTTTTTTTTTTTTTTTTAATAATAATTTTTTTATTTCATTAGGCATCAGATAACAAATTTTTCTATAACCTAATGAGCATCTATAATTGTTTTTTCTCTAAGACTACTTATAATTTAGTTGATAAGTAGTTTCTGATATTGCTTATTGAATGCAAATTATAAATATTCAACACACACAAAAAGCTGCATCAGGATTCCTTTATATATAAAGTAAAGTAAAGTAAAGTACCTTCACTTACAATAAAACGCAGTAAAATAAACTCCGGCAATGTTCTACACTTGTTAAATGAGGCTTGCCTGCCAGTTAGTGTTGCATTGCTCCCTCTTACCCCCCTTCCACTCCGCTCGTGTGCCACACACAGAAATACACAAACATATTAGAATGGACGGCATTTTAGTATAGCAGCTACTATAGACTGCATCGCATAGTGCAGTCGGCACAACTATTTCTCTCGACACCACTACAAACACAGCGAGAAAAGCAACAAAACTTGTTCATTTTTACGTAATGGGAAAAGTTTTTAATCTGGCGTTTTGTTTTATTTTTAGGGATTTGTTGTTGTTAGGATTTTTGCTTTGTTTCGGTGCCACGCACAGTGCGCGCAAACTCAATAAAAGCGGGCTTTTTGGCAACTCTAGAAAACACTAAAACTAAACCTAAACAACCAATGAAAGTGACAAGCAAGCTTGGTACACCTTCAGATACCCTTCACTTTTTACTTACAATGAACTGAAGCAATAAATTCCTTAAAACAATTCTTCGAATTCAATTGTTTTAAACTTTAAGGTTATTTAAATATTACTTTTTGGAATATTGTTGAAGTTTATAACTTTTGTAATAAATGGTTTATATAGAAGTATAATCGAAAAGGAATTAAAACGATGAATTCATTTTATCATCACCATTTTAACCTTTTCCCTCGTAGGTTTATTCTCTCTTAACTCTTCTGTTGATGTTGATAAAAAAAAAGTAATTTGTTTATTGAAATACCTTTTTCAGTCTGTTGTTTATTTATAGAAATATATAATACCCTCCTATGACCATTCTTTTTTTAGATATCAAAAGAGATGAAGAGAGATAGAGAGAAAAATCCACATATTTGTTGCCGTAACAAAGCTAAACTTCAATAGAGTCACAACAATCAGCAAACAAGCTGACAATATCTTAAACAACTTGCAATGTTTAAAGGTCATTCGCATCTGCCAACTACAACACTTAGCACCCTCATTCCAGGGTATATTGTGTGCCGCACTTTGCCATAATTAATTCATAATTAACGCAATGCTAATTTATTTGCCAACCTCATAATGAGCTTTTCCCCAAATTCGATTGTCGGCCACACACATATTGTGCAGTTGGTCAGCTGCGTTCTCATTGTCATCCATAAGTAATAAACTCTAGACAAATTTGTCAAAATTAACTGTCAGAACATTCAAATTGTGGTTGCGCCTTGCAAGTGCTGCGGCCACTGCTGCGGGTGGCAACGCTGTCTACGGCGGTTTGTACTCATGATGCAAATGTGTGGCAACATGCGCCGAAAATTAAACTAGTAAGACTTGCTGATTTTAAGTGAGAAGGGTGTATGCATAGATTTATATACACTCGTATTACATATTGAAACTTTTCGAATTAAACCTTTCAACAAGTTTTAAATTATAGTTTGTATAATTTTGTTTATACTATATTTAGTCTCTTCTGGCATTTAGAGGCCTCTTTCATGCGTGGACATCTTGGATATGTTTAGCTACGGCCCAGACTAGGTAGTTAGTTCATAATTCCAAGACTTCTTCCCTTTCTCGAGGACTGAGAATGCTCGGCTCCTTAACTACTGTACTTCTGTTTTGTTTGTGCCCCACTTGACTTAGTCAGTTTTATGCCGTAGGTAGCGCCCAATTTGCTTAGTGAACTAAAGGCCACTTGGTCGGCAGGAAACTACAAGGTGTCGTCAAGTGGTGCCACAAATTTGTTGCACCAGTGACAATAAAAATCCAAACAGAGAAAGACAAAAGAACAAACTAAGTGACTGAGAGTCGAGTTTCCTCATGAAATGCTGACTGACTTACTATCAGAGTCCTTAAAGGATTGTGAAGGCTACAAATGGCTTTTTGGCTACTCGCCAACTTTAAAGGGGTGTGTCAAGTAGTGTCAAAATGTAGGGGAGGAATCGAGGAATGCATGTGAGTATTCGCTGGCTGAAACAAATGACTTTGAGTTACGTCCTTTTGCTTGTTTTTGCATAAGTTCGAAATAATCTTGAAAAGGGAAATGTTTTAAATGTTAATTACTCTCTCTCTCTCGTTCTATCTCCCTCTCTCCATTCTCTCTCTCTCTCCCCCCCACTCTCTAAGTAATGTCAAAATCATTGAAAGACCTGAAATTTGAATCTTTATTTTCCCTTTCAATTGCTGTCTTTCCAATGCCATGCCTCTTGCATCTTGTGGCATGCAACGCATGTGTAATTTGAGTTTTATGTGTGTGCATGCCGAATTTAAAGCATTCAAAAGCTTTCAACGATTTGCGTTTGCAGTCTGCCAGACACTTTATTGTTTTCATTTTGCACTACGTCCAAAACATTCCACATTGTTTGGCTTAGGGTGCCACAGCAACGCCAACAACAAGCACACCTCGTGCAACAGAAACAATTGGAATGAGTAAATGAAATGCACCTTTTCGAATTTTCGGTTTACTTCTCATCGAACAGAGGAATGTTTAACCAACCTACGGCTTGCTGAGAATTTGTTTCCCTTGCACAAAGTTAATATTTTGCACTTATAACTATTTTTTAAGGGCCTAAGGGCTGTGGAAATAAAAAAACGTTTTCCGGAAATGACGAGAGAATCTACAGCGCAGATTAAATAATTCATTAGGGAAACTTGCAGCCCCTCTGCTCTCTGCAAACTCCAAACTCCGCCCCTGGAATGTGTCATCAGCGTCATCGCCTCGTAGATGTTTTGATAAGCGCGGGTAATTAAGCGCTGAGTGTTCCTTGTTTGCCTTGGCTGGGCAAAGTTTGTTCTGCTCATAGAAGACATGAATTTAAATGGGAATTAAACTGAAATGAGGCTTAAATTGTGCAACCAATTTGGATGCCAAGGCTAGTTAGCTACAGTCCATGTTTACCTAGTTCACCTTAGCTAATAAACTGCAGGCTCCTTTTACAACTTACATCAGTTGAATGCCCATTGGGCTAAAACTTCGCATTGATTTATTGTGCTGTTTTTTGCTATCTTTCTGTATCTTTATCCGTTTGTTTCTAGCCTATCTTTGGGATATGCCGTATTCGTCGGTGCATGAATGCCCCGCGGAGGCAAGCAGACGGCGAAGCTCTGCCAGAAGGTGCAAGGAAGGGATTAGTAGAGAGTGTAGGAACAGAAATCAGCGTACGTTGGCAATTAATAATGGCCAAAAGTATTGGGAATAAAGCAAATGGACAACGGCCAAGACACGAAGATTTTAGCGGCTGCTGTATGGGGACCGAAGCGAAGCAAAACTGACAAAAAAGAGCAAAGTGTCCAGTGGGTACAGTGAATGAATAGCCCAAAAGGCCACAGCTGCAGACTGTCCAACCGTAGTTGGGCCAGAAAAAAGGCTTAAAGTGCTGCTCAAATGGGCAGTAATCACAGTTAACATTCACTAAATCATCAATGAAACTGCAGACAAACTTTAAGGGCATAACCAGAAACATTTAAAGAAGAAGAAACTGTATACTAAGATTTAAAACTCAGACTAAGCAATAAAAACATGGGATATAACTGACAAACAAATGAACACCCAATTGGAGAGGAGGGAGGGAGCTGGGCAAACAACTAGTCTGCAGACAATGGCTAACTAATTGTCAATGTAAACACAAATTGGTTAAATTGTTGATCATTTAACTTCATATCAATTTTCCTCGTCTTGCAACAAGAGGAAACATGTGTGCATAATTCACATTTAAATGCAATCCTCAGGCAATGTACTAATTCTAATTAAAATATTTTCCACACACCGTACAAGCTTTTATTCTGCTTTTATTATCCTTACTATTTGCAACACCGTTTAATTAAATATTTAACATGGTTTCGATTTCTGCTAGACTGAACTGAAAATGTATTGAGTTCATTTTTAATTAAACTCGTAAAATCAAATTATTTAACACAATAATTCCATTGTTAGCCTACCATCTCAAGTTGCCTACGTATTTTTTTGATATCCTGCATTGGTGGATATGTGTGTGTGTACTTCTTTGTGTTGTTGCAACACACAAGTCTGCGCCACAAATTTCCAAATTTCGTCTTAATTGCTGTTAAACGGCGAATCGAATTTATTTTCCCTCGGCAAACTTTTAATATCAACAAATTAAATCAAATGAAAGGTGTACACAAGCCATTGTTTCTGTTGTTGTTGCTTTAATAGTTTATGTGAGCAATTATGTTGAATATATGAACAACGAAAGGAACAAAAGATACATATTTTGTTATTTTTAAACCAGTTTTCCACATCCTATCAGGAGAGATATTCACATTCATCATTATTTATTTATCATTTTATTAAGGATCAAATTAACAACGTTATCTATAACCTTATGAGTGACTCGTGTAGTTCAAGGAAGGACTAAATGGCTTTAGTTGGCAGTATTTACAGTGCCTATTACCAGTTATTTAAGGACCCGCCTACAAGTATGCAATACAAAATATGCTAAACACAGTAGCTTGGTCTTTAATTGTTTTGGTAGCTGTTCGTGGGTAAATATCAGGCGAGCACGCTGCTCTAAGTTTGAATTCAAGTTGCATTTCACAACTAACACTCTGCAGAAGCATATGTGGCAAGCTGCAACTTCATTAAGCCACGCGGCTGCATACAAACAAAAGCACGAAGTTATCAATCTCTTTCTTGTGATTTTCCTTCTCTGCCTCGCTGTTTCTCTCTGTCATTTTCCCCGTCTTTGACTGGCTTAAAAATGAGGTCAATCAGCAAGGCAGGTGCTGTGCTTTGTCTTTGGTTTCCAGTTGACACTTTGTGGAGAAAACACGCTTTAATTAACTTAAGTACAACTCAGAGGAACTTACCGAATCGAATGAGATGCCAAAATGTCAGCCCGCGGCCAAGAAGAAGATTCTTTCTAGTGCCGCAAAATGATTAATGCAAAGTGCTTTTAGTTTATTTACATTTGCATGGCATGGCCTTTCTTTCAATGGGGCCCACTGACCACACTGAGTGCAGAGAGAGCCTGAGGTCAGTGGCAAAGGAAAATACATTTGTTTCAGCCGTTGCAAGTAAAAACAGAAGTCGCACTTGATATGCACAGCAGCCAAATTTATAAACTGCAGCTCTGCGGTCACTTGAATCAAGATTTTTACTGAAGGCCAAATGGAACTGGCTCTTAAACTAAATGGAAGAGTGATTCACATTAAAATACTGTTCAAATTTCAGGCAAATTGAAGAGCAATATATACATAAAAATTCCTTTTTTGTTTTTGCTTAGATTTGTGCACTGCACTAAGCCCGTTTCAGACCTTTTTAATCTGCTGCACAACCTTCTGCTTCTTTTCCCCTTAAATCTGCAAATAATATGTGTGTGGAAATACATTTTTTGACAGCGCTATCAATAGGCGTAATCAACCTCAGTAAGCCCCAATAAATATGTTTGTGCATCTGCGAGTGTGTGTATCTGTGTGTGTCCGCAGATTAATTTGGCATGGAATTCAGTGCAATGACGAAAATGCGAGTTGCAACACGCGGCAAATGTTGTCAGGGTGCAGACAGATTAAGGCAGATTACATTTGAATTATTTGATAATGCGCGCAAAAAACATGCGAAACATGCCGATAGCCATCGGTCACAATTCATATTGTAACATTTTCACTGACAACGATTGCAGCACGAACTTTTCTGTGATTTCTTCATCACTCTCGTTTTTCTACAACTTTTTTCTGTATAATTAAAGTATTTTACTCAGCTAAACTGAACATACAAATGATGTTAATCATGGAATTTTCACAATACTAACTGCAATTGACTCTTTTCTCCTGTTTTTATAACTTTTGAATGTTCATTTATATTCATAATTGATTCTACTGCAAATTAATAGTGAATACATGAATTCATTCAATTCTATACAATTCTTTCTACAGCTGTAATGACGAGTGAAGATTGCAATGAGAGTTGTCATTCATATAGATACCTCTGCAACATTGCCACATTCAAGACAAGTTTCGGCGCCTCTCCTCGGGGAAGAGGAGGCGGCCTTTAAAGTTTTGCATAAGTCATAAGTCAGAGCCGCAGCTGGCCAGAGACAAAAGCTAACTATAACTTTGCGCTGCTCACCTTTCAACAATTTCATATGAATACCTCAACATATTCCGATCTTATGTAGCCCGGCAACTGTTGCTTTCATTCACACGCAAATGCATACATGGCGAAAGTTTTGTAATAGAAAATGTTTAATTTCCCCGAAGACAACTTCGCCTCAGCTCCGCTGCTTCTTTGGCTACAAGTTTTGAAACTTCAACAAACTTCGTCGCGTTAACATTGAGAAATTATATTGTTTTTCAACTTCAACTCAAATGTCGCCAGATTGCCAAAGATAAGGCTAGAAACTAGCGTAAAATTGCAGTCAGAAGTCATTGCGTATTGAGGGGTCTTCATAGGTATAAGGCCCCTTAAATATTACGTATACGCCTGTGTAAATGTGCCATTTTCTCTGCTTATCCCCAGGACAACTGAGAGCCTCATTCATTGCTGCCTTTTGATACAGAAACTACTTGCTGTCCGTTGATAACTCATATAGACTGTAAGATACCTTAGGATAGAAAGATAAGATAGTTTGTTTAATGTTTAATTGATTATATTAGTGTAAACTATTTCAAATACCTTAACTAAACTATGCTCTTCTAAAGAGAGTTCAAATCACTCACAAAGAGCATTCCCTATGCGCCTTAAAGACAGGGTATGCGTGCACCGCACTCGAGTGACAGTCGCGCCAGCCGCAGTGAGGCTAAGGGCTTTGTGCGCTGTTGTTGTTGTTGTTGCTGTTGCTGTGGCTCTTTGTTAGTTGACAGCCAGAACTACAGTAACAACACGACAACGACAGCAGCAACCCTCGAGCGCCGACAACGCAGCTATGCGCATTTTAATTGCACTGAAAACAAAATACTAAGCACTTGTTTTCTGCCTCCTTGCGCTCAGCGAGGAGCTGTCCCCTCCCCCTGCTGACACCTCTTCATCACTTTGATTGTGCCACATCTAAATGTTCAAGTGTCCGTCGCTTGCTTTGATCGTTGCTAACATTCTGCGACAGTTCAGAGCAGAAGATACAAATGCAGGCAAAGAAATATTTCAATTAAATGGAATAGAAGTGTGCGAGGTGCAATCGAATGGCAAGAAACATAAAAAACTCAAACTGTTTTCAATGGGAGCACAGTGACTTGTTCCAAAGTGTAATAATGATTTCAGTAACGCGCTTTAATTGGTCAAATAAATGCATTTAACTGTTGTATACCCTACATTGTAACACATTTGCAGTATAAGGTAGAAGTTAATTAGGCTTGCCACTTGTACACATGCTGATCCTTTCACTCATCATATATTTGTATATACGATTTTCACACTTCTTTCTCTTATTAATTAAAATCCATTAAAAATTGTTAACGAATTCTTTTTATTCATATTTCAACATGTGCGTAAGCAATTCAACAAGCTTCACTGCTAAATAATTATTGCATAATATTCCAAAATACTCAGCAATCGTGTAAGGAAAGAGAAGGATTAATTCAACAGGCTGTCTCTCTCCTTGCCAGCGAACTGTGCAGTGGACAGCAGTTGATGCCCGTTTTGGCAGTTCCACTTGCGTCTGCCAACTATCGCAACAGGCAGCAATCAAGCTGCAAGAGACAAGAGAATCCAATAGAGAAACTTTTGCAGGCGAAACTTTAGCGGGAAACCTTTGTTTATCCCGCAGTTGTTGTTAGTTTGCCTGCGAAGCGGTTTTAATATGAAACACAATTCCAGATTAGCCGCGGCACGAAAACAGAGAGAGAGAGAGAGTGAGAGAGAGCAATGTGAAACAAATTGTAATAGTTCTGTTGCCGCTTAAAAAGGATTACAAAATGTTTATTACACTACACAAGAGCTGATAGCACGTGTGAGTCCGGAATAAAGAGAGAGATTCGTTGCAGCACTTGGCCAATGAATGCGCACTCAAATATCACGATAGCCAAGCCTTTTTTTGACTTTTTTGAATAGAAATAAAAATAAAATATTCAAATTGCAGTGGAGCAACTAAAGCGGCTTAGACTGAGCGAAGTTTGTTTGTATTCTATATAGATAGAAGTAATTAGAACTAAGTAAATATACTCTACTCTTGTGTCTTTTATCTCTTTCTTTGCTCTGAAAGTGCTTTGGCCAATCAATTGCTCGAAATGATAGATTGCAATACCTGAAACAGCTAGTCAAAAATATAAATTTGAATTGCATAGTGTGTGTGTGTATTTACGAGTGTGTGCGTGTGGCAATTTATGTTAACTGCAGTCGAGGTAAGTCGCATCTGCTGCCTTGCTCGCACCAACTCCTGTTGCTCTTCTCACTTTTTATTGACTTGCACAAACAGTCGATTCAAATGGAAGATGCAAAATATGATTCAGGTTTGTTAGTTTTATAGGTTCTCAATAACAATTTAGTTGTGTTTGAATGTATTGTTTGCTCTTTATTATTCACAATAAGCTCTAAAACATTACTAACTCTTCTTGACTCCTCACTTCTTTGTTTTTTTGACATACAGAGGCAACTTTTTTGTATTCTAAATGGGAATAATTTATAGTATGTATTTTTGTATATTTTTGTGCTTGCTTATTAAATATGGGCTGCACTGTAAAGGGGCGTGGCAAGAGCAAAGGCATATCTCCTTTCGGCTTATGGTCGCATTTTTGCGCAGCATACTTTAGGGTGCCAACGGGAACAGGCAAAGCACTGCATACTTTTCGGCTTCACATGCTCCAGTTAAAGCCTTATACTCCCTTTCTCTCTCCCCCTTACCACTTTTTTCCGTTTCGGCACCACAGCCCCCTTTCGCAGCCCTTCGCTTCTCGCCCATTTTGAATGCATTTTTTTCTCGCTTCAGTTCATTTTCATTTTAATTTTATTGTTTATTTCATTTTGTTCGTGTTATTCTTTGCTGTTTATTCGACTTTCTTGTTGTTGCAGTTATTAAGTGCAGTTTTTACTTAAACTATGTGATACTCTTTAATCGTATACATTCACAGATTTCAGTTTTAACAGTAACATCAATAAATACGCGACCTTTATTAAAGATCACAAGACACGAAACTTAAACCTCAAGATGAGACGAGTCTGTAAATTTTTATTTAATTTCGACTAATCTTTTATATTTTCGTAACGTGATTGTGTGCGTGTTTCAGTGTTCTTCACTAAGCCATAATACAGCTTCGCATGCTATTTACAATATGTGTACTCTGGTGTTCTTAACAAAGTGCTCAATTTTCAAATATAATCTGAATGAATTAGAGAAAAGCTAGACTCGGCATTCCCTTTCAGGCATTAGCTAATTTTATCTACAGCTGAGTAATATTAGCTAACATATTTTACTAACAACACGTTAAACATTAACGAGAACAGCAGGCAACAACTCACTTGGATATTACTCCACACGACTATTAAAACCAACAACAATTCGCTAAACTGAACTGGCAACAGAAAAGCCAATTTGCAATACAGACCCCAAACAATCTGATACTAACTACAACCTATTAAGAACTTGTCTTTGCCTCGCACATTCAAATGGAATAATGCCAGTGATATATTGAAAGTTTAGCTAATGTTTCTTTCCATATCTCTGTTCACCCGTTAATATTTACAACATTTAAAGACTGCAAGACCTCTCCCACTATCTGGCCAACAACATTAACCCAATCAACACTAGAAAAGTGAAGCTATTCTGTCTCTGTGTGCCTGCTCCATTGCCATTGTCATCGCGACACTTCTCCGGATGCCTTGTGAAGTCGCCGCAATAGATCTGCAATAGAAAGAGAATCAAATCAATATAAGATTGTATGTGTACAGTTATAGTTCATCTCACTCGGGTCAAGCTGCTGGTGTATTTCTCGACAAGTTGGTGCGTAAACTTGGCCGCCTCATTGCCACAAATCGTACGTGCTGCATTCTCCGAACACTCCGTCAGCTCAGTAATGGAACTGAAAGTGAAGGTGTAGTTATAATAATAATAAAATATGTTATATATTAAGTATATTCTAGCACATTGTTTATACTTCTTCTAAGTCATTGATGGGTCAATCTGAAAGTAGCTAAGCTTTCCTCAACCTCTCTCCTACTCACCAGCAAATTGTCTTGATGTGCTCTGTTGTGGAGCTGTTCTCCTGGTTCTTGTTGGGCTGCAGAAAGACCATCGTCTCCTTGTACTGATTGGCGCAGACTTCAAAATCCTTTTTGGCCAATTCCGAGCAGGCCGCGTTCTTCAGATAGTCTGCAAAGAGAAGGTGATAAGCAGGACTGTAGAAGGAAGATCATGGACTAGCTTACCATCCTGGAACTTGCCCTCACTGCAGAGGTCCCTGATGAATCGATTGGTGCCGTGGTAGAGTGTATTGAAGTGGTTTCTCTGCTGCAGATCCATGCAGCGCCGCGTGAAGCTCTGTATGCAGCGCACGCCCTTGTGCAACTCCCTTTGAATGGATAAACAAGATGAGAAGAGAAGCATTAGACAGCCAGCATGCAACTCACCGACAGAGCTTATCCAGATCCTCCTTCTTGCCAGCTCCAATGGAGAATTTCGGGGAAAGATTGAGCATTTCAAGTGGTTCGGCGCACTTGCTGAACTCCTCGTGGCCGCATTCCTCCGACCTAACGACCGTCATCAGCAACGCTGTTCAAAACAATAAACATTTTCATTGTGATATTTCCAGTACAAATTGTAACCAAAAGGGCAGGGAAGGAGAGGGAGTAAGTGTGATAATGGGCAGCTCAACTATCAGGTATCCTGAAGGCTACTGTAACAAAGACAAAATGGCACTCGACTGCTGGATACCCAGTGTTTGCTCTTTACTACTCTACTCTAGTCTTTTCACTACTCTACAATATATACTTCTTTATAAAGCCTGTATATACTGGACATTCTCTTAAACCCTAGTCTCCCATTCTTTTATTTATATTCTTACTATATATCCCTGCATATTCCATTTCAAACATTACAGGGCATGTGAATGGGGTCAACGAAAAGGCAAACGGCGAAAGGGAACTGCAAATAAACAAACTGGCAAACAAACACAGTGGAAAGTGCTCAAGTTGAAGTTGAAGCTAAAATGCAACCTGAGACTTGGCGCCTCGCATTCTCCCACGCTATCTTGTAGCGCATTCCTTTCGCTGTCTCTCTCTCACTCTCTTTCTCTTCTTACAATATCTGTTTCTCTCTTTCTCTCTCTGAGAGTGGCTCAAATGCAACACAAAGTTGCAAATGTGCGTCAAGGGTAACAAAGTTGGACGTAAGTGAAATTGGCATTTCATAAATTTGAACTTTTCGGTTTCCCTAACGCAGACAGAGTCATTTCTCCAGACAGCTTTGCTCTCCCGACTGCCGCAAGAGGGACAGCTGTCAACGTTACTGACTTACTGTTTCTTCCCTCTCTCTCTCTCTTCCTTTTCAACTGATCGAATTCGCCGGAGCCAGACTTGATTTAAAGTCAGCGCACATTCGCCTTTGTTTACTCACCTGTCATCAGGAGCGTTGTTCTAATCTTCCAACTGAAACAGTTTCGCTGCATTTTGTGTGTTTTTGTTATTCCCTGATTGAGTTTTTCTTTTTGTCTGTTTCTACATCTGATTTTTTGAATAAAGACAATAAGCAGAGGAAGCAAGTTAACGCGAATACATCATTTAAATCTTTTTTGATCTTTTTTTATGAATTCTAAATTTATATTGATTTAAGTGTATGCATTCATACATATGGTATCTATGACTTAGGACATTAAAACTACCCAAGCTTCAGTTGAGCTACCTACATTTTGTGTTGCATACTTTTAGCTGTCTGGCTGGCTTGAACACAACTAAAGCAAGAATTTCAGCTTTCAAAACTAGAAATTTACGGATATAAAAAGAATAATTTAATTGAAGACTAGTGATCCTGATCCTGTAAAATATATGCTACATGTGATCTGCCACGCCTCCTTCTGATTGTAACATGCATTTGCACAAAGTCAGTTTGCCTATTTTTGACTATTTTCAAGATTATAAAAAGAAACGGAGGCTTTGGTATAGCCACGAATATATCATTATCTCTTGCAGGTTCAGAGATGATTGATAGATATATGTTGCTCAACTTGACTAAGAATGTTTATAGTTTATAAAGTTGGAGAAGTTACATTTTGCTGCACAATAAGAGTGCAGAGAGCAAGGGTGCAGTTGAATGCGCTGTTAGTCGTGCTGATCTATGCTTTCAGTTGTTTAGAGCTAAGATCTATGTATATATTACAACTGTTTCTTCAACTTTGCAGTTAACCTAGCGTGTTTACACCTACGCCTAGATGAAGCACGACACTCCAAAACCCTTTTTAAGTGCGACTTAAATACGTCCGCGTTGCATCCCTCGCTGCGCGAGTAACCAAAACGAACTGCAGAAAAAATGCGAATGCATATGCACTTGCAGCAGCAGCAGTAACAACGGCGGCAGTAACAGCGGCAGCGTTAGCAGTAACAGAGACAGCAGCAGAGGTAACAGCAGAGACGCTGGCAGAAGCAGCAGCAACGACGCCGACAGCAGCGACAGCGTCGTGACGCCGACAGCAGCAGTAACGTCGTCTCACGAAGCTTGCCCGAGAGCCGAAGACTTGTGTTGCTGCCTTGTTGTCTCTCCTTGTTGCTGGCCTCACATGTTGCTAAGCTAAGAGCAACAGGTGCATTCTAATATGTTGCTAACGTCTCACAGTTGTCAGCATTGTGGCTGGCCTCAAATGAAGGAAAATCAGTATACAAAAATTAGCAACACTCAAATGATTTCCAAACCGCACCGTAAAGTATGCAATGCAAAATACTAATTCGACTAACCTTAACATTAATATGTATATGTATGATTGTCTAACTTTAATGAATTAATCAGTTGATTGCTCATTCATAAACCTATTACTACATAACCTCTTCGCTGCATACTCTGCCTGTTTCCCACTGGTCAAGCACATGGCCAAGTTTTGAAGTTCATTTAGAGTCTGTATTAATGTGAAGAAGTTGAAATAAAGAACACGAAAAGAACAGCGGTAACTGTCTAGCCGTAAAATGGCCTAATTTTGATGAAATGCAAACACAGAAGAGGAGTCAAGTTACTCGTCTAACAGCGAAGGTCTGTGCTGGAAGGTTGCACTAAAAGCCTGTCGCAGGTTGCAAATTGAATCATTGTTTTCAGTGGGCGATGTGCACGCTCTCCTCAAATGTGACCGCAGTTGTGGTTCGTTGGGTGCATTAAAGGTACTGCAGCAGCAGAGGGTGTCCAGGTAACATGTGGCCACCGCTCTCAGGCAACTCTCACGTTCTCGCCAAAAACAGATTGTGCATCAATCTGCTTAAGTAGTCACCTGACCAAAAGCACTTTGACCAGCCACTGAGCTGGGATGGGTTGCTAAGGGGGAGATGCAGAGGTAGTGGGTCTCTCAACTGCCTCTAAGTCTTCGCTAACCTAATTATAAACGACAAAATGCAAACTGCAGCAGATTTCCATGGAACTTGGCGGCAATTAGTTAGGAGATTAGATGAATAGTAAATATATTATATATATGATATTTAATCATCGCTATCGTTTAAGATAACCTTCGGCCAGGCACGCACAAAATCACAAAGACTTGTAGCCAGCATTGTCTCTTCTCCAAGTTGTTTGAACTTTTCCAAAGAAAGAAAGAACGTGAAAAGAGTTGCCAAGTAAGCGACAAGCTGCAAAGCTGTTTAAAGGTCAACTTATTGAACACATCGCTTAATGTCATAGCCATATGTCCATATGTCAAATAAGAGGTAAGAGAGAGAATGAACATGGAAAAGTGCAGGACCCCACCTTTTACTCCTCCTCCTTTTGTCTTTTGTTAGCCAACTTAATTGTCAGGTAAACTAAACGACTAAGCGTCTGGCATAGCCACAACTACCCCACAACTAATTGGCTGCTCAACTTTCCCAAACTTTGCTGCAAGGAATGTGAAACGTTGCAAGTGTCCTCACAATACGTGGAAAGTCCCATTGAAGATGTATTTGAAGTATCAAAAAGTTAAGGCCATCATGCGTATTGTCTTTAAATATCCTTCTAAATATATATACCAACATTTTTAACTGTTGCTATACACCCTGCTACCCCATCGGAACCACAAAATATTTCAATGAAGAATAACGTTCCCCTCCCCCTGGATGCCCCCTTGGAACAGAAAAACATTCTTCACCTACATATTTGCGTGGACTTTGAATTTTAATTTCGTTTCAAAAAGTGAGAATTGTTGTTGGCAGGCACATGAGCATACGTATGTACATGTGTCATACACATATAATATTATATGTATGTACACCTGCGACATACGTATCATAATATATGTATGTATTCAACAGTTATTCAACAAATGGCACGCGCAGGCATTTTAACATTTTCAACTCAAATGAGTTTTAATTGAAGTATAATTGCTTTCTGCGGGAATTTTAATACCCTTACGCAGGGTACATTCATTTGGGTCGAGGTAAAGGACAGACCTACGAATCTCCAAATTAGATATAGGGTATAATGGTTCTTCAGTGTATGAGTATTCGCTTTTATTTACTTCCTTGCCCCCCGCTCATTATGCTCGATGACTCGTCCCTGCTCGAGCAGATCTTTGAAGGTCTTCAAGCCTGCGCGGGTGATGTTTTTGCGGTATTTGATATTCAGCAGACCATACAAGAAGTCCAGTTCCACCTCCTGACTGTGCCTTCCCTCCGGCAACTGAGCGAGCACTGCACGTTTCTCGGCGACAAATGTATCGATTGCCACCCCATCTGCCTGACGGCTATCGAAGAACTCCATGTAGATCTGATATGAGTGCTTGGCAGGCGAGAAGTGTTCGCGTATCAGGCTAAGGGCTTCGTTCCATGTCTTGGCCTCCTTTCGCACTCCTTGCCACCAGGTGGAGGCGATCCCAGTGAAGAGCAACGAAAGACCCTTCAGCGCAGTCTCATCGCTAATGTTTTCCAGCTCTTTGAAGGTGACCACGTTGGTAATGAACTCCTCGACAGTGTCGTGATTGCGATACCCATTGAATTTGTGTGAGCAGGCGCAGAAACTAGATTTCGCCTTGCCAGCACCATCACTCGCAGCCAGAGCACCACCGACTGCACTCACGGCAGAGGATCGTACAGTTTCGATGAGGGCACGCAGCTGTTCATTTGTCATTTGAATGGTTGCTGTTTCCGCCATGTTTCTTATATTCAGCTTAGAATTTTGCGAATTTTGCGAGTTTGAACGAACAAAATTTAATAAAAGAATGTGAAACATTTTTGCCGTTTTTATAGCGCATCGTTGTGAAATTGGATTTCGAAAAAGCTCACGCACTGAGTCCAAATTTTAAATTCGCACTAAGCCAGCATCATAATTATTGGTACAGAATCTTGCATATTTCTTTATAATTCTACAAGAGAGAGTGTTCGAATTAAATGAGTAATTTCTATGGAAAGTAAATTGATAATTCCAATAGCAACAATCGACAATGAACTATTGATCGCATAAATAAAATTATATGTATTCATTTAATTATGGGAATGTACAGCATACCATCTTTATATAATCTGCTTTAATTTATTATCCCTTAATTATCTCAATGATTCTGAAAAAAATACAACAAAAATAAAATACCATTAACTAATTAAAAGATACTACAATACTTACGAAGAGAAATATTTTAATTTTTTTTTAGATCAATTTTCGATTGAGCAAACAAAGCAAAAAATTCCCACAAACTTTTATAAACGTATAAAAACGTTTGCATGCACATACATACATACATACACACATACAAACAAGTATGCATGTCATTGCTCATGCACACACATACATACAGCATGTGTGTAAACAAAGAGCAGCGAAAACAAATGCCGGCTTTTCGAACTCGAAAGCTTTTTCACTTGCTCTCGCTGTACTCCAACAGGGAGAGAGAGACAAAGAAAGAGAGCGACTGAGAGTGACTGGGAGAGACTTGTTCGATGTTTATTGAATTTCACAACGTGAAGAAGCTTATCGAAGCACAAATTGTGCTCAGTTTTTTCTGCTAGCTGCGACAAAACAGTTCGAAGTGCTGCGTTGTTTCCTCTTGTTTATATTCATTTGATATATAAACTCTTTACACACACAAGTACTTAACATAAATATACAACACACACACATAAAATGGCGCAGCTGTCGGACGAACAATTCCGCATACTCATAGAGACCATCAGGGCACTGGCACCACAACAGGAGCCCGAAGAGCCAAAGTCCAAGGGAAGCTTCAGCAACTGCATGGTCCGCTTCAGCGGGCAGGTGGATGATGACGCCGTCGATGAGTTTGTCGAGGCCGTGGAGACCTACAAGGAGATGGAGGGCATAAGCGATCGCGACGCACTGAAGGGCATCTCGCTGCTGTTCCAGGGTGCTGCAGTCATGTGGTGGAAGGGTGTGCGACGCGACGCCAAAACCTGGAAGGCTGCACTGAAGCTGCTGCGCGAGCACTTCTCCCCGGCGAAGCCGTCGTACCAAATCTACATGGAGATCTTCGAGACGAAGCAAAGAAGTGGCGAAGTAATCGATGCTTACATCTGCAAGCAGCGCGCTCTGCTCGCCAAGCTACCCGAGGGGCGACACAGCGAGGAGGTCGAACTGGACTTCATCTATGGCCTGCTTCAACAGACGTACAGGGCACGCATTCCCCGTCACGAGGTCAAAACCTTTCGTGATCTGCTAGACAAAGGTCGCCAAGTAGAGCGACATAATTTCTAGAACAAAGACTTCTTTCCTCAATTAAAGTTACTTTCTCCTTTTAACCGTACATTCTTTTCATAATGGATTTAGCTTTGTAGGAATATAATAAGTTAGTCAGTAAGTAGCAAATGTGTGAATATATAGCATAATTTATATGTTTAATATACGAATATAACCATCTAAATAAGTCAAATTTAGTATTGATGTTATTTGGAGATTAAAAATTGAAGTTGAATGAACAAAAGTCTTTGGTATATCTGGTATATAGTCTTTTGGGCTGGTATACAGTATTGTTCCCGTGGATCTTCTCTGCTGGTTCTTCCAGGTCTTCTTCCATCTTCAAGCTGTTCTTACAAAGGTTCTTCCCATTCACCCGACTCCTCCACAAATAAAAACAGATTAAGAGTTTTGGTTTTGTAGTTTAGTTTGTATTTAGATTGGTTTCAGTTTTTTTGGTTTCAGTCTTTTTTTTTTCTTGATTTCTTAGATTGGCTTCGATCCATCCTTGTGGTCATCCATGGGCCCCCAGTTGAATGATCATGCAGGTGCAAGGTGGAACGCACTTGAACATGTCATCGGGGACTGCGGGTCGTCGTTGCTGTGGCGCTTGAGGCCAGTGCTCCAATGCTGACGCGCCGGACAACGTCGACCAAATGGGATACCGATGTAGGTGGCACTACGCGCCCATTAACTCTGCACAAGGACAGATCCGCAATCGTGGTGGGCTCAGGACAGTCGCTCTATGCTGGAGCGGCGGGGCAGCGACGAGTCCAAGAGCCCGGGAGTGTGTGCACGTGTGTGCATGTGGAATGCTGGCGTGCCTAACGCTTGCCTGGCCAGTGGAGCCCCAATCGAATTGGAACTGCCAGTGACCAGACAATTTAGCGTGCCAATTGCACGAATGGCGACAACATAGCCATTGTTGTACAATAGTTGGATTTCAAAATTGAAATACGTTTGCTTGTTTGTTTGTTTGGTTGTGCCTCTGGAAGAGGTGCAGCTGCGGCTACTGCGAGAGACGCCAGTCCAGGCGGCAACAACTGCAGGCGGAGACAAAACACAGCCGCACACGGCTGGGCAGCAGTGTAGCAGTGCACCGAGGTGCACCACAACGCCACTGGGAACCAGCTGCATGCGGAGTGCCCCACCAACCCGCAGGTGCCCGCCTAGACGTGCGCCACACAAGAGCAACTGCCGCCAATCGACCATTAGCGGGTTTTTGTTTTGCCGCATTGGCTAAGGACCCGCACTGCAGGCGAGTGCAGTGCAGACGAGAGGGACAAGTGTGCGGGGTGCACAGCACGGTGAGCCGAAGCCACCCGAGCTGGACACACACCTCAGCGCCTGACTCTCCCGTACACACTACAGCCCGTCCACAGTGCCGACACTAGGCCAAGACAGCGGTTTGCCGCCTTGACTGGGGGTCCTCGCAGGGAAGGACTACAGAGCAGACACAGGGAGGAGGGTGCTGGGTGCAGAGCAGGGCGAGCCGAGGCCCGTCCAGCTGGACATACACCGCACTCTTGCACTCCCTCGTACACTCTGCAGGCCGCACTCTGCGGATACTCCCAGCCAAGACAGCGGGTTTGAGCAACGACGCACGAGTGTCCAGTGGGGGGGAAGGGCGCACGCAGCACTCATCACAGCCGAAGTACTCGATGCTGGCGTGGCAGGGTGTCCGCCCGAGGGAGGGCACACTGCCACGTCAGACTGATACGAGACACTTAGCCTGGGAGCGAGGTGCGTGCGCCAGTCCTCCTTCCTCGTGGTGTGCTGCTCGGTTCATTCATAAGTAAATTGTGATTGGTTTTAAATTTGACTAAATGTGTTCAAATTTAACGAAGTGGCGATCGTAGCCAGGAGCCGCAGGCGCGGCGTGGAGTTGTGTGTGTGTGTTGTGTGTGTGTTTTGTTGGAAGCTCTGCTCAGCTTGCCTTCACGGACTAGGCGTCATTGAGTGAGAAGATTGAGAGTTCGGACCGTGAACTATAGGGCCTGTTCTGTGTTCCTCGCCCTCGTTCCCGCTCTGCCATGTGTGTGGTTGACGTGGCGGAGAGAGTTTTTTTGTTGCTGGAAGCGTGATCTCAGCGCGTCTAGTGTGCGCTCTGCGCAGGCAGCATCAGTTGTTGGTGTTGTTGCTGCTGTAGATTGCCGATGATGGTGATGGTGATGTCACGTTCCATTGAGTGTTGCGTGTGGGGGCTCTCTACGCCTCTTCCCCCGCCTGTCGACGTTTACGACAGTTCTCGAACGTGTGGCCACGGAAGTTGCAGTAGGTGCAACGCTCGGCGCGGCGGGCACCGCGCTGCGGGCCCTTGGGAGCCGACTCGTCCTCCTGTTCGTTGTGCTCGATGATGCGGCCCTGTTCGAGTAGGTCGCGGAACGTCTGAATGCTGTGGCGGGGAATGTGCTTGCGGTACTTGATGTTCAGCAGGCCGTAGAGGAAGTCCAGCTCGACCTCCTCAGTGTGACGTCCCTCGGGCAGTTGGGCGAGCAGAGCACGTTTCTCGACGACGAATGTGTCGATGGCAACGGCATCGCCCTGGACCTTCTCGAAGAACTCCATGTAGATCTGGTAGGCCGGCTTGGTGGGTGAGAAGTGCTCGCGTATGAGATCGATGGCGTCATTCCATGTCTTGGCCTCCTTGCGCACGCCCTGCCACCAGATGGAGGCAATGCCGTACAAGAGGAGGGACAGACCCTTGAGCGCGTTCTCGTCGCTGATGTTCTCCAGCTCCTTGTAGGTAACTACGTTGGTGATGAACTCCTCGACCTGATCGTGACTGCGCGTGCCACCGAACCTGTGTGTGCAGGCGCTGAAGCTCCCCTTCACCTTGTTCGATGGGTCCACGCCTGCGGCAGCGGCGTTGCCAGCTGCGCTAACGGCAGACACGCGGACGGCCTCGATGAGCTCACGCAGTTGTTCGTTGGTCATCTGTATGGTTTGCGCCATTGTGTCTGTTGTGTGTTGTGTGTTGCACTTGTGAGTTGTAGAGAGCACACGCGATGTTGTTGTTGTTACTTGTTACTTGTAGTAATTGTTTTGCTAAGCGGCAAAGCCAGAGAGTGGCGAATGCTGCGCTTTCACTTGGGCTGGTCGTCGTCGACTGAAGTTCCCTTGCCAAACAGGAAGCTTTTATAGCCGCTCGTTGTGAAATAGAACTTCGAAAAAGCTTAGGCGCAGGGAGAGCGCGAATGAGAGTGGGAGAACGGAAGAATGGCAGAGTGGGAGAGTGGGAATGGGCGAGTGATGGAGTGAGAGAGCAGCAGTGCGAGTTCTGTTGTTGCACTCCTAGTGAGTCAATTTAGCCGGTAAACTAACTTCAAACATCTGTAATCTGCATGTGCACATATACATACATACAAATAGACATGAATACAAGTGCAATATTTCGGCAAACTTATCGCTGTTATACAGTTATTATTAACTGTACTTATGTCAAATTACGCATGTTCTATTCTTCCACGTCATATTCTATTCTTGTCGGTTTTCAATGTTAATTTTAATGTAAGTAATGGATGGAAATTCTGCTGCGGTTTTGATAAATACATATGTATGTCAGCTTAAATTATAATATAAATAATCATTTATACTCTTTGTCATTCCTGTATGTATGTATATGGTACATTTTACGGCATTTGATGAAATGCATATCACTTCCAATATGGCGTGTGGCAGTGTACATACATATATACAGATAAATGCATATACCGTATATAAATGTACATATGTATGAATGTGTGACTGACATCCGTTATATTTACTGTTCAGTTTCAGTTCATATTTTCTCTGCAGCATTTCTGCAATACTAAATAATTACTAATGCACACACATACATATGTTCATACATACTAAGTGCCAAAGCGGTTCTTTTTGTCTTCTTGCTGTCCATTAGTCTTCTTGACACGATCGATTTGTCTCTCTTTCTCTTTACGCTCTCTCACCCGCACTCTCAGCTGTGGGAGCGAACTGCCAGAAATTTGAAAAATGCGTTCGTTTGCGATTGTTGTTTAGAAATAAAGGTAAAGGTTAAATAGCTGCCTACATCTCCGATTTTTTTTAAATTTTTTTCACTGATAGGACTATATTTATCATGAATTTAAGTCAAAGAATTATTTGGCGGTCGCTTCTAGTTTTTTTTTAATTCAATTTTGAAAATAATTAATTTTACATGTATTTTGTTGTTGGCTAATTCTGAGTAAAACGTCACAACGATGCGCACTGTGTCCCACAAGCGATTTAATTCAAACGAAATGTTGTTCATACACAAAAATATATTATTTTGTGAATTCCCTAATGGGTGAGAATTTCGGAGCATGAAACGAGAAGTCGTTGGTCGGAAAACTGGCGTCAACGAAGAAGTTTAATAGCTCATATACTTTCAGATAATCACATGTGTGAGGCAAAGAAATTTTTTAAGGGTTCTGGAAAAGAGCGCCGCAGGCAAAAAATTTTGAAAAAATAAAATCGCGCGCGCGATTTTATTTTTTCAAAATTTTTGCCTGCAGCGCACTTTTTCTAAACAGTTAGTTTTCATTCCAAATGAATCGGTTTGTAGGACACTGTACCGTCACAAAATGTTGCAGGCAGACTGGCGCCATGCACAAAAAGGCAACAACAAAATACATGTAAATTTAATTATTTTCAAAATTCAATTAAAAAAAACTAGAAGCGACCGCCAAATAATTCGTTTACCTAAATTCATGATAAATATAGTCCTATCAGTGAAAAAAATTTAAAAAAAATCGGAGATGTAGGCAGCTATTTAACCTTTACCGAAATAAATAAACATTAAAATTTTATGTTGTACATATATGTATGTACATATGTATGTATTTGCATGTACATACTTACGAAGCTATACGTTTACCCATACATGTTAAACGTATATAAATTGTATTTATGTATCTATAAAGATCAACGTATGCATACGAATGTTTGTATGTACATGCATTGACATTTGGGTTTAATTTTGTTCTATTGGCATTATATGGTATATTGTATAGATTAAATCATGGTTCAGAATTCACATTACTCATGCGTAGTTCTTTAAATACCCTCGCTAGACTTGCATAACATCACGAAATTCATTGCAGAAATGCTGCAGAGAACATGCACAGAGCCTGAACGGAACAGAAAATATAACGGATATCGCTCACATATTCATATACATACATATCGTATATGTATGTATATTTGTATACATATCTGCACTTATGCATGTTTGCTTATGCATACATACGCCCATGCCATGAGGAAGTGATATGCATTTCATCAAATGCCGTAAAATGTAGTATATACATACATACAGGAATAACGAAGAGTATAAATGATTATTTATATTGTAGCTAAAGCTGACATATTCATTATTCAAAACCACAGCAAAATTTCAATCCATAATTTGCATTAAAATAAACATTGAGGATATAAAAGAATAGAATATGACGTGGAAGAATAGAACATGCGTAATTTGACTTAAGTACAGTTTGCACTAGTTTGATTTGAAATAACGGCGATAAGGTTGCCGAAATATTGCACTTGTATTCATGTCTATTTGTATGTATATGTGTACATGCATATACATATACTTTACAGATGTTTAAAGTTAGTTTACCGGCTAAATTGACTCACTAGGAGTGCAACAACAGAACTCGCACTGCTGCTCTCTCACTCCATCACTCTCCCATTCGCACTCTCCCATTCTGCCATTCTTCCGTTCTCCCACTCTCATTCGCGCTCTCCCTGCGCCTAAGCTTTTTCGAAGTTCTATTTCACAACGAGCAGCTATAAAAGCTTCCTGTTTGGCAAGGCAACTTCAGTCGACGACGACCAGCCCAAGTGAAAGCGCAGCATTCGCCACTCTCTGGCTTTGCCGCTTAACAAAACAATTACTCGTACTACAAGTAACAAGTAACAACAACAACATCGCGTGTGCTCTCTACAACTCACAAGTGCAACACACAACAGACACAATGGCGCAAACCATACAGATGACCAACGAGCAACTGCGTGAGCTCATCGAGGCCGTCCGCGTGTCTGCCGTTAGCGCAGCTGGCAACGCCGCTGCCGCAGGCGTGGACCCATCGAACAAGGTGAAGGGGAGCTTCAGCGCCTGCACACACAGGTTCGGTGGCACGCGCAGTCACGATCAGGTCGAGGAGTTCATCACCAACGTCGTTACCTACAAGGAGCTGGAGAACATCAGCGACGAGAACGCGCTCAAGGGTCTGTCCCTCCTCTTGTACGGCATTGCCTCCACCTGGTGGCAGGGCGTGCGCAAGGAGGCCAAGACATGGAATGACGCCATCGATCTCATACGCGAGCACTTCTCACCCACCAAGCCCGCCTACCAGATCTACATGGAGTTCTTCGAGAAGGTCCAGGGCGATGCCGTTGCCATCGACACATTCGTCGTCGAGAAACGTGCTCTGCTCGCCCAACTGCCCGAGGGACGTCACACTGAGGAGGTCGAGCTGGACTTCCTCTACGGGCTGCTGAACATCAAGTACCGCAAGCACATTCCCCGCCACAGCATTCAGACGTTCCGCGACCTACTCGAACAGGGCCGCATCATCGAGCACAACGAACAGGAGGACGAGTCGGCTCCCAAGGGGCCGCAGCGCGGTGCCCGCCGCGCCGAGCGTTGCACCTACTGCAACTTCCGTGGCCACACGTTCGAGAACTGTCGCAAACGTCGACAGGCGGGGGAAGAGGCGTAGAGAGCCCCCACACGCAACACTCAATGGAACGTGACATCACCATCACCATCTTCGGCAATCTACAGCAGCAACAACAACAACTGATGCTGCCTGCGCAGAGCGCACACTAGACGCGCTGAGATCACGCTTCCAGAAACAAAAAAGCTCTCTCCGCCACGTCAACCACACACATGGCAGAGCGGGAACGAGGGCGAGGAACACAGAACAGGCCCTATAGTTCACGGTCCGAACTCTCAATCTTCTCACTCAATGACGCCTAGTCCGTGAAGGCAAGCTGAGCAGAGCTTCCAACAAAACACACACACAACACACACACACAACTCCACGCCGCGCCTGCGGCTCCTGGCTAGGAACGCCACTTCGTTAAATTTGAACACATTTAGTCAAATTTAAAACCAATCACAATTTACTTATGAATGAACCGAGCAGCACACCACGAGGAAGGAGGACTGGCGCACGCATCTCGCTCCCAGGCTAAGTGTCTCGTATCAGTCTGGCGTGGCAGTGTGCCCTCCCTCGGGCTGACACCCTGCCACGCCAGCATCGAGTACTTCGGCTGTGATGAGTGCTGCGTGCGCCCTTCCCCCCCACTGGACACTCGTGCGTCGTTGCTCAAACCCGCTGTCTTGGCTGGGAGTATCCGCAGAGTGCGGCCTGCAGAGTGTACGAGGGAGTGCAAGAGTGCGGTGTATGTCCAGCTGGACGGGCCTCGGCTCGCCCTGCTCTGCACCCAGCACCCTCCTCCCTATGTTTGCTCTGTAGTGCTTCCCTGCGAGGACCCCCCAGTCAAGGCGGCAAACCGCTGTCTTGGCCTAGTGTCGGCACTGTGGACGGGCTGTAGTGTGTACGGGAGAGTCAGGCGCTGAGGTGCGTGTCCAGCTCGGGTGGCTTCGGCTCACCGTGCTGTGCACCCCGCACACTTGTCCCTCTCGTCTGCACTGCACTCGCCTGCAGTGCGGGTCCTTAGTCAATGCGGCAAAACAAAAACCCGCTAATGGTCGATTGGCGGCAGTTGCTCTTGTGTGGCGCACGTCTAGGCGGGCACCTGCGGGATGGTGGGGCACTCCGCATGCAGCTGGTTCCCAGTGGCGTTGTGGTGCACCTCGGTGCACTGCTATACCTCTGCCCAGCCGTGTGCGGCTGTGTTCCTCCGCCTGCAGTTGTTGCCGCCTGGACTGGCGTCTCTCGCAGTAGCAGCAGCTGCACCTCTTCCAGAGGCACAACCAACCAAACAAACAAAAAAGCAAACGTATTTCAATTTTGAAATCCAACTATTGTACTACAATGGCTATGTTGTCGCCATTCGTGCAATTGGCACGCTAAATTGTCTGGTCACTGGCAGTTCCAATTCGATTGGGGCTCCACTGGCCAGGCAAGCGTTAGGCACGCCAGCATTCCACATGCACACACGTGCACACACTCCCGGGCTCTTGGACTCGTCGCTGCCCCGCCGCTCCAGCATAGAGCGACTGTCCTGAGCCCACCACGATTGCGGATCTGTCCTTGTGCAGAGTTAATGGGCGCGTAGTGCCACCTACATCGGTATCCCATTTGGTCGACGTTGTCCGGCGCGTCAGCATTGGAGCACTGGCCTCAAGCGCCACAGCAACGACGACCCGCAGTCCCCGATGACATGTTCAAGTGCGTTCCACCTTGCACCTGCATGATCATTCAACTGGGGGCCCATGGATGACCACAAGGATGGATCGAAGCCAATCAAGAAATCAAGAAAAAAAAAAGACTGAAACCAAAAAAACTGAGACCAATCTAAATACAAACTAAACTACAAAACCAAAACTCTTAATCTGTTTTTATTTGGGGAGGAGTCGGGGGAATGGGAAGAACCTTTGTAGAAACAGCTTGAAGATGGAAGAAGACCTGGAAGAACCAGCAGAGAAGATCCACGGGAACAAGACTATATACCAGCCCAAAAAACTATATACCAGATATACCAAAGACTTTTGTTCATTGGGAAACTTTTAATCTCCAAATAACATTAAACTAAAAAATATGATGATATTTATGACTTATTTAAATGGTTATAATCGTATATTTATCATATAAATGGTGCTATATATTCACAGATTTGTTGCTTACTGACTAACTTATTATATTCCGATAAAGCTTAATCCATTATGAAAAGAATGTTCAATTAAAAAACGAAAGTAACTTTAATTGACGAAGGAAGACTTTGTTCTCTCTAGTTGGCGACCTTTGTCTAGCAGATCACGAAAGGTTTTGATCTTGTGACGGGGTATGCGTCCCCTGTAGGTCTGCAGAAGCAGGCCATATATGAAGTCCAGTTCGACCTCCTCACTGTGTCGCCCCTCGGGCAGCTTGGCGAGCAGATCGCGTTGCTTGCACACGTAGTCATCGATTGCTTCGCCACTTCTTTGCTTCGTCTCGAAGATCTCCATGTAGATTTGGTACGAGGGCTTCGCCGGGGAGAAGTGCTCGCGCAGCAGCCGCAGTGCAGCCTTCCAGGTCTTGGCGTCGCGTCGCACACCCTTCCACCACATGACTGCAGCACCGTGGAACAACAGCGAGATGCCCTTCAGTGCGTCGCGATCGCTTATGCCCTCCATCTCCTTGTAGGCCTCCACGGCCTCGACAAACTCATCGACGGCGTCATCATCCACCTGCCCGCTGAAGCGGACCGTGCAGTTGCTGAAGCTCCCCTTGGACTTTGGCTCTTCGGGCTCCTGTTGTGGTGCCAGTGCCCTGATGTTCTCTATGAGTATGCGGAATTTTTCGTCCGACATTTGCGTCATTTTAAGTATGTGTGTTGTATATTTATGTTTAATATATAAGTTTTCCCAAAATGATATAAATTGTTTATTTAACTAATCAAGGGGGATATTTTTGTGTTAATCGGTTCGCAAGTAAACTTCGACTGACCAAAATGTGTAAACCTTGCTATCATCACGCGTTTCTTGCAGACCCTTCTAGAAGCGTCAGCGGGAGAAACCCACCCGTCACCCCCCCTCCCTCTCGGTGGCCCTGGCTGAGAGTAATTAATTTCAGACTCAGGTTAGTTATGGGAACCTGTAGCCAACGTACTCGGGTTAACTTATATGTATGTATGTGTGCACTGAGATTATATATCAAATGAATATAAACAAGAGGAAACAACGCAGCACTTCGAACTGTTTTGTCGCCACCAGCAGAAAAAACGGAGCACAATTTGTGCTTCGATAAGCTTCTTCACGTTGTGAAATTCAATAAACATCGAACAAGTCTCTCCCAGTCACTCTCAGTCGCTCTCAGTCGCTCTCTCTTTCTTTGTCTCTCTCTCACTGTTGGAGCACAGCGAGAGCAAGTGCAAAAGCTTTCGAGTTCGAAAAGCCGGCATTTGTTTTCGATGCTATGACTAATAAATTTTGGGGAAATATAAATATATGAGTGTACACATGTCGAAACATATTTATGTACATATGTTTTTTTCTTTGTCAATTTAATAGTTAGCCTTAGTTTCCACTAGGGGTCTTTTTCAGTTGAACAGTAATCAATAAAGATAAAGATACTGAAAAATGAACTGTTTGATATTATAATTCCATTAGCTAATGAAATGATATCGATCGTTTGTTCAGGAGTGTTGTGTTTCTTCAGAATTGATAAGAAACTGAAATATATAAAATGAAAGCAGGTTGAGCATATAAAGATAGTACTAATCATGGTACTATACACTTCTATACGTGTATGACTATATAATTTATGTATGTACATATATGTATAGTATATCAATAGTTCATTGTCGCTTGGTGCTAAGGAATTCCATAAACAATCTGCATTTATAGTATATAGAATACTGATTTAATTCGAACTCTCTCTTGGAACTCTTTGCGTAAGCTTTTTCGAAATCCTATTTCACAATGACGCACTATAAAGCCGGCGAAATTTCACACATTCTTTTATTGAATTCTGGCCGGTCAAACTGCCAAATTGCATACCGGTTTGCTGAATAACTTAAAAAGCAAAAAAACAAACATGACCGAAGCAGCAACCATACAAATGACAGATGAGCAACTGCGTGCCCTCATCGAAACAGTTCGATCTTCTGCCGTGAGTGCAGCCGGCGATGCTCATGCGGCTGGCGCTGGAGAAGCTGCTGGGTCCAAGGCGAAGTCTAGCTTCAGCTCCTGCTCACACAAATTCGGTGGTTTTCGCAATCATGACAAGGTCGAGGAGTTCATTACTAACGTAGTCACCTTCAAAGAGCTGGAAAACATTAGCGATGAAAGTGCTCTGAAGGGTCTGTCGCTGCTCTTTACTGGGATCGCTTCCACCTGGTGGCAAGGTGTACGCAAGGAGGCCAAGACATGGAGCGAAGCCCTTAGCCTGATACGCGAACACTTCTCGCCTTCCAAGCCCTCATATCAAATCTATATGGAGTTTTTTGCAAAACGTCAGGGGGATGCGGTGGCAATCGATACATTTGTCGTCGAGAAACGTGCCCTGCTCGCTCAGTTGCCTCTGGGACGGCACACTGAGGAGGTTGAACTAGACTTCTTGTATGGTCTGCTGAGCATAAAATATCGCAAACACATCACCCGCACAGGCGTGAAGACTTTCAAAGATCTGCTCGAGCAGGGCCGAGTTATCGAGCATAATAATCAGGAGGTTGAGGCTAATGCCAAGGTGTCTGGGTATTCCTCACGTCATGTTGTGCGTTGCACCTTCTGCAATTTCCGTGGCCATAGTTATGAAAACTGCCGCAAACGGAGACACAAGGATGGAGAGGAGCCAGCAGAAAAGAGAACTCGACATTAAAAAGCGGCACTTATTTTAGAAATTTAATATTCACTCATTTATATTTAGTTGTGAATCTAAATTCATTCATTTGTACATTTTCTCGAATATATATTTTGTAACGCAGTAAATATTTCCATTTTTACTAAGCCATATAACATAATAATACATTTTGTCATACAATTTAAGTAGAATTTAATTTTATCTCTCATTTTATTTACAATTTTTTGAACATATTTCGTAAAAGAAAACTGTCAATAATGCAATTTAGTGTATATAAAATAAATGTTAAATTTTCATTTAATTTGTTGATGTTATTTGTAACTGCTTGTTCAACTTGTTTGCGTCTGGCGTTGCCATACATAAGGGATGCCAATTGTTAATCAGTTCACCACTATTTGACTTGTACAATCAGGGCTGCAGTAACGGTATCGAATTCTCGTCTGGGCCTGGGACACTGCGCAGTGCGCAGGGTTGCTGTGCAGCTAAAGTATCGGTATCGGACTGTCGTATTTTTGTTATGCTGTTGTTGTTGTTGTTTAGCAAAAATGGATCAACAACTGCACCGTCTGACGGATCGTCATTATTCAGAAGTGGAAGGTTTGCTACAGGTACGCATAATAAAATACACATCCTGTGCATGGCTGCAATATAATTGTTATGATTACAACAACGCCCCATCTATTTTTCGCCCGTCTTCGTCTGCCCACTCACGCGAACGCACCCACTCTCAAAACACCAACACCAACACACACATACATACGAACACGAATACGCACACGCGCTCGCACATACACACAACATGTACTCCACATACACACACATTCACAACAACAAAACACGCGCACACATACACATGCGCTTCTCGCCGCAGGCTATGGACATGCCGAGCTCAGACCACGAAGAAATCGAGTCGGAATCGTGCCGACTTAGCCGGTACAATGTTGCCAACCTGTACGAGGGACGTCAGCGTTGCTACACAATGCCGCACGTACCCCCCGCGCCGCCCTCCACACCAACGCTGCTAACGTCGAACTCCAACGGCACGGGCATTAGCACCAGCAACGGCAACTGCAGCGTCATCCCCAGTGTCGCCACTCTCGGAGCCAGCAGTAGCATCGGTGCCATCGGTTCAATTGTTGTCGGCGCCAATGTGAATGCCAACGGAAGCTCCAGCTCACCCACCGCCAGCCTGGTGGCCGATAATAATCAAATCAATCACTTTATCTATGTGAAAAATGGCAAGAACCTGCGTCGGGATTCACGTTGCGTCGACTCGGAATTGTCCAAGCTCTTCAACGTTGTATCGATTACGAATCGGCTAACGGCGATCAAGAATCGGGCGCACAATAAGCAACCTACGCAGCAGCAGCAGCAAATGGCCGAGCGTGGCATCATCAATGCGTCGCGGACCATATCCAAGCTGCATGGCGGGGGAGCGACAAAGATCTTCAAGATACATCGGGATCCCAAGGAATTTCTGCGTGAAACGGACGAGGATTCGGTCTCGGCACCCGAATACGATGAGGAGGAGGAGGACACACGGTTCCGCTTCTTTCGACGGACACGGCACTCGCGTCGCCGTGCCTACACCCGCATGGGACGCAAGTTTGCCCGCTTCGAGCATCACGAGCGCATGGAGACGATTGTCGATAGCTTTGATGCGGCCATGAGCTTCAACGATGCAGATACCTGAGCGGATGCTGCAGCCAGAGTAGCAGCAGCAGCGGCAGCAGCAGCAGCAGCAACAGTCGCAACATTAGCAGCGGCTGCAACTGCGGCTGCAACAACATTAGCGGCAGCAGGAGCAGTAGCTGCGGCATCCGCGAGCAAGCAACAACAACACCACAGGCACGGGCAAGTGGTTCGCCGCTAAGTGCAAACCAATGTGATGAATGTGAATTTCAACTAAATTATTTTTATTACTACTACTATATTATTATTATTACGATTATGATTACCGATTACCGTTTACCGATTATCGATTACCGAACTGTTCTCTCCATACATTTAGTTCTTTTGCGCTGATTGCCGTCGCGTCTTGGATTCCACACGGCTGGAATGGGATCCACAACTGTATCCTATATATATTCTGTGGCATCCCTGGCGCAGTGCAGGGCGAGCATTTAGTTTTTAGCTTAGTTCTTACGCCTGTGTGGACACTGTGCCAACGTTCAACCACAACAGCAACAACAACAACATCAACAAAAACAGAAAACATAAAACAACAGCAAATAGCAATAACAAGCAACAATAAGAGAAGCAGCAGCAGCAACAACAACAGAAGGCACAATATCAAGTATTTCGATTGTTGGCTGATTGTGTGGAACGTGTGTGCACAGTGGAGCCAAACAAACGATTCCAATAAATGCACAAATCAATTGTGCTGTATTTGTGAAGATGATGAACATTGTAATTTTCTTCTTATCCGCCAATCGGATCTATTTAAGAGATTGTTTATATTGACAGCGATACGATATACGATATATATATGTATATATCTTGTTGTGATCCAGACTATATAAAACAAAACACAAATGAAAACAGAAGAGAAACGAAAACAACAAAAACAAAAAAATATGAACTAAAACTACAAAAGAAACCGTCTTAAAATTCAATTTGTACAAACAAGTTTTTTCAATCAGACTGTTTATTTAAAAACAATACTATATAATAGTGCAATCCTGATGAAGTTTACTGAAATCATCTAGTTCTATATGGAAAACGTCACAAATTAAACAAATATCGTGTAGACCTCCTCATAAACAAACATGTATGTTTTTCCTAACAACCGATTGGCAACAGGTAAATGGTAAGGTAAATTGGTCACACTGTCACAATTCAAAAATCCCACTTCGACATTCTAATTGGTCGAACCAAAGCTGAACAGGAATGACCTGTTTTTGTGAGGCCCAGTAACCGATTAATCGCTTAGGTCATTCAAAAGTCATGCTGGCGTAAGGTCTGTTTATTTCAAAGGGAAACATGGATAATAATACATCAGAGAAGCGACTACGACTATGAAATACAACTAGTTCCGAGAACCGATTCAAGCTTTAAAAGCCATTCAGAAGAAAAAACAATAACAAATTGTTAATAGTCATCGTAATATAACTGTTATGCTAATATCTACTTCGAGTAATGTCAACCAGGATCCGGATGCGTTTATACGCGCTCCTTGTAGAAATTGGCCATTAGATTCTCCTCCAGCTGAGCTGGGTCTGTGACGGGCATGCGGCAGACACGATCGTGGCATATATAGACAGTGGTCTTTCCATTGACCATTTTGAACTTGCGCTGCACCCGCTGGTTGCACGCCTCGTCGGGATGTTGTGGATCGCAGTGGACGATGATCATGCCGGGTATATAGAACTTGCGGCAAATCTCCACAAAGCGTTGGGTATCCGGTGAATCTGGACCCACCACTGCCACCAGATCCAAGCCGTGCTCGTGCAGCAGCAGTGCCGAGAGCATTTCAGGCAAGGCGTGGCCAAAGGGCGAGACATCGGCAAAGTAATTGAGCAGCTTGGCGGCACGCTGCAAATACGCCTCCTCATCATAATAATGCGAGAGTATGGTGAGATTACGTGCGGCGACGCTGTTGCCACAGGGCTCGGCACCGTCGTGGTCTGTGGGAGAGAGACAGAGTAAGCAGATAAGGCAAGTGTTGTTTGAAGACCAGGTAATCCTCCTCTCTCACCTTCTTTTAGTCTGACAATCACGTTGGGCGCATCCTGTTGCGAGAAAAAGTAAGCGCCGTTTTTCTCATCCCAAAAGAGCTTGTCCTGTGTCTCCTGCAGCTCCTTGGCCCAGCGCAAGGCACCCATATCTAGTGAGGATTTATAATAGTCCAACAAGCCCCTGATGAGGAAGGCGTAGTCGTCCAGAAAACCCTCGATGCGGGAGCTATAAGCCAGAAGTCCTTTTACAACATGTTCTTTACGTGATAAGTTCCACCAAACTTACGTATTCTGTTCCAGCGTGTCATCCTCGACTCCGGCTCCATAGCAGGAACGCAATAGAAGTTGACGCTCTGCGTCGTAAAGATGCGTGCGAATGAATTCCAGCAGCTGCTTGGCTGTCTGCAGATACGCTTCGCGTTTGGCCGTGCCACAGTTTGCCAATTTGGAGAGACCCGAGAGCACCAGCCCGTTCCAGCCACAGATAATCTTCGTATCGAGATGAGGTCGTGGACGTTGATCTCTAATCTTGTGGAGTATATCGTTCGCCGTCTGCAGCACCTGCTTCAGCTGTGCCATTTCCAAATTAAAGTTCGATGCCGTGTCCTCCTCGGAGCCACGCACAATGAGTATATTCTTGCCCGTGAGGTGACCATGTGGATCGCTGACAAGCGGCACATTGCCACCGGGCCTTAGATTATAGTGGAAGGTGTAGATATCAAAGGCGCGCTCTGGCTGGATATCGCTAAAACGATCCTTCTCCGCAATGAATGCATCCTGTATTTCGTTCCAGTTCCAGGCATAGAATGCGCCCTCCACTTTGACAGTATCCTCATGGCTTGGCAACGAGTCGGCATCCTCGCCGGCATAAAACCCGCCTGCCGGATGACGTAGGTCCTTGATAATGTACTCATAAATTCGATCCGCATAGTTGAGGAAATCTTCGCTGCGGGTTAACTTGTAACCGTTGGCATAGGCTGCCATTAGTTGCCCCTGATCGTACAGCATCTTCTCGAAGTGCACATTATGCCAATCCCGTGTGGTGGCATAGCGTGCAAAGCCGCCAAAGATGTGATCATTAATGCCGCCGCGTCCAATGTGATCGAGCGTCTGCAGCACCATATCCAGCACGTCCACATCTTTGGTAACCAAATAGGCGTGGAAAAGAAAATTGAGACGTGGCACCTCGGGGAACTTTGGCTCCCTTCCAAAGCCACAGTGCTGCTGATCGAAACGCTGCTTGTGCACAGCCAGCGCCTCAGCCAGTTTGGCATCTGCGCTGCCCGGCTCAAAGGCTGCCTCGCCGACGGCAGCAGCATTCTGATTGGTCACCATCGCCTCCAGCAGAGTGGCGCCCGCCTTCTTAAGTGACTCTTGATCAGTTTCCCACTTCGTGGCTATCGATTCCAGCACCATGATGAACGAGGGCATGCCGTAGCTGCGTAGATCAAAAGGATTAATGGGAATTACGAATCTTATACGATAGATATTATTGCCTACCGCGCTTTCGGCGGAAAATAAGTGCCCGCTGCAAGGGGAGCCAGCTCTGGGGTGATCCACACGCTCATTGGCCAACCGCCACTGCCCTTGGACATGAGCAGGAACTGCATGTAGATTTTATCAATGTCGGGTCGTTCTTCTCTATCCACTTTGATGTTGACGAAGTACTTGTTCATGATAGCAGCCGTATCCGGATCCTCAAAGGACTCGTGCTCCATGACATGACACCAATGACAGGTGGAATAACCCACGGAGAGAAATATTAATTTATTTTCACTGCGCGCACGCTCGAAGGCCTCCTCACCCCAGGGATACCTACAGGGGAATAGGGGGAAGGGTGAGTTGCTCTCGTTTCCCTCTGGAATATTCTCACCAGTCGACGGGATTGTGCGCATGCTGCAGTAAATACGGCGACTTCGAAGATGCCAAGCGGTTGGTGTGGGTCGGCGGCGGCGGCGGCTGCGCCTTGACTTCCCCGCCACCAGTCGCCATGCCACGAAACAGGTGAGTCTGCTTCTGCTTTTGTTGTGCTGCTGCTGTTTGCGTTGTTGTTGTTGTTGTCGCGCTGCTACGTTTTAAATATTGCCTTTGCCTTCAAATTGAGTTTGAACGAGATTTATAATTTATGCCATGTGATGTGAACTTACGCGTCGTAAAGCCAACTGTGATTCGGATGCGTTTGTGTGTTGTTTGGCGTTGTTAATGCCAAAGCGCTTCTTATCCAGGACTGGCAGATTGTTTTGCCTCTAAACATAGCAATTTATTGATAATATACATATAGAAAGAAAAGGGTATTCCATCAACTGATTGTATTGATTACGCTTCATTAACACATTTATCGATTACAAGCTTAGCTGCTGTGCTACATTTTCAAAAACAATAACAAGCACTAATTTATTTTTGCTGTTTGCGCTGTTTTATTTATTATTGTCAATTTATTTGCAATTTAGGTAGTTGAACAATGGCAAATTTGGCCATGTGAGTTATCGATGCTGAGAAGTACTCGATACTTTTATGACGATAGTTGGTGTTACAATGTTTGTAAACAATAACAGGTGTTCATTGAGAGTTGGCAACTCTACAAGCGTTGCCAGACCAAAGTGCGCGCCTCATTTAAACGATTGCGTTTCAATAAGGTTGCCAGAGAGTTTTTTTTTGCTTATTAATTAAAAACAAGTTAAATTTCATACATAAATTGTTTTAAAATTTTTATTAATGCATACAGTTTATCTTTGCTTTGATAATTATATAAAAAATTGCTTAGACCTATGCGGTTGATACATAGATTAACCTACATGCTAATTGAAAATCACAAATGAACATAAAATATTATTTATACATTATAGTGTGTGTGTACGTGTGTGTGTGTGTGTGTGGGGATAGCTTTATTTAAGCACATCATCTTTAAGTTAATACACACTCAGACCGAGGGACAAGGAGGGGAGGAGAAGGAGGAGGAACAGCCAGGAGAGCTCACAATTCTCGCAAACGGCTCTCAACTTTGAGTTGACAGCAAGGAAAATTGAGGCAGCAGCCGCGCAGGAGAAGCACCTGGAGAAGCAGCCTAGCAATCGCTCTGGACCAGCGCATCGCTGAGGGCGCATAGCTGCTCCTCGCTGCCCTTGATCCTGTCGGCCAGATCGCGTGCATCGGCAATGAGTTTGGCCTTCATGTTGATAAAGTAATCATAATCGGCGCATGTGTCGGCGCTGAGATGTTTGCCAAACAGTTTGGCAATGCTGCTGCCACGCCTATCGAAGTCCGCCTTCAGGCGTTGCGCCTCCTCCAGCTGCTCGTAGAGGCGTTCACGTTTCGCTTCCAGCGTACTCTGCATAAGGGAGAGAGAGAGATAAGGATTAATGGAAAGGAACAGCAAAGTAAGGAAAAGAAACCTTACCTTCTCCTGCTGGCTGCTGGGCGGACGCACCTCAAGACTGGCTTCGGTTTGGGCCAGGCGCTCCGACAGCGACAGCAACAGACTGGTTATGTGACCCACATCGGCGATGTAGGTGCGGAACTTGGACGCTTCGCTGGGACGCACCTTCTCCGTCAGTTTGTCCAGCAAATCCTGGCCGAGCTTGTCATTGATGGCGCACTCGTCCCCAATGGTTTGCTGTTCGCGCTTCAATGCGCCAATCTTCTGATGCAGCTGCTTGATCAGCTCATCCTGCAAAGAAATGAAGGGTTTAATACCTTGACTAGCTTTAATCTTCAAGCATTATACTCACCAGCTTTGATTTGATGAAATTCGTGGCTTCCGACTCGTTCGCCTCGTCGTTCAGCTGCAGCTCCACACTGACCACCTGCTGCTGCAGTTGCTCCACTGTGCTGCCAAGCAAGGATGTCGTTGCTGTAATCGTCGTGCTGCCAGCCGCCTTCATGCGCATCAATGTTGATGTGCCCACATCCCTCTTTGCGGGACGCAGCGGCACATTCGGATTGTACAGATTGCTGACGTACTGCGTCGTCGGCTTGTAGCTTTTTGGTGTCAATATTTCGATGAGCTTGTCGTTGGTGGGCAGCTGCTTGATCAGTTCCATGGCCAGCTGTTCGTACTCCAGCTCGATGGCCTGACGCTGTCGCGGCTGCAGTGTGGTGCGTGTCTGTTGCTCCTCGCGCGTCGCCTCCAGTTCCGTTTCGAGATGATCTTCCGTCTGGCAGGCCATGTCCGCAGTGCTGGGCATGGGATTAACCATTAGCACCAGTTCGCTGCGCTGCAACAGCTTCAGACTGTCCGCACTTGTGGGTGAAGTCGGTGCCGAGTCGAATTCTGTTGCTGGCTCTGGGGCAGGAGGACTGGGCGGCACAGCTGCCTGCTCCACCTGCTCCACTGGCTCGGCACTTGCTGGAATCGCTGGCAACTGTTTGCTGGCATAACTAAGGATTCCCGTGTCACAGAGATGCGCCGACATGAGCTGCGACTGCAGCTGCGTTATCTTCTCGATGTTCTCACGCAGCGATTCCTGTCGACTCACTGGCGGCGGTGGCGTCGGCGTCGGCGTTGGCGTCGTCAACGGCTTTGGCAGCGTCGCTGTTGGTGTCGTTGTGCTGATCAACTCGGCACGGAAGATGTGCGCCTCAGCACTGGAGTTGGAGTTGGGATTGGGATTGGGACTATGATGATTGTTGGCATTCACTGGACTGCACTCGAGCGAACTGTTGCTCAGGCTGCAGTCGGAGGTGGCCGGCGAGAGACGCGGCGGCGTCTCGGGCAGCACCTCCTCCAGCGTCGTCTCGAGGTCATGGACAACTTGCTTCAGATCGACATGTGACTGGGACATGAACTGTGCGGGATCGTTGTGCTGCTGCTGGTGCTGGTGCTGCTGCTTCACATCGTACGACTGAGATCGCGTAAATTGAGGCGCTGGCGATCTGCTGTAGGCGTGGCCCAGCGCAGGCGTCGAGTAGCGCTGCTGCTGATGCTGCTGCTGCTGCACAGGCGCCTGTCCATAGATCATTGCGTAGGCAGTGCCATTGGGCGTGGCATTTGTTGGCGATTTCGTAGCGAGGTTATTATTGGATCCATAGCGCAGTTGCACAGCAACAGCATCGCCTGGCGAACTGGGCGTGGCAGGCAGCTTGGCAGGCTGCTGATGCAGCTTGACGCCCAGCGGCAGCACATCAGGCAAATTGTTGGGCAACTTCAGTTTGCCACCACCAACGCCATAGCTGGGCTTGCTGTGCGCCACCAGATCCTCATTGGAGGTGAGCGTTAGCTTATAGATGCCATGATCCGGATCCGTATTGTTCAGCTTCTCCAGGCTCTGGCGCGGCAGATACGAAGCCTTCGAGTTGGATCTGCAAGCAGATAAGGAAACAGAAAAATACCTTAATTAGACAAGAGCTGAGGGAGGTAACTAAATGTCAATCGTGGGTCATCTACTGGGGTCAGGCCACGATTCGCCAGTTATACGAGCATTATGCAAATTATGCATGCCATAATCTAGACGGGCCCAGCTAATTGAGTCCTCAACCATATCCCAAGCTCCCAACGAGGCACCCACATGGCGAAAGTAGCCGAAAAAAAAAACAAGCTGAAAATTATTCTGTGCACGATGCGGAGACAAGTATTAAAACAGTTTCAAGACACACAAAAAAAGAAAAAAAAAGCCAAAAAAACAGCTGAGAAAACGAAAGTGAAATGTTTACAGTGCAATTATAAAGAGTTTTATGTTTCAGTTTGGACAAAGTTGGAGACTCATTTTAGTGTGCAGCGCGTATGACGAGCACAGACAGTGAAAGAGAGTGAGAGAGGCACAGAGAGAGAGGGAGGGAGTGTTAGAGAGGGAGAAGTGGCGACAACTTTCAAAAAGTGCTAAACTAATTTTGTGTAAATTTCAAAACAATCGCAATTTTCAGCTTGGCCACCCCCAAAAAAGGTTGAGGAAGCTAACGGTCTCTGCTGATTTGCACTTTTTCACTATATAACAAGATAACTATATAAGTTATTTGTATACAAACAGATATTATATAGTGACTATATGCATATGAATCGAGCAAAGTCAAAAGAAAGCCGACTTGGAAATGCTGTGCATAAATTAAGCTACATTTTGTACGCTTACATCACGCGAAAACAGCTGTAGTCCAATGTAGCTTTGTATCTCAGAGATACACACACACACGCACACAACATACACACATGTGTGTGTATCTGTATCTGTCAATTGGCCTCAGCTGGCATTTGCATAAGCTTGCAAGGGTCTTTTGTCTAGTTCCCCAGCGCTTCACATTTGATTATGTCTCAGCTGAGCTTCTTCACTTTCTTCGGGCTGGAGCAAGGGGAAGAAGAGTGAGGGAGGGGGGTGGGGTGGAGTAAGATGCGCCATGTATCTGTTGCTATCTCCACTTGTTTGCCACTCTTAATCACTTCCGTTCGCCGCCAGGCTGTTGAGTAATCTGCACTCAACTCCATCGCGTTGCCAATTTTGCCATGTTTATTGTTTCAACTTGAGGTTGTCAGCATCTATATCACTCTCTCTCTCTCCCTCTCTCTCTCTATCTCTCACTTCCCTTCTCTTCTACCTCTTTCTATGTTTGCTGCCTTTGGCCAAAAAATTGTTTCATTTGCATAAAGATATGACGGCATGATTTGCATATTACAGCACAAAAGGCAAGAAGACACGACGACAGAATGTCTGGCGAATTGAGTGAGTGAGAAAGGGAGATAAGCAACTAATATGATATGATGATAATGTATCTACAAATGTATGCCAAGTATCATATGATCGGTAGTTAGATTGTTAACTTGTTTAATGTTCTGCGTCACAGTATTACGCATCGTTCAAGTTGGCAGTGCCAAGAACTTGGCTGCTTGACTTGAGTTTATTAGATTACCCCAAAAGAACCTTAAGGAAGTGAGACAAAGAGTCTAGTTCATGAAACATTTATAGTATATAGTATTAAGTATATATATATATAGTATATATAATATAATAAAGTTCCCCTTACTAGAACAATAACTGCTTTGTTCCCTGAGCTCTGCTTCATTATCAAATTGGCAAAGATTGTAAATTGATAAACAATCGATGGCGCGTTGGGAAAGGTGCTTAGTGATAGCTAGCGCTATATAAAGACAGCTTAGGTCGGGCATATTTACAACTCTAGACAATGTTTATATATACCCATAAATATCTATTTATATATACCGGTCTTAATATGCGTTCAATTGGGCAACAGCTCGTCTGACATAAGTCGCCCGTTTCTCGCTTCGATGCAAATGTGTAGAAAATTACACCCGCAATGATATTTGGATTATAATACCCCGATTTATGGCAAATTATCTGTTTGGCTTTATTTCTGCTTCTTCTTTCATTTGGCTTTCTTTGTCTAACTGTTTTTGTTGTGTAAGGTGGTGGAGACAAAAATGCCAGCATGCCGGGCAAGAAGAAAGGGCCAATGAATCGCTTGAGTGACTAAGGCAGGCTATCTCCCTCTTCCTCCCTCTCACTCTACACCCTTTCTTGTCTGATCAATAACATTTCCATTTCCATACAATTAACGCATATTTTTGGATATCTTTCTCTGTTATTGTTGTTGCTGTTGTTTCTATTTTGGCCATTTTTTGGCCATATTTT
Organism: Zaprionus africanus; assembly: GCA_018151435.1. NCBI lineage: Eukaryota > Metazoa > Arthropoda > Insecta > Diptera > Drosophilidae > Zaprionus > Zaprionus africanus. Next base: position 12,359,017 of record JAECXB010000118.1, read on the forward strand.
AGCTATTTCGGGGCGCTGTTCATTATGTGATGCAAATTATGAATACCTGAGAGCAGATTTTGATAAATTGCTTTGGCTTTTGTTTGGCCAAAACTGTTGCATAATGCCCCCTCCCCTCCCTTGCTCTTCTCTTCCCACCTCTTCCATTCCCCTCTCCCCTGCTGTTGCTGCCACTGACCTGGCTAGCTTTTTGCCACCCGCCTGGAGTGTTACGCTTCTCAGCTGCAGGGCATAGCAGAGGCGCAAGTTGAGAGGGAGGAGAGTGGGGCGGCTTGATGGCAGCTAGGTCAGTGTCCAAATTGGCGACGAGTCACACAGCAGCATGTTGCAAGCAAGTCTCTTTCGATGGTCAGTGGCCTCTGCCAGCATGTTGCACGCTGCACGTTGCGTATGCGCAATGGTTGCCTGGCGCCGTTGCACTATAATTTCTGATCGGCCTGGCTGACTAGTTTTCTTTGATAGTAAAAGTATTTTATTTAAATATGCCGACAACAACAACAGCAACAACAACAACAACAGCAACGACTACGCATGGAAATCACGTTTTTAACATCTCGTCTTAACATTGAGCCGAAAAAAAGCCAAAAAAAAAGAAGCTGGCGCTGATGTTGTGCTCTCGCTTGTTGTAGTTGTTGTACACGACTCGTGTTGTTGTTGTTGTTGTTGTTGCTGCTGCTGTTGAAAACATAAACATCTCTCGAAAAAAACCGGATTGAACGCGTCGCACACATTTTCACTTGCCGCAAAATGACGTCAAGTCCAACATAAACAGATGGCCGAAGCGTGTCGCCGTCGCCGTCGCCACTTTCTTCTTTCGGTGCGGCGGGCATGAAATTGCACTGGGGTCAGAGCAAGTGTACGGCGTGGATCATAAGGTCGGCTTGCCAGCCAAGAGCAACTGCAACAACAACAACAGCTGTAACAACTGCTGCAACTGCTGCAACTGCAGAACAAATCGCCGAGGCAAGTGCCACAAATTGTTGCGCTCTTCAAATGCCTCTCTGTGGCACTCTCTTGGTATTTAGGCTTCTTTTTGTGCACTGACACGCGGACACACACTCGTCAAACTCTAGCTTGAATTTCTCTCAAGAAAATTACTGTAAAATTCCAAAAAAAACAATGCCAAACAAACGAGAAAGAAAACGCATGAAAAGCCGCAGCCAGCGTACGAGAAAATGTAGAGAAAAAGTAAAGTAAAGAAAGGAAAAGAAAAGAAAAGTTCTTTCTTCATGTGCGAGGCACGGAAAGTGCCGGATTGCAGCATCTGCAGACAGCAGCGGGCAGCAGAGGCCAAGTGGAAGATTCGCCACTGTCCAGTGATGGCTGCACAGTGGGACGGGAAACGGCAAAAGTAGACATAATTGCAACTGTTAAATAACTAGAGAAGATCTGCAGAGGCGATAAACTTAATCGAAAAAAGTGAGGAATGAAGTATAGTTATAAATGGATAGATCGACTATAAAAGAACATATCGATAAAAAAGTAAAATAAATTTAACGATAAATATCGACAAATAAATAAAAAGTCTATTATTGTTATTATATCAACTCATCATCTATTAATTAATCCTATTTTTGCCAAGTAAATCTGTTGTTTAATCTATCTGTCAATAATCTAACAATCTATCTATTTATTCATATTTCTTCATGTTCTTATATATTATAAATTTATTTATCCATATAATTGTTTATCTTTTCATTCATAAATTTATTTATTTATCTTTTCTCCATCTATTTTTCCTTATATATATTTTTTTTAAATTTATGCAGAATTATTTTTATCTTTTTGTTTGTTTCTCTATTTATATATTATTTATTTATATAAATATATTTTTTTTTTAAATCTATCTCCCTATGTTTTTCTACTAATCAGTCCTGTTAAGTCTCAATCTATCAATTGATCTATCTGTCTAACTATTCAACTATTCACCCTGTGTCTATTTTTATACTTCTACAGCCTGTTTCGACCCACTGTGCACAGTCTGTGGCAGCATCTTCGAGCTCAACAATTGTTTGCTTCACTTTTTCGTGGGCTGTTTTCATTTCTAATGCTGTTGATGTTGATGCTGTTGTTGTGATCATCGTTTGCTGCTGCTGCTGCTGATGTTGCTGCTGCTGTTATCGCTGCTGTCGCTTCGGCCATAATTATGATCCATTAATTCTGGCGGCAGGCGGCGCCTTGTGCAATATTTTTAATGTAAAATCGATTTAATGCCACATTTTGCCGCAAGGGCTCAGACAGAAATAGACAAACTTGAGAAATGCAGCAGCAGCAAAGGCAGAGCCAGCTGCCACTTGTTGAAAGTGTCGAAAGTGTTGGCTAGAAACTGGAATTGTTGCTGCCACTGCCACTGCTGTTGCTGCCACTGCTGCTGCTGCTGCTGCAATGGGGTAATTAACTTGTGAGCTAAACGCTTCAGTCATAACAATTAAGCGCAGAACAAAAGCGGCGGCCCAGAAGAAGACAAGCTCGTAAAATGTTAGATGCACTGGGCACAGTCGAAGTCCCTACTCAGCACTCCCCGCCCCTCTCCCCTCCCGTCTCCCCGCCTTGGCCCACAGCTAGGCTCATTGTCTGCAGCGTGGCTTTTGTTTTGGGCCAACTCTGCTTTGTCATGTCTTGTCTTGTCTTGTGGCTTGTAGTGAGTGTGGAATATGTCTGCCTGTGTGTGCGTGTGTGTGTGTGTGTGTGTGTGTGTGTGTGTGTGTGTGTGTGTGTGTGTGTGTGTGTCTGTGTGTGTGTGTGTCTGCTGTGCCTTGTTGCTAATATCCGCGACACATCTGCCAATGACATTTTCACTCTTTTGCGCTCGCTGTGAAATTATAAAACCAACTGCGAATTGGCCTGCGGGCGCATGCGCAACACGTCCGGACATGGAACAGACGAACTAGCCGGGGCTGCAGATGAAGAGGGGTAAGAGGCAAGGGAGAGGCAACTACACTTGCTTGCTGTTGTTGTTGTTGTTGAGCCATTTGCGTTTTAGACATTACACAAAGCCAGCGGCGAATGCCAAAGTGCCTCAGTCGTCGTCGTTGCTCATGAGGAGGAACTGCCCTGAATACGTATTTCGCATTGTTTTTTCCTCATCTTTCTGTCTTTGTTTTTTGGTATTTGTTGTTGCTAATTTGTGCGCTTAGCTTTTGCGAAATGCTTCAAGTGCACGCCGTGTGCTGCAGGTGGGAAGTGACAGCCGGAAGGGGAGCAAGAGGAGGGGGGTAAGTGCTCTACTTGTTGGTCATGTCACGGCCTCAGAGATCCGGGCATGCAAGAGATGCAAATGATAGAGAGTTGGGGGCACATATAGAAAGGTATGCAAGTATACATATATGCAGATATATAGACAGAGATGTGACTATATAGTAAAGATTGCAAGTTAACATTTCATATGAAAACTGCAACTTCATTAAGTATGCGCCGCATCAGCCAACTAATTGCAGTTCTATTATTATTTTTATTTTACTATCACATGATATCACGCTGAAGAGAACTGTGTAAAACTAATAATGCATATGTAAAATGTTTCTCTGAGCTCATCAGTGAAACATGTCATGAAATACCAAAAAAAGAAGGGGAAATACAAAGTTAAAGGCAGCAACAGCAGCGGCAACAACACGTACAACAACGCGAGCAAGAGCAACCTCTCATCAACAACATGGACAATTTTTTAATGTATTTCAACACGCGGCATGATCGACGAGGGTCGGTGTCAACTGCAGATACATACAGATACAGATACAGATGCAGATACAGCTACAGAGGCACAGATACAGCTACAGAGGCGCAGATACAGATGCAGATACAGATACAGCAGCATGTATACAGACTCAGCTGCAATTGCAGTTGCAGCTACAGATACAGCTAGACTTGCAGCTCAGATACAGCTACAATTGTAGACACAGATACAGATACAACTACAGACACACATACAGCTACAGATACATATACAGCTACAGATACATTTACAGCTACATTTAGCAGTGAATTCCTACAACTTTTTGTAGTATTTCTCTTTTTTTTTAGTTTGTTTTTTTCGGAATGAAAGTGAGAGATTGATGGATGGTCCCGACCCAAGCTGATGTATATTTATAGAGTATGCGCCACACAGTTAATTGCCCAAGTTGTTGTTGCTGTTGTTGTTTTTAGCTGACCTTTAGCGCACTTATTAATGATACAGTCCGGCAAGAACAACAGCAACAACTACAACTATAACAATCGCTTGCATTGTCTTTCGTCGCGCCCAGAACAAAAAAGAGCTGTCGAATTGCCAATGTGGAATTGGAATTGGAAATGGAAGTTATTGGATGTTATTGATCTGTTGCTGATCGGACAAGGTCAAATCGTAGAACTCCCATAGAGCTAAAGAGAATTTGCATCAGTTAGCGATTATTTATGCAAATCACAGTGTGTAGCGAACTCAACACACGAAGAATTCTCACGCTCAGCAATCGAACTAGGCAAAGTTCAGGGCCGTAGTGAAGCTCCAGCGGGCACTTGTGATAAACCCTTTCGGGGGCCCCTAGTCTAACTGACTTGCTTTTAAATATAATTTATATTCAGTTCATAAAACATTTCACAGCATAAAGAAACTTATTATTTATAACATTTTACTTTTTACTGGATTTTATTTTGGCAAAATTGTCAATATATTTGAATAAATCAATATTTCTGGCCCTTTTATACTCGATATATATATGATTCTAATACATTACATAGTTCTTTACCTTATTTACTTTGCAATTATTACACCCCACATAGTATATATATTCTGGTGCCCTTTCTATTTTTCTTAGCTGTCAAGGGCCCTGCATAAGTTTAACTACGGCCCTGGCAAAGTTTCGTTCGATTGATCGATTTCTGATGTAGTCAACGTGCTAGTCACCCCACCCGTAGCAACACTGTGAGACATTGCCCCCAAGTTGCAGTTGTTGCTATTGCTGTTGCTGTTGCTGTGTCAACATGTGTCGACTCTGGGGCTGCACTCCAGTTGTTTTCTATGTCACGCGCTTCACAGCCGAAAAGCAAACAAAGCGCAACGCTTCTCTATATAGACGCGACTAGTATGACTCGACTCAGCTCGACGCGACTCTCCCGACTTCAATAAATGTAACTTCTGCCCCTCATACGGTATCTAACTGTCCAGCTGACGTCACAAGGCCAGCGAAGGCACTTGGAGACGGGTGTGTGTGTGCAGAACAAACAAGCGCTCGAGAAAGAATAATATTTTTGATAGAAAGAATAACTTGGCTCTGGCATCAGGCTAGAGGTAATCAAATTGCTGTGAGAGGGGCAACTTGAGACAGAGAAATCTTACAAGTCATACACGTGTATGTGTCTTTCTATGTATGCAACAAATTTCAGAGCGTTCTATTCGTTTCTTTTATAATTGTTGTAGTACTTGAGTTGTTGTACTCGATTTAATAAAGAAAATACTCTGTTTGGAAGGAACTTTAATTGGATTTGGAGTTCACTTGGGATTTGTTTCTTTTATAGATTGCAATTAGTCGTACGGGGAGTTGAGAAGGTTCCTATGGGGAAACTTTCTATAGATAGGTAGATAACACTGTTTAACATAAAACCTCAGCAATTTACCTAAGTAAATGATCTTCTGATCTTGTCGTTCTCACTCATAAAAGTAATATGGCAAACATTTATGTATCTTTCGATGGATATCTCTGAATTTAAGTCTCTGAAATATATTATATATATGATATTACTTTTTAAACTTATCTTGAAAACCTTCATAAATAATCTATCTACCTTTTTTTTTGTCTACAGTTCTTAATGTTCTTTATCGCAGCTGGCCACACTTTATTTACTTCTGGATTCAAAAGAACTTTGCAGTTCGTTCTGAAGGTTTGTGGAGCGTAACTTGAGCCTATCCCCGTACCAAAATTGAAAAATCTCTGGCAATGTTGATGGCGATGTTGGGGATGTTGGGGTAGACCCAGCCCACACCCACGCCGTGAGCTTTTGTTTACAAAACCTTGGACTCTCGGACGCGTGGCGATCGTTGGCCCCAGCGTGGCTCTGTGGCTGTGGCTGTGGCTGTGATGAGTGCCACTCCTAGCTTTGTGGAGAGACTGAGACCGAGACTGAGAAAAAAGCTGAAATACATCCGCGTATTGTTCGCACAACAATTGCAGCTGGCCCCCCTCTTCCTCCCTTTCCCACCTCCCCCCCGCATTCACTCGATAATTAACGGTTTATTGATAAAACGATACGAATTGCAATTGATGATCAGAGCAGGCCGATTATCACCAGCAGCAGCAGCGGCAGCATCGCCATTATCATCCTGCAGCTGGCCCCCTTCCTCCTCCCTTCCCTCTCCCCCTGCTCAGTCATCAAACGTGTATTCAAAGCCCGTTGGTCATTTGGTGGGCGTTTTTTGTGGCATTTTTTTCTGCGTTTTATTTTTTTCGATTTTCTTTTTTTTTGTTTTTGATTTTGCCATAAACATAATTCTCTGTTGCGGCAGCGTCAGGCAAAGCGTGAAATTGTTTTTGCCTCCATTGGGCAGCCATGACATTCAAGCACAGCCCCCTCCCCTCTCTCTCTCTCTTTCCCTCTCTCCCTGCTCTCCTCTTGCAGCCGTCTCTGTGCTGCGACCCTAAATAGTTTGCAGTTGCTGCGCTGCGCTGAGTCAAAGCAATTTTTATGTGTACATCGAACCCGTCGCCGTCGCCGTCGTTGCGGTATTTTCATAATAATAATAATAATAATAATAAAACAACATCAACAGCAACAACAACAACAGCAGACTGCTGGCGAAGCCACAGCACTTGTTGCACTTTGAGGATGGGACAGGAAGCATTTGCAGGCGCGTCTTTGCCCAAAATTGGCTGCATGTTGCTCGCGTGCAGCAGCAGCAGCAACACCAGCGACGACAGCAACATGCGCGGCAAGTCTGGCAAATTTGTTAAAGCAAACAGCAACAACAACAAGAGCAGCAGCAAAAACAACACGAGAGTAAACGCAATTAAGTACGCGCAGCAAATCAAAAACGAGATCAAGATTTGGCTTTGATTGCATTTTCAAGGTTGTTGTTGCATTGCCCAAATTGGCGCGTTGCAATTAAAAATGCCAGTATATATGGCATGATATATATACACACATATATATCTGTCTGTCTGGTTGTGCATATATATATCGCTGACTATCTGCTATATTTATTGGCTAAGGAAACGCGGCTGCGCAAATTGTTTTGGCTGCCCCAAATTGCTTGGCAAATGACGTCATATTTATTTCATTTTCTGTCGCTATTTAAAGTTTTTGCATAACACACACACACACTCACACACAGATACAGCTGTCGTCTAGACATTTTTGTCATTTTACACGCTTCACTTATGCTAACGATTGTACCTAAAGCCCAAGTTTTGACACCAATGCGACATCGTTGCTCGTTCTCCTTCTCCCTCTCTCTTTATTTCCTTCTCTTTCTCGCACTCTCTTCGTCTGTGTCTTGTGCAGTGTGCAACAGGTTGAAGTTCAAGATTGAATGCCGCGTAAATCAAGCGAAATTATCCGCACAGCGCGCACTTTTCGACTGAGATACAAAAAATCAATGTGTGGCGTATCCGTAAGATACTCGCGCTAATATCTTTCTACATCTGCTGCTGCTGTCCGAGCAGAGCACATGTGTGTGACAAAAGGGAAAAACAGATAGCGAACTGAGAATGCCCTTGCTGTGGAATTTAGCGATAATAATGGGAATTGTTTTTTCTCTCTAGAACAAATAAATGTGGGAAAAAAGGCTAGAAATATGTGTAGCTAAACAATGCCTGAAGTGAATATGCTGCTTATTAGTTAACAATTCCAGCGATTGTCTACTAATTCATTTATAATTAACTAGGGTTAATTTAATTTATGAGAAGTGGAAGTGTTTTGCTATAAGATCGCAATTCTTAGCTAATTGAATTTAGTTTTCATAGTATTTTAGCTGTTTAAATATGATTACCATGATTTTTAGCTAATTAAATATGATTTACGATTTAAATGCGATTTTTATAAGATTTTAGCTATTTAAATTATTTTTAGATTATATTTTAGCTATTTAGGGTTGATTTTTATAAGATTTTAGCTATTTAAAATTGATTTCTATAATATTTTAGCTATTTAAATTTGATGTAGTTAATATTTTAGCTATGAAAAGTTAATATTCATAATAGTTTAGCTATAAAAAGTTGATTTCCATAATATTTTAGCTATTCTTACTCATTTTCTAATTTTTTAGCTATTTATTATTATTTAACTTTATTTTGTAGCTATTTAATTTATTTAGTTATTTAAATTTGATTTCCATAATATTTTAGCTATATAAATTTGCTTTATAAAATATTTTAGTAATTTAAATACTATTTTAATTATTTTTTAGCAATTAAAATTCGATTTCCATAATATTTTTAAACAAATTAAACGCAAATTTTCATTTTAAATTATTTGTTATTTCTTTAAACTTTAATTCAAACAAATATTTACCAAACTAACCACAAATTGCAAGACTTATTTAGCTTCTGTAATTAACCATCATTTTTCTTTCAGTGTATTTGCCTTGCGAGCATGCAAAACCTGCTGCATCATGAAGAAAACTTGAACAATTTGCGCTGTTGCAGTTAACTAAAATGTATCTACGAGATACTTAAGTGTCGTCACACACACACACACACACACGCATGCATATAGGTGTCTGTGTGTGTGTATTTTCAAGAACTTTAGCCACATAATTTGGCAAGGGCGTTAATATTTGCAAAAGTTGTATTCAAATCCAATTGAAAGTTATTTCCGTTTAGCGGGAAATATTTAGCTATTTATCTAACACACTCACACACATGCAGAGAATATTCGGGTTGACTAAAAATAAATGGCATAATTCGGGTTGCACTAGAATTTATCACCGATGAAAATGGGAAATGGGGGGAAAATGTTGCGTGCAATGCGCGCCAGTGTCAACCTCGGAGGGGGGGAAGAAAAGCGGCGCCGTTCCCAATTTCCATTGGGAAAACTGCTGCTGCTGTTGCTGCTGCTGCTGATTAGCCAACAAATTAGAAGCATGCCTGACATATTAGCTGCTGTTCTCCGGCCACGCACTGATTTATGCACTGCGGCTGACCCAAAAAAAAAAGAACACACACTGAAAGAAAATCAAAACCCGAACAAGAAGAAGGGGAAGAAGAAAAGTCTATGCAAAATATATAGAGAATATATAGCTATAGTTAAGTGTTGTCTGGCTTGGAATTCTGTTTTGGTTTTAGCCTTTTTTTGTGCTGCTGCTGCTGCTTAGCTTTGCATTTCATTTCGCCAAATCGGCCAAGCCAAGCTGAGTCGAGCCGAGTGAGCAAATTGCAAATTGAAAATTGTTTTCCCTGTAGAACGTGATGCGGCGGCGCAGGATGCATATTTGTGGTCTGGACCTGGGGACCCTTTTGTGGCATTTGCTTTGTTGTGCATACCTCTCTCTGCATATGTGTGTGTGTGTGTGTTTGCGTGTAATTCGTCATGCAATCGAGAACGGCAGCTGAAGAGCAAATAAAAAGCAATATTCGCCGCTTAGTTGGCGCTTTTTACTTTGTTGTATTATGCAGGCAGGCAGAAGACAAGGGGGAGAGCAAGGGGGAGGAAGGGTGTACAATGGAACGGACAGAGACAAACAGTGGGACATGCAGACGACTGCAGCAGTCAAAGGCAGCACAGCGGCTCCAGACAGCCGGCCTTGAGCTGTCGTTGGCCACGTACGAATGCCAAAACGAAAAGCGCAAACAGATCGCGCATATATATACATACATATATCTAGTATATATATATCGAAGTTGGACGCGAAGTTGGACGCATAATAATGCGCAGCGAGCAAGCCAAAGTGTTCACATTTGATTGCATTTCATTTGCATTGTGAGAATCAATCACGAAGTCGAGTCTACGGAGAGCGCACAGACGCGTCTACAGTCTACACAGTCTCCACAGTCTAGAGAGCTGTGTCTAGCCGTTGCCAGTCATTTATTAGTTATTAACGTGCGATCATGCTACACACTTATTTCAAGTACTTACAACATGCAATCGCAATCGCCAATTGGCAGTACGAGTTGGCCATAATGATTGAGCACAAGGCAGACGACGACGACAACGAGGATGACGATGACGACGACGACGACTTGACTGGTTGACAATCATTGCGACATTGCTCACAGGCAGAGACGATTAAGCTAGTCAGCCACATAGTCATAGATACTTAAAGATACTCAACTCAGCTCAACTGCACGCATAGACAGTTATAGATACTTTGCAACTGCAGCTGGCTTTGCATTTCAATTGTGGCCCATTGTGAGTGCTTTCGTTTTCATTCACTCTCTGCGCTAATCGACAGGGCCAACAAATGCCGCTGATTAGCTAGAGAGGGGAGTGGGGAAGGGGGAGAGTAAGGGAGGGGGGAATGTTGGTCTGCCTCTTTTTATGTCTGGCTTTCGTTTTCAGGCGTCGCGTCGCTTTCACGCCCAAGCGGCATGCGTGCGTGTTAGATACATTTGTATCTGCCTGCATGGCCAGCAAACTATCTATATCTATCTATCTATTGACTGTGCATTGTAGCCATAAGTTCAGTATGCACTGAGGCAGTTGCAGGTACTGCAGAGGACCCTCTTTCTTTTGCCTAGATACTTTTGTGTTTGCATTGTATTGCATCTACAGCTGCATGGCAAGCAAACTGTCTATATATATTCACGGTATTTGTAACTTCAGCTTTGACTAGGGCAGTTGCAGGTACTGCAGGGCACCCTCCTTCTTTCCCGAGATACATTGAATTTGCCTGCCTTCTATATATTACTGGCTGGCCAACGAAATATCTATATATATTGACTATGCATCATATTTATAATTCTAGCTTTGACTGATTTGCAACGAAATAATCCATATCTACCATCCATATGTATATGGATCATATATCCATATTGATGTGCATTATATCCACACGTCAGTACGAACTAAGACAGTAGCAGGTACTGCAGAGGACCCTCTTACTTTGCCTAGATACTTTTGTATATGCATTGCACTGTATATACAGCTGCATAGCCAACAAACTATCTATATCTATTTACTAAGCATCATATTTATAATTTTAGATTTGACTAAAGCAGTTGCAGGTACTGCAGAGCACCCTTTTTCCTTCCCTAGCTGCATTTGTAACTTATAGTATCTCTTTATCTATAACTAACTATATTTAATGCTACTACATCTTTACCTTAACCAAATCATGAAATCACTACAGCAACTAGGAGACACACCTTCTGCTACCCTCTGCAGGCAAGTGAAAGCTTTTCTTCCCAGCAATACTGCACTCCTTCCCTTCCCTCTTGCTCGCTCCTCCCATAATTTCCCATAGTTTTCTCCCCCATCATCTTTTTACGCAGTCCACTCACATTTGCCTTTCAATTGTCACAGTGCAATCAAATCGAATCAAATCAAATCAAATGTAATCGAAATATTCACAATTTGACACTTCCATTTCGACTCGTTTCCCAGGCTGAAATCGCTTTGGGTTTTCTTGGTGTCAATTTGAGTTGCTATAAAATTAAATTGCTTTTTAAGTTTTACGACACTGTGCGTGTGTATGCGAGTGTGCGAGTGTGTGTGTGTGCGTGTGTGTGTGTGTATATGTGTCCAAGTGTGCTTGTCTTTGTGCTTTGCTTTTGTAATGATTATGTCCATTAAGCAAGAGAGCACGAGAACGCGCCTTTGTCCCATTGTCCATTGTGGTTCATGTGGGTGTCACTAATTGAATTTCCACACAGCGTAGCTTCTAACGGCACTTTACGAGCGCGTTCTCGGCGTTCTCAGCCGCTGCGTAGGCTCACGTCGAGAGCATTAAATGTTTCATTTCAATTTTGAGATACATTGCGCAATATATTTCGGTAGCTTTGTCCACACATCAACTTCAATTTCAATTTATGCAAAAGGTGCTCCGCTTTGGACACTCCCCCTCCCCTCTTCTTGCTCAAGAATAATTGCAGGCACGTAGCAAAAAGACCAAGTTCATTGACAGACAGGCAGAGAGAGAGAGGGAACAGGAGAGGGAAGTAGGAAGGCCTGCCACGCCCGATTGACAACGATCGTCAATTCGCGCGACTTGCGGTTATCGACTTGGGTAGCTTGGGCCAAAGAGAATCCCAAGCTCCCAATGCGATTCCCATTGCGACGGACATGCAAAAATATCGTGACCAAAACAAAGACGGAATGACGAATAAGCCAAAGCAGCGACAACAACAACAACAAGAGCCACACAAAACGTTGCATGATCTCAACTTATTTGCAATTACAAGAGTGCCTCCATGACTTCCTCCCCGCCACCCTTCCTTCAGATCTGTGCAATAAAATCAACTGTTTATGACAACAGATTTATTTGCGTCACTCTCACGCAGAGTGTTGAGTTTTATGGCTGAATAAAGTGTTGTTTTGGTGCATTAAGGCAACCCTAACAAAACGATAGATTTAACTGAAACTCGAGCCACAGTTGAATAATGCTCATTTAGTCAGTTTTGGGCAACGTTTTGGGTTACCAAAAACGAAACAAAACGAAAACATAATATTAACTGCAAGTCTGTGTAAAGTTAGGAAGAAATTACTTAGGTTATTTTGATTAGCAACTATGGGTGCACAGTTTAAAACCTTTACAATCTATAATAAAGTGAATACTGCGTGTGTACTGCGATTAGACAACAATATTAATTAAAATATTAATGTTTACACCTTACAAGCCAAGCAAAACTATATTTTTAGCTGAAATTTTAAATATAGCTTTATAACCACTAACTATCAATATGATCTAAGGCTTTGCTTAGGTTAGATAAGGATTTTGATGAAGAAGGAATGAATTGAGCTGAAACTCAGTAGAATTGAGCTGAAACTCAGTAGATAGCCAGATATTGAAAGAAAGAATTTGATCATCAACTATATTTTATACTATTCTATGAACTTTAGAACCCTAACAAAACTATAGATTCAGCTGAACCTTAGTAAATGACCGGATATTGCAATTATACTAAGATTAGAGAAAGAATTGGATCATCAACTATATTTTATACTTTTCTAGGAACTTAAGAACCCTAACAACACTATAAATTGAGCTCAAACTCAGTAGATATTCAAATATTGCATTTAACCTGAGATTAGACTTAGATTTTGATCACTAACTATACATTATACTGTCCTACTCACTTCAAAAAATCTAACAAAACTATAAATTGAGCCGAAACTCAGTAGATAGCCAGATGTTGCAGTTTTAGTGAAATGAGAGAATGATTTGGATCACAAACGATACGTAATACTATACTATGCTTTATTATACACTATTATATCAGCTGAAACTTGCAGTGCATTTTGTCATTAATCAAATATCAAAGTTCTTTACACTTCAAAGTTCAGTTCTGCATACAAACACACTCTATGAAGTATTATATACCAACTTTCAACCCGCTTAAGCCGAGTTATCAAACTAAGATTACACAAATTAACATAATAATTTCGCAGGCATCATAAGTAGTGGGCATTAGTTGGATACAGGGCGATCTCTATCGCATTAACCTGCTCCCATTGCCCAATGCACACACAAATGAAAACGCACCCAAGTTCCTCTCATTCAATTACATATTGCACGAGCACGTTACATTGCTCAAATGGCACAAAGACCTTCCCAGGCGACTATGAAATTTGTTGCGTTTTTTAAATGGCAATACGTATAAATAAAAACTCAACTTAATTGCAATACATTTTGGCCAAAAAAAAAAACAAAGAGAGGGAAATACGAACAAAACAAAAGTAAATTAGGCAAACACAAACATGCCGGGAAACCCAGCATAGCCAAAGTACGATCGTAATGACCAGACCCAGACCCCGTTCAGTCCAAGTGCTGCTCCGATTTTAATTTGGGTTTTTATTTATTTTTTTTTTTTTTTGGTTATTTTTGAGTCGTTTTTGCGCATGTTTTTGATTTTTATCAGCTGGGTGGGCTGGTCGCTTGGCCGAGGGTTTTCATTTGCCCGTCCTCCTCCGTTCGTCCCCCTCTATCTGTCCGTGGTCGCGTCATGACGCGCGTGACCCACTAAAAAAGAGCATTTTTTCACTGTTGTGTTTTTTTTTTATGTCAAAGCAATTTTCGTGCTTGGCCCAAACCCAAACACAGCCCAGAGCCCAGCGTCAGGTCCCGGCCCAAAAGAAACGAGCCAACGATCGATGCAATCGATTCATACACACCATACACACATTCATATACGAGTGTGTGTGTATACGTATGTCGTCTGTCGCTTGTAGTAGCCAAGACAGAGGGAGCAGTAAACAGTTAACCCGTAAGGCGAACAGGAAGCCACAAAGAGTTTTTTATTTACCTTTTGGGCACTTTTCAGCTCATAATTATTAATATATCGTTATATCGCTATAACGTATACGATGTATACGATATATACATATATGTTGGTAGGTTTCGTGCATCTCTTGTCTGGCTGGTCTCGTGCGGCAAGAAATTCATTCGTGCTATAAAGTTAATTTGTGAAATTTTTGTGCTGTTTGGTTTGGATTTCTTAATGATTTCACGATGTTGATGTTGGAAAGGAAGTTGCACGGAGCCGGAGGTTACTGGAGCGTTTAAAGCTTTGTTTCTTCATTAATTTTCGCGGGCTAATTGAAACAGTTTTATTGTCGGACCTGAGTTCTCATTAAAGCCACGACCTTGTCACCCGGCCCGTATACCCAAGAGCCTTTTGGCTTAGCCAGATACATTTGTATCTCGTCACAAAACGTAGGCCGTACAAACTGTTCTCTGCTATATATAAATATGTATATATATGTTTGTGCCCGCAGACACCTGTAGCTGTAGCTTCTGCTGGCTTGGCTGCCCTTTTGTTTCCTCATTCTTTTTGTTGTCTTTCTGTCGCTCTGACTTGTTGCTACATTTGTTTAACTTTTGCGGTACTTTGTCTGCCCGCTCGACTTGAACTTGTTGCCCGCTTTATCTCTGAACAATTCTGCTGTACTTGTAGAATGTTGCCTACCATAAACCGTTGCTGTAATTACAATCGTAGCTCTCTGCATATGCACTATGCGAGAGCGCGGGCATATCTTAATCCAATGTTTGTTCGCAAATAAGAAATGGAATTCAAACAGGATTCTAGAGGTCACCAAAACATATATATACTATATACATACATATATATAGCATATGCCTAGGTGTGTTTAGAGATTTATTTAACGTTTATTGCGCAGCTATAGCATTGAAAATTGTCGGAATTGTGCAATATATATTCGTTTTATAGTGCTTCATAAATTAGAAACTTGCTAGGCGTATCAGGGGTATTTCCGTCTATAATTAAAGACATTCCATGAGAGATTCTGCCAAGAAGAGCTGAGAAAGTTGAGCAGTTATAAAAGTTTATAGCACCGAGTTGGAGTAAGAAATAAAAGTTAAAAGTAAGAAATTATATCATAAACACAATTATAGTTGATGTTTAATGCCAACTTTATGGCGACTTTTATAGCGTATGTCTTAGTCGCACTCGGCCTGACGCACTTGACGCCCCTTTTGTTTTGTCGCCTGCACTCATTTAACTTCATTTGGCTTTTTGTTTTAGAATATGCATGAATAATGCCCGCGTATTCCCCGGGCTATTGTAGATACAGCCCGAGTACTCATTCCACTTGATGGTTCGCTGACTCCCCAACAGTGTCCCCTCTCCTCTCTTTGCTTCCCCTTCTCCATTCAGTCTGTCTGTTTCTCTCTGTTCTCTACGCCCGTTCACTTTCAGATAAGCTGGGAAAGTAACTACGTAAATATAGCACAAGAAACAACAACAAATTACAATTAGAATGCGATGATATATACACATATCTGGAGTAGCAGGCATGGGATCCCAACTGGGTAGTTGAGCTTGAGTTCACCTGCAAAGGGTTCCATCGTACATAGCATAGAACACCAACGATCCGACGCAACATTTGCATATCGGGTACATTGACATTTGTGGCTCTAATGGATAATCCAGAACTTGGCACGTACACACACACACACACACACACCTCCAATCAGAATGAGACAATTGATTGAGTGGGAAGAGAGGAAGGAGGAGGAGCGGGGCGACGGCTTTGCTGATTAGAGGGCAACAATTTGGTCAGTTTCACGTTTTCTACGTTGATTTTTATGACGCGCTACAACTAATTATCATAATACAGAACTGGCACACAGAAAACAACAAATAAGAGAGATACAAGAGGAAGAGAGAGATAGAAAAACTGATCAAGCTATTGATTGATTGATGAATTGAAAACGAGTTCGCTGAGCTGCGAGTCAAAAAAGGCATGTTTAACAAATTTTCGATAACATTGCGGGCGGTCTAATGAACTCTGCTAGTTAGCAGAGACACTGAGCGAAATGGGGAGCAGTGTGTAGAACAAATAGTGAAATTTGGGCAAGTGTTGGCAGGCTTAAAAATTTATTAAAGAAACAAATAAATCAAAATAAATCTATGAGAAAGTAAAGCAAATATTAAGATAAGTTTTATAGGTAATACACTTAAAGAAAATCGGACAGATTATCAAATTATAAATGATAATTAGTAAGCAAAAGTTTTCGGAGAGATATGTAAGGTTATGTGAGAGATTATCATATAATAGTAAGAGAGCAAAGTTAAAGTTAAATGGCAACTTAGCAAATGTTCTTTTTATTTATTTTGTTCTTACTGCGCCTACTCTTAATTTCTCTCAGTGCATCCATCTCATTTAGTTATCTCTGATTGTTTATCGCTTTGTATTTACGACAATTTCCGCTTTTAACTTAAAACGTTTACGCGTCGATATTTAAATGAAAGGCTTTAATTGTCAATTTGTCAGTGTCGCTACAAGAAATGGAATTTTTTTTATACATTTTAATTAAGACTGAATAATTGCCTGCTGCTGTTCCTCCTCCAATTGAAATGCATGTTCCATTCGTATTCGTATTTGCTCAAGTGTTGAATGATATTTTGGCATGCCACAAAAATAACCCAAAGCCGAGCAGAACACGCGAGAAACAAAAGCAAACATCGACAGGGAAAAAAACCCGTTTAAATATATCGTATATATATCAGTTATTTGCCATATCTCTGTCGCTCTCAACTGATCTGTATTCAATGCGAAGGAACAATCAATTTTTATAGAGCAACAGGCGTTAATTGAAAACTCTTGACATTTTGCCGTCGATGTTTTTCACTTTTCGTAAAACTGCGAAAGAGCAGGGAAGGGGTAGGGGAAGAAGGAGGAAGAGAGGGCAGTAGGGAGCGAAGGTAACAGCTTGGCATTACCAGCTACATTGTAAATATACCCTGTACATGCATTTGAAAAGCAGTAAGGTTTTATAAGAAACGTTTAAAATAATGCTTAATGAACTGATTGAGTTAAAAAACAATTTTAAACATAAAGAAATCCCAAATCATTATGAAATTTTCTAGACAAACCCCTTAAACTATTTTCTTTCAATGCCCAAAGTTTCGCAACAATTGCACAAGAGTTGCCAAAGTTATAACATTTTCTTTTACAAGATCTTTTCGTTGCCTTTACAGCGCATCTTCCAGTCGAACTCCCCCTTGCACACCGCCTCGAATCGATTGGCCATGTAAAGCGCTCTGCGGCACAATAAACGTTTATTGTTTGATTTGTTTAGTGCACAATATCATAATAACAACAAACATTAGGCCCTGCACACAATTCAATCAATTCAATTCCGTTTGACGCTCGCCGAAGGTCGCAGCAATTTTCCACCAAAGTTCCAAGTTCCACTCGGGATCGTAAACCAAAATTCTATTGGCCGTCAAGTGATTTAACATATTGTAAAAAGGGCAGATAGTATTCTCTACTCTTTCTCTGCCTTTCCCTCTTCCTCATTTGTTTTGTTTTACTGTTTTCTTTATTGATTGCGAATGAAATTTGTGTTGGTTCGTTAACATTTTCTCCATTGACAGCAAATTCTTTTGCCGATGTCGAAATTCGTGCGAAGCTTCAATAAAAAGAAGCAAAACAAAAAACAAAAAAAAAAAGAGAAAAATGTATAACAAAAACGGAACAAAAATGGAACAAAAGCAGAGGCGACTTATTTGTAAACGCAAACAAATTAATTTGCCTTTGAAGTCGGTACTCGAGCAGAACTGAGGGTGCTACAGCTACTGCTGCTGTTGTTATTGTTGTTGGCATTGATAGCGTGCGGTAATTAAAGTAATTTATGCGCAACAGCGCATGTGACTCTGCATAAATCAATGTTAATGCTTATGATGAATCCACAGTGCAAATTTCATTGAATTCGTTGGAGATTTAAGGGTTCTACATGGGAGAATAAACTAAATAGTGCATGCGGGTAGCAGTCAGCTTTTGTCAGCGTTGCAGCTGTGCAGGTTGCCCGAGGGTGAGCCTGCTCTGAGAATGAGGGTGAAGACGTGAGGGTGACGATGTTGCTCAGGGTGTGCCGCAGTTGTTAAGGGTGCCTCGAGCCAGAACCGGTTTAAACTAGTTTGCCACAAATAAAATCAATATGGGATCCGTTGAAGTTAGTTCTTATGGCGCGTGTCTGACAAAGGTTTCAAGCTACCTCGCTCTGTTCCCTCTCCCTTTCTTCCCTGTCTCTCCCTTTCTCCCTTGGTCTGATTTTGATTGTCAGCAGCAGGAAACGTGCCACAAGAAAAGGTATTTCAGTGTGTTTCTTTGCACCTGCCGCCTACAAGGCAAATTGCAGTCAGTGGCAGCGTCACTTAAAACTGCCAAGTTGCATGCAACAGCTGTGCACAGTTATTAGCAGCTGTTTGAGTGTATGAGTCTCTCTCCCTCCCTCTCCCTCTCTTGCTAACTGTCGTCATTAGCGAGTCGCGCATTGAACATGCTAAATATGGTCACACTAAAGTTAGCCGACAGACAGTGACAAGCTCACACATACACTGACACACACACAATGTCGCAGAAACTGGTGCAATTAGACGCGGATAAAGTTGAGCAACTGTTGCAGGCTGCGCTCATTAATTAATTAATTAATTAAAGCAGGAAATTCTGTCAAACAATTCCTGCTTCTCCCGCTTTTATTCATTTTGCTTATTCTATTAATTTTTTTCTTTACCTTCTGATGCGAAATCTGCCGCCGAAAACCATTTTAAGCTGATCGACGGTATCCAAAGTTGTGAAATCCAATTTGAACGTGCAGCAACGTGTTCGATTATGTTTTTTATTTTCTGTTTTTGTTTGTGTTATTTCGCTCTCTTCCTTTACTGTTGTTGTTAGTCACAGTTGCAAATTAAATGCAATTTTTTCTGTGCTCTTGTTGTTGTTGTTGTCGCACATTTGAACTGCGCCGCGAACTTCCTTGTTTCACTCGGATGACACTTTACTCTCTCACTGTCACACACTCTCTTGCGCTCTCTTTGCACTTCTTTTCTCTCCTTGGAAGGGGGTTGCACTTGTGCGAGTGTTAGTATGTGTGTGGGAGGGGGATGGAGCTGCTCTATTCACTCAATTGCAATCGATTTACACGTATGCAAAAGAGGCGAAAGTTTAGCATTGTTTTCTGCTTTGGCTGTTGTTGTTGTTGATGTTTCTCACTCTTCTTTTTTATGACAAATTCGTTTGCATTCGCGACTCGATCTTCGACACAGATACACTCACACCCACAGCTGGTGCTGTGGCAGAGGGGGAGAGTAGGAAGAGGTGGGGAGAACTTTAATTTGCACACGCGCCGAATTCAGTCGCTGTCGCTGGTGCTGCGCGTACGTCTGCACGCGTCAGCGGTTTTCACTCGTTTGAAGTTGCGACCGCAAACGACAAATAAACGAAGCCGGCAACCAGTTGGGAGAGCGCAAAAGCAAGAGAGCAAGCACTGCGAGAGAGAGCACTGTGCGTGTGCTGTGGGAGAGCGCGCAGTCAGACAGGCCTATGCGGAGTGTGCGCGACGGCGACCAGTCTGCGCAGTGTTGAAAAGTGAGAGTGTGTTGGTGGTGCAGCAGCTGAGATAGAGTGTGCATGAACGTTGTTGTTGCGCTCTTACGCTCTCAGAGAGTTTATTTGCAGTGCAGCGGGAGTTAGTGCATGCTGCTATTGTTGTTGTTGCTGCTGCTGTTCGAATTCGCTCTCCTACTCAGTTGCTCTCGCTCTTTCACTCAGCACAGGTTTTTGAGTGATCATCAGAGTATGCATGTTTTGAGTGATTATGCGCATGTTTGACATTGCAGTGCAGCGAATTGAGCTGTTTATTCTGCATTTACTATTTTAATTTATTTAAACCCTATTGATTCAGCATTCTTATTAATATCTTGATTCCTTGATTAATTTTCGTCTATTTATAAACTTTGCTTCTCATGCCTTATCAGAATTCGGGGAATGGGGAGTTCCGCATTATTAAGGTTCGTTGGTCAGTTCCGTCGTTATCAACCTCACTCAATTATTGTTTATTTCGCACTTTATAATTTTGGATTATTGTTTGCGTCAAATTCTTAGTCACACCAGCTAAATTAACGATGCTATTGGGTTTTCAGAGGGGCCAAAGTGTCTCTCTTTCTCTTTCACTCCCTCTCTCCCGCTGTACGAAACTCCTGCATAGATTAGAATTAACGCGCAGCAACAGTTATCAGTGTTGTCAACTTAGCTTTTCCCAGCCAAATCTAGCTTTTATTCAAAGTTCAAAACACAGTATTTACTCATTTGAGTAAAAATCTAGCTCTGCTCAATCATACTGGCAGATGCCATTTTCATTGCATACTTTCGCGAGCTAGGGCTACATACGCAGCAGCCTAAAAGCAGGCAATGATAGCTCACCCTCTCGCACAGTTTTTCTTCACAAACATTTTTTATTTATCTCTTTTTTTTGGTTTTTTTCTGGCTTTCCGTCGCAGATGGTCGCCCAAAACATTTGCGAAAAGCCTCTTATGGCTTTATAGCACTACCATTTATATACAGTACACAAATATATACGATATATACGCTCTACAAGTTAATAATCTATTAAGCATCTGCGTAAATCAAGCGCAAAAAACAATTGCAAATTGACAAGAGACGCAGATAAGCAGCCGGCAAGAACAAAGTAATGTTTTTTATTTTTTTTCAGTTTTCGATCGTAAAAAATAACAATTGCGTGTTCCCTGACAGTGAACACAAATCAGATGGAAACTATATACAGAAGAGAAACAACAACAACAAAAACAGAAACAGAAACTTGGCGTTGACCATAAAATAAAATGCATTTAATGCAATGTGAGGCTGTCTGTGTGTTTGTCTGTGTGTGTGTATTTAGTTTTTGGCTTGATTTCACAATATTCTCGGCTCAAAGTTCAATCGATCATTGCTGTCGATATTTAGTCGGCGATAGCGCCAAAATTATGGCAAGCACTTTGTTAAATGTTGCTCACGACGTCGCTCTCATTGTTAAGCACGGCAGGGGAGTGCAAGGGGGGGAGGAGAGGGGGATTAGATGCCGCCTGCAATCGCGGCGACTGCATCGCGAGTGTCTCTCGGTCTCTTTGTCTGTCTTTCTGTCGTGGAGTGTCTCGCAAATTGAATTGTCTTGGCAATTGCAAGTTATTTTGTCTGGCAACGGGTGCGCAACGCGGCGCATGAGTGATTTATTTCGCATACGCCGCGTGTGCTGCGCTGTGCAGTTAATTTGAAAATAATACGGTTCGCCTAGTTTTGGCTACGAAATCAATTCAAATGGCCAGTCAGAGCCCGCTTGGCAATGGGCCTAGGCCAGCCCGCCGGCTGTGCAGAGGCGATAATTAGCGCCTGTCAAGAACACAAGAGAGAGAGAGAGAGAGGAGAGAGGAGGGAGAGAGGGCGGAGCAGAGAGGCAGCATAAGGGAAGGCGGGCAGACACACCTCAGCTGCAGGCCCGTAGGTGTTGGGCCAATTAATGCCGCCGAAAATCTGCTGTCAGTCGGGCTGTGATTACAGTCACTCAGTGTGTGCGCCTGTGTGTGTGCCTGTGTATGTGTGTGCCTCTCTGTGTGTGCTTGTGTGTGTGCAGTTGATGGCAAACTGAGGAAATGCGGCTGCCCTTTGCTCCAATTTCTGTTGGCGCGACAAACATGAGCAGCAAATAAACTTTCAAAATGCAAATGAGACACGTTTGAACTCGCAAAGCAGCAAGAGAGGGAAACAGAGAGAGAGAGAGAGGGAGAGAGAGAGACAGAGAGAGTGGGAGTGGGGGGCTGACAAACCCCAAAACTTGCCACAAATTGTGTCAATATTTGTCTCGTGCCTGGATGTGCTGCAACAAATCGTGCCGCAAAGGTCTGCAGCGGTGTCAGCCACAGCACAAACTGTGCAGCGTGCCACAAGCAACAGTAACAACAACAAGCAGTGCAACAACGAGCAACAACTTGCGGCCTGCTGCTCCACTTGGTAGCTAAGCAGAGAGGGAGAGAGAGAGAGAGAGGGGGGAGAGAGAGGGAGAGGCAACTGGTTATCTAATGCCCGCACCCAGCCGCAAGCCAGCCGCAGCATATATGTATGCGCCACAGTGGGTGCAAAAAGTATGCGCTAATGAACCCCAGCCAGCTCGTACATCTATCAATGTCAGCGACAGTACACACACTCCCCCTCCCCCTACTCTTCAAATTTCAATTTTCAATTCCAGTTTTCGATTGTCGATTGCCGATTGTCGATAGGCGATTACAATTCGTTTGGCTTTTACAAGAGAACAACAATAAAGAACAAAGCGCCAGCAGCATAGACAATGTTGACACATTTGTTGCCTGCAGAAAAGGGAGGGGAGGGGGCAGGGGGAGTGGCACCCACACTGGCCGAAAAGCGAAAGTTCGCTGTGATTCGCGTCAGTTGAAGTTTCATAATCCAATTAGACCGCCAGCGGCATTAAAGCGAGCGCGCACATTAAGCGACAGCTGATTGACGGCAACCACTGTAACCCCCTCCCTCCCCCACTCCTACACTGCCTCAAAAAGGAAGCAGCTTATTAGCCAAAAGCTCTACAGGCTGCAGCTTTGCAGCTACTGTGCTACACGCACTGCCTAATTGGATTCGTTAAGGTCAAGAACAATGCCAGCTTAGATTTAATCCACGACACAATATAGATTATATATATATTGTATATACAATTTATATATATATTGATCTTTGTATATAATTTTGACTTGTTTTATTTGCTTCATTTCGAGTTGGATTAAAATTCTTCAAGCGATTCTTTTGTTTGAGTTGGAAATGTTGATGAACAAGGAGTATGTCAGCTTAATGAGCGGATAAAGGTGCTTTTGGGCAGCTATTTTTAGCTATTTAATTGTGAAAAGAATAAATAGAATTTAATGAATGTATTATACACGTTAAAATATAAAATCAATATAAGATCATCAAAGCTCAGTGAACTAAAAGCTGCTTTGTTAGCGAATTTTGTAAAAATTAAAAAGTTTTCAACTATATGTTTTCTGCTTACACCAGAAAACTCAAGCAAGCACAAGAACATTGATCTTAAAATAATTCTGTAATCTAAATGTTTTCTGTTTACAGAAGAACTTGAAGAAGCTTCTCACTTGTAAGTTCGTAAAGAGTAAAAAAGCCTTCAACTTTTTGTTTCCTGAAAGACTTTCAAGAGATTCTCCCTGACAATTTTTTGCAGAGCTTTAATGTGAATAATCATTAATGCGCTGCTTCTTTCCTTGTTTAGGAAATATAGAAATATATAGAGGTAACAAAATTAATATCTATCTAATTGACAATAGAGAGAATTGATAAAACTGTATTAGGTTGCATAATTAAGCTTAAAGCTGCATAAAGAATAAGCTATAAGCTTTAAGTAAAATGAACGCTCATAATATGCTTACTCCTTATCCGAAACACCTGGAATCCCACATTAATTATTTCAATGACAGTATAACAAGAGCTGAGAGACTTCTTAGAGTATTTATCAACTTTAAGCTGTTTTTAAATAAGTTTAAAGAGCTTTTTCCAATTTAAAACAAGTTACAAAGTTTCTATGCAGCACAGCAAACCATAACTTGCTGATCTTACATAATCCAATTAAAGCTCCGACTAACCCAATCAAAGTTTGGAAAGTTGCCACGTTTAAAACCCGCTAAAAATCTTTTTGCGAGTTGCATAAATGAGAAATGCATTTGAGTTGCACGGGGCGTATGATTGATGCGCTGCATTGCGCCTGCACTCACCTGAGTTTCTGCTGCTGATTGCTCTCCAGATTCGCATTCAGATTGCTGGCAATGACGCTGTCGACGTGCGTGGGACGTGCACGGGGCAGCAACGGAGGCGGCGGCGGTGTGGCTGAGGCAACAACGATGGCTGTGCCGCTCTCCGGGATGTGCGGACGCTTGCGGCTGTTGCTGGAGCTGGTGGGCAGATTGTTGTTTGTGGGCTTGGCGGCGCCATTCGCCAGCGCAGCTTGTGGCTTGTGTGGCAGCTGCGGAAGAGAACGTGCGACAGTCAGTGGCAAGTGTGGCACAGAGAGGGGAGAAGGGGAAGCTGCACTCACCTGTTGCCGCAAGCTGGTGGGCTTCTTGGGCACCTGCGGCGGCACCTTGGGCGGCGCCAGCGTTGGCGTGGCACGACTGCGCGTCGAGGCGCCCGCAAAGCTGTTGCGCCTGTTCGGCGACGGCGGCGGACGCGGCTGCAGCACTTCCGGCGGCGGCGGTGGCGGCAGTGGCTCATCGAAGGTGTAGCTGGTGTCCAGTTCGCCGCCCAGCGTCATCGGTGGCGGCGGCAACTCCGGCGAGGGCACACGCAAATGCGGATGCTTGGGCGGCCGCTCGGGCGGACGCTCGGCAGGGCCCAGGGGCAGATTATGTTGGCGATGCTGTTGCGGATGATGCTGCTGATGTGCCAGCGCTGCGGCCTGCTGCAGCAGCAGCTTCTCCCGCATGGGCGCATACTCCGTGGCGGAGGAAGTGCGTCGGCTGGGCAGCGCCACGCGGCCACGTGGCGGCGGCGGAGGCGGCGGCATGCCAATGTCATTGAACGAAGACTTCTCCGCGCTACTGATGTTGCGTATGCTGGGCTGATGATGCTGCTCCCGACTGAGCTGCTGCTGCAACTGGAACTGCTGCTCCCGACTGGGCTGGTGCTGCTCTCTGAACTCCGCATAGTCCGAGGCGGAGCTGGAGCGACGCAGCAGATTGGGCAGCAGCGAACGTGAGCGCGGCGGCGGCGGTGGCGGCGTGGGGGAGCTGCAACCAGAGCCGCCGCTGCTGGAGATGGGACTGAGATTATTGGGCAGCGACTTGCGCTCGGCCTGCAGCGATTGATAGGAGTGTCCCGGGCGCAGCAGCTGCTGCTCCTCCTTCTGCGCCTGCTGCTGCTGCCGTTCCACATACGATTGCACAGCGTTCTTCTGCAGCGCCTTCAGCGCTGGATTGGACAGGCGATGCGTCTTGCTGGGCTCCAGATAGGCAAACTTGGGTGCCGCATCCTGCGTGCGCTCGAAGTCATTGATGCGCTCCGCCACCGAGTGCCAGGCGGGCTGCACAGCGGAGCCAGCGGGCGTTATCACAGGAAGTCTAAGAGGAGGAAGAAGAATGGGTTTAGTTGTGAGCAAGTGCATCATTTGGGGGGCTGGCTTACTTGGCGGACTTGTGCAAGTTGGCGCTGAACTGCGGCTTGGGATGCTGCACATACTGCGACGTGTTGCTGTGCTGCTGCTGCGCCGGCTCCGTGTAGGTGCTCACGGGGAACAAGCGATGATTGCTGCGATACGAGGCGGCAGGCGAGTGCTGCGAGTCCTGCTCCTGGCCTGCACTGGCTGCCACATTGGGTGCACTGCAGCTGTGCAGCTCCAGTTTGCTCAGCTGCGGCTTGCTGGGCGGCGGCTGTGGGGCAATGGTGACGACAGCTTCGCTGCTCGAGATGGTCACCGAGATGCTGGACTTGTGCTTCTGTGCAGGACGTTGCAGCTGCTGCAACTGTTGCTGCTGCAGATCTCCTGTGGATTGCGACTGCCCACGCATTGTGGCACGTGTGGCGTGTGGCGGCGCCGTCTCCAACTCTGGCAAGGAACTTTGTGCGCTCAGTTTGTAGTTGGGCTGCTGCTGCTGCTGCTGGAAGCGATGCAGCGCCATGGATGTGTGCACCGGCGGGTAGCTGGGACTGTGACGATGCTGCACGCGCAGCGCAGGCACAGCGTCCTCTGAGATCGGCGACGAGTTGAGTGCGCCGCTGCTGCCGCCGCCGCCGCTAGGAGACGCCGCCGTCGTCGTCGTCGTTGTCCCCTCGTTGTCGTGCAGATACAGCACGCTCTCGCTCTGGTGCCGCTTGGGCGTCAGCACGCGCGAGCTGTGCACAATCAGCTGCGATGAGGAGACTGCAAGAGAGACAGAGAGAGAAGGAGGAAGAAAGAGAGAGAGAGAGGGAGAGCAGAACTTTAGTTTTAGTTTTAGTTTTTTGGGCAAATCGATTCGCGTTGGGGGCGCAGTCAGGAGCTGCAGTAAAAGTCGGTCAATGAGGGGCCAAGCAAACAATGACCCAAGGTCGCACTGTGCAACAGAACCTCCCCTCCCCCTCCACCTCTCCCTCCCCTTGCTCCTCAGCCTGTCACTGCCCCGGCTAATGTGAGAGGCCAAAAAACGAAACAAGTTTGGCAGGCTTTTAAAATTACAAGATAAAGTCACGTTCTGCGCCCCGGACACGTTTATGATATGCACAGCAGGGGTATGCCAGCGATATAGATGTGTATATATTAGGGGTATTCCAGCTAAAGATATGTATATCTAACTGGAGTATAAAAGAAAGGTGCTTGTGGAATTTAGACTGACTTCTGCTGAGTTATTTTGTTGCAGAATTGTGAGATTGAAAACTCAGTCATGGCTTGTAGCTAAGACTTGCCCGGATATAGAAAGGATAAAGGCATTAAGCTCTATTTGTTGGCCGTAAAAAGGCTAAAGTGAAATGGTGCTTAGACTTGGTACAGCTATTGTTCAATTCTGCTAAAGGTTTTTATGCCATAATCCAGCAAATCATATAAAAATAGCTCTAAATTTATGACTGAAGTTGAGTAAGAAAATAAATTTAGTTTTAGCTTTAATATGGCTACATTTAGCGCAATTTTAAAGTGAAAATAGTTAGCTTGACTTAAGTTAGCTATTTATGAGGATGTTGATTAATTAAATACTAACAAATTATATTACTATCTCAAACAAATTCTTAAAATTCAATATAACTGTTCTTTTATACCTTATTCAAGGCCTTTTCATACTTTTCCAACACTGCCCAACCTTCACAGACTTAACAACTCTATACAACACTAAAACAACCTATTTGATGTAGTATTATTTATGCACATATGATAATTATATAGACTTATTTCTTTTATTTTTAGCACAACATGTTTAATATTCTTATACACCATCTTTTCCAACAATAAAAATCTTACGATTTCTAAACGAATAAGCACCCTACTCATTTCTAACCTAACACACTCTATTCTTATATAGCCTTAAATCTTTTATTTATAGCACAAATAATATTTAATATTATACTACACCATATTTTCCAACACTGGCAAAATGCAAATCTAATGATTTCTAATCTAAAAAATACTCTGCTCATTTCTCATCGTACAAACTATTCTTATATAGCCTTATTTCTTTTATTTTAAGCACAACATGCCTAACATTTTACTACAGCATCTTTTTCAACACTGGCAAAATAAAAATCTAACGTTTTCTAAACTAATAAGCACCCTACTCGTTTCTAACCTAACACACTCTAAGGGATGATGTAAAATACTTTAATAATTCAATTTTATTCCCTCTATTTCTCCTTTTCTAACACTGGTGAAAAACCAGGCATCTCACCTTTCCCAAACTAGTTTACCCTATGCAATTAGACATTATATAAACACATGTGATACAAGTTATAATGTCTCATACTATTTCTAGTTTACGAGTACCATCCTCAACGTACTACCCAACACTGGCCAAACCTTAGTAGAAATACAACTCCTTGCATGCCTATCTAACTTTAAAACACTTCACTCAATTGTTGACGATTCGTACCCATTTAATAATAACAATAAACCTCTTTCATCACATCTTCTACTTAACGTTTTGCAACACTGCACACTTACCCGACTCGGCGATGGCACTGTACCCTGTGGCATGACTCGCCTCGGAGATGTCGCTCATCGAGCCATGCCATTTGAGTGTCTCCGTTGATGAGGTGCTCTCCGAGCTGTTTGTGTTGTTGTTGTTGTTGTTATGCTGGGCAAGTGAGTTGGCGTTGGTGCTGCTGCTGTTGTTGTTGTTGCTGCTGCTGCTGGTGGTGCTAATGTTGCCGCCACTGCTGCTGCGGCTGCTGCACTGACGCGCCAACAGGGGAATGGGCGAAGGTGCCACCGAATTGCTGCAGACCGATGACAGATCATTCTCGGACCAATGATGCGACTGGCGCGACAGCAGATCGCTCTCCTGACGCAATCTGCAGAGGAGGCAAACAAAAAGAGGAGCATAAGAAGGGGGGAAGAAGAAGAGGAGGAGAGGGAGGCAGAGTTGAAAATGGCAAATCATTGCGTGCTGCGTCGTTGACTACATAAAGAAAATAAAGCGAACAATTTTGTTGGTTGTCATGTTGCTTTGGCGTTTCCTACAACACGTACAGATGGACAAACAGTGGGACAGACATACGGACAGACGGACAGAGAGACGGACGTACAGACTGTGGCCGTAATTACTTGAATTTCGGCTTAGCCTTCAAAATCGCATTTCGATGGCGATAGACATGACAGCGAGTACGGCAAGCAAAACTCTCTTCAAGTTGCTGCTGTCGCTGCTGCTGCTGCTGTTGTTGTTGTTGTTGTGGCAGCAACAATGACAATAGAGCAACTCGAGAGTCTTGAGACCTTGAAAGTTTTCAGCTAGTTTCGCTGTCGGTTTTTATGGCTCCATGTGCGCCTTACCAAGAATCACTTTTAATCGCTTTTTCTACGCGCTCAGAGTGTGTCTCTGTGTGTGTCTGTGTGTGTGTACGTGTGTGTGTGTGTGTGTGTCTCTGTAGGTGTGTGCCTGTGTCTGCTTGTGTGTGTGTAATGTTAATAAAACTCATAATTGTCGCCGCAAAACATGTTTGCCAGCACTCGGCACTCGATCAACTTGTGGCTCTACTCACTTGTCCAGGAACGGCGTAGCCGATGTCGAATCGGAGCTGGAGACGTAGCTGTGATAACCCTCGGACTGTGCATAGGAGGCCTGCTTCTGATGATGGAACGTTGTCTGATCGTAGTAGGATGAGGCACGTATGTTGTACTCCTCCAGGCCAGCCTGCGTTAGGCCGCATTGGTCCAAGTGTTGCTGCTGCTGCTGCAACAGTTGCTGCTGCTGTTGCTGCGTTGGCGGCGGCAACATATCATCCTGAAAGAGAGAAAATTAAATGTTAGTCTCGAAGTTTTCCTTTTCTTTTCTTTTTTTGGGGGAATTGCATAACGCTGCGTATACGTAATGTGAGCTTCAACAAAGAAATCGGCAACAATTTAACAATTTAATCATTAGCTATGTCCACATCGGGGTCGAGATCAGCTTGCAAATGATCGCATAATTGTTACGTGCAATAACAGAGAGGGAGAGGGAGAGAGAGGAGGAGAGCTCCCCCATCATCATCATCATCATGATCGTAATCATTGTGAGCCTAATACTTTTGTTTGTTTGCTTTGCCTGTTTGTTTCTCGTTCGTCTGCTCATTGGATAATTAAGTGAAAATTATTATTTTTGCCTGCATTTCGGCAATTTCGAAGCGCCGATAAGGCGCCCGGCTTGGCCAAAAGTTGCAAACAACCAACAACAATCATCAACAACAACAACAATTTGAAGTGCAGCCAAACGAAATTGAGCAAGAAAAAAACGATACTCGTAACCAAAAGCAGACAAACAGTAAAGCTTGGCTAGGGCGACTGCAGGATACCCTTCGGCAAGTGTTGAAAAACCTTACAAAGACAGAGTCTACTTCCGCCTATTGGTTTCTCCCTTTAACAAACGTATGCAGGCGCATATTAAAGCATACCAGCAGGCGCAGGCACTTTGGTGACTTCAATAACTTCGAAGATTATGGTGCAATCGGATTCATTTTAAAGGGCAGAAAGATAGACAGACAGATGGACAAAAAGACAGACGGACAGATAGACAGAGAGAGAGATAAAAAAACAGACAGACAGAAAGATAAAAAGACAGGCAGACAGACGAACAGACAAAAATACAGATAGACAGACCGACAGACAGACAGAGATAGACAGACAGAGAGATAGACAGGGAGACCGACAAATAGACGGACAGACAGAGAGGCAGACAGAGAAACAGACAGATAGAAAGACAGAGAGATCAAGAGACATAGAGGCAGACAGAGAGACAGACAGGCTGATAGACCGACAAACAGGCTGAATAAGCTCGTCTACTGATACTGAGCCGAAATATAGTTTGTGAGCTCTGCCACGCCACCTTCTACCTCTTTGCACATTAATATATAATAATATACCCTCTTGCCATTTTTCAATGTTCGAAGGGTATAAAAACTGTACGAATCAAAACAAAATCAGCACAAGAAAAAAGTATAATAAAAAATCGACTGTAGCCATGAGGAAAAAATTCAACTGAGCTTCCATAATAAGCCGGATTAAGTAATGCAGCCAAAGCCAGGGTTGGACTAGACAACAGACAGGGTTGCATTGATTTGCATATGTACTAAGTTGAGCTGAAATAAGAAGAGAGTATATTACGACTAGAAGAGCGTACTAAGCTGTTTATGTTTAAACTGTTTGCCAAAACTGACCAGGCTTGCACTACATATGGGGATAATATAGGTAAATCAAGACAGAAAGAAAGAAAGAGAGAAAGAAAGAGAGAAAGAGACGAGTATGGGGGTTGACAGGGGCTGTATTTGAAATGAATTTGTTGTGCAGTTTACTTTGAAAAAGAAACAGCGCAAAGCTTAGAATAACAACAATAAACAAAGATTATTGTGGAAATAAGAGAAGTATTTTCTACACTTAGATGGGATAAGGCCTAAGGGTTTTATAAGTATTAATGTCATGAATCTTTAAAGAATTTGACAGTACCAGAGAAACAATATTACCAAATCTAACTCAGATCAGAGTTGAATAGTGAGAGAACCAAGAAAACATAAACTTTACTCCGCAAAAAGTGACAAAGATTGCAAAGAACGACCAGGGATGCACAATTCTTCACCTCTTGCACTACTCGACGCTGACATTATAAGCACATAGAATAAACCTGCACCATATTGTACCTAAAGTACTCTCGAAATGCAATTTATATCAGTTCTCAATTTGCATATCTCAATTAGAAATGCTGCTCGAGATAAACTCTGCAGTTAGTCATTAAAATTACACTAGTCAGCAGAGAGAAATAAATGATTTAACAACTCTAATCTACATTTTATAGTGCGATTTGCATTTGCAGTTAACAGTTTTACAGTTACTTGCTTTTCTGCAGCTCATGCTGCGCCCCCATTAGAGTTGAAAATTGCAATAAACTGTGACTATTTCTTTCGGGTAACTGTTGCACAACGAACATGTCCGAGCATGTTAACTGGAGTGCCGTAAATACACACATGTATACTCTACATAAGTGTGTGTATTATTTCAATCATTACGGCAGCCCTGGTGTCAAAATGCTCAATCAAAGCGAGGCGACGCGACGCGGCGTATACTTAATATTTCAACTTCGCATCAACCAAATCGAATTGTAAATACTTATGCATAGTTTTTCAAGCTAAAAAAACAGCTAAAAAAGCAAGACAAAATGCTGTTGAGTCGACGGGCCAAGCCTCTGAGCCACTTGACTGACTCCGGCTCCGGCTGCGGCTCCAGCTCAGCGTCGCCATGCGCAATCGCCGCCATCAACGTGGGCAGCTTTTGATTGTCTTTTTGACTTTGGCGCCACACACAGAATGCTCGGCAAATATACAATATATATGCACAGATATTTAAACTATATATATATATATATTGTAATAATCATAAGCTGACAGACGGCGACAAATGCTAGCGAAGTGCGGCTTAGTGGGTCAACTTGACTGGCAATGAGACGCGGCGGCACAGTGGAACCCGCAGGCGCATCGCTCAAGAATTTTAATGGTCTCTCTCTCTCTCTCGCTGGCTGGCTTGCAATGTTCCCAAGACCAAATCGAAGTCATTCATTTAAGCACTCATTCATTCACTCACACAAGAACTCAGTCAGTCACTCAGTCATTTATTCGTTCGTCGTGCCCGTCAGTTTCATTTCGTTTTGGCCAATTGCCGTAATTATTTTGTCTCTCCTAACACGAATTTAAATCAGCAACTGTCCCACGGGGCAATACACGAGGCCCTTTCATTTGCCCTACTCCAACTCCCATTCCAATTCCTAGCTCTTCAGAGAGGGTGCCCCACCGTAATTATCCATGTGAAATTGCGTCCGGATGAGCATCAGCATAGAGCTGCGAGTATATTGCTCTCCAGCTCTCCAACTTCAACTTCAGGTTCGGCCACAATTTCAGCTACGCGGACAATAAATCAATGGCAGCAACGCCAGCGTATTAAAAGTGGTGCAGTGGGTCAACAGCTGGACGCAGCTGAGCGCCGCTGGCCGCTGTTGCTTCTTAATGGTCTCCCCTTTCCCTGCCCAGCTTCTTTCCACTTCGTACTCTGGCCCGTTCTGGGTTCTCTCGTCTCGTGTTAAATAAAAATCACTTGATGGAGTGCAAAGCGAGCGCCCTACGGCTGCAAAAAAAAGGCTTAAAACTATTGAAAGTCGCTCTGGGAAGATTTGTTGGCCATTTCACGCTTGACGCCAGGAGAAAGGTCAGTCAGGTTGGACATTAATCTATTACTGCAGCACGCTGCGTATGCGTAATATTTAACAATTAACCAACAAATGAAAAGACCGTTTGGCAGAGACTGTTTGGCATACCCTGTAAGCATGTTCGGCTTGTAAAGGGTCTGCTAGCAAGTACAAGTGACACTTGCTTTCGATATTGTTTAAAATTTCATATTTGTATTTATTATTTATTGTTGTTTAAATTTGTATTTTTTTCTTATTATTGTTTAAATTTGCATTATTAATTTTCTTTTTTTATTTTTGCTTGTTATTGTTTTAAATTAAATAATTTATTTATTATTATGTTAATTATTCAATATTTAATTTATAATTCATTTTTTTACTAATTATATATTTCTTAAAATTTTTGTATTTATTTAGTATTAGCACAGTAGCTTAAATTAGGAATTTTTTAACACAATTTTAAATTTAAACAAATTGTTGCATACTTTGCAGAGTCTTTAAATTCAGTACCCCTCTAAATTTATCTCTTTAATAACTTCTATCTTAATTATGGTTTTGTATTGATAATTGAGACAACTCTTATAACATATCCTTAAACAGTTCCTAAGGCATTTTAACTTTCCACTTTGATAAATACATAAATTCCTTGGTAGAACCCTTCATTCTGCCCAATGATTTCCCTGGCGATAGTCTGCTGTCTGTCCTATCCCAATCTGAAAGTATTTAATACTCATAATATCACAAAAAGTGAACGAACATTTTGCAATGCAATTCTGACTTGCTTGGGCTCTGGCAACAAGGTAACCAGACAACTGATCGACGGCTTCACAAGTCCCTGGCTTACTGACTGACTGAGTGACTGACTGAGTGACTGACTGACTGAGTGACTGACTGAGTGACTGACTGAGTGACTGACTGAATGACTGACAGTTGCTTGTTTCGTGCGCTTGCCAAATTCAAATCGAAATCGCGGCACGATCGCGCTTAACTAAACCCAAAACCGATGCTGAAGTTCGCGTTGCTGAAGTTGAAGCTGAAGTTGAAGTTGAAGCTGCAACTGAAGTTGAAGCTGAGACTGAAGCTGAAGTCGGAGCTGCGACTGTAGCTGGCCACGCTGTGGCTGACACGTTTGCTCGCATTTTGATTGCAATTTCTTTTCTTTTTCTTTTTCTACTTTTTTTTTTTTTGCGCCGGGGCGCGTTTTCTCGCTGCCTCCATTAAAGAGTCAAATTCGTGTTGGCCATTAAAAGAAAAAAGAGCCAAAGCCAGCGACAATGGAAAACGCAAATCAAAAGTTAGAAAATTTCCTCACGAACTCCCCAAAAAAAAAGAGAAGGAAAGAAAACCAGAAAAAGAAAAGAAATGGCGAATGATGATGCGACCAGAGCGAGCTTAGTTCGGTTCGGTTCGGTAAGGAAAATTCAAGGAGAAACTGTGTGCAGCGACATTTTCGATTTTCAATCAGTTGTTGCTGTTGTTGTTGTTGGCAGCTTGACACGAAAATCTCAAGCAGAAATTCCATTTGCCGTGGGCGGAGTGGGGAAGGAGTTGTTGTTGTTGTTGTTTTTTTATCTGTTCAACAAGATTTCTGCGGCTCCGTGGCGCATTCTCATTGCACATTCCGCCAAATATTTTCAGATCATGTGACAGCTTGGCAGCCACACACAGGCACACACACACACTAGCGTGGGTGTATGTGTCTCCCTCTCCCCCTCCCTCTCTCTGTCTCTCTTTCTGCCTGCCTGCCTCTTGTGTTCTCTTATCACTCTCGTTTTTTGTTGCATGCATAAATAAATCGCCGACAATTGAATTTGCCTGTCCCACTGTCAGTTCCACCTCCCTCTTCCCCTGCTTCCCCTTGTCTGCCTGCCCGCCTGCCTGCCTGTTTTTTATGACTCACACACATTCTCTGACGTCGCCGACATATCAAATTGTTGTACTTTTTATTTAGTTTGTTTAAGCAAAGTGCTTAACTGACTAATGCGCCGCCCGAGCGTTGCTTCTGGCCATGAACAGTGCGCATTTGTTAACGATTAATGCGAAAAGTGCTTAAAGATCGGAGCTCATTATGAATGAAATTTCACTTGTATATAAAATGAAACACGTTCTTACGTTTTTGATTTGCAGTTCTCGTTTTTCGTTTTCGTTTCTTGTTTTTACCGTTCTCTGTCTCTGTCTTTGATTTTGGTGTAATCGCATTTTATTTAATGTCAGCTCAATGACAGTAGCTTACAGAGAATTGTGTGTGTGTGTGTGTGAGAGTGTGTGTGTGTGTGTCCTTGTGTGTGTGTGCAACATGTGTTTGGGGCATGAAAGCGGAAGAACTTTTTGGAGAGCAAGAGAGAGAGAGTTGTGTTTGATTTTGTGCATGATTTCAGAGTAATTTGAGAGATCATTAAGGTGTTTAGTTTGGAAAAATAAGTTATAGATATATCTTTGCAGAGAACTTAAAAAGTATATATGTACTCATGTATATATTTGCAACCTAAATATTAGCATATAATTCACAAAACATTTCTTGAAAATTCAGTTGTGATCGATAGCTTTATCTATAGAAAAAATATTCCACAATCTTTCTTCTTAATTCTTCTTCTATATTATTCAAAAAATAACATTCATAAACACCTTCAAAAGGTACAAGCTTGACATCTCTGCAGATCAGAAATATTAAAGTTTTCTGGTTTAAATTATTCATAAAATTGCAAATAATCAACCAATTTATAGATTTGTTCAGGAGTTACATAAGAATTCTAGGGATAATATTAAAAAATGCTTATTTTTATATAGAAACACTGCATAACATAAATATAAAGTATTAAAATACTATATAATCTGCTAAAACCTCAATCTAATGATCAATACCTAAGCTCTTCTCTTTACATTCTAACTATCTATAAATTCTGCTAAAATTATAAAGAATCTTTGGTATAAAATAACAAAACTTCAGCCATAAATAATTTTCCCTTTTTATATTCATTTTATAATTATTTAAGGTTTTTGCTATAATCTGCACAATATTTTCATATGTTTTATGCCACAAAGAACTCACTTTATTGCCAAATTGCAAACGAAGAAGTTCCGAAATTCCCCCCAATACAAAGGGAAGAGAAATGAAGCTCTGAGCTGAGAAGAAGCGAAGCAGCAAAACGCTTTCTTAGCCTTGGCCCGAGAGCGACAAGAGCTTAACAATGTTTCTTAAACTGCCTGTCAAATTAGTTGATACTTATTTAAGCGATTACATTTAATTGGATGC
Organism: Zaprionus africanus; assembly: GCA_018151435.1. NCBI lineage: Eukaryota > Metazoa > Arthropoda > Insecta > Diptera > Drosophilidae > Zaprionus > Zaprionus africanus. The sequence goes on from JAECXB010000118.1 coordinate 12,395,020, forward strand.
TGCACCGCGGGCGATTTGGCCTGCAGGAACTTTTGTTGGCAATATGATTAACGGTCCCATACTCGAACCGATACCGATTCCGATTTCTTTTCAGTCTCAGTGTAACTGTAACTGTGACTGTGGCTGCAACTGCAACCGTGTCCAATTGTGTGCGCTGACAGGCGACGGCGACGGCGTCGGTGGCGAGTTGAACTCTTGCCACACAGACGTCTTCAGTGCTCAGTCTTCTCTTGAGTCTTTTCTTTTGGTTTCTTCACACTTTCGCGCACGCGGCCTTTCGCCAGCTCTGGCAACTGTCAAGTGGCAGTTGGCAATTGGCGTTGGCCCTTTAAGTGCCCCGTCCGAATGAAAGTAAATCTTAGTGACTTAATGCGCTGCTGCAACGCCACTTGGCCTGATTGGTAATCAGTTGTGGCATTTAAGAGAGATGGGGGTGGGGCAGGGGGCTCTCTCCACTGATAAGGATGCGTCATGAGTTGCGCAAGTTGCTCATTAGTGCGAGGATGCAGCTGCAACAATGCGGGGCAACCATACGCATCCTTGACCCCGTTGGCAAGCGTGGCATGTTGCGCGAATTAATAACCTGGAGCTGGAGCTGCTCGGGCTGTAGCTGGAGCAACTGGTAATGGTCATGGCATGGCAACCAGTTGCCAGTTGCCAGTTGGGGATCCGGCCAGCTCTGCTGCTGCTGTCGCTGTCGCTGTCTCTGGTATGCGGGCCAAGATTTATGGCCAGTGATAAGTTTGAGGCGTGCAGGCAATAAGAACAACGCAGCGCTGGCCTGCCCCGGCCCGGTCTGGTCTGGCCTAGGCTGGCTTGGCAGGCCAAGGAGCGCATGCCAAGAACAAATAAATAGCCAAGCGAAAAACAAACTGAGACAGAGACCAAAGGCGCATGCGAAGCCAACGAAGCAAACGGGTTGCGTGGCTTGCATTGGGTGCCCCCTCTCCGCTCTAAAGCTGCCTTATTCCCTCTCTTTCTCTCTGTCTCTTTCTAGCTACATTGAGTAGCTAGCTGCCAGCCTCTCTCTGTCTCTCTCTCTTTCTAGCTCTGGCAAGGTTCTCTTGCTTTCGGTCCTTAGCACCTTTCTCACTCCCTCCCTCTAGCTAGTTTCTTAGTCAAACTTTGCCTCTTGCTGGCTTCATCAAAGTCTTCCCCTGTCTTCTTCCTCTTCCTCTCCCTTTCCTTCTCTTTATAACTCTTCCTCTCTCTCTCATACTTCTCAGTCTCTCTTCCTTTCTCCCTCTAGCCTTACTACACACCTTTCTTACTCCCTCCCTCTTGCTAGTTTCCTAACTTTGCCTCATGCTGGCTTCATCAGAGTCTTCCTCTTCTTCTGTCTCCTCTTCCTTTCCCTCTTCCTTTCCCTCTTCCTTTCCCTCTTCCTTTCCCTCTTCCTTTCCCTCTTCCTCTCCCTTTTCCTCTTCTTAACCTTCCTCTCTCTCCCACACTTCTCAGTCCATCTCCCTCTCTAACCACTACGCACTTTTTTACTCTCCCTCTTGCTGGTTTCCTAGTCTAACTTTTCCTCATGCTGGCTTTTCCTCTCTCTGCCACAGTTCTCAGTCCCTCTTCCTTTCTCTCTCTAGCCTGACTACGCACCTTTCTCACTCTCCCTCTTGCTAGTCTCCTGATCTAACTCAGCCTCAACCTCTAACTCCTTCCTACCTCTACCTCTTTCAATCCCTTCCCATTCTTCCCACTCCTTCTCTTTCTCTCTCTTTTTCTCCCTTTCTCTTTCTCTTTTTCTCTCCTTCTCCCCCATCCACCTCTCCCTCTTCCCACTCCTTCTCGCCTCGGGTCTGAAGGTCATGCGCATGCCCAACGCGCAACGATGCGCAACGCAGATTCTTTTTTTGCCACCGATTCTCCAGCTGAATCAGACTTTCTATATAGTCGCTGTGCTGCGTCATGTATATTAGCCATAATTAGGCAGCATGTTGCAAGCAGAGAGACCTTTAATTATGCACGCTTCGCTTCGTTTCCAGCCAAGAACTGCGCCAGCTGCCGCTGCTGCTGCTGCTGTAATTAGAAAGCGCAGATTTTCACTTTTCTTTGGTCACTTTGCCTGCCTGCGATGACAACACACAAAATCAGCAACGGCAACAACAACAAGCAACAACTGGCTGCAACAGCAACAACTGGCAGCAAGTGGCAGCTGCTGTGGCTGCCCCAAAATGGCATATCATGTCAGAAGCTCCGATGTCTGTCAACTGGATCGAAAGTTTGCATATTTTTTATGCGCACAAGGGCAGCAGGCGCAGCTGGCGCAGGAATGTTTTTTGCTGCTGCTGCTTGCGTGGCGAAGAGGCTTCTAAGTTGGCATTAAATTACGTGTGGGGAGGGGGAGAAGAGAGGCAGGGGGAGGGGGAGACAGGTATAAGAGCCATGGGCAACATGCACGCAGTTCATTTGCGGTTGCCAGCTCAAGAATTTCAATGGAGTCGAGACAGCAGCGGCTACAGCAACAGCAGCAGCAGCAGTGGCAGCAGCAGTGGCAGCAACAGCAACAACATTTCCAACAACAACAACATCTCCAACAACAACAACACTTGTGCTTCCCATCGATCGAGACGGCAACGGCTCTGCCAACGGCAGTAATGGGAACAAGAGCGAGTTGCTGCTGTTGTTGTTGTTGCTGTTGTTGCTACTGTTGTTGTAGCTGTTGCTGTTATTGTTGCTGTTGTTGTAGTTGCTGCTGTTGTTTTTGACCTCAAATTTTCGTGGCTTGAATGTCGCGTTTTTGTCTGGCCACAGAAACAAAAGTGAAATTTTTCTCGTGTGGGTTCAGAACTAGCGGCAATTCGAGTCCGAACAAAAAACAATCTCAGAGAGAAAAGAGTTAAGAGTGGGCAGGAAGACTAGAAAATACCCTATAGAATGTATGCAAATTAATGAAGTTGATTTTTAAACTGTTCTAAATCAGTTAACTGAGTTTATTGCTGATGAATGTAAGGGAAATTCGTTATTGAAAAGATATTAGCAATTAACAAATATTAGAGATGTACGTAAAACAAGAACTGAACAAATAATAGAGATATATAATATATTAAAATACTATGTATATATATATACTATACTCGGTTAATTGCAGAAGAATCTCAGTTAAATTTGGCACTGAGCAAGAACTAAACAAATACTTTAAGAAAATAGAAGGAATCCCCAAGGTTACTCAGCTCATTTTCAGCAAACCCTATGATAACTCAGCTAATTTAATAAAAATCCTAATGTACCTTCATATAGACAACGAAATAACCAAATTATATTTTAATTTATAGTATATAATAAACATATAAAGCCAAAGATAACTGGTGTCTCAACTAAAGAAACCTCATTTTCAGCAAAGCCTATTGTAACTCAGCTAATTGAATACAAATCTCTGTAAAGTTTTTTTATAGAGCAGGAACTAAGCAACTAATATAACTATATATGAGAAAACCCTAAGGTAACTCAACTCCTAAACCATTTACAGGGTATCTGTTGCACCGTTAAGGCAGCCAACGGCACTGTCCAAATGCATTTTCACTTGGCCTATTAATTAATTAACAAGCCAAGCTAACCATAATAATGAAATGAAACTATGCCTCCTTCGGGCCATGGCCAAAGTGCATATGTTACCAAGTTGTTGTTGCTGTTGTTGTTGCTCTTGTTGTTGCTGTTGTTGCTGCTGTTGTTGTTGCAGTTGTCGCTGTTGGCCTTAACAAAAGGTGAAACTCTTGCACCTGTCCCGGCTGCAGCCTGGCAAATTGTTAACGTTGCAATTATTTGTTATAATTTCTGTTGAAAAAATGCAAAGCATTGACGGTTGACCATCCTCAGCTCCAACTACAGCAGCAACCCTCTCTCAACTGACCCCCCTCTACCCCCTTCCCCACCCTTGGCAACTTGAGCTGATCAGCTGAAGGCGGCGCAAGTTCAAAGACGGCGCAAACAATTTAGCTGGAATCTGGCTAGAATTTAGCGCTGCCTGTCGGCATTGTTGCTGTTCTTTTGCTGTTGCTGTTGTGTTCTCTGCTGCTGTTGCTGTTGTCATTGTTGTTGCTGTTGCTGCTGTTGTTGTTGTCATTGTTGGACTGTTGGCATTAATTAATTGCAGAGCCGCCGCACTTCGTGTGTGAGAAACGAGTTCGACGGCAGGTTAGAAAACTAATGAGCATTAAGAGTTGCGAGGCCCGAGAGCATTGGAAATGAAAATGAAACAGCGGCAAGAAAAGAAAGCAAGCTGAAGAAAATGTGGAGTAGAACCAATGACAGGCGAATACCCTGGGAAATTGTTGTGGAGACTTGATGGTGAGACTGAGTAAAACACAGCTAAATATGAAAAATGAACGGAGAAATGAATTTTGATATAGAAAATTTCAAAATATGCCAGCAACACTTGTATAAAACTATCGATATAATTTGAAACTATCGCTTAATCTAGTTAGAACATAAATTTAATGGATTTTTAACAAATGCATGTCCTTAACTCATTCATTATGTGTTGTAAACTATAGATAATAAAGTAATGTCAATAAAGTATGATTTACAATGAATTACAGACTATCGATAGCATCAATTAACTATCGCCTTAATCATTTTAGGCTCCTATATCAACTTTATGTGGGAAGTTTTAGGTATCGTAAGCCTTACTCAGTTTGATAATAAATTGTTAACAATAATTATGTTTTGTTCATTCGATTTTGAATCATAAATGCAATAAAAAGCAAACTACCGATAGTATTCTTAAACAACAAAGCCTATGGTAACCCTAAGCTGTTTATAAACAAATCATATTCATCGATCAATTGTCAGGAAATTTATGCTTGGACTAAATAAAAGTATATGTTTAATATAGTCAAAAAAATCTCTCGTTTATCGAACGCGTTTACTATCGAAAGTTTCCCTAAGAGAAGCATAACTATCGACTGATTGTGTAGAAGTTAACGAATATATAGATATATAGCTTAACACATTTATAGTTCAACTAAGCAACGATACCCTTCACTTTGTTCAACACCTTTTCAGCCTTTATGCCCCTTAACAGGGTATCTAAAAAGAGGCGTTTTCCTGGGACCGCCCTAATTGCGCAACTATGGGAGAGCTTTAAGCGGTTCGGAACTGTGTTTGGCTTAAACTCTTTAGCAAAATATGCGATCATTTCCGTGGCAAAACGAAAGCGCACAGCGGACAGTTCACGGAAATGAAGCGGCAATTAAGACGCCGACTCCGGCTTCGACTCTATCTTCAGCTCGAACTTGGCTAAGTGATCGGTTAGCTGCAACTACGCAACACACACGCACACTCACACACACACACAGTGTCGCACACACGCACACCACTTGAACTTTACATCACGAAGGGCTACAAAATATTCCACTGCAGCGTCAAGTGTTTTGGCTGATTCGACAGAAAATAAACATGGGAAAGGGGAGAGGGGATGCAGAAGGGGAGGGAGAGAGGAGAAAAAAACCAACAAATCAAAGAAAAAAACGCACACAAAAAGTGGCAGAAGCGAAACTCTTACAAACACCCCAAATGGATGGAAAAAAATCAAAATATTTTTATAATTTTCTGTGGAAATCTGCGCATTCATCTGAACAAAAAAAAACATACACAAAAAGATAGAAGACAGCAACAACAGCCACAACAGCAACAACAACAACCACAACAACACAAACAGCAACAACAACAACTGCAACAACGACGGCAAGCGACCTTCGTCAAGCTGCGACGCGGCGCGGCTGCATTACAGTTGGTTTTGTCGCTGTGCTGCAAGTGGGCGTGGCCCCAATTAATTTGATTGCAGCTATAAATAGACTCGGCTGGGGCAGTTGGGTTGCTGCAATCTGCTGCCACGCCCACATTGCCACAAAGCAAAGAGGCGACGCGAGAGAGCTTGGAATGCGCCTAATCGATGCAAAATCGCCCGAAAACTTGTTCTAAGCCGGCACAAGGACCACCATCAATGGGAAGAGTTGCCACGCACTCGCAGCGTTGCTATCTCCCTCTCTCTCTCTCCCTATCTCTATCTCTCTCTGTTACGCACACACTCTGTGGGTATGAAGTCATGTCTAATAACTGGAACTAAAGCATGCAGCAATTAGCGTAGCAGAAGAATCGTTACAAATAGCCGAGCGTAAGTGAACCCGCAGCGTGAGGCGGTTCATTAACCTGCCAATCGAGTATCGAACATCGTCTATCGATTGCCGGCGCATGTGCCAGCTGCTGTCCGATTCGCCTCCTCCTTCTCTAAGCCTGCGGCTAGTGCTGTTCAAACTGAAGATAATCCGCAACATGCAAAGTCGATGATTAATCAACGCCCGCCCCCATCTCAAAGAAGAAGCAGCAGCAGGCAGAAGAAGAAGGGGCAGCAGAAGAAGCAGGCAGAAGAAGAAGAGGCAGCAGAAGAAGAAGCAGAAGAAGCAGCAGTTGAGGCTTCCACTATGTGATAAGGTCAACTCTGTTCCAAATTCCCGAAACGGCAGACAGACAATCGCCTCTTTCTCGATACGTTTGTGGTATTCCATGCTGTTTCTTTTTTTTCACATTTCTAGTTCTATTTTCTAGCATTCTTTCTTATTTTTTTCAATTCTTTTTTGTTGGTTTGCTCGCGCATAACCCATTTTCTTTGTGTGCTCTCTTCGTGCACGCTTCGAGGCAACATTTAATTGATCGGATTCACTTTGATTGATCGGATCGTCGCTGTTGATAATGGTACCGTTAATTTGGTAAATTATTTTGCATTTAGACGGCAAAACCAATCCATTTTCATTGCGATGATGGTGCCAGAGAGCCCAGCCCGGCTTACAATAAACTTGTAATTCAGTTAAGGTTAATGGGTGACGGGCATATATATAGAGCATTTCTACTCCGGATGGGGCCCAGTGCGAGAGAGATGAAGCAACCAAGAAATTCAATAGGTTATTAAAGCATGGAATTTATAATCGAATTTCTAAAAATAAATATAGGTTTTGTTTCCACAAAAAGCATCAGGTGGTAGAACTTACAAGTGACTTCATCAACCATTTTTGGCAGCACAAAATAAACAGTTAAAAGCCTCGGGGAACGCACCCAAGGGTGAGTCAACTATCGAATAAATGCGATAATATTTGTAGCTTTGTGCATTGGTGATCGACAATGACGGCGTTTGCAAGAATTCTTTCACAGGAAATAAAAAGTGGGTGAAAAATATAGAATTAAAATGATTTACCGATTAAAATTAAGAAATTCTCAACATAAATCCTCAATTATTAAAAATCTGAGTGATTAAATATGTAAAATTAAACATTTAATATAAAGTTTTGTATAATTTGTAACATTTTTAAATTTTTTGTTGAAATAAAAAGAATTATTTCACAGGAAGTGAATAATGTATAAAAAATATAAAATTTTAAATATTTTCAGGTTGAAATTTGGAAACTCCCAAGGTAAATCCTCAAATATTTAAAATCTGAGTAATTATATATGTAAAATTTAACATTTAATAAAAACTTTTGTGTAATTTTAAACATTTTGTGGTTTTTTGCTGAAGTAATAAGAATTATTTAACAGGAAATGAGGAATGTAAGAAAAATATAAAATTCTTATTATTTTCACATTGAAATTTGGAAGCTCTCAAGATTGGAAATGAAACTCTTGGTATATACCAAAAAAATAACAAATTAAATTTGAAAACTGTGGAGTCCTCAGGATAAGTTCCTATTCATTTTTTTAAATAAATCCCTATTTGCAATTCATTCATATCGCTCAAAATACCAATTAACATACAGCTATCTCAGTGCAACATTTTTAACCCCAGGCTAACCCAAAACTGTCAATAAAAATAACCGTATAATATGCAAATCAAAACATTACGAGAGAGCAGCAAAGCAAAGAGGAACAAGAAGAAGAAGAAGAAGCTCCTCCTCCATTGACAACTCATAACCGCATTCCTACGGTTTCATTCATTGTCTGACTGCCAGTTAATAACGAACAACCCGCTGTCAGATCGATCCTTAGCATGCGACATGCGAACTTGCGGAGAATCTTCGTTGATACTGATCCCGAAATATATATATAAATAAAATCCAAGTACCGTTTTGCTTTGCAACACAGTATCTTGATTTCGAAAACGAAAACTAAACACTGCTGCGCCGTGCCCCGAAAACACACACATTCCGACCCACTGTGCGTGGGCTCAGACAGACAGAGAGAGAGAGACGGTGAGAGAGAGGGAAACAAAGAAGGAGACAATCATTTTCCGCTCGTTTTTGTTTCGATCTTTGTATTTCTTATAACTTTTTTGCCGGCCATGTAAATCGACATCGACGACGATCAAAGTTAAATTTTGTTTGTTTAAGCCTTCACTTTTTCTGCTCTTGTGTAGATCGGAGATCGCAGACTGTAGACTGTAGACAGAAACTGTGGGCAATGAGTCAGCGCCAGTGCGATTGGAATTCTGCGCGCTTTGAGGATTTATTAACAAGAATAAAAAAAAAACAGAAACCGAAACAGAAACAGACGCAGACGACGGCGAGAAGAGCCGGCAGTTAAACCGGTTGCCAATGCTATAGGTATACTATATGTATACCCTGTAGGTCTTAATGTGCATGCACAGGGCATGACGAAGGAAGAAAGTTACTAAGATTAAGAGGCTTAAGAGAAGCTCGATTAAATGCAGTCTGAATTTGAAACACATTAATGAAAATTTTATATCGGGTTTTTAATGAGTTCTAAATGTTTATTCTTTGATTCTAAGAATGAAATTGACCTATGTAAAATTGAAATTGACCTAAGTTAAGTGAATTTTAGAATAAATCCATTTTTTTACATCTTTTTCAATTTTGTAAAGTTCTTAAGACATTTCAAGTTACATTCCGCAGTGCAAAAGGTTTTTACTGATTTCTTTCCTTTTTTCGTTGATATTTTATTAATATTTAATTTGAGTCTGAGTTAAAGAAGCAAAGAAAGAAAGAAATTACAAATTAGAAGAAGAGCTCCAAATTTGTATTCCTAGATCCATTCTAATAAAGATTCTAATGATTCAAATAACATTTAAGGACATATCAATTTTTTAAACCTTTTAAAGAGTATCATATAGTCGCGTTTGATAGTCTAGAAGTTCTTAGAGACTTTTTCGTTGATTTTTTGTTGGTATTCAATGTGAGTCTGAGTTGAAGTTCGACTTTGGGTCTCAGGTTTGAGTTTGAGTTTGAGTTTGGGGATCTGTTGGTTGCTTGGTTGCTTGGCTTACCTGTATGGAACCGGCGACCGATGCGGAACTGAAGCTGGCATTGCTGGCCGCATCCGACACGACGGAGAGGGGCGTGAATTGCTGTTGCCGTCGTTGCTGTGAGGAGTGCAAGGAGGGAATTGTGGTGGCATCCTTCGAGGCGGACTTTAGTGCGGGCAGCAACAGTTTCGACACTGACAGTTTGTCTGTTTGTCCGTTGCTGTTGTTGTTGTTAATGTTGTTGCTGCAGTTATTGTTGTTGTTGTTGCTGCTGTCCATTTTTGAGCTCTCCAGTGGCATTGTCGCCGTCGGAGCTGTAGCTGCTGCCGCTGCCGTTGCTGCTGCTGTCGTTGCTGGTGATGTTGCCGATGTTGCTGTTGCTGCTGTTGCTGTTGCTGTCGTCGTGGCTGAGCTCTGCTGATGATTTCCGTTTTCTTTATGATTTCGCATTTTCATTTAGTAATTGCTCTCTCTCTCTCTGTCTCCTCCGCTGTGTTCGTTTCGTTTCGTTTTCCTTTTCTTACAGCACGATTAAAACTATTATGATTATTTTTATTATTGTTGTTATTGTTGTTGTGATTATTATGTGAATGTTGAAATTGTTTTAACACCTTGTTGCCGGCATTTTGGCGACTCTGCAGAAGAAGATCAACACGCGATTAGATGCAAAATACCACACAGAGACACCGAGAGAGAAAGAGAGAGAAATAGAGTGCGGTACAGTGGGAAAAAGACATTAATAATAGCACATAAATAACACGTTCGAGTTGATTATGCAACGCACTAAAACGCACATTTCACTTTGTTAAATTATTATTTCTCATTTTCTCTGGCGACATATTTAGCTATGTTTCTTTTTCTTTCGTTTCTTTTTCGTTTTATTTTTTTTGTTGCACTTTTTATCGCATCAAATTGTGTTGCGCATCTTCGCGGAATGCAGCACCAACAGGCAGACAGAGACAGGGAGAGAGGGAGGGCAATAGAGTGGGATAGCAGCAAATTGAATCGATTGCTTTGGCCGCGTTATTTATTGTTGTTGGTGTTGTTGTCAAGTTATTTGGGTTTTTGTGTAATATGCGAGAGAGAGAAAAAAAAGTGAACCAGGTTTACATAACATTGACCCAAGAGGGCAGCCCTACCCGCCCCCCCCTCTCCCCACTCCCTGTCTGCCTAAGCCAATAAACAAGTTTTTTTTATATTTTTTTAAATGCGATTTGCGTTTGCCGACTGCATTTTGGTTACGTTTCGTTGCCCACGCAGCGCGTCTTCCCCCTCTCCCTCCCCCAATTCCCCTCAACAACCTGGACAGTTTTGATGCTATGTCTATGGTTTCTATGCAAATCGTTGCCCCGTAAACCTCAAGTGTTTAATGCATAATTATGAGGCTGACAGAGGCGCCCAAGAACTGGAACTGGCAAATACTGCAGCACAAAACTGGATTCTAAGTCTAGCTATCCCCCTCTCTCTCTCTCTCTGCGCTCTCTCTGTCTCCCTTGCTAGCTGTCCCTGTCTTGGTGTAGTTGACAAAACCTTGCAGCTTGCAGCAGCCTGCTCGAAGCCTGTTTGAGGGGGCAAAGTACGTTGGAAACGGCGCAGATAAATCTACGACATGGCAGGCTGCCTAGTAGTTGCCAGGCAGTCCAAGGCAGTCCCAGGCAGTTCCAGGCAGTGCCCGGCTAGTCCCAGCTAGTCTGGGAGTGCAATGACATCGGCATCGACAACGCCATCGCCTGCTGTTGCTCCTGTGCTCGGCAACAGCTTCTTGTGCCCAGCGGCAATGCGTGAAAGCTGTTGCCCAAAATTGACGAAAGGTGTAGAGAGGGAGACACACTGAGACAGAGACTGAGTGAGAGAGGATAGAAAGAGAGAGAGAGATAAAGAGAGAGAGAGACTAAGAGAGAGTAGAAGCGGCAAACCGAGCTGACAATTCGTTAATTATGACCCCAAGGAGCGCTGGAAACTTCTGCAACTGCCGTTGGCCAGTGTCGCTAATGGAGACGATATTTTGGGCAAACTGCTGCACAACATTGTCTACAACATTGTTATTGTTATTGTTGTTGTTGTATTGTGCGCTAAAAGCGAAATTAGACACTTTTGCTGTGCTGTGCGAATCAAAATCAACATCGAAATCGACAACGGCAACGGCAAATTTGGCTAAAATGCAAAACGACAGTTTTGTTGCTGTTGTTGCTGTTGTTGTTGTTGTTGTTGTCTTCGGGTTTAATGCGGAAAAACAACACACACACACACACCATGGCTAACACACACTGGCGCCAGCGAAATGGGCACAGTTCCCAGTAGCCACAGTGCCTGCTCTACCCCAACCCCCTCTCCACACACACACTCCTCGCCAGAGAACGAGTTTATAAGCACAGCAACAACAGCAACAGTTGCTGCTGCTCGCTAGTCCAATAAATTCCACTGCGAGGTCAAAAACAGGCTACACTAGGCTACAACAACAACAACAAACAGCTGACAGCAACGATCACTTTCCGCAGATATTTAATCCGAAACAGGAATTCTCTACTAACATAATTGATTGATTTAAATAAACAATTTACTGTGGGAACAAAGCAGCACAAATCTGAAAGACTATATCTCGACATAAGCCATAAGAGGAAGATAAATTTAATGGAAATTATGAATCACATCAAAGATTATAGCTTGATATGGACAATGTGCGAAGAACAAGTATGGAGTTTCCTTATACAAAAGCTTAGCTGTCATATCACATTGTATTCTATATAAATTTCATACAAAATCATTAAAAAAATACGCTTGCGTATGCAAGGTGAAATTCAGAAACGCATGTTGTCTGTTTTTTATAGAAATTGCTGTATGAAATTAATATTATTTCAACTCGATTTGTTTACTGCTTGCCGAAACTCACTCATCAATTATTTGTTCATGTTATTCATTTCTTTATCGGGTACCTGTATCCGGTAGTCAATTATTGCTAATTATTATTAAAATTTACAGAATTTCAGCAAAAAAATTATGTGATCTGTTCACAACATATAAATTAATTGACTTAGGAAGTTTTTCTAGATGGTTTCAATTGGTTTTCCTCATCTGGGACCTTTTTCGGTACCCTTTCACTGCAGTAACCAAATTTAATAGAATTTCAGCAAACAAATGATGTGATCTGTTTACAACATACAAATATATTGACTTAGGAAGATTTTCAAATAGATTTCAAGTGGTTTTCATTATTCTGCACCTTTATCTGACACCCTAATACTGCAGGGCTCTAATTTAACCCAGAATCGGTGCGATCTAATCATAAGTTTACAAATTAAGTGACTTATAACATTTTTCAAAAGTATTTCAAGAGATTTTCTTTATCGGCCACCTTTATTCGGTACCCTTTTTCTGCAGTACTCAAATTAAATTGAAATTGGGCAAACAAATTGTTCACAATATACAAATTGATAGACTAAGGAAGTTTTTTAAGAAGATTTCAAGCGGTTTTCCTTATGCGGTACCTATAATCTGGCACCCTATTACTGCCGTACCCAAATTAAATAGAATTTCAGCAAACAAACAAAGCGATCCGTTGCAAATTTACAAATCAATTAAGTTTCAAACTCTCCCAAGATGAATTCAAGAGTTTATCCGGTACCTCTAGCACCCTCTATTTATCCGGTACTCGCAATGAACAGAATTTCAGCGAAACAAGCAGATGAATTGATTTATTAAGTTTTTCTCAATGACTTCAAGAGGTTTTCCTTATCCGGTACCCTCTATCCGGCACCCTCTATTAGCACCTTTGTCACACGAAATTGCTGTTATCAGCTGTTAGAGATTTTCAGCTATGTGTGTCGCTTAAGAGACTTGTCAGAGATGTATGTAGAGAGATGCCTGATAAAGATAATGTCCCTGAACTGAACTCAGCTACGCCAGGGTTGTCATAAATTCCGCTCGAAATTGCTGTAGAGTGTCAGCTACCAACAAGCGTAACAAACTGCTTGACAAGAGAGCAGCGAGTGGGAGAGAGAGACAGAGTAAGAGAGTGAGAGAGAGGCAGAGTGGGAGTGGGAGAGCGCAATGTGAATGAAACTGTTACCTGTGGCTGCTTATGCTGTGATTAGCTTTACCTGGGCCGAAGGTGTTTACAGCCTAGTTGCTGTTGTTGTTGTAGTTGCTGCTGTTGTTGTAGTTGCTGTTGATGTTGCTGTTGTTGTTGCCTCTGCTGCGATTCATTATAATTTTTGTCAATTCTCACAGGTAGCGCGGGGCAGACAAGCAGACAAAGGTGAAGATCGCATGGCGCTGCAACATTCACATAGCAACAGCAGCAGCAGCAACTACAACAACAACAGCAGCAACAACAACAACAGCAACTACAACAGCAACAACAATAACTACAACAACAACACAACGCATAAATTTACAATTAAATTTAATTCGTTCGCTGGATTTCCGCAAAAAAGCGACAGCAACAACAGAAAAAGGGCCAACAACAATCAACAATTGTTGCAGCAAAAAAGTGCAGGCACCACTAACGCTTGTGGCAAGTTCAACGTCTTCTTTAGTGCGCGCCTGCCGCGCTTGGCTTGCAGCAAAACTGAAGGCAGCAAAAGGTGCGGAATAATGAAGAAGAAGAAGGAGAAGCAGCAGCAACAGAAGACGAAGCGGAGGCAGCACAATGATTCCCAAGCGCGCTTCTTGGTAGCAACACCCGCAACACAACATATTCACACACCAACACACACACACACACACACTCACTCACACACCTACACACAAGCAGTGCCTACCCATTGCCACAGCAGCTTAGCTCTGCGCATTGCTTGCTCTACTCCTCGTTGCATCTTTTCAAGACGTACCCCGCCCCTGCTACTTCTCCTGCCCCTGCTCCTACAGCTTCCCCCACCCCTGCTCCTGCACCTACTCTACCTAAATCGCACTTAGATTTCAGTCAAATTTGTCGGATACGCCGCCGTTTACTTCCGCCTTGTGTGGCAGGATGCGAAGGTCGTTGGCTGCCGCAAGGTCGTCTTCGGCACAGACGCTTATCACCTGAGCAGACCGTGGACCAATTTGTTAGCAAAATACACGCACACACACACTGAGCACCTTTACTGAGTGTGCGTGTGTGTGTGTGTGTGTGCCACAAATATTTGCTCAGCACATTCCAAGCACTTTGGCAGCGCAAATACAAAGTGTAAAACGTGCAACGTAACGGGAACGGAAAGCAACGAGAGAGAGAGAGAGAGAGAGAGATAGCAAAGGCAGAGATATAGAGTGAGAGAGAGAGGAGAGCGTCAGAGGGGGCTGAGTACTTCACCCACTTGAGAAGTCAAGATATCTCAAAATGCCTTTTAAAGCATCAACGAAAAAAATATAAAAAAAACAAAAAAATATAATATAAATAAATAATGAAATAATGAAAATGCTCGTAATAATGAGCGACAGCACATACCACTTAGCGCAGTACGCTATATAAAGCTATAGAAACCCGCCATATGTGTGTACTAAATTTTAACGATTATGTCGTCATAAACTAAATAAGGAACAGCCGCCGATGTTGTTTGGATGGCATGAAAATAGAATCAAGATATTTGCAGGTCGAATAATGCGATGAAAGCTTGTCAAGGAGGTAGATAAACCTGTGAAGAAACTCAGAGGAAAAACCTCCTAACCTCTGAAGAAACTAAAGTTATGAAAAGGAATATAAAGCACTAAAGAAACTAAAGTTTCGAGAAGGAAATTATGTCAAATTTGAGAGATATAAGATAAATAATAAAAAGATAAATAAATAAAAGATAGATAAAAAAAATATAAAAAATATCCAGAAAGATAGCTAGCTAAATGTATTTCGAATACAGTTTGATCTTTATCACATTGGAGATCATTAGAGACTAGATCATTAGATAGCCAGATAGGAAGATAGATAAATGGATAGCTAACTAGATACATAGCTGCATGTATAGATAGATAACTGAATAGATAGTCGGCATTTTCGAATACAGTTCGATCTTCATCACATTGGGATACTTAATACGATCATAGATTATTAGAGACTAGATCATTCGATAGCCAGATAATTAACTAGTTAAATTTATAGATGCATAGCTAACTAGATAGATAGCAGAATGTATAGATAGATAGATAACTAGATAGGTAGTCAGCAATTTCGAATACAGTTCGATTCTTATCAAATTGGGTTACTTCAAAGAAAAACCCGTTGCGCCCCGAGTTTTCCTAGTTTTACCAACACAACGAGGTGCGTACACACTCCTTCTCTCTCTCTCTCTCTCCTTTTCTCTCTCTCTCTCTCTTTGTGCTGGAAAATTCATGATGAATTTGCTATTTCTCCGGAACTTTAGACCCGTTTAACTGTCTGTTTGCTATTTGCTTAACTGGTGTCTGTCATGTAAGGCAGAGAATCTGTTGTGCGCAATTTGTTGAAAATGTTATTATTGTATTTATCGTTTGTTATTTCTCTTTGTTTTAAGTGGAAAATACGACTTAAATGCGAATAGAATATATGATAGGGAAATCTTCAACATCATTTGCAACGTTCTTCAGTTGAATTTTCGGTTTAGCAACGTGAACTGAGCAATTTACAATGCCAAAGATGAGCGCAATCGAGCCTGAAGAGGCGGCACTAGAATATATCTTCAATTCTTCAGTTCGGATCGTTTGTTATTTTGTATTTAATTTTTTTTTTGTTTTGTAGTGATGTTTGCACTACTTATTTCTGACAGATAAGATTAAAATTCGACTTAGCCAGTCGTCGTGGTCGTCGTCGCTTGCAGGCGAATTGATAAGATAAATTGTGCTGCCTCTTCGAGACACGCACACACACACACTCGCAGAAACTGGTTGCCAATGAAGTGGCCTGGCAATGAGACGTGAGCTATAGTCAGAGTCTTCTCTTTATGTCTATCTACAGATACACTTTGTGTATCCGACAGATACTCGTACGCACGGCAAGGTCGCTGTAGCTGTCGCTTGCATGCTGGAGATGTTGTTTTGCTTTTAATTGAATCGATGATCGCTCGACAGAGATAGTCGTTCGTCTCCGTCTCCGTCTGCGACTTATAATTCAATCAATCTACCATTCACAATGTGCTCACATTTTGGAGCGAGTGTATTGAACCCATCTGCAGTTCTACAAACAAGTTTGTTTTGAAATTCTTTTGTTGTATTTGTACTTTCATGTTGATGCCATGTGAGAAGTGTCTCGACTCGTCTGCCACCCACAGCTGATAATGCCGATTCCCATTCCCATTGCGATTCCGATTCTGATTCACATTTTTATTTGTATTCCTTTTGCAACTCTATACGGCCCAGTTTTGTTCTCCTTTGTCTGACTGCTTTATCGCAACGCACTTGAAATTCCCTTAATCTATATGTAAATTTTGCACAAAGTTCGGCAAAGAGTTCAGCGAGTTTTGTGGAATGCGATGATTAAGTTGAACGTTCTTCGTACTTATGAGTATTAAGTGCTTAACAAGTTTATCAAAGACATTAACAGCATGAAGATTATCATTTGTTTTTACTTGCTAGGTAATTAAAATACACAAACAACTTGATTTCTTCTAGCGAGCATTAGAACTTTTTGATTAAATCTTACTAAAATTCCCAACAAAGGTTTCTAAGGTCTGGAATGCAATTCGAAGAATTGTTTATTTAAAACTCTGTTCTAATTGTTTTACTTATATTCAACAAAAGTTTTTTTCTATAGAAGTGAATTCTATTTGCATAAAGAACAACAACTATTCTTTAGCTTTATTTTTGACTAAATTCAACTAGAATTCTCAACAAAAGTTTCTAGTGAATTTATACGAAATTCTCGAATGCAACTTAAAAGAATTGTTTACCTTAAAATCGGTCCTAATTGTTTTATTTATATTTAACAAAGGTTGCATTCTATAGAAGACTTCTCATCATATGAAAAACAATTGTTTTTTAGCTTTATTCTTAGTTTTTACCTGCTAGTAGTTATTTTTGGTTAAATTCAACTAGAATTCCCAACAAATAATGAATGAGTGATTTAAAAATCGGTTTTAATTGTTTAGAATATAAAAATAAATGTCTCAGTTGTTCTATAGAAGGGAATACTCATTTCATACAGAACATGCTCTCTGTTTAGCTTTATTTTCTAGCTATCTTTTGGTACTTGCTCTTTTTGCTTTTCCTGAGCTTTTTCAAATGCTTATTTATCGCATTTCTCCTAAACGTTATGTAACCTTTGTTTTAGCTCTGCTTGTTGTTGTTGTTGTTTCTAGTGTTTTCTTTTTGGTACCGCTCTATCAGCTCTACATGTTTGTTACGACATTTGGTCCATTCTGAAGTTCTGCAACTGACCCCATGCAAAATGTTTCTCGTTGCGCATTTCTTCTGCTTCTTCTGCTCCCCTTCCCCCTCTCTTGCCTTTTTTTTTTTTTTTTTGCAACATGTCTCGTCTGGCGCCAATTAAAATAATCCAAAACACGTACTGTCCGCCTTTGTTATGGGCTTCGCAAATATGCTTTATATGGCCGATGCCGCATCGGAGTTTTCCCAAGTGCAACTGCCAATGGGAGGCTGCAACTCTCCTCGGCTCCAACTGCCTCCTCTTCTTCTGCTTCTTCTTCTTCTTCTGGTGCTGCTGCTGTTGCCTCGCGAGAAGGCCTCATGAAGCGCGGAAAATGGCAAAATGCAGCCGCCAAAAACTGGTCTGCCTAAGGAAAATGTAGCTCGTGCGCGGGGTGCAGCGGGAGTGGAGGGGGAGGCAGTTAGAGGAGAAGGTGCTGCACGCTAGCGAAAAGCTTGAGCAAAACTTGTTGGCCTCAAAGCACAAGATGGAGTTGTAGAAGCTTCTTGCCACCCGCAACAGCAGAAGCAAAGGTAAAGATGAAGAAGCAGATACGCAAAGAGGAGACGAAGAGAACGAAGAAAAAAAAAACTACTTTTGTTGTAAGCGGAAGAAATGTGCTCGTTGAAGGCTGCGCTTTGCTTTTGAAACCTTATTTTCGTTTATTTCTTTTGTTTATGTTTGCTGAATTTTAATAATTCTTTTTTAGGCACATTTACACGCCGAGGTTGTTGTTGTTGTTGTTGATGTTGTTGCAGAACGCGTGATGGTCGCTCTTGCTTCATATTACACACACAAACACACACTCAGACACTGATAGTCACATGCACATGCACGCACACACGAAAGAGAGTCGTCGTTATTGTTGTCAATTATTTGTGTGTTAAATATTTCAATTATGCGGCGACAAATGCAACAAGTGGAAAAAGAGAATTCAAAATTGAATTTTTATTAATTTTCTTTTAATTATTCGTATGCACACGGGTGCCCACACACACGCACACAGGCACAAACGCGTTCTATACACACCATCAAGAAACACACACACACAGACACGTAACGCGCGGCCAATGAACGCGACGCGGCGCATTTACTTTCTGTGGTTCCTTCTTCGTAAACTGCACGAGACGAGAGCCAAAAGTGGACTGACACTGAGACTGAGGCGCGATCAGGCAAAGCTCACGGCAACGGCGACTGCGACTGCGACAGCGAAGCAGCAGCGGCAGAGTCAGAGTCCAACACCTACACACACACACACAGAGAGGGACATTGAGACGCTCTCTCGCCGCAGCAATTGCGAAAATGTTTGTCTTTGGCCACGTTAACGACAAGACATCAAGAGAGAGCAGCGAAGAGAGAGGGGCGTAGGGAGAGAAGCGTAGAGAGAGAGACCGCACTCACACACACACAAAGAGCGAGCAACACAAAGCCGCAATCTTAAGTCTGCTTTACCTGCGCCGCCGTCACCGTCGCTGTCGAAAAACCCCAGTGGAAATTTGGACGCTGCACTCAATATGCTGGGAAATGAGACGCGTATTTCCACATGGTAAAAACGTTTGCTAATGGGGGTCAGTCTTATCATAGACGCAGCAGAAGCAAAGCAGAGCAAACCAATAGCAGCAACAACAACAACAACATAAACAGGTATTTTTTTATTGAAAGTCACTTATCTCAGCTGTCAGTGAGTCCGCCTGCATGTGTGCGTGTGCGTGTGTGTGTCAGTGACTTGCTGAGAGCGCAAGAGCACATATACACGCACACACACACACACCACTTAATCAGGCAGCGGGCAGAACCTGTTGCGCGTGCTATGCCGAAGAACAAGAACCTGTTGCGGTAACAGCGACGGCAACGACGACTGCGACTCCGACTGCGACTGTGACAGCAACAGCGAAGCCGGCTGCGTTCGCGCAGCAGTTTGGTCTCTGCACTTAGCCAAAATTCGTGCGGGCAGGGCAAACAAAGAAAGTAAGACTTAAAAAGTAAGAGAAACAAAAAGAACGTAATGAAGGAAACGGTGATAAGCAAGGCCGTGCAGAGCTGAGCTGCGCTGAGCTGTTGTTGCCTCTGCCTCTGCCGCTGCACTTCAAAGTTGATTTATGTATGCGCTGCTGCCTGTTGTTGTTGTTCCTTTTGTTTTTGTTGTTGCTGCTATGGCACTTTTGATTTTCAGCGTAAGTCGCTTCCAATTAAGCAAAAAGGAGCAGCAAACAAACAGTGGGAGAGAGAGAGAGAAAGAGGGAGATTGAGCGACCACCAACGTTGCCAGAATGTTTGACAGCTGCCTCTGCTGCTGTCTCTGCCACTGCTGCTGCGCACATGGGCAAATTAATAAGGGCAATATTTGTGCCCGATTATTGATTATAGCCGTTACATGCAAATCGGGAAATAAATACAATACTCAGGTGCTAATGAGCCCATTCTGTTGTGCGTTTAATTTATGCTAAATTTGATGCTTAAATTCGGTTCTTCTTCTTCTTCTTGTGCTGCTGCAGCATGTCCAATAAGCGTAGCTGCTTAACGGTACAGGCGAAAGGTGGCAACATGCAAATTGCCACAATAAAACACGAGCAAAACAGAGAAAGAGAGAGAGAGAGATGAAGGGAAAGGAGACAATAATCAACGGTTCTCGAGTTCTCTAACTTTCGTTTGCCATTCTCACACAGTTCGTTAACCGATTTTAAATGATAAATTCCAGTATCGGAATAGATCTTTAGATATAGGATTGCCATCAGGGCTGCTAGTTACCCCTCACAAAAACAGAATAGACGAATATGGAAAAAGCATAAAAAAACGAAAAGACAAGAGGAAAAAAATATAAAAAACAGGACCATCGATTTTTGATTAAAAAAAGAGTGAAATATTATGAATTTATAAATTTATTTAATTACTCAAGCTCTATCGTATTTCTAAAATTGTTCTTACTATGTTAAAAACGTTCCTAATCGAATTATGGCAATACAAACCAATTTGTTTAAAATAAAAATGACAGATCTCGCCTGAAAAAGGCTGAACTAGCATATTCTATATTCACACGAGACCCATCTGGCAACGCTACTTAAAACCAATATCGGACTAGATACGATACTTCCCTGGCCAGTTACAGCCTCAGCCTCTGGCACGCCGGGGGCGTTTTGCGGTTATCTAGCCAGGTTTCTTCTCTGGTATCCCGACTCCCGATCTTTGCGCTCTACACGCGTTCGCGCCTCTCGTTCCTCATCCAATTAATCATCGCCTTACTCATTGGCTCGCATTTGTTTTTATTTTCTATTATTTTTATTTTCTTTCTCCCTTTTTTTTGCGCAAAACAAAAACAAGTTTACCGCTTGCTCCGGGAGAGGCGGCAGCAGAGCAGCAGCAGCGTGGAATGTGCCGCGACTATCAATCAGTTATTTTTTTTTGTTTCTTTCTCTCTTCTTCTCTCGTTTTTGTCTATTGTCTTCGACCATTACCAAATCCGTCGGGCTGACCCGACCGGCTCTCGACTTTCCATTGGAAAAGCCCTCGATCGCGGCGACTGCGGACAAAGCTGAAGGTTACGCGCCGCCGCCGCCGTCGAGTGGGAGTGGAAGCGAGAGGGAGAGCGAACGAGAGACTTTGCTATTTAAGCATTCAAAGTGCGAATTCCAGCTAACACACCCAGTCCCAGTTCCAGTTCCAATTCCCATTCCCATTCCAGTGCCCTTTTTCGCACGTTTGGAGAGGTTTTCAGGGTTGCCTTGGCTGCATGCGAGCTGCATTACAATTGGGCACACAGTGCAGTGCAGTGACGTCATCAGGTGTGCCTGCTCCACTTGCCTGCATTCATTTGCATGCAGTGAGGAAGGTTCCCCAGTGGGGAAAATTTATGGCTTCTGTTTAAATTAATCATTCGTTGCAAGGCAACAGAAGGAGACATAAAAACATAAAAACACATGAGTGCGCTGCCTTCTGCCAGAGTTGCCGCCACCGCTGCCTATTATGACACATTCGTGTAGGCCTCTTTAGATAAAGATAGCGCGCTGCATTTCGCTTTGATATTTAAAAATGCAACAAAGGCCCCCTCGCCCTACCTCGCCGCACTGCGTCCGTCCAATGTCGCCCGCAGTTCCGCGATGATGTAAACAACCAAACAAAACCAAAAAAAAAAAAACAGATATGGCTGGCGACCTGAATCTGAATCTATCCAACAATTTGAAATATACATTTCGATGGAAAGAGGAGCATGTGAGACATGTGATTGGACTGCGCTGGACTGCCGTCCTCTGGTGACGCTCTTGGCCCGCGGCGATCAGTCGGACAGGCAGGCAGGCAGTCAGTCAGGCAGTCAGTCAGTCAGTTGGTGAGTGAGTACGTCTAATTGGATTTGCGCGCTTGTGCGTAACTATAAATCACATACACAGGCAAAGGAGTGAGTGAGAGAGAGAGAGGGGAAGAGCGGGGGCAACCGGTTTGGATTGCCAAGTCACCCGCTTATAAACAAACTGCGGATCCCATAAAGCTTTTCGGCTATTTGTTAAGTGACCAAAACGGTAACAACAACACCAGCGACAACAACAACGGCAACAACAACAGCAACAACGGCAACAGGCAACAAGAAGTGGCAACAGTTTTTTCCCTTTTCTTACCTTTTCTTACCTTTTCCCGACTTGGGCTCATAAACGATATAAAGAATAATTATGCTGCTGCATATAAACCCAGCATAAGACAACGAAAATATCAACTTACGCAACCTCAATAAAGGGCAGCAGGGGAGAGTGGTGGGAGGGGGGTTGTACAGATGCCATGTAAAACAGTCGTGTGAAATTTATTAATGGCACCCGAAGCAAGTGAGAGGGGGGGATCGTGGTGAGGTGAGGTGAGGCGAGGCTAGGTTCACTTGTCCGTTCGTGTGCGTCTTGTTAGAAAGTGTCTTGGGGATCTCTGCTAGAATGTGACATTCTTGGAAGTGTCCATTTGCTACTCGTAGTTACATGTGTTATAAGTTTGTTGATTTATTGGGGCAGCAAAGTTGTAAGTTGTAAGCGGATGTTGTAAGCCCGGCCAATTGCAAATTGTACCCGAAATAATTCTGGCTAAATAAGCCGGCTCACAAGAATGTTGCTGTGTTTTTTTTCTGTTGTTGTTGTTGCCTGGTGTGTGGCTTGAACTTTAACCATAAGCGGCTGTCGCTTCCTGCAATTTATTAAATTTCAGACAAGCAGCGACAGGCAAGGACAGAGTAGATTCAATTACCTCAAACCTGGAAAGATGATACCCTTTGCATATGCTACCGGTCAGACACCATTTAAAAGTTACTCTGTACTCGTTTGCCTGCCGCCACAAATCAAAAAGTACTCATTACTCAATGTTGGCAAGTCTGGCAAGTTGGCTGAACAGCTGATAGACAAGGGCAACCTTTGCATCACTAAGTATCGAACATACAGAGTACTCAAACAACGGATTTTACTCATTTGATGCAATGAAAAAATGGCAAGCCCTGAGCAGGGCTGCCAACTCCGTTGATTGCCGACTGCGGGATAAATTTAAAAATTGAGGGAAGCGGTGGTTTAATTAGACAAGGTGAAACCAACACTCACTAAGCATCGAACACATAGAGTACTCAAACAGCGGATTTTACCCATTTGATGCTATGAAAATATCGCGATCCCAAAGCCCGAAGCGTTTCCCGAGTGAGAGATCGGCTCTCTTTGGTGAGAAAACCCCAAGAAACGAACAGCGGCAACAACTCAGTCGCACAACGAGAGCGGAACGATGAGCATGAGCGCAATTCTTTGCGCTGTGCGAACGTTTCAATGTGTGCGTGTGCACAAGCTTGCATATGAATGTATGTTGAGTTGGAACTGTTGAGTGGCAACTGTTGAGTGGCAACTGTTGACTCAAGAATACCCGCTCAGTTTTTAAATTTTTCCCCGCTTTCGGCATTCAAAAATTACCAGATTTGTCGGGAAAAAACAGAGTTGGCAGTCCTACTCAGGGGTCGATATTTTTTCATAGCATCAAATGAGTAAATTCCGCTGTTTGAGTACTGTTAACAACATTTCAGCACAATGTTATCAATGCGCGAATATGCGTGTCTGCGAGAAAGGTGAACAACATAACAGCGAACGACAGTTTCGTCATTGTATTTAGATTTCGTTCGATTCATATACAATTCAGCAGTCGAACTTATCGGATCACTAGTGAAGAGTTCTCACAAACCTTTCTCTCAAAGCCAGAGTAAATTTTTGTCAAACAAAAACCAATTTTTGTTTCTTTGTGCGTTAAGTTGCAATCATTAAGTGAAAAAATGCCATCAAACATGAATAATAAACTGTAAGTAATGGTTCCAAGGTGCCATACAGAAAAAATAGTGCAAAAAAATCGATTTTGTAGTGAGTAAAAATAAAAGCAAAAGAGAAAGAAAAATAGTGCATGGGTACCGTTGCAAATCGGTCCCATTCCAATTGGTGGCAAATAAGATGGCAAGTTATTGTGGTGCGAATAGTTTAAGTGTAATTTTTTAACAAATTTCGGATCGGTGATGGTGTGGTATAACCGTAACATGTAGTACGTACGAGGTTGTATATGCATAAAGGCAAACGTGCGTACAAAAATACATAAAAACATATGTATTGTACTTGTGCGTATGTATTGCAAATAAATGTGTATGACTGAGCGAATGTCGTACATAACCAAACAAAGAAATGAGATAATGTGCGAACATTAGGTAAAGTAAATAATTGATTTCAAAAATATACTTTTCATGTCATTTTTTTGAAATGAAATTTTTTACTTTATTTTGCGTGTTTTATTTTGTTTTCTCTCTTCGTAGCAGCCATCTTGTTCGCCTATTTGTACGTTATGGTTATGGCTGACACCCCGAAGCAGCCGTGTGAAGTGGAGACGAGAAATATAGGAAAACAAAATGCTGATAAATGCTTATTAGCGTTTATACATGATTTATATAGCTTTTGATTGCTTTATTGTGCAAATCAACTGCATTCACATACAAACATTCATATACATATGTTCATCGTTTTGTTGACACGCACTGCCAGAGCGATCTGGCAACTTTGCACCAGTTCATAACACAAACACACATACATTCAAGCTCTCATTCCTCACAAACCCATTTAATTTTATACTAAACTTCACATGTGTGTGTGAATTATGTTGTTCATGTATGCGGGAGAAGGTGTTATCGAACTGTTATTTTGTTCTTTATTTACTTTAAAAGTCGTTCTTTTGAATTCTACTGGAACTTGACATTTAGCATGCAGTAACACCGTAATTTATTCAATCGTCATGCAAGTGCAACTGTTTGTTGTTGTTGTTGCTTGCGACGTTTGGAACTTTCTAGGCGGCAGCGAGCAAACAAACGGAGCGAGCGTTCGTTAGTATGTCTGTATGTAATTACAGTTATTTCGCGGTAAACATTCTGTCTTTATTGCTTCTTCCCTTATCTCCTCAGATTGTTCTCGTATCCAATGAGCAGAACCGTCGCATTGTTTGCCCCTTGTCCTGTTATCTAGCAGCAAAAATAAACACTTATACATACATACATACACGAAATGAAAAACACTTCGACCCGTATGACTTTGGGGAGAGGGCTGACTAAATTACCAACTGCAGTTGAAATTAAAAATATTTGTCTAATAAGAAACAAAGCGAACTGGAACTGCAACCGGTTTGTTTGCTGAATAGGTTTTTGTTGTCTTTCCATGCTTTGTTGTTGTTTGCCATCCGGTTGAATGTTCCAGGCAGGCACAGTGGGGAAACTTAGCTTTTTGTTGATGTTGCAGATTTTGATGTTGTGGCAGCAGCGGCCATTTGTTACGTCACAAACGTCACGTACATACATACGTTGTACGTACACCGCCAACAAACAGGCACTTCATGTATTTACAAACAACGGAAAATTCCACTCGCCATGCAACGCAGATGTGAGTGGCAAGCAACGAGTAGAGAAAACGCACACACACTCAAAGCAATGCATACACGAACACGCATGCATAAAAACGTGTATGTGTGGTAAAGTTGCCAGAACACGACTCACATTATTGGGTCAATCGGCTAATGGTGGAGACTGACAAAATAGGGTGGGGGGGATGAGCTGAGCTTGCTGCATGGCGGAGGCACACTCGAGAACTGCTGACTCAGAGAGAAGGTCGCACCAAAAGCGGATGCATCAACTGCCATCGTCGTCTCGGTACATGTTTAACTAGCCGCCATATCTTATCATAATTAAAACCCATAAACCGTAAAGCTGTCACGCATCTTATCGCTTCTGGCTTTTGTATTATTGCTCTAATAAGACAAGCTCACCCACTGTTGTTTATTCTTATGACACTTTGTTGCTTTAAATCTCTTCAGCTCTATTTGCATGCCTCCTATTGCGGTGCATGTTTACTTTTACCTGGAATTCTGTCTATCTTAAGTTTATCCAATGTTTACCTTCTCGAGCCTTATGCAGCAATCCAATTGACGTGTTTACGTAAGCGACCCATTTACGTGCTTAATATATGGTTACGTTTTATCAACTCATGTTATCTTAATAATTGTAGAGAAGGTCTTATAAAACAAAATATAACTTTAAAATGTGCTTCATAACGATTTCTACAGGAATACATGTGTCACGTGACGCGGCCACATGCCTGAAAAAGTGTTAAAAATACATTTTAACTATGCGAAATATTTGGATTTGCATAAAATTTGTTCGAATTTCGTAGCATGGTGCAAAACGTGAGCAAGAATACATTGCTGTTTTTGTACATATGTGTGTATGTATATATATTTATAACTGTATTCAATAGAAATCGTCTGACGCGCGTTTATAATGTACGTAGACAGGCACACACACACATGCACACTCGTTTAACGATACAAGTGGCTGGAGAGCTTTTCACACACACACACACATGCATTGTTATTTACGTTTCGAGGGCCAACCAGTCGAACCGGACTGCACGATCGATTGGCGATACCATAGTTTATCGTAATCGGTATTTTAGTCTAATTTTAGCTGCAGATTTTATTGTTCATTGCGTTTGTTTACTTTGTTTTGTTTTCGGCAACTACGGCACGTGCCGTACGAGATTATTATTTTTAATGAATTCTTTGATTGCTAACGGGACATTTTTCAGCTAGACAGACGCAGACATAAGATTGCAATATTCTTGGCATAATTCAATTTGCTTGGTAAACAAAAAGAACGCAAAAGAAAAACAATAAGAAAATCGACCGAAATATTTTTAGCGCCGTGTTTCGCAATACAAACAAAGCCCCTGTATTATATATACTATATATGTATGTATGTGTATTTGTCTGTTAGCACACAGTCACATAAAGGGGGTACAAAGTACCGACGCAAGCAATGCAAATGTAATTAGGTTGTTTTTTCCTATTTCGCTACTTGTTTGCCTCGGTACGTTCGCCACAGTTTACATGCATCCGTTAAGATCATACTCTTCTGGGGCCTACGAGACCAGGCATCTGAATCATACCCATAAGGCAGCCCCAACTGTACCTGTTTGGCCAGACCCTTCTACGGCATAGTATAGTTAGTCTACAATCCCAGACAACTAACAGTAGTATATCTATTGTGCATGCATGTGTAGATATGTATTAATGTGTGTGTGTGCGTATGTGTATGAGAGGGGGAGCAACTAAATCTTTTCTGAAATAAATGATGCCACCTCCATTTGGATGCCGTCAGTCGGTAGACAAACGCTCAACGCAGCGCTACGGCAGCACGGGAAACAACAAAACTAAAACGGATAATACAAATACTATATCAAAGCAAACAAAATCTTTATTGTTGTAAAAAACAAACAAACCTAGAAACTCTTGAAAGCCTTTTCGATGTAAACTTCTAGACCTCTTGTCTGAAGAGTAAACAAACTGTGATAACGTAATTAACACAAAGAGACAGGCAACTAGGCATAAAAGAAACATAACTGTGATTTATATACATACGCGCACATACACATACATATCTATTAACATTAATACATATATACGTAACATACAAGTTTGTTGAGACTAGTGATGGCAGTGGTTAACAACGTGCAACAAACGCCGCAACTGCAACAAGAACAACCCGCCTCTGCCAGCTCAGGGGATCAACTTGGGTAGGTGGTTGGTTAAACAACACATTGCATGTTCCATTCCATTTTGTGTTCGATTCGACTCGAAAGCCATTTAGTGCACGTGCAATCGATTAAATGGCATAACGAAGACAAGAGGGAGAGGTGAAAAGGAAGAGGCCTCCTTTAATAAAATGCACCCAATTCCCCACGGCACCCCATACGGTGTGTGTGGGGTGGCAGCCCCCGCCGCTTTTCTCTCACTCTCAATTCGGAATGTTTTGCCAAGTGCGCAGTTTGTTGTTTAATTGGCAACAATAAAGAAAACAACAAAAATTTATATATATACGAGTATTTAGTATATACTGTCTGTGCCGGCCTGGCATACGTATATAGAAAGTATATATCTTTGTAGGCTTATAAGTTGTGTGTCTGTCTATCGCATCCCGCCATGGGCGCGCCCACACTGAATGTTGATTAACATTAAATGAAACCGACCAAGCGAATAAATGAATAAAGAGAGCTGTCCGTCGACAGTCCAGTAACAATTGTAATACTGTCATGGAATTGCTCTCTTTGAACGATATTCGACGTTGCCCAAACTAACCGTTATTGTTATTAGTTTATGTATTTGTCCACTGTCTATATTGCTTTGCTGTCTGTTGTCCTATTCCAAATTGCGAATAGCGAAATGAAGAGAGCTATCCGTCGACAGTCAAGTTAAACAGATTGTAATACTGTCATGGAATTGCTCTCTTTGTATAATATTCGAAAAGCGACGTTATAATTTATATATTTTTCTGTTTCTGTTGATCTATATATGATTTTGTAAAAATGTCCCCAATAATTTGGTGCTGGAACCTTCTTCTTTCCAGGCAAAAAATAGCAGTCACATTTCGAAATGTTTAAATTCAAGTTTCATTTCTGTATTGTTCTTGCTGACAATATTGTGTAGACTTCTTCAACATGTTTGCGTCCCGCCCGCTATTAATAATTTCCCTTAACTTATTTAGTAGTAGAATGTGCCGCTGCTTTGTCGTCTTATAAGCCGCCGCGTCCACGTCCGCCTGTGGGACCTCCTTGCCAAGCGCCACGTCCGCCGCCGCCAGGTGCGCCTGGTGGTCCACCTCCGCCTCGTCCTCCTCCCGGTGGCCCAGTTCCTCTGCCTCGACCACGCGCTGTAAATAATACAGACACAGAGTTAGCTCACTATTAAAAAAACACATATATTATGCACACGACTCACCCTGTGCTCTGAGTATAGCTGCTTTGCCGCGACCGGCTGTCCCACCTAGGCCTTTGCCCGTTTGCTTTTTAAACATCGGTGCATTCTTTAACATGTCGGGCAGTATGAGAAAACGAATCTTCGAGCCGCGAATGTAGACATTCTCCAAGTTGGCGGTGCGTCCGTCCCTGTATGTAACCGTTATTTGCGTCATTTGGCAATTCATATTGTCCTCAGCCTCGATGAGTTTGCCGCGGTAGACTTCGCCGGTGATTGTTTCACACGTGATTATATGTCCCTCTGCTTCATGCAAAACTTTAATGGGCACCCCGATCGACATGTTTGATGTTGTTTATTTGCGTTATTTGTAAATAATTAATTGAATTTCATTAATTTTTCCGACGCCGCAAAATCTTCGCTGTTTTTTCTTTGCACAAACGTTTACGAGTGACTGTGAGAGTGTGTGTGAGTGCGACAGCTGCCTTAGCCGCCATGCTGTGGTGAAAAAGTCTGCATGCACGCAGGGTTGTACTTCGCTGGCATGGTTGCGTGACTACTGTTATCGTTATCGGAATATCGGCGAGCCATCGCACTTACTGCAGATAGCGCGGGTGTGTTATCTTGATAAACATTCTTTAAAATGTCTGCGTCATAAAAGTGTGTTTAATTTGATACGAGGCTAGCGATAAGCTTTTTCACGTTTCTGGCAGTTTTCCATAAGCCATTGTGCTGCTAAGCTGTTTTTACTCCCAGCCACCAATTGCCCTCAATTTAAAATGAATTGGTAAATTTACTACAAAATCGAGAAAGCTATTCCGTAGGAGTATTTGAACTGATATTTAATATCGTTGTATTTTGTGCATATGTATTCTTTGTTTCATTCACAGCGACCCAATGTTTAGTAGTAGCTTCGTTAGAAGAGACTTTAATGATAGCGGAGTAGCCGGATGTGCTGCTGATGGCAAGCTCCGCACGATCTCGACCTCGTCTTGCGCCACGACCATGTCATCGGATTCCTACCGCATCTCTCTCGGCGTAGGGCCTCTGTGGTGGTCCTGATGTCCCTGTCCACCACAGAACAGATCACGATAGGGCATCGCTCTTAACGGGTAAGCTAAATCAACTGCCTCATCGAATTGGATTCTATATTATACTAATAAATTATGAAATCTTATTAGGCTACAGCCGTAAGTCTTCGGTCGACTCGGCTGGCGGCAGCTTGTATGAGGCCAGCTCCCGGGCTTCGTCCTCCTCTTCGTCGTCGGAATGCTCCGACACGGAGTCGCACGACATTCATTCGTTGTGCTCGGAGGACGATTGTCAGGAGGTGGTGCGTCAGATCTTGCAGCATGACCAACCTGTGCAGATTTCCATCAAATTGCACGTCACCGAAGATCAGTCTACGAATTGGATGTCGATATTGAACCCGGCCAACAACATTCTTTATGTTGCTTTCCCAACTGATTTGCCCCCAGCTGGTTCGAAGGAGACGTTCGTCTCACTTTTGGAATTCGCCGAGGATAAGTTGGAGGTGGATGGCATCGTAATGATGATGCGCAAGGATCAACCGGAATGCGCACGTTTGATTGAGGCATTCCTTTTCATGGGCTTCGAACCGCTGTCGAGAAAATCACCGAAGGCACCCCCGGCTGCCATCAACGATAACGAGAACTACTATTTCCTCTATAACATCGAGGAGTAGGAAAAGAACGAAAACGTTGGCAAAATAATTGCGGCAAACGATTTAAAACAGAAAAAGAAAATAGTGAATGAATATAACGTAAAGTAAACGTCAAAATAATGGAATTCCAGAAGTTATTCAAAGTTATCCACACACAATAATTAATTAATATCCGTAGTGTTTGCAATCGTAAAAGAATATCAAATCAGAATATTGTAGTGCATATGACATATTGACCCCAATGTGTTCAATCAAAAAACAAAAATCAATTTTCAATTTCTAAATCGTTTCCAATTTTGTCAACGCCAATTTGTTTGTTTATTTTCTTTTAGTAGATTTTCAAAGCATAATAACATCATTGCATAAGCCACGTTAGGAGCAAGCTGAAAAAAAATATTTGTCGTAAATTATTACACAAAATATATTCGAAAAATTATGAAAATGCCAAAAAAAATTACAAAAAATTAAAAGTGAGAGCAAAAAAAAATAAACAAACAACCATATATATCTTAGATTTAAGTTTATTTGTGAAATATTTTGAGTAACCATTATTTATGTTTTTTTCATATTTTCTATTATTTTCACGTCTTTGTATTTAATCAAAAAAACACCAACAGTTTATATGTTACATGGATTATTTAATATTTTTTGTCAATCAATAATTTCTTAAATAGTATTTCACTTTAAAACATATTTTATACGATACTTTCAATATTTTGTAAACTTGCGTACGTTATATACGAAGGAAAGAAGCATTCAAGCAACACATATATTTATATAAAAAAAACCTATTTTTTAGCCAGCAAACACAAACATATACATATTATATTACCACTCTATACTATATTCAATCCAATAAAGAAAGTTTCAAACCAATAGATTTAACTCAGAAGACAACAAAAATATCAATCGATAGTAAAAGTCTTATTTTCATTTGATTTCATATAATTTTCAAGTATACGCAATAAAATATTTACAATCCAATAATAATCTCTCTGCTTGAACACTTAAGAACGGCGGAAGGGCATAAACCGGTTACGGACTGCGCAAAAGAGCACTATCTATTCCCCAGAAATATGAATGTATGTCGGTCCGATACTAATGCAACTACTGATTACTGCTGTGGAATATATAGAAATAGAAACTATACGAGTATGTATGTGTAGATAACCGGGCACCTGGAACTATTATTATGGCTGAAGTTATCAATAGACTAGCTCTGGCTCCATGGGAAATCCAATCCAACTGATTGTAAAATTTTTGATGATCAATCAGATGATCCTCTACTGGTCTTAGACTTCGAACCTTAAGCGGATGCAAAATTACCTGCCAGCTGAATTCTAGAGTGGTTATTCCTACCGAGAACCATTCCGAATATAACGATCTGTGGTCAAACGAGACCTTACAATCGCATACGATGATCTATTACATACAATCGCACAGAGTATTAGAAAAAAGAAGAAACATAAAGCGTCTGCTCTCTATATCGGAGTTTATGGGCGATAAAGTGACTCCACACATGCACACATATAAAAATACACTTATGTGGTTATGCGTAACACATGCGAGTGTATGCTTATATATAAGGGGGGTTCATATAAAAGATAACGTTATAACCAGCGGCGGAAGAGTTTCCGAAAGCAGTCGACGTTGGAACGCCCGAGTTTACACACCGAGCGAATTGGATAGAAAAAAAATAAAATAAAATATTTATATAAAATAATTATTAAAAGCAGACAATATGTTGAAGACGGTGAGTACTTTACAGGGCCCCGATATCGTTATCTTATCCGCTTAGATAAGACTCGTGATAGTTTCCTATCCGCTTCGATTGGAAAACTGCAATACAAACTCTGTACGTTGTTTTGATTCCCTCCAGGTACTACTTATCATTGCAACCATTCTGATTGCCGTAGTGCTGGCAACTGAGCCAGTTAAGGAGCAGGAGCAGCATCAATCCCAGGTGCACCATCACAAGAAATCACACCCCGCAGCAGCGGTGGGATCTGCTCATCATGTTGGTCAAGTGACAAAGGAGAATGAAATGCAGGACAAAAACCATGGACCAATTCCTGCCGCCCATGCCCCACATCATTCCAAGAGCCAACGTCATGGTAGACGCCACAAGGCGCACAAGAACGAGCGCACCGAGAAGAGTGAGAAGATTGCAAAGAAATCGCATACGCACCAAGCGAGAACGCAGGGGCACAAGAAGTCGCATAAGCACAACAAATCGCACGGTCGCAAGCATCACTAGATGCTCGAGGAGCTTCTTCTTCTTCTTCAGCTGCATTTCCTAACTTAATTTCCATAGTTTAACTTTTGTAAACTCCACTAAAAATACATTTTACAAATTTTAGTGAAATTTACCTAGTTTGTTTTTTTGTTTTTTGCAACAATTTCTTAACTTTTGACCCGTCGTAATGGCCTCAGCTTATATGTCTGAGTGTCGTTAAAATAAGGGGGTCCAGGTTCGGGTTCAAATTGGCCTCAGCTTATGCCTTTTGTTACGATATCAGCCCGCGTCGGGCCACAAAACTTATGTACAACGAGCAGGGTAATTATACATTTTTCAACTTCTTCGGAAGCATTTAAAAAAATCATCTTGCAATCCAGTTTCAACTATAGTACAAAGCAAGCGGAGAAAACATTTTTTAGTTTTATTTTTGATGTTCCTCTTTGTTGTTGTGTGGTTAACCTGCTTTTAATTGCGCTGAGGTCAAAAGCATTTGTGACGTCACCAGGCTGAGTGAACTCGTTTGCGATGACACAGTGAGAGAAAGGAGAAACAAGTACGATTTATAATACTGCCGATTAGTCAGTAATTGCTTATTAAATACCCCAGTAGGATTCAAAAAGTTCTTGATAAAATTTATATAATTTATTTGGTTGTTAGTATATGGTTAGGCATTGGAACTCTCACTAAGTAATATCTACTAAATTAATATCTACATCGCTGATTATGGGCATTTATTTTGGTTTGTCTTGCTCAACCCCAGACCGGATATATGGGGCGACGATAGACGCGTCCATAACTTCTGTAGCCACCATAGCCGTACCCACCGTAGCCGCCATAACCATATCCGCCGTAGTATGATGGACTGTAGTACGAGGAATATGTAGGAACGTAGTATCCAACACCAATGCTGTCCGCAGTCGAGAGGTCATCGGACTCAGCTTCAGGCGCCGCGCTCTGTTTGGGAGTTAAATTTAGTATAAAATAAGGAATGCATTTTTAATTTTGCCTGATTACCTCCAAAGGATCCGAGTAGACTGTTGATAGCATCAAAATTAGAGCAACCAGGGAGATGTAGACTATCAAAAACTGAAATAGGCCAGAGTTAAGTAATTGTACATATTTAGCGAATTATATCTATATCTCAATGTTGTTGTACCTTTGCCATTGTAAATGTTGTTTGTGAAATCTCACAGTACTTGGAGTATTTTCCTCTCTTCTCAGCAAATTATCACCTTTCGCCGGCTGGGGATCTGTTCAGATGTGCTGTTGTTGTTGAACTGTGATTCTATTCAACCTACTCAAGATCTTTTATAGAGCGCAAATTCTGCCGGAGATTGATTTCACACATGATCATTGATTGGACAAACATTAGCCTGCATATGTCGTTAACCGTATGGAAATTGTAAATCTCAAAACATTCCTGCTTTATTCATGTATCAGGGTCATATTTTACAGACAGAGCTAAATGTTTCGTTATGAACTCATTATTAAAGATAAATATTACTAATAGGAAGATTAGCTCCAAATGTAAACATGTTTTCCGTTCGAGATCTCCGAATTCCCCTGGTGAGTAAATATGCTGACGCACTTATTTGCAAAATTTGTAATAATTAAATCTGCAAACAAACATATATCAATTGTTGACCGACTTATTGATTTGATTATAACAATTAGAATGTGCTTGGGGGATTTCTTTTTTCGGTTTGTTGTGACTTTTGAAATAAACAATTCCAAGTACTTTTATCTAACGGATTCATATCGATTTTAAAGGGCACCGCGTTGGTCCGCCAGTAATCGATAGTTTATCGCGAGGCTATCGGCCATCGCTAAAACATGTCTGCCGCGTCTTAAACGTTTTGCAAAAGAGCCGGAAAATTGTTAAAAAACTAGAAAAAGTGCTTAAAATTAGAGGAATTGGTAAGAACACAAAAGGAATACATTAAATGAACAACTTAGATGGAAATAATTTTGAGCGGAACTTATTATAAACGCTAAAACTGCTGTGGTGAAAATTGCAAAACGCGGCGGCAGCATTGACGTCTGCGTCTTCTTCTTTCCTTCTTTTCACCTTAAAATCGTAAACGAAACATGTGTGGTTTGTTTGTATTGTAAATTTTTTCCATTTATTGATTTCACAGTGCGATGTCTATACCGCCGTATATGATACCGCCGAACGCCTGGGCTGCCCAACTGATGGCGCAGCAGCAGGCGTACGCGGCGGCACATGCACAGCAGGCCCAGCTGCATGCTCAACAGCAGATGGCCAACCAGATACAGCAGATCCCGCCACCGGGTGCCCCGTTGCCGCAAGCCGGACACGCTAATGGAATACCAGTGCCGGCCGGTGGAGGCGTGCCACAGCCGCAGCTGGGACAGATACCAACACCTAAGCCGGATATTCTTACCGAGGAGAAGCTGCAAGAAAAGGCGCTCAAATGGCAGCATTTGCAATCAAAACGCTTTGCCGAGAAGCGTAAATTCGGTTTTATCGACACACAAAAAGAGGATATGCCGCCGGAGCATATTCGTAAGATTATTCGTGATCATGGAGACATGACATCACGAAAATACCGTCACGACAAGCGTGTCTATCTTGGTGCTCTTAAGTACATGCCGCATGCTGTGCTCAAGCTGCTCGAGAACATGCCCATGCCATGGGAGCAAATACGTGACGTCCAGGTGCTCTATCACATAACGGGCGCCATTACCTTTGTCAATGAGATACCATGGGTCATTGAACCTGTGTATATTGCGCAGTGGGGGTAAGTTGCAGCACTAGCAGGTTCTGGTTAACTTGAACTAATTATCAGTTTTAATTGAACAGTACCATGTGGATTATGATGAGACGTGAGAAACGTGATCGTCGTCACTTTAAGCGTATGCGTTTTCCGCCATTCGATGATGAAGAGCCGCCGTTGGACTATGCAGACAACGTGCTGGATGTGGAGCCATTGGAAGCCATTCAAATCGAACTAGACAACGATGAAGATAATGCAGTCTACAAATGGTTCTACGATCATCGCCCTCTAGTCGATACGCCGTAAGTTCTATTCCAAATAAATCCTTAGCTTTGTTTAATTGGTTATGTATTATTTTATTACAGTTTCGTCAATGGTTCTACGTACCGCAAGTGGAATTTGTCGCTTCCACAGCTGGCAACACTTTACCGTCTTGCCAACCAGCTTCTTACTGACTTGGTGGACAATAATTTCTTCTATCTATTCGATCCGAAGAGTTTCTTCACTGCAAAAGCACTTAACATGGCCATTCCTGGTGGGCCAAAGTTCGAACCTCTTATTAAAGACCACAATGTTGGGTGAGTTCATCAGCAGTTAAAAAAGTGACTATTTATTTATGATTTTTTTCTATCTGCAGTGACGAAGATTGGAACGAATTCAATGACATCAACAAAGTTATCATTAGGCAACCTATCCGTACGGAATATCGCATTGCCTTTCCGTATCTCTACAATAATATGCCACATTTTGTGCATCTAAGCTGGTAATATTTCCTTATATATAATAGTTATTAACACTTTGACATGGCCGTAGAGTTGTCAGTTGTAATCGTGACTGACCACACTTCATGCCCTGTAAGATTAATCAACTGCTCATAGTTTACTACCAATTTAGCGATTGTTTCACTTGGGTCGTGCAACGAGAATGTCCGTTGTGATTTTGAAGATTAAATCGCAGCTGCTGATAATTGCATACAATGATTTAAAACATATAAACACATATAATCTACGTAAAATAAGTTAAAACATATGTACACAGTCATACTAATCTTCTTTCTCTTTTCTTTTAGGTACCACACACCCAACGTAGTCTACATCAAGACCGAAGATCCCGATTTACCAGCCTTCTACTTTGACCCGCTTATCAATCCCATTTCGCATCGTAATGCCAACTCTAAAGTGCAAGAACCTTTGCCTGATGATGATGAGGATTTTACGCTGCCCGATGATGTGCAGCCTTTCCTACAGGATACACCACTGTACACTGACAATACCGCCAATGGCATTGCACTCTTGTGGGCACCACGTCCCTTCAATATGCGCTCGGGTCGTTCTCGTCGTGCTATTGATGTGCCGCTCGTGAAATGCTGGTACAAGGAACACTGTCCGCCTGGTCATCCAGTTAAGGTGCGCGTCAGCTATCAGAAGCTGCTTAAATACTACGTACTCAATGCGCTGAAGCATCGCAAGCCGAAGCCACAAAAGAAAAGGTAAGTCGTGACTGTGCAACTATATAGAAATTTAGAAATAATATTGTATTCTCTTTATAGATACCTCTTCCGTTCGTTCAAGGCCACGAAATTCTTCCAAACAACTACGTTGGATTGGGTTGAGGCTGGTCTACAAGTGTGTCGTCAGGGTTATAATATGCTCAATTTGTTGATTCATCGTAAGAATTTGAACTATTTGCATTTGGATTACAATTTCAACTTGAAGCCTGTGAAAACGCTGACCACCAAGGAGCGTAAAAAGTCTCGTTTCGGAAATGGTAACCAAGAAAGTCATTTGATAATATATTTCCTTTACTTATCTGCCTTACTGTCTTCTATAGCTTTTCATTTGTGTCGTGAAATTCTGCGCTTGACCAAGCTGATTATCGATTCCCATGTGCAGTATCGTCTAAACAATGTGGATGCTTTCCAACTGGCCGATGGGCTTCAGTATATCTTTGCCCACGTTGGTCAGCTGACGGGCATGTACCGTTACAAATACAAGCTGATGAGACAGATTCGCATGTGCAAGGATTTGAAACATTTAATCTACTATCGCTTCAACACGGGTCCCGTCGGAAAAGGTCCTGGCTGTGGCTTCTGGGCCCCGGGCTGGCGTGTTTGGTTGTTCTTCATGCGTGGCATAACACCGCTGCTGGAACGCTGGTTGGGCAATTTGCTGTCACGTCAATTCGAAGGTCGTCAC
Organism: Zaprionus africanus; assembly: GCA_018151435.1. Taxonomy (NCBI): domain Eukaryota; kingdom Metazoa; phylum Arthropoda; class Insecta; order Diptera; family Drosophilidae; genus Zaprionus; species Zaprionus africanus. The sequence goes on from JAECXB010000118.1 coordinate 12,432,645, forward strand.
TCAAAGGGTGTCGCCAAAACGGTGACCAAACAGCGTGTGGAATCCCACTTCGATTTGGAGTTGCGTGCCTCGGTTATGCACGATATTGTGGACATGATGCCTGAGGGCATTAAGCAGAATAAGGCACGTACGATTCTGCAACATCTATCCGAGGCTTGGCGTTGCTGGAAAGCAAACATCCCATGGAAGGTGCCAGGCCTGCCCATTCCCATTGAGAACATGATTCTACGTTATGTGAAAATGAAGGCAGATTGGTGGACAAATACGGCACATTACAATCGAGAGCGTATACGTCGTGGTGCCACTGTGGACAAGACTGTGTGTAAGAAGAATTTGGGTCGCTTGACGCGTCTCTATCTGAAGGCAGAGCAGGAAAGACAGCATAACTACCTCAAGGATGGTCCCTACATATCGCCCGAAGAGGCTGTAGCTATCTACACCACCACAGTGCATTGGCTGGAATCGCGTCGCTTTGCTCCCATTCCCTTCCCTCCACTGTCTTATAAACACGATACCAAGCTGCTGATTCTGGCATTGGAGCGTCTCAAGGAAGCATATAGTGTGAAGTCACGTTTGAATCAGAGCCAGCGCGAGGAACTGGGTCTCATTGAACAGGCCTACGACAATCCTCACGAAGCCCTGTCCCGTATCAAGCGTCATCTGCTGACACAACGTGCATTCAAGGAGGTGAGTTCTTTAAGATAAATCGTATCTTACTTCTGCTTTAACTTCGTTTCTATTTTAATTCAGGTTGGCATTGAGTTCATGGACTTGTATAGTCATCTGATACCCGTTTACGAGGTGGAGCCACTGGAGAAGATCACAGATGCCTATTTAGATCAGTATCTGTGGTATGAGGCAGACAAGAGACGTCTCTTCCCGCCATGGATTAAGCCCAGCGACACGGAACCACCACCATTGCTTGCCTACAAGTGGTGTCAAGGTACCATATCATCCTGTCAAGTTACAGTGAAGCTAAAAATTAAATATGTGCACTTTGGGTGTGTGATTTGTGGCAAAGTGATGAGTTTGGATTGCATCCCCTTGTTGCAAACCTCACGCCGAAGGTGTCACAAGTGAACAACAGCAAGTGAAGATACTTTTGTATTTAAGAATTGCAACTACAATTTGTTTTCCATTTGATTAAAGAATTTGTTTCTTTTTGCAGGCATAAACAATCTGCAGGATGTCTGGGATGTCGGTGAGGGAGAATGTAATGTGCTGCTCGAGTCGCGTTTTGAAAAGCTCTACGAGAAGATTGATTTGACATTGCTCAATCGTCTGCTACGTTTGATTGTGGATCACAACATTGCCGATTACATGACAGCCAAGAATAACGTCGTGATCAACTACAAGGACATGAATCATACCAACAGTTATGGCATTATACGCGGCTTGCAGTTCTCCTCGTTCATAACACAGTACTATGGACTTGTGCTTGATCTATTGGTACTCGGCCTGCATCGTTCCAGTGAAATGGCTGGGCCACCACAAATGCCCAACGATTTCCTAACATTCCAGGACGCAGTGACAGAAACAGCACATCCGATCAGACTCTATTGTCGCTATGTGGATCGTATTCACTTGTTCTTTAGGTTTTCGGCTGAGGAGGCTCGTGATCTAATTCAACGCTATCTAACCGAACATCCTGATCCGAACAATGAGAACATTGTGGGCTACAACAACAAAAAGTGCTGGCCACGCGATGCTCGCATGCGTCTGATGAAGCACGATGTCAATCTGTAAGTTACTTCAGAGGTGGAGATGTTTATAGCATGGTTAATGTGTGAACTTCATTTATTCTAGTGGTCGCGCTGTATTCTGGGATATTAAGAATCGTCTGCCCCGTTCAGTTACCACCATCGGTTGGGAGAGCACCTTCGTGTCGGTTTACTCCAAGGATAATCCCAATTTGTTGTTCAACATGAGTGGCTTCGAGTGCCGCATATTGCCAAAGGTTCCTTTAATTAAATCTCTTTCATTAAGTTCAGTTAATAATTTGAATATTTTATTCTTTCATTTAGTGCCGCACACAAAATGAGGAATTCACGCATCGTGATGGCGTTTGGAATTTGCAAAACGAAATTACCAAGGAGCGCACAGCACAGTGTTTCCTGCGTGTGGATGATGAGTCACTGGGACGTTTCCACAATCGTGTTCGTCAAATTCTAATGGCCTCCGGTTCTACTACTTTCACTAAGGTGCGTTCAGTTGTCTGAAATCAAAAGAGATATCAACAATAACTTCTCTTAATCCCCCACAGATTGTCAACAAATGGAACACAGCACTCATTGGGCTGATGACCTATTTCCGTGAGGCTGTGGTCAATACCCAAGAATTGCTTGATCTGCTCGTGAAGTGCGAAAACAAAATACAGACACGTATCAAGATTGGTCTGAACTCTAAAATGCCTTCGCGTTTCCCGCCCGTTGTGTTCTACACACCCAAAGAGCTGGGCGGCTTGGGCATGTTGAGTATGGGCCATGTGCTTATACCACAATCTGATCTGCGTTGGTCCAAGCAGACCGATGTGGGCATCACACATTTCCGCTCCGGTAAGTGGACGATGATCTCAATGATTATACTGAATTTTATGACGTATTTCTCCTTGATGCAGGCATGTCGCATGACGAGGATCAGCTTATACCAAATCTGTATCGTTACATACAACCGTGGGAGAGTGAGTTCATTGATTCGCAGCGTGTGTGGGCAGAGTATGCGCTGAAGCGACAAGAGGCAAATGCGCAGAATCGTCGTCTCACACTGGAAGATTTGGAGGACAGCTGGGATCGTGGTATACCGCGTATCAATACACTCTTCCAGAAGGATCGTCACACACTGGCCTATGACAAGGGCTGGCGTATACGAACCGAGTTCAAGCAGTATCAGGTGCTCAAACAGAATCCCTTCTGGTGGACACATCAGCGTCACGATGGCAAGCTATGGAATTTGAATAACTATCGTACGGATATGATACAAGCGCTTGGTGGCGTCGAGGGTATACTGGAACACACGCTCTTCAAGGGCACATACTTCCCCACGTGGGAGGGTCTGTTCTGGGAGAAGGCATCCGGTTTTGAGGAGTCTATGAAGTACAAGAAACTGACTAATGCTCAGCGTTCCGGTCTCAATCAGATTCCCAATCGTCGTTTCACACTCTGGTGGTCACCGACCATCAATCGTGCCAATGTGTACGTTGGTTTCCAGGTGCAGTTGGATCTGACGGGTATTTTCATGCACGGCAAAATTCCAACGCTGAAAATCTCGTTGATTCAAATCTTCCGTGCTCACTTGTGGCAAAAGATACACGAGTCCATTGTGATGGATTTGTGTCAGGTGTTCGATCAGGAACTGGATGCCCTAGAGATTGAGACAGTACAAAAGGAGACAATCCATCCGCGTAAATCATATAAGATGAACTCTTCGTGTGCGGATATATTGCTCTTCCCCGCCTACAAGTGGAATGTGTCGCGTCCTTCGCTGTTGGCCGACACCAAGGATACCATGGATAATACAACAACACAAAAGTATTGGCTGGATATACAGTTGCGTTGGGGCGATTACGATTCGCACGATGTGGAACGTTATGCTAGGGCCAAGTTCTTGGACTACACCACAGATAACATGTCCATTTATCCATCGCCAACGGGTGTGCTCATTGCCATCGACTTGGCCTACAATCTGCATTCGGCATATGGCAATTGGTTCCCTGGCTGCAAGACGCTCATCCAACAGGCAATGGCCAAGATCATGAAAGCCAATCCGGCGTTGTATGTGCTACGTGAGCGTATACGCAAGGCGCTGCAGCTGTACTCTTCGGAGCCAACGGAACCGTACCTCAGCTCCCAGAACTATGGTGAACTCTTCTCGAATCAGATTATTTGGTTTGTGGATGATACGAATGTGTATCGTGTCACCATCCACAAGACCTTCGAGGGTAACTTGACAACAAAGCCAATCAACGGAGCCATCTTTATCTTCAATCCACGCACTGGACAATTGTTCCTCAAGATTATTCACACTTCGGTGTGGGCAGGCCAGAAGCGTCTGGGTCAGTTGGCCAAGTGGAAGACTGCTGAAGAAGTTGCTGCGCTCATTCGTTCGCTGCCCGTTGAAGAGCAGCCCAAGCAGATCATTGTCACCCGCAAGGGCATGTTGGATCCCCTCGAGGTGCATTTGCTCGACTTCCCCAATATTGTCATCAAGGGATCCGAGTTGCAGTTACCCTTCCAGGCTTGTCTGAAGGTGGAGAAGTTTGGTGATCTTATTCTAAAGGCCACTGAGCCACAGATGGTGCTATTCAATCTGTATGACGATTGGCTCAAGACCATATCCTCCTACACGGCATTCAGTCGTCTCATTCTGATTCTGCGTGCTCTTCACGTCAACACGGAGCGTACAAAGATCATCCTCAAGCCCGATAAGACAACCATAACGGAGGCACATCACATCTGGCCCACGTTGACAGACGAGGAATGGATCAAGGTTGAGGTGCAGTTGAAGGATCTTATTCTAGCCGATTATGGCAAGAAGAACAATGTTAACGTTGCTTCGCTGACACAGTCTGAGATTCGTGACATCATTCTTGGTATGGAAATCAGTGCACCGTCGGCACAGCGTCAACAGATTGCCGAAATTGAGAAACAGACCAAGGAACAGAATCAACTGACTGCGACCACAACACGCACGACAAACAAGCACGGTGATGAGATTATCACCTCGACGACTTCGAACTATGAGACGCAAACGTTCAGCTCCAAGACTGAGTGGCGTGTGCGTGCCATCTCGGCAACGAACTTGCATCTGCGCACAAACCACATCTACGTGAGCTCGGATGACATCAAGGAGACTGGATACACGTACATTCTGCCCAAGAACATATTGAAGAAGTTTGTTACCATCTCCGATCTGCGTGCACAAATCGCAGGCTATCTATATGGTGTTAGTCCTCCGGATAATCCACAGGTGAAGGAGATTCGTTGCATTGTGATGCCACCACAATGGGGCACGCATCAGACAATCAATTTACCCAATACTCTGCCGACGCATCAGTATCTCAAGGATATGGAACCGCTGGGCTGGATACATACGCAGCCAAATGAATTGCCGCAATTGTCGCCGCAGGATATAACAACGCATGCCAAGATCATGCAGGAGAATTCCAATTGGGATGGTGAGAAGACAATTGTGATCACATGTTCCTTCACACCCGGCTCCTGTTCGCTGACGGCATACAAGTTGACGCCCTCCGGCTTCGAATGGGGCTCCAAGAACACCGACAAGGGTAACAATCCGAAGGGTTATCTGCCCTCGCATTATGAACGTGTTCAAATGTTGTTATCCAACAAATTCCTCGGCTTCTTCATGGTGCCGGCGCAAAGTAGTTGGAATTACAACTTTATGGGCGTACGTCACGATCCGAATATGAAATACGAACTGCAATTGGCCAATCCGAAGGAATTCTATCACGAACTGCATCGTACATCGCATTTCCTGCTCTTCTCCAACCTCGAGGATGGCGGCGATGGTGCTGGCGCGGATCGTGAGGATGTTTATGCGTAAACTTTTTTGTACAATTTTGAGAAACTTAAGGAACTTTTTGTAAGAATAAGAACGTGTGTGTGGAACAATATCTAAACAACAACAACAATAAATTGAAACCTTCAATTAACTATCGTTTTTCCTGTTAACGGTTTTGGGTGGCAATGTTGCCATGGCAAAGGACAAACACGTGCAGCAAGTTGTGGCACAGCAATTTACTTCTATTTTCCTCTCTCCCCTCTGTCGCACGCAACTTATACATAACATTAACAATATGTTAAATGCTGTTTAAGTAATACAAAAATTTCATTTCTTCTTTCGTGTTTTCGCTTTTGGTTTCTAGGTACGTCTGTTTGTTTATTGAGTTGGTTGGTTGGTTGGTTAGTTCGTAGCCTCTTAGGAGCACTTCCAGAGTACGATGGCCATGTTGCCGCCAAAGAATAAATAGAGTATGTTTTCGGTTTCGTAGGAGACCTCAAAGCCAAAGCCCTCGCCGACCACAACATGCCAATAGATGCCAAACTTCTTGTCCATATTGTCCTTGATAACACGAGCAGCTGTCTGCAAGGATTAGAAAAATATGATGTGAGCTCTCAAGATCTCTCTCTCTTTCTCTCCCTCTCTCTCTCGGGGACTACCTCGTAATTTGAAGAGAATTTCTCACAGGCAGAGACGGTCAGCTCGACGACCTCGTTACGCATCTCCTCGCGCATGTCCGTGTGCTGTGTGATAAAGGAAACGGATCACATTGTGTTCGGCAAGAGAATCCGAGTTGTTTCGACTACAAACCCTGATAAGCGGATAAATGTGCACCACTTTCTTGTCTCCCTTCTTAGCGTCCTCCTCATCGGCCATGGCGAGTAAGGTAAATCAAGCGCGCAACTAAAGTAAAGGCAACACGCGACTAAAGATACAAACAGACACACACAACGAACACAAACTCACACACACACACACACGGTGAGGCGAAAGTAATGTAATAAAAATCGAGTTAAATTCCGATTTACATGTGACATACAATTCGAGGTTGTATGCACATCGGGTAACTGAATATACGCCGTATATAGTATACAATATATAGGATTTCTATACGGAGACTTTGACAGAGAATGTGAATATGAATATGATGAGAACTGTTATGAATATGAGAACTGTTTGAGTTTGTTGTCACGCCAGGCACCGTCTAAGGGGCACAGAGCAGCTATGGCAATTTGTCTGCCTGTCAAGGAGCACGATTCACTGGCAACTGACGCCGACTCCATTAACTTGGCTTAGCCAGGCAACCGCAAAAGCAGAGCGCACACACACACACACACACACACACACCGACAGGGGGTATTAATGGACAGCGACTTTGTTGTGCTGCGTTTGCGCCAAGCTACCCCCTTTGGCATGCAGCAAACAATTGCAATTTCCGGACGAGGATTGAGGGCGCGGGTGGCGTGTCTAGCTGGATGCCGGCGTCTCGTCATCTTGGCGTCCACCCCAATAATATTTTTCGCAAAAATCATTCAACACAACATTAAGCACACACACACACACAGAGATTCGGGATGCGGGATGTTTTCGCTTGGCTAAATTGAATAGTTTTGGAGGGGAAAACCCATGAAACCCATAAACTCCCCCGTTACTCATTTTCACAAGGCACACACTGGTTGATTTATTGTAAAACTGTCGCAAGGCACAATTAGGTACAGATGTGTGAATTAGTTTTATGTATCCCAGCACTCTTGCTCGGACTGTGGCACACTGCAACTCAGTGCCTCTTCGTCGTAAGGATCATTGTTGTTGCTACCACCGGAATCATCCGTCTCTTCGATCAGAATGAAATCGTTTTTCACTTCCTTGTTATGTTTGCGAAGCAGTTCAGCCAGAATTTCCCTATTAGCCCCACAATGCTCCAATCGACGAAGTAGCTCAGCAATTGATATTTTGTACATGTAACTATCAGGATCATAGTAATCATCGTCCCTTGTACAACGGTTTAGTTCGTATTGGACTTCACTCCAAATTTTCTCCTCCTTCGTGCGAGTGTCCACATAGTAGGGAAAGTCCACAGTATGCAGCGTCTTGTAGGTCTCTGCAGATTCCGGAATAGACTCGGCGGTCAGCGGTTCCACCAGCGGCATTCCCAGCATATCCTTTCGCACAAATATCGCTATTTGAGATACATAACCAACGGATTCGTACCCCGCGGGAGGTTCTCCCACACCCAACAACGAGAACATATAATTCGGATACTTTTCAACAATACTAAGGCACCAGGATTTGAATTCTTGGCGTGACCATTCAAACTTATGATCAAGGTGACGAAAACCATTGGGCAACAGGGGGTTAAAGCGTGTGAAGATGGTGTTGTAGTCCGAGTTTGGCGTGCTGAAGACAACAAGTTTAGGTTGCATGAAGCCAAACACGTTTGAAGGGATTTTCGCCAGCACATCGTCGTAGACATGCTCGATTCTGTAAGAGATATTTGTATGATATATGTATGTATGTTATTAAATTTCATTCATTCAACTCACAGTTCTATTGCTATGACCGCGTCTGTATTCCTTAATACTTCGGCCGGATCTGCAACGCTGCCATGTATCACATCAACGTGTAACGGACGAAGCCTCTGTCTCATAAAGTCGGAGACTAAAGGATTTGTGCGAGTTAAATTCGCTTTTAAGGTTACTTCGTCAATGTCAACCTGCCAAATAAATTAAAGAACATAAATAATTGAAATTCGATTATAACGGAATGTTTTTTGCCAACTCGTTTCACAGCACACAAGTGCAATTGCAACTATCTGGCAACGCTTGAAACAATAAGAATGAAACGATACAAAATGGCGAAACGATACGGTAACGAAACATTGGCTTGTCACTTTGCGTGCGTGTGTGTGTGAGTGTTCCGAGGCACGGGTAGCAGTGCACGAAGAATATGTAATTTGTTGTGAAAAACAATTGAAAGTCTAAATAAATACAATTTAATTGCAAAATATAGTGAAAATGTGTATTTAAACATCCACAATCAAACAAGTGTAAGCAATGAAGTTAATTACCTATGCGGGGCATCGTGAAAAATTTTCCTGTATTGCATGGGGAAAGACAACGTGAAAACAAGAAGAAGAAAACTTGTAATACGTGAAAGAAATACATACTGAAAAGTGGCAATCAAATTTTAATTACCGAATAAATGAATGCAATGAGAGCGTAATGTGAAATACATTAACACTGTGCGTTGTTCGTAATTATTTAAATATATTGTGTAAAGCAAGTGTATGACTAGTGTCGCCGGCGGTGCAAGTAAATCAATATTCTTCTACACAACGAGCCATGGCTGCCTCAGCCTCTGCCCTCACGTCCGTTTGTCTGTGCAGACAGACATGGCGCTTTGCTTAGTGTAGCGCCTTTGTGTTCCGTCTCGATGCAAAACTAAACTTGTATATTATATATTTTTGCTAAAGATAATGTAGTGATTAATTGCGGGGAATTTCGGAGAATCTGTAAAATATTTGTTTTGTTGTGTGTGCATAACTTCCACCCATACTGAAGCATATGTGCGCTGTGTGCGTGCGTGCCCATGTGAATGCATGTTCGTGTATGTGTGTATGTTTGTGTGCCCGTGCCCATAACGTTGCCATTCCGCTTTAGCCGACAGCAGTGTCCCATTCCATATTGTTCCGGGGCAACGAAACAAAACTCAAAACAATAGAGCGTGAAACTTGTATTAGTGGTGGCAAAATAATAATAATAAAAGAACAAAAACAAAACACATGCCATATTAATCAGTGACAACAGCAGCAGATACAAATGGCCACATGTGTGCGTGTGTGTGTGTGAATGTTGAATTATAGTAATCATAACTTAAAATAAACTGAGTAACTCTTCTTCTTGACACAGCAAGCAGCAGCACGAATGTCAACAAAAAGCAAAGCGCCGTAAACATACAAAAGAGAATCAATAAAAAACAAATCAATTCAAACTCCAACGTTCCTTAAAACGCCTGGCGTTAACTTGAGACTGAATAAATCGGAGAATCAACTTGAAATTTGATATATCGGGAGGAGGGGACTAAAGGAATTGACAAGGCGATTCCAACCGACGATTGCAGTCGCCTACTAAACATGGGCAAACGCATCGCATCGGAACGCCATCATGTGACGCAACCACAACAAACGGATTCCAGCGAATTAGCGCCTCCGTCGTCGGATCGCAGTGCACGGAAACGCAAGCGTGCAGCAGCAAAATCCTCCCCCAAGGGGGAGAAATGTCAGCGCCTGGATAACGGCGACGGCACCGCTGCCTCTACCCACGATTATGATTGGCATGAAAATGATGATGAGGATTCATCCTCATCCGGTTCAGCCCATGAAGCCTTGTTGCAAACACCACAGGCACAACATCAACGTGGTCAATATCCGGTCAATTCTCGGGCCTCCCTTTTGTCCTTGGCCACATTTGCCAGTGGCGGACACAGCGATTACAATAATTCCAATGCAACAGAGTCACCACGCCCAGTCTACACACTACGCCCCTCGGTAGTCAACGGAACCATACTACGAGATGTGCTTTCAAAAGCCTGGCGACTGGGACGACCCATTGGTGAGTATTAAATGTAGTTTCAATTGTTTATAAATTAATTATAATAATCATGCTGTATTCTAGGCAAGGGCAACTTTGGTGAGATATTTCTCGCCTCGGATGACACTGTTTGCCCCGTTTCCTCAGAGAGTGCTAAGTATGTGGTTAAAATAGAACCACACTCCAATGGGCCTCTCTTCGTGGAGATACACTGTCTCATCAACACGAATCAGACACAGGGTATGTTGTGTTTCTCACAGAATCTTCAATATATCACGATTTACTGAGTCACTTTCTTTCCTGCAGAAATCTCAAACGAAAGCGATGAAAACAGAAACGTTGAGCCGGCACTGCCATCGAGATTAAGCAATGGTCCGCCATCGGGTATACCCAGCTATATAGCCTCGGGCACACACTTCTTTGGCGATGCACGTTATAGGTTTCTGGTGCTGCCACGATATGATCGTGATCTTCACTCGCTGATAAAAAATGCACGAGTGGCGCAAAAATGTCTGTTGGTGCTGGCCATACATGTGCTCAATGTGCTGGAGCATCTGCACGATAAGGGCTATTGCCACAATGATATTAAGGCGCAGAATCTGATGATATCCAAGTGCAAGTACCTTAAGCGGCAGGCCAAGAACTATGATATGGATCACTACGAGGAGAAGCAGCAGACCACGGACAGTGGCAACAGTTCCGAACAGGAGACAAATGACGATGACTATTTCATCAAGAACGAGAACAAGTATGCGGTTAAGCGGATTCCGATGATAAAAGACGATAATTATGCAGAGGATGAGGACGAGGACTTCGATGATGGTGCCACCACGAACAGCAACAATAGCAACAGTCTGGATATATACCAGACGCCAGTGAACAAAAAACACCCGCAACGACCACGCTCAAATGCAGTGGAATTCAGCGGCTCAAATCCAATGAGATCATGTCGACGCAACGATAGTCGCAACTCGAGCTCCATGTACGAGGAGATGGTGAAGTCACATTATTTGCGCCCCTCCAAGCGGGTTAGCTACTCGGAGTTCTTTAACGAAGACGATCAGCCGATCAAACAAGAAACAAACAGGGAGAAATCACCAGGTAGCTCGGACAATGACTGGGAGGCGCATCCTTCACGACGCTCTGGCACGGCTAACAAGCGTATGACCCGAAGCAAGGCAGCATGTTCCACACGTTCCACTCGCCTTCACCATAGACAAAAGCAGCAACAAGAACAGCTCCAGCAGCGACAGATGAAATGTGAAAGCAATGGAAGCGTGCGAAGTAAGCGATCATCGTATCAGATGATGCCGGTTGTAGAGGAACACATATTCCTTATCGATTTCGGTTTGGCCTCCAAATACCAGGATCGTGGAGTGCATCGTCCATTCATAATGGATCAAAGACGCGCTCACGACGGTACGCTGGAGTTTACTTCGCGTGATGCTCATTTGGGTGCACATTCACGTCGCAGTGATTTGGAATGCTTGGGCTATAATCTACTTTACTGGTCAGAGGGTTATTTGCCGTGGAAGGAAGTGGCCCAGCAGCAGCAGCCGGAAAAGGTGCATCGCGCCAAAGAGTTGTTCATGACAGATGTGTGTGAAATGCTGCGACAGTTCTATGGCAAACTGGTTCCTAAATATTTGGGTGAATTCCTGCAACAGATTGGCCAACTCGCATACCAGGAGAGACCGAATTATGAGCGCTATCGCAACATATTTAAGCGAGAATATCGTCGTCTGGGTTACGATTGTAGCCAGATAACCTTGAGCAGTGAGGAAATTGTGCGCACACGTATTCCCATCAGCAAAGATGAGATCGATGGCGGTGCCAAGTACGACATATTCGAGCTAAACAACAAAATTGCATGCAATATCATGCGCTCGACGTTCAGCACACCATTCCAGGAACACTCACTAACGAATCGTGTATCACCCAAAAATCTGCGTTCCAAGTCCGACAAGAAGAGTATAAAGAAAAAGAAATTCTCTTGGGCGGAGGTGCTGTCCCAGGATCCCGATCAAATTGCGCGCGAGCGTGCTGTCAAGGAGTTCGAGCGTGAGGAAGCCATATGCCCGCTGCAATCGCGCTTGCCAAGACGATATGAGGGTAAACCTACGTATGCGATATTGGCTGTGGAGCAAAGCAGAAGGGACAAGGGATTAACAGTGCAGGAACACAACAATACTGAAGAGGCTGCGGTAGAACAGGTCAAAGGACTAATCAATAGAACAGAAGTGAAGAAGGAAGTGGAGGACGACGACGATGATGAGGAGGAGGACGAAGAGGAGGATGCCGAAGAAGAGGAGAATGAAAACGAGGAAACAGATGATAATGATAATAGCAATAATATTATTACACAAAGCGATGCAGTAGACAGTGAGGTGAGTATGATTGCTTCCCCTTCAATGTTTTAGTATTAATTTTATCATTGACTTGCTACAGGTGGTTGAGGAACAATGCAATGGCACCGAAATTTTGGAGGCTGTGCCCAGGAATCGTGGACGACCACGTGGCTCAACAAATAAAAAACCACAGCTGACCAAGACAAAGAGTTCACGTACAAGAAGTGTGAAGCAGCAAACGTCAAAGTATGCCCAGCAACAGCATAGCAGCCAACACGGTCAGAATCAAAGTCAAAGGTTAACCGCTATACCATTAACAACGGTGGGGAGCAACAAACGTGGCTGCGCCACTCGCAAGGATAACACTCACACACTGGCATCGGCTACAGGAGAAGTTGAGCACAACAAACTGAAAGCAGGACGTGTCGCTGATGTTGTCGATATGGATAAACCGATACAGCGGCGGCCGCGTCGTTGTCTATATAAGACTGAACACCAGATGCGAGGCGAGCCCCATGTGGATGTGGAGAACAATTCAAACTATGCCGCGAGCATGCAACAAACTGTGTACCGCGCGTGGCACTATGATGATGAAAACAGCTACGGCAAGGGGCGAAGTGTCAACACGTCCAGACATTGTCGCAAGTGATACAATAGTTAGATACACCCTATATATGCCCAATCCACACCTACTACTATATACCCCCAACAACAACTACTACAAAAAAAAAACAAACAGAACAAGTGGCAGACGCAGACCACATATACTTATTCGATTTGATGAGTTTTGTGCTGCCTTTTTCAAGTAAAATAAAAAGTATTTTTTAGAAATTAAATAACTCTATAAGTGAGGATCAAAAACAATTGGTTCAGAACAATATGTGTATACACATTGGTAGAGAAAGCCACGCATGATGTTTTGTAAGTTCTGTTTTATTTTAATAAGCTCTATTAGTTAACGTTTTTAAGCAATCTTATTATTTTTTATATACATATATACTCTCAAATCGAGTTTGAAGCTACAGTAGAAATTGTTACGGTTAAGGATAAGAGAACTACTATCAGATGGGAGATGTTCAGAGATGAGATATGATTAAGAAGTTGTGTGTAGGCATCCCAAGTGATGCAGAGTGTTAGGTTACACACATTGGCCTTGATAGCAAATGATTGTTTACTTCTGATTTTATATTTTGGTTCACGTTTTTTTAGGTTACTCGTTTTAGGTTACACCCATTCGATTACAAATTACATCTCTATATATACATACATAAAGGAAATCCCCTCAACAAAAAAAAGTATTTAATATAACTAGATGAAGGTTATTATTGCATAAAACATAATGATAAAATCTAAGCTAGGATATAACTGCGGATACATAAATAAAATACATAGAAACTGTCTTTAACAACTATTCAAAAATCAACATGTTTTTTCTTATCAGCGATGGATGGTGTTATATGGAAAAAAAGCACTTGAAAGAAATTTCTTATACGAACCTGTATAATATGCTCAATTGTCTCGATTCGTCGTATTAATTGGAACAGTCGCATATCGTTACAACTATCGATGGGAAATACTTCATTATAGGTAATTGCACTAGCATAACGGTAATACGCACCCAAATTCCGTGACCTTTTTTATTTCATGTAACCAGCGTTGATCCTCCAGTATTTGAATGATAGCACAATACCTCTGCTCGTAAACAGGTGGATCGAAAAAAATTCCTGTTTCATTCATTTTCGTATGGGTCCGAAAGCCGCCACAAGGAAATGTATATTGAAACATATTTTTAAAATTTTGGGAAATTACACCAATTGTTGTTTACGCCGAATTTAATTTTAGTGAGACCGCGAGCTGAAACGGGAAAAATTCCAACTACAAGGAACGGCCGCAGCCAACTTAACGGGAGCGCAAAACTGCGTGCGGCCAACTTCAAGTCTCACTTTGCGCATTTTGCGTTAGAGTTACTCATTTTGCGTGCACATATCGAACATATCGACACTGAGCACTGAACACATAGAAACCTCAAACAGGGGGTAAATCAGTTATCGCTAGTTTTTTGAACCAAGTACCCCAGAGCCCGAAGTATTGAGAGAGAAAAATATCTGAATACATGTTCTTTTATTTATTTATTACGTAGATAGATGAGGTCTCGGTCCTAAAAGAGAATATTGATTTCGGACACTGCTGCAGTGAAACAGAAAGCTCAACTTGTGCCGATTAATTGGTTGTTTATGCTCTCTATATGAATAGTTTTAGCGCGCAATTATTAAAATTGTTTCATTAGCTGAATGTGCCAATGCTTGATAGGTTATATCATATTGTAAAAAGAATATAAATATGTTCGTTGTGGCCATCATTAGCTGAAAATAAGATTAAATTTAAATTTATATTTTTTGAAGGTATATCAAAGCAGTTTACCGCAGTTAGATACTTATATTCCAACACAATAAGGCCGCAAGCAACATAAGCTCGTACATTGATTTGGAGCTGCATGATAAAATGATTAACCGTTTCCATGACATCCTCCGAAGTTTTCCGCACCATACTCAATAAGCAGAGGCAATTTGTTTGCTAAATTACAGAGTAATTAATAACTTACATAGAATTCAATTCTATTTAAATGTTTACCTCTTGCTGCACGGCGTTATTGAAGTAAAGTATGATGAACATCTTGCCAAAGTGCATGCTAATCCATAGTATGATATATGACCACCATGCCCATTGCTCCACATTCGGATCTTCGACATTTTTGTAGGCCAAAAACAGATTCGTATTGAAATTAATGAAAGAACTCACATAGACACAGAGTATGGAGACGCCAAAGGTTTGATTTATGACTTTGGTGAAGTGCAGCAACTGCGCGTGCTGCCAACGCAGTTGCTGTAGTCCTACACGATGTGTCAAGAGTCCAGAGTGAAGTTCCCCATTCAGCGCCTGCCTAAGGCTGTGCAGACGCTGGGCAATACCTCGTAGGAGCGTATAGTACGGGATAAGCGAGATGCCACTCAGTATGTTGGGTAGCACATACGTGCTCTGATTGATCAGAGTCTTCCATATTTCAAAGTTGCAAAAGCAGAGGCCAATGGGAATGCAGCAGACAGTGAAGAACAACACGATCAGCAAGTGGTAGTAAAGAAAGCGCCTAATTCCAAGACGTTTCTCAACGTATCCACTGGCCAAATCGTAGCGAGCAATCCTATGGAATACTCCTCCAATCTTTTGCCTCCAGCGCAAACTAAGTAACATAATGCAGGGCACATGTATCAAGTAAGTCAAGGACTCAAAGCAATAGAACTTATGCTCGAGCTCGCTGATCCTTAGGGAACTCTGCACCAACTCCATGTAGGCTGCATAGCAGAGCCAAGCGTAGAGAAGAATCAACCAGCACTGCTGCAAGACATCAAAGCATCTGCCATGGAGGCGTGGAAACACTGCAATCGGAGCGCCGCCCGTGATGACACAACACAAAAGGAGCAGCTGAAGTTCATCGCGTAGCTGCTCCGAGTTGCAGACATGAAGTTGCTGAGTGAGGTTCCAGTTTCTAGAGAATGTGGAGTCTTGATAAGCTTGGAAAGTTGGATATTTACATGTGGAAATTGTCACCTCTTTTCTGGCATTGCTAGCCAGGCATCCTTGGTCGTCCGACGCTGTTTCAACTTGTGCGTCCACATGGCGTATGCGTGATGATGCCACTTCTTGCAGTCAATTCACAATCAATTAAATTTTACTGTGCTTCATTAATCATAGCAGTAAATGCTTGCCCATTAACCCCTTTCTGATTAGTCGTTTATCATGTCTAGTTGGAGCAGCAATCGTTGTCTGCACCTTCTGCTGACCATAAGCCGCTGGCTAGGCGTATCACCTGCCGTCCAGCGGAGGCAACGACATCTGCACCTTCTGTGGTCTCTGTTCCTCTTGTGCTGCATTTGGACTGTTTGCATCAGGCTTGTCATCATCAAACTGGACATGCCTGTGCTGGCTATAGAGAAGATGCTCTACCTAACGGAATATCCGTCGAATATGCTGTTGACAGCTATATTTTCGCTCAGTGTATATAGAAATGGAGACTTCTATAGGCGCCTGCTGCTGCAACAGCTCAGACTGGAGGCGCTGCTCTTCGATAAACCCAGATACCTGGAATCCCAATTGGAACGTTATCTATTTTGGCTTCTCCCTCTTATATTCTCCTTTCACGGCATTTGCATCATCATCGATGTGCTCTGGGTGATTCATTCTCACAGCCACTGGACTTACTCGCTGCACAGCAATGTAGCGCACAATCTGGTGGGGCTTATGATCAGTCTGAGCTTGTTGCAATATGTGCTGGCAGTGCATCTTATCAGCCTGATGTATGCACAACTCAATAAGCGACTACGACAGCCAATGCCAACGAGCATTTCCATCATTGGTGACGTGGAAGACAACGTCGAGCAATTGCGTCTAGTCTGGGTCTCATTAAATCAACTTCACACAAAGTTCTCCAACAAATTCGGGCCTGTGCTCATGCTGAATTTCCTGAATTCCCTGCTAAGCTTCAGTTACGAACTGTTCAATGTATTCCGCATACTGGAACAGCCAGATTGGACCTCGGAGTGGGTGTTGTTTCTCTATCGTCTACTTTGGCTGCTCATGCATGGCATGCGCATCTGGTCGGTGCTCAGTGCCAATGAGCGCGTGCTGGAACAGGTAAGTGTGAGAAGGAGTAGATGAACTAACCGAGTTAATCCGGCTTGGCTTTGTAGAAAAGTCAACTGTGCCTGTTGCTCAATCAGCTGGAGGTGAATGACTCTCGCTTGGAACGCGCTGTCAATCGTTTCCTGCTGCAGCTACAGGCCAACGAGGGATGCCCGTCAACGGTGCTTGGGGTAGTCGATTTGGACACCCTTTCGCTGGGCGGGGTAAGCAGGGAGGAACGTTCATTGACAAACATACAATAATCTAGCTTTCCTTTGTTCTCTCTGATAGTTTGTTAGCGCGTTGATGGCCATTGTTATATTTCTGATACAAATCGATCTGGGCAATAAGTCCCTAATGGGTTATTCCTTTTGAAAACGATACGAATAAAAGGCTTCAGTTTACGGCTTTTGACTTTAGTTTACATTATGGCACGGATACGTTTGGATCTAAAGAGTTGGCTGAAGCGCGGCTTAGGCTGGATACAGCACAAGATGTGGGTTCTGGCAGCAGTTAGCTATCATATAGTGAAAGCTCTAAGATCTAGGATAAGGGAGATTACAGCACAGGCTGGAGAAGAGACCAGTATACTAGTTCTTCGCCTCATAGTTAGTAGGCGGCTGCACATATCCGAACGGTAAGCAGAGAAGGAGAGTCCTTTTTCTGTCACATTTCTTAAGCTTAAGCTCTTTGAAGGCTCCTATGGTTGGCCGTGCTCTTGTCCAGCATTTTCGCTGTCTATATGCTCAGCGAGGTACAGATTGCCAGATACTTCAGCTCACCCACAGTCATCTCTGTGGATCGCGATTATCGCGGCTGGAATGGATCTTTGCCGGCAGTTACCCTATGCTATTACGATCACATCGATTCGTTCAAGGCCAATGAGCTCATACAGGACATGTGGAACGTTTCCATAATTGATGAGGACTACTTCTACATCATGGACTTTCTCTATGCCGTCGTTAATGCCACTGCTAGTAACTATGGCGAGCTGACCAAGTTTGCCAGCGATGAACGCTTTGAAACCATCGATCTTTACGAGATTATACAAAGTATCAATAGGCCCTTTGAACAGGTTATCAGCACCTTTGATCCCAACTTTAAGGTTCATGTGCAGATGGTCATGACGGAGCGTGGTGCCTGCTATGCTATCAATTCTCCCATGTCGGCAGTGTTGGGCAAAGAGTAAGTCAATCTTGAAGAGATCATGAGTTGTATGCTCTTTATGCGTATTTTCTCATTCAGACCCGTTAAATATGAGGAATTGGAGGAGCCTCTGACCTGTCAATATGGCAAACAGCAGTGTTATATTAGGATGGATCTCTATGAGAGCACGGGCGTGGTAAGACAGCAACGAAAGTTACTTACGGCTTAAATATAACTTGTCTCCACATATTTCTTTTTCTACTCCTTCTCCAACTCCAGCTAGACGTGCACTCCCCCTACGAGGTGTCCGCCACGGAAGCCAACATGGTCGCCCTACACAAATCAGATGAAATTACTGCCTCTTTCAAGGTTCTTGAAACCGTGTAAGTGGAGGACTTAAGTAATAACAAAGTATTTCTACTCTTTAAAGAGTTCGATTCCCTATTTTTGTAGAGCCTCCAAAAACCTACGTGAACTGAGCGTGGAGCAGCGCAAGTGCGTCTTTAATGATGAAGAAACCTCCAATTTAAAGGTAGACATATAGTACAAACTATATACATATTAAGGTTGACTACATCCCATGTCTACACAGATATATAGTAAATCCCTGTGCCTGGCGCGCTGTCGTGCCATAATGGCGCTGGAGATGTGCAACTGCGTGCCGTTCTTTTATCCATTTGTGGACGGCCCAAGTTGCAACCCGGCTGGGTTTGAGTGTCTGTTGGATTTCAAGTGGCCCATTTGGGCATTGCATATCTGCAAATGTCCCTCGACCTGCACTGAAATCGAGTATACCATGCAAACGGTCAAGAAGAGCTCGTGGGGCATGAAGAATGTGGAGGAATCGGCTAGTGTGGAGACGGCCACTTCCAGTTTTCGCTGGGATTTAATACCCCCTAAGGTGCGATTTCGACGCGACGTGGTTTTCAGCTTTGAGGATCTCATAGGTGAGTGTTCATCATATCATAATCATGGCCGTCTTTAGACTTCTTATACCGCAGTTTCGTTTGGTGGCACATTGGCTTTGTTTGTGGGCGTCAGTGTCATGGGTCTAGTGCAAATTGCCTATGTCATCATTTATAATGTCTTATCAGATGTCTTTAAATTCCTCCGCTTTGTACATATTTCCTTGCGCGAAAAATTTCAACGGTTGCCGCCCACGAGTCCAACTGTCAGTCCAAGTCATGCTTCGAGGGCTGAAACAGCAGAGTTGCCTGTGTTCGAATATGTCAACTAATAATCGAATATATTAATTAACATGTAAAATTAAAAACGCTTTATTTGAAAAATATCAACTGTTTTTTTTTAATGCATTCAAAAGAAATAGATAAATTTACAATTCGTAATTATCGAGTTTCGATAAATTTACGATGTTTTAGAAATTATATCGATGTTTCGATTTTCCTCAAGACATTATTTTGCAGCCCTAGTTCGTTATACACGTGCGGTGCAGTTTCTGTAAGCATTTATAATATATAATTTTGTTTCTACGTCGCATATAAACGATTATTAATAAATTTATAGATCAGCAAAATGAGTGACGATGAATCAAGCGATGGGATGGAGGAGCTGAGGGAGCTAATGGCTGAGTACGGCGCACAAGCAGACAGTGTACAAACCCCAGAACAGAAGTCGGAGACTATCAAGAAGGAGAAACCAGTATATGTGGAGGTGCCTATGGAAAAGGTGTTGTTCGGTGACAAGGCAACATTTCTATCAAACCTGTCTAAATCAGTTGGACACAAAAGAACGAAAAAAGTTACAGAAAGTGACGATGAAAAGGATCAAGAAGAAGATCAGGAGGGGTCTACGAAGAGACCCAAGGCAGCCTGGTCAGATTCCGATGATGAGGATATTCAAGTGGGTGATGTGAGGAAGGAGACACGACACACAGGATCGTTGAAACATTTACGCAAGGATAAATCATATAAGGAACATTTAGAAGCACGTTTCCAACGCACCATCGCACAGCCAAAATGGGCATCTCTAGAAGATCGGAAGTCTAAGCAAAATGGTTCTGATGATTCCGATGAGGAGGAACCTCTTCTAAAAACAGTGGGCTTCATTGATCACAAGGCCAAGTTACGCGGCCTGATACCAAAATCGCTGCATTATAAGAAACTTAAGGATGTGAACCGTGATTCCTATTCCGAGGGATACGGATGCAGTGTTAAGTTTCACCCGACAAGCACAGTGGCCATGGTGGCTGGCGAAAATTGTGCAAACCTTTACGCTGTTGATGGAGTGCGGAACGAAAAGTTGCACACCATTAAATTCCATGAATATCCAATCAAGTGTGCTCGCATCACGCCCTGTGGAACCAAAGCGTACTTTGGTGGCATACGAAACTATTACTACGCTTATGATCTACTTGAGGCGAAGCAAACTAAGCTGGTTACACCCAACAGTCAAAAGTTCTCGAGTTTGTTTGAGGTGTCGCCATGTGGAAAGTATATTGCAATGCGGGGAAAGAATGGAGCACTTCATTTAGTGACCACCAATACGAATGAACTGCTGCACACATTCAAGCAGGAAGGATATCTGCGAGACTTCCGCTTCACGGCCGATTCCAAGCGAATCCTCTGCGCCGGCGCCAGTTGCAATGTACACGTGATGTCACTACGGCAGCACCGCATTGAGCACACCTTTATGGACGATGGTTGCATCTTACGCAGGTCGATTGAGTTGTCCCCGAACGAGCGTATGCTGGCCACGGGCAGCGAGGAGGGTGTGGTGAACATCTATGACTACGAGAGCATCTACAAGTCAAAAATGCCACAGCCGGAGAAGAGATTCATGCATCTGCGTTCAGCAGTCACGAATCTTAAATTTAATCACACATCAGAACTGCTCGCGATGAGCACGCGCCATTATAAGAATGGTGTAAAGATGGCTCATTTCCCCAGTGCAACGGTGTATCCACGTTTCCCAACTCCTGAAGACTTTGTGGGCTCTGTGACCTCCATGGAGTTCTCGCCAAACAGTAAATTTGTGGCTTTCGGTACCAAGAACAAAAAGGTGCCCCTGTTTAGACTTAAGTACTTCAAGAACTATTAGAATTGATTGATATATACTATCTGTACATGTTTTATAATATACCAATACGAAAACATTTATTATTCATTCAATTATCTTTAATAAGGGGCACGAAATATGTCGCGTTTTTGGGTTTCGTGTATTTTGCCAATGTCATCAAGCTTCTTGCAAATGTGCGTGGACTGCGACTCGATCCATTGCAATGAATTCATATGTGCGTTGAGGATCTTGCCAATCTGTATGATTGGATCAGTATTGTCCTGCCCCTTGTTGGCTTCATTCAGGTTGTCGATGATCTCCTTGAGATCCTCGGACATTTGTTTGAGTTGCGTATCCAAATTCTCTACCATCAAATATGTCTGACTGCGTTCCTGATCCACACGGGGTAAGTTAGTGAATTCCTTCTCCAGTGGCGCAAGACTCTCTTCCAGTTCTTTGTGCTGTGTGGCTATGAATTCCAACTCCTGATCCAACACCTGTTGATCGTTCTTTACCTTCTGCACAGCGTCATTGAGTTCGATGATCTTTTGATTGTTGCCTATGAGCAGCTTGTCCCATGCATTAATCTGTGTTGCCTGCTCGGTGAAGACCTTCTCCTGCTCTTCAAACTCCAGCGTCCACTTGTTGATATGTTCCTCAAGCTGATTATACGACAGCTGGGATGCATTTGCGACTGCCGAGGAATCTGTAGTCTTTGTTGCTGTAGACAAGTTGGCAAAGGCGCTGCCAGCCACACCAGTAGCAGTGGGAGCTACGCTGGTCAGTGGAGCCAAGGCTGGAGCAGATACGGGTGCTGTAGCAGTGGTTTTGGGCTGCGCAGCTCCAAATCCCAGGGAGAGGCCTCCGCCAAGTGTTGTTCCTGTTGTTGCTGCAGCAGCTGTTGTAGTTGTTGCAGCAGCAGTGGCCACTGGTGCCGGGTTGGATAAAAATCCACCAAATGTGGGTGCAGCTGAAGCCACTGGAGCTGCAGCCGGTGCAGCTGTTCCTCCGAGTCCGCCAAGTGTGGGTAAGGGAGCCAATGCAGGAAGTGACGGGGTCGTTGATGCTAACCCAAATCCACCGAATGCTGGTGGAGCTGCTGCTGCAGTCTTTGCGGTGTCTGCATCTCCACCTCCAGAAATTCCAGTACCAAGTCCCGCGGCAGCAGGCGCCGGCGTTGCCGCAGCAAATGAAAATGCTGGCTTGGCGGGAACTGAAGCGCCTGTATTAGCTGCTCCCGGTGCAGTGTTCAAGCCAAATGAGAAAGGAGCTGCACTAGCTGCTGTTGTTGTTGTAGGCAGTTGGAATGCCATTGTTTTAAGAGTTAAATACGAGCTAACGTTAAAAAATATTAATAAAACAATGCACGCCGTACAAATGAAATAACTCACATACTTCGATGACACCGATAACGATATTTAAGCAGCGCTGAATAGTGTTGCGCAAGGCCAACTAATGTTTTTGGTATTTTTTAGTATCAAACTTATCGGAATTACCAATAACAAACCTCATCGTTCAATTAAAACACCCGCGCAAGTCCCCGGCTTAATTAGTTATTATTAATTAATTAGCATTGCATAAAGTCTGACGTAATTCACTTGTTGAATAAAACGTCAACGCATGAAAGGGAATGCTTTAAACTAATTAAATTATCGATGGGTATGTAAACAAGCAATGAATTAATAAAAAACAAATCAAGCAGCATAACTGTCAATAGCTTTGATTTGTTTATGTTGCTCCCTGAAGTGGATGATAAACTACGATTTAGGTCAAGAAGTTAATTACAGTATTTCAATTACATCTACTCGAACTCATGGCAATGTTTGTTGTTGTGCTCGATGCACTTTTGTGTATTGTCTAACAAAATAAAGTTTGCTGAAAGTGGAGTTATTTATATAGAATAAAATAATAACAACAACATAAATAGTATACTCGATTGCATTCCATACTTTATTGTTTACTTTTTCAGCTTGTGTACAGGTGCAACTAATAGGTAGCATGACACACTCTTGTAGCATAGTGTACAAGTCCCGTTGGCTTGATTGCTGAACATGCCAAAGTTTTAACAGTGCGTGATAACCTGCAACGCTCGTTGTGAACCTATGCCTAGTAGTGCACACTGATAAGGAGCCTTCGAACAAAGACTGGAGCTCCATAGTCGCTCCCCACTGTGAGGCGAGAACAATTCGTGAGCTGAATGCTTTAGTCAGTCAGTCACTTCACAATTGCAATTAGCAATTGCTGCTTGTCGTCGTCTTTTAACTGGGATTGGGCAAGGTGTTTGGTAAACACGGTTATCTGCAGATTGACAGTGTAACCGTAACGTAACAATACCATCGGCTATAAAACCGTAACATCGCTTTGGTGAACACGCATTCTCTGCAGGAGAAGCTTAGAAGAAACATGTTCGGACTTTTCTGCTTCATTGTGACTCAGTTGGTGCTGCTGTTGCAGTTGCTCGGCACTGGACAGGCGCTGGAGAATGGACTTGCACTTAAGTAATTAGAAGAATGGCATTTTTTTGAGTTTACTTTAGTTAAATATTATTCTTACTTACAGGCCTCCCATGGGCTGGATGTCCTGGCAGCGGTACGTATCGAGCATCTCAATCCCGTGAAAATTCTTTACAACTTCCACTCTTTTACAGCTTTCGCTGCATAACCGACTGCAAAACCTATCCAGATGAGTGCATAAGGTCAGCTGAGGCCCCATTTCTTTATCCATAACAATTACAATCTCTCACTCCTCCCTATAGTGAGGAATTGTTCCGTCGTCATGCAGATCTTATTGCCTCCGAGGGCTATGCCGACGCTGGCTATGAGTATGTGATCATTGATGATTGTTGGCTGGAGAGGAATCGCGATAATAAAACAAACAAGTTGGTGGCAGATCGTAAACGTTTTCCCAGCGGTCTCAATGCGCTGGCAGACCATGTAAGAGCGTCGTATACTCCTCTAAGTATTCCTTTAACGCCTTGTTTTCACATAGATCCACAATAGAGGTCTCAAGTTCGGCTTGTATCAGGACTTTGGCACCAATACCTGTGCTGGCTATCCTGGTGTGATCAATAACATGGACCTGGACGCGCGCACCTTTGCCAACTGGGATGTGGATTATGTGAAGCTGGATGGCTGCTATGCTAACCTTACCGACATGGCAAAAGGATATCCAGAGTTCGGACGTCTGTTGAATGCCACTGGTCGCCCCATGGTCTACTCATGCAGTTGGTAA
Organism: Zaprionus africanus; assembly: GCA_018151435.1. Lineage (NCBI taxonomy): Eukaryota > Metazoa > Arthropoda > Insecta > Diptera > Drosophilidae > Zaprionus > Zaprionus africanus. The sequence goes on from JAECXB010000118.1 coordinate 12,457,171, forward strand.
TGGCAGCTCATATTAAATAGAGTATTTTACGTTAACAGTTCCTTCTCAGGCCTGCATACCAGGAGCCCGCCGGCGAGATGCCCGACTATGAGTCCCTGAAGAAGCATTGCAATTTGTGGCGCAATTGGGATGACATTGACGACTCCTTCGAGTCGGTTATGCAGATTATTGATTACTTCAGCAAGAATCAGGATCGTATACAGCCACACAGTGGACCAGGACACTGGAATGATCCGGATATGTTAATCTTGGGCAACTACGGACTGAGTTACGATCAAAGTAAATTACAAATGGCCGTTTGGGCTGTGCTCGCTGCGCCACTAATAATGTCCAACGATTTGGCACAGGTGCGACCGGAGATCAAGGAGATCTTGCAGAACAGGTAAGCAATTTTATATCTATATCTATAAGATGTGTAAAACTTAACCTTATTTTCTTTTTTTCCTCAGAGCTGTCATTGCTGTAAATCAGGATCCATTGGGCATACAGGGCCGTCGCCTATTGGTCAAAGATAACATTGAAGTGGGTAACTTCCAAGCATATATTCTCAATCACTAACTTATTTGATATGTTTCGCAGGTTTGGAGACGTCCCATAACGCCTAGGAAGAGCAATGGAGAGTATTCCTATGCTGTGGCCTTTGTCAGTCGCCGTGTAGATGGTCGGCCTTATCCCATTAGTTTTACACTTAAAGAAGTAAGCTAATAGAGACGCTAGCACAACATACTTATACATAAATATACCCTATATGCATATCTAATTTATTATATTTTCATCTCTTCCCTTAGCTGAAACTGACCAATGATAATGGCTACGGCGTAGAGGTAAGTTGAACTTGACTTATATTAAAATACATTATTAAACGTTTTTAACTTTTAGGACCTGTTCGCGTCGGCTACCTTGGCTAACTTGGGCGTGTTCAAGACTGAGGCCCGTTTCTCCACACGTGTTATACCTAACGGTATGTATGGTTCTTCATTTTACATGATTTTAAATTCATTTTTATGTGTTCATCTCTTTCTTTTCAGGTGTCACTTTCTACAAGTTTACAGCTCTTTAAATTAGCTTATCATATATGCTAATCAGACAGGCAGCCCTAGTTCATCTATAATCACATCTCTTTAAGAATAAATGATGAATAAGATATCGTATTTGAGTTTGTTGTTGTTTATTTACCACTTTACAAATACACTATGCTCACACGCTTTGTATAAATACAATTAGACATTGTATATTTTATATATTGTACATTTATAGGCATAGATTCAAATTCCGACACTAATCAAAATCAAAAGAAGTATAGAGAGCGCAGTGTCAGATTTGTTCCGTTCTGGCGACATGCATAAAAATTATATAAATAATAATAATAAAATATGTTATATATGTATATTAAGCGGACTGTATGAAACTGATTGTGATTGAGTTGATTTGATCTGCCAGGCCGTGATGCCAATGATGTGTTATATTATATAATTAATAATGTCCCCAATCTATATACTGAATTAGCTTTAGCTTTAGCACCCGACTATATATATATAGTAGTAGTATGCGTGTATATATAGTAAGTTAACAGTTAGTTTTAGTCGTAGGTTATTGTCAAGTTAAGTAGCCACATTTAATTTTAAAACAAAAGCCCAAGATTGATGTGAGGTAAAGAATGAGGATAAGAAGAAGAAACCCTTAATGGACGCCATTGCTGATGGTGGGCGTGCGCTCGTAGCTGCGCCTGTGCAGCGCATCCACATCCTTCAGGTAGTATGTGCCCGGGAAGAGTGCGCTCACGTTGCCCGTGGGCGTGTATGGCGCTGTATGATTGTTCTTCACCCGCACCTCCATTAGTTCCGAGAACTTCTCGGGCACAACCTTCTCCCGTGAGTTGAGCAGCGGCAGCACATAGTCCAGTTTGCTGACAAAGGCATCGAATGCGCTCGCATTCTCAGTCACTTTGATGGAATACATCGACGCAGCCAGGCCAGAGCCATAGGAAAAGACACCGATACGTTTGCCCACCAGCTCCGTTGCTGGCACACTGATCAGCAGCGAAACCAGGCCCGAATAGACCGAGGGAGTGTACATGTTGCCCACCAGATTGGCCAGCAACAGAGATTTCTTTGTCTTGGCCTCAAACACTGGGCCGGACTGCGTGAGGAAGGCCTTCTCCACATCACGATCGAAGTAGGTGTTCTCCAGTGTGGCGCTATTGAAGCGCTCCAGGCCGGCAAACTTCTTGGCACGCTCCTGCTCATCGCTCAATAGGAAATCATTGAAACTCAAACGTCCCACTGACTTCTGGACAAGTTTGCAGAAAGGCGTATGGAATATGATGGCATCAAAGTTATCCAGACCCGCTGCAGACTTTTGGGGATGCTGCTTCTCGAACTTCTTGCGATACAGCCGGTAGCAAGTGTCCAGTGCCGAGAGGTAACACTGTATGGAGAGTTTGCCATCCACAGTCGGGTACTCGGAGCTCAGATCGGGCTTATAAAAGTCATAGGCATGTTCCATGTGCGTTGCACGCAATCCACGCTCGATCACCAACGGCGCCTGTGGTCCCACCAACATGGCAATGGCTCCAGCTCCGCCCGTCGGACGTGCAGGACCCTTAGCATAGACAGCAATGTCAGCACACACCGCCAGCGCATAACGTCCATCCCAGCTGGACGATTCAATCCAATTGAGTGCGTTGAACAGTGCTGCAGTGCCGCCATAGCAAGCATTGGTGGTATCAATGCCTTCGATATCAGTATTGCCACTGTCGGCGAACAATTGCATCAACACGGACTTCACAGACTTGGACTTATCCACAATGGTCTCTGTGCCCACCTCCAGTCGACCAATTTCAGTGTGCTTGATACGATGACGTTCTAAGAGGCGAGAGACCACAGTGAGGCACAGTGAATTCACATCCTCTCGATCCGTACAGAAACCCATCTTCGCCTGTCCCAGTCCAATTGTGTATTTGCCCGCCGAGGCTCCGTCGAACTGTTCCAGCTCCGTTTGGTCCACATATTGCGAGGGAAAGATCACCTCAATGGCGCGTATGCCAACATTTTCGGGCCAACTGTTGCTTGCCATGATTTCTTGATTATGTATCTAATTGGTCGGTTGGGTGAGGATTCTTTTCCTGAGTTCTGCAAACCGAAAGAGAGACAGAGAGAGAGAGAGAGAGATGAAATTAGTGTTAATTGTGGGAAGGGCAACAAGTGCTTTTGGTTTCAGGGCCAACTTTCACCTCTCCATATTCTGTCGTCGCATCTTCGTCTTGTAAGTTATGCGAGGCGACCCACCTGGGGTTGGGAAATACACCAACAACAAATAGCTATCAAAATCAACAATATCTCAACAGGTGCCTCTGCTGCTGGTGCTGTTGCTGTTGCTGTTGCACGCTCGAGCTGCTCTGGCCGTGTGCCGAAAGAGCGCGACTTTGGAGGCCTCACGCACGCGCTGTCAACAGAAGCGAAGAGTGGCAGAAGCAGCGACGCCGTCGCCGACGTCGCAGTAGCAGCGACGACCATGAGGCCCAGCGATTTCGATTTCGCTGTAAGCTTTTCAGACACGCCAGCACTGAATGCGGACGGGCAGAGAGACGGGCCATTATAACAACAACAACAGCAACTACTACAACAACAACAGCAGCTACAACTGCTACTACAACAACAATCAGAAGCACTAAAAATCAGTTGGAGAAACTTTCTCCACGCAGTCTCGAACTTTACTAAAGAGAACAGCACGCAGAAGCCGCCGAGGCAGAAGCAGCAACAACAACAACTTGTAGCAGCAACAACAACAACAACAATCTGAGCCAAGTCGTAGTCGCAGCGGACCAACCCAACTTGAGTTCAAACATTCCCCAAATGTTTTCTTTTTGGACTGAATGAAAGAATGAGAGAGCATGAAATTCATTGATAAGTTAAAAAGAGTAAATATCTTTATAAGGTACAAATAACTGACGCCTAGAGACGCAAGGTCAACTGAAACCAACTATACTATAATTTACCCATACTAAATACTCCCTATACTATATACTTACATATATTACCTATGTTATTGAATTCCTTCACTTAAGTTACATTCATTAATTTATCAATTTTCCGCATATCACGCCCCTATATCATATTATTATCTGCTTAAATCTACTAACACACTTTCTATAAATGTTCGCCTTAGTAAAACTCATATATACTTCAATAAAAGCGCTTAAAATATGTTATAAATTGTACAAAACCTGATTGATATCTTAACTCAATTAGTATAAAATTTGACATCAAAAAAATTATATGAAAGAGAAGAAAATATGAATCATATGAAATTCAATATAAGAAATCCACACATAGAACAATTTTTGTGGAGAAACTTTAGATCGATAGATGTATGTGTGTATCACATTACTTAATGGGGTTGCTTCAGTTAGTTTATATAGGTCGTCGCGGGTCTAACGGGTATTATTGTATTGTATAACTGATAACAAGGCAGACAGGCAAGTCAGCTTGTCTGGCAGGCAATCAGTTTTATGTTTACCGTTTCGTTTAGCACCTGACAACACACACGCAAGAGATCGACAAAATACCGCAATAGTTTTTTTTTTTTACAATTTACGACGTTTTCACTTTTCAATTTGGTTTCGGATCTTGGATTAACTTCTTCAGTTTTTTTTTAGCCCGCGGTAGGCGTAGCACACTCGAGCGATTCTCTTGGCAGACTGAGCAGCAGCGAATCGCCAGAGGAGGCATATGACCATAAAGACGGCTGCGCTGTTCGCGTTGACAGCGAAGTCAACGTCGACGCCAGCTGAGCAGTTGACGACAGCGCGGCCGCAACGCTTTGTAAGCCAAGCACCCAACTGATCTTTGCCCAAAAAAAATGCACTTAATACACTTAGGAGTGTATTGGATATATTTATAATATGTATTTCCAAAGTTCTCGGAGGAGAAAGTATTAACATGGACTACGGACCGCGTCGCTGCCATGTGCGTAGATAAGATCGGAGGCATTGCTGGGTGATCGTACGATTGGCACGTTGGTTACCTGATAAGCTCCCACAATAGAAGGCGGAAAATGGACAAAGCGCCTGCTTATATCCGCTATTTTATATTCATAGGTGTTTTATTTATTTATTGTGTATCCTCAGCCGTGGCGAATGTGAATGTGCGAGGTGCTAGTGGGGGTCAATGTTATGGAAATTCATGTGTTGTTTATGCAATCAGGAAGACCCACATACGCGAGAGTCTTCATCTGTATCCGTATCTGTGTCTGAGTCTGTGCTTCAATTGTGTTCGCTTATTTATAGCCCTTGGAGATCTATGTAAACAGCCTAATTGCGGCGTATTTAAAGCTCGCTCTCTCCCTCTCTCTCTTAATGCACATTTGTATTAGAGATGAGCGTGACTTTAATAGTCAATTTCGATCGTAATTTCGCAAGTTGTAAGTTAAGCCAAGTTGTAATCGATACCTTACAAATAAGTTGGCAATATGTATCTCAATTATTTACATATTGAACTTGTGTACGTGACACGGCACATGTTAAAATCGTATTCGTAATTGGCGATTTCTTGATTTTTTTCACATTTTTACAATGTAATCCAAACCGTGATTGATCGATCAAACTTATCGACACTTACGCAAATAAATTAGTTGGCAATATTGTGTCCCAATTGGCCAACGTATTCAACTCGTGTTCGTGACACGTCACGCGCTCAGCTCTACACTGTATAAACAATTCATTTCGTTTACTATTTGATTTGTTTCGCTGAAGGCTGCTTGACTCATCCGAGTAATTTCGCAAACTTCACAGTTCACAGAAAGAGTATTTCTTTCCAAATTTAGTGGCTGTCTAAACACGCCACCAGCTGTACAACACACATGCATACATATGTATCTGTAACCGAATCGCAGTGCACGTGTACGACGACGATGACGACGGCAGAACCTTTTTGTATCGTGCACTTGAATTCTGTCGTGCAATTGTATTGTATTATGAAACAGAAAAGGTTGACTTTTTATTGTCGAAAGTTCTACCAAGCTACAAAAATGTGGTACCTTATGGGCCGATGTCGAGAACTGATTTGGATTGTTCCGCTATATGCAATTTATGGTTTCGTAAGATTGACTTACAATACGAGGCTCGCTGTTTAATAACAAACACCCACACCGGGCTCATTAAAATTCTTATATACATCACATTAATTTATGGCTTAGGTTATGACAGAGGAACAGCTTGTTGAGAAGTGCATCACTTATTACACGACAAAGGATCACATTCACTTACAGAATTTTGTATGCTAGTGCCACCTGAATTGTGCCAAATAATAGGATTAACTAAACTAAACTTTAATAATTTTTTAGGCACGTAGCGGAGGCGCCTACATAGAGACCGAGCAATGTGTACACATGACTGGTGGCAAAACAGCTGTTCAATTCAGTGTGCACACACATTCGAAATAAGAGCTTGAGTCGATAATTTATCGTAATCGCTTTGTTTATCACGTGAATCTTATGAGCAATTGTGAATTGTCATTTTCGTGTTGAGTTTCCACCAGATACTTGTGCTCCGTTCGTTCGTACGTGCATTGTGGGTGGTGCGGTCCGTGTTGCTTGAGTTTATTATTTAAATTTTCAACGCACAAGCTCTTAAGCAGTAACTTTCCATCTACGAGTTGACCTAAAGTAGTGCCGTTTCAAAAGTAAGTGCATGTTGCAGCAAAATCAACTTTTTTATTGTGCAAAACGAGAACGAGACAACGCAGCAATTGCGCGAAAAAAACAATTTGCTCTTCGGCGCAAGCAGGTCTGCTGACCTGTTATCAAACGTTTCACTTCAACGTGTGTTCTGTGGCAGTTAATTAACTTTGCGAGTGCTTTAAATTATAATTAAGAGCCATAAAAATGGCTCAATGAATGTGTATATGTGCAAATGAAATGACCCTGAAAAAAACTGTTGCCCAGACTCTGATTGGGCGCGTTGCAAGGGTGCCGTAGTGCAAAACATGTGGATGCATTCATATTGATAAGGCGGGCAATTGTGTGCGGCACATATTGTAAAATATGTTCGCAAATTTGTTAGTTGCATTTGTTTTTGAGTTGTAAAACCCGTGAGCAAAAAAAATATCGATCGAAAAGCTGTCATGTGACTGCTGTCATGAACAGCTGACTGTGTAGTGAGTTCACCACTGTGTGTGTCTGTGTGCTGGCGATGTGGTGAATAATTAAAACGAGAGACAGTCTCGAAGTGTGTGTTATCGTGCTCCCTCACTCCCATTGCGCTCACACACGCTCACTTTTACTCTCTCTTCACCTCCTTCTCCTACTACTCTCTCTCTCTCTTTCACTGGGTAAACAAAATGCCAAGCTGTTAAATTTGAAAATCATTTCTGATGTTAATAATTAATGAATATTTTGGAATTTTCGCAAGTTTTCTTCAACTTGTTGTTGGTGGTTTCTCCCACCACGCACACACAACACACGTATACACTACATATGTGTGCGTGCGTTCGTGCGTCTGTTTGTTTGACCGCCGACGCCGCCACAAGGACTCGGCATTAAATAGTAATATTGCGTGCCGCAAAGGCCTTGACTGCGGTGACCAGATATAAACTTGAAACGAAAAGTCAAATACGCACACACACACACACAGAAAGACGTATAGTATATTTACATATTTGCCTGGCCAATAAAACACAAATGTCAGCGAACAGCTGCTGGGTTTACACACTTTAAAGGTTCCTCCGGCTCCGGCTTAGGCAGGCAGGCAGGCAGCTAGGTTCTCTCCGGGCTCAGGCACATTATTATTAATTAATTTGGGCTGCCCACCCACCGAGATCTCTTGCTACACGTGTGTGTGTGTGTGTGCGTGAATGGATGAGCTACATCATCATAGTTATTCTAGCTATTTTGTTGTTTTCGTCATCATAGCCCCGAGGAACGAACGAACATTGCAATTTCCTGTATAAGGCAAGGCTTCTCCTCCACCGACGACCACCCACACCCATTAGCGCCAGCCGTTGGCCAGTCTGACTGGCGCCCTTTCAACACGCTCTCTGTCTTCTCCTCCTGCTCTTCCTTTTGCTTGTGTCAACATCATTTACGTCTGTTTGTTGTCGCTTTTTCCAGTTTACAGTCTTGCGAATGGGTTATATAAAGCAGTTTAGAACGAAGGATAATGTCAGGAAATGAGCAAATTATATTAGAGATTTGCTGTAGAGAACTAAGACTTGATGATTTTAAAGACACTTTGAATTGAGATTTATTGTAGAGAAGTTCTAAATGCTGAAGTTCCTTTTCCATGTGTGATGTCAACTCTGTTTGTCATTCGCTTTAACTCATAACGAGCTTTCGCTCTTTGCTCTCCCACCCACCCAGAGCAGAGTGCGAATGATATGCAGAATGCGTCACAGGCGACCTCCCCCACGCCCCAAAAAACATAGTACAAACACACATACGCACACACACAAACACAAACACACAAAACGGCTCCACGCGTACATGAAAGCATAACTGCCACTCCCCCCGCCGGTCCGCCCTCCTCCCGTTCCCTACTGATTTGTACAAAAGCAATTTAGATTTCGAGGCTAAAAATAGAACCGGGTCTGTGTTTGTTGTTGCTTTCGTTACTGTTGCCGTTGCCAGGCTAACACATTTTGTTGTTCGCTTTCTGTGTTTCCTGGTTGAGGACAATGCACTGCTGCCTTGGAACACACGTTTATCTATGCCCGAGGGTCTGGATAGGACAGTACAGGGTAAATTATTGGGGATGGTCAGCGCTGGAAGGGCTGTTTGTGTTCGCTGAAGGCCAACATGGAGTTATGTAATGATAGTAGACAAACGACCAAACTACTAAAATGAATTTTTTGACCAACGTTAGATTTGTATCTCCTCTGATGATTACTCATACTCGCCGCGTAACAACAACAACAATAACAAAGCAGGACGAGGGCGACACTTACCGAAATTGAACAGGCCGTCGTCGTTGTCGGGCTGCGTGTCGCTGCTGCTGCTGCTGCTTCGTCATCGATTCCTTCGTGGCTGCGCCTTTTCGGCACCAGTGCGGGTGAGGGAGCGGAGGCAGTGCTCCGCCATATGGCAGCCACGAGCGACGACTGTGCGCCGCTCTATGCTCACTTCGCGTCGAGCCTCGGTCGAGTACGCACGCACAGCACGGCACGGCACAAAAATATATTCGCGAGCAACGTTTAAATTTCAACTAGAGATGCTACAAAAGCTGCATTCGATTCTGGAACAGGTTCTACTCACTATACTGTTGAAACGCAAGCATTGTTAGGGATTTTGTAAGTACTACGTCTAATATATTGCGCATATTGCGTATACGCAGCGCGGACTCAATGCAGACAGCCAGGCAGGCTGCCTGGCGCCAAGTGTCTGTGGCTTTGTTGTCTGTGGAAAAACTACGACTCACTCACTACAGACACAGACACACATAGGAAACCACACACATACATACACACACACAGACACAGTCACTCGCACACTCAACGTGAATTGCACTTCGAGGGTCGATCGCATCGGCAATGACCCAAGGCGGAGGTCAATAATTAAATTTTAATGCAAATATGCAAAGTGGCGCTAAATGAATTATATATAAAAAAAAAAGAAACGCAAGCGAACAGAATTTTGCGGTCGAATCGATACATTGGATCAAATTACATAATGGAAATTTCGTGCAAACACATTGTACTCGTATATTATATAAACGTGTTTCCTCTCTTTGCACAGCTATCAAAATGATGTCCGAATATTGGATTATTTCGGCGCCTGGCGACAAGACATGCCAACAAACCTTCGACACGATGAACAACCTCACCAGCAAGCAAAATAATCTATGCAGCAACTACAAGTTCCATATACCCGATCTGAAGGTGCGTAAAGATGTTTTTTTACATAATTTATCGCTTTATCTAACTGGTTTCATTCCTTTTCGTCTGCTAGGTTGGCACCTTGGATCAACTGGTCGGTCTGTCCGATGATCTTGGCAAACTGGACACGTATGTCGAGCAAATCACTCGCAAGGTTGCCATGTACCTTGGCGAAGTGCTGGAGGATCAGCGTGATAAGCTGCACGAGAATCTGCTGGCCAACAACAGTAAGTGCCTTATATCTTTTTTTCTTTCTATATATATATTCCTGATCCGAAGAGATCTGATCTATAGATCCTTAGCATAGCTTAGTTTAGTCTAGAGTTTAGTTTAGTTAGGCGTGATTGATTCTAGATCACGTGTTAGTCGTGATTTATATTCTATATAGTTTCCTTAAGATACTTTCTTAGCTGATATATATTTATCAATATTCTACTTATTATATATACTATATATTTTTGATACGGAATGCTCTGAAGATACTATTTCTCTCTATATTGTTTTCCACCAAAGTAAACTAACAAAAAAAACAAATACAACAACAACTACAAAACTACAACGAATGAAATAATCATAAGAATTTGTATACTACACATGACTATATACTACATACAACCTTCGTATCCCCCGTACCCTCTTACGCCCTCTTTCACCACCACGCCCCCTTCTCGAGACTTGAGTATCGGCAACCTTTGCTAAATTCAAAAGATACAAGAGCATAAATTAATATAAAGAAACATACATATATAGTCTATGGAATGTATTCGTATTCGTCGTCTCCTGACAACCTCCTTGACTAACACAACAAACAAAAAAACAAACAAACAAAAAATTTTTGGATTCGTTTTTTCAGTATCGAAATAGATTTAAAAACTAATCGATTTTCAGCTGAAACCTTGAGGTTTTCCCTTTACTTTTTCGGTTACTCCTTGATGTACTCTTTGAATTTTTTGGTTGATTCAATTTCTCTTTGGTTTTACTCTTTTATTTCTTTTACCTTTTTATTTATGTTTTCGGTTTAACTTTTATGTTGAAACTCATGCGCACAAATCATCAAATCACAATTGAGAAAAAGAATAAAAACATGATAATCAAGTTGATAAATGTTACCAAAAACAACAACAACAACAACAATGGAATTAAAGTTTATAATGAAGTGAAGAAATGTGAAGAAGAAGAAGAAGAAGAAGAAGAGAACTTGCGTTGTTTATTTTGTGTTGCATTTGTTGTACATTTCCGATATCTATTAAATCTATTCTATATGCACACACACATACCTACCAACCTACATGCTATATAGTTAACAAACAGACACACACACCACAACTATACACGCACACGTAAACACACGCACAACTACACACACACACACACACACCTACAAACTCTGACATGGAAGGAAGCCAAGTAACAAACCAGAAAACACAAACAGATACCTAAACTAAGTGCTACAAAAAAAAGAAAACTCTGGGCGGAAAATCTGCCCCTTCCCCGTTTAAAACACTTTGTATATTTTACATGAATTTACTTAAATATTGTTGTACATTTCTTATGATTTTCCTCTATTATACGTTCCGTTCTGTTGAACAAAAAATTCAATATTGAAATTTCCATTAGTTTTTAAATCATTCACAAAAAGTAAAAAACAAAAAATACGAAAAAAAGCTGACCAAATTCCTTCAACTTCTGATGATCCTATAAAATACCGAACACAACATGAAGAAGAAATTATAACATCATAAAATACTATATATATTTACTAAGATAATTTGTTTGTCGTCCATATCGGAAAACTTAAGAAAAATGCGCGTGTGTTCAAATTTTCACATTTTAAGTTTTGTTTTTCCAAAAATTTTTCATTTCTTTTTATTGGTTTATCAAAATTTACTTTCTCTATTATATAATGTAACTGTAACTGTATGTGTCTATGTGTGCGTGTGTGTGTGTGTGTATTTGTATTTGTCTGAGCCTTTATTTCGCATCCATTTTTCCGTTTCCAGTAATAATAGTATAATAATTAATAATACATTTGTGTACATTTATTTACTAATCATCATTATCTCTGTAATGTATCGCACTGTGTCTCTGTGTATGTGTATTGTGTACTGGTTTGTGTGTGTGTGTGTGTGTGCGCGCTTTCTGTTTGTGTGTGCGTAATTTGCCATTCACATGTTTACCTCGCTTCTTTAGCATCCATTTGCCAGTAGAGAGTTGAGAACGAGAACAAGAAGATGAGAAAATAATGTAACGCTTTTACACTGTACAAAATTACCCAAACTGTATGATATTATATAGTTCTATTGTTGACACAAAGCAAAGTAAAGAAAAGAGAAGAAAAAATGAAAAACGGAACAAAACCTTCTGGTTTTGTCAACATTCTTTCCACTGTTGTTCATGAATATATATAAATCTATATTTATAATTTATTACATTTGGTCTCCCAACAACAACACAACAACAACTACAACAAAAAGCAACAACAACAACAACCACACATGAGTTTGAATATTTGTTATGTTTTTCTCTTCATTTTGTTTCTTATTTCGTTTAAATATTTTCAATATTTTTAATTTTGTTTCCTTTGGCTTTGGTTCGAGAATCGAGAATGGAATCGAGGCTAAAACAACAACAACAACAACAACAACAAATTTGACATACATAATATATTTATTTTCGATTTAATCTAGGCATAAAGCAGTAAACTGCATGCGGTGGTATTTCGAACCACAAGCACCGCATGCAGACTACCTTATCCATTGAGTTACAAGTATGCATGCGGTGTATCCGGTGCCACCGCGTGCAGATCTCTGGCCTATTTCTCTATCCACACCTCCGAAATGTATGCTATATAGTTTTTAAGTTCATCGATCGACAATCCCCCTTAACACCAATCTCTCTATCCTCCTTAACTATCTGAAATCTAAACCAAAATCTTGTGTTATTATCTGTATAAAAATCAAACCGAAACTGAATTGAATCCGAAATCAATTGCCACACAACTGTCCATAATATACGATCCACCTCGTCAACCACCACAACAACAACAACAACAACGACAACAATCCATTGTACCATGCGTGATATCCAGGCCCTGGTCCACCCGATGAGAGCATGCCGCCGTGTCGACACCATCAACGCCTGAAGCATCTCAGCCTGCGACACCAGCGCAAACATCAGCACACGCACCACCAGAACCATCCTCAACACTACCATCCTACGCACCATCATCACCATCAGCTGCCCACGGATCTAAAGGGTAAATTCAACAATCTATATGCAACAACAACAACAACGAGTGGAACCAATATAAAAGCCACAACAACAACAAGTGCAACTACTACGCATGCAGCAGCCGCCTCAGCATCCGCAACAGCTTCAGCCTCCACTTCAGCTCGTGCCAGTGCATCGGCCATGCCAAGCTGCCCTGGCTGTCAGTTGATCCTCGGCAGCAGTAGCGGTGGCGCTGGTGGCAGCTTGAATAATTTGTCCTCATCCACAACACACGATGCCGAATCGGAGCGAGATTTTGATTTTGTGATTGCGCCCGGTTGTGCCTGCGATGAATGCTTTGCCGCGCAGTTGAGCAGCAGCAGCTGCGTCTTTCCGCCGCCCAGCGCTAGTGCCACGGCGAGCACGCTTGTAGCGGATGAATGTTACTCCCAGACAGCTTCCTCAATGCTGAATGCCACACGTTGTGCCATCTCCACGGTGACTGCAATTGCCACGGGCAGCATGAGCAACACTAATGTTGCAGCAGCTAGTGCAGCTGGCGCCGCAGCAGCTACAGTTGCCGCAACAGATGCCGCCTCTGCCGCTGCAACAGCACCGCCTGCCAAGACCAGCTCTGCCTCTACGCTCTGCTCGTCGGCGTATTTCTCGACGTCGGCACCCACGGCAAGCAGCTCGGTGCACAGCATGTCGCGCTCTAACAGTAAAAAGCTGAATAACAACACTTGCAGCATAAACAATAACAACAAGCTGAGCTTTCGCAGCAGCAGCAGCCATGTGAGTCAGCAGCAGCAGCATCAGCATCAGCAGCCTCCACAATCGCCAGGCGCAACAGGATTAGGATTAGGATTGGGAGCAGCACAGGCAGCAGCAGCGGGAGTGGGATTAGGGGGCGCCATATCGCCGCCATTGCAATCGCCAACGGGGCATGCGATGTCCTCGTGCGATACTGATCTGGATGCGGAGGAAGACCTTGATGATCCCAAGAGTCCGCACAGTGCATCCTCTCTGTCTGAAACATTCGACTGGTGGTTCAATAAGCCGAAGCGTAACTCTAAGAAGTGCAGGTATCTGTTTGTTATCATCGCATTATCAACCCAAAACTAATTTGTAGAACAGTTGCCAAACAAACCAAACTATCGCAAGCACCATCAAGAAAAAAGAAAAAAAAATCGAAACAAGACCAAATCGAAATCAGAATCAATTATCAATTGACCCCGCCCCCTCTGCCTTCCATTCACTCGCTCCACTCGCAGTCATCAAGCAACATTTTCGTGTTTAGGGACGATGCAGTCAGTTCACACACCCACACGCACTCACTCACACACACACCCGCACACAGCGTACACTGTAAAAAACACAGAAGTGCACCTGCTTTGCCTGCCCACCCCAACCCCCTTTCCTCATCTCCGTCTGTCTCTAGCTCATCCATTTGAATGTTTGATTTCATTTAATCGAGATGAACAATAAAATGCAATAATAATATATTTCTTTTTTTAAATCATTCACTCATCGTTCCACTCATCGGCACAACACTCACACACACGCACACACCACACTTGCACACTCCCACACCTTCACACACACACAGTGCACTCGATGCACCCACACAACAACAACAACCACAACAACAAACAAGAACCAAAACAACGACATTTTGGCATCAGACATCGCCCACACCGCGCTCTAGTTATCGCTCTTTCTTCAATTCTCTTGCCGATCAAATTTATAGCAAACGTTCTACAGTCACGAGTCAATTAAATATAAACAATGGATTTAATTTAACACCAACTCATAGATCGTCTCCAGTGAGTAGTTGTTGTGGCAGTAGTAGCCAGGGGCGTTCCAGTCCAGACACGGATAATCCAGAGCCGCCAGAGTTTCCGCTGAGTCCAGGTTAGCATGCCTGGGCGCGATAACCCACCACCTCCACCTATGTACCACCAACACCCCTCCACTCTATAAATATATACATGATACCAACAAAAATATATATCTATATATATGTATGACTCTACTATATATATATATTGGCCCTGTTTTCTTGAACGTTCTTATGATTTCTTATGATTATTTTTCTTTTCTTATTCAGATTTTGCGTTTGTTTTCCAATTCTACTTCAACTTCTACTTCTTCCACTTCCGTTTCCACTCGATGTACTATATATATAAATATCTGATATATTTCACAATATACTCTCACCCAATTCCTGTTTCCACAATTTCAGCAAAAGTGTTTTTATCCTTTTGATTGAAACGTGTTCTTGGATTGGTTAACTGTTATACTGGCATAAGTGTTATACACAAACACACACACACACGAACCCCAAGAAAAAGAAAAACAGAAATCCAACTCTCTTTGTCTAACTTATTATTTGATTCTCTCCGTCTTTTTATCTCTCTCTCTCTCGCTCTCTCTGTTCTACACTCTCAACTATTCTACTGTTATACTGTTTATATGATATTTTGCAGTTTTGAGTTTGTCAGGGAGTTCCCCCACTCCTTCTACATACATATATATAAATACACCAGATTTTTTGTAACAGTGTAAAAGCGATTATGTTGTTTTTTCAGTGTACTGCTCACCAAATGTTGTTCTGCTGCGCAATATCTCATAGCCACGATTAACGCCGATTTCCATTAAGCTAAATAAACAACACACACACACGCACACACACAGATATTATTTTTATTTTTATAATAAAAAAGAACGAATTTATTTACAGATTTATTTTGTTTATATTTATTCTTTAGTTGCCGTGTCTAAGCTTAAGCTTTACTATTTATTTATCAATTATCACTACACTAAGCCATATACAACAATTACAATTACAATTACCGTTAGCTAACATTTTGTGCCGTTAAAATAATAGAAATACATTACGAAAGGTACTCGTTATATTCCTTCTAATTATACAATACTATATACGATACGATAAATGATATACTACAATACGATTGTTGTTCCTAACTCACACACACACACACACGAGTTTTGTTCATGACACATTCGTAATATCCATTTAATTACTTTATGTATCTAGATCGAAGTACCCACTTAGCACCCGTTTTTGTCCTTTATTTATCGTATGGTAGTGCATCTTATTATCATGTGCTTATTGTACGTGTTTTCCAACACTGTAATCAGTCTTGAGTAATGTAAAGTCAATTTCGAACTAGAAACTAGAGTAAAGTTTTGAATAAATTTGTTAAATCATGAAAAATAAATATTAAATGACTTTGCAAAATATTAAAGAAATTTTAATTATATTTATAAGAATAAATATGTCATATTGGAAATGAAATAAAATCATTTATTAAGCAAATTGTTTGTATAAGTTAACAAAAATGTTTAAGAAAATTAATTTGACTTGAATGGATCTTTTGAAGATCATAAAGTAATGCTGATAAAGAAGGCTGCTTATGTTGCTACTGACTAAGTGAAACTTTAATATTGTTCTTTGTTGTACCAAACACTAACATTTGCCTTGTTCTCCTTTACTTTTCTCTATATGCTATATGTCTACTATATCCGCTATAAAGTCGTAGTCATGTCATGCTTTATGTAAATGTGAATTTTGTATTTTGCTGCATTTGTTTTTGCGTTGCGTTGGGAGTGTATGTGTATCCGTCTGTCTGTATGTGTGTGTGTGTGTCTGTGTGAACATACGTATGTGTGCGTGTGTCCTGTATAAGTGTTTGTATATCTCTTATAAAGAAGCAATATTTATTAACCTTACTTTGTTGTTATTTATTTATTTTCGAATCTTAACTCAGTTTGTTTCTATACTAAAGAAAAGTTGAAAATGAAAACTAGATTTACTGCAATTTTTCCTATTTTATTTCTGTACTTAAACATTAATTTTGTCAACTAGTTTTGTGCCAGCGAATCCAATCGAATGATCCACCAATTCCAGCAATAACTAATCTTCTGCTTTTCACTTCCCATAGCCGAACTACCGCAGTATTTAACGCGTTTCCAATGGGACATGGCCAAATATCCGATCAAGCAGTCGCTGCGCAACATCGCTGATATCATTTCCAAACAGATCGGTCAGATCGATGGCGATTTGAAGACAAAGTCGCAGGCCTACAACAATTTGAAGGGAAATCTGCAGAATCTGGAGAAGAAGAAAACGTGAGTAAGCGAAGTCAAGCAGGGCTAGTTATAGTGATTAGCTAACTAATCAGTAAGTTAGCTAGTTAGTTAGTTAGTTAATTAAAGGCCTCGACTCACGCATTCTCTTCCTCCTCTCTGCAAACAGTGGCAGTCTGCTGACACGCAACCTGGCGGATTTGGTCAAGAAGGAGCACTTCATACTGGACTCGGAGTACTTGACCACGCTGCTGGTGATTGTGCCAAAGTAAGTGACTCCCTTAGTGACACATGCGCGTCCGTCTATAACTGTTATTATGTCATACTCATCCCTCCCCCTTTCTCTTTGCAGAGCTTTGTCCAACGACTGGCTGGCCAATTATGAGAAAATAACGGACATGATTGTGCCTCGCTCGTCGCAGCTCATCAAGGAGGACCCCGACTATTGCCTCTTCAATGTGACGCTCTTCAAGAAGGTCACCGAGGAGTTCAAGCTGCACGCCCGTGAGCGCAAGTTCATCGTGCGTGACTTTGTCTACAACGAGGAGGAGCTGGCGGCGGGCAAGAACGAGATGACCAAGCTGATGACCGACAAGAAGAAGCAGTTTGTATGTGCTAAGCTCGCACACACTAACTACAGTAATTACTCAATAAGTCTCTCCTTATTTGCACATGTTTAGGGTCCCTTGGTGCGCTGGCTGAAGGTGAACTTCAGTGAGGCTTTCTGCGCCTTGATACACGTCAAGGCGTTGCGTGTGTTTGTCGAATCCGTGCTTAGGTAAGTTTGCTAACAATCAATTCTGCTTATGGAGTCTAATCTGGATCATTATCATCTCTCCAGGTACGGCCTGCCGGTCAACTTCCAGGCCATATTGATTGAGCCCAACAAGAAGAGCGTGAAGCGTTTGCGCGATGTGCTCAACCAGCTGTACGGACATTTGGATGGTGCATCCGCTGGCGGACATGTCAGCAGTGCTGATGTAAGCTTATACCCAATATGAACCTTAAACTGATATAGTTAATTTCTAACTTCTGTTTCCTTCTCCCCGCAGAATGTCGATATTCCCGGCTTGGGCTTCGGCCAGTCCGAATACTATCCCTATGTGTTCTACAAGGTGAACATCGATATGGTTGAGCAGACAAAGCTTTAAAGGGGCTCTCTCAAATGCCTCCGCATCGCACACACCCACAAAAAAAAAAACAAATAAAACTAAAAAAAAAATCAATAAATTTAAAAACAATCTATACAAAAAGCGAAATCAATTTGAATTGATAAAACCACACAAGTCTATCCTGCTCATACCTATAAATTGCCTATATAGTTAGAATCAAAGAAAACAAAAAAAGAAACAAAACAAAAAAAAAACATACAAACAACCGTTGCCACGCAAAATAACACGCAGAAATCGCAAAGAAGGAAGAAAAATTAATAGTTTACTATATAAATAATTTTAGTCATTGTTATATAATTATTGTTGTTATTTATGTTACGCGTTCACAGAATTCCGTTTCAAGTTCAACTTACTTCCAAAATAAGAAATGAAAGATGATAAAAACTGTTAAGTAAACTAAACTAAACTTAACCAAATATCAAATTGAAAATTGCAGCGCGTTGAAGAGAAGCAAAACAAAAGAAACCCGCTAAATCAAATTATAAAATACACAAACATTTGCACATAGTTCAAACAAAACAAATGATTATATCATTTTGTATCATTTTAATTTCTATTTTTGTTCTGCTTCAGTTTTTTAAACAGTATTTTGTGTTTACTTTTTATTATTTGTATATTTTACTCTCCCCCATTTTGTTTTTTGTTTAGAAACTTAATTTGTGCTTTGTTCTTAAATACAAAAGATGATAAAACAAATATACAAACTTAGTCGATGGATGTATGGGAATGAATGATAGATAAAAAAGCGAGAGAGAGAGAGCTAAATCGAAAACAAACAAGTTTAGCACGTAGCTAAAACATTTCTGGATTGTTTTCGTAGCACCTACTACAATATTATTATTAATACAATAAATAATTGATTTACAATTGTTCATCGTTTTGGTCTTGATTTTGTGTGCCCGTGCTAAAAGGTGTCTCTGACTCTTGTGACTAACCCGATTGACTAAACCCCCCGCTAGAACTAGAAATCTATAGCTAACTAAGTGTAACCCGTGTCGCAAATAGTTCGATAACATTGCAATGAAATTTCCATGCGAAAAACTAAACTAAAAAAAACGAAAAAGTATTCTATTTTATAATTGTTGCCTAGATATGAAGACAGAGTTTATTAACAATAACAAAGTTACGCGCATGTTTAAAAAACAACAAACAAACACTTTCCACACTTGGCATAACTGAATTGATGAGAAATGATACCAGATCCAGAACGAGAAACTGAGTTTATATACTATCTATACATACTATCTATGAACTTTACCAAAATTGTTCGACTTTTTTTATTGTTGGATTTAAAAGGAGAACTTAATGCACTATAAACCTAATGAGGAGATGAACAATAATATTTGTATGTAAAGTAAAGATTAATGTATTTTCAATGTTTGGTACTACTGCTACAACAACAACAACAACAAACAATCTAAATGTGAAAAGAAAGAGAAGAAAGTTGAAAAAAGAACTATAAAGTGAGAGACAAATGCAGTATATCTTATAAATATATATTTTAAATTTATGTAAATGTCAAATGCGTTATATAAGGTGCAGTTAAGCCATCCTTGTAAATAATTATAAAGAAAGAAAGACATTCCAACTTTGTTTGTTTTCAATCTACTAAGGATTCAGTTTCATCGGGCTGTTGCTGCTACTCCCTCGAAAGAGAGACCTTTCAACTTTACAAGAATTAATCAATCTGGTCCTGCCCCAATTTCTCCTTCTTTTATTTCTTCATCAATACCTTTCAATTACGTTTATTTTTAATCTACAAAAGATTCACTCTTCTCCGCTGGCTCCTCCTCCTCGCGTGAGTCATACTCAGCATCTTCGCTCTGCTGTTTGATTTCCGCCCACACAAGATTTACCTCTGCCCGCAGCTCCTTGGCAAATTTCCACACAGTGCGATCCTCAATCAGCTCCTCTGACTTATTGTACAAACTGGGCTCCCGATAGTGCTGCAAATATGCCAACTCTGGGTTGATGTGTTGACGAGGACAAGAGCCTGGCAGGCGCAGCACAGTTATGTGATTGTGCAGCGTCGCGGAGTAACGTGCGTTGTGGAAACATTTGGTGGAAATGCTCTGCTCCGAGAAGTTTGGGCTGCGCCAGGTGCGCTGTAGAAAGTGCAGCTCCTCTGGATCGGACAGCAGCTGAGGGCCTGTGGTAAAGTAGGAATGTCTCAGGCACATGGAGGAGGTTTCATTGGAACACTCGGATGCGGCTGCCTTCACATGCTCAACCACAACTTGGTGCCAGCTGTGCAGCCCGGCGCGTGGCATTATCACCTCATCGATATCCACATTGACCAGATAATCATGTCGATGCATGTTTCTATAGAAGCAATCATTATAGGGTATCAGCTCGTTGAGTCGCTTGACCATCGAATACTTGTTAAAGTATTCTTGGTGATTTTGTTCCTTAAGCGAGACACCGTTGGCCAGTGTAAGTGGACGCAGCTCCAGGATACCAATGTCCTGATAGTAATCCAGCACACGTTGCACGGAGGGAGTCACGGCATACATGTGTGCATAAAAGCGGGAGGCGCCCAGCAGTCGCTGCAGCTCGAACCACTCGATCAGCCGCTGTGATATGTCCTCGTCAGGGAAGTCAAAAGCCTTGAGGCAAACACCGAAGCTAAGCTGGGAGCTGGAGGCGCTATTGGCAGCTTGACGTACTCCATAGTTAATCCTGAGCGAGTTACTGGCATTATCACACCGCCGACTTGTCAGGGAGAGAGTGCGCGGTGTGGCGCCTCTCAGGTGCAGCGGCAAATTCAAATTCTCTGGCAGCGGGCAACTCAACAAATGCGGATAACTGAGCCGGGGAAAATTACCCCAGTGAATTGGCCATATGTTTAAATACTCACTGATAAGCACCACTATGGGTTTGCTATGGCCCTCGTACCATAGCTGGCAGTGGGTGGGGGGAAAGCGATAACCCATTTGATTAGCCGTCGCCAGTATACGCACAATACCCGGAGACCAGTAGACAGCTGCACGCCTGTCCAGATACGCGGCATACAGACGGAACGTGACGTTGCGATTGGTGAATGTCTGCCAGACCTCATTGTGTAACTGCAAGTTCCTGGGATTGGGATACCTGGCACAGCTGTGATTCAACTGTAGATTGTTGGGCTCAGCAAAGCGATACCAGAATTCAAAGTCCACCTCGGGTAGCTGCCGCACATACTCATTATCGATCTCGATTTTCAAAGTAGTTGCAAGTGATTCCTTTTGTTGTTTTCTTTGCGCCTGCAACTCCCAATCGCGTTGGAGCAGCAGCAACCCGGCGAACACAAACAGTGCCAGCAAAATCAACGTAACGAAATGCCTTCTACCTCTTCTTGACATTGTGTGCACACTAATCGCCAAAGCGCTACGAAGTATTATCTATTTTCAAGAGAGAGAGAGAGAGAGGGCGATACGGCTTCGTATAGATACAAAGATAGTGAATATTCCGAAAATACGCTAAGAAATGCCAACTACAAATATTATCACTGACTGTTATTGAATCATATCAGCATCGTAGACCTCAAGAACTTTTCCATATCTACATTCATTTGAATTGAAATTCGTTCTTTCCTTAAATAGTCTCAACTTATACCAAAGATTGTCGACATCGACTTTTCTTTACTTTTTACTTTACAAAACTATAGTGAAAGCTGAAACTAATAGTTAAACTTGTTTAAAAACTAATTACTTAAGATCTAGAAATGCTTCAAGTCCGATTCTATGCTAGCTACATTCGAGTTCTGCAACAGTTTGATTTTCATGGCCGCCGTTGCGCCCACAGCCTGTTGCAGTATATTGGGAGGTTTTGGCTGATTCTTGTCGGCCTCGTATTGAGCGCGATGCAATCGCTGGCGATGCTTGTACATGTTGGCGCTGCAGAAGAACGTCATTGGGCAGTTGGGACAAGTGTACAATACCTCGCCAGTGTGTGTGGATGTGTGCTCCTGGAGGGAGAAAGAAGGTGGTTGCATTAGCCAATGAATCAGATAACTTTTGTAGACCTTCTTACCTTCAGTTCTTGTGGTCGCTTGAAGGCCTTGTCGCACATGGTGCACTTGAACTTCCGCTCGCACTCGTGACTGTGAATGGGAGAAAGAATATATACATATATATATTTTGATATATATTTTAAATAGGTGTAATTTGCAAGCCTTACTTGTGATAGATATGGCGCCGCAGTGCCCGAGCATTTGGCGATATCTTGCTGCACACATGACATCGATGCTCTCCCTCACTTTCCACATGAATGCTCTTCATGTGCTGCTTCAGACCCGTCATGCCCTTTAGCCACGCCCCACACACCTGGCACTGCTTCAGCTCGGGCTCCGGACGCGGTGTATTCGAATGCATAAGTTCCTGATGCTTCTTTAATATGATTTTTGTGCGCATCTGTTTGCCACACTTGTCGCAAATGATAATGCTCTCTGGATCATGCATGGAGTTCATATGATTTTTCAGTTTGCGCTCAGTCAGGAATCTGTTAAGGAGGAGCAAAAATACTAGTTATAATAAGGCCTTCTTTAAACCCTCTTCTACTCACTTTTTGTTGCACTCCGTGCAGGTGAATTTGAACTCGGACTTGGGCACATGCTTGTTCAGCTTGTGATAGTCGATGGCCGTTTTGCTGAGGAAGACCTTGGAGCAGAGGTCACACTTGAACGACACCTTGGCCACATGCACTTGTTGATGCGACTCCAAGTGGCGTGAGTTCTGGAATGATTTGCTGCAGGTGATACACTTGAAGTGCTCCGGATTCCAGTGAACCAGCACATGTTCGGCGAGCACCTTTCGCTGTGTAAACTTTCTCCCGCAGCAGATCATGTATCCTGGATCTACTTGATGTGTGAGCCGATGATGTCGCTGCATTTCCGTAAAGTTATGCACCAGCAGATTGCATATGGAGCACGGCAGCGCATCTGTGAAGAATTTGGCAATGATGGCATCGTATTCCTCCTGTTGTTTCTTGCGCTGATCCAGCAGCTCTCGCGACATACGAACTTTTGGCTCGGCAGGCTTCGGTCGCTTTTTATATTTTTTCGGTCGCACTGGAGTTCGCTTCGGTATGACCGCGAAAGCTACTTCGTTTGGCTTGCCCAGTTCAAAGTCGGAATCATCATCGCTCTCGTCACTATCGTCGCTACTGTCCTCGCTGTGCGCGAGTCCTTCATCGAAATTGCAAGTGAAGTCCTGATCCTCCTCCTCCTCACTAAGCACTGCAGGCAATTCGGATTTTAAATCAAGTGATGTCTCCACTATAATCTCTTCAGGGATTTCTTTAGGTATAATTTCCGTTTTACGTGGTCGACCTCGACGTTTTTTCGGCGGCTCAGGCGGCGCATCCGTTACCCCCGTATCGGCAGCGCCAATTTCGGCAGCAGCATCCTCGATGACGTCGGGAATGGTGGCATCTAATTCCGCTTTGACACGCTTCCGTAATCGTCTGCCTGGCGATGGATCCAGATTGGTGTTCTGAACACTTGTCGAACTCTCAAGCACCTCGATTTTTGGCAGTTGGTCCAACTCATGCTCTTCTATCTTGACCTCAGGGTAAAAGAAATTGCGACCATTAAGGTCGGTCTGATCCTGTTTCGCAGATTCCGCAAAGTTTCCCTGTGTCAGAGGGTCATCCTCCTCTATCAGCAACAATTTTGTTTCCTGCAGGGAACATTGTGCCGCACTGACGAACTCGTACATTGTATGGAATGCAGAGATGGTCTTCCAGCAGATGGAGCAGACTTTCCGAGGCTCGCCATTGCTCTGGTCTAGCTGCAGCGGTAAGTGCTTGTTGATAATCTTCACAACATTCAGCTCCATGGCCCTGGCGGAGTAGACATCCAGATAATCGCCCACCGTCAGGGGATTGTCCTCCAGGCAAAGTATACATGTTTCAGGCACAATTTGATCTATTATGCATATAAAACAACCAAACTTAAGTTATTTCATACTGTTTTAGTTAATTTAGCATGTCTTACCCATGTTACATTAATAAAAAATTGTATATAGGCATATGTATGTATAGTCCCATTTAAATGTACCAAGATATACGGCAATTAATATTTATATTTTTATGTACAGTCAACGTGGGACTCAATGGTGCTTAGAAATGATATTGCATTGCTTATTGAACTTTATTTACATTTATTTCTTTTAAATAATTTGTAATTTTATGTTTTCTTGTTGAGAGACAAATTGTGGTGGTCTGTCGATAGACCACGGTATAATTGAATTTGTCGATAACATACTCAGTGTTGTACAATGGCATAAGCACCGGAGTCGTTCACAATGGCCGCACCAATCGTCATCGAAAACGGCATCGATAAAGTGGCAGCATACTGAATATCAACAAAAAAGTTTTTATGCATAAAAGTAAAGAAAAACAAAGAACTGAGAATTATATACGCTATAGGTAAGTGCAGAATGCATTTCAAAAGTCTAATTAAAACTAATATCGGGTATAGCTAGCATTTCAGAAGCCTGTTGCCGCAGAAACAATGTGACTCCAGCTTAGCAGACAACTGGACCTGTTGGAGCTATTCTAGTTGAGTTTATATTTTCTGATAATATAAGAAATTTGGTAAACTACTCGCAAATCATGTCGACTGAGGAAGGAAAAACGGTAAGAACTGAAATCCAATTGAGTATCCCATAAAATCTTCACTCATACTTACATTATAGGTTGCTAAAAGCCTGTCCGGGCTCAGGGATAGGAAAACAATTTGGTATACAGTTAATCAGATCAGTAGAGAAGGCGTTTGTCCCAGCTGCGGCAGATCATTGGACAAATTCAAAAATATAACGGCACATGCTAAGCGCTGCTTCAGCATCAAGAAAATCGGACCCATCTATAGACTGCATGGCTATGTGGAGTGTAAATGCGGCCTGCTCATTGCGGACAATACCAAAGCCAAGAAACTTCATTTGTGTATGGTGAGAGAATAGAATTACCTTTGTTTTCATAAATGTATATATACTTTAATCGCTATTTATTTCAGGGAGAGGTACCGGCATTTGAACCAGATTTGTCCTATGTGCGAATAGAAAGAGAACAACCAGCGTCGTCAGATAAAATCGCCATGTCAGTCAGTCCTGCCCCTCGGCTGGAGCGTGAGCTTCCCAAACCTTGGATACGAAATTTTGTCTCACCTTTCAAATTAGACATAGAGAATATGCACGAGAATATTAAGCCAGAACCGCGTGTACGTAACTTTGATATGGCAGCAGCTGCCAGCAACAGCAGACTGGAACCGCGGAATGTCAGTGTCTACTCCATAAGCTCGAATAATGGCGCCATATGCGTGACGGGGCAGTCCCCGAAATCTGGCAAGAAGTCCTTTATATTGATAAGCAAACCGGCACTGCGATTGCCCAAAGTGAATAATGACAAATATAGTTAATATCGGTAACTGACTTCACACACTATTTATCCTTAAGGCAAACTACATTTGTAATTTTTTTATATTTAATAAATAAAAAAGATCATTTATTGTATTATATATGTACTTGTAAAATTGGTTTACAACTTATATTGCTTAGCTTTCTTCTTTTTTTATAGATTTATGTATTACACAATTACAAAAAACATCAAATGCCACACAATATTTATGTTATGTTTATGTTTTGTATAAAGTTTCGTGTAAAGTTCATGCATTATTTTCTGTTTAGTAGTATGACGTACGATATCTAAGTAGTATAGTATGTATGCGTATATCGGATCGGGTTCACACACACACATGTAAAAATGTCTAGAAATCGCAGCAAAAAACTGGCTAAGATTTTTAGCTGAATATTGTTAGGTTCGGTTCTTTTGATTCTAGTTCCATATATACTTGGTCTGGGCTGGGCGGTCCTATAGTTGCTATAAATGTACTTGTAACTGTTGGTCTACACATCTACCTAGCTTGGCAATTTCATATCATATCGAAAAAGAACTAATTTTGATTTGAGAAAGTTTTTTGATTTCGATTTTGGCATAGAGTAAGTTTAGTAGTTGTATATAAAATGGTATCTATATAAGAAGTATATGCGGTATGCGAATGCAGAAGCGAGAGATTGGATGTATCAAATATATATATATAATATATAAAATTGCACAGCTACAAATATGCACTAAGTGGATTTTTGAGAGAACAGAACAAAAGCCCTTGAATAACACTGGCTGTGGTATAGTAGGCGTTGATGCAGGCGTGGGCGTGGCTCGCTTTAAATGCGTTCGGTTACGTAGACCTTGGCCGAGGCAGGCGCATTGGTTCTTCGCACGGCAAAGGTGACCACGACGCCAATGACGACCAATGTGATGCCTATCGCGGTCATGATGTAGTGCTCGGTTTTGATATTCGTGGAGCTGGAGGAGAGAGAGACAGAGAGAAAGTGAGATAAGCTGGCAAACTTAGTTACTCTTAGCTTACCTCAAGGTTGTATCCAGGGCAATTGTGCGATCCTTTTCGATCAGTCCCGTGACACATGTGGCAATTGCCAGCCAGAATGTGGCCACACCTATGCTAGCATGCACCGGCACCATGGCAGAGCGGCAGCTGTAGGTCTTGTTCTCACAGCAGAGCATCACCAGAAACCTACAGAGAGGGAGTGAGAGAGAAATAGAGATTAGGAAACCGCGTTAGTTAATTAGTGATGATAAAATCGAATGTTGGGTACTCACGTGAAGAAACCAACGACAAACTGCATGGCAAACATGCCCATTGTGGCGAGACCCAGCCACGAGTGGAGCGTGTAGAAATGCTCCTTGTGCAATGAATTGTGAGAATCAAAGACAGCGAGGAAGCCGAGGGCAATGCAGGGAATGGCGATCGCATGGAAGAACATGTGAATCAGTTTCACATAGATGTGCTTCAGACAGCGACACAGACGGTAAATCAGGATGGCTACAAGAGAGGGAGGCAGATTAGTTAATCAAGTAAACTAAATTAAGCTGAGGTACATACAAAATCCGGAGAGCGTTATGTAGCCGGCGATCATCAGAAAGGGATGCAGATTGAACTGTTTTTGCGGATTATCCTGCCAGCCCAGCCCATCGCGATAATACATGACCCAGAAGAGTGTTAGGATGAGCACGCCCACCAGCAGAATGGTCGATAGTATGACGATGAGCATGTATTCGCACCAGGAGCACGCGTTCCATGCATTGTCCGGATCCTCCTCATAGCGTCTGTGAAGCAAATTGAGCAAACATATATAGGATCAATGAATTTGCATTAATTTACTTTGCTTAAGGAATATTAAATCGAAAAATCTGAAAATAAATATTTTCCACTTTTTTAAGATTTACTATCAAGAATCTCTCTCGGTGCTAATTCAATTAACTCTTCGTACAGTACGTTTATTACATAATTGCCTAAGATTCTCAAGTCTGAGTCGCAGTAACTCCGAGCATAATTAGGAGACTAATTGTGGGTTGAATGCGCTCGCTAATCGGGCTTAATTGATATATAAAGCAAGAAATATTTATGATTTGCAATTATCTAATTTCCTCCTGGCTAGAGCATGTCATTTACCAGAGAGTTCAGAACGGGGTCTCTCATTTGGCATATCTTGGATAACCCCAACTTGGCACAATCTGCTGAAGAATGCACTGAACTAGCACCGCCAACGCCAAAGCTCTCTCACTTTTTACGTTTTTTATTACCAACTAAAGCTTCAACGTTTTGTCTACTGTTTACGATAACTTTTGTAATCTGTTCAATTATATAATTCATTTTTTTAATAAAATACTTGACAATTTAAAATATTTGACAATAGTAAAAAATATTTGAAAATTGATTGATAAATGCTTCATTTTGGTCTGGGAAAGTAATCGATAGTATTCTTATGCGATACTTCCGATAGTTAAGTGGTGGTTTTCAAAGGAGAGATAAGGAAACTAAACAAGCGACGATACCGATTAGCAAGCCAAGCAATCGATAGTATCAAAACTATAACTTTCCACATACATCTTTCTTGACCTGCAGCCTTTAATTTCTGATGCCCGATATCAATAGTTGTTTAAATAGTACAAATAATAGTTCAATAGTTTCGATAGTAGGGTCACACTAGTATTCTTTCGATAGTATTGATAGTTATACTCCTACTCAACAGAAACCTTTAATTAGAGGCTTTCTCACGTGCTGCCTTCGTTTCTCTGTTTACGAACTTTGTTAACGATAGTCATTGCGATAGTACACTTGACTCGTTATACGTTTGACCAACTGACCCGCTTTAGATGCCTGTTATACAAGTCAGCCAATTGTATTTTAATATAATGCCGCAATATGCAATTCTATATCAATTTAGAATTCGCTTTCGCTTATGGCGTGCGATGCGACTTGGGATCGAATGACAAACTTTTGATGGGGCTGGGAGTGCAGATGTGATGTGCGATGAGCTCAGCTATGGCACTGTGATCCATCATGTGGTTGGAATTTCTCACAGTGTGTGATGGAGGGAAGAGAGGGGAGAGTAGGCACAACAGATGCTGCCACACCAGCTCGAAGTTGTCAAAAGTAAACACAACGGGAGGAGCTGAGGGGAATTCACTGATTGTGAAGGGGTCATTAATAGACGAGGGGCAGGGAGCGGGAGGGGGGCTAGCTCACTGGGTGAACTGCAGCGGCAATAATTAGAGCGCTTAATCATTTCCAAGTTGCACTTGACTCGATGGCGAGCAAAGCAAACGAAACTGATTAAAAAGGAAAAGTAAATCGAATAATAAATTATAAGTTCACAGATCTGCTGTTTATCTCTTGTGTTGTCTTGTGTATATATATAATTATGAGCGGAGACAATTCAATTTGATACCAGGAGGGAGGAGGGGGGATTGTCTTGCCTGCGCTTGCATCACTCTGCGCTTGTGTAAAGCCTGTAATAGACGCCTTAATTAACATGCGAGAGTCGTCTGACCGATCGCCCGATCGCCCCACAATGCCCCACTGACAATGTGCGTTGTCTGTTGTTGTAGTTGCAAGTGCCTCGTTGTTGTTGCTGTTGTTGCAGGCCTGACAATTTCATTAGTCTGCGGCGATGTCAATGAACGCTGTCTGTTTGTGTGTGTGTGTTTGTGCGCGTTGCATGCAGCGAGCGCAAGCATTTGGCTTTCAACACATTGCTTTAGCACACATTTCACTTGCCACAAGTGCAGCAGCAGCAGCGGCAGCAACAACGACCACAAATTGTTGGAAAAAGAAAAACAACTTTGGTTGCCCATGGGGGCGGGGGAGTAACAGCGTCAGGGGAGGCGAAAGGGGGAGGGGAGCGACTGTATCTGCATCTTGCAGCTGTTGCATCCACAATGTGTATGCGCATTTGTATCTCTTTCACTTTTTAACCGGCAACCGGCATGGGAAAATTTCGCTTGGCAGCTTCAACTGGTTTTCCAAGCTCAGCTCGAGCTGAACCTGAACCTGTAGCTGCAGCAGCAGAGGCAGCAACAACAGTGGCAGCAACAACAGTGGCAGCTAAAAGCAATAGTTGATTTAATGCCATTTGCTGCTAATGGGTCAGCCGCCGCAGGCGCTGAGGAGGCTATTGACTTTGGCTCGACGGAGACAGTCTGGTGCCTGGCCAGGGTTGCCTCTTGGAAAGCGTAGACAATCCAAAGCCGACAGGGGAAAGCTGCAGGCTGCACTGCACCGCCCCCTAATCCTCCCTTTGCGCAATTAATTAGGCAGCTGCATTAAGTACACAGAGAGAGAGAGGGAGAGAGAGGGGGAGAGAGAGAGTGCAGCAGCTACAAATGTACCTCAAGTCGCGCTGTCATCTAAGCTAAGCGGGCTAATTACAGTCTAAACAGCCGGCGGGCTGTCCACAAGTGGAACGTGCCTCAATCGCGGCCACTTTGTAGATACATTTGTATCTGCAGCCAGACGATTAGGTACAGGAAGATTGTGTGCGCGTAGGACGTAACAAATTGCATTTCCTAGCACGCATGGCTGGCAATCATAACAACCTAACAGATACAGATACAGGAGCAAACTCTTATGTATCTGTAGCAGCACTTGTATCTGTATCTGTAGACATATCTGTATCTAAAGTAGCATGTGTAGTCAACTCTGTATCTGCAGGCATATCTGTATCTCTATCTCTATCTGTATTTGTATCTGTATCTTTGGCTGTATCTGTAACTTGTGCCCGTGCATCCTGCGGGTTAATTATGACGAAGTGCGCGTAACGAAAGCGAAGCGTGCAACGTTTCGCTTACAATGGGCGACAATTGTTTACGTACGCCTCCTGCTAGGGGAGTTTTCAATTGAAACATTTTCGTGCCATCGTTTTTGTTTAAATGCCGCCACCATCAGCTTTGGCTTCTGTTACGCCTGCCCTGCATTTGTATATTTCTGTGTGTGTGTGTGTGTGTGCGTGCCCGTAATTGTATCTTAAAGATACAATCAAATTCGCAGTACGACAACACGACACGACGCTGCGCGCTGCCGGACAGTGCCAGTTGCCCTGCAATTTATTCATTGAATTATTATTATTACTTTTATTTAGCTAGACTGTTTTATAAACATCTCCCCCTCCCTCTCACACTCTCTCTCTTTCTCGCTTCTTTTTCGGAATCAAAAGTCAGTCGCGGCTCCCTTAAGCGGCAATTTATCAATTTAAATGTACATACAGGCGATATATAATATGTATGTATGCGCATATATTGTGCGCCGAGGGTGGTTCCTGAAGTTCTGCGACCTTGCCCGCAGCATAACGGCATAACGGATCTCTAATCTGGAGAAGAACACAAGATATTTTATCTCTACCTGACAGACACACTCTAATTAGCGAAGCATTCTTGAAAGGTTGATAAGTTGCTGCTAATTTCGAGTAATTTCTTAAATAAACATTGAACTTATGTCACAAGCAACCCGCGTCGTGGCACAGAGAAGGGGTAGAAGAAGAAGGGTGGGGGGGGTTTACTTACGCTGCTGTTGTTCCTCCACGCGGCATTTTGCCCAAATGGCGTTCACGCATTTAGGCGAATTTTATTTAGATGTTGATTAGCTTGTTATAGTCTCCTTGCGTATACACGGCGTATACGTAACGGATTCGTCACTGAGCTATTTTCAATAGATCATTAGAAACAATTTGTAAAGAGCTTTCTGAATTTCCCACACACACACACACACAGAATGACAACAATGAGTTAGTGGAAAATGCAAAACATACAAGTTAAGTTCGGTTCTGAACTAGGAATTTAGAGCTCCATCGATAGAATCGACTTGCTAATCAGAGCGTTAATTTGTCAGGCTTTTCGCTAGACTTTGTTCTCGTTGTGGGAGATGCCATGAGATAACCCATGAGTCGAGTTTGGGTACAGCCTGAGTTCAGTTTGAGTTCACACACAGATCTTGTTATCTATTCACGCTCTGGTGGTATTAAATCAATGTGATTTATGTCTGTATGCAAATGGAATTCTCGGACAAAAGAAAAACGGAAAAACTTTCGATTTCTTAATTGAGAAACAAAGAAAAGGAGAGGGGGTATAGCGCATCATGTAACGCGTGCACCCATTGATCTGTGCAGGTGAATCTATTAAAAAGAGATACCAAAACCGAAACATGCAGTAAAAGCGGCACACACACACACACACACACACACACACACACAGTCTGGCTGCCACAGACTAAACACTTTCTATATAATAGCGCAAGGTTGTTGTGTTTATATTGGGCTTCTTTTGTTCTCTCAAAACACTTAAATCAACATACATTTGTTTTTGCTCACAATACGCGATAGATTCAATTCGATACGAAATTCAAAAACACTCGAAAATAACCCGCAAACTCGACCTACGCCCGTTAACGATCTGCTGTGAATGAGACGAACGAAACAACTGAAAATGTTAACAGTGGAACTGCTAATGTTATGCGAATCTCCTCCTGGGCACAGATAGAGAGAGAGAGAGAGAGAGGGAGAGCAGTGTGGTCTGAATAATTATTACAGACTGAGCGCAAAAAATAAAATCGCGTGCAGGCAAATAATTAATTGCAAACGTAAACAAAATACTCAGAACTACATACTGAAATTGTTTTTAAATTCAAATACTGTAGCTATTAAGAGTTTTAAAGTAACCATGTTAAGCTCAAAATGGCACTGTTCGCGTGTACAGTTGGCTGTTAGAGTTAACAGCGCTAGTGCGATCGAGCGAAGACACAAACCAGGGAACAGCATCGCTGTTGACGTTAAATTTAAAATGAAAATAAATTATATTAGGCAATATTATATTCTTGTTTCTTATCTATTATCACAAAAAATGCACGTGACCTTGTTGCGAAATATTTGAGTAATATCTTTAGCTGCTTTGCGTAAACATCATAAGATCTGAATATCTCTGCTAACCTTGTAAATTCAGTTGAGTCAACAAACTAGAAGATAACTAGATAACAAAGTGATTTAGTATGTTTATAAAAAAGGGTTGAGTTGATTAGTTTGTCACGATATGTTGGTTACTTTCCGTTAGCTGTATTAATAGACTATGTCAGGACTATTAATAAGTGAACATCAATCAAAGGATACGGTAAAATCATCAATATAAATAATAAACGAAGTTGGTAAACGAAAGTGGGACAACTTACTGTGTGTAGGTAATTACAGAGAATGGGACAAGGGAAAGCAGTGGCAGAGGTAGAGCCGGGGACAGAGGAGCAAGACAAAAACACACCCAGCTAATGCGTGGTCATTACACATACTACTGTCCTTTCCAGGTGAGAATCACGAGACGAGGCAACTCCTTCAAATTAACGAGAGAGTCGCATTCAGTTGTTTTTGGCTGAGCGCGCCCAGAAATTACTTTTGAAATCGAATGAAATGGGAAATGGTTCAACTTGAGGCCAGAAAATATGTGGGTAATTACCTAGGAGTGGGAGTGGAAAGGGGGAGGCAGCAGGAGCGGGCAATGCAGGCAGGCAGGCAGGACGCGCTCACTGTGCGCTCGCACGCGATCAACTGTTGAATGTGTATGTGAGAGTGTGAGCAGGTGAAGAAAGGGGTGTGCGTGTGTGTGTGTGCCAGCAGGTGTGTGGCTGCGCGTTTAGTTGGGGATGCGCCCACATTGAGTGTGATTTGCGACTCGCTGGCATTAAAATAGAATTTACGACCCGAGCAAATTGGCGCGTAAAAAAACTGGCGAAAGGAGTACGACATGGTCAGGTAAATTGAGAGTATATAAAGTATATAGTGAGTATGTATACAAACATATACATTAAGTATATAGTGCCAAGGGCGTGCCCAAAGCTGAGGTCTGCCTTAATTACGCGGCGTATACGCAACATTCGAGCTGGACCTGAATCCACATTGAAATGTAAATGTTACACTCACTTCCCCGGCAAATTCCCATTAGAAGCGATTAATGTGCACAGTTTTAACGACCTTTTTGACGACAGTTGTTCCCCCTTGCCCTCCTCCTCGCTTCTCCCTGTCTACAGTTTCCAAATTCCTGACGAGGTCAAGGCATAGTTTTTGTGGTTTTCTGTTTCATTTACTCTCAATTACCCAAGCAGACTAGACACAAATTGTTGCTCTCTTTGTTTTTCAGTTTCGTGTACAATTTATTTAAATATATTTGCGCAAATTTGCTGCAAATTGATAAATTGTGTTGATGAGAGATGAGAAACGAAAACAAAAACAATGTGAAAAGAGCAAACGCACATGCTGGGCCACTGTCTAAGATGAGCTCGAAAAGGAAGTGAACATATGTGGGTTAAGAGGGGGAAGAGGAGAAGTAGGAGTGTTGAGGGTAGTTTATTCTGGGGATTATGACTTAGCTGAGCCATTATAGCATCTACTCGTAGATTTCATATGTATAACATGTGCTTGAAGAGGGGAAGATATGAGGGTAACCATGAAACTGGAAATATCTACTATGACAATTTCTACTCAATCTAATGCTCTGTATTTTGAATGAATGTAAATCCTAATAACTTGATATGTATATAAGAAAAATAATATTTGCATTAGAGCTAGTATAATCAAGTATATTTATATCTGGCGGTCTCTGTAAAAGTATTTAAAAGCTTAAATTCAGACTTCAAGTTTCAATTGTGGCTTCCACTTGCTCTCATACAACAATTCCAATCTCTGGCAATATATCCAATATCTGGCAATGTAGAAAAAGGAGATACTAGCTAGCTGAGTAGCTCAAGTTCCCATAATACCTTCTCCTCGCCCTGCTCTTCATATCATCTGCATAACTTCCAATCCCCATAAAAAAGCAAATTCCCCACCAGGCACTATCTTTTCCAGACTGACTTTGATTGCATTTGCGTCTGTCAATATGGCACAATATAATATAATATATAATGTCATACAGCATGTTCAATTTCCATAAAAAAATAAAAAATGTTGCCACTTACTTTTCATCTGGCGGCGGTGGCATCTCGCCTCCGTTGGGTGTGCCCGGTGGCGTTTTCTCGCTCTCCATCATGGCCAGCGGGGGCAGGGGGCTCACCGAGTTGCTATCCATGTGAAAGCAATCAATTTTGATAGTCGGCTGTGGGCAAAGGATAAGAGCACACAAAGAGAAAGAGTGAGAGGGAGAAAGAGAGAGGGAGACAGGGAGAACAGGAGGAGGCTTCATTATCTTTGTTGGCTATCAAAATCAGAGTGCAGCAGCTACAGGAACAACAACAACAACAATAACGAGAGCGATTCGCATTACAAATGC
This sequence comes from Zaprionus africanus, assembly GCA_018151435.1. Taxonomy (NCBI): domain Eukaryota; kingdom Metazoa; phylum Arthropoda; class Insecta; order Diptera; family Drosophilidae; genus Zaprionus; species Zaprionus africanus. The sequence continues at coordinate 12,492,173 of JAECXB010000118.1, forward strand.
TGCATTTGCATGAGCAGAGGATGAGGAGGGGAAGGCGGTGAGGGGGAAGGAGGGGCAGCCAGGAGTGCCAGTTTGGGTTGCTACTCCCACCCGACGCCGTTCTCTTTTTTCATTCGTAGCCCATAAAAATGTTTTTCATAATATTCAACAGCAGCAGCGGCAGCAACGGCCACAGCAGCAACTGTTGCTGACAGACTGCAACTGCAACTCGCCCCCTCCCCTTTGTGGGGGCGACAATCTCGGCCTGCTGCGGTGATGAATGGCGGCGCCGTCAGATGCCACTTTTCATTACGCTACACAAATAAGTGCGACGACACACACACAGACACACACACACTCACACAGACACACGCATGAATGCATTTTTATATCTCTTTATTGTTATAAGCTTTTCCCCTCTCTGTCTTGCTCGTCCTCTATCCCTCTGCATCTCTATATCTTTCTCTCATATTATCTCTCTCTTTCCCCCTCTTACTCTTTCCTTCTTTGTCTTTCCCTCTCTCTCTCTGTGCTTCTCTCTCTCTTACTATCTCTCTCTTTGACTCCCATATCCAATTTTGATACTCTTGGCAGAAGGCACAACAAACAATATTTTCTGCGCTTTGAATGGAAATTGAGTTTTATTTTCGGAAATAGTGGGGCGACATGCTACACACACACACACACACATTCACACACACATTCACACACACACAAAATAGCCAACATATCTGAGGTGAAGGTAAAAACTGCAGCATCAACAGTTTTGCCAGAGTGCAATGCACTTGGCTTGCGACGAGCCGACGAGCTGGTAAGGGTAGACAAAGGGTATGTGCGACTAGAGGTGCCTTGAGAGACATTTAAGCTTTTATTACTTTTATTATATTAAGGAGCATATTATAAGAAATTTTAAGGTTCAAAGAGTTAGTTTAAGTCTTTAAAAAAAATAATATTTATAATCAGTGAAAAGGTATGGTAAGAATTCGAAGAAGGGTATTAAACCAACGTTCTAGTACTATTAAATTAAATTTTGATCAAGTTTTAAGTAAAAAGAAGGAATAAGTAGTATTTATTTATGCAAAGGCACCAGATTTTAAATGTTAAGAAAGGGTAATTAAACTTCAGTATCAATTTAATAAAATATTAATTTATTTGAATGTAGTTTTCGTATGAAAAACAGAGTTTCCTGGAATCAACTGTATTTTAGCATTACAAGCAAATATAACTCAAACTACAGGGTATACACAGTTCGCTGTGTTGCACTCTCTTTGCTTTTGTTTGTTATTGTGCCCAGTGCCCCAGACGGACGACGTGTAAAATTGACTATCATACGTCCGAGTGCGTTCTGCAGAATCAGAAACGGTATCAGCAGAAGAAACGGGAAGAGGAAGAAGAGGAAGCGAGTGCCAATTTCCGACATTGATGTCGCTTAGCGGAGTTGAATGAAAGGCAGCAGGGAAAGGGAATAAAGGGAGGGAGGTGGGAGGAGGGAGTGTGTGGGCCTCGTCTCGCAGTCTATTCTCGTGGAAAACCGATAATTACACGTGCACTGGAGACGTAAGTATGCTCTATTTATTGACAGTTCATTGAACTGCGGCCAGGAGACATTTGATGGACACTTGAATGCGCATAGTACGAGTACGTTCGCCAACTTCCTGCGTGTACGCCCACTTGCGTCCCGCCTACATTCGATAGGTTTGCATAATCGACATGTGTCCATTTCTCACGCTTGACTAGCACAACTTCGAAATGGAAGAACTTCTCCCTGTGTCCAGTTCAAATGAGGTTGTTGTCGTTTACACATTGTCCCGATTAATCCCAACTAGCTATCTACATATGTGTACCTTAGCTTAGGTATATTATTAGCCTGCTACGGTTTGTTTTCGCTTTGTAGACATAACAAAAAGCTTGGAAATTAAGGGCTAGAGTTCAATATTTGTTTATGCTACGAGGTTAACGACTTTTCGGGCTACAGTTAATGGAAACATACAGAAATCTGTTGATCTAGGCCATACTACTCTACATAGGTAATATACCTGACACTTTCCATGCCCCTGCTTCCCAATGTTTTTCCTCTAATTGAGATCTTTAGTAGTCTTCTAATCCTATAAACTAAATATTTCTCTCTTCTTTGGCTTTCCTTTTTTATTATGTTTCACACTCTGATGCCCTGATTTCCTTAGTTTCTCTATCTCTTTCTCAGAAGTTACTGAATCAATCCTACTCTTTATGTCTTCTTCTCTTTCATTCAACAGATATCTTTATTTTCTTCCTATCTACACTTTAAACCCTGCTCTCTCTCTCTCTTACGTTGCCTCTGATGCCCTGATCTCCTTAGTTGCTCTATCTACTTCTCAGAATCAATCCTACTTCGTAAGTTTTTTCTCTCTCATTCAACAGAGATCTTCATTTCGTTCCTATCTACACTTTAAACCTTTCTCTCCCTCTCTTATGTTCCCACTCTTTTTTTAGACCTTCGCTGCCATATTTTACACATCAGTGACCCTATTTCTTTGGTCTTTCCCAGAAATTTATCCACCCACATTAGGAGTTATCAGGCTAGACCCAATTTCGTGCAGGAAACTGCACATTATGCAATGCCGCGTCGCTGTTTCCGTATCCGTATCTGAGAACGCAAAAGCGCATTCACCGGATACGCACTTAAAGTATCTTTTGTTGGCATCTTTTCAGCTAAATTCCATGAATGAAATGTGTGAATGGGGAGTACAATATATCACATTTATATGAATATATTTTCATAAATATTTCTCAATTGAAAAGCACAAAAGTCAAGTGAAGTAAATGCTGAAGTTTTCAGTAATTTTTCAATTTTTTTTTCTTCAACTTTTTTAAGAACTTCTGCCTGAAGTCTTTAGAAAACTTTTTAGCTTTCAATTATTTTAAATCCTTTATCAAAAGTTTTTAGTAAATCCTCGCCGTGTGTACTTAGTGAAACTTTTTACGTAGCTAGTCTGTGGTTTTTTATGGACTCCAATTTGCATATGTGTGTGTGTGTGTGCAGAGACAAAACTTTATAATCCTATTAAAGATTGTTGTGTATTTTGGTTTGCCGCAAAGGCTTTGGCACAGCTTTTACACAAAACAAACACACAAATACACACACACGGAGTTGCAGGCGCAATCAAGGCACATTTGGCATTTGCCGGAAGTAGCTAAGGGTCCAGGCAATTGCAGTCCCTGATGCTGCTGCTGCTGCTATTGTTCTTGTTCTTGTTGTTGTTGTTGTTGTTGTTGTTGCTGCTGCTGTTGTCACTCTCCTGCCAAACAATACAAATAGGCAAGTCCCCATCAGCATTACAACCTACCCCAAGTTTCAGCACAGTGCGCAAAGCGTAGCTGCTTTTCTTTCTTTTTTTTAAATTTCCTGCTTAATTAAAATATTTAATGTCGTAATTTGCAGTTAATTAGTTAATTTACACAACTGCTTGCACTGTTGCACTGTTTCTTTTTAGTTCAATTAGCCGTAAAAATTACAATTCGCTTTGGCTTTGACTTCAACTTCAACTTCAACTGGGTAACTGCAACTGCAACTCGGAACTTCAAACTCCAAACGAACCGAAACAAAGCGAACCAATACGAGACACGCGTTGCACCATCCGCTCGCCACGAATGCTGCGTCCGAACTAAATTGGCTGCCGGCAACGCACGACGGCGCCAACGACGACGACGACGGCGACGACGAATGGGGACGAGCCGGGAACATCGAAAATCTCCTACGTCTGTTGCGGCCGAAGCGGCGATTTCGGACGTACCGTTCGTTTTACAGTGGTGCACGAGCTGTAAATATGGGTCGAAAATGGTTGTGTGGGAAAACGAAAGGAAAGTGCTTAATTAGTTGGATAATCTATGGTTTATTTAAAGGTAAAGTCAGAGCAAGGAATGATAATGGTAATGATAAAAATTTAAATTAAATTAATTGAAATTAAATAAAATAAAACTATATAAAATTAAATCTAAATTTAATGAACTTTATTTTTTTTAATTATGGTACTATAAATTGATTTTATAAATTATTTTTTGTATTAATATCATATTTCTAATTCAGTCGACTGCATTAAGTCGACTTTAAATGAATGAAATAAAAAAATAAAAATTAATGTTTTGTGAATAAAAACAAAAGGACATGGCTGGATCAGTTTATATATTTATGATTGCATATATTCATATATTCCGAACAATTCAAAATAGAGTTTTCTAAATATAAAATCAGGGCCACCGAGAGGGGGGTGGTGACGGGTGGGTTTCCCCCGGGCCCGCAGTTTTCAGAAGGGCCCGCGATTTTCCGAAAAACCTTCACTTTAATGACGATTTTGACTTATTTAGTAAAATAATAACAATAATATAAACTATTAATAACAAATTAAAAAAAATTACATCACAGTCGGAAATAGCTTATTTATTTGAAGGGAAGGGAGGGGCCCGAACATGGATACCCCCGGGCCCTGATTTTCTCTCTGCGGCCCTGTATAAAATAATACATTTTTAGTTATTCGGCCGAAAGGGAATTGAGTCTATAATTGTAAATATATTCGTATTCCTGTATCCAGTTAAAATAAGATCTTCAGATCTTAGAAAAGTATATTTTAAAAGATGTTTTATATATTTCCCTAACAATTGAACTTAGTTAATGGGTTTAAACAGAACTATATCTGTAAGCAAACATTATTCAAAGCTTCTCTGGGTAGACTATATCTATTCTCTTCCATCACTACCTCCTTTTCTCTTTCCCCTCCCACCACCTGCCCAGCCCAACCCATTTGCAAACACACTCCAAGTTAATTTCAAATCAAATTGTTGATAAGTTTTATTTGCATTGTAGTATTCAAACATGATATACATTCATATAAAGTAGATAATATATTAAAGTACAGGAAGGAACTAAAAGGCGAGAACACTCTAAACTTACTCGAATGTCTTGAACTACATACTCATATAACATATATAATCTTTCTGTAGGTAAATCTTCTCAATTGACAATGCTGTAAAACACATAAATTCACATGGTCACAAATATAAATAGTTATATAGTATATAATGTATATAGATATTTGTATATTACGGGGACTGTGGGACATTCCATAGTTATATCGATATCGTATCGTATCGTATGTAAATACATTTCTTATTGTCATTGCTTTCGATTCCCTGGTGCAGATCGTAGATAAGTACAAATGCCGCTATTCAGCTTGATCGAAGAGAAGCACACACACACGTATGTTATGTAATATATACTTGTAGTGTAGTGTATGGTATAGTACATATATGTGTATATATTGTATGGTATGTGTTGGGCTTACTAAAGTATAATACTAGAGCCACAAGTCGAAAGAGAACTCTAGGTTAACTAAAAATTTACATGATAAAGCAATAATTTAGGCGAGATTCTGCAGGTATGTGTACGTATGTATGTGTGTATCTGTTGCCATCCGGTTTACAGGCCCGGCTTGGTCTTATCTGTGCTGGTGGCACTCGTGGTGCTCTCAGCCTCCGAGGACAATGGGCTGGCGCTTCTGAAGCCCGACTCCGAGGGAATGGGGCTGGCGTTGACGCTGCGATCGGGGCTGCTCACTGTGGGTGTTTCGCAGGGAATGATCTCCTGGGGAAGCGAAAAAGAAGGAATATAAGTATACAGTTAAATGGTCTCCCAGTTCAATAGTCTACTCACCTCATCGGCTGCCGTCTTGGTGGTTATGGACTCCACGTTACATTCCTGGGGCGCATCCTTGGACTTCTCGGCCCAGCTCTTCAAGAAAGCCACCACATCAGAGTGATTGAAGTTCTCGGCCTCATCGACTGGCAAATTGCCCCAACGATCTTTGGGATTGTGCGGCACATGGCACTGCTCCAGCAGAAACTTGACACACTCCAGATGACCCTCCGATGCGGCCAAATGCAGTGCGGTGCGTCCATCGTAATCGGCCAACGTGATGTCCATGCCGGACAGACGATGACGACGCAGTGCGGTAACATCTCCACTTGCTGCCGAGAAGAGCAGATTGACAATGGACAGACCCTTTGTCTCGTAGCGATGCTTGCGTGGATCCTTCTTGCTGGACAAATGCTTCAGATTGTCGTAGCGATGGAAATTGAATGTGTTCACCAGCTCCTCACAGAACTGCAGTCCACGCACCGTGTTGCCCAGCTGATCCAGCGGTGGTGACCAGGCAAAGATGCCCATCACATTGGGAATCACAAGCATCATGCCGCCACTGACTCCGGACTTGGCCGGCAGGCCCACCTTGAAGGCAAACTGGCCGGAATAGTCGTAGGTGCCGCAAGAGTGCATGATCGATAGAACATCGCGAACTACCTCCGGCCGGAAGACCTTCTCCTCGGTGGTGGGACAAATGCCGCCGTTGGCCAAACTGGCGGCTATCACAGACATGGCTTCGCAGTTGGTCTCCATGGAGCAGCACTGGAAGTAGTAGTCCATCACCTCCTTGAGGTTGGTGCGCTTGGGGAAGCACTTGTTCTCGCGCATATAGAAACCCAGGGCGTAGTTACGATCGGCGGCCTCGCGCTCCGAGAGAAAGACGGCATTGTTGAAGCCAATGTATTCGCCACCGGACAGACGCTTGAACCAGCTCATGGTGTAGTCAAAGATCTCCGCGGAGGTCATCTCCGGCTTGACCATGGCATTCATCAGCGAACAAGTGAGTATGGCGCCGGCATTGATCATGGGATTGTGTGGCTTCTCTGCGGGGGAGTTGGGAAAAGGGAGTTAGTACATATATCTCCTAGTTGGGGTCTCTTAGTGGACTCACTGTTCTGATCGAGCACCAGCTCGTTGAAGTTGCGACCACTCGGCTCCTGGCCGACAAAGGAATGCACCACCTTGGGCCCCAGCTTCTCCAGGGCAATGGCATAGGTCAGCGGCTTGCTGCAACTCTGAAGGGTAAAGGGTTCGTCGACATCGCCGATCGAGAATCTCTGCCCGTCAACGGTGCAGATGCTGACGCCCCAGAAATTGGGACTATAGCGTGCCAGCTGGGGAATGTAATCGGCCATTTTGCCGGAGGTATTCGACTTGCACTTGCTGTAGATTTCCTCAATGTCCTTGGTGAAGCTTGAGAAGTCCGGTATGACGAACTGTTGACGGAATGCTTTGGCAATCAGCACAATGTTCGGACAGACCACGCTGAAAATAACAGTAAATATATAATATACCCCCTAATGTATTAAGTATTTTGTGCTCCACTTACGCCTTGAAGGTCTCGCGGTTTAGGTGCTGCGTCTCGGCAGACGAGCCCGTCTCGTAGTTGTTCAGCTTGTGCACCTTCTTCAGGTTGTCCATCAGTTCGCGCACGCGCGGATCGGTGCGACGAATGCCGGTGGTCTTCAGTCCGGCCAGGAATTTGCCCATCGATATGAGGCCGGTCTCCTCGCTGGCGAACATATCGAAGAGCACATCTTCGGCATTGCGTTGCTCCTGTTCACGGTGACTGCAAGGGGGAATACCCCAAAAAAAAGGTTAGAAAAAAATTCGGAACACACACAGAAAATATTTGTAAAGCCAAAATGATATTTTAAAGCTGCGCTAATTACAAACAACGTGGGAGGGGGAGGGGGGTGCGGCAACTTGCGGTTTAGCATGCGTATACCAAACAAATAGCAAAATATACGCATCATAAAATACCAAAATAATACAACAACAACAAAGGAAACAAAGGAACATCAACTAGAAAATTGCGAATCAAACGGGTTGTGTGGAGGTGGTAATTGCTATCACAGACGTCTGGCGGGGATATCGTACACACAAACACACACACACTAATGCATACATATATGGGTATATAGTATAACTATATATGTAGGTATAGTGGTGCAGTAAAGTGCGCTAAAAATAGCTGGGCACGTTTTGGCGGCGCTGCTTGTGCCTTCCACAATTCGCTTGACCGTGTCAAATTGATTAAAACCTCTCGCAAATTCGCATTGATTCATCGAATTCGCCGTCAATTAATGCCAATCAATCTATATAACAGATTTTCGGTTATTCGGTTATTATTTGCTCGGTTCGGGTTCAACGTGGGGTCGATCGAAAGGCATAAAAAACACACACAGAAAGTTTACTCACGGCCTTATTGAATAGTTGCGTCGCTGATTTCTAAATGGAATGAATAGAACAGTATATAGAATATATACATCATCATCATATTATGGCATATATATAACATAGCAGATTACACATTTCCATATGTTGTGTGTAATTAATGTGGGGTGGGGGGTTAAACCAAAATCAACGTTCAAACCAACTCATAAATCATGTAGGAAAGTGAGTGAAGAAGAGGGAAGAGAGTGGAGTAGAGGGGGCTGGACACCTGTCAATTATTATTGCATTGGCCCCAATCACGACAGCAATTTTACCTGATAATTGCCGATATAGTGCGTACGATAGTGCCGCGACGATTCTGCAGTGAAATACCCTCGATTATCTCCTCAATAATCGCGGCTGTTTCGGTTGTCTCCTGCTCTTTGTCGCGTCGATACGATTCCTCGCGCTCCTTGGCCTGCCCATCCTCACTCTGACGCTTCAATGCATCGATTTCCTCAGTGAGCACCATATTCCCGATTTATATTTATATTTTATATATATATACTGTATACTATATGCGACTTTCAAGCTCAACTGTTGCAAGTCTAATGAAAACGACGCGCGGCCGATCGGCGTTTTATACATTAGCCGAATGTGCGAGATTTGCGGTTGTTGTTCAGCCCCAACCCCCAGCCCAAAGGGGCGGGGCACAGTTCGGGACAGAGAGAGGGGTGGGAAGGGGGTGGAGAGTGCAGAGTGAATAGCCGAGGCGCTAATTTCTAAATCATGTTATTGGCAATAAAATAAATTAATTAACTCCCCTTTCTAGTCCCATTCGTGTATCTATTTGCAGAGAGAGAGAGAGAGAGAGAGAGATGGAGGGAGGCGGGTGTATTCACTTCACCATTGTCTGCCTGCTCGTAGGTGCGAGTTTATAGTACCTACATAAAGCACCCCCATTTCGGGCCAGATAAGAGAACACGGCGGCACGTCACGCGGCCTGCCCAACCTGAAGATAATTCGCCGTGCCGATATTTGGATCTGATAGTTCCACTGATAGCGCCCCAGGGGCCCGACCGGGGCTGACTCAAGCATGCCAAGAAGAACTTTACCCCGGCTGTTACCTGATATACTTGGTTATCACTTTGACGAACGTCGCCTTCTGGCTCTTGGTGCAGATGCCCGCAACCATTTCCGCGATGATGCCCGCATCGATCAGATCCGCATCGTCCTGCACGCGATTGGCAAAGGGATTCGCAGTGTTGGCGCCTGCGCCCTGCTGTGACTGCTCCCGCTGCTGCTGTTGCTGCTGCTCCAGCTGCTGTTGCTCTTCCTCCTCCACCTTGGCAGCATGTTGCTTCACCAGCTCCACAAGCTCCTCACCAGTCAGTGACTTCAGATCGTCAAGTATCTTCTGGCGTATGTTGTCCTTGAACTCTGCCGCCTCTTCCGGCGTATAGCCATCCAGTGGTAGTGGTGCCTGCTCCGTTGCGTACTTCAGCAGACTGAGGCTGCGTTCCCCCATCTTTCTGTCCATTCAGATTGGGATGCGGTTTCGGGATTCACTTGAGTTGCTTTCACTGTGTGTTTGCTGCTTTCTGCCTGCGACGATGATGCCGAAATGAGCGGCACATTGTGGGGCCAACAGTTTTATAGTTGGCAGCGTCACCCTCGGCGCACGATCGCCATAAGCGAGCCAAATCAAGCCCATAGCATACCCAGAAGAACTGAGCGAATTTCGATTTTTATCTTCATTTAATAAACGTATGTTAATTTATTTATGCCCCGCGATTGCTGTCAATTAGCGCGAGGCTCCAATATGTTTGTAACCACCCCACATAGATGAGGAGTATGGAGAGGAGAGCAAGAGAGCAGCAGAGTGCTTGCAGAGGACAATTGAATGAATCAGAATTTAGTTTTGGAAAAGAATGTGACAGATGTAAAAACAATGCTAAAACTAAGGAAGTGTTGAAGACACTTAAGGAGGAAAATCAAAGAATTCGAGATGAGCTCATTTTAGAGAACGATATCTTTAGAATTTGGAATAGAACTTGTGTGGAATCAAATGTTTAAGCTATGCAGCGATTATGGAAGATATCTAAAGCATTTCGGGATAAACGCATTTGAGAGAAAGTGTTCGAACTCAGATGAGAAAAGCAACAAAGAAAGTAAGAACTTTAAGAGCTAAAGGCTTCAACAAAACCCTAAATGAAAGACAGTTTAATTCATCTCAAATATTTCTAATTAATCTCAAACCTATAACCCCTCTTGGCCACATACGGAAACAGGGTACCCTATGATGCATTGCGTCCTTGTCCAATGTATTGGAAAACAAAAACAGAACATCAGAAAAACAAAAACAAGCCCAACATCATCCCATGTTGTTTGGCATGCAACCAAAATTTCGCTCAAAATAATCTTTGCAAATGTGCAAGGTAAATATTTTTCGCCAAATGATTTTGAATACGAGAAAACAAAATGCAATAATAATCTTTAACTGCTTCTAAGTACTAATTGTGCGAGTCAATTGAGAGAAAAGGGGGGCAGAGGGGAACACGGGTTTTCTCCTCAAAGTAATTGGTGCAAAGTCCCCGAGGATCTAAAAATACATTTCCCAGTTCTATAAATGGAAAACTGTTAGCAAGAGTTGTAACTAGCTAAAGATCCAGTTTACAGACTGATACGATAGCTTGTTTATACGAGGGTCGTTTGATAAGTCCGTGACTTTTTGTATTTGCCGCGCACCTGCTCTAAATACAACACTGCTCCTGTCAGCAGTTATCGATTAACAGCTGACTGTAAAATTTTGAGAAAGCTGCGTTTTTTGGTTTGCGTTTTATAGGCATTGAAAGCAGACGATCTCGATCTCCATTTTCGTTAAAATTCACGAGATCGTCTGCTTTCAATGCCTATAAAACGCAAACCAAAAAACGCAGCTTTCTCAAAATTTAGAGCAGGTGCGCGGCAAATACAAAAAGTCACGGACTTATCAAACGACCCTCGTAGTAAAGATTTGCGCCACGTGTTGAGAGAGAGAGAGAGGGAGAGCGAGGGAGGGAGGTAGGTGGAGTATCAGGTGCCAAATGGTAACTCAAATATTATGCAAATGCGAGCGTGCCTGTATAGGTGAGTGCTTGTGAGTGCGACGGGGAAATGTGCAATGGAAAGAGAGAGATGGCACGACTTACCGGGTTGCATGCTCCTCACGCTGTTTGGGTCCACTGCTGGTGTCGTAGAAGGATAACTTGCGGTTGGCAAACACCAAATTCAACAGTGGCGGCGTACGTAGTTTCTTCTGGAATGTAAGAGAAGTGGAGACGCGACAAATAAGTATGTGCAGTGCATATCGCATATATATAGTATATAGATCGGTTTATGTCTTTAGTCACGTTCTCACACTACTCTTTCTAGCCCTGCCCTCACGTACAATCATTCTGCAGCGCTGCGACATTGTGTGACAGCAACGAATCGAAAATACTTAATGATCAACCGATCGGAAGACAGTTATTTATATATGAAAGGTGCAACATATCTATTGAGGTCCCCGAAAAGTGACGCGCCAAGCGTAGCTTAATTCTAAATCGATGTGACCAATTGCAACAACGATAAAAACGCATACAATAAATACTAAATCCAAGTGCCCCCTATCGGCGGCAAATTAATTAACTAATTATCGATAGCCATAGTGTATAAAAAATAAAATATATAATACAAAATTATTTGACAGTTTTCCTAAAGACTGTTCAACTTATATATAGTATATCTCCACTCTTATACACTTCTTATACTATATATAGATATGTTTTAAGTTTATCAATAGCTCATAGTCGAAATCAATAAAGTTAACTCATTTAAAGTCTTAACATCGATAACGATTTATCATGAATTGCAATTAATCAAGGGTTGCGTTTCATTATTTATCACATTATATTGCTTTAGCCTTTCCAGAAAAAAGACACCTGCAATGGAAAGTCATATTTTTTATAGCCAGCAATCTACTTAACCAAGTTCGTCTGCTCCTGAAGTAATCATTGGGCTTAATAGCTTAGGGACCTAGTGGCCGTAATCGAACACCCGGACAAAGTTATTGGATTACGCCGCATGACATCAGCCAGCAGATGCTCCTCCTCGCACTGCCAATTGGGAATAGATAGCGCAATTGCCGCCAGCCGCCACAATTTGTTAATGAATTGTTTAAATAATTGAAAATAAAGAGGGAGGCGAGACACCTAGGCAGATAAGGAGAGCATGGTAGAGAGGAAGGGAGAGCGTGGCCGGAGAGCAAGGCAGAGCGTGAAGCGTGGAGATGTGGAGAGACTTACAGAGATTCGGTGCGGGCGGAATATTTGGTCAGTCAGTCCAAAATCGAAACTCGAAACGAGCTCGACACGTGCTATTTGCATACGAAAAACGGCGGAGCAAACAAAGTCATGTGAATAACGAATACGAATACGAATATACGAGTCTGAATTCCAGATAAGCACTCAAAATATGGTACGAAATACAACTAAGTGTAATAGTCGATAATGCGAGAGTGTTTCATGTTTTTTACATATGATATTGTTCATGCTGTTATGCTCACTTTGTTGTGCCATAATAAGTGCCATAATAATTATGGCACAGCGAGTGACAGGCGAAGAGAAATGAAAAGAAAAGAAAAAGTATCTGCACGATCTTGACGCACGAATGCAAAATTCAATTGATCTACAAATATAACTTGACATAACTGTATTTGTAGGTGTCTCTGTATTTGTGTAGCTGTATTTGTATCTTTTGTTTTGTCCATAAGTTGCATCTGCTTTGCTCTCGACAACAACTCAACAATTGCCGAAGACGACGAAGATGGCGCCCATGTGATTTGCGGCGTATCTGTGTGAGGGGCTTGTTTTGGCACCCGAATTTTTTAACACGCACACTGCAATACTCGTGTATCTAAGTGAATACGTGTGTATGTGTGTGCGTGTGTTTGCGCACATAAGAATATTATTTATTTTCTGACCTAGCAACGAAACGTAACGCCGCGAAAACGTTTTAACGCCAGGTGGGTAAAAGCTAGCGATGGCAAAGACTGACAATTTGAGGGGGGATTGCCGGCTTCAAACGTGGTGAATAACTTTGAACGCCATTCGTGAAATTTTATTACCCACATGCGAAACAAACATACAAACTCGTATATAGTGATTTATCCACACATGTTTCAGAACATATGGAAACTTCCAGATGTTGTGGTAGTTCTCCGGAAAGTGTCAAGTTAATTTTGCTATAAAAATTACCAGACAGCAATATAATATGCCATATAAATTAAAGTTCTACTTAAATTGAAGATAAATAGAAATTTAATATAATATTTATTAGTTTCAGTAATTTTTATCAATAAATATATAGTTTCTTATTTTATAAACTTCCTTGATAGATATTTTACTGTCATTGTTCGTATAAGATCTCCACATTTAAATCATTGATTATTTAATTTTTATAGCCCACAAAAAATAAGAATCTTCTAATCACTAAGCTGCTTTCAGCTATTTATAGCTCAAGTTCATGCTATAGCACATAAAATAAATCGCCAATATAAAAATTACCAGACGGCAAATAATATGCCATATAAATTAAATTGAAGATACATAGAAATATAATATAAAATTTATAATCTCAATTATTTTCATCAATAAATATATAATTTCTTACTTTAAAAACTTTTTTGATTGATAATTCAAAAGATCTCCACATTTAAATCATTGATTCTTTCATTTTTATAGCCCACAAAGAATCTTCTAATCACTAAGCTACTTTCAGCTATTTATAGCTCAAGTTCATGCGATAGTTCCCAGCACAAATAATAAATCGCCAATATACAAATCGAAAGAATCTTTTATAGCAATCAGTCTGCGGAATTACCCACTTTTAAATCTTTGATTATAAAATTTTTATAGCCCGCAGAAATAACGAATCTTTTTATCTCCAAGTGACTTTTAGCTATTTATAGCTAATATTCATATTTATCGCGTTGCGATAGTTCCCAGCACTAATCAAAGTTCGCTAATTTCTTCGAGAGCAAGAGACGCAGTGTGCGTTGGTATGTTAATGTGTGTAGCCACTCTCCATAGACACACAGATAATGCACAAATACAGCTAAACACACGTACGTGTATGAACGTGTATGTAGGTGCGTTGGGATTTCTTTTCTGCGACATTTCTTCTCGTGACTTTGGCATGTTTAGATTCCGAGTGTTAATCTAGCAGACTGCGATGAATATGCATGAATCATGTACTCAGTCGCTCAGTCGATCATTTAGTGATTCGGTAAATATTTCAAGAATATATTTACGAGCTGCCATTCGATTCATTCACAAATCAATTTCAATGTCTCGGCCACAATTCGGTTATCAGTGCGAGACTGATTTATTGACGGATGCATAGATGGATGGTCAGGCAAGGCCATATATCATAATTTAGCACGGAGATGATACGATATTTTGACCAAATACAACACTGATACGATCGAGGAGTGCACTTTGTGCCGAATCATAAAGTTATAGCTACGTCATGTTCGGTTAACGAATCCGAGAGTTTTCAGTAGTTAAGCAAAACAGCCTGATAAGATAAAACTTAATGATATAAACTTGATTTTTGGGCACGTAACTTTTCAAATGAAAATTCATCGCCTGCTCCCTTATCGCGCTTATTTTCAAATGAAGCCGAAAGCAGAAGCTAAACATGATAAGGGGAGTACATTGTGGTATGCTCGTAAGGTGTGCGACTAAATATAGCCGTGTCTGGCGAAATAGAATACAGATTTACAGTGTAAACTTTCCTCCAGACTTATACAATGCGATGATTCCCGATAATTTGTTTATCTGCTTTGTTGTTTTTCGCATTTAATGCGCGACGGCATTTCTCTATTTATAGAACTCGAGTCGATGCGAATTTCGTTTCTAAACTAAACTAAACTGAAATTTGTTTCAGATTTCACTCGAGGGTAAAAATCAATAATAATGTGATGCCGCTTAATTTCGTTTGAGGGGAGGAGGGTGGTGGCTTGTCAGCTGTTTTTCGGGCAGTACTTGGACTCACCTCTGATGCTATCTTCTGCTGCACCTCTTTGCCCGTGTGCCTGAACTTGGCACGCTTCAACAGATCCTGCTCACTGTAGACATCGATGGGTTCCGGTGCTGCTCCCTGGGTATCTTGGGTAGCCAAATCCAGCGATGTTGACGTTGCCTTGGTACGTTGAAACTGCACACTTGGGCCATGGACTGCTGGCCCAAGGCGACTATTACCCTTGCAGAGAGTAGCACGCACCAAAATCAGATTCGAAAGCCTGGGAGCAGCTTTAAACATTATCACAATGATATACGCGCTGAACTAATGACCTGCTGCTGCTGCTGCTGTTCTGCTCTGCTAATGTTTCTACTACGAAAGTTTCTCAAACTACAGTGCCTCTCAAACTGTAACGTATCACGCTCTATGCTTCGTCTAGGCCTTTGGTTCTGTTATATTGCGTGACTTTCGTGACTGTCGCGTCTCTGCACATGCGTTCTCTTTGCCTGCTCACAAGGTACTGACCGAACCGTCATAATCAGCTCAGCACGCCGGCTGCGGCAACCCAGAAAAGCAACCACAGCAACAGCAACAACAATAGCAACAACAATGGGGAATGGCAACGGTAGCAACAACTTCTTTCAGCTTTCGGCGTGGCAATGTTTTACTTGGCGTGAGTAAGCAACGACGGAAACGCCAAACTTGCCAAGCACACACAGAGAGAGAGAGAGAGACAGCTGGCTGAGAGAGGGAGAGAGAGCGGGAGGGAGAAGAGAGTGCTTTAGATTCCGCACGAGTTTGTTATGACCGCATGCCGCGTGGGCGCGCGCTTTTCCAGCTCTCTGGCAGCACTCTCTCTGAACTTGGCGAATCTCAGCTGATGCCTTGCCGGGGGGGCTCGTCTGCCCACAAGTGACGTCACTTAGCTCCGTATTATGTAATACAATATCCCATGCAACTCTTAAAGACACTAGAACTTTTTATGCACTTTCCAAAACACTTACAAATTTTTAACATATTTCATATTGTTTTCTTTTTTAAAATTTATGTACGTTATACGTTATAAAACTTTGACAAACTGAGCGGATTTATAAAGTTTTGATTATCATTTTAAATAAAAAAACTAAATCAATTTTTTAATTATATTTAAATGCAAATAAAAACCACTTCTTAATAAACTATAAAAGTGTTTATTTTTTAAATAATTTCATTAGCTTAGGCTTAACAAACTTGCAGGCTCAATTTGCGAACTCATTCGCTCTGCGGTATAACACCAAAAAGTACCGACATCAGTTGCAGATAGTCCTCCTCCACTAGCTGCACTTGGGAGAGTTCACAGTAGCCCGGTTCCGTGCTGGGAGGGAAGTACTGTACATCAATGGCGAGCAGTTCGTCCTCCAGACAAAGCTCCCCTATGGGTTGCCCAATATGCAAACGTTTTCGACTTGTTGTTTCTCCGGCCTCGTTGCTTATTTGTGGCGTGGATGACTCTATACGCTGACCAGCTGGGGGACTCTGTGGCACGCCAATGGGACTGAGCATGCGTGTCATTTCGAAATTGCTTTCACCAGAGGTTGATGCTGCTGCTGCATGTTGCAAGTGCTGGCGACGCACAACATTCACTCGCAACTCATTGGTGTTGCTGCTGCTGCGACGCACTACCTCAGTGCTGCTGCTGCCTCGTTGCGTGGCCACAGCATTTGTTGCCGCCTGCTTGAGCTTGAGCAGCCCGTGCTTGCGTCGCACCCATTGGCAACGTGAGTCACGATAATCGACGATCACCTTGCGACGCACAAACTCATGGAAACTCAACAGTTCACTGCTAATGTCACGTCGCACAATCTGCTTCCAACGTGGCTCCAGATCCGGTGAACGTATCACATAGATGCTCTGCGAGGCAACCAGCATTAGGAGATGTTCCAGTGCAACCAGGCAGAGTTGACCATCCAGATTGGCGAGCAGTTCACTCGAGGGACAGGCTGTGCCTGAAATGGAGTTCATCGAGTGCGATTTCGAGAAGCTACGCTGGCCACGGGAGGCGTCCAAGCTGCTGGTGGCGTCATGCTGCTCCACGCTGGGCAACTCATTCAGTGGCACCTCACTGAAGGCGTGGTTTTGCTGCAAAAAGGTAGAGTAATTATCTTATCATTGATATACGTTTATATGGAGCTCATAATTCTGCACAAATCTAAACGTTATTTGCGAAAGTCAAAAACAAGTTTTTGGGAATTTTTCATAAACAAATAAATCCTCATCAATTATCACGTTTCCTTCCCCTCCCAAATTTGTGCTTATTATCACTCAATTAACTAGCTAGAATTTCACACCTTCCTGCCCAGCATAGCTTACCATGTTAAGTGCCTTCACGTAGATGGTAACCATGTTCAGTACCATGCCAAAGGTCAATGTCAAACTGGCCTCATTCAGCTTGGGTGCACCGAACTTGACATCCAGTATGGGTTGCCAGCGATGAGGCTCGTAGGTGCAGTTGCACAGCAGATCCATAAGATCGGGAGTGAACTTTTGCATTGCCTTCACGCAGTAGATGATGATGTCGGTCAGACTGCAAGGGAGATTATATTATATAAAGTATACAAATTTATATAGAAGTTCTTTCTCTTTGCATACTCATTGCAGGCATTGATAATGTCCTCGTCTATGGTTATGTTCTCCATGTTGCGCAATATCTCCAGCTGGGAGCGTCGTCCGGCAAGCAGGCACTTCAAATTGCGCTGCTGGTGGAACATGGAGGTGGCATGGCACATTAGAGCCTGCACTGCGTGCTGCAAGGGGGGAATAAATCACTCGATTAATAAATGTGCAATTTTTTTGTTTTCTTCTGCTCACCATAATATTCATCAAGGAGCTGTTGTGCTCCTGTGCCCACTCCTTGTGGTGCTCTGTGAGACTGGCCACTAGTGATATGGCTGCCTTGATAAGCTGCATGGCAGCCGGCTCCAGGGACTGCTTGCCCAGCAACAGTGAATCCACGAGGTAAACCTCATGTATGCCCACAAATTGCAGAGCCTCCGCAAGGAAGCATTTCTTATGCTTATCGTAGATGATGTTCACCAGCTCTATGCCTCTTGCATAGATGGGCCACCACTGTTCCATGGTCCAGACATCTTTGCTGGCTTTACCAAACTCGTAACGCGCCTGCAGCAGCTCACGTGGCGGCAGCAACTTCAACCACAAATGTTCACCCAAATCGCAATGCAGGAACTCCACCGAACAATTGCTCTTGGCAAACACAATGAGCACGTCCAGCAGTTGCACGCTGAGCATCTGCTTGCGGTGCAGTGGCAGTGTGTATGAGATGCAGCGCAGCAAGCGTTGAAATAGACGCACCGACACAAATGGCAAATCCCAGTTGCCAGGTCCATCATTATTGAAGATCGTAGCCACTGCCTTGAGCAGATTGAAGCACAACACCAGCGAGTTGGTTGATGCTCTGCTATTTGGATCCTCTGCATCAGCAGGTTTCACTGCCGTTTGCTGTTCCAGATTCACAGACTTCTCCATGTTCTGCAGTTCAGTGCATATAATGCTCACAACTGAATTGAGGAAACGCAGAGCAATCGATGAATCTCTGATCAGCAAGTTGGTATAGAGATGCGCACACTTGGTGATGATGGCTAGACACGCCTCCTTGGCGCGCACATGCAAATCCTCATAGCACGAACAGATGCGACTCATCAGCTGCAGCAGTTGCTCCATCAGTTCCTGCTCCTCATCGCCGCTGCTGGTGTAGGCCTGCTTATATTGCAGGAGAACGAATATGTAGAGCTCAGCGAGCATTATAAACGGACGCATGTCCTCCAGATAATGAGCACGATCCACCAGCACAGTGAGACACTTCTGCGCCAACTGCTTTAGCTGTGCATCGGGTATGCTAATGAATTTGGGCTGTTTCTTAAGCAGTATAACAATCAAATCCTTGAAAGATTGCAGACAGCAAATCCAGTCGGGCAACTCATCCGTTTCCACTGCCACCGCTGCCGGCACTTTGGGCATATCGAATACGTATTTAAGCCAACGCTTGAAGCAATCCTCCTCAAAGAACTTTTCCAGCACTTTGCGCAGTGCCTCGTTCTCCTTTTTCCCGGTGCTGTATACTTCAATGGACACGATATTGATGAGTTGCGTGTAGACACGCACCTGCGGCTGCGACGTGTACTCGCCAAAGAGTGGAGAGCAAAGCTTAGTCCAGAAGTTTGGCTGCACCAGCAACTCCTCCACAAGCATTTGCAGATTATGCTTCCACAGCGAGTGGAAGATGTTCATTATTTTGCAAGGCAATGGCTGCTCTATTGTTCCTGGCTCCGCTTCGAGTGCGTCGAGGAACTCCTTCATGTAGGTAACAATACTTTCGCCAATGCTCGGCGCACATTCCTTGCCAAAGAAGGAGCGTTTGTCAGTCGCATAATTCACCTTAAAGAAAGCCTCCGTGACTCCCGGTTGCTTGGCTATGCAAGCATCTACCAGCTCCAATATGGCAATCTTAACTGAATCACTCTCCAGTTCATCCGGCAATTTCTGCATGAACGTCATGCGTATCTGATCGGCCTCCATGTCCAAACAGGCCAGTAGGGACATATTGAACTCCAGGGCAATTCGTTTTAGCAGACGACACGATACTATGGGCAGCCAGCGATCAAAGATGTTGCTCATGTAGCTGCAGACAGTCGGTATAATGCGCAGCGTATCCCTCTGCTTGGGTTGTGTATAGATAAGCGCCTCTAGTGGCGACAGCATCTCTTGGGAGTAGACATCGTGCTTCAAACACAGCACCTGCATAAGGATGCGCATGGAGAGCCGCACAAGCATCATTAAACCATGTGGCTGCTGTTGCATCCAGTTCGTCTCCAGTTCCATTGTGTATTGCACAAAGGCGTTGCCCACGCCCACGAACCTATGAATAAACAACAAATCAATTCAGAGATCAACTAGGGAACACTTCATACTACATACCGCAAGAGAATCAGTCCGTTGTCCAGATTCAGCAGCGAGTAGACACACACATTGAGCAGCAGCTGACTCTCTTCGCTTTTCTTCTCGTTGCCGGAGCCAAAGATGTCAAAGAGATCGCAAATGAAGCTGAGCACCTCAAAATAGATCTTATTCCTTTCCTGCTGCGACTTGAAGTGCCAGGTGTGCAGGTGGGGAAAGACATCGCGTAGCAGAAAGACCAAGCCTGGAATCTCAACCTGAAGAAGACGTTGACGCTTCAGCTTGGTGTAGGTACGCAGGAAATTCAGATAGGCCAAGAGGAAGTCATAACGTTCCAGTTTCTTCTCCACATTGTCGATAACAGAGCCCAGGAAGCTAGACTTGAGGAAGGCAGCGCTGGCATAGAGTTTAAAATCCTGCAGTGAACCACTTCGGATGGTGGGTAATATGTCCAGATTGCTGACACGCGTAAAGATCTCCTCATCTACAAGAGGCAACAGCGCTGTGCACACATTCAAGCAGCTGGAGAGCAGACCAACTGGTGGACACTGTACTCCCGTAAATTGACTCAGCAAATCGATACACATTTCCGTTGGATGAACCATCTCTGCGCTGATGCCGGATATGGACTTGGTGCGCTGCACTGCAAGCACTAAATACTGCAAACCTGCTTCCACACGTAGCACACGTTCATTGGAACCGAAATCACCATGCAGCTGCGCCTTCTCCCGCAGCAAACAGTTGATCTCGTGATGAAGTGCGTTGAAGAAGTTGACTTTGACGCGGAAATGCATATAAAACCCATTGGGATGTTGCACAGCAGTGCAATTGGTGCCTACGGGCAGGTGGTAATCAATGTGCGGAAATGGTTTAAAGCTGCTGGTCAACTCAAACTCCTCCGATCCTAGCTCGTTGAGCTTGTGGAGCCCTTCGTCGTATAGTAGCGCTAGCATAGGCAGCCACTCCAGTTGATTCTTGATCTGTTAAAGAGACATAATGAGTACAGACAGAGAGATCACTGTAGTTAACTTACATAATTGCCTTGTCCAGCTTTGGTCAGCGCCTGAGCCAGCTTGGCCAGCTCAGTGAACTGGAGTGGAAAGTTCTCTATGAGCGTATTGTAAAGCGAGCGTACTCCATCATCTGAAAGGGTAAGGCATGAGGAAGATTATATATACGAGTACAGAGCACAACTCTTCCCACACACCTTCACGCTGGCAGAAATCCTTGGCTAATTGTGGCCAGGACAACAGTTCGCAGAGCAGCTCATATATGCCCTCGTAGCGCGCACAGCTGCCGTCGCCATCGAAGAGATCACACATATAGCAGAGCTGATTGTATATAGTCTTACGCACAATCCTGGACAATAGACTATCATCAGCAAACATCGAGTGTGTTGCGATTGCGTGCAGCACCTGGAAGCATTTCAAATCCACCGCCCGTTTGCCCAACTGTCGGCAACGGAGCAAACTGGAAGCATCTTCACTGTCATTAGTTCCACGCAAGCGAAGCAGCATCCACACCAGCAACAGTGGCCCATGTTCCGGTCTATGATGCATGCTAGCAATCGGCACATGTAGTTCGTCAATAAGCTGCTCAATTAGCTGGATATGATCCTTGGGATGCTCAAAGTCGAGGCACTTTATTAGCAGTACCAGTTCCGAATAGGTTAGATTCTTGATTAGTTCCTGATGGTAAGCATTGCTCTCGTCCAGATAATTTTGTATGCGTCCAAACGAATGCTGCTTGATGATGGAGAAGAGACGCTTTATATGTTCTAATCCCATAGAATGATGTTCGCTTAGAAGGAGCAGTATGTGCAGCACTTCGTTAGTTTCTCGTGCATTGCGCTCTGACCAGTTAGTCAATCTCCCTGTGGAGTTAAAGTCTTCTCCTGCCATTAACTTGCGTGGTGGCAACTCATTGATCAGACTGTCCAGTTGATCGAGGTAAGACTCGAGCAGACGAGGCAGTGTCAACTTATCGACCACTTCACGGTACTCATTGTGGTATGGATGGTTGGGTACATTATAGAATACCAGCACATTCTTCACAACCTTCAACACAATCATACGCTCCAGTGAGTAATAGTGTCTGATGTCCTCCAGCAGTTTGGTCATGTTGGTCTCCGTGGAGATAAGCTGTGTCAACAGACTGGCCGAGCCACGATACTCCTTGGTTAGGTAATAGCATAATATCTCCCAACATTGCGCCGATTCCAAGTTGAGTAGTTCCTGCAAACGTTCTGTAAATCGCAGCAGCTTCTCCTGCTTCTTCTCCTTCAACAACGTAACCAATTCAATGTTAGAGGCGCTTTTGGGCTTGAACTGCAGCACACCAGCCTGCAGCTCGGAGCAGACATTTAATAGCTGCTCCTGTACGGTGGCTCTGGGAGTCTCATAGTGTATGCCCGAGACCATTTGCCATAGTCGCTTCCAGTCATAGCTGCAATAACAACAAAAAAGGCGCCGAAAGCATAAACAGATAATCACAAGCTGCAACCGAACACTTTGATTAAGCAACTTACATGACACACTTGTCAACAGCAGGCATTGTAAATAGGCCTTAACAGAACAGTTAATTACTTTAGTTTTCTTTATTTCTATTTTAAATATGCGATTTCTAAATAAGTAACTAAATAAGCGTCTTAGCACGCGCAATTTGGCTTCATTTTGGAACTGCCAACTTGCCGGAATGAGCCGGCATATTTGCAAAATATCTGGCAACCTGCAAAGGCAACACTGTGCGCACAGCTGATGGCAACAGAGTTACCAGACATTTTGTGTTTTTTTGAAAATTGCTAATATTGTGTGCGGTCATCATGTTTACTAATTAAATAAATTGAACTCAATAATTGAATTTACAATTATGCTTAATTTTCTGACTAATTATCCCAACAGAAAGCAATAACAAAAGAGAAATTAGATGTAGCAGGATGATGAAATTTGAATAAATGATGTTAGAACTAGAAAAAGGCGTATCATAAAGCACACACACACGTACACAGACACACACATGAGGGTGGCAGACCTTAAAATATTTCGGTTTCCAATAGTGCGCAGCTGCACCGCCCACACCCACAGCCCACCACCCACCGCCCACACACAGGTTTAACATCGTTCTAGATACTTCACTATGGACTAGCCGCAATTGCCGTGCACAGCCTCACAACAGCAGCAGCAGTGCGGCAGATCTGAGCAGCAGAGAGTGGAGTGGCAAGCGAGAGAGAGCGCAGCGCTGTCTATGGCACACGGGAGAGCGAGCGCTGGGGCGCAGCGAAAACTTTTCTCTCCTGGAAGGAAGCTGCTGCTGCTGCTGCTGCAATGTCCTCGTTAGTAACAGAAAACTATTGACAGCAGGCAGGTCTAGGTGGAGAGGCTGCTCTGGCGCTGGCTCTGCTGTCTCTGTCTCTTTCTCTCTGTCTGCAATAATTTATAATTATTGTAGAGCCAACAAAATGGCGCAGATTATTTTAGCAAATAACGGTGCAAATGTCGTCAGCAACAACAACAACAACAATGGTTGCATAGAGGAGAACGAACGTAAGTTGAATATAAATTCTAATTGGAATTATTTGCTTGCAGCATCATAGTGTGAAAATTGTTCTATGTGTGTAAGTTTGTGTGTTTGTGTGTGTGTATCTGTATCTGCTTAAGGCTGCGGCTATGATTGTACGTCAGCATCAGCGCTAGCATCCTTGCAGCCGCGGGCGGCAACTTAGCAGTGGGTGGCCGTGTGGGTGGTGGGTGGTCAGCCAAAAACTCCAAGAGAGCGTTTCTCTCTCGCGCGTTTGACAGCTACAAAACGTGAGAGAGAGAGACGCTCTCTCGCGCGCCAAATGTCAAAGGCCACGGCCTGCTGCTTATCAACAGGTGTAAAAACAGTTTCTACTTGCTACTTTCAGCCTACCAAATCAGCGATGATGACTTGGATGACCTCGACGATGATTGCCTGCTGGAGGAGGCCGAACTACCGGGGGGCGTTGCCGGGAATCTAGGACGCGGCCCGTACGAGCGTGCCTGGACGACGGAGGCAACACGTGCACTCATCCACATACGCGGTCCCATGGAGGGCAGCTTCACGGAGGGAAGGCAGAAGCGCACCGCCCTCTGGCTGCACTGCACCCGCCAGCTGCAGCGTCTGGGCTTCCGCTACAGCGCTGCCAAGGTGCAGAAGAAGTGGCACAACATCCTCATCACGTACAACAAGAATCTCAACAAGAAATACGTCTCTGGTTATGTACACTGGGAGTTCTTTGAGGAGATGTTCAAGTATTTGCAGGGCAAGAAGGCTGACTTCGATATGCAGCTTCAGCCGACGGTGCAGGCCCCGACGTCCACAGCGACGTCAACAGTGACGACGGCGACGGTGCAACCACAGCCACAGCAGCAACAGCAACACCTACAGCAGCAACAGTTGCAGCCACAACAACAACAACAACAGTTGATGCCAAAAACTGAGCTCTACCAGAAGAAACCACCGACACCGCAGTGTGGTGGACCCGATGGGCAACCCTTCATCACACCCGTCGATCAGGTGCTTCTGCAGCCACAGGTACAACTGGACACCAAGTCGAACGACGAGTTCGATGAGGATAGCAACAGTCTGTCGGATGTACGTCAGCCCAAGCTGGAGTACGATGCGGACCAGACGGCCAGCACGACCCAGGAGCCAGTCAGCGATAGCAACCACATGGCCATGGCGCCCAGTGGAAAGTTGTACGAGCAGTCGCCGCCCGAGGATGCCTGGTGGAAGGATTACTTCGAGCGCAAGTTGGATGTGGAGCGTGAGAAGATCGAACTACAGCGCAGTCTGCAGCATGAGCAGGTGCAGATACAGAAGATGTCGCTGGTGCAGCAGGAGCGCATTGAGCGCATGAAAATCGATGCCATCAATAGCCTCACGGCCACGCTGCAGAAACTCGTCGAGGCCAAGTGCCGGCGGGCCTAGGGAGCTCAGCTTACTCTCTTTAGTTCCCTCCACATCCCTGTCCAAGTATTCCAAGCAGTATTCGTTCCCAATTCCCTCCATTCCTCACTCCATATGTGTAATTAGTCTGTGTTTTGTGTAAATACAATTTAGGCCTCTATTCTAAAAGCAATTAATGAGATCTTTTATTTATTTGGGGTTTTATGGACATAATGGGATGTTTCTAAGGGGTTTATGGGATATTTTAAAATAAAGCTGAATATAATATATATATGTAATTATCGAGTAAGTATGTTAAGTTCTCTGACTTCTGTATAGATTCCAATAAAAAGCAAGGGTCTAAGTTTATTAATTTTAAGTGTGCCGCTGCATATTTTTCAAACTGTTTTGCAGGTGCTTAAAGTTAGACTTAACAGCTGCTAACATAGAACTTAACAGGTGCTTAGCAGTGATCTGCCGCCAACACGTACTGTTATTTAAATTTGATCTGTAACCTGTAGGGGGAAAACTATCTTTTTATCAAACTATGCAGATCTCTGTTCAAGATCTATCCTATAATCCATACTTCAGATAATGCATAAAGAAGCTCGATAATTTCTTTGATATATGAACTACTTTATACTGCCCTAAAATGTTGTACTATGTTATTCTTGGTTGTTGATGTTTTATACCCTGTAAACTCTAGAGATATATTCTCAACTTCTAGAATGAACGAATCAGAATCTCTCCAAATCGATTACTGGGTATCTGTGAGTCGCGTTTTCCTTTCTACAGTTCCCAATTAACCTCAAGCACGCTGGCAATGGAGGTGCTGGTCATTTCTGGTTTCTGCAGGCCATAACTGAGCCGCCAGAGATCTGTAGAAAAGAGCAGACACTCGCCAGCTGCCAGACGCAGGCTGAGATTGGGACACAGCTCAGCATCGCAGGGCTCCTTGGGTTGCAAACGGAACTCGTAGTGCCCGCTAAGCTGCTGCACGAAGATCAAGCCACGCAAATAGATCTCCGCCAGAGGACGATGTTGATTGTGTGCCATGAGCAGCCAGCTGGAGTAGAAGGGTTCCAGATGCACAGGATAGAAATAGGGACGACCCACGTAGAGACGCGATGCCTTTACGGATTTAAATTCGCAGTTGCGGAACTGTAGATGCCAGGCTGGCAGAGAGGACTCCCGCGAAACCTTGATCTTCTCTAGAGCCAATTCCAGATTGAAGAGTTTACGCAGCATTAGATTGCTAGATACATCGCAGGGTTCGATGCTCAACGCAGTAGATGCCTTCTCCTCCATGCGGTCCAGAAGACTGTGCAGATCCATTTGCAGCTGGCAATCGGTGACGATGACGGGCAAACCACGCTCCAGATACTCCGCTTCCAACATGGAGAAGGTCACATTCGAAGCAGTTGGAATGCTCTCTGAGTGAGAAAGGGAGCATGAAGTTGGGGATGATCTCCTGTTCAACTTCTGCTGTACTTACCCAAGTTCTCGCACAGCGCACAGTTCTCCCACTGCGTCTCGTACTTGCCCAGCGGCCTGAATTGCTCACGCTGCTCTCCTGCCGGCGGCGTTCTCTCGATGAGACATCTGTTGTTGTAGAGTGTCGTCCAATCCCAATAGGGCAGCAGCTGAATGAGCAGCAGTCGACCCAGTGCACTTGCTGTCCAGGCACAGGTGTCACAATAATTCCACAACAGATACACCAACGCGGCAGGGAGCACAACCCACAGTATCCAACGAAGTACGGTCTGCAGATACATCCGCCAGATTAGTGGCTTGCATATGATGTACATCTGCTCCTCGGTGTACTGCTGCTTGCGACAGTCCGCAAAGAACTCCTCCAACTGTTGCTCAAAGCTCGCCATCTGCTCGTCGTGTCCTGCTCGTCCAACTGCCATGAGGCGAATGAAGAAGGAAACTGCCAAGTTTCCTCACTCGCTTGGCTCGCTCGATAAACCATTTTCGCAAGCGAAACCTAATTTTCTGTTTCATTGAGCGCACAGACGTGCACTTCAGCGATAAGGAGTACAAAGGATACGCCTGTAAAGAGGATGGAGTGCAGCTAAAGGGAGGGGAGGGAGAATGTAAAGACAATTGATTTAAATTGTGTTTTAAAGGAAATTAAAATGGATATACGAGTACAGAGGAAATCATATGAAAGGGGGAAAGTTTTAGGTTATGTTTTAATTTTTTTTTTTTTTTAATGTACTATAGAAAACCCAATCCGAATTTCTTTAAAGATGTTATCTCGGGAAAAAACTAGACTATGTTTTGATATAGAGTTCCTCCCTTCTTCTATCACCTTTTATTCTTATTTTATCTTATCCTTTCGACATATCATATAGTCCCTTAGTTCCCGACACTCCTGACTACTTTGCCAAATGGCCGCAGGACATTTCGACAGTATCATAGTGTGAACACAGAACTGGAGCAGCGATGCATCTGGCGGACAGTCCCCAGCTGGATAGTCCTGCATGGGCCACTTCTCCAATTCCTTATAGATTTCAGCAGCACAATATTTGAAAGTATCGAAAGTGATAGTTTGCATTTCGGTACTGTTCCTATATATAGTCCTCAGGTAATTCTCCAAGTTTTTCTCATCAAGCTTCCTATTCACATAAACTCCAAAGGTGTTGAAAGCGCACCAAGTTTGACACTGGAAAAGAGGTAGTAATTAAATCTTTACAGTATATTTATATATATTTTCGATCTTACCTTCATTGGTAATGCCTCACAACTTTGCTTTAGCTCCTCATTTAGTGGTTCCGCTTGCACACAGCATTTACATGACTTACATGACTCATTAGCTTTCGTTGTACTCGTACCTATTGTGATCTACGATAAGGTGCACGAAATGTATATATATATTTATTAACTAATATAGTCGGAATATATGTACGTACCCAAACTAGGCACAGATCGAGTAATAACACTACGCGAGTCGATTTTGAATGCATATTCATGAAGTTTTAACAACGTTATGAGATCGGCGTTAATTGATGAAGTTTTTATATATTTTATAAACTGTAACAGATCAATTACACAGGCCTACAAAAACCGAAATTGACAGTCGAGCGGCATGCGACATTCTCTCAACATGCGGCCAAATGACATATTAAAGCATATATCGCTTGTACAGATCAGCACTGTATATCTTTTGGGGGTTGCTTAAAGGCTTTTCAGCATTATGAGGTTATATCGAAGTCCAGACGTGATAGCGAATTTCAGACCTCAATTCGAATTTATCGACCCAAAATACGTACAACTGATCAGATCAAAAAACTTTCTTTTTGTAGGTCTGTGTAATTCGGAAATTGATAATATAAGAATCTAACATGAGTTTTTTCAGCTGAAAGTTGAGTTTCGTGTTCTGGAATCTGTCATTTGATCTGCGAATTAGCTAACTACAATATTATGCCCTTCTGTCATGGAAAATGTTATAATTGTCTGTGTGAATAGAGCTAAGCTATTATAGGAGGTAAATACACTACATTTGGAATGCTGTTTTCACAAATAGAATCGGAAAAAAACTAATAAAATTTAAATACATTTTGAGTTTTTTCAAATTTAGATAGTATTTATTATTGCATTAAGTTGGAACATTCATTTTTTATATGTTCAAAAAAACAGTATCGAAAAAATCCAAAAATGTATTGAGGTATTTCATAAAGGAAACGTCCATTGGTCAACTCTGCTTCACTTTTCCTCGCTTCCTCGACGATGTGGAGGCTTGCAGTTCTCAAAATGTTCACGCATATCGTTACATTCCTGGGTGCCAGTCCACAAGGAGGCGGGGCAATTCTTGAACAGGTTCTTGTAGACACAGCCCATTAGGAAGGCAGACTTCATGGGGCAGCGGGGTAGACCGGGTGGTGGTGGGGGACGTGGACGATCTTTCATTTTGTTCTTCAGCTCATCCACTTTTGCGGCACAAGTGGTAAAGGCTTCACTGGCGGCAGTCTGTAGATCGCTATTGTCCGAGAAGACCACGGCGAGATACTCCTTGAGCTTAGCCTCGTCCAGCTTGCTGTCCAAATAGATGCCAGTCTCATTGAGTGCGCACGAGATGAAGCACTGAAGCGGGAGGGATTAGTTATAAAAACTGACTGACTTGTAGATCTCTCTTACCGGTGGTGGATGTGGCGGGTGATGGTGATGATGATGTCTGCCTTCACCACTCGTTTCAGCCGACATGGGCGGCATGGAGGGGGTTACATTATACTGGGCACACTTCTCGCTTAGATCGTCACTGATAAACTCCGGTATGGGACAACAAGTTTGGGGATTCACAAAGCTGGGCCGCTTGCTGCAGTCCACATCCGCGCTGGCGAGGCCCTGCATGGAAAGGCATTATTAATTCAGTTCCTTAGAACTTTCCTCGATTCGATACTAACCACAAAGAGTCCCAGGACGAGAAGCAATTGCTGCGTTTTAGATAGCATTCCGATAGACTGAGTTTCAGACTGAATTCTCTCGTTGGATGAGCTTCCATTTTATAGCGCAGATCTATCAGCTGTGGTCGCTCAATTATAAACACACACTCACTTATCTATATTCGACCACAGCTGAATGATCTTTTTTGCCAACTTTGAAAATTAACTTTTGTACCATACAATTATTTCCATTGCAAAATTAATTCAATTGACATTCAGAAATATCTGATAGCTAAAGTAAAAGTGATTACCAAGGAAAAAATAGAGTCTATAATAGTGTTGTTTTGCACACACTAGATTGGGATTATCAAATATAATTAAGTGTTTTTTGCTAACGAAATTATTTCACCAGGTGCGGTGAACCCCAATCAATTTTCATGATATCTCTTTTATTTTTAACTCCACTGCCATGTAATATTCTCATTGCTGAAATAGTTTGAAGAATATTTGATGTAAAAGGTTATTTTTCGCCATTCCTGATGCATCCGTGTAATATTTTACAGGCTTCGTCTACAGATCTGTGTCAAAAAAACAGGTTACTGCCTAATGGGCATGACTAATGAATAAACACATTAAATTCGATAATTTTCTAAATTGCGACTGCCAAATTTGACAATTCAAATGAATCGAATGAGTCGTATTCATTTCGTATTCATGATTCACATATGCTCTTATTTAATTTGGGTATACTGTATAAATATAATCTAAATAATAACAATCTAATAACAATGGGCCAATGTAAAGCATCTGATTGTGTGGAGAGGAGGGCATCGCTGCCGCTCTTACTTCTTCTGGTTTATAACCTCATCCACGGCGGCCTTGACACTGGGATACTTAAATTCGTAGCCCGACTTGAGAGCTCTCTGGGGCTTCACCTTGGCGCCGTTGAGCAGCAACGCCGCTCGATCTTTGCCAAAAATGGTTTTCACAACAAACTCGGGTACGGCAAACAGGCAGGGACGATTGAGACCCGAAGCAAAGGCCTAGAAAAGGCAGAGAGGTCAAATGAATAAGCTATTCCATTGCGCTAAACCGGCACTCACCTTGGAGAAGCCCTTGTTGGACACGATTTCAGGTGCAACGCCATTGAAAACGCCTGTCTCACAATTCTCTATGATGTGTCGTATAAGCTGGCACAGATCATGCATGTGTATCCAGGGCATTATCTGGTTACCGCTGCCCATTGGTCCGCCCAGGCCGAGCTTGAAGGGCAGCCAAATACCCTGTATCATGCCTCCATTTCGTCCCACTACTGCTCCAGTGCGCACTATGGTCTAAACAGTGAGTTAAATGAGCCATATCATGGTTGACTTTAGGGTACGACTTACAGTTGCCCGCGTTGGGTCCTCCAAACGTGCGGCCTCCTCCCAGGCCAAGCACAGGCGTGACATGTAGTCGTAATCCTCGCCCTTATCCTCCTCAGTGTACACCTTAGTATCCGAAGGCTTGTAGAGGCTTACACCGCAGAGATTGACGAACGAGTTGACCTGCGGCGCAGCTTTGATGGCAGAGGCCAACGTTTTCGCCGAGTTGACGCGGGAGTTCCAAACATTTTGCTTGAAGCCGGGCGTCCAGCGTCGCGACGGATCTAACACATTCTGACCCGTGGCATTTACCACAGAGTTTACAGTGCTTGGTATGCCATTCTTTTCGAGCTCGTGCCAGGTGATGCGTTTTGCACCGGGCATGCGGGATATAACGGTTACTTCATATCCGTTCTGGGTCAAGTGCTTGGCCAGGTGACTGCCAATGAAACCGGTGCCGCCGCCTGCCAGCGAGAACCGCTATTAGCTCGGGTGTTCACACAACGGGCGCCCATTATAAACGTACCTATTAAAGTGTGCTTTGACATTTGCAGGATTTAGTTGGGGGAGTTTTCTTTTTGTTGGCCAATCTTAAAAATGTTTTATAAGCGTTTTGTCTTCTTCTTTTTCTTATTATCACTGCAGCAGTCATGCCAATCTGTGGCAATGCAACAAGTTTGCAGTAGTCTGGCAGCATTCACTTTGTAGTGTTGCCAGACCGTTAAAAATAATAGAGTACTTCCAACACTGGCCGCGAGTTTAAATTGTAAGGCGCCAAATCGATTCGGGTTTCGCAATATTTATTAGCTGCAGACGCAAGCCAAAACTGGTCAACTTTGGCCGTAAAACTGCAGTGGGAGCCACTTAAATATGAGTCTGAAAGGTTGAGCAGCCATTGCGGCTTTTAGTGTCAACGCAAAGTGGCTTTTTAAGTGCGATAAGCCAGTTGAAATAAAGGGCATGCATTAAACCGAACTTGCTGGTTTTGCTCTTATCTCACTGCGTCGAGCGTTTAAAGTTCGACAAGGCACACGGGACATGCTACATGCCACACAGGCCGCAGTAAAAGTGCAAACTATGCACAAAAGGCCGCTACACACATGTAAATATGTGTGTGCGTGTGAATGGGTGTAATACAAGCAACGCTTTCTTTGCACTTTCAACACACACACACACGCACGTCTCTAATGGCCACCGACAGCGTCAGACCCGACGGGGCCAACATACTAGTCAGAGTCGGAGCCAAGTTCAAGTGCAACAGACATCATCCTTGCTGTTGCGTGGTGTTTTGTTTTCAAACCAAGTCATTGGAAACTCATTTGCATACACATTGCCAGTATTAACCGACGCCGGAGCAGCACAAGACGACAGCCGGAGCTGGGGACGCGTTCACAAGAGGCGTCGCAAAGGGGTTGTGACAGTTGTCTCGACGTGGCGGCAACTACTGAGGGTTGAGGGGGGAAGGACCGTCGCATGGGCGTGCCATGGTCATGTGCCGCCTTTTGTGCAGTCAAATTTTATGCCTTTGAAGCGTTAGAAGAATTTGCATTAATCGCAGCAATTATTGCGCTTCATTGAGTGAAAATGAAATAAAACGCGCTAGCCAGCCATAATTATAGCGTCTGCGCCGCTTTATCTATGCTTGCCATCAGCCGGCAGCAAACACGTACACGAAGGAAAACTGAATTAAACTGAATAATTCTGCAAATGAGCGTGCAATGCACATAAAAGGGCAAAAATGGCTGCACTTTAAAGCTTTACTAACACTTTAACGCACGGAGTTGCCAGCCATCGATAGCATTCGCGTTTGTTTAAGATCGTTGACTATCGCAATTGCTCATTTGACAGCACTAATTGCCTTTAAGCTGAGCAAATAATTTAATCGATAACTGGACTATTTACTTTTGCAAATATGC
Organism: Zaprionus africanus; assembly: GCA_018151435.1. Classification (NCBI taxonomy): domain Eukaryota; kingdom Metazoa; phylum Arthropoda; class Insecta; order Diptera; family Drosophilidae; genus Zaprionus; species Zaprionus africanus. The sequence continues at coordinate 12,524,772 of JAECXB010000118.1, forward strand.
TGCACATATAACAACACCAATTGACTTTAAGCTGGGGCGCGATTTAATCGATAACTGCTGAGACTCTTAGCTATCGACAGTTGTTGCATTCTTCAGCAACTTTGTTAAGTTCTTTTTCGAGGTTATTGGCATTTCCCCCCAAATTGAAAAAAACAAGCAACTAATTATTTCTTTAGCTACGCAGCTCACCCAACCTCGCGCGCACGGTAAGGGGTTTCAAAAAGCGGAAAACTTTCTAGACAAAAGAAAATATGATTGCCGAATGCAAACACTGTCAAAGTGCCAGTTGGACGAACACCGATAGCAACAGTGGCTATGAGGAGGAGAAGGAGTAGCACAAGAAGAAGTAGAGAACAGGAGGTAGGATCTTCTTGGTGACAGGGAGATGAAATGCCTTCCGATTTTGAGTGGCAGCGACAACGAAAAAGTTTGCTGCCTTTTGTGTGTGCTGGGCTGCTGTTTGAGTTGCACTTCCGGTGGCGATGTGCTGCGATGCCAATACAAGTGGAGGAGGCTGCACCAACTGTGCAGAGTCTGTCTCGTAACTTATGCTAAAGTGTAAATATGTATGCTGACAGGCTTCTTTGTTTGCCCCTTTGGCCAGACGGACCACCATGTGTCTCCTCCTGCTCGTCGTCGTCGTCTCTCACTCATCACATGCCACACACCACAAAGTTGCAAAGTCAATGGCAAAATATGAACAACAAACAAACGTATGTGTGTGCGACATGCATATGCATGCAGAACTGTTGCTGTTGCATCTAAATCTAATAAATGCAATGCATTCCTCCATTGTTTGGCTTGATTTGTGCAACTTGCCAGTTGACATGTGGGCGGCGACGGCGTCGACAGTTGCAGCAGCCTCAAAAATCTGCCAGAGCAGCAACAGCAGCTATAATAAAAATGAATTGTGCAGCACAGTGAGCGCTGAAAGTTAAGGTATGTATGCGCTCAACTTGACAAAAAAAAGTTTTTAAATTTGAAAATTGCAAACTCTTCAAATTTGAAAATACAGAAAAAGTTTGATAAATATTTAAGCAAGTTCTAATAGAATGTCGTATACATACTGCTGGCATGCACTGTGGACTGTGCACACACAAGTTTGACAGTTTTATGTGCGGCTGCCTCTGCTCCGTTTCTTGCGGTTGTGTTGCGGGGGGATTAGCAGTTGCCAAGGGGAACGCTGCTCCATCTTCGGCTCCCATTGGATGCCCGCCTGCCTGCCTGCTGACATGAGGAACGTTGCGGCTGCTGCTGCTGCTGCTGCTCTGCTGCTCTCGGTGGTCAGTTCAGTTGCATTTTTTGACATTTCACTGCATTGCGAATGATGGCAAGTTTCGAGTTTTTGCTGCACACGCACATAAAGCTTGATTCTGTCATAATTACGTTGTCGACGGGGCTAACAAGTTTTGCATGTTGTTTGCTTGCGGCTTTAATCGCAAATCCCTGACACCAAATACGAGTCCACATACCCGTACATAGTTCACAGTTGAGAAGAGTTCACGCAGAGAGAGAGTGAGAGAGGGTAGCTGGAGAGAGTTTTGGTATAACCAAAAACCAAAATAAAAGCCATTCATGCATGGAAAATGTGCGCAAATTGGTGGAAAACTAATTTTGTGCAGATAACAAAAGTGTTAACCCGTTGCCAGACCTGACTTTACGAACTCAAAAATCCACAATAATTGATTTTTACAATAGACACATTTCTCACCTCTCACATTTGCCCCCACTTGTCACCTCTTGCGGTCAGCCTCTCCACACCAGGAGGGGGTCATCTTTAGCGATGGCGTCTCTGCGATTGCGAGTCTTCTTTTGCGACTTCTTTTTAAAGCAAAGTTCAAAAGCATCATAAACAATCTGTGCAGGGGGGCGCGGAGAGTTGGAGAGCACATATCGCGCAGACAATTTGTCTGCCATAAGCCGAAACTGGGTCAGACAATGCGGCGACATTGCCATCGTCGTCGCCATCGCCTTCTTCTTCGTGGTGGTCGCACAGTCATCGTAGACAGTTCCAAATCCCCCTTCAGACTTCTTCTCCGACTTCTCTGATTGCTGACGCTGCTCTGTCGTGGCGAGAAGGTAAAGAGCAGAACAACAAACAACTAAAAGGAAATGGGATGCCATGTCGCATGTGGGTCAAAAGTCGCGAAAGCGCGCGATGTGAGCAAAAAACAATTTGTCACATCAATTTTTACAACTTAACGAAGTCTTAAATAGCTTTTCCTTACGCAGCATCCCCAGCATCCTGTGTGCACTAATGATCGATCCCCCGGCAGCAACTTCTGCCATTGCTGTGCTAAAATTAGAACCTGAACAAATTATGGTATAAAGAGTTGCCCCCTATCCCTGCCAGACCATCATAGTATAGTCCAACTCTCTCTCTTGTCTTCTCTTCACTGCTTCTTCTGCACATAACAACTTCATTTGCTGACTTCAAAGTGCCGACAGCGAGGCAAGTCGCTTAATGGGAATATTGTGAGAGGGGGACGGGGACAGCCGACAGATTTAAAGGATCTGCTGTCTGACAGTTGGAGAATTGCGATCAGTCACCCGGCACTGCATCAAAGGCGCAAGTGGCTGATTGAATTTGGGCTCAGTGGAAGCTGTTGACTTTGCCACCACATAAGGAAGTGAGAAGAATCAATTTGGGATTTGTTTTCATGAACAGGAATATATAGAAACACTAACTGTATACAAACATTAAATATATATAGAAAGAAAGTCCGCATCTTTCTTTAACCTTTCGCATTTTTCCATAATTTGCCTCAAAGTTTATTTTCGTGAAATTATTCATGTTTTATCTTTGAACATCTACAGTGCACTTTTACTCTCCTCCTCGCTATTATGCAGCTGGCAAGTAGGTAAAAGTAGTTCGTCTAGTTCACCACAATGAGTGGCAGTTGCCAGGAGCTATCGATGCAGTCAGGCCATATCCATATCAATATCCACAGCAAGCCGGCCAGTTAACAACATACTCTTAGTTTCTAGCTCGCGCCGACATTCACTGTGCTGTGATACTCTCCACGCGAGGGGTGCAGTCAACTATATAGCTTCATTTGTCGATGAGTAGTGCCAGATCTTGTAGTAATCGCCCTGTAGCATCCATATCAAGTAGAGCACAATCTGTGCTATGAAACCGAAGAGCAGAGGTCGACTTAGAGTGAATGTGTCGAAGATTCTTAGCTCCATGCGTTGCCAGCTGAGATGCAAGGCCAGCCAGTTGTTCTATAAAGAAAATAATATCAGATATATAAAGCATATATCTTGATTATAGTCAACTGCTGACCTTCCGTTCTATCAGCTCATTTTGTGGACAAGATCGACGTAACTTGTAAATTGTTTCTCCGAGAATTCCTTTTATTTTTTCACCGAAACTATCCAACCCAAGCAGCGTAAGAAATGAGATGAACCACATGCACAGGACCATTATGTGATCCATGAGTGTTTTCAAATGTGCATTTACTCCGTAATATATACGTGTAGTGAAATAACCACTCAGTATGAAGTGCCAGGCGCATCGTACGTGGATGAATAACAAAATATGATTGAAAATTTGACTTGATTCAGTTGTGAGTTCAATAAGTTTCTGTAGAGTACGATGCAGGCGATGTAGTTCTCTATAGTGCATAGATCTATGCTGCAGAGGATCCAGACATCTCTGTACATGTACGGAACATTGATATATGATCCAGATAATGTAGAATGCGAACATGCAGGTAACTGATGTTGCCAAATTTAAACATAGCGATGATATAAAAGTAAGTATGTCTACCAAATTTATGAACAGCAAACTGCGAACATCCACGACTTGTGGTAAACAATTAAATATAAAGATGAACAACAGATTTGTATACAGAAAAATGCGCTCCCATCTCGAAGACATTTTGTAATGTATTCCCCAAGACTCTTGAAGTTTGCTGATTTTACAATAAAGTTTTGCCATGCGATATTGTTTGAAATGACACGAGTATATGCAGGTCAAAAATATCGAACCGAATTCCGAGCTGCGCGTCAGTTTAAGAAATGCGTTATAATTCGATCTGAAGTTTAGGGCCTCGTCGTAGAAATCATTAAAGATTATCCAGAGCACCACAAGTAAACACAGCACATTGGGTAGTAACGAATAATATTTAAGAAACCTCGATTTTCGAAACTTTCTTGTACGCAAATCGTAATAAAAAACGGTAAATCCAGTAATTGCTAGAAAAAACGCTAGAAATGCGTATAACATGTGCCGAACCGTGCTCATTGTAAGAAATACTGAACTTTATGGTTTAACCTAACCCTGCCAGGGTTCAAGTTTTTGCTATTGACAGCTTGAGGGTCTCGATAAGCTATCAGCAATTTGTGCAAATTGAAGTTCATCAGATTTTGAAGCGGTTCACATGTTTTTGACAGGCCAAACAAAGCCAGTTGGGTGGTACTGACGACTAGCATGCTCTGTAATCTGAAAGAAGTTCGATATAGTTATAAAAGAGAGAGAGATGAAAGTTATGTATGAAAGAATGAACTTGGTGGGAGGTAAGGAAGCTTAGTTGAACATCATATCGATCATACGTCATAGACAAAGTTCTTAGAATAAAGTATTGTTGCCTCCTTATAGATTTCCTTATTATATATAATTCTTTATGGCTCTCAAGGAAAATGAAATTGTACATCTTTGTTATAATTGTTTTTTTTTTTTTTTTTTTTTTTTTTTGAAGAAGTGTATTCCGCCTTCGATGTGCTGTCGCCTCCGCTTAATCGTCTGATGTGCTGCAGCAGTTGCAGTTGCAATCATGTTGTTGTTGTTGTAGTTGCTGCTGCTGCTGGTGCTGCTGCTGTTGGAACACTCTCATGTTCATCGTTTGGTTAACGATATTGATGGATAACAAGTTTGCCGCTTAACACTTGGAAAGTAGGTGAGTTGGCCAGTGCACGAATGGGTGCATTTTGAAAAGCTCGATGCGAGCAACTCACAGCTCGCAGTTAGCAACTCGTTGTGGCTCGTGAATGGCTGGTGAATAGTGAATGCCATGAGTCATGAATAGTAATGAGGAAATTGCTTTGTGCTTAAATTAATTGTTAAACGTGCATTAAAATGCATTCATTATGTGCCGCACGAGTGAAAATATTGATGGAATTTATTGCCAAGTCAGTTGTCTCGATTTTCCACTTATTACTTCTTCATTGTAGATTAATCTAGGGGGGATGGGGGGAAACGAATAAGAACTTTAATTAGAAAAAGGGAAATCGGGTAGAAGGAAAGTTGAATTAAAAAGAAAAGAAACCTTTCAGAGATGAGCTGCGATGAACTTAATTAACAGAGAAATGAGAATAAATTGGACTCTTAAAGTATCTGAAAGATTAAAGATATCTGCCTTCTGTTAACTGCACTAGCTGTCTGTATATACCCCAGACAGGTTGCTAAACACTTCACATATGCACATGCGTATCATCAATCATTTCTTGGGGTCCAGAACCTCAGAATGGAGTCCAAGCAATTACACGTAGTGCGAGTATGTGCAGTGTACACTCTGCATCTGGTCAGGAATTTTATCAAATTTGAAATGCAGTCGTGCTAATTGCAGTCCAGTCCAGCCCAATTGGAGGCACGTCTGGCAGGAGGCAACTTCCTGACATGTCCTGGCGCAGTTAATTGTCAGCTGGGGCAGCTGGCAAGGCTGGCTGGCGAGCGAGCTTGCCATTTGCAACTTGAAAATCCTTGTAAAATTACTTTAATTATTTAACAATGTTTATTGCATGTTAAATGACAAACGCGACTAGCGTGCTCGGCCGTCAGCAGCAGCTGAAAAAGGCTAAAGGGCTGAAAAGAAGCTGAAAACCGAGTGAGTATTTCACACCTGCTGCCCTGCGCTGTGCTGCGCCTGCGCCTCCTCCTCGTCCTCCTCCTTGTCCTGTTCCTGCTCTACGATTATTGGCAGCGAAATGTAATAAATACAATAAACTGGAATGCCGGGTTAAATTAATTAGGCTTTTAATATTTATGCGACCTGTATACCCGTTACTGAAGAGTTTATGTTTAAAGGGTATGCACGGGGATTAGCGAGGTTGTCTGTAGGGGGTTGAAGTACAGGTTGTACTAGAGAAAGTAGAGCCGAAGTAGTAGGAGTAGTACAAGTAGGAGTAATGGGAGAATTAGTAAGAGTTGAAGTAGTAAAAGTAGTAGTAGTAGTGGTAGTAGTATTTTAATATGGGAAATTAGTAGTAACCGTTGTATTAGTAATAGTAGTAGGAAAAGTATTAGTAAATGTAGTAGTAAAAGTTGTAGTAGTAGTAGTAGTAGTAGTAGTAGTAATAGTTGTAGTACACATAGTAGTAGTAGTAGAAATAGTAGTAGTAGTAGAAATAGTAGTAGAAATAGTAGTAGTACAAATAGTAGTATAAGTAGAAATAGTAGTAGTAGTAGAAATTGTAGAAGTAATAGTAGTAGTAATAGTAGTAGTAGTAGAAATAGTAGTAGTAGTAGAAATAGTAGAAGTAATAGTAGTAGTAATAGTAGTAGTAATAGTAGTAGTAATAGTAGTAGTAATAGTAGTAGTAATAGTAGTAGTAATAGTAGTAGTAATAGTAGTAGTAATAGTCGTTGTAATAGTAGTAGGTATAGTAGTATTAATAGTAATAATAGTAGTATTATTAGTAGAAGTAGTAGTGGTATAGTAGTAGTAGAAATAGTGGTAGTAAAAATAGTAGTAGTAGAAATAGTAGTAGTAGAAATAGTAGTAGTAGAAATAGTAGTCGAAGTAGAAATAGTAGTAGTATCAGTAGTATTAACAGTATCAGTAGTAAAAAAGTAGTAGTAGTAGTTCTATTCCAGAGTAGTCCTATCATTAGTAGAACAGTATAAGAAGTTTTAGTATAACTTTTCTGTCATAAGTATTTTTAATCTCCTACTTCCCTTCCAGTTCAACCCCAAACAGGCACGGGTATATCTTAGTCGGGAGCACATTAGCTTTGTATCCTGTTATGATTTGCATTTAGCGACGACAAGCATAAAACCCACCAAGGACACGGGGCACAGGGCTCGTTCCCGGTTCGTGCACTCGGGCAATTAATAAAACCGAGAGGTGACCGTAAATTCTGCCGGCTGACATAAAGCGGCTGGTGGTGCAAATAGTCCGTTGTTGGCACGGCAAAGGGTGCAGGATAATTACGGGCTTGTATTATGAATTGTCAACGGCGAGCACAAGACTAAGAGTCGCCAGACATGTGAGCGAACCTACGAAACGGGCACGACCGAAATGAGTAGCTCCTTTGAATAGAGGTTCCTCAACTTTCGTTTTCATGCCCAGCAACAGGCTGTTCTGCTCCTGCAGGTCCACTTTGTGGTGGCAGCTGTTCGGTAAGCTTAAAGAATGCCAAACAGATACACAATTCTTTAAAGTATGCAATTCATGAATAAGTAAATAAAATTATAATAACATTGCTAGAAAGTCCTCTTCAAAAAACATCCCTTAAGAAGAGTGTTTAAAGTATAGTTAGGGGTATTTTCAGTACTTATCTCCATCTGCACGTTGCTAAACAGAATACTCTGATGAGCCGCTCTTCATTCGGGCTCTTTTGAATGATGATTGCCAAGCACTGGGTGCTTCTCTTACTGCCATTCAGCATTCAGCGTCAACCCAACCCAATTCCTCGGGGCATTTTCACAGTGCACTACGCAAAAACTGCAGAGAATAATCACGGGTTTGCCATCTCGGAACTGCCAAAGTCTGCAGTTTGCATGCGTTTTGTGTGTGCGAGTATAAACAAAACATTTTGGCACACTTAAGGTTCAACAATACGAATTTCTGATTGCGTTTGCATATGCAAAGGCTGATGAAGTGCAAGTGCAGTAAATGTTCAAATGTAGAATACCCTGTAAGTGGGGGGATGCACTGAATGGGATAAGTAGGTGTATTCACATGTTTCCTAATGATTGTGGCTTTTAATTTACGAGTTATCTAGGTTCTATCTTCAAATTTTAAAGTTTTCTTCAAAATATTCCGCATTTCAGAATTCTCCGAGCTGCGTATGTTATCTAAGGTCACACATACCAAATTTAAAAGACCTCACTGACCTATACTACGAGATTTAGACATTAATGTAGTTCTAGCTGTAAAAGTTTGTCTTATTGAAAGTTTAAGAATTGTTTGAGCTGCGTATGTTGTCTGAGTTTATGCATACAAAATTTGATAGACCTAGCTGCTCTACTTCTCAAGATCTACACATTAATGTAGTTATGCTAAAGTGAAAATCAATCCTTTAATGAAATTAAACAAATCTTGAGGTGCAGAAGAGTTTTTATTAATTATCACTCATTTTTAATTTTTTTCTTTTACTTTTCATCTGATATACCCTGCCTACCTTATAAACCCGATAGCATAAGTACTTACGACTGCAATCCATAATACTTTTGACTGGCATATTGATGTCAACAGTGAGGATTATGCATTATGACGCTGTCATTTTCAGTTTTATTTCTTTTTTTTTGTTTTGTCTTCTGGTTCTTCTTTCTGCTTATTCTTTCCCTTTCGCCGCCCACATACGCATGTGTGTGTGTGTCGGTGTCCGATGTCGGAAGTTTGCGTTGTTGCTGCTGCTACTTCAGCTTGTTGCATGCAGCACACAGGAGAGACTTTCACCATTGTAAGTTATCGGGCAACAACAATCGGGGCTGCAATTCGGTTTTGTGCAACTGGCAGCACAAAAAAATTAGTGAACCGTTGCCGAGTTAATGCAATTCAATGCAATCAGATACGACTTGTAAAGTATTCAAACATGGCAATCATAGCAGACACTCAAATTCGAGGGGGGGGGGAGGGGGATGGAGGGTATCAATTACCCACAATCGAATCGATTCGAGGGAGATCGATGAATCGTTTCGTTGATCGACAGTTCGAATTCCTTCGGCGAAAAAGTCAAATGTGAAACAGTTTCGGTTCGGTTTATTTATTATTAGTCTTAAGTAGGGACTGCAACGAGGCGCACATCCGCGTTGCCCCCCACCCCACTCTCTCTTCCCCCTCTCTCTCTCTCTGTCTTCGACATGGCACACTTCCAACGCTGCGACATAATTAAAATGCAACATAAATAAACTCGCACGATGATGAATTGGCCAGCTGGGCGGGCAGATGAGGCAGGCTAGGGTAGAGTGGCAAGAAGGGAAAAGGGGGGGGGGGAACACTGGCACTGCTTCCCCATCGGAAACGTGCGTTAATCCAATTAAACGCGCAATTTGCATGTGCAACAAAAAAATGTTGTGTTATTAATTAAAATGCGAAGCGGCGATTGCGAAATTGCAAATTGCAATAAACGTTAATTTAATAAACAATAAATGCAGTCTACAATGGTTGTTGCCACTTTGCAGCTTGCAACTTCCGCACGCATGAATGGCTCTCGAGTGCAGCTTTGGCGGAGCCTTTCGTCGGCGTAACTGGAGCAATGTCCTGGCGCCGTTTGTTTTGGCTGCCTGCCTCGCTGCGAGTTTGTTTGGACTCTTGTTTAGGTTGTTCAACCCGCTGGGCCCCACTCCCGCTGCCCACTCCTAACTCTGCCTAGAAGGAGTACGAGTAAGTTGTCTCCCCTTCTCTCTCTCTCGCTCTCTTTCTCTCCATTGAGTAGCGGCGCCACGTGCCGCCTGATGATAACATGGAAATCCTTGCAAAATAAACTGCAGCGTAATGTGCCCCAGTCCATTTGGCCTGCGCTGCACTGTGAGAAATTTGCCAGTGAGTTGAAGGGAAGGATGTTAGGTGGGCAGTGGCAGCCCTAGCATTTTGAGCTGCATTTCATATTAAGAGATTCGCATATAAATATTTTAAGTCAGCGCAGTTACATTTGCACTGCGAGAAATTTGGAAGGAGTTGTAGGCATAATTTATTTATTTAATTTTATTTAAAGTCTACTATGGTAAGTCGACTTTTTAAAGTAAAACAATTAATTTAATTTGCTTAAATTAGAATTCATTAAAAAGAAACTTAAATAAAAAGAAAAGAATTAAATTAGAAATTTTTGGATTCGAAAAGAAGAATAAAGAAGAAAGTCCAGTTATGGCACTACTAAGTTGCAGGTAAATTGATAAAAAATTTATCTAAAAATATTTAAAGTATTTACACTCTGAAAAAATAATTTAAGTCTATATTTAAATTATAAATAATAATCTAAAAAAAATAAAATAAAGATTTTTTAACTGAAAACAAACTTTCCAATAGTTTTTAAACACCATCAAACTTTCTTTCAGTGCATAACACACCCATAAAGCACACAGCGCTGTTCTCCCGGCGGCTCTCTGGGGAGCGATTTCGGACAGCCGAAAGAGCCAAAACATAACATGAGCCATCATTTAGATGGCATGGAAGAGGGCAGGGGGACGACATGCAAAGGTGGAGGTGAGCTGAGGAGCAACAGAAGGGGCGATACGGGGGTGGGGTAGTTAACATTTTCAAATTTCAACTTGTGCAATTTGCCTGAGCCGCAAGTAAAAGTAAAAACGATACTTTTTCAAGGGGGGCAACAGCAAAGTAAACAACAACAGACGGACGCGGTGACAACAAGCAGCAGGAGAAGAGGGGGAGAAGAGGCAGAAGAGGGGGAGAAGAAAGAGAGAAGGCGAGGAGGAGAAGCAACAATGCGAACACAGGCATAATAAGCACGCGTCCTTTGTCCTCGACACGACACAAATTCGCCAAAATGTTCTCGTTGTTGTTGTTGCTCGTTGTTGTTGTTGTCTGACTGTCGTCTAAGCTGCCGGCAATGCAAACAGACAACAGCACAACACGTGCAACAGCAGCTTAACAAGGGAAGAGGGGGAGAGGGGTCGTAGTGTTGTCAGCGTGTTGAGGGTGGAAGTGTTTGCATGTGTTAATGATGGATTGTTTACAGGAGTTGGAGTCGGGTTCGGAAACGGTTTCTAATAGCCTAACCCCTGCTCCCCTTTCCCCCACAGTCTCTCTGCTTGCAGGGGCTTCTTCTTTAACTTTGCATAAACAACTGCGAGTACTCACACATTCACACTCACATTCGCACTCACACTCACACCTTGTGCTCCCTGCAAATGTGACCATTTCCGCCGTTTAAACTCCCCAACTTCCTCCTGCTCCCCCTCTGATATTGCGGCCTGTGGCTTTTTCTGCTTGGATTGGGGAGTATATGGAGGGGGGGGGGAGGTTTCGGCTCCTGCGGGCACGTGATTTCATTGCGACAATTAATTTTGTGCAGCTCATTAAGCAAATTTTCCACGGGGTAGCAAAATCTGGTAAAACGTAGTCGAAGTTAACGCGACCCTCCGATAACCTGGCTAATGTGCGCGTTATGAATGGCAACAGCTTCCTCCTTCCCATTAGCATCTCTACCCTCGATTGTATTGCGTCGCAGACAACTTAGGTTTGCAGTTTGTGTTTACAATGGCGGCTTGACTCGATTTCAACTATAAATTTGACAATATTTTAAGTGGGTTTTGGAGTAGGAGGGAGGTGAGTGGTTAGGGGATAGCTCAACCCTTGAGCTTGAGTACCGCAATGTGCCCTGGGGCAGGTGCTTCCTTTCGTTTATGGTTTATGGTGGCCCGGGAAAAGCTTTTGATTAGCTGCCTGCACAAAAGATACCCCAAAATAATCGTAAATAAGAGTAGGGTACCATATTAAAAGTTCTTAAGGGCAACTATTTGGTTATACAATAGAGAAAGTTCCTCTAAACTGACTAATAAGGTGCGTAGTTGTGAGATAAGGCAGGAAGAGAATGTTTTAGTTAGTTTTCCCATGCTGTTTCCTACTTTGCAGCTCTGCCAATACTATTTCTTGCTTATGTAGTATTTGTACAACACTAAAATTCACTTTTAACACCTTTACAAAGGTTAAACTATGGGGAAAGGTGCTCCTAACTGAAAACTAAGATGAATACAAGTGTATACGACAGGAAATAAAAGTTATTTGTGAGATAAAGCAAAAAATGAATGTTTTAGTTATTTTTCCCACACTATTTCTTGCTGCAAAACATTTGTCCAGTACTAAACTTCACTTTGAACACCTTTAGAAAGTTTAAACTTATAAGGAAGGTACTCTTAATTGACTAACAAGATGAATACATATGGAGACGGTACAAAACGAAAGTTGTGGTTAGTTTTCCGATGCCATTGCCTTCTTCACACATCTTCTAGCACTATTTCAAACTTACCCCACACACTTCCAACACTAAACTCCATTTGCAACATCTTTACAACACTTTAACGTAATCTTTGCATGAACATGCACAAATCAAAGGCAGGCAAAAGATTTGTTATGTCAAGAAAGTGCAAAGCAGAATCGAACGACGAGGTCGATATGGACAAGGGCGATCCCGATGCGGAGGTTGGTTCAAGCTCATCCAACGATGATAGCGATGAGGATGCAGATGGTGATGGTGATGGCGAGGCTGAGGCCTATGCCGATGTGGACATGGAGGAGAGTTCCCGTGGACGCAAGAGTGTGAGCTCCTTCATAGCCGAAATAGCCAGCAAAACGGAACAGGAGGTAGCAAGCACTAGCAGCAGCAGCAGGGCAAAGACGAGGAAAGAGGACGAGCAGAAGCGACTGGGTGAGTAGAGGGAAGGAGGTGGGGAAGACTCTTTCTTATTATCCTACGACACACTACCTTCCTCCTTCTCTTCCTCACAGAGCTAAGTCGCCTATCGCCGGCTGCCATGGCCGCGCACATACGCGAACTGGAGTCGGAGCTGTACGAGCTGAGCCAGCGCGAGGCGCGTGAACTGTCCCGCTCCAAGTACCTGCGCATCTTTGGCACCAATAGGCGGCGTTCCAGCAAGTAGCCAATGACTTGTAAATCAGCTTAGAAAACGAATAAAATGACAGTCGACGAATGCAATGCGAATAAAACTCTTCGAGTTGTGAGGGAGGAGGACGTAGGGGAGGAGAGTAAGTCCATCGAGTTGGTCAAATCCGCTTAGTGGGCTTAATTTCCTGGCGTGGAGTGTTGTGTGTGCGTATCTATTCGGTCAGCGGACATTACACATCCGCCTTGGGCACTGGACACTGTCTGTGCTGGCACGTCCGGGGATTGCACTGAGTTGGTCTCGGGTTCGGGTTCGGACTTCACTTGGGGCTTGACTAGGGTTTAGTTTGTCTTCCTGTTTGTCCACTCCACTCCACTCCATGCTGACTATTCCATTAGTAACCCGATTCAAGTCAAATAGCTGCAAGTTTATTACACGGATTTGTCTGTCGCTCGGGGAGCTACTGAGCCACTCAGGGGATATTCCCTGGCAGCTGCGCTCGCTACCTTCTTCTTGCTGCCTTGTTAAGTTGATTAAATTTCACGCGAATTGATTCGATTTTGAAGTCGCAGCAACTCGATTATGCTAAACAAATACCGCATACTTTTCACTTTTCCGTATCATTTATCCAACTACCCCAACTCCTGCATTCAATCACTCCATCTTCCTCCTCCTGCCGTCTGGCTTTGGGGTTGTGCTTTTACAACCTGAAGCTAACCCCTTAACGGATGCATCCCACACTGCGGCGACAACATTGCGGGTGCAAATGGTTGACATCTTCAAAGGGATAGCTCATCATTCCAGTGCGAAGCTGGATTTGGGGTTTGTCAAAACATGGCATTATTCTCCAGCTCCTCCTCCCCCGGGTTGCTAAGGACATTTGAATGCAACATGTGTCCGGGCTCTGCTCGGTTAATTTCCATTGACAACCACCCCCAGCTGTGTTGCCCACTCTTTTTGGGGGTTACTCCGAGTCCTAATAGAATATGCTCATTACGGAACTTGGCTTCGAGAGTGTGTTTCGTTGTCGCAACTCGAAACTAAATTATTATAAATGAATTCATAATCTGTGCGCAGTATTCAAATGGAGAACGCGTGAAAGGATTTCATTTATTTAAGTGCCTCTGCGATGCGGTCAACCCCATAATGGAGTCGCAGTTGCCGTTGGAGGAGGATGAGGAGGAGGCGTAGTTTGAGAGGGAGTTGGGAGCGAAAAATGCGCAGTTTTTCAGCTGAGAGAGTCATCTCGTTCTCAGGCTGTGTGAGAAGCTGCCACATGAGCAGCAATTTGCAGTTACTTTCGCTTGTGAAGAAGACCAAGTGGAGATTTTTTCTTAACATTAACTAAGAGTTTGACTAGCAGATACCTCTGCCTATAACTTTCAACTGCAAATGAGAGATTTGTGTAGGGTGACTATGATGTAACTTTGAAGAAAGTTGTATGCTGCTTTTGAAAATAATTTGGTTTACTTTAAACGGCAGGTTTAAGTTTATTTTGAATTTGTTTTTATGTTTAACTGCGGGTTAAACTTAATTTTGAGTCTAAATTATTGTTTGAGCAACAGTAGGTTGGAGTTTGACTAGCAGATACCTTATTTCTGTAACTGTGTGTAGACTGGTTTACTTTTAACGGCAGGTTAAACTTTATTTTGAATTATTTTTACATTTAACTTAACCTACAGTTAATTTAATTTTGAGTCTGAAATATTTTTTGAACAACAGCAATTTGGAGTTTGACTAGCAGATACCGTAAGTTACTTTCAACTCTAACTAAGGACTGTGTGTAGACTGGTTACTGGTTTACTTTTAACGGCAGGTTAAACTTTATCTTAAATTAATTTGACATTTAACTGCAGGTTAACCTTAATATTGAGTCTAAATTGTTGTTTAATTGCAGTTAAAATATCAATTAAAGTCGTTTTTCATGCTTAACTACTAGTTAACCTACGGCTTTAATCGAAGTTATTCTTATGTTAAAGTTCATGTCAAATTCATTTTAAAGTTATCGTCAAAAAACATGCAAAACATGTAACTTATATAAATTGATTTTGATTCTTTCCTCTCTTTCTTGAGATAACTCTTACTTACAAACATAACATAAACTACACAGTTTGCTCTTATACACCCTTAACTGCTAAAAGATACAGGGTATACCAGCTAATTGTCAGTTGTTGCGATCAATTTGAAGACTCAAGCAAAGTTCACGTCGTGCTGGAGGCTCCCTTCGAGGCATCTTTCTCCCTCTTTCTCTCTCTCTCTCTTTTCCCCAGCGAAGACAGCGTGTAATTATGTATGGAGAGTTGTACATAGTGCTTGTTAGATGTGTGTGTGTATGTCTGTTGTGTGTGTGTTTGTCTGTTGTGTGTGTATGTCTGCTCTGTGTGTGTCTGCGATTAATGTGTGTACTTGCATGAGAGTTAGTTTTGGCAGCCGCTTCAGGTGCACTTTTCACAGCAGCTCATCAGCATTTAATTACCTGCAAGAGGAAGGAAAGAGAGGGAGCGAAAGGGGGGAGGGAGAGAGGGATAGATAGAGCGGCAGCTGCAAGGCATCTAATTAGAGTTAATGCCATTGTATGTTAATTTATTTATGTGCAATTTATGCAAATTTTTGAACATAACGAAACCGATTCCAAATGCTCATTATGTTGCTGTTGTTGTTGTTGCTATGTGTGCTGCATGTGGCAATTTCCTTGCCACTTACACAAGGCTAATTGCCACACAACATATACAGAAATACGAAATATGTTTGTGCTCCAACTGTTTATGCTCCGCTCTGTGCGGGGGCAATGCCTTGGCTCGGTCAGGACACACTCACACACAGAGCGCGTTGTCTGCAAGGAGACAAATGCCCAGACACAAAGAAAGGCCACGTCTGGCGCTGGGCTAGGGGTCTACGACTCCGAGGGGTCTCTGACTTACCCCCTCCTCCGTCCGCTGCCCGAAAAGAAGCTTCGCTAAACGAAAGCGCATAAAGCATCCCTTCAGCGTTGCTGTCTCTCGCTTGCACACAGTGCTGCTCTCTCTGTCTCTCTCTCTTCCCCTCTCTCTCTCCCCCACTTTCACCTGTGACATTTTGCTATTGAAACGACTCCGCGGGGCACGATTAGGCGGCGGCTGCATGAAGCATACGCCGCGTTGGACGTGCAGCCTTTTTATGGCAGGTGAAAAAACTCATTAGCTAAGGCAGAGAGAAAGAAAGTGTGGGGAACGGGGGACGGATATTAAGCAAAATCCTATTAGACGCTTAATTTATGTGCACGCATTCTGAGGCCTGCGCCCCCACGTGCCACATGCCACATGGCAGCACAACCAAATCTAATTATGATAGAAAGATGCGGCAACTGCAGGTGCATTCCGTCACTTGGCCGGGTGTCAACTTGCCACACTACTCCCCCTGCCTCTTCTCTCCCCCCTCCTCCCTCTCTGCTCTGCCAACTAAATATAGTCGCGTTTATCTCTTAACACTTTGCTGATCAAAAATACGCTTTGATTTGCTGGCTAAGAGCGCGCGCCAAGTTGACTTCCGTGTTGCGGCAACGCGGGCTTCCTGCCCCAGTTGCAGTTGCAGGCAATGTTGAGAGAGTTTTTGGCAAACAAACAAATACGCCAGAGAATTCGGTTAGGGAGGGGGGAAGGGGTTAGGGGCGAAACAATTCGGCAAATGTTAACTTGGCTAATTTGCATAAACCGCAACAACCGACGACGACGATGGCGACGGAAAGTTAAGCGGAGCGAACCATTACAACCCCAACAAACAAAAAACGTAAACAAATAAGGAGGGGGGAGGGGAAGGGAGTGAGGGAGGGGGAAGAGCAGGAGATGGTCAGGGTGTTGAAGAAGAGAGTTGAAAAACTGCCGGCGAAGGCAACTTTCGAATTTGGCAAAGGAAGAAGGGGAAGGGAAGCGGGAGGGCAAGGGGCATTAAGGGGGAACAGGGTAAAAAGTTTGTGTAGCGTGCATAATGACTCGACTAAGAGATATCCTAAAAATGAAGCAATATAAGTTATTTTATGAAATATATAAAGAAGAATAGAAGATGAATATAAAATATATTTTCTTACAAGTTAAAAGGCAGAAGGAGCGAGACACATAGAGAGAAAGAGATAATATCACAGATAAAAAGGAAGAGAGAAAGAAACTAACTAATCGTGGCAACTGAGAGAAGAACTTCTTAAACATGAAAATAAGAACATCTCTATAACAGATGGGATCTATTTTAAATGAAAGAAATATGGAATAAAACATAAGGTTGAATGATCTTTACTCATTAAAAGTCTATAAAACATAATAATACGAGGTGTGTTTAAAAAGTAAGTTATATTAAGGTATAAGTAAGTATATTTTTATGCTCATGCGACGGTTCCTTTGGTCAAAATTTAGAAAAAATCATTTACGTCTCTCACAACTAAACAAAGAATGCTATGCGCTTGAAACTTGGTACAGATTTTTGGGAAGAGAGCCCAACATAACAAAACAAAAAAAAAAACGGTAATCGAAAGTACATTGCCTGCAAAATTTTAAAAGTCACCTTTCTTTTTGAACACACCTTGTATATTATTGTAAAGATTATAACGGGGTATAATATAAAGATATGATATATTACTATTTCATAGATATAACTAATCAGTCTGTAACTTAATTATCAGATATCGTACATGTTAAAAGAGATATAAAACTAAACAGCCTATACCTCAATCTTCAACCTAACCTTACTTTTCGCTACCTTAAACCTACCTAGCATACTCTCTTACATGTACCAAAGGATATAGAAACCACGACCAACTGACTGAGTGGCTTGCTGGCTGCCAGTCTCAAAACACTTTAGTCCATCCCACAGTCCACACAGTCCCGTTAGTCCTGTCTGCCCCACTGTCTGCCCGTCTGTCTTTCTGTCTCCCTGTCTGTCTGCGTGTCCTTCTGCCCGCCCGTATATCCTCACACTTCTGCGCGCCGCACTTTCAGTTTCACAGCGTGGCGTCGCGTCGCTTTTTGGAGCGATTCCTCCTCCTCCTGCTGCGTCTCTCTCTCTCTCTCTCTCTCTACTTCTGTCCATAATCCCCAGCAAACGCTGTCAGACACGTGCACCACGTAGCAATTTGTGTGAGTCCTGTGGCACAACTCGACCGACTGCGGGGCACAACTGGAGGAACTGAAAGAACTGTAATGCAATGTTGGCCTCGCCCTCGTCCACCCGCGCCGGAAGTCTATGCGATAATGATGGATTGTTTACAACAATGCAAGGGTCCTGGCGACGGACAAGGCGCACCTCCCCCTGCCCCTTCTAACTTTTATAAATTTTGAATAAGTTTTCGGCTAAATGATTTGATTACGGGGTGAAAGGCGAAAGACGGATTGAGTCGCACACAGTTGGTTATGAATAGAGTGAATGAATGAATATTGAACAGTGAATATGCAGTAGAGAGAGAAAGAGCTAATGGGGAACTATACATTAAAAAAATAAGTTACCTTTTCTATATGGAACCCCAATTTCTGATATCTTCTCAATTTCTAGAATTTTCTATACATTAACAGATGTAATCAATATCTGATCTCTTCTCAATTTCTAACATTTCCTTTACATTAACAGATTTAATCAATTTTTAATCTCTTCTCAATTTCGCTTTAATTCCTTCCTAATTGCAAGAACAATAACAACAGAGCTTAGCACGCTCTTATACGCACACTTATACAACCCACCACCAGTGTGAGAGCGATAGCAAAAAGCCGGCAACAACAGCGCACACTTCAGCACAGCTGTTCTCGCTCCAAGCAGCTGCAGCGCTGTTAACGAGCAGCTGCTCTTATACTGCACTTAACAGCGCACACTGACTGGCCTTAACAGCTGCTGTTAGTCGTCTCATTTAGTTTCTGTTCAGAGTTCGCCGCGTGCGGTTCGTCTTCGCCGTCGCTTCTTTTGCGTTTCCCTTAACGACTTGACGACGAAGTGAAAAGTGTGTGTGTGCGTGTACAAGTGTGCGTGTGTGTGCAGCACAACAAATTCTGCAGCCAATGCATTACAATTATGCGATAATTTAGCTGCGGCTACGTTCAAAAACTGCAGTCGACCATCGCAGTCACCGTCACCGTTGCCGTCGTCGCGTTTTGTGTGTGTGTGTGAGTGTGTTGACAGCTGCCGCTGCACGCTGCGCTGCCAACATCAACTGCTTCTTCGCTTTGCTTGTGTCTTCGCCGCGACAAATAAACAAACAGAGACAACAACAACAACAACAACAAACACACCTGCTGCCGTCTGTTGTCGGTTCTTTTCGCCGGCAAATTTGAAGAACTGTAAAAGGAGTAAAAGGCGAGAAGAAGAAGAGAAAGAAGAAGATCGCCAACTTCGTCAAAACTTGTGTAAGTTCAAAGTTCAAATGCTTAGTCCAAGTTCAATGACTGCCATGAGCATCTAATGGTTTAGTTTGGGGCCACCTCTCTTCCTCATGCCCTCTCCCTCACTCTTTCGCTGTCTCCACTGATAAGGCAGTCGCCCATTTACATATAATTATCTGCTCGCTTTGACTACTAATATGTTAATTTGACAACATTATCAACCCAGCAGCAGCAGCAGCACCAGCAGCTGTTACACTCACACACACACTCCACTCTTTCACACTCTCCTCTATCCCCCACTCTCCCTTCTCCTCTCCCTCTCCCACTTTGATTTTGGTCAGACGGCCCCGAAAAGTGTCGCAGTTCCCCAAAATGAACTTGTCAATTGCTCAATGATTGTCGTCAGTTTCTTTTGCTCTGCCTTCCTAATACCCTGCAGCGTGTGCAGCTGCACAATAGGGTGTTTTGTGTCTAATTAAGCTTGGCTTCACGAGGCTTAAGTCTTTCATTTATAAACGATTGTTTTAGTTGACAAGACTTATAAGCTGGGCGTGCCAGACGGTGTTGTACCTTAGCTTGAGTTTAATTTGCATAGTTTATTTGTGTGGAAGATCATTTAACTGGTTTTTCTAAAAATGCATATATGACTAAGCGATTAAAACTTGTCAAGATAAGTATTCTTATATAATACTTTAATATAGACAAGCTTCTCTATTTAAAAGTTTTACACAAATGAATTTTGCAAAACTTATCGAGCTCCACAAGCTATAAATCCTCTAAAATTTATTATTTTAAACTTCTTTAATTCCTTTTAAATTCCTTTACAGTTTATATTTATTCTTGCAAGTCTTATCAATCTTTACAAGTTATAGACCTTGAAGAATTGTTCTTTTCTTTAAACATTCTTTGAATAATCTTCACAAGTTATAGACCTTATGGAATTGTTCTTTTATTTTAACATTCACACATCTTTAAATTTCCTTATTCTGCACATAATCTCAAGACTTACAAATCTATTAATTCTTTGTTCTGTCAAGCTTATCAGTCTTTAGTCTTAAGTATTGCACCATTTGGTCTTTAATCTCTGGGCAATACTCGATTACAATTCAATTCTTTATAGATTGCATGCAAATATTGCGCAATTACAGCGTAACTGGACAGTCGTGCAACTTATCGAAAACGATTTCGTACTATTTATGAGTTGCTCTTGTTGCTGCTGTTGTTGTTGTTGTTGTCGTGACGCCCTGCGGCGCCTCTGTGTGTAACCCGAACTCGCTATCAATGGTTGTGTCGACGTAGTCGCTTCCGATATCAATTGCTGATAGTGTGTCCGCTGCCCTCTCAGCAACAGCTGCCCTGCCCCCCCTCTCTCTCTCTCTGCTGCCCGTACACCTTATCAGACCTCCACCTGGTGGTGAATGTGCCTTTCATTCGCTTGCATTCACAAAAAGTGAATCGAATACAAATATTTTATGAAATACACTTGCAGAAAAATCAAGAGCAACTACCGGAAGTTGATATTGACGGCAAATTATTTAATTAGTGTAGAAAAGAATTAAAATATCAGCGAAAAAATCTAGCAGAATTTATAAATCATTTGTAGACTATAATTGTATTTAATTCTTCTTAAAATCTCAGTGAATGCATTAATTAAAGATTAGAAACATATTAAATTGAGCAAAGTAAATAAAGCAAATTTGGACATTAAGTATATTATATTACTCTCCTATTATAAACCCATTTAAAAAACATAATTACATTATTTGTTTAAAATGTATTCATTAATTTGTTGCCTATAATTTAATACAATTCTTGCAAATTAACCAGCCGTTAACATGATGTTTATTTAGAGAGCATGAGAGGCTTAAGCTCATTAATTATATCATATATAAATCATCTATAATCGCAACAATTTCGCATGTAATTGAATAATGTTTTAAAGCAAAGTTAGGCATGAATTACTTTTTTGTATTTATAGCTCATTATTTATAGTTTTTTCTTATAGTTTTCTATCTTATCATTAACATTATAAAAACTCCAAAAAAAATTGCACAATTAATTCGCATTACAATACGAGTTGTCAACTTAAATTGAAGCTTTTTTTCGACTGTGCACACACACAGGCACACACACTCACACACTACTATACGTATATTTTTATTATTTTTATTACAAACAATTCTTTTGGTTCGTTTGCTTTTCACTCGTCGCTGCTTGCACAATTTCTCTTTAGGGGTCGCTTGTGTATGGTTAATAATATTGCGCATACGCCGCATGGCGCCACGCCGATAGCACAATTTGAGTGTGTGTGTTTGTATTGAATTTCATTTGGTTTTGTCATTGATTCAATTAATAACAGTGCACCGAAGCGCCTTCTTCGCTGTCGCTTTCATTTTTCCCATTTACAAATCCATTTCGCAACTCCCCACTGTGACTAATGGTAAATTGGTAATTGCTAATGGACTCACTGAGAACGCATTCTCTTGCGATAAGATTAAGCTGCCATTAGAATTCCCGGGAAATTATTAATGAATTCTGCGTAAGCCGAGCAGGGGGAAATGCCTCGTCTGCTTTCCATTCATTCATTCCAACATTGTCAACGACTTCCTCTCGGCAGCAAGAACTCTTCCGAAAGCTTTGTTTTATTACCTTTCTTCACCTTTTCTTTTTCTTGCTCACCTCACACTTACACTTTCCATCATTAAAAACCCAGCCCAAATACGGGCCTCGCCGGCGTATACGTTATATTATATAATTATGCAATACGCACGTCGATTTCTACCAAAAAAAAAAAAAACAAGAAGAGAAGAACGTCGACTGTAATTTTCAGGCGCTTTTGGCGTTTAATTATGGTTGCCACAACAATCATAATGAGGGGCCCCTCGAATGGCCTGCAGAGGGGGGACAGTGCGGAGGGGGCGTGGCTACGTTTCACGCACGTGCCACGGCTGGAAAATATGAGCATTAGCGAGTGAAAATGCCAAATGTGTCTGGCATACGAATGTAAACAATGGAAAAAGGCGGCTCAGCTTGACTTGGGGATACCTGAAATTCTGAATAATGAGTGGCAGAATCCTTATAAAGGTTTGACTGCTTTAAAGTAGAACATATAGAATATATAAAAGGAAAGGAAAGAGGAAGGTGTTTTCTTTGTATAACTCAGCATTTCTTATGTCTGATATTAACTTTTAAATTTAGAAAATTATTTATAATTTTGCATTCAAAATGTAAAGCTCTTTACACCTTTCTTGCTTTGTATAATGCTTTCTATGTTGTATAATCATTTCTAAAGTTTTCTATTGCTAACCATTCATCATACCCCACTCCCCTGCCTGTGCTAGGGTATTTCTGAAAACAAAACGTTGCTGCGGCAATTTTGACAAACCCGAAAAGTGACCCCAACTCGCGTTAACGTTGTCGCACCGGAAGAAAGGTGCGCCTAGGCCTGAGCGTCGCAGCCGACGTCGACGTCAGCGTTGACTGCGTGCGTGCTGCGACAGAGCGCACATTAAAATGTGTTGCTACATATGAAATTTGTAGGAAATTTGCATAATAAATGAAGACATTTGCAGCAGATCTTTTTTTGTATCGTCATTAAATGCGCCCAAAATCAAATTAAGCGCCGGACGCAGCCTGAGAACTTTTTAGCCAATTAACAAGAGGCACTGGCTGCCTTGTTCTATCTCTTTCACACACACAAACTGCTGCTGCCTCTTGCTCTTTCCGAGTAAAACGAGTGAAAAGTTTTATGAGCAACGGGAGCAACACAATCTGCCTAATCTGGGCAACAAATCTGCAGCAGACATCATCAGGCCGAGGGAATCAGCATTCTGACGAACTATTTTGACAGAGCACAATTTAGTTTAGGAAAGAGATGGCCACAGTAGAGGGAGATAGCAGAGGGAGAGTAGAGAGAGTGGGAGCGGGAGCGGGAGGGAGGGAGCTGTGTGTAATCAGGGCACAAAACTTCTCGTGTCGCTGGCAAATAAATAAAGTCACAGCTAGGCCTGCTTTATGGAATGCCTATTGCCAGGGCTCATACATAAGCATAAGCACACTGAGAGAAATTAACAAAGAAAGTAAAATAAATAGTGAGTGGATTTAGGGAATGAAATATGCAATGAAATTTGGAATTTAAAATAAAGTAAAATAAAATAATTTAAGATATATTGAATTAACTTCTGATTAATATTAGAGAACGAAATATTTAATAGAATATACATAAAACATGTCTCTGTTCATTTATTATTATTAAACAATGTATAAAGATTATATTTTTGAATAGTTTTCTAAGCTACAATTCACTTTGAATCTCTTTAATGTATAATAAATTTTTCTACATGTTTTTTTTAAAGCTTGCCTAATCATATCGTACATTTACTTTGCCTTTTTAGTGCCCTTATATTAAGCACCTTAACTCTTTTAAAAAAAAAAATGCTTAAAATTCTTAACTATCTTTCTTTGCATACCTACCACACCTTTTCTCTCTTTTAAAAACCTTAAAAAAAAAAAAAAAAAAAAAAAAACCTGCTTACAATTCTCACCATACTTTCTTTGCACACCTACTCCACCTTTTCTCTCTATTAGAAGCCTTAACTCTTAAAAAAAAAAAAAAAACTGCCTTAAGTTCTCAACATACTTTCTTTGCTTGCCTACTCCACCATTTCGCTCAGTGCACACACAAACTCGTATGCCTCGTACCGCATTGCCTATTGCCTGACTATTATTTGCATAGGGCTCCCCTTCCAAAAAGTCGAATGAGGCTCCTGCTATGATTATCCCAGTCGTATGAATATCTAACTGCCTCTGTGCCACACACACAACTTCTCTCTCTGTGTGTGTGAGTTGTTGTTGTTGTTGTGCGTGTGTATGCGGTGCAGAGTTTCAGTTTCAGTCGACAATATAAACACATCAACCATAACCATATCTCATAGGGCTGCTCGTAAATTTCGTTAGACCTGCGCAACCCCATAAAGTAACTGTTTGTCCCATGTTTGCCTCACTGTTTGTCTCTCTGTCTCCCTGTCTGTCTGCCACACTGTCTCTGGGTCTGTCTTGGGGTTCCATTTGAAAGACACACGCACTAATTTTGAATATGCTAAGCAAAAAGCGAGTTTGTCTACGCTTTGTTTCACATTTTATGTTAATTTCTTTAGATTTTCGACAGTTAAATGAAAACTTAACCGCAAGTTAAGCTCGACACCTTTTCAGAGACCCCTCCCCCCTCGCACTATATCGTAATTTGCCGCCTATTTAATGGAAATCAACACTTCCATTGTTTCAGCTACAGTTTTCCCACTATATCTCATCGGATTGTTGTTGTTGTTATTGTGGGTGTTGCTGTGCGTAATTTGGGCAAATGAATAAAAGAACTTGCCGAACTGGTTTACGAAAACAAAAACATACCATAAATACAAAGCACAAACATCATCAGCATCGTGATGATGATGATGATGATTATCTTCATGGAGTTGTTTGATTTTAGCCAAGAACATTCGTCGCCTTCAAGAAAAAAAAAGCCGTCGGACTGGTTACTGTCTAACAGATTTAGCCATTGATATGTGTGTTAAGTCTGCTTATTTTGGATGCGTGTGTGCGAGTGTGATGTGTGTGTGTGTACGAGTGTGTTGTGCCATTTGATGGCGTTTCCATGTCAACGTTTTGGCAACCTCAGCGCCTCCATCTGCGTCTGTTTGTCTGTCTGTCTGTCTCAATATGGACAGCTACTTCCGCCTCTTAAGTCAAGGCTTGGATATGTTTATAAGACCTAGACTTATTTGGACATGTATATATGACACACATACACACACAAGTGCAATTTAATTAACACACTCAACAAATTATCCATTAGCCAAATGGTCTTTATTAATTAAACAATATAATAAGAATGAGATGCAAAATGTGTTAAGAGAAGGAAAAAAATAAACTAGAATTAAGCTACTAAATTTATGGGAAGGATAAACAAATAGAGTAGATAAAAGTGAGCTGAAAAACATAGGAGAGAGAGAGATGGAAAATAAGTCTATTTATTTAGAACTGTGCTGGAAAGTAAAGACTGGAATTTCAGTTCATTAGAAAAAATACTACAAATTACAAAATATCTTAAATGAGATCTAAACTATTTGCAATTAGAGTTAGGTAAAAAATACAGCAAGAAAGTTCAGACAACTGAAGTATTATTATTTAAATTAATTTTTGGGGATATTAGATATTAGATAGCAACAAGAACTGTTAAATAATTATAAAACAACATAAAGAACACTTTTATATGTTAAGAAAGTACTAAACATTTGCAACTTCAAGATTGGGTCACTTTTTTTTTTTTGGTTACCTCTACAGATTCCTTACTCCGATAGCCACAAGAATTGTTGTTAAGTAATAAGTAAACAGCATTAAGCATACAATTAAATATGCTATTTATAGATGAGCGAATACATTTTGACACCACTGTGCGAGCACACAAACTGGGAGCTTAGATCGAGCCAGTTTATGGTCGCGTCTTCAAGCTAATTACTAAGACAAACTCGCGAGCTTAACTGGAGCTTAAGACGAGCCAGACGAATAAGTGAATGAATGAGTGAGTGCCCTGAGTATTTGAGTATGTGTGTTGTGAGTGCCTGAGCAGCTAAGTTTTATGACTGCCAGATAAATGCTAAGCCAATGGCCGACGCCTTATCCGGCAATCTATTATATATTACGGCAATACGAGGGTTTTGGTTTCGCTTTGGGGTCGCTCGGGGTCGGCTCACTTGGGTTGCCTTTCTGCTGCCTCTCATGCCTTTGCCTTGGCATAGTTTCGCCAGTTTCGCTCCAGATAAAGCAGCCAGACCACAACGACTTCGACTCCGACTCCGACTGCGAATCGGGACTGATTTATAACAATGGGGGGCAATGCTGCTGCAGGCGGCGTGAGATTTACATAGTTAAGCGCCAGTCGATTAGGTATCCCATATATCATTACCATCGCAGGGAAGCAGCACCTGTCGAGTGGCTTGGGGCGAGAGAACAGTAAGTTGAAACTTGACAAAGTTTAAATTGAGTTTTACTTATAGTTTTAGCACGCCATTTTATTGGCAGGCAGCCCCAGTCCCAGCTGGTTCCTGGCAGTCCTTGAAGGACCTCTTCCCCCACTCCAGAGTTCATAAAAAGTTTCGCTTCAATGTGAATTCAATACGGAATGTTTTGCATATGAAAATATGAAATACTCAACTCGACGCGAGTCGATTAACTCGGCGCAGAAAAACATGTTTTTTGATGTACTTCATTTGCAGTGGTGTGTGTGTGTGTGTGTGGCACACCTGCCAAGTGTTTGCCACTAATTGGACACATCGTAAATGGGTACATTAAATCTATAGCTATAGTTCAGTCTCGGTCTGAAAATTAAACCAAATGAGACTTCAAATAAAAGCGCTGACAACTTTTGCGGCTTTTTGATGATGCGACAATTCAAGCGGCAGCAAGGGGGCAGATCTAGATGTGTATATATAGCTATATATATAGACAGTTCTTTTGGGTGGTCTTTCTCAGATTTATGATTTGTTTATTTTGCGCTCTCATTTTCGATTGGGTTGGGAAAGACCAAACAAGATTGAATGGTATATGCAGTGTATAGGAAAGTAAAGAAGGAAACTTCGTTATTTTTATTCAATTAATGCAATTCACAATTAATTCATCTTCTTTTTACTGCAGCTTTTTATTGCACAAAGAGGGATGTATACAGTTTATAGCAGTGCAAATTAAGTCATTAAAAATTAGAGCTACGTTACTCACTTTGATTCACTACAAACTGTATTCATGCTGCTCAAAAATGATTCAATTTCTAGTGCAAGGTATTCATCAGTCGATTATAACTTGCAACTTACTCAACTTGTTGACTTTCAAGTCGTTTGAAGCATGCCAGCGTTTATTTGGCGACACATTCACAACAGCAGCAGCAGCAGCAGCCGGAGTATGAGTGCACTCATAAACTACTCACACACGCCTGCCGGCCAGCCAGTCAGTTAGTCAGTCCGCCCTGTCAGCAGCTTTGCTTTTAATAAACGCGAAACTGCACGCGGCAATTTGCTTTTTTTCTGGCGGGTTCAGCTTGTTATTGGCAAAAATCATAAATGAATGCGTGAGTGTGTGTGTGAGTACAGTGAGTACGTGCGTGAGTGAGTGAGTGCATTTATGTTTAATTATAAACGCAAAGAAGAAGCACAAGAAGCCGTCGCCGGAGACAAACGGGCGCGAGTTCAGCCACAGCCTCAGCAGCAGCTGCTACTACGTGCCACAGAGCCAGCCCTGCAGCATAATCAGGCAGCTATATGTTGCATAAATACACACGATATATACAATACTACTATATACTATAGCTATGGCTGTGCATCTGTTCGCCTTCGACGTGCCCGAATTGCATTTGCATGCGAGTTATTTGCGCCAATTTCACGTTATGAAATTTTCTTTATATTTCGCACATTTGCGCATCGCATTTTCCTCTCTAGCCAGTCGGGGAAAAACAAGCTAAAAGTAGCTAAAAGTAGCTGGCATTAGTTGTAATTAAATTGCAGCTAGATCGGATTTGAGCGGATTTCCAAGGGAGTTTTCTCTCTTTGTTTCCCCGGGTCATTTGGCCTGAACTTGAGCTGCAATTGAAGCTAAAATTCCCGCTGCAATTAACGCTGGCAGCAAGAAAACTTTACTTAACAAACTAATTAATGTTTTTGCTTGTTCAACTTGAAAGTTTTTCGAAACAAAATCTTTTGCAAAAGTAACAAATGATATAGCAATGCTCAGGTTCTGGCTTCTGGCTGGCTTAAGGCAAGCTCAGAGTTGTTAGAGAACTTTAGCTGGAGCTGAATGATTATCTGAAGTTTAAGTTAGCTGCCAGTGCAGTTTTTTTTTTTTTTTTTTTTTTTTTTTTTTTTTTTTTTATTAAAGTCAACTATAGGCAGTCGACTGTTTAAAGTAATACAATTAATTTCTTTTGTAAAAATAAAAATAAGAATTAATTAAATAAAAACTTAAATAAAAAAAAAAAAAATATAATTAGATATTTTGGGATTCGAACTAAAAACAAAAAAGATAAAACTGATCCAACAAATCGGGAAATTTTAACTAAGTTAGAAGCATACTTGATGTGTTGTTCTGCCTTGACTTTAGGCAAACAATCTAAGCTATCCACCCAGTCCCTACTGCCTGCAGGGTATTAAACAGTTGAGTGCACTGAACCTAGTTTGCTCTCAACTGAAATACGCAAATTGCAAAAGCGGGTATTCATTACATTCATTCGTTGTCGTTCCATTGTCTGGAAATCAGTTAGACGCTGTGCGAGAAGAGGCTTCATTATGCCACAAATCCACTTGTCGGGGCACTCGTGAATAGAATGAATACCCGTTTGGCCATTTGAGTGAATTGTGAATTGTGCGCTAATCTTGGACAGCTTCTTTTGTTGGTCAATCTGGCAGTGTGGAGAAATCAGAATGGGGACGGCATAGAAAGAGTGAAAGAAAGAATGAAAGAAAGAGGAAGAGAGGGGAGTAGAAGAGGGGCGGGAGGAGTGGCAGCGAGAATTGCGTCAGTAGTAGAAACATTTGTATCTTTCGCTTGGCCTAACTTATTGTTCCGTGTTCCCTGTGGTATTTGTGTTTTTTTTTTTTTTTTTTTTTTTTGGAGGCACTTGAATTTCACTTTGTCATACTCACGGAGTGCAGCCCCTGCTCCCTGCCATGTTTTGCGGTGGTAATTGCACGCGCGCTGAAGCATATCGTATGTTGCAGGTTTCCGTTTGGAAACCGGGAGAAACGACCTAAAATAGCGGCGCGCAACCAAATGCGGAACATGAACCATAACACGATGGGAAACAGTAGAACAGCAGCAACAGTGCTGGAGAAGAAGAGCTGGGGAAATTGAAAGAGGTGTGCGTTGCTGCGTGCAGCGGAAAGGGGCAAGGCGAGGCTAGGCCGCGTCAATATGCACGAGTTGTACGTGCTGCAATCTGAAATACCAGATACAAACTCGTACAACAGTGCAGCAGATACAACTACAACAGATACTAATGCGAGAATATGCACTGAGAGAAATGTTGTAATGAAAGTCGCAAGTAAAAGAGCAAAGAAAAGAGAGAGAAGCCCAGAGAGATTACAACAAATTGTTTGTCAAATTCTTCTACGTGAAAGATACTTGAGAAACCTTGGTAAACAAATCTATGTTTTTATAATGAATTGGAATTTGAGTTTCTTAGTCAAAAGATAGTTAGAATGCTTTTATGTACAAATTTATAAGACATTGACTGATTTTGCAGAATTACAAATTTCTTAAATTACTTGGTGTGTTCAAGGTGACTTTTCAAATTTCGCGGGATTATTATCGATTTTTTTTATTTTGATACACTCTTCCCGAACATCTGTACCAAGTTTCAAGTGTATAGCATTTCTTGTTTGGTTGTGAGAGGCGTAAAGGTTAAAAGTGTTTTGCGTGGTCGGCGATTTATTCTAAATTTTGACCAAAAGAACCGTCGCATGAGCATCGCTATGTTAAATTTCTTCCCAAGCACAACCTTCAGATACAATTTGAAATCTTTATAAACGCCTCTTAAATATGACATATAATAAATAAAGACATAAAGATGTTCAACTCATAAATTTTAATTTACATCAAACGTAAGCAATAATTTCTCTCAGTGTGCTGTGCGTGCGTACTGTGCGTTTATTGTTCTCTCCACGCTGGCTGCGCCGGCCGTGGAAGCGATGCCAAAGCTGACGCTGACGCTGACTCTGACTCCGATTTCGATTCCAGCGACGGCATTCGCTCATGTTAAAACATGTTCTTTGTCATGCTTGGCTGTAGCTGCTGCCGCTGCTTGTATCTGCTGCTGTAAATTGTATCTGTAACTGGCAATGGGGCCTAGCTGTATCTGTATCTGAGCCAAGTGCAGCCGGCTGCCCTTTAGCCCCGCATTTTTGGGGAGGCCAACGAAATGCGCCATTAGGGCGCACCGTGCATAATTACATTGCCACGCTGTAGCTGTAGCTGTAAATGTATCTGTATCTTTTTCTACATTTGTATCTGTATCTGTTTCCCTATCTGCGTCTGCATCTATGTGTGCGGGTTGCCTGCCCCTTTTTGGATACTCACGACTCTCTAATTACACGCGCTATGATTGATGTTTTCTTTTTGTGTGTAAAGTTCTCTCGATTCCCGTTGTGGCATGTGGCACATGCGGCATGTGCTTCTTCTTCTCCTGCCTCCACCTTATCAGCGTGGTCCAGCCTGTTTCGTAATGTTCAAAGTTCTTTTGTGTCCACGAATTTTCGCTCACTTGCTTACATCGCATTTAAAACTCATAAATCTTGCTGCAGTTTACACTCACACACACACACTTGCACAGAGGCTGCGCCACAAGCATGCAGAGCCCCCTGTTCGACCCCATTTTAATTTGTCACTCGACACGTCAATTATATAAATCGCTTATGCGATCTTCGCTGGGTTCCCAGTCATAAATATCCCAAACCTCCCGAAAAAAAACAAAGCTGCTTTGATGTGCCGACAAGCAAATACTCTTAAAGTTAGCTTGGCTTATGTAGAACTTAAGAGTTGCATAAAAACAAGATGGAGAGATTGTCACAGATTCATAAAGATAAGAGTAAACGTGTTTGAGATGAAGTTTGGATAGCATAATCAAGATTTAACACGTAGATTCAACTGTTATTTTCAAAAATTAAAGAATTGCACAGATTTTAACTACGAGTAGTTTTTAATACTATGATGAGATTAAAGTGACTAATCTCCGATTTTCTGGCATGGTTAATTTTAAAATAAATAAAATTAAATAAATAAATAAATAAATAAACACCATGAAGTTGAAATACTTCATGCGACGGTTCCTTTGGTCAAAATTTAGGGAAAAAATCGCCGAGCACGCAAAACACTTATAATTTCTTATTGTTATTTCTTATTTCCCGCCAAATTTAAGTCAGTCAGCTTAGTTTTTGAACACATCTCGTATATAGGTTGCTTGTTTATGTAATATTATATATTCGACCTATATATGAGCGACCTATACGACCGACCAATTTAACCTATTACCTATGTTATTTAGATAGTTATAGTTAATCTTTCAACCCGTTTCCAATTCCATGTTTGTTTTACAATACCCGCAATGTGTTAGAGTATTCAAAGTTATTTACACAAGCGCAGCATATTTTGTTAAGTATTTTCTCCATGCATTCTCCCCCAACTCCGTCTTTCTTCTCTCCCCCTTTCATTACCCTCGATAAAAATGCACACAAAATAAATATGAAAATAATGTGTGAATTTCTCTTGGCTCGTTTCAGCGTCAACAACAACAACAACAGCACAAGTGAAGACTGGACGGCCCCCTCTCCCTCTCTCCACACACAGTAAAAAGACAAATTGTCAACAGGGTACCCCCGCCCCCTTGCACTCACCGCCTCTGCGTGCACAGTGGGAAATTCGTGCGTGGACGGATTGTCAAGTGAGAGAGAAGAGAGAGAAATGAAGAGTCTTCGGAAGCGGCTTATTGATTTCTACGTGGGATAAACAGACGGGCGCATAATTCCGTAGATTGCATAATTTGAAACGCGTGAAAAAACGCAAGAAAAACGAGCGGAAAACGCGCGGAAAAACAGTTTCAAGTCAATTTGCTTGATTCGCTTCTGTTTCTGTTTCTGTTTTCGACTTCGGTTTCTTTGGTCTTGGGCCAATGCCAATGCAATGAGGCGTCCCAAAGCTGCCAATGCCAACAGTAGCAACAACAACAACCGTAACAACAATTTAACAATACCAAGAAAGCAACAACAACAAGAACAACAACAATCGAAACTGTGCGACAATTGCGTGCGCGATTCGTGCGCGTTTTCTGCGCGCGTTTTTTAATTAATTTGAAGTGTTTTTTGTTGTTGTTTTAACACGTTCCCCATTTCTGTGTTGTTGCTATTTGCCCTTTTTCGGTGTTGTGCGTGTCTGTGTGTCTCTGTGTGTGTGTGTCCAGCCGGAAATCAGCAATTTAATTTACAATAAGACGATTTAAAGGAGCTGCCTCCCAAGTCAAGCGAAACACATAAAAAACAAAAAGAAAAAGCTAAAAAAAAGCTGAAAAACCGAGGACAACGAAAAAAGCGAAAGCAGAAGGAATAACTAAGGAACGTGAAAGGAAAAAAAACGACGAAAAAATGTTCGCGGGCATCAGAAAGCGACTCGCACGCAAGTAAGTAAAGTCCCCAAGAAGAAGAAAAAGAAGAAGAAGAACCCCATTTATAAGACTGAGGATTACGTTTGCGACTCTTTTGCCAAGCCGTTCTTGACCGGCTTTCAATTTAACTGACCAACTTTGAGGACTTATTGATACCCTGTATGGGTTAGGGAAGTGCTGACTATGCAACGAAAGTAATTTGTGCAGAAGGAAAGAGAAATAACTTTTTATCTACTGTAGTTCTTGTTAGATTTGCATAAGAATTCTTTAGTAAACTCTTCAAAGTTCCTTCTTTCCATAACTAAACCATCAACTAGCAAACTCTCTTTTAACTATAAGAAAACTAAGAAACCAAAGAGTATCTATGCTTCACCTACACCTCATGTTTGTTACTCTTGGCTTGGCCCATTTTGTCGCATTCTTATCAATGTTGTCCCTTCCCGTTTTCATGGCCCAATTCCGTCGTTAATGACCATCGCGATAAAGGTCAGTGGGGAGCTCCATGGGGGACGCGGACTCGTGGGTGCTTTTCAATTTGCAAAATGCGCCAAATCGCAGGCGGAAGAAGAAGCAAAGGGAAAAAGAATACTTTGAAGAGTTTCTATTACTATTTGTCTAATTAATTTTCCTGCACAGCTGGAGCTGAAAATGGGGGCGTGGCAGTTCAGGGGCAGCTCATTTGTTAAGCACTTGAAATGGGGGACACTTCTCTCCTCCTCCCTCCTCTCTTTTACTTACTAACTCTCCCCCTTCTTTCTTTTTGTTTTTCTTATCTCTACCTCTCCCCTTATCTTCTGCCTCATTTCTGCCTTGTCAGCCCCCTCTGCACCCTCTTCACTTGACATTGAAGCTCGTGCATACGCTGATTTGCGCAAATGTTGCACGTTTCTACATCATCATTCATCGTCATCATTATTATAATGATTTTTCATTTTTTTCCCCTTCGTTTTTTTTTAGTTTTTCAGCTAAATGAGCCAATTAGTTTAAAATCTTTATTATTAGCCACGAACCGGTTTTGAAAATTGATTTTTGGCTTTGAAAATTGACGCGTGTTTTTGCCCCGCGGAGTCCCGAAACTTAAGTTAACTATGATGATCTTAAGTTCCATCCAGAGCCGCCAGATAATTATGATTATCGAGCTTAGATTTTCGTGGGAAACAGGCATAGAAAGTCGCCTGAGGGAATGACTCTGGAACGCACTTAGCTGAAGTGTTGCTGGGTAGGCAACTTTCGGTATATGGTCGGCAAGGTCTGCTCCACTTTGGAGCCTGCTTCATAATTCACACCCACTCAGCGAGGGTGTGCCAGTGTGTGTGTGTGTGTGTGTTTGTCCGACATGATGTGCTAATTATTATGGAAAAGTGCAGGCAAAATGCCTTTTAGCACTTAACGTTGTGACTGGCCCCCAGAGGGCGCTAGTGAGCTCAAGAGAGAGATACGCCGCCTTTTTGTGAGCAGGTGCTAAAAACACCTGTGCAAATAGAAACGGGAAACCCGAAGACAAAGCTCGAGAGCCGCTGTTCGTCTTTGTAGGTGGCACTCTCCATCATCATGAGCTACACATAAATTCATGATGTACCAGGTAGACATGTATACATATATATCTATGCAAGTATTGGAGCTGGGTACTGCAACGTCCCACACAGAAATTTTCATTGAAATTAAAGTCGGGGCTCGGCCGGCGTTAGATGTGGCAATCAAGCGCGACTAAAGTTAAAAAATAATTACACAAGAAGACATAACACTGTGAGTTTATTAAACATTAAACATTTTATGTGGGCCCACCAGACGAGACGAGAAAAGTTCGTGAGATCCAACATAAACAATAAAGTCGTGGAAAAAGTCTTCGAAAATATGATGGATTCTCACGCACATAAAACTCGCGCGCGCTCCAAGGGAATAATACAGGAAGAACTCGAAGACTTGAAGACTTGAAGACGGGGCTGTAAGATATATAATTACGTTTTAAGAACTTGCAGCGTGCGTAATTATGATTGATACGGGAGGAAGCGCAAATCGTCTGGCAAGAGTAGAGAGTAACCTATGGAGGGTAATGTTAAGGAGATATAAATTAGCTGGCTCCCACTTTGTAGTAAGGTTGATGGAGCTAAAGGCTCTGCAGAGGGTATCGTACTTCCCTTTTTAATGAGTATTATAAGCTGTATAATCTTTGATACTATATCATCTTACGATTTCCTTACACAGGAAAGTTAAAAAGTGGAAGAAGCTAAAGGTTCTTTAAGGGTATCTTTAATTTCCGTGTAGAAAGGTCTCTCTTAACAATGATTGTTGTGCACTCTATAATTTTGGATCATATTATATATATTGCCAACTTTTTAGGTTATATAATCTTTGAAACCATATCATCTTAAGATTTCCTTACACAGGAAAGTAGTAAAGTGGAAGAAGCTAAGGTTCTTAGAGGGTAGCTTTAATTTCCGTGAAGAAAGGTCTCTATTATCAATGATTGTTCTATAATATATATTATCTTGGATCTTTTGAACACTTATAATATTGCCAACGTTCTAGCATTGACTGTAGGACTCTATACTATGTAATACTAAGTGAAAAACTATACTATATTCATAAAGATATTGTACAATTTATCATTTCGAAATTTTCCTAAGTCTTTCCTGCTTTCTTGACAACTTTCCTTCCTCATTGAGCATTATACAGTATAGTAAATGATTCTGTTATTTTCCCAAGATTTCCTTTCTATCTAAAGAACCCTCCTGCCTTAGTGAACATTCATTTTCGTGCTATCATCTTTGTATTTCGATAATTCCATCACTTTTAGTGCTGAAACTGTCTTCCTGTTGCATTCAGACTCTGCAGACTCCCCTTCCTTCCCCTCCTTCTCTTCCTAAAGCAAGAACAAACAGTTTTGGCGCCATTCTCTTGTTACTCTTAACCCCTACCCCTTCTTCCCCGTCCATGCACCTCCGGCGTCTGCTCCGTTATGTGCCCATTTCGCCTTGTTGTTCCCATTGTTCTAAGCGTTTTGTGGACTTATCAAATGTATCTTGTTCCGACAGGCAACTGCGTTGACGCTGCATATGTGCCACTTACACGCCCCAGCACCCGCTCTCTCTCTCTCTCTCTCCCTGACACGCTGTCTTCCCCTTCTCTCTCTGGGTTAAAAGGAAATGTGATGCAACAAAGCGTGGCCGTTAACAGTCAAGCGACACTGTGTGTGTGCTACTTAAATTGTTTGTAATACGCATGTAACAACTACAGTAGTAGTAGTAGTAGTAAATGTATCTGTATCTCGAGCTATTGCTGTAAATGTATCTCTAACCTCGCGCTAATTTCGAGCTTAGATTACAGCAGAGAAAGAGAGAGAGAGCGGGGGGTGAGAAACCCTAGGAAACTGCGGCCTATTGCATTAACCGGATACTGCGCAGCGCGCTATAAACTTAACATACTATAAAATGATTTACTGTATAGCATTTTCGGTTTGATAATTTCAATATAGTTTCGAAGGTTTATTCTCGCAACAAACGATTCGTTTGTTCTTTTCTTTTCTCGCACTTGATCGATACGATAGCGCACATAAGTTCGTGAGCTCTGTCTGCGCTTCTTTTGCAGTTTGCTTTTGTTAGTTTCTACCCTAAAATTACACACCCCCGCCCATCTCACGCTGCCTTCGTCTCCCCCGCCCTGACTGGCTGTCATAAATGCGCCATTAGAGCTAACAACGCGTTTTCAACTTCACTTAGTCAACGCAACGACGCCTCGTCTTCGCCTCCCTCTCTCTCTCTCTCTTTGCTACCCTTCTTTCCCCCCTGCTTGCTACTCGCCTTTTTCTATTCCTCCTTCACCCACATCCACCCACAATTCTTCGTACAAAAGAAAATGCCATTTTATGCATTTCAAGTGCGTCGCCGTCTGTGCACTATCTCACATCATGTATTTGTATCTTTCTCTCCCTCTGCAGTCGTATTTGTATCTTCACTCTATGTTTGTCTTTGTGTATCTCAGACTGTGCCTGGGCGTCCCGCACATCGTCTGTCAGTGCACATGAAGTGTCAATTCCATCATAAGCCAAAGTGGCGCACATATCGCATATCGTTTCATAAAGAGGGGACCAGACACAGACACACAGACAGCGAGACAAACGGGGCAAATCAAAAGAAAATTATTGAACAATTTCTCGAAAAGAAAACGAAAACATAAATGAAAACATAACTGGGTAAACAAGCAGTGCGAATGTCGTATACACTCAGTGAGGTATAGTGAGAATTCGACTATCGTGGACGAGACTATCGGTAAACTCTATAACTGAAGTCAACTTTATAAAATCACTGCTGATGAAACCATTGATAGTATCGGTAAATGGTTACGGCATCGATAACTACTTATTCTCAGACCTTGTCCTTGTCAATAAGACCAATAAGATAGTCATTATCATTAAAGATACAAATGCATCTTATGCTTGCAAACTTCTAAAAAACTAAAAATCGGGTTGCGGTACAAAAGTATCTTAAAGATACAAATGTATCTTAAGCATGCAAATTTCTCAAAAACTAAAAATCGGGTTACGGTACAAATGTATCTGAAAGATACAAATGTATCTTATGCTTGCAAACTTCTCAAAAACTAAAAATCGGGTTGCGGTACAAATGTATCTGAAAGATACAAATGTATCTTATGCATGCAAACTTCTCAAAAACTAAAAACCGGGTTGCGGTACAAATGTATCTCAAAGATACAAATGTATCTTATGCATGCAAACTTCTCAAAAACTAAAAATCGGGTTGCGGTACAAAAGTATCTTAAAGATACAAATGTATCTTAAAGATACAAATTTCTCAAAAACTAAAAATTGGGTTGCGGTACAAATGTATCTTAAAGATACAAATGTATCTTATGCATGCAAATTTCTCAAAAACTAAAAATCGGGTTACGGTACAAATGTATCTGAAAGATACAAATGTATCTTAAAGATACAAATGTATCTTGTGCATACAAATTTCTCAAAAACTAAAAATCGGGTTGCGGTACAAAAGTATCTCAAAGATACAAATGTATCTTATGCTTGCAAACTTCTCAAAAACTAAAAATCGGGTTGCGGTACAAAAGTATCTTAAAGATACAAATGTATCTTATACTTGCAAACTTCTCAAAAACTAAATATCAGGTTGCAGACTATCAATAGATTTCAAAGTTGATGCCCTACACTTTCTCCCCTACCAAACCCCATGCCAAAGCTTAAATACCCGCAATCCGAAAAAAGGGTATGCATAATGAGCACAATGAAAGCGTCAAGCAGACATCTGTCTCTCTCCATCTCACTCTCTATCGCTCTCACTCACTCTTCTCTGCATTTTGACAGCAAACACGCTGCACGCTGCACGTTGCACACGAACGCCTCGACGGCAATGCCAAAGATGCAGATACACAACGGACAATGATACAGCTTCACAGAGTGAGACGTAGATACAGCTACAGCTACAGCTGCAGATACAGATACAGCTACAAATGCGGCTTCAATTTGGGTGTGACAATTGCTGCAGCAAGCGATGCGACAGCGACGTCGTCTTATAATGATGAATACCTTTTTAATGAGCAGCTGACGTATGAATATGCCTGTGAATGTGTGTGAATGCTCACGACTGTGTGTGTGTGTGTGTGTGTGTGCATGGCGGGGGATTGGCAGCCAAGCGATTTATTATCCGACCAGGCGTACCGTCTGGCAAATTACGCGCCAGCTTCATGTTGTTGTTTTAGTTTTTTTTCTTTTTTTTTATAATAAATTTCCACCTTTAACGCGTGGAATGACCCTAACCTACCCGAATAGTTTTGCCCCCGGCTAGCGTTACGCTTATTGGGGCTAGACATGCAAAGTGCGTTTTAAAAACACACTCACAATACCTATGCAAATACATACACCTTATAGATATACACACACACACACACACACATGTATACCTCGTATAGAACGTTCCCTGTTTGTTGCTGTTTCGGGTTTTTTTCGAGCAGTTCGTACTTGTTTTCTAATTAAAAGTTTGCCCTTAACGTTTGCTTTAAACGCAAACTTGTTACCGAATGGGGTATAACGTGGAGGAGGAGGAGGGGAGGGCACAGGGTGGCTACGGACAACACACGCCCAGTCAGCGACCCACTAAGAGCCCCAGCACATTTTTTTTATTTTTGGGGCGTCGACGTGTTTTACAGCCACACTGCGCGGGCAATAACTATTGTTGTTGGTAGTTTAGCCGGTTTACGGCTGAATTTGGCTAGACCTTTGAATATAAAGTAACTGAAATAATTATAGATCTACGTAATATAGTATACTATGCCATAAACTGACTTAAGCTTCACCCTATAAATCAATTCCAACTGACCTTTAACTTGTAAATAGCTTTCCCGCTAGAACTAGCTAGAATTCTGTGCACAAGCTGGCAACACTGGTCGCGTTTTCGAAGCGTAAATGTTTGTTGATAAATAAAATTTATATGTAGTTACACAGATAGACGAGTGTGTGTTCGTGTATGCGTATATTTATGGCAGGTGGACGACACCCACACCCTGTACACACATACACACACACACACACACTCGCACACAACAAAAGGCCAACGTGCGTTATCTATTTAACGAGAGGAAATAGCATATTGAGCCTGTGTTTATGGGTCATTAGGGTGCTGGCCCGGCCGCCTTTTCTGGGCCCACAAAACAACATTTGGCCACATTTTGCCATACGCATAATTAGCATGCGGCATTGTCCTTGAACGCGCCAGCCGCGCGCGTTCTGATAACGCGCTGATAAGCGATGCCAGAAGTTGCGTTTCCGCTTCGTGCCTGGCCAACTGCCAAACTCGAATTCTGCATGCAAGTCGCGGCATGTGGCATGCAAATAACTTTCTACACACTGATGGCTGCACCTTGACGGCTTCCTTTGTGCCCAGAGAAGCTCGCTGACAATCAAACAAACACATACAACAAACAAACACACTCATATACAAATATACTCTACACAATTTACACAACGGGAAGAATACTGTTGACTAGAGATGGGTATAAAAAAACCGATGATTCTGCTTCGATAACATGCTTTACATTTTCATCGATGTTTTGCACAGAATTTCATGGCACTTTAATTTAATAATATATACAATATTATAATATTCTATGCCAATTTTCGTTATTAACTATAGCGATAGTTTCTAGCCGTTAACCATCACTAACGAGGCTTGGCTTGGCTTGACTTGCTCGCAATTGGCACGTCAATCAGTTGACTTTTCAAAGTGTTTGGCCAGGTAAACAGCAAGTGTCCACTTGACTTCCGTTTGGCGATTGCGTTGCCTCTGTCGCTGCCTCTGCTTTCCGGAATCGCCGTTGGCAACTCCCCATGCGTCGTGACATGTGGCTGACGTCGATAGTTTCAGTTGTTTCAGTTCCTACTGCGGTTTAATTCATTGCAATTGCATAGGGGCACACTGGCACAACATTCCCACATTGTAGTGGTATTTACCCTCCAGTTGTTTATATTTGCATAAATATTTACAATTGCGAGCGCCGATGCCGCCGTAGCCGAAGCCGAATGTGCTCCACCAAATGGCGCCCCATTTCAGCGTCAATTGACTGTGGCGGCAGCGGAGGCGGCAGCGGCGTTGCCAGAATGTTTGCCAATAAAGTTCAGCTGTCAGTCACAGTGATGCGCAAGCACAACGCAGCCATATCGATCACGTGTCCTGCAGCAGTTTATTTATCAAAGGAGCAATGGCGTTGCCAGAGTGTTTGACTGTCGAGCTTAAATGTCAGTCACATTGATGCGCAAGGACATGTGTATATCATGTATATATCGTTATCGAAAGCGTCTCCTGCATCTGACTGCCAACTCAGTTTGGCACCGAAGCGCAGCCAACTTAACAAGTTTTTCGCTCTTTGTTTTACATCAATTGCAATTGTTGCGCTGCGGTTACTGAGATCTCATTACGATCAGACGCCGTCGCCGACGTCAACGTCGCACTCAATTATGCCAGTGTGCGTGTGCGTGTGCATGTGGTTTCCTGTTTCGACCGCACCACAATTATATGATTGTTATCAAGATCAGTTTTACCCGTACCCGTATATACTCTGAGTGAACGCGGCTCTCATAATAAATCTCTCACAGATTTTCTTTTCCATCGCATGTCGTCAAATTATGCAAATTTCAAGTGTGGGCTTAAAATCAGTTATGAGAGAGGGGGGAACGATGCCCAGGGCAGATTTAGGTCATTGATTGTTGTTGTTGTTGTTGTCGTTGTCAACACATTATCAAGCAGCAAAAGGAGTGTTGAACGTAGAAATGAGATGCATGCACCAGTCGCAAGCGCTGAGTGCTTGTTGCAACTACTCAAATTTCTCATTACATTAATCACACCCACGGCAAGAAGACAATGCAGACGAGACACAGAGAAAGAGAGAGAGAGGAAGAGCTAGTTCTGTCTGCATAGTTGCATCCTTTTAGCCACTTGGTACGTTTTGTTTGACTTTGCTTTGACACGCACTCAAAAGAAACAAGAGAAAGAGATGAGAGAGAGGTGGACGGGAGAGAGACCCCGTTTGAATTGTAAACAGACTTGGACACGCCTATTTGGGTTATGCTGCCTCTGCTGCTGCATGGATGAGTAGCCGCGTACAAACACTGGGATTCTGTTGCATGCTCCGTGCTGCAAAATGGGTTACTCCACGGCCCTTTAGAATGCGCAGCGAAGCGTGCAACGCGGCGAATTTATAACGGAAGCTTAGCCCGTGCAAGCTTCATGAATAAATTAACAATTGCCTCACAAAATTTGCATACACTTCAATACTAAATGTTTGGCAATTGACTATCGATGTAAGTGGTGAACGATAGACGTGTTCACAATGGGAATATGTTGAGCACTCGATAGTGAGAGAAAAATATATATCACACGATAGTCACGTTCACATTACACTAAGTTTCTTCCGATAGTCAATTTGCAATACTGTGCAACACTATACTTATATATCGCTGTCATGCGATAGTTACAGTAGCTGCACAGCACTAAGCGCTCTCTCACGCCCACTTTACTGCCCTCTCTCTCTCCCCCTTTCATTCTCCCTTCCACACCCTTTCTGGGCATTGTCTGTGCGCGCTGCCTTTAATCAATTACCATAAAAAGCGCAATACAGTGGAGCATTAATCGATCTTTAGTCGGCATAAATTATGCAATTTACAAATCAAAATTCCATTCAACTGGCAGACGGTAGTCGCCGCGTGACTTGCCGCAAGTTGCAAGTACCCCCAGGATGCTGCGGCAGCTTTAAATCTCCTTCCACTTCTCTTCCTTAGTCGTCTGTGCCGGCATCAGCTTTGGCCATCGGCATCTGCGTGTGGTCAGTGTGTCCAATGGGCGTGCACGCCGCCTACGCCTGGACGAAGAAAAGTAGTGGAGGAGGTGTGGGGCATGCACCCACAAGCCATGGCTTGTGCTAGCAAACAACAAACAAGCGTGCTGCATACTAGCCTTAAACACAGAGGCCTGACAGTTGGACAGTTGGGCGTTTCTCGACTTCGATTTTCAATATGCATGACATGGCGAGCGGGGGCAGCTTTCGAATTTCGAGCAGTCGAAAATTATTGCAGAACAGTAAATTATTTGCACTGTCGACCTCATTGTCAGCGCTTTAAACAACACGCACACACACTCGCACACACACACACACACATACAGCCATACATGTATGGGCGTTGCGGATTTTCGTGTCAGCCGAATTAATGCAACGCGTTTTATGCAGATTTCGCAGATTTTGTTGTTTTTTGTTGCAACTGTGGTAGGTGTAAATGCTCGAAAATAGCCAGTAATTACCACGAGAGCGTGAGGGTACTTAACTTTAATTTCCAACCAAATTAGTATGGTAACAATAACCTTAAATTGCATACAATTATAGCAAACGCTTTTGAATGGGAAATGGAAAAACATAAAACAAGCCAAATTAGTTGAGCCTTTGTTAAAAATGTGTACAAATAAATGAATGGAGTGGTAGTTCTATAAATACAGCGTGTTTCCTCTCTGAATATGCCATTAATTCTATTGAAAACTCCTCCCTTACCTTAAGTGTGCATTTATGGCAAGTGTTTGAATGGGAAAACAAGCTAATCTAATTGAAAATTGTTTTGAGTTCCTGCTAATAAATGATAGAAAAATAATAATAAATTTGCATACAGTATATTTATAGCAGGAGATTTAAATGTAGAAATTAAATATATAGTGCAGATTTGCTTGCAAATATATACAA
Source organism: Zaprionus africanus (assembly GCA_018151435.1). Lineage (NCBI taxonomy): Eukaryota > Metazoa > Arthropoda > Insecta > Diptera > Drosophilidae > Zaprionus > Zaprionus africanus. The sequence continues at coordinate 12,567,292 of JAECXB010000118.1, forward strand.
AAAGTCTAATTCTCTACACATAAATCAAGTATTATCTCTAAATATACCAAGTAAAATTCTATTCTCTCTACAAAGTAAATTTATAGCAAGCAATGGGAATGCCAATTCAATCGAAATGTTAAAAATACATGCAAATATATAAATAAAGACCCATCCGGACATACGGACAACTCCTCTACCAATTAGCCATAAAAAGCTAAAAATATATATTTCTTTTCGTACATAAAAACTTTACATTTTTCTAAGCTAATCAATTGTTGCCCTAAGCTGCACACAATATTCTTAGCTATAAACTTGCTGAGTGCTGCGTTTTAGAGGCTCTTCGGCATTTATTATCCTCAAAAAAAGCTATAATTATACAAAGTACTGCTCGAAGGGAGGCCAATTACAGCGGGAGCCAGAGCCAAAAAGTTTCGAACCCAACTGCGTAATTACTTGCCATAAATTGCGATTAAGCGACGGACTGAGAGGGTCGAGGGTCAGTTTGACTTCAGTTCGACTTGGGATCGGTCAGCCTTAAGCGCCTTATAGCGAAGAATATAATTTCGCCATTAAATGCAAGCCGAAGCCGCAGCCAAAGTATTTCCAGCTACTTTTTGCTCGTGCAGTATTTATTTTTATGCCAACTGCAATGCCCATTGATAAGCACTGTGGGGGAAGAGGAGAGGGAAGAGCGTGAGCGGGAGGAGGCGCAGCAGCAGCTGGAGTTGCTGTCGGCGGCGACAACGGAAATTTATGGTCGTCACATAAAACGCATAATCAGTAAACGAATGCGCCACAAAAGAGTGCCGGATTAACCGAATGACCGGGACGGACAGTCGAACAGGCAGACAGACGCAGCCCCTCCTCCTGGCTGGCTGCCGCGGCAGTTGAAATGATTGTTGTGCCTGACGAATGTGCAACATTTCGACGTTGCCGGCGTTGCAGCGCTATCAGTGGCAAACATAAATAAACAATGCACAAGTGTACGTATATTTATGCGCATGAGTGTGGCAGGTAGAACACGGCAATTGATGGAGCATATTATGAAAATGGGTGGCTAGGCACAAGTCATTGTATGTAATGCATGATAGATTAAAGTATTAACTATGAAGCCAGGGTATGTTCTAGTCAGAAAGAGTTATAAAGATTTAAGTTATGTAAATGGAACATATCAGGAAAATGGAGTGGCATATAGAAGTATTTGTATGCGTGTTATATATGCTAGATTAAAGCATCAACTAATAAGCCTGGGTAAAAGACAGTTAGGTATCAGCGAAAAGAGTGGATAGTTTGCAACATATGTAATACGTATTTAATAGATTAAAGCATCAAGAATAGACAGCAGATATTTTTATATATTTTATGTAGGTATTAACTAGTCAGACATGGGATTATCTGCGAATCATGGGAGGTTGACAAGAATTAAATAAATACTATATTATGTTTATAAGTATAATACAATAGATAAAGCAGGCTATTTTTCAGTTGGGAATGCTTTACATCGTTTGATAGTGGAAAGAACTTACTAGCATAACATTCTTATATATTCATAACCAATTCTACAAAAATTTAAATACATACACTCCAACTGCAGGTATCATCCAGTCAGTCATACCCTACAATACTTTCCTATTCTCACATATGTTTATATATACGTGGTGTGCCTTTATGTTTTATGTGCCAACGACGACGGAAACTGAAGCTCTGATGGAGAATGCAAAATGCCGCTGGGCGTGACGAGGCTACCCAAATAAGGAACGCCCTGTGTGTGTGCATGCATGTGCATGACTCACACAGGGCGCTAAATTAGAGAGAGAGATGCCCAAAGTGAAACGTCTGCACTTTGCACCTGACGCAGCGAAGCTTGCGCTATTTCACTGTCAATCGAATGGGGGAGGGGGGGTGGAAGGGAGGTAGAATGGGAGGGAGGGGAATGTGGCAATGCATAGCGCTGTTAATTAAAGCCCTGTATAATGGCATTAGTTGCCCTTTCGACTTGCCATTGATGGCGCACTAATTAAGTTTGCATCACAGCGTGTGATTCATGTGACAAGCAACAGACAGAGACAGAAGAATAGTCAGAAAGAGAGCGAGCGAGACAGTCTTAATAGGCGCAACCAGTTGCTTGATAACAGTTAAATTGATTTTGATTGCTTTATTTGATGATCATAAATCAAAGGCGCATAGGAAATTCTCTTCAAGCCAAACGCACGTGGGCTGTAGCAAAGCGAAAAAGACTTGCCACAGATGGTCAGAGAGACAGAGAGAGAGACTTGGAAACTGCCCACTTGACTGTGCGACGCGGTGTCAATTCCTTCAGCTCCAGCAACGACTTCAACTGCAACTCCGATCTCCGTCGTCGGGAGACAGAAACACAAACACGAAACGAAACATTTTGTGCGATTAGCTTGTAAGATTGTTTTTGTTGTTGTTGTTGTTGTTTCTTATTGCTGTCCAGCTCTTTGACTCTTGTTAGCCAAAAACTGGTTGAGGCCTGGCCAAAACAGTTGAAGCTGTAGTTGGAGTCGGGTTCAGGTCTCTGTTTGCCCACTCGAAATGCCTCCAAGTGGCAATTTTATCAAATTATTTGCACTTAACTCGCAAATTCAATTTGAAAAAATAACGAGCAAATTGTTGTTGCCGTTGTTATTTGTTGTTTTTGTTAGAGTTGTTGTTGCTTTTTGTTAACAATCGGGTTATGGTCGACATGTGTGCACGCTAACCGTCGTTCACATTCAATATGAGCGACACATGCAAAGCACTCAGGAGAGTCAGTCGGACATGCTCCTTGCTGTGCTCTGCCGTCCCATGCCTGCCAGGGCATTTCACACAGGTGCATTAATCGATAAATTTCCCAGCACTATATTGGGTCACGTCAATAGTCGCCGCAAGGTGGCAACGCTGCGCGCCTGCCGAAAGTCACAAGGCGCAAACAATCTTATTGTCGGCACAGTGGTAATGTTTTTTTTAATAAAATTACAATATGAATTTTAAATATATTAAACAATATAAAAATATATATAGAAAATCTGTATAAATGATAAGAAAAATATGAAGAACAATAATAATAGAATATAAAATAAATCAAATATATAAAAATAAATAAAATATGTAAATAAAAAAAATATATATATTAACCTATTAATATACTAAAGTACCTTTAAATAAGCTTTATAAGCATTATCGTAGCGCACAGTGGTAACGTTTTGTAATGAAATTACAATATAAATTTAAAAAATATTTTACAGAATATTAGAAAATCTGCATAATTGACAAGAATATTAATAATAATATAATATAAAATCAATAGTAAATAAGCAAAATGCACGTAAAATATTCAATTAATATAGTACAGTATAATATACCTCTAAAAAGACTTAATAAGCATATAAAAACATATTCACAATATCGTAGCGCATTCTATTTACAGCAAGAAACCAACTTACCTAATTTCCCCTATATTTCATTATCCAATAATAAAGTTCCTATTATTCATTCCCATATCAAATAGTAGCTATTTTAAGAAGCCACTTAAATGATTTCCTAATTTCTTTAGCTTGCCCAATTTCACCCCCGACTTCATGATATCCCACACCACTGTAGCAGTGCATTATGATTGGATTATTCTGCGTGTGTTTGTGTGTGTGTGTGCTCTCATTGTGGCACTTGGCGACTTTTGTGTGTGTGCGTGTATGTTGCAACATCGAATTCAGTTCCAGATTAGCCCGAGCAACGCGAGCTTTGGCCAACACACACACAACACAATCGTTTTGACACTTCTTGGGGGTGCCAGGCCGATTATGTGGCCCGATTGAGAAACATTTGAGCTATGCAGCAGCAGCAAGCAAGGCGCGCGCGATATGATCTCCAGTTTCCACTCTCAGGCGACCCACACGCGTTCTGCTCTGCTAGTGAAGCTGGTCGAGCGAGTTTTCGGCGCAGACCAAGCGGCTGCAGTTGGAAAAGACACTAGATAGACAGACAGACGGGCGGATAGACGAGCAGACAGACAGACGGGCAGACAGAAAGAGAGACAGACTGGCAGATAGGAAGACAGAGAGACAGGCGGGCAGACAGACTTATAGAGGAGCATATAGGGGAACAGACAGACGAACAGACATATAATATTTCTGCAGACAGTTCCCGCTTTGAAGCCTGTCAACTCGTATTAATCTCATACGTTTCTCAATTGATTCTTGCAGGCAGAACGAGAAGGATTGCGATGAGGATGACAAGGACGATGTGCATGACATAATGCCGCCGGCGAACTATATACAAATCTCACAAGGCAAGATCCAGCTGGTGCATCAGGCAAGATCACTGGAACTGGAGCCGGGAAGTCGCAGTCCCGCTGCGCTGACCTTGGAGCGGGGCGATAAGGTAAGTTGCAAGTAGAGTTGCCACTCCCCCTTGCGCTACCTGGTGCTGGTAAACGGTTTTTGTAGCTCGCTTTTGGTAGCAGTGCCACACCCGATCTATATCCAATTAGAGCTCTAATCAAATTCAGCTCAATTGTAGACACATACCTCACTCCCCACATCTTTCCCCGCGGAAGAACTAACCCACCCATCAAGTTGAAGACCCTCATCTAGCTACACATTCTAAGCCCACTTCTAACCTACTTTTTCGTGGCACCTTTCGAAAGAGTGAAAAGCGCAGCGTAAACAAATTTTCCCGCTGACTTTTTCGTGCCGCATGCGAAGCCTGTGAAACAAACACCTTTTGAACTCCACTCCGGGAGAGACCTGGAGAGCTGAGGCCTGTTCAACTCGTTAACATGGCATTTAAGGCACATCACGCCAGCGGCACTGAGATTGATGAACCCAACCCAGTCCCTATTCCCCCTCCCCAAAGTGAGCAAAATGTGCTTCAGACATGCAGATTCTCCCTTGACTTGAGGCTCAGAGATTAATTGTGCAACACCTTCTGTGTTGCAACTGCGAGTGGCACTTCAAGTGTTGTTGTTTACTAGGCTGACTTAGGTCTATTGTCTGGCTAGGCTGCTAATACCCTGTAAAGTGTGAGAGCACTACTATAGTTGACTCGCATGTGGGCATGAAATTGAGAAGGGAACTAAGCTAACATGTTTCTGTTTAAGTTATTAAGTTGAAATTGGAATCTCCGCTTATGCTGGCTGTAGAGACAGATTCATTAAACATTTCAACGCTTATTTGATTAATGATGCGCTTAGTTCATTATCTCTCTACTCCTTTTAGAATAACAACTTTCAAATGTTAACTAAATTATAGATCACAGATCATTAATCATATTTACAGCTGATCTATTGAACATATGGATAGAATAGAAGATTTGAAAGATTTCTGGTTGTTCGATTTTAAATGGTCGATATCATTAGAAACTTTAGAGATGAGCTTCTTTCCTTAGGTTCTTGTTAGGAGATTTTTCAGTTCTTTTAAGATTTTTCTTCTCTTTTCTGCTGTGATGATAGGGAAGACTTTAGAGTAAACTTTGTTTGTCATTAATCTGCTGTAGAGGGAATAAGTAATATGTTCTTTGAAGTATATTCGAAATAGATCCAATTAGATTTACTTCAAGTATTTTTTTTGACGATTCTTATCTTCTTTAACTCACATATTATTTTGGGAATCTTGTGCAATTAAATTTCCAACAGATCTTAATAATAATAAAAAATTTCTAGGTTCTTCCAAATATTATATATGCCAAACAGATTCTTCTAGCCTTTTTCTTCCCACAATCCCAGAGTAATTTCTTAGTTTCAGCCGAATCTAAATTCCATATAACCAACCCAGTTTGTTTTTTCTCAGTTAAAACCCAATCTAAATTCCATTTAACAAACTGTGATAGTTCACTTTAAAATTCTCCATCTTACGTAACGCTTGGACTGGCAGGTCTCAGACCGCAGGCGCAATCTCAGTCTCCGTCGCAAGTCTCCATCTCCGTCTCGGTCTCAGCTGTTTGCTGACGTGCCGCAGTGGCTCGCTCTGATTAGTTGGCGCTCTTTTCCCATGCCAAGTCGCGGCGTTCAGCGTGTTCCCATAACTCGCTGCTTACGTTTGCCTCACGCTGCACGTTGCAAGTTGCAAGTGGTACGAGTATGTGCCGCCGTTCAGCGATCACGTTCGGACTTCCGTGACGCTTTAATAGCGCTAAGTATGGCGCATGCGCGCACAGTGGGGCAACAGTGGGGCAGACACACACACACTTGATTTATGCCTGCCACAAATGCGGAGAAACACGTCCACGTCCACATCGAGGTGGACGTCTTGGGTCTTGGCCATGGCCCATAAGCAGCTGCAAATGAGCAACAGCAGCGGGCTGGAACGACTCGAGAGCGCAGCTTGGCAAATCTTCTATGTAAATGCAGCAAACGATGCTGTAATTTTTCCCAGAATGCCGACGTTCATCTACCTCTCCCTGTCTCTCTCCCTTCCATCTCTCTCTCTTCCTTTTCTCTACTCTCTTTCTCTCTCCACTCTTCTCGCTCTCTTTTGCAGCTGCAATCACGCTGAGGAAAACGTTGCGTGTATCGATTACAGCAGGCAGCAGGGGCAGCATCATAGAAAGAAAGAGAGAGAGGAATGTGTAGTCTGTGTGAGAGAGAGAGAAAGATAGTGTAGGACACACACTGGGAGACACCCACTCACGCAGCTGGCTCCAGCAGCAGCAGCAGCAGCTCGTCAGCTCGCAAATTCGCTAAATGGCATCTTGATTATTGCACAAAGCGACCCTCTGTGTGTCTCCCCTTCCCCTCCCCCTTCTGTTCCACTGTCCGGGCTAGACGTGGCATACAATAGACCTGCTATGGCTGTGGCTGATGAGGCTCTGCAACTGTGGCTGCTGCACTGCATCCTCGCCAGCGTTTGTCATCAGAACCCAGTCACGTTCTCGGCTGCAGTTGCAGTTGCAGTTGGCGGTGTCGACTTCTGATTGAAAAAGTTCAATGAACGTTGTGCGATTTCTCTCTGTGTATGTGTGTGTGTGTCAGTGTGTGTGTGTGTGCTGTTCCTCTACTCTCTGTGTTTGTTTATTTATTTCCCCATCTGGCCATCGGCGCAGCTCAGTTTAGTTTGCCTCGCTTCGGTTTCAGTTTCAGCTTGGCAGCTTTGCAGCTCAGCTGTTGCACATGCGCAGACAGACAGAGTTGCCACACAGAAGTCAACGACTGTGCAGCTCTCTATCTGTGTGTGTATGTGTGTGTGGATAATGCCATGTAATTTAGCTCTTTTTCCAGCCTACTCTTCAGCTATGCAGAGCTAAGTGGAGGGAAGAACTCTGGCTAAAGCTTTGCTTGAGGAAAGCATAATATCGAATTTATAATAAATCGAGGCAGGAACTTTAAGTCGAATTTTCCATATGCTATCAAACTTTTGATTAATGTTGGAAAGAACCTTTTTATAAAAGAGATAAACTTTCATTTTATAAATAATTGAAAGAACTCTTTGAAAATTTTTCACATTTGAAATTTAATATCAAATTTAGTTATCTATAAATTACAGCTTTAATTTATGGCTTACTATACTTCTGATTAATATATTTATGGTATAATAGAGAGAGAATTTTTCTATAAATTCCAAATGCATATCTCAGTGTTAGTAAGCTTTTCTTTGGGATTTTTTATAACCGAGACGTTTATAATATTATATGCAGTTCCAATTTCAGTTAAGCAAAAAGTCATTTAATAATAATTAATTTTGTTTAACTCAGACCCGCATTAGTATTATTCAGCAAACAGTTCTAAAAATACTATTGTAGCATTGTTAATGACTGTACATGATTCTAGAAAAAGGTATACGAGTTTGAAATTATTATAAATGCGTCACCAAAGTACAAATCGCGTTCGGATTTGTGAAAATTATATTCCAATTCGAATTATCTGTATAGTATTTATTAAAATGAGGGCAACACTTTCCGTGTTTATTTGAAATATATAAAATTGTATTTAACACTTTTGAAAATAGTTCAGATTTTAGATATTTATTTATAATTATAAATTAATATTTATAAATACTTATAGCAAGTCTAAAAAACCTTTTACTAGATCTACTAGGCTAATCAAAACACCTTTTGTGAGATATACACGTATTTGCTATAAATATAAAAAATATTTATGGCAATTCTATTGCTAGCTCTTCTTGGCATTTTTCTAGACATGTCAAATATTTATAGCAAGTGTATAGAAACTTCTGCTAGATATTCCAGCAGCTCCAACTTTGCATATGTCGCACTAGCCTGACAAATGTTTACCTCTCCCTCTTTCTGCAATTGCAGCTGCATCTGCTTGCACACACAAACATAGAATACACATACATACATATCTGTGCCTATATACATATGTCTCCTTTGCCATAAAACCAACTTACTCAGCTTACCCACTCTGCGTCTGCGTAATTTCCTGCCACAAATCATCGCATTCATTCTGTTTTGGCCAGGCTCAGGACGGAGCGCAAGTCTCCAAGCACATGAGTACCCACATGGCACACTCACACACACACACACACTCCACTATTCACATGCACATTCACCTATCTCATGCATGTGTACAACATTTATTAATTTCATATAACACCAAAATGGGATAGCGAAAACCAATTTGTCTATTGCAAAATAAAAAAAAGAAATATTACACATTTAGTGTTGTTGTTGTTGATTTTTTCGAGTTTTTTCGAAAGCAATAATAATAATTTTAACAACTTCCCCAACTAATTTTTAGTGTTTAACAAAAAAAGATGTTTTACGAGGCGACGCGACGTTGTTCTTCTCTGCTTTGTTGTTGTTCTTCTCGTTGTTGTAGTTGTCACATTTGGCATTTGTTTTTACGATTCCCACTTAAAATATGTTTGGCCTTTTTTGTATGTCTCCCTCTGTCTCTCGCTTGCAACATTGTGGAGTCTTAACCCATGTAAAGTGGACTGAACTATGGGTTACTAAGCGCCCAGTAGTGCCAGCTCTATCTCTCCTTCTATCTCTCTTTCTCTACTGCCCCAACTCCAATTATGAAACTGTCGTTGCCACTTCCTGCCTACCGTGCAACGCCTACGCCTACGCCTCCGCCTTTGCCACAGCCCCGCCCCCGCACCATATGCGGATGCCACAGTCGAATCAGCAACACAAAAGATCTTTCTCTCTCCACCTTCCTCCGCTTTGGCTGTGTTTTTTTCACTGCTGTGATTTGGCCGTGGTTCCATGTTCGTGCCACAGTTTGTTGCATGCTGCCACAGTGCTGGTGAATTATTGGCCGTGCACACCTGCAACCAGATTGCAGCGCCGCCAGACCTTCGCCTCGCGTGCGGATTAGGCAACTTTATTGTGCCGACGCGAACGAGGCGAACGAAGCACAAAGAGCGGCGAAACAGTTCAATGATTCGGGAGTTTTACACCTGAAACACGCTTGGTCTGCTCGATGCGGGGGCCTTGACAAGCTCGTAAATACAATTTGAAAGCGCTAGACAGAACGCGAGAGACGTTTTAAATGCACTCGCCGAGGGCGAGATTGGGCGGCAGTATTAGAGCATTGTTTAAGGTCTTTTTTTTTCAGACAGAAATGAAAGAAAATCCCAATACAATAACTAAGTGACTGAGTGGTTTAGTGAGTGTGTAAAGAATAGAACAATGAAACAGTATGAAAATATTGCACGGACGAGGAAAAATGTTGACCGATTTCATACGGTTTAATAAAGCTTTATTTTGTGTGCATATGAATATAGATATGACACTATAGAGAGTCAAAAAAGCGTGCTCCCTGGCACAAACAACTTTTTTAACTGAAAAACTCTAAGGTTTCTGCAAAATCGAGTGAATTCTTTATACTCTAAAGGAAAATATATGCCTTGTGTTTAGAAAAGTATAAATAACATATATAATGATAGATATATTCGTTAGTGTCTACTTTGACTGGCCTGCACATAAATCAAAAAGAAAATTTTCTTAAAATCGGTTTTACCTTTGATATGGAACAAGAATATGTAGTTTAAGAGGTTTTATGCATAATTTATATACAGTAGATTATCTTTTGGGCCAAAACATTCATTATTAACTGGCATACCCGCAAATCTGAGCTAAATCGGTTCAAGTGTTCATACTGGACCTAAAAATATATACATATAAAGAGAGTTAAAATAGTTTCCTCCCTGGCACAAACAAGTTTTATAACTGAAAAACTTTAAGACCTGTGCGAAATCGGGTGTATTTTTGAAACTGTAAAAGAATATATACGTTTTCTATATAGAAACAATATCAAATATATAAAAACGAAACGTTTGTTATGGAACAAGAATATATAGTTGTAGTATATAGATTTTAAATGCACACATAATTTATTTAAAGAGATTATGGTTAGGGTGAAGAACATCTTGTGTTGGCTGACATATCTACAAATCTGAGCTAAATCGGCTCAAGTGTTCATACTGAACATGAATATATAATATAATGAAATATCATCATATATTTTCATGACTACAAAATCAACTTATCCAAAGTGTATAGACTATCAAATACCCTTTATATTCCAGTGTAGCATATTAAAGACCCTCTAAATAATATAAATGCTCTTCAATTCGGTTATTGCTAACTTTGGCTTTACTTGCACCAACACAACACACACAAGTTAAACACACTCACACACAACACCTACACACACACACTCACGCAAACGCCTACACATTGCGTATACGCCGCTTTGGTTCATTGGTTTGACACATTTACACATTTACAGACACACGCACACACTTACACACAAACGCACCGCATAGCTGTATATATAGTCACACACACACGCATAGCTCTTGCTGGGATCTGTCCGATATACTCGTATATATGCGATATAGCGTAGCATTAGCCTTTTGTTCCAGTTTGTTTTTCTGCCGTTTTCAGTTTTCGCCTTTTCTTTTCTTTTTTGCTGTCTTGCAGGATGTGTTGGAAAAGCGCATGATTGAAGTTGAAGGCGCGCTGCTGCGTTTGCAGGAGCAGTTCCACAAAGTGAGTATCCCCCCTGCCGACCCAACCCCCCTTTCTCCCCCCTTAGCCGGATGTAGGTCGATGCCAGCTAAAACGTTCTACAGAAGCGTCAAAAACCAAAGCGAGTTTCCATTTCCTGTGTGTGGTCAAGCTGGATAGCAGTTGAGGAGGGGGAAGGGAGTTAGGCGTAGAGGCGCAGCTTCTGCCTTTTAGTTCCCATGGAATTGAGTTCACGCTGACCAGGCTGTGGCCCATTAATCCCCAAGTTTGGCGCTGTTGCGGTTTTGGTAAAGGGACAACTTTGCATGCCAGAAGGTCAACCGGTTACCCTCTCTGTTTCCATTTTCCCATCCCCCTTCATGTCTCATTTCTGCCGTAATTAAAAGTCACAAGCTTTAATTACAAGAGGGGGGAGGAAGGAAAATGAAATTATCAAAAGCACAGCGAAGGTTCTATTTCAGTTTCAGTTCCAGTTTCCATTGCTCATTGTTGTCTTGTTTATCACAGTCCCGTCTTAACCCTTTGCTGACCCTTTTTTGTCAACGACTTCTTGCTTAACACCTTGCTATCTGTATTGGGAGAGAGGGGGAGAAGGGGAGGCATCTTTCTGTTAACTTAACTGAGCATCTGAGGCGCAAGTTGCAGTTAAGCCAAGTTTTACGGGCACACGCATTTCCGGCTTTGGGTAATTGAATTTGATAACAGTCAGAAATAGCTGAGCTACTGCCGGCAGTAGTAACCTCCACTCCCTCCCCCGACTTCCTACCCTTCCCCTGAACTACCTACTCCTCCTCCAACTCAGAGTTTATGGTGTGAAAAGGCGCAGCATGCGATTTGGGGCCAAGAAAATGCCATCACAGCGCCCACTCTCGTTGCTGCTGCTGCTGCTGCTCCTGGCCAATGATTTCCGCAACGAAATTGCTGACGCCCGTGCCCGGACCCGGCACGGCCGCAGGAAACGCCGTAGACGACGCAGCAGCAGCAGCAGAAGAAGAAGCAAAAAAAAAACCCATTTTGGGCGAGTACTTTGCCTCCTTCCTTGCCTGATTTTCTTGCTATGCTCTCTATGGCCAAAAGCGAGCCAAATTTATGAGCCTGACTGGCTGGCATAGCATCCTCCTCCTACTCCAACTCCTCCTGCTGCTTGTGTGCCTCGTTATCGGCCCACCAGGCCTCGGCCTCATGCATGGGAATCCGATTACTTGCGCCGTATGCGCCTTTTTCCTGCCTCGACTCGCGCGTTTGCCTTTTTCCGGCTCTGTTTGGTGGTCATGTGGCATGAGGCATGAGAGATACAAGCGGACGCCGAGTCGAAGCTACCGTCGACAATATTTCTGCACTTTATCTGTCTGTAAATAACGATTAACTATGTTGCTGCCAACTGCGAGGAAACGCCTCCATCTCCTTAACTGTCCTTTGGTTTCACTTAGACAAAGTCTCGGCCTCATGCTTCATGCCACATGCCACCGCCTGCCGCTGTTGCCGCTGCTGCTACTGCTGCTTGTGGCACGCCCGCTGGGTGTGTGCTTTATTGTTATTGGCATATCAGTGGCGCAACGGGAGGAGGGGGGTGGGGGAGACAATGACAAGTCAGCCCAGAAAGTGTGAATGTTGCAGAATGTTGAGGCAAGCCGAAACTCGAGTGTAGCCTCCCCCCCTTGCACCCTCTGCCTGCTCTTGCCTCGGCCATGTGGCATGCAATAAATGGCACGATTCAATGAATATCCATCTTATGATTCGCCATGCTCTTATCATCATCCTCATCCTCATCTGTTTCTAATTTGGGCAAGTTGCAAAGGGGAAGAGCGAGGGGAGGCAAGTAAGAAGAGTGAGAGAGGGGGGGGTGCAAAAGGGGCAGCGAGTGCTCTCGGATTACGCTCGTAGTGGAAATGTAATTGATTCGCATCTGATTGCAGCTCGTTGGCAGTTCGTGTGTGTGCCTCCCTTCCCCTCTGCTCCCCCTCCACAGATAGATATTGTAGTAGATGTTGACTATGTTGGGTATTGTGTGTGGCATGCATATTATCAATTGATTGGCTGCACCAGCCACAGCCAGAGCCACAGCCACGGCAGACCGCAATGCCAATGTGACCAAAACAAATGATGATTTATCGATGTGCACGGACAGTGTAGGCGAAAGCAATCTGAATTTGCAATTGCAAATGGTGCATCTCTTTCACTCTCCTTTTGCCTCTATTTCTAGCTGTATTTACTACTCACTCTATCTATATATTCCTCTCTCTGTCTCTATACTCTGCCCTGTCTCTCTCCCTTCTGTTGCCTCTTTTGTTCAACAGGCAAACTAATTGACTTTTGAATATGGCTTCATTAAGTGGGCTCCCTTTGTCTGTTGCTATAGAAATTTTATTTTGATTATATATATGGTTCCCAAACTGTACTGTGCAGCTTTAAATCGGGAAGTAACTGAACTATAACCTTTAACACGTACAGTACTCGTACTTCTCCTTAAGGTAACGTTCTTATTTTTCACCTATTGTCATCTCTTTCTGACTAAACAGTCGCCTGTGTCTTGTTTTTACGCACTCATTCTTTTTTTGAGGTATTCTATCTGTCCCTGTCTTTCTTTCATTCTGCATTTCTGCCTCTATATACATCTCCTTTTTCTCTCTATTTTCATCTGTTTGTTTTTTGCTCTTCGGTTTATCAGTCTTTCTCCTCTTCTTTCTTTCCCTCTCTTACTCTTCAAATCTTTAATTTCCTTCACAATCAATGCCTCTCTTTTTCTATATTTTCTCACAGTAAAAAGTTATCTATTGCCGTCTCTTTCACTCCAACAAATTCTTCTACTTCCACTCTTCTATCTTTCCCTTTTCTGTTCCCTTCTTTCTATCTCCTGCTCCATCAATATCCCTTCGATAAATACCTTAGCTTTCCCTCTCTTAGTCTCTGTCCTTCTGTAACTTTCTACCTTATTTATCTTTATGTTCACATCTTTTCATCTCATTCGTTTTCTTTTTATGAATCTTTCGACCTTATCGCCACTTACTTTCCTTGATTCCTCTCCCACTTGTTTCTCTTCATTGTTTTCTCTCTCGTTAAGTTTCGTCCTGTGCCGGCAATCTCACCTTCCTTTCAATTTTCTAAAGATTCAATTACTTTCTATTGATTGGAAATTTGTCAGATTCCCCACTCCATACTCCTTGTTGCTGCTGCTGCTTAAGTGCAAGGCAGTCAAGGCAGCATTGTGATCTCCAGTGCGGTCGCTGGAGGAGCCTCCTCCGGCAGCACTTGAGGTTCGCAACTTGAAGCTTCTCCATGGCGAGGCCACTTGACGGAGCTCTGGCTCAGGCTCTTAACCCTACTCAAATTTGCTGACAGCTGCTTGTTGTATTTGGCTATTTTGTAGCCAAGAACAACAGCTGAGCTCGGAAAAGAGCTAAAAGAACTAAGTTCAGAGAGTGAGAGAGAGAGAGAGGGAGAGCGAGTGAAGCTAAAGTGCTTCCATGTGACATTTAATCCCTTTGCAACACAACAAAGCGCATGAGATTTGTAAGCTGCGCTGCGGTGGGTAGCCCCCCTCCCCTACCCTGCCACGCTCTCCCCCCCTCCCCCTTCCCCTTTCTCGCACCCTTTGCCGAGTTTACTGTAAGCCTATGGAAGCGATATGGAAATCGTTCAAATATTTAGCTTTGAAATTAGAAATGCTTGGACGGCACAAAAGACAAAGAACAAACAGTCGAAGCGAGTGTCAAAAAAGCAACTGCGATTTGCTTTATTTTTCCTATTTGTTGTTGTTTTTTGTCTCCTGTTTGTGTGTTCCTTGTTTCTCCTTCTGCCTTCTGTGTGTGTACTTTTCATCAGTGATAAATCAACAAGCCGAGCAAGCGGAAAATGCAAACTGCGCACATTTCCCCCTTCCTTTCTATCTCTCTCTCTCTGTGTATCTGTGTCTCTGTCACCCGTCTCTCTCTATTGACTATCGGCTTGGCCATTTGCTAATGAAGTCGATGTGGCAGAGTTGGAGTTGAAAAAAAAGAGAAAAATCATTCGAAATGCGTTTGCAAATTTGCAGAGCCAATTTATTAGTCCAAATCCTTCTTGCTTGCTCTTCCAACTGCATTGGATTATCCTCGGGTCCCTCGTCACCTCCTCCGACATGGAATTAATGCGACGACACGCGTCCAAGCTTGCTGTTGTTGGGGATTAGGGTTGCAAGAAACTTTCAATTTGGAAACTTTGGGGAACTTCTAAAGTTAGAGATTTGAATTTTATAATATTTTTCTTAAATAAATTTAATAAAATTCTATGTTTTATTGACTTTGCAAAAGTTTTTAATGGGGCTTAATAAATTTTCAATTTTTCTATATCTTAGATTGAAGAATATATAATATTTAATTCAATTTCTAATATTTTTAGATGATATTTTAGATATAATTATAAATTTACTTTAAATTTCTGTTTTATTTCAATTCCTGAATTTTTTTCATTTGATTTTATGAATTTCTATTGTTATTCACTCTTTAAAGCACGAATTTCTTGCTATTTTTTTTTTTAATATGTTCCTTATTTAATTGTGATGTGCCTCACGCACGCACGACACGCGCTCATCTCTAGCCGCGCTACAAGCAGCTTTGCAGCGCCAGAGCCAGCGGCAACAATGGCCAAGTTTCGACACCAGCACGTGCTCAATTTTTAATTTAAATGCTCGGCCCCCTGCAGCGCCCCTGCCTCCTACTCCGCCCCGTTTTTTATGCACAACCTCCGCCCATGACGCTCTGCGCGCAAGTCCATTGAAAATCTGCGCCTTAATAAGCTCAGTTGCATGCAGCTGCAAAAGGGCGAGAAAGATGGCAGAGAGAGAGAGCAAAGAAGAGGAGGAGTAGAAGAGTGAGAGTAGGAGAGGTGAGAGGGGGAGAAAGAAGGAGGACAGCAAAAGAATTGAAAAGAATATCAAACTGTCACTGTCAAGGCGACGACGACGACGGAGCTCGACAGGCTGAGGGAGGAGGCAGCGAGAGCGACAGCGACAGACAACCGGACAAGGCAACGTCCAATTGCTTGCCCCATGCAGTAGGGTTCCTCCTTGGAGACTTGAAGCCGCTAACGCCGGCGTCGCTGTCGACGTCGAGTGGCACTTGGTGAGCTGCTCTCCGGCTTCGGCTTGGGCTTCGTCTCCAGCGTTGAAGTCGCAACATGAGCACTTTTTATTATCAACATCTTGGACCACAGCCCCGTTCCCCAGCTGGGAAGCTTCATCATCGTCATCAGCTTCATTATGCTTGCGAGGGAACAGCAGAAGAGGGGAGGGGGGAAGGGGTGTAGCAGAAGCTGCTCTTGCACGCAACGTCCAAGTGGAATTGCTAATAATTTTTGTCACAAACGTTTGATGGCTCACTCACTCGGAAATGACTCGGCGCCGTCCACAGTGACCGCAGTGAAGGAGTTCGCCTCCCGCCCTTCCCCCTTCTTCTTCATCTCCTCTCTGTCTCTCTCTGTTGTCTCTCAAGGGCAGACGACCCCCATGGCGAGCGCCACTCGCCACTCGATAATGCAAGCTAAACGAAGCGCAGACCAAGTCGATTGCGTTGCTCTTGGATTAGTTTACTCCTTCTCCTCTCTTCTCTCTCCTTCTCTTGTCCTCCTCTACAGTTCGCAGTTAAAACTAAATTAGGCTAAAGACTAAATCTGTTCCATAATTCAATTTCAAGCTAAATTGCTTCAGCTTGTACGTAGTTGTAAAAGGAAATTCGTTGAGGGATTTGGGTAATAGAGCCAAGGAAATTTCTAGTTTCAATTTGAATTAAGTTGGAGAAGGGTTTAGTTAAGGTTTTTCTTATGGATAAATTTAGAGTTAACCAAAATTATAAATTATAAAGATTCCTGCATAGTTTTTTGACTTGCCAGAACTTTCTTTTTATATTACTTATAAAAAAAACTCTTTCAACTCTGCAATTTACTAGAAGTTTTCTAACAAAATATTTTTCTCAACCTAAATCAAAATTCCTTTTAAACTTTTCTCACATTTCTTATAAAGAACACGATAAACTTTGGAATTATAATTGAAATTTGCATTTTTAAATTCTTCTGTAAACTCTTGAATTTTGAAAAACAGTTTCCATTTGCTAATAACTTTCTTATCTCCGGTTTCATATGGTATAAAGCTCAAAATATGTTTAGTAAAGAATTTCCTTATAGAAAACATCCTAAACTTTCCCTTTATAATAAAAAATTCCATATCAAAATACTTCAGCGAACTTTCTAGACCTGAATTCGAAATACTCGTACATTTTTGATTTCTCGAACATTCTTTCGTCTAAAGTTTTAAATTCCAGAAATACATTTCAAGTGGAATTTCTCTGTGATATCACAAGCACTTTCAAGTTCCCCAAAATGGGACCGTAGATAGAATCAAACACTTTTTAGGGTAGGTCAGACCCTTCTCAGCAGAAAGGCTGTTGCATTACATTGAAGTATCTCAAGCATGTTTACACGACACAATCCACCCTATGTCCAGCACATTATATCATACTATACTCGTATACTGTTTTTTAACCTTTACGCTGGATGATTCATACGCCCACTCAAACCCCAAGGCATATGAATGTGGAAACTACCACCGCACTATATGGAACTCTCTACGCGACTAACTGCAAAGTGTATGCAGGACTTATGTGCCCCGAAGCAGAAAAACCCCTTGACAAAAAAGTGCAATGCAATTAATTTTCGCGAATTTTATGGGTTGAGAAGAGGGAGAGAGAGGGGGGTGAGGGGAGAGAGGTCGGGGTAAGTGACGTACGCGGAAGTTGCAAGTGCGGAGTTTTGGTAGATCACCCCTAGGACAACCTAGCACAACCCTCTATGGCACATCTGCCAACTGTTTGCTTAACAAAACATGAGCACACACACACAAACACACACACACACACTCACACACACTTAGTTATGCGTACAAAGCGGGGCTGTTGCCATAGCTGTCCATCTTCTGTCTCTGCATCAAGTTCCTCCTCCTGTTGTTGTTGTTGTTGCCGTCGCGGTTCATTAAATTAAAAACAGCCAATTCGTTGCCAAAGTAATACATCAAAAAGCGCACGTCCGTCCCACTGTCCACGGCGTTGCAGGGGGAAGCAAAGGGGGACAGCGTCATGCGGCACGCGGAACCGGCTCAGCTGATGCTGATCCGCCTGTGGCAGGCAAGCTATGCTGCGCAATTCGCCCTGCAGCTGCTTTGCGGCGAATTCGCCGGCTGTTGCACGCCTGCTCCCAGTCTCTCTCCCTCTGTCTCTCCCCCTCTCTCTCTGTCTCTGCTTGTCCTTGCGAGGGTTGTTTTCTCGTTCGTCTGTTTTCAGTGTTCCGCCGGCAACGTTGCTGGCAACGTCTCTCTCTCTCCTCTTCTTTTTTCAAACGGTCGCGCCGTCTGCCACGGTTTTTTTTTCTACCCGTACAAGAAATTATAACTTTAGCTTTAATTTAAGTTGCGTTTTTTGGGGAAACATTATGACAACACTTGGGGACAGAGCCCGCGGCTAGCCTCGGGGCAGACAGCCGCGTCGGGTTGTTTGTCCTCTCTCTCTCTCACTCTCTCTACGTACACCCTGGGGTGCCGTCTTTGTGTCGTATACCAGCCCGGCTACTGGTTGCTGTTGCTGTCGTTATTGTTGTTGTTGTGCCTTTTGACCGCTTGTTATTTTTTTTTGTGGCCAAAGCGAACTTTGCGCACAAATTACAGCAGAAAGATAAACAACAATAAGAGCGAAGGAGCAGAGGATAGATATCATTGATATTGAAATGGTAAGATTTCAATACAAATTGGATAAGTTTGCCATATCCCCAATACCCTTTACAGCAATTACTTTTCCTGTTGGTGACCATTTTACAGTGAGATTGCTATTTGATAACGAATCTGTATAGAGTTGTGTGCCCATTTAATCTGAAAAGTTTGTTGTGACCCC
This sequence comes from Zaprionus africanus, assembly GCA_018151435.1. Taxonomy (NCBI): domain Eukaryota; kingdom Metazoa; phylum Arthropoda; class Insecta; order Diptera; family Drosophilidae; genus Zaprionus; species Zaprionus africanus. Next base: position 12,586,119 of record JAECXB010000118.1, read on the forward strand.
CCTAATCTCTGCTGAAATGTTCCAACTCCTTTTGTAGACCTTTTTGTGAAGTTAAAAGGGACTATTTAAGCTGTTTAAAAAGTTTTTACAGCATTATCGATTCAGCATCAAACTTAACTCAGAAAAAGTGTGAAATCTTAAGTATTTTCTTCAATTTTGGAATGAAATGTTTTCAAACTAAGATATCAAATCCATATTCCTTAAGTTTCATTCAAAAAGTTTAAGAAACATCTTCAGGTTTTTTTTTTTCTAGGTTTCTAAAGGTTTTTTTATTCTTTTTGTTCAAAATGAGCTAAGTTTAGTACAGTTAACATTAAATATTTAATAATTTGCCAACATTATCGATTCAGCAAGAGACTTACTAGACTTAATTCAGAAAAAGTTCGAGATCTTAAGTATTTTCTACAATTTTGGAACAAAATGTTAACAAACTTAGATATTAAATCTGTATGCCTTGGGTTTTCTACACAAAGCTATGCATTTACCTTCAAGATCTTTTCTGTTCCTAGGTTTCTAAGGGTTTTTTTCTTTTTCTTCAAAATGAGTAAAATTTAATAAAATTACCATTATATATTCCAACTTCTACGTTTATATAGACTCCTTTCAGTTAGACCTTTCTTTATTGCTCTACAATTTGAAAGTTTCTCCAGATTCTTTCTATCCCCTGTACTTTACTTTGCTATCTTAAATATTCCTACAACTCAAAAAATTCTTCACCATCTTTCTAGTCACATCTTTCTTTCTAACTTTACCTTTACTTCATAGAGCACCTTCCTGCTCAACCTTTTTGAAATCTTGCTAAGCTTTTAAGCCTCTTTCCATCCATGCTTGCGTGCTCTCTCTCTTCCTCTTTGTCAATCTCTCTCTACAATTGCAACTGACAGCTGAAGGGTCTGTCCGTCACTCTGTCGATCCACCCACTAAGCACTACAACCACCCGCTGTGCAATCTGCATGTTAATTAATAATAGGCATGTTCATATTTTGCCGAAAAGAAGAAAATCCCATACTCGAATCCATGGGAAATACTTCTCCCCTTCTCCTTTTCTTCCTTAAGTTCTGTTGCTGCCCCGAGGGGGGTTGCTCCCTGGTTGGGAGATTATGGTTAGTACACGGCAGCGTGTTGCGGGTGCAAATTGCTGTGCAACCCTGCAAGCAACCGTTTTTTTATGCAACCCCAACCATTGTAACCTTCTCCCATCCTTAAGCCCAAACACGAGTGCAACATGTTGCCGGGATTTGTTTTTGCTGCACCCTCTCTCTCTCTCTCACACTTCTTTTGGCTTCCTCTTTTTTTGTGTCCAGCCTAATTGAAACTTATGGAAATTTTTGCTTTATGTGTGTGGGTGGCAACTCTGCACGGAGGCCTTATTAATTAATAAGCAAGTCCTGTTCGATTTTATAACTTTATCAAGAGCCTTTTTGGGGAGTTGCGCATTCACAATGAATATTTATGCCTCGAAATGGGAATGTGGCACACAAGTTGCAAGAGGCAGGCAGCCCAGAAGCAACAACAGCTGTCGACAGACGCACCAGTTGCCCAAAATAGCAATCGCGTGGAGTTATTGGGGTTGTCGATGGGGCAGCAGGGGGGAGGGAGGAGGAGGTAAGGGAGCTGGGAGGCAGCACCCACAGTCAGCCTTTTGTGTTGCCTCTAATTTTATTAACACGTTCATCATTCTATGCCACACAGCCAGTGGCACAAGTGGCGCCTGTACCCCACTACCCTCCCCGCCTCCTCTCTCCTTCTTCCCTACTCCCCCTGCCTTGCCCCTCGGCCTGTGCAGACGGCAATCAGTCTGCCACAGCGGGCGCTTTGGCTAGTCATTTGGCGCCTGATTTCTGGCTTAACGTGACAACGGCTGCTGCCAGTCCTGATGCTTTTTAATATTGTACTCCAACTCCTCTCACTGCCCCCCCTTTCCTTCTCCCCCTCGCTTGCCTACTTCAGGGCGAATTAATAAAAATTATTGCATATATTTGTTATTCTGTATGAGCTTCTGCTGCCGCCTCAGCTACTCCTCTTCTTGCTGCTCCTCCTCCTTCAGCGCGTGCCACTGAGTTTTATTATCGTTTTATCCCCACTCCCCCTCCTTCCCCCTTTGTATAGCATATACAATGTTGATGCCTCAGACATGCATACATAAGCCTCGACATATTTTGACTTTCGGAAGTCAAACGAGAACGTTTGATTATGCACAGCAAAAGCCAACGAGCTCTTAAGCACTTGAGCCTGGGACCAACTCCAAGACTCTCATGGCTCATTTCGTATAGATTGTTATTATAGAATATGACTAGAAGAGCTGAGCTGACTGGAGTTCCTATATGGAGTTTTATTTGGGATGAATATGAAATATTTAAGAATAGGAAATATTAAAGAATGATATTAGAATACATAAAGTTCATAAACCCGAAGCAAAGCCTTCAATTATCGAAAAAAAATACTCCCCATTCATAGGGTATCTTAAGCTCTTAAACCTTAACAGGGTATTTGCCAGTCCACCTGCCAGCTAAAGCTCACTTGCCACTGTTTACTGTTCATTTGAGTTTGTTTGATTCGCATTTGATGCGAAAGTCTGTCGATGAAAGCATTTCCCAACAGTTTTCCTGCAATTTTCCACACATTTTCATGCTTGAATAGAAGTTTATTGAAATTCATAGCGAACATCCGCAAGGATTTGCCATGAACAATGGGGAATACCTGCATTTTATATACCCATTACGAATTTCCCCTATTAAAGGCAATTCTCAAGTGATTTATTGCACTATTTATACAGACTTGCGATTACCGCGTAATCTATAATCTCAGCTAATGCCGTTCGTGATGTCCATGTTGGCACTTGAACAGGGGATCCCTCTCACTCTCCTCACTCTCTCTATTTATCTTTCTCCCTCTCTCTCTCTCGCACTCACTCTTGGTCCAGTTTGGGTTTCATTTGCACTTGAAGCTGTTGTCATTCATTATATTTGCACTAAAACGGAACGATTTATTGCAAGTGCTTGTCTGTGAACAGTCTAAGATATATGGCATATATACATGCCTGTGTGTGTGTGTGTGCGACTGTGTCTGACTGTCGTCACGTCACATAGATGAGAAAACGTCGTGATGTAACTTTTTATCGATTACATTTCACGCCAAAAGCAGCAGCAGCAGCTGAAGCTGAAGCTGAAGCTGGAGTCGAGTCGGGCATCGGGAGTTGGGGATATAGGGGAGGAGGGTGCACGGCAGCTTCGGTTGTTGACTCTGGTGATTTATTGTTGCATGCAACAGACGCCACGCCACGCTGAAGTTCCGCATTCTGTCGGCTTTGCCATATACAGTTGCATATACTCGTAGCACTCGTATATATAGAGAGATAGTTGGATACACACACCTCGTCTCGTGTCCCGTTGCTAATCAATTTCAGTTAAGGCTGAAGGCTCCTCCCTCTCCCACACTCCCGTCTCCCTCCCCTGCACTTTGTCGCCATTTGATCAGCTGTCGACGGCGCTGTAAGTGACCCCTGATTGTCGCTCTGATAGCGGGGCAATTAAATTGTCGTTCTTAATCAACGTGTGGAAATACGCACTAATTTCTCGTATATTCTGTTACATTTCTTTCGCATTTCATTCAATGTCTCTCTCTCTCTTTTTTTCTCTATCTCTCTCTCTCTTACGCTCTTTGCCATGCACCTTTTTCAGAGCCAATGCGGGTCGCCGACGTTCGAGAAGGAATTGCGCGAGCAAATCGAGAAGTAAGTGACAAATTCAATTCATTTTTTAAACACATGTGTGTGTGTGCGTGTGTGCGTGTGTGAGTGTGCGTGTGTGTGATGCGTGTGAATTGTACAAATTACCAAGCATGTTATCTTCATTTGTCATTCCATTAAAGACTGCACCCAACAACACGACAAATAACAACAACAGCCTGTTGGCTGTCGATAGTTTTTACGATAGTAAGACGATATTTTCTTCAAAATAAACATAATGTGAAATTTAAAGAAGGTTTAAAGTTTTACTAAGCAATAGGTTCACACCTATTATGTGTTAAGTATTTACGGATAAAACTTATATTGTTTTCCAAAAAAAAAAAAAAAAAAAAAAAAAGATAGTCATGAGTCTGTAGGCATTCTTAGTCTTTTCATAGCTTAGGAACACTCTAGTTACAACTAATAAAGACCTTACTCGCTTTATAGGAACTTGCATTATAGAGGACTTTCTATTGATTGACTAATCTTTTGTGGGATATTTAAAGACTTGCCTGGATAGATAATGCACTCAAAATAAAAAAATAACTACAATTAAGTGTCTTTTACCACCCAGCTCAGTTTGTGTGACCTTTTAGACTTTCTGTGTACTTTTTTAGTGAAAAGAAGAAGAAAATCAGACCCAGAGAGTCAATTTTAGTGAAGTTTTGCGACTTACTTAAAGATATATCATACACATAGAATTTTATAGGTTTACCTACTATTAATAAACTCCCATCTCTATTTCTGTTGGTAAAACCCTCTTCAAACTAAATATTCCCACCATGAAGTGTTCTGCAATCACAGAGCACACTTGCAACTATCTATAGTTCACTTATCGCTAAAGCTTAAAGCTAATCTATTGATGAAACTACACATACGATAGATACGATAGATAGATAGATAGTTATATAGCACACACACATGATAGATAAGCAATTTAGCCAGAGTGGGGGAGGCAAAAGCAATCTAGGGAAAAGCGCACTTAACCAAAAGAGGGAGATAGTTGTAATAGATGATTAAGGCAAGAACAGGACACAATTATTTATGGACTTATGGGGGAATTATGCAAATGCCTTTTTGTTGCTGCCAAAAAAGATTTAAATATTTACGAGCTCTGGCCTAGCCTTATGTTTTATGCATTCCATTAGCAGTGCAGGGAGAAAGAAAGAGATAGAGAGAAGAGGTAGTGAGAGGGAGCAAGAAAATGAATTGTTTGCGCTGCTCTCTTGTTGTTGTTTTTGTGCATTTTCCGCTTGGCTCGTGTTCGGGGCACATAATTATGCAATTCTAGAGGAACCAGAACCAGAACGAGAACGAGAACCAGAACTCGTACGTAAAATATTTCATACAAATTCGTGACCGATAACGCCCCCAACTGGGGCTCTATTACGCACTCAGAGAAGAGAGTGACGACGAGAGGAAGAGAAAGAGTATGGGGAGAGTGAGGGGTAGGTGAGTGCCACCAGGGGGCAAGTTAACGGCATTGAATGCAATTTTCCAAATTACTGAGCAGACGAAGGCGAATGGCTTGGAAAAGCGGCACAAGATGAAGAAGTAGAAGCAGTAAATAGAAGAAGGGGGTAGAAGTAGAAGCAGTAGAAGGAGCAAGAGACGAGGGAGCGGCGAAAGGGAAAGCAGGAAACATTTATTTGCAGTGCCAGACCGCGTTTTCAGACCTCGAGCAGAGGTAACATCCATTAGAAACATACTCTGCCGCTCTCTCTCCCTCTCTGTCTCTTTTTCTCTCGCGAAAAAGCCATCAATCAGCGCGAACTGACCGCAACAGACGGCAAACTCCAAGGCGTAGATGAAGTCGGGAATCGGAAGAGACGCGTAATTACCCCCGATTCGAATTTTCGTAAATCGCAGTTTGCAGTTCGAAATTTCGCGCATAGTTTGCGAACTTTGCAAACCGCACACGCACGCACAACAAAAACTATTCACACACGCACGCACACAACAATTTTCCTTTTATTCTTTCACTTATTTATTGTGTTTTCTTCTTTCTTTCCTGTTTCCTGCTTTTTTTGCAGCATGAATCGCATTATGAAATCCAAAGAACGCAGACAAGTGCAGACATGTCGGGATCACAAGGCTCTGCAGGTATGTATCGCCACTGCCAGACTCTCCTCGCCCCTTTCTTAAGGGGTTGGCAGACTGGAGGGGGGGAAAGGGGGTAAATTGCGTTGGTTCCGCTATTGGATTTGCCTTGGCTGCGGCTAATGTTCTGCTTTGGGAGCCACATTAACTGCGAGGGTGGGCAGAGAAGTAGTTGAATCCTGATTGAGTTGTAACTGGAGAGTTATAAGCTGTTGTCAGTGAAGGGATAATAAATAAATAAATAAATATTACATTTGATTGCGTTTGTTACTTCTCAAGAAAAACTTACAGTCAGTCTTAAATACTAAAAAATATTTTCATTACAGAACCTAAAAAAATCTATTGAGTTTTTAAGAAATTAACATTTTATACCCACAATTTATTGAACTTATCTCGCAGCCAGTAATAATTTCGAAGAAATTGGACACAAATCACAATTTAAAGAATTTTATCAAATAATATTCAAAATATTTAAAAAAAAATATTCTGCTTAAATCTCTAGCTCTTTAAATTACCTTTGCAATCATGTATTATAACAATTACAGGAAGTGTCAAGAACTCTTTTAAATATCAAGCAAATTATTCAAAAAATTAAAATATGCACAAAGTTTTTCGCAATTTGCAGAACTTTTCCAAATATCTAAGTAAATGATTGAAAAAACTCATCTTATTTTGCTATAAACTCTTTGAAGTAATTGAATTAATAAGAAACTTTCCAAATATCTACAAAAAATCAGAAAATTGTCATTTTTCAAATTCACGACTCATCAAGTGTTACTTACCCTTGTCAGTTTTTTAGGCTATAAACACCGAAAGCAAATAATAATTTTAGGTTTCAGAAATACCAGAAATCCTTGTGAACTCTCAACCACAACTTCTTGAACCACTCTCGCTAACCGCGCACAGCATGTGGAAAAAACAATTTGCACTGTAGCAAAGAGTTTTCAGTTTTCACTGGGAAAAAGGGAAAGAGGGGGCACGTGGGTCTATAGCTCCAGTTAAAAACGAAGCAGGAGTTGCAAATGGAGCTGGAAACGAAGACGAAGACGCAATAAGAAGATGAAGAGGAGGAAGAGCAGCAAGAGAAGCAGAAGCAGAAGCAGAAGCAAAGTCTCAGCGAAGTCATAAATAAACGCATAAATTCATTTTTAAGAACAATGTCTCCCCTCGCTCGCATTCGGTGCGCATACAAATTGTCGCTTATCTGGGGCAGATACTGCCAGCGGAGACTGTAGACAGTGGAGTTGTTATTGCCCCCCCCTTGACTCTCCTCCTCCCCCTCTCTGCTCCCACTGGGCTGCTTTTCGTGAAATTGATTGAGCGTTTGCATTAGCGACGCTTCACTGCGCACGGCATCTTTTCATTAAAGGAGGAGAGACAGATAGAGATAGAGAGAGTAGTATGTGCGAGCGAGACAGATTGATACGACTCCACAGTGGGTGGCTTCGGCTGCCCAAGTTGTTTCGATTTTGAATGGGCTTTAAGGCCAGTTAAACTTTGTTTATTGTTGTTGCAAAGCGACTCTAATGAACCTCAAGGTTTTTCAAAACATTGAATGTGGCATGGAGGGAGAAGGGAGGGAGGTGAGAAGGGGCTTCGACAGTTGCAGCGACCTTGATGCAAGCTAACAAGTCTTTCGGATTGGGGCAATGCAAGCAGGCAAGCAACTACTTAGCACTTGGACGTGATAAATGAGCCGAAGGCGACCCTCATCAAAGTTGCCCCCTGCCCTCGACAAACGCTAACAAGTCTCTCTCTTTGTGTCTCTCGAAGTCTTCCCCCTGCTCCCTACACAATCCAACAAGTTGCCCTCCCCTCTCTCTCTATATTTGTCTCTTCCTCGTCTTGTCCCCTGTCTTCTCCCTTTTCCATCACAAGTGCTAAAAGGTCTCTCTTATTATTCCTCTCTCGCAGTCATCTTTCCTCTTCTTCTGCCACTCACTTTAACAAGTCTTCCCCCTCGTCCTCACTTTATCTTTCACTAGAAGTCTTTTCACTTCTCCTTCAGCAAGCGCTGAAAGGTCGTTCCCTCTCTCTCCCTCTGTGCCATTCTATGTGTCTACTCGAAGTCTTCTTTCTCATCTCACAGCTCACAGTCTAACAAATCTTCCTCGCAGTCTTCCCCCTTCTGGCTCCTACATCTCAACACACTCTCCAACAAGTCTCCCCTTCTCTGTCTCATTGTCTACCTGTCTCTTTATGTGTCTCTCTCCCAAAGACACCTCCCCTCTCTCTGTATTTGTCTCTCTGAATGTCTTCCTCCATGCCACAGTTCTCCAAGCGCTTCAATGTCCCTCCTCTCTCTCGCTCTCTGCGAGTCTTTCCCCTCTTCCCCCCACTTGTCTGCACACTCTAACAATTCTCTCCCCCTCATTGCAGACACGCTTCGCGCGCCAGGAGAGTCTGCTGCACTCGATGCAGCAAGAGAATCGCGCGCTGCTCACGCGCATCCGTCAGTACGAGCACTGCCTGGACGATGTGATGCGCAAGGTGGTGGATGCCATTGTGGCGGAGGATAATCTGCGCGAGGAGGTGAGCATGTTGAAGAGTCGTGTGCGTGATCTGGAGGCACAGAATGCAGCGCTCTCCGCGAGTCCCGTGAAGGGCCGCGACGAGGGTTACTGCACCATGAGCAGTGGACAACCGCAACCGTCGAACGGGCATCTGGAGGATCTGCCCGAGGAGCCAGAGCAGTGGCTGCTGCCCGCCGAGCCTTGCTCCACGGAAATGGAAGACTGGAGCATGTCGCAGGAGGAGCTGGCTGTGATAACCTTCGACGATGAGCGCGAACATCAGCAGCAGCATCAGCTCCAGCACCAGCAGAGCCAGCACCATCAGCAACTGTTGCAGCTGCAGCGTCGCAAGCGGGAGCACGACTGGCTGTGGCCCTCGAGTGACTTCATCAATTCTACCACCGTTGAGACTGACTCCTTGACCGACGGCATTGCGCAGCTGCTACAGCAGAAGGTGAGCACCCTCTCTCTCCTTCTCCCACTCCCTCTCTAGCAGATGTTTAACTGTCTCTTTGCTTCCCTGCAGATTGTCTACTCGGAGGATGAGGAAGTGGCCTGCACGGACTTCACCAATGACTTCTACAAGCTAGTGAACATACGCTCCAACTCGTCGCGCAGTCTCTTCTCCTACTTGGAGGGGCAGACAGACGATGAGGATGATGAGGAGGATGAGGACGATGATGGCGAGGACTCCAGCATGTCAGAGAGTCAGGTGAAGGCACGCAACAGTCCCACGCCCAGTGAGGCAGGACGTGCACAGCTGACCAGCTGTTCCTCCAGCGAAACTGATGAGCACTCCATCAGCCATGCACCGCAGGAACAGCAGAAAGTAGTGCTAACTGAGCAGGCAGTGCAGCAGCAGCAGCAGGAGCAAGAAGATGACGAGGAAGAGGAGGAGCATGACTATGCCGTCATTGAGGAGTGCCGCGAGATGGCGCTGGCCCACAAGCCCGTGCTCAACGAGCAACAGTGCATAGCGCAAATCATCAAGACGGAGTTGCGTCGCCCTCCTCACGTGCTGGTCAAGTCGAAGTCGGTGCTGGAGGATCAGGAGCCCAGCTGCATACTGCGTCACAATCAGCGCCGCGAGCTCGAGTCCAGTGTGGTGCGCAGCGACAGCATCAGTTGCGCCCTGATGGCCAAGATGGCCAAGGACAGCTCGATATCGACGCAGCATCCGCCATCGCCAGCTGTTGTGTCCAAGCTGAAGGAGCGACTGCTGCAGCGGCACGAAGCGACGACGGCTACAGCGAACTCCTGGCGACGCAGCAACGGCTGGAAGCGTGTCACATCTCCAGTGCAGCCCTCAGCGCTTGTTTCGCCAACAAAGAAGGTAAGTGAGAATTCGCAAAATATTGAGAAAAATTTCATTCATGCCTCTCATGCCTCCTCTTTTTGCAGCAGGAAACAAAGTCAACGTCGGAGTTGCCAAAGAGCTGCCACAAGGCACCGCCCACACGAATTCCAACTTGCATACACACCTCCTCCTCCTCGTCGACCTCATCCACATCCTCTTCGCCCTCATCGCCGTCGCCGCAAACGACGCAGCAGAAGCTTCCAGCGCAGCAGCAGCAGCAGCCACAACGTAAATCCAAAATTCCACCGCCAGTTCCCGTGCGTCGTTCCTATGCCAGTTAAGAGACGCCCCTCCCAATCCCGTGCCCCCTACATAATCTCGAGAAAGAAAACGAACCGTTAGTTAACGCTAGGCTAGAGTTAAGTCAGACGAAATATGTTTAAAGATTTAAAAAGACTAAATTGTGATATATTCAAACTAAAAACTAAAAAAGAACAGATGAACGATGAAAGATGAAAGAGGAGCGAGTTGTGTGTAGTATATATACAAGATGCATCAGATTTATATTGTATACTAAGTTTTTGATGAAATGATATGTATGTTATGTTTCTTTTGCGCGCTCGACACGCTCTATGCGATTTTCTAGAGCGTCGTCTGAAGCGTAACTTGAGGTATTGATGTGTTCTCAAATTGCATTTCCAACTGAGAAGAGAAGTCTCCTTCTATATACATATATACAACTACACAACACTACTACTACTATATACCATATAACGCATTATTTGGAATAGCCAAAAACAGCTTCGGATCGAAGTGTTACTACATAAACTTTTCAAAACTAATTCAAAACTCTAAAACTCTAAATATTATAAAAATTGTAGTCTTCCGCACAAAAAGAGAGAAACGTACGCGATAGTATTTAGAATATATATACTATATACTATATATAGCGAGTATCGATGACAATTATCAAACTGAAAATCCTAAAAAAAGAAATCAGTAGACACTACCAAAACCAGTTGGACATTTGTATAGCATGGGTGAAATCGATTTAGAAGTCTTTACAAACATACACACACAATATAAAGAAATGAACATACACTATACTACATACATACGATATATATACACATACTATTATACTAGATGCATATATAGCATATATGGTTTCCACAACAATGTTTTGTATATAACCCGAACCTCTTCTTCGACCCTTAAAGTAGAACGACGACGATGTGAAACTAAGCTGCATCTGAATAACACATCCTAAGTACGAGTTACATAAATAAGATATATTATTATATTATATATACATATTATACATATATATGAAGAGTATATACACCCATAGCAAACGCACTACGCTCGACGTGAAATGAGAAATTATAAATTTAAGCTCGTATAAACATTATAAATGTATTTTCTTAGCGTAGCAAGTACAAAAAAATAAACAAAAAACACAGTTACGAAAAATAAATTATTAAACCAACAAATATCGTATTGTATCGTATTATTATATCTAGTTTGCTGCTGGTTCTCTACAGACTTTTTGCAGATAGCAAAAAAGGTAATGGTAATGGAATTATTACAGAATAAAAGCAATTTACATGAACTTAAACGAAATAAAAAGTAGTTTACAAATCTTTAAAATGAGAAAGATTAAAAGAAAAAAAAAAAAAAAGAAAGTATGGATTCCTCCCGTTACTTGTTGGGAAAGCACTTGATAAGAATAGTTTCGAGGCTCTGCTGTAGCTGAAGAGCATTGAGACGCAGTTCTGGCTGACTTAGCCAGCAGCTCTTATAGAGCTCGCTATAGGCGCTCTCCAGACAACTTGAGAGTCCCGGAGGAGAGAGATTCTCAAAGTAATGCGCCAATCTCGGCTGTTTGCGTTGTCGTTTCGGTCGTTTCTGGACACGACCCGAATTGTTCTCGAAGTTAAGATTGCGAAGCGCCAACATGTTCGCCTTCTTGTACATATCGCTTGAGAGGATCGCCTCCAATTGCGGCTCCAACTTGTTCACATAGCTGCGAAGAAGGTCGACCGAGTTGTATCGAATACTGAGGCCACGTTCTCCACAGTTGCAGTTGCTGGTTGGGGGCACACCTGGCACCTGGCCAGCAGTGCCTAGTTTGAGCTGCTCCAGCAGTGTGTAGTTATCCGGTCTCAAATCGTGCTTGACCACTTGATATGCAATCGATTCGTTGCATGTGAGTGTGTGGAAGGGCAGACGTCGTGCCTGCAGCTGCCACATGGTGATGCCCAGCGAGTAGATGTCTGAGGCGCAACTTAACGTTGCCGAACGTAGCGCCTCGGGCGACATGTAGCGCAGTGTGCCCTTTGCAGAGTGCTTCGGATTGGCACACGACTCGTCGTCCAGCTTGATGGATGAACCAAAGTCACACAGCTTGCAGATGTAGCTGCGATTGCAGAGGTTTCCAGCTCCAGTTGATTTGGTGCCCAGTGCAACCAGCACATTGGGTGGCTTCACATCCAAATGCAGCACATGCTGACTGTGACAGTATCGCAGGGCAGCCAGAATGTCCAGAGTGATGCTGTAGAGGCAGAAGAACACACATTTAGAGTTGCACATCTCTCTTCTTGGGTGGAACTTACAGCACTCTGTGTATCAGCGGCAATGCGAGTGTGTCCAGCACACGCTGCAGGCACAGACCATTGGGACGCTCCATAATGAGCAGTCCAAACTCCGGCGTCGATTCGAGCTTTATGAGACGCACAATGTTCTTGTGTTTCCAATCGAGTACGTGTGCCTCGTTGTGCAGTGTGGAGATGGCGCTATTTTTGATCACCTTCAGTGCAACAGAGTGCTCTAAAGGAAGCAGGGAAGTATACGAAGGGATAAACATAATTAAAGATCCCTCCTCCCTGCACTTACCCCGGTAGATAGCCTTGAAGACAGTTCCGTAAGCGCCTCTGCCCAAAATGTGACACCTGTTGAGCCCGGCTTCGGGAGGTCCCTCCTTGAGCAGCTCATTGCGCTTTGGCGTGGTCAAGACCAACGCATTCTCCTTATACACTTCCTTCAACAGCGACCTATATTAAAATTAAAACTATTATAATATTTAAATACATTTTTCTTGCTCTCTTACATTGTGCATGCCATATAACGGTGCTTTTCTTTGTTTTCGTTGACAGCTGAGTCGGGCTGGCGTTGCCATCTTGCCAAGAAAAAGTATTTGATAGAAAAAGAAAAAGACATTTATCGATTACATTCACTAATTTATTTTATTTCTATTTCAATTTACACTTAATTGACGCTGCACACAATGTTTTACGTTCCTCGCAACCGTCAGTTCCGAATACCCGTTGCTACATTTGTTGTATTCTACGATATTGTTCGAATGCCTGGCATTTTAGGTTTGAAGTAGATAATTGATATGGGGGGATTTACATTAAATAAATTTATGAATGTATATACATGGTTAACAATTTTATCGAGGCTTCATTTTAGGCTTAATTCTATAAAAAATAAATAAGCTTTCTCTTTAGCTCTTTCGCGTGGTGTTTCCAAGCTAATGTTGCTCGAAACGCTGGCCATGCAATCTTTTAGTCTCATCCCTCAAAATCTGTTAAAAGATAAAAAACGTCAATCGAGATTGATTAGGATTCACTATGAAGGTGCTCACATAAAGGGCTTCCTGCAGTTTCTCTGTGATGAGCCGTCGTGCAACAGTTTCCGGCACCTGTTGATCCTTCAATCCCTTTATATAACTGCTGAGATCCAGCGGTTGTCCCACATTGATGGTAATCTTTTGGTTCCACTGAAACATATATGGCTCAACGTTCGGAAGCAACGAGTCCATGCCCTCGTGCCACACAGGCACTATCATTGGAATCTTCGGGGACTCATAGACGATCCTGCCGACTCCCCATTTCAGACGCATCTCCTCCTTTTCACTGTTAACCTTACCCTCCGGAAATACATGTACCCAATGTCCTAGTGCGCACTTCTCTATGCACAGATCGATTGCATCCTGATAGACGCCATGTCCACGTATCACTGGAATGCACTTTCCTGTGGAAGTAATACATGTTTATATCTGTTCTGTCAACTTCTTAGCTCAGTTCACACTTACCGTACATAAAGAATAGCGCATGCGTCGCCTTGGTGAAGCAGATGTCGTGCGCAGCCATGCTCCAGCGTATGCGCAGCGTGTTGCACAGATATCGCATGGGCAGTATGCCCCAGATGCCTGGATCGTCGAAGCAGGAATGATGATTGGAGATTGTGATGAGGGGCGTGCCCTTGGGCCGTTTGGCTATTGCCTTGAGCAGGCCATCTCTGTTATGCACTTGTGTTTTGCTGAGAACAACTGCAATTAGAAATTGGCGAAGTCATAGAATAACCTTATATATACCTATATATATGTGTGTATGGTGCAGTATGTAAATCATACTTTGGGGTGTGTATTTATACAGTAAATAACTCTTATACTTATACCCCCATTATACTTGATATCTATACTAAATATACCTCCCTATAAAATATATATTACCTATACTATATGCATACTCTTTTTATACCCTTTATTAACCCTCTCTGGACTATATATGCTCTGTATACTATAGAATCCTTCTACACTATGTATATCTTTACTATATATACCCTCCACGTTCTTCCACAGACATAGACGACGCAAACAGGAAGTATAACACACATAGATGTGCAGTTTATCAGTCGGACGTGCGTTGAGCGCCAAGAATCATGACCATGAGCCACTGACGAGATGCGAATCGCATCACAAAGCGCAACAGACGCAAAGATCGGTCATAAAAGAAACGCGACAAAAATAAACATAAGGTAAATAAAATCACACAAAGACACATTATACTCTATGTGGGAACTATACTCGTAGACAAAGATCTATACAGATCTATACAGATCTCGATGCGAAGCAAACTCACCAAGAACTATTTTGCTAAGGATTCCAACCAGAGTTATCACAATTTGACTGGCCAGGTACCACAACGTGGACGGATTTCGCAGCCGCGGGAATACCCAACTGATGTCGTAGGGTATATCTACCCCAGATGCCATTTTCCTTGACTGCGTCTGCGTCTGCTTCTGCTGTTGTGGATTTAACGACTTTTGTAGCGACTTTCCACCGATTTCTGTGGAGCAGCAGAGCTCCTGTTGTTGCTGCTGCTGCTGCTTTTCCCTCTGCTGCGGCGGCTGCGACGACTGCTGCTGCTCCTGCTGCAAGCCTGACGGAGCTCTACCATCTGGTACTGGACGCGCCTCAGGGGCCTGGACGTAATGCTGCAGAAGGTAAACAAAGGAAATAGAGTTAAATACAACCCAAACGGGTGTCAAGATCCCAAACCTACTTGAAAACAATATTTGCCTAATTTAGAAAATCGAAAACTCAATTAACTCGACAATTTTGTAAGGGGCAGCTGCTTTAAAAAACAATTAATGCTCTTCTAGGCAGGTGGAGTTGCATGAACTTGCACGAACTTGCATGATATTGCATATTTCTCTCATATCAAGAGAGAGAGAAAGAGAGAAGGAAAAGCAAACAAAGAACGCGCTCTAAATACGCAGTTAGGTGCACTTAAAATACAACGACACACACCCGAGTTCAATCAGAAATATTCATATGGCACAATTAATTGGCTCGCCTTCAATTAATTCAGAAATATTCACAGTTTTTCAATTAGTTGAAATTCAGCGTAAAAGTTTCAAAGACGCGGAAGCATCAGAGATATGTCTTCACGGTTAGTTGGGGCACCACGTCCACGACCACGTCGTGGGAACCAGAAAGTGTAACTGATGATACTTGACTATTTGCGGATTTGTCAAGTCAAAATGCAGTGTTATGTGCGTACCAGGGAAATAGCAATGGTGCCGGTGCCAGAGAGCTTGCTTGGGCAATAGTCAAGTGCCAGTCAGCGCAGCGCGCGCTATCAGTAAACAATTATCAGTTGGGAAAACAAACCCAATACGTACATACAAATATATGCACATGAGCAGCGCCAATATTGCTGCAGTGAAAGCACGTTTTCCGACAGCTTAACCTTGCCGACACACATAATCGCAATTTCAAATCTGCGCGCCATAAAATTAGCAAGACTATTCAGCCCTCGTCAGCTGAGGTGACTTTCGGTGTGGTGTGGTGAATAACGAATGAATGCTGAATGCGTGGCCCATCTAATCTGCATATCTAAGCATATATGTACATGTGTGTGTGTGTGTAATTTATGAAAATCAATGATTTGTTTGACCTTCACATGATTTGCTGAAGATCGGTGCATTCTCTCTTACCCTCAAGGCCCCCAAGGGGTACACGTGCTGGCCATTGATGAATCGGTTCAGGTGCTGTCTCTCCCATCGCCACAGACAACGTGTGGCTGAAAATGTCACGTGATCAGGCCGTACTCGCCTTAAACTTGTACACAGAACCATTAACATGATGATGTCCGTATTACTTTCGAATAAAATGCAAACAGTTTCAATGGATACTTCCGAAAATAGCACCCACTCTTTACATAAGTGTTATTTATCTCCGCGTCGTAAGCAAATTGTAAATTTTGGACCTGCGCTTCTGCCTCTGCCGCCGCCGTCGCCGTCCACATCCAAGTTCAGTTTTCAGCTGGTCGATGATGTTAGCGCATTCAGGCCCGTGCAATGAAAATTTGTGCCTACACCGCACATTGGCTAAAGCGCGCATGTCTGAAATATATATTGTAGTTGCAAGAAGAATAGCAACACACAGGTACTCTAGGCCAAAAGGAAATTTAAAATAATGTGTAAAATGTTCGATGTAAACAATCTGAAACAGCTGATCAGGTTTTTGCCATTCACAGGTCGCAGTTACATAAGACAGTGCTGCCAGTTGTGAGAAAAATAAAACGATATAAATAATCGACTACGGTGGAGAAGAGAATTTATATTTTGTCCAAACGTGAATTAAATTAAGGATAAATCATGTCGCGCGCTGCACGTCCACTAACATCCGCACGCGTTCTGCACAAAATCAAAGCACTGGCCACGCCGCCAACGGAAGGAAATGTGGTGATCAACCGAAACCCGCGTAACCTGGAGAGGTTACGCATTGCCTACAAGCCCAGCGGCTACCACCTAGAGAAGCCGGGACGCTCTTACTGGCATACGCTGGAGATTAATACTAGCGGGCGTTATGTGAGCGCCGATGTAAAACATTTCGAGAACGGCACCATTCTCAGTGCCAGCACCTCGGAATGGGCCATTAAGCAACAGTTGTACAAGACAAACGACACCGCCGCGTTTGTTAACCTTGGACGCGTATTGGCCCAGCGATGTCTGCAGGCCGGGATCACCGAGATGACTTGCAATGTGCAAGCAGTGAGCGGCAGCAAGCTAGACAAGCTGCTGAAAGTGGTGCAGGAGAATGGAATCAGCTTTGATGAACCCAGCAGATTGCCAAACTCACAGCCCTGGGACGCCTACCGGCACGAGAAGCCGTGGGAAGTGACAGAGCAATCCACATCGACAGTTACGAAGAATAAACAATAAAAACACTTGTTTGGGTTTCGTATCGTTTAGAATAAACGTTGATTATTTTTGTATGTTAATCACAACGAATCTCCATGTCGTTTTTATATTTAAAACTAGTGGCAGTTCAGGGTGCCGCCGGTCCTCTATTCGTACTTGCCCTTGATGTCCTTCCAGAGTTTCTGGAATAAACAGAACATAAATTTGAATGTGCTCATCCATTACATAAGCGGAAAGTACTTACGCCTTTGTTGATGGTCTCGAAGATTGTGTTCGAGGTGACATCGATGGCGCGCTCAAAGAAGAACGCCGATGCGATGATGGCCACAGCGTATGTGGAGGTACGCTTGAACAGGGTATTGTAGATAGCCTTCATGTTTACAAGATTTTTCGAACAAATTTAATTTTTTCGAGAAAATTTGCTGTAGCCTCGCACGCCAATAATCAGCTGTAACAGTGTGTGAAAGTGTTGAGCAACGCTTAAATGTGAACAAGGCTGCAATACTACTCAATGACTTATTAGGCATGGCAACTGTGTGTTTGTTATATTCCGTCTAGGTGGCAACGCTAGCAAAATATTTTCATCTGAGTCGTGTTTCGACAATATTTCTGAGATAAACTTAAAAGAGTGACGACCGCGTCAAGAGCCTGGAGCCTGCTCTGCTGACTTAGTAGTGCGTTTATTTTTTTATTAAACCTCTCTATATAATTTGCATAATCTAAACACAATGGTTGATCTGACCGACGCCGGCTCACCGTTCCAGCAATCTATTCCCAATTTTGCATTTTATGTGCCGGCTGTTGTTGTTTTCGGCTTAGCAGGTAAGTGCATTCAGGGGGGAGGGAGGACGGTTGAACTGCATCGCATTGCGTCATGCATGAGATAAACCCTAGTATCTATTACCCCCACCACCATCATCAATACACACATAAATCGACCCCGAAACAACACTGCAATTTGGGTCAGCAAAACTTTCACCAGAATCAAACAGTTCCCCGAGAATCTTCGCCCCCCATTTCTCGGCAGCCACTGACATCGACGACGCTGTGTCTCTCTTTGAGCTGCTTAGAATGCCGTTATCTCTGAGTTATAGTAGTCAAAACGTAGTTACGTTACCCCATTCACATTCGCCGCGTAATCGTATCTGTGCTTTGATTTTTGAAGAGTATTAATGGTTCTTCGCATCGCTGGCTCTCATTGTGCATACGTGTACCTACCCAAACACACTTCCAACTTATCTGGTATTTCATTTTTGCTACGTATACAACTTTTCTTGTCTAAATATATTTCATGGGCGCTCAAAATTGGTTCGCGATAACGATAAGGAGGCCCCACCAGTAAACATATTCCCCACTCATTGATTGCTTACGATACACACGTGCCCACAGTGCAGGCAAAATATTTGCATATTACATTATACTACAAGATAGTGTGTTCGAATTAGTGCAGTTTTTGTTTGGTTTAACTGCATGTTTCAATTTCAGTTTCGTCGTCTTTCATCCACTTTTATTTTGTGCTCAGCTGATAGCGCGCCTTCCTCTCAAGTATCTTATCGCACTCGTAGTTGGTTTTTACTTATTTTGATTTACGGACTTTTTCATTGTCGAGTTCTACCTTTAAAATATGCTGACTGGACAAGAACAACAACACACAGAATATACAAAGCGCAGCAAAACGAACACATCCATATCTCCCTCTCTTAATGAAATATAAGGCGAACTGAGAACTGATTACAAATAAGTTGTCAATTTATAATTTCGAATTGATTCTTGGGCGCTCAGTTCGCCGCAGCAGCAGACACTGCAGCACGCGTTAGTAGCGCTCGAAAGTAATTTAACACGCATAATATTATTTAAAATACTGTGAGTGAATTTCCCAAAATAATCTAACCTATTAGTTTCGTTAAAAATTCAAGTGTTTCTTTTCTAATTGAAAAAAAAAAAGTATTTAAACTCTCCGCAGCCGGTAGGATTCGAACCTACGCTCCCAGAGGGAATCTGATTTCGAGTCAGACGCCTTAACCACTCGGCCACGACTGCTGTTGGTTGATGCCGTCTAAACAGACACTTGAAGGCACTGTTGAATGCGCATTACTCTATTCTCTCTCTCTCTGGGAGTAAAGGTGAAGGTTCTTCTGCCGGCTGCCACGTAGAGTGTGTGTTGTTTGCTTAGCACAAGCGTGTAATTTATTTACCAAGCATGCGAAATATAGTATCGTTTTTGTTTCGTGTAGTATTCGTATTTGTGTGACGACTATAAGATTTTCCAACTTCCACCCCCACTTCGTGTAGAGACAATAGAGCGCTAAGCACACACTGAGATTCCGAAGAACATAGGAACTTAAGCAATAGAGAGAATATGGCTGAAGATCCACTGAATCGCCAGGCATTCGAAGAGGATGTGGCTGCAGCGGCATTGGCTGGTGGCGAGGCGGGTTTCGCCATGCCACCGGGCTCGGCGGGGCCCGGCAGTCCAGACTTCAAAATGCCCAGTGCCGAGGAGATCTGGAAAATGGTTGAATCCATGGAGGGCATATCGGATGATGAACGTGCCGAGTTGCGCGAGAGTATATTCAATCCGAAACCACCATCGCCGGAGGATTTTATGAGGCAATACGGACATCCCGGGCACAGTTCAAATGAATATATTGTGTTCTTCGTGATGATAACCCTTATATTGCTCGTCTTTGGTAAGCAACAACAACAACAACAACTGTAGTGACCTCCCTCGGCAAATCCCACAATTATCGGTTATAGATACAAACACGTGTGTGTGTAGGTGCGTGTGTGTGTGTGTGTGTGGTGTGCACGCTCCTTCGTTTACTCGTTTAGTGTGCGACGCTAAAGCACTCACACTCAATGCGTAAACATCGTTTAGAATGTCGGTGCTATAGTTGTTCGATTTTCGATAAGATAGGGAGAAATCCACCACAAAATTTTTGTTAAAGCGGCAATTTGTAAGTTGAAAAGCTTTTGGCTTGTATAGTCCATCCATTGAGTAGTGTGCACGCTGCAGGGAAGGCTATGCCGATCGTCGATAATTTGGCTGTGTAGATTAGTTTTACAAGTTTACCCATATAACCATCATGAGTATGCCGACGGAGACGACTATGACCGATGATGAGTCCATCATCGAGAAGCTAAAGCATTCGGTCGAGGCAATTGTGGCAAAGACGGGACCCCATAGCAAATTCGCTGAAGATCTCATGCAGAAGATCGGCAATTTGCAGTCCAAGATCGAGTCCCTCACCGAAAGGGATCGCCATCAGTTCATCAATGAGATGAAGGGTTCCTTTCAGGAGGCTATCGCTAAAATCGAGCGACGTCTTGCGACGCATTCGCACATTGCCCACACCTATTCGACCTCCATATTTGTCGCTGTGATACTCATCATCGTCTCGATTTTCGGTTAATAATAATATAATAAGACTGTCTTTCGTCTCTCTAACGATCTTTCTCTCTATCTCTCTCTCTCTCTTTTTGTTAGCTCTCTTTGGTTTCAAGCTCTACAAATCGCTGACGGAGAAGGAACTTAAGAAACAGGAGAAACTCAAGAGTAAACAGCAGAAGAAGGCCAAGAAGTCTAACTAACCGGCTATTGTGGGTGTATTATCTATAGCTTCTAGTACTTCCGCAAAAACAATTGAATTAAGCGCGATGACAGTGAAATTTATATTAAATTGAGGAAAACCAAGTTGCACTTTTTAAATGCTAATCAAAGTGAAAATTCTATGTAAATGAATAAATTTTCTATGTAGAAAAATGCATATTACTTAATATAATATATACATATATACACGACGTTATAGAGATTGAAACTGTTGAGTGCGTGTTTATTTCATTTGCTGAGGATTAAAAATTCCCATTAAACCAATAAACAAGGAAATGTCGTGACCACAAAACTTGTTGCTGCCTCCTCCTGCTACTGCTTATACCGCTGGTGGAGGACACCTCTATATAGTACATCGTATAGGGCCTGCCAGGCGTTGTCATGACAAATAAATAAATCGTTTTGTCGATGCCTCATCCGTCACAACTTTATAGTCATTTGAGGCAGTTGAAGTTATTTCTAGAACTGTTCACACTTCATTTCACTCTGAGCCGTAAAACGAAATTGTTGTTACAATAATGTCCTATGCAAATCGTAAGTATTGTGGCCACACATTATCCTCCGACTAATAAATAATTCCTGTATAGGTTTTGATTTTCATTTGCCCGATGGCGGTTGGTGTACTCCCAAGAACGACATGTACTTCCGGCGTAGTGTCGAATGGGTCCCTGTGCGTAGCGCTGGGATTGGTCGCTCATTTGCCTCGATGGATGGTGTGATCTATCCTCGCGTTATTGGCATGCTTCCACGCTATGGCGGACATGTGCCCGGTTATATTTTCAATATGGGTCAGACCTTCGGACGTTCCACAGTCAACGCTAGACGTTGGCTGGCTCTGCACCGTGATTAAAGCACGCAAATTATTAAATCAACTGTTATAGCCTCTTTCAGCACCTAATAAATTTTATTGCATCACATAAAAAAGAAATATTCCCTGTGAATTTTGCAATTTTTGCCATTTAAACATGGCGCCCTGCTGTGTGCTGCTCGAGGGCTGTCGCCCTTTTCAAATGTGCATTTACAATATTCGGTCACACAATGTTTTTGCTTTCACATTTAAACATGGCGCCCAGCTGTTTTCAGCTCAAGCGCTGCCACCCTTTTCAATTGCGCATTCACAATGTACGGTCACACAGTGTGTTTGTTATGTTTTGGTTTTCTGCAGTTTCACCATTGCCAGGCGATTTGCGCGTGTCTGATTAGAAATAATAAACATGAATTATACACGCAACTCTTTATATTCCGGACGTAAAATAATAAATGCGTGCTACAATAACTTCAGTAGAAGTGCAATAAACCTACAGAATGTGCAACAGGCGGCGGTAACCAAACGTATTTGCATTGTGGGCGCTGGCCCCGCCGGATTCTATGCGGCTCAATATTTACTCAAACAGCTGAGCGATTGTGCCGTGGACATTGTAGAGAAGTTGCCGGTGCCGTTTGGATTGGTGCGGTAAGAGTGGGAGAAAGTTAATCAACTATTATGGTTGCATTACTGGGAGCTTCTGTAACGCCCAACAGAGGCTCGACAATCGAGCGAAATATGCCATTGAAGTAACCTGTTGCAGTAGAAAGTTTTAGGATTTAAAAAGTCACGGAAACAGTTAAACTTACTGCCCACTTGATCGAGACTCCAGAGAGGTTCAGGAGCCGCACTGCACGTAGCCAGCAGAAGACAAAGTACCCACAAGTGGGCGATCAGAGCAGAGGCCGTCCACATCTTGAGTACAATGTCATACTGTGCCATGGAATGGAGGGGCTTATATTTATTTAGTCGTAACTTGCGTGAGCACTCACTCCACCACTTATCGACTAATGACTTCAACCATTATGCAAATTATCACATTGCAGCTTTGGCGTTGCGCCTGATCATCCTGAGGTCAAGAACGTCATCAATACTTTCACAAAGACTGCGGAAAATCCGCGTTTGCGTTTCTTTGGCAATGTCAAGTTGGGTGAGGATGTGACGCTGCAGGAACTGCGAGAGCGTTACCACGCGGTGCTGCTAACATACGGTGCGGATCAAGATAGAGAACTGCAATTGGATAATGAGCAACAGAGGCATGTGATATCGGCTCGCAAGTTTGTGGCCTGGTATAATGGACTTCCTGGAGCGGAACAGTTGCAGCCGGACTTGAGTGGCCGCGATGTGACGATTGTGGGGCAAGGCAACGTTGCCGTCGACGTGGCTCGCATGTTGCTTAGTCCCATTGACAATCTGAAGGTAATTAGAGCAGCATATAATATAAAGATAAAGATAGATAAAGTTTCTCTGCACAGGTCACGGATACCACAGAGTATGCGCTGGAAGCACTGTATCGCAGTAAAGTTGAACGCGTTTACCTAGTGGGCCGTCGCGGTCCATTGCAGGCCGCTTTCACCATCAAAGAGCTGCGTGAAATGCTCAAATTACCCAATGTGCAGACTTGTTGGCGACCAGATGACTTTGCAGGTAAGTTAATCTTGGCGATCTCTCTGGGACTTCTCTATCAATTGAACTGTTAACAGGTATTCCCGATCAGCTGGACAAGCTGCAACGACCACGCAAGCGACTAACCGAGCTGATGCTGAAGAGTCTCGGCGAGCAGCAAAGCAGCCCCAAGGATGGAGCGGGCTCTAAGCAATTCCTGCCTGTCTTCCTACGCGCGCCCAAAGCAATTGCAGAGCGGGAAATGGAATTCGCTGTCACAAAGTTGCAGGAGAACTCTGCCGTGGCTACCAATGCCACAGAGCGTCTTCCTGCGGACCTTATCCTACGCAGTATCGGTTACAAATCGAGCTGCGCCGACGCGGGCATCAGCTTCGATTCCCAACGTGGGCATGTGTGCAATCAACAGGGACGTGTGCTGCAGAACAACGAATCCCAATCGGTGGAGCCAGGTCTCTATGTAGCGGGCTGGTTGGGTACTGGACCCACCGGTGTCATACTGACCACCATGAACGGCGCCTTTGCAGTGGCCAAAACTATTTGTGATGACATTGCGGCCAACAAGTTTGACATCAATTCGTTGAAGCCCGGATTTGAGCCAGGCCAGGACAAGCAGGTGGTCACCTGGGAGGGCTGGCGTCGCATCGATCAGGCAGAGAGTGAGGCGGGCAAGTCCAAGGGCAAGCCAAGGGAGAAGATCACCAGTATTCCGGAAATGCTGCGTATTGCAGGAGTTTGACGACTTTAGTAACTGAGCAACTTTTTCGGATTTGAAATCAGGGAAAGCATTGCCTTTAGTAAATATGTGACATAGTAAATATTTTTCATTGTTGTTTTAAAATTGCATTAAGTATAAAGTGATTTTCCAAATTTATGGTATATCGTTTATAATTTGCGAATATGGATAAAAGTCAAACACCCGAACCGCATTTCGTACCAGGGTAAGCTTGAGGAGAGATCTATGAGAAATAGGGAACCTTAAAGTATCTGCCTTCCTTTAGTTACACTGGCCATTGCGCAAGGAATCGTGATCGTGTGGGCAAGACCTATGGCACACAAACACACAAGCTCCTCATCGATCCGTGTACCAATCATGCACCGGAACTGATCGTAGCCCCCATTCACGCAGTGCCCGAACTTAAGGATTGCCCTACACAGGGCGAACTAAAGATCCTGAACGATCGTCAAGAGTTCACTGACACTTGCTATAACCATCCCATAATACCCGGATATGGCGGCTTTGTTCCAAATCTGTTCAAGCAGACAGGGAAACGTTATGTGGCGGCCGCAGCCGCTGGAGTTGCAGAACATGAGACGCTAATGCAGCTATATCGTTGTGACGCACGCACGCTGCGTCATAGGGATCTGCTCGAGAGCGGCAATGGCTTGTTCGAGCATAAACTGAATGAACGTCTGGTAAGAACATGAGTGTTAGCCAAACCTACTTTGCAGGAACTCTAATCTCTCATCCTCTTCCTCTCTCGGCAGCTTCCTCACACTGTTTATCGTGCACCACTGATACCAGTAACAGCACGTTCTAGGGGCATCAAGGACGATAAGTGTCCACCGACGCAAGAGAAACTTCACTACAGCAAGTTCACAACGCCTCATTTCATGGATGATGATGATCCGGACAAGTTTATTATCAAAGGATACGCAGCGCACATTCCAATGGCGATAACACGCTTCGGGGAGCACAGCAAGGATCTAACGCACAATGCTCTCTGCAGTTTCTCCAGGTACATGCATAAGAGAAAGCGCGACAAATGGTGTTGTGGCCAGGACCTTACCACACCTGCCATTGTTTGTCCTCCTGTTGCTCACTTTGTGATCTATCACAACAATCACGGCATGATTCCCAGCTATGCGGGCCATGTACCAGGACATTTGTACAAAATTGGTCGTACTTATGGGAAGACTACGTATGATGCCAAGCGTTGGCTTGATATTCATAAGGATCTCATGGTACTTCCAGAGATTACGAATTTGGATTATGAGTACTGAGTATCTGTTAACAAATCCTTGTATGAATTTCAATTGAAATAACTTTAAAAAATATAACAATTTTTGGAGTAATGAAAATAGATTTTTTTTTAATTTTATTGGTTCAGAAATAGGGTTCCTGTTATATTTATTATTTAGATAGAAAATGAGGGAATTTTTTTTTCAAATTTATCGATAACGCATATGTTAAGCTGTTAATCTGTTAACTGCAACTGTTAAATTCAAATTCAAGCTGCATTTAATTTTGTTTTTGTCATAAGAAACCTGTTTTTATAAAATGAAACCTACATAATTATTTACATATATATTTCTTACACAACCAGTTGCAGTTCCGTAAATAAACTAGTCTATTATATCTAATGGATAAAATAATTACTTTCTGTTATTAGCGCTTATTATGTTAAGTGCAGAACTCACCACAACAACACAACTCATACACCACACAACACACACACAACCCTCTCTATCTTGCTATTGCTTCTACGTCGTTGCAGTAGTGGGTTAAGTTAAAATCAGTTTTCATTGATTTGTGGTGTTTAAAATACACAAATCGTTGTCAATGCCGTGATCAATTAATGTTCAGTGCCTCAAGTGCTTGGCAAAAATGTAAAAAGCTGCAGCTTTGACAGCAAAACGCGCAAAAAATTCCATGAACGCCAAAAGAAAAAATCTCTTCCGAATCGAACAGTTCAAACACACACGTAGTGCCGCACTGTTTTCACCGTTGTCCTAATATAGGTACCGCAGTGAGTGCAAGTGAGATAAATAGAAGAGTGCAGAGATAACATACATTTGTGTACCTACCTCTCTTCAAGTGGTGAGTTGAATGCCGATTATTGCACCCTGCACGCAATCGTATCGCGCGGCATA
This sequence comes from Zaprionus africanus, assembly GCA_018151435.1. Lineage (NCBI taxonomy): Eukaryota > Metazoa > Arthropoda > Insecta > Diptera > Drosophilidae > Zaprionus > Zaprionus africanus. Next base: position 12,612,162 of record JAECXB010000118.1, read on the forward strand.
TAAGTGCAACGCTTGGTTGGCAGTGGAACATGACCGTGTATCCCAGATTTGTGCATTTAGAGAATAAATAACTAGATCTACCTTTTTGGGCAATCGAAAATAGTGTGCCCATAGAAAAGTTAATTGGTTTCTTATTGCATCGTTATGAGATGGCAGGTTATAATCGTGTCGGTGTAACCCTACCACAAGTTGTTTATTAAAAGCGAAGAAACGAATAAAAATAAAAACAAAAAAATACATATGTAATTTGTTGGTAGATGGTGAGATTTACGAATGCATGTTGAGTTGTTGGTATTCCCGAGTGTTGTTGATGCGAGAGAGAGAGTGTGGGAGAGAGAGCGCGCATTTAAGAATAAGAACGAATAGAGAAATAGGAAAAACCGCCAAAATGGGTTGAGTTTGTTTTGCATCGATTTTCCGGCCGCTATTTAGGATACGTATTTATTTATGTTTTTAAAATTCTGAATTATAGAAAAATCATACGGAAATGAGTGAAACAACCGGAATCGAAAAGGAGACTTCCATCCCACCTAATGAAGAGAGTGTAAAGAATGAAGTAGAGCAGCAAGTGGATGCTGCTGCTTCTCCTCCCCCCTTGTTGGTGACAAGTGGCAAAGAAGAATCCAAAGATATCGAGTCAGAGCCAACAACACCTATGGAAACCGATAATGTGCAGCAGGCGGAGGCGGTGGCACAGGGGGATCAAAGCTTGAGCAGCGTCAAGCAAATTAATTCCAATTCCACACCAAGCACTGTGGACATCAATACGCTGACACCGTCAACACCTTCACAGACGCCGCCACAGCTGCTGGTGGCTGATACGTCTTCGACAACTACAGCAACAACAACAGCAACAGCAAGTGCCGTCTCGGCAGCAGCAGCCGCAGCCATACCAGACAATATACTATCGCCGCCCAAGTCGGAGACGCAGACAGATGAGACAAACACCGCCACGTCCACCTCATGCTCACCAGCATCAGAAGGGCAGCGGTCACCATTGGGAGGAGAAGAATCAGAACAACAGCCACCAGCAGCTTCTCCCCCTGAGCCGCCCAAAACTCCCAAACAGGAGTTGGAGCAGGAGCCGGAGCCAGAACCAGATCAAGCATCAACAGCAGCTGTCAATGGAGTCATACCAAAGTCAGGTGGCAAGCCGTTAGTAACGGCGCTTAACAAGAAGATCAACAAGTCAGCAACCTCAACATCCCCGAGAGCGTCACGGGCACGCAAACCAAAAGCATTGCCGATGTACGAGAGCGAAATAAGTGACAACAAAATGGGAATCAAACTGTGCATCAAGAAGTCGGACGCGGTTGCAGCAGCGGCAGAGTTACCAATTGGAACGTCATCCGCATCCCCTGGGGCGCCAGCTGCGCGGACACCAACAGCAGCTCCATCGAAGTCAGCACGTAAACGGGTGCGTAAACCAAAGCCGCCGCAGGACAGTGACGAAAGTGAATACGAGCCACGCAAGAAGAAAGGAGGAGGTGGAACCGGCAGTGCCGGTGGTGGAGGAGGAGCCGGCAGTAATAACGGCGAGCGACAGAAGAAGTTGTCAACAAGCGGAACAGCAGCAGAAGCGGAGGCGGAGCCAGTCGAGCAGAGTGCATGGGGCCATAAGTTACCTGAGGAAGTGCTCTTTCGTGTAAGGGAACCACTTCAAATTGTTACTTCCATATTCCCATTTTAACCTTGTTCTGTATTCATAGATATTTCAATATGTTGTCGATAAGGAGGGCTGCCTGCCCACGCTATGTCGCCTGGGGCGAGTGTGTTCACTATGGCGACAGGTATCGCTGCGACCAACGCTGTGGCGCACAATGGATTTGACCACATGGATCAAGGAGAAATATCGCACGGAACTCAAGCTAAAGTGGTTTGTCGACAATCGTTGCAGTGCCTGCACCGAGTTGAATGTTTGTAAGTGATTTCCGCACTGTTTATGATATTGTTTCGCATACTGATCCAGTATTCTGAACTTTTAGCCAATTGGAAGATTACAGACATCAATTGCTTCCTGACCAAACTGTCTGCCGGTTGTCCCAACTTGACGGGCATTACGTTATCTGGCTGGAAGGGTTTCACATCGGATCACTTGACATATTTAGTGAACAATATGCAAAAACTGCAGCGGTTAGACTTGAGCTCTATTAATGTGAGTATATAGGCCGAACTTGGTCATGAAAACTTCTTCAGAAATAGATTAATTATATGTATTTCGTTTATGTTTCCAGGTCGAGATGAATGCCAGCAAGAGCGCTGTGGGCGTCAACTCGCTCTGCATTGCACTGCAGACAATGGGGGAGAGGTTAACCCATCTCTACTTGGCACACAATCGTCTGGCAGGCATACCCAACATAGTCAGCGTACTATCGGTATGTTGGAAGAGAAACCTTTCCATATCCAATGAGAAACATTTATCAATTTGAATGCTTGATTCAATTGCAGAAATACTGTCCCAATTTGACGCTGTTAGATCTCTCAAATGTGACCACACAGGCAACATCGCATGGGGTGCTGCACATCGAGAAGCTGCAGCATGGTTGTCAAAAGCTAAGGGTGCTGCGTGTGACCAACTCGCATATAACCCCAAGCACGGCAAGCATGCAGGAAATAGTGAGTATATAAGAATATAAATATCGGCAAATTTTTACTATGTATATTTTCTCCCTCTAGATGGACTCACCTGGCTTCCCCAATCTCGAAGAACTATCGGTGGCTGCGTTGACCGATGAATCCCGTATTATAAGCGATGATCACTTACAGCGCATACTGAAGAGCAGCTCCAAGCTTAAGCTGCTCGATGTGCGCAATTGCACGCGCCTGACACACGAGAGTCTTATACGTTTGCCGGCATGGGATATCAAGCATTTATTTCTCTCGGGTTGCTCTGTGACGAGAGACGTGGGGTGAGTGCGGGCGTTATATATATGAAGTTATTCATTTATAACATTCCTATACGTGTCTCCAGGTCGGGCCTGGAACTGATTGCCTCCAAGTGGGCGCATAGTCTCATTGAATTGGATCTTGCCTGGGCCAATGTGCAGCAACCGATTGATAATGCACTGCGAGCTCTTGCCGAGAAAGGAAGCGAGTCTCCATTGGCGTAAGTTATGCGAATTACATTATTATCATATTTAACCTTCATTTTATATATCTAGTCACTTGAATCTATGCGGATCATCCGTTTCTGAAGAGGCAGTCAAGGAAATACTCACAAATTGTGTGCACATGAGCTCGATCAACCTTGCCTCCTGTCGTGGCCTGCCGCGTGGAGTTAAGCGACTCATGCAAGGACCACAAGAGCTGCACGAGCTCCGCGAGGTCTTGCGGGTACAATTGAAAGTGAAGTAAACAAATATACAGTGACAGAGAGAAAGAGAGAGAGAGTATAGGAGTGGAGACTGGGCAGCTGATAATTTGATATTCAAAACTAACGAGGTGAAAGAGAGAGCCTTCAATAGAGGAGGGAGCAGTTTAAATGTAATTTAAATTGTTGCATACTTGGTATAACGTTGTGGCAGTAGTAGAGGCGAGCAACAGGCTATCGGTGCGGTCTGAGAATGGATCATTTTATAAGATACATTCTTAGTAAGCAAGTCTTAGCAAGATCTGATCGATAGTTAGGGCCCATTCTCGTTACGATCATGACAATGCAATAGTCGAAATCGCTTCGCATCTTCCAACCATGCTTAATATGTATTGTTTCTAGGCCGCACCCCTTGTGTTTTGTAAATGCAATATTATGTATTCATAATTTAGTTGTTTCGAATTTTTGGCGCGATCAATCGTAAATCACGTTAAAAAATTTCAAATATTTACACAGTGATGATTAGAAGATTTTTTTTAATTCATATATTGGATATATATAGAGCAGAATAATGATCTAGAGTATATAGTTAAGCCACACTGATGATAATGATGACCACTGTGTATGTTTGTAAAGTATGTATGCATATTTAAGGTTAAGTTTACTAGTAATTTGTATGTTTTTGCAATACAAAATTATGAAATAATAACAATAATAAAACGTAGTCGTCAATTCAGCAGTTTGTAGAATGTTTTAACCCGATAAATTTGTAAATAAGTATTTGGCGCTTAAGAGATCTTTATTGGAAATCAAAAAAATACGTAATGTTTGATTTCTCCACACCCACACCCATACATACATAAAAACAATTGAATTGTTAAGCATTATTAGCAGTTAAGAGAAGGCAATTAAAGGTACATTTAATTTTAAAAATAAAAACCAATTTTAATATTCCGCAATTTTTGTTTTAAACGAGTGAAAGAAACCAAACAAAGACGAAAAATTCCACTAAAAAATTTTTATTCAATTAATCAATGTATATAGTTGCAACATATATTGTCGGTTATACGAGCAAACTATGTACGCATTGTGGCCGTGTCCTGCATCTTTATAATCTTTACAAAACTTATAATCGACAATCCCCACACCTTACACACATTTACTTCTTCAAATTGTCGACTTCCTGTATGTAATCTGTACCGATCTTAACGGCCAGCGCGCCTGTGGTCAAGCCCGCTAAGGTGGCGAGGAAGGAGTTATCCCGTGGCAGTGCAGATTTGATCAACGCCCAGGCGAGCACAGATCCCATGCTGAAGATGGTGGCACCCAGTAATGCGTACGCTCCACGCTTCTTGTTCTCAACGTCCTTTAGGTGGGGACGTCCGTAAATGTAGACAGCGCTGCCGACGACAGCGGATATCAAGAATACATTCGTCAAATCCTTCTTGGGCAGCAGCTGGGGCACAATTTGGGGGTTCATAACGTTGACGCTGAGGGCTGCATAGCTGACCACACCGTGCAGTGGGATGTAATAGTTGAATAGGTTCTCTTTGGTGAATGGTTTCAAACCAACTTTATCGCAGATGGTGCAGTTATCCTTCTTTTGTGTGGCCATTTTAATTTTGTTGATCGCAGCCGAAATGCAAAATGCAAAAAGTGATGCTCCCTTAAGTTATATAAAAGACAGTGTTTGCACACCTCGCAATTAAAATTATTACGCCGGTTTTCGTGAATAAATCTAATATATGGTGAAATCAAAAATTGTTTAAAATACACATGTGAATGTGTACTGAGCTTATTTTTGTTGTGTTATGCTTAGTCAGATGTAATAAACTACGTAAAAGTCAAGAGAAACTATAATTGAAGTGTGTACACACTGATTAGCCGGCATTGAGGCATTTCAATTTTTAATATTATGGCGATAATTACGTGAATAGCTTCAACAATCAAAGTGAAAACCTCAACGAATCAAGAACTTACATATTCTTATTCGCGCAGGAGTCTATCTTATTTACTGTGTTTAGTTTTATTTTAAAATTTGCATCTTTTGAAGTTGCAGAGTTGCCACACTGGTGCAAGACAAAATTATTTCGATATGCATCTATCGCTACGGCAAACTATCGTGCATTGGTCGAAAAGCTTATAAAGTGTTACATTTTTGCAACTACTAGACTAAGTAATTAATTAATGCGCGTATTTAATGTGCAGCAGGAGACATCCGCCACGAGAAGACACACATATTACACCCAACCAGGACAGCATCCGCTCGGGCCGCGTAAGCAATGTTGACGCACAAAACTTGCCAGGCACGAAAAAAAATGCAGGTGAGTTAATGCGGCGAATACCCCAATAAGAAAAAAAAACACCGGGTATGGAATGGAGACAGCTCGCGTTTTGACTACATTTTGCAGCCGTTAATTGAATTATATGAGTAATTTTACTCGATTTTTTGCTCAATCAAGGTTTCCTTTGTGATACGAGATGCAGAGGAGAAACAGCATCGGAATGGCGTTAATGCCTTGCAACTGGATGCCAACAATGGCAAGTTGTACTCGGCGGGTCGCGATGCCATCATTCGTGTATGGAATACGCGTACGGAGTCCAACGAGAAATACATTCAATCAATGGAGCATCACAATGATTGGGTTAACGACATAGTTCTTTGCTGTAATGGAAGGAACCGTAAGTCTTAAGAATATAATATTTTAAAATTTAATTTTTCTAAACTCCCATGAACAATTGCAGTAATTAGTGCCAGCTGTGATACCACGGTAAAGGTGTGGAACGCACACAAAGGATTTTGCATGTCCACACTGCGCACGCACAGAGATTATGTGCAGGCTCTGGCTTATGCAAAGGATCGGGAGCAGGTGGCCAGTGCTGGATTAGATAAAGCAATATTCTTGTGGGACGTGAATACGCTCACAGCCTTAACTGCCAGCAACAACACCGTAACAACCTCTAGTCTCACAGGATCGAAAGATTCGATCTATAGCCTGGCCATGAATCCCTCCGGTACAGTAATTGTCAGTGGCTCCACGGAGAACATTTTACGCATCTGGGATCCACGTACCTGTATGCGTAGCATGAAGCTGCGTGGCCACACAGAGAACGTACGCTGCCTGGTTGTATCGCCCGATGGCAATCAGGTCGTCTCCGGCAGTTCAGACGGTACGATTAAGGTGTGGAATCTGGGCCAACAGCGCTGTGTTCAGACAATACACGTACACAAGGAAGGCGTGTGGTCGCTGCTGATGAGTGAGAATTTCCAGTACATAATCTCGGGAAGCAGGGATCGCAATATTATTGTAACGGAAATGCGTAATCCCAGCAACAAGATGCTGGTGTGCGAGGAGAAGGCGCCAGTATTAAGTTTGGGCTACAACATCGACAAGACCGGTGTGTGGGCTACAACCTGGAACTCGGATATACGTTGCTGGAAGCTGCCTATGTACGATAGATGTACGCTCAGCTCGGGGGGAATGGATGCCCAATGGACAATGGGTGGCACCGAACTGGCCTGCATCAAAGGCGGAGCTGCCATCAAGGAGTGCACGGTGCTAAACGATAAACGTTTTATCATTACAAAGGACTCACAGGATCAGGTTGTTGTCTATGATGTGTTGCGTGTAATGAAGAAAGAAGAACTGGGTCCAGTTGACTACGAGGAGGAGGTGAAAAAGCGTAATAAACAAGTCTACATTCCAAATTGGTTCACGGTTGATTTGAAGACCGGGGTAAGCCTTAGAACTTAAGCTTCTCTGTTATATCTCTACCTCTATTATATATAATATATTGAAAATTCTTCTGCAGATGCCAACTATAGTATTAGGTCAAGAGGAGGTTGACTGTTTCTCAGCTTGGGTGTCTATAGAAGCCGGTCTGCCGGAATGCGATGATCCAACGACAGAAATAAAGGTGCGTACACGTGATTATAATGGGCTTTAACTAACTGTACTGAATTTTATAGATAAATTATGGCAAACTACTGCTTGAGGCCTTGCTTGAGTATTGGACTCCCCCACACAGTATACCACCGAATGAAATGGAGCCTGATGTGCGAGGTAATGGTTATTTTCAAGTGCCTAAGCATACCCCAGTCATATTCAGGTAAGTCAGGGGATCACCAACGATTACTCCTTGGCTAATACATCTTACAGTGAGGTAGGTGGACGTACTGTGTGCAGATTGCTTGTACGCGACGCAGCTGGAGATAGTGAGAGTACTCTGTTGCACGAGACAGCGCCGCAATGGGTGACGGACGTTGTGATCGAAAGGAATATACCGAAGTTCCTTAAAATTCCGTTCTTCCTGCAGCCACATCCACAGATGACAAAGCCGGAGCGTACCAAGAAGGTATGTATAAACCTAATGAAGAGCCAAAGCATTCCATTAATAATTCTTCCCGCACAGGATCGCCTGGTTGCCAATGAGTTTATACAGTGTCGCAAGGTGTGCGAGCATGTGCTTGAGAAGGTGCTCAATGCCGAGACAACTCCTAGTGGGGGTAATGCAAATAACTCTCTACAGAATAGCCAAAGCGATGCCAACTCGGAGGGATCTCAGCTGCCAGCAGAGGAGCGCATTGAGCTGTGGTGCAACGATGTGGTAAGTGCAGACCTTATTTTTTCAGCTATTTATGCTTACACTCTCGTTGAACTCTTTCTAGGTTGTTGATCCTAACATGGATCTGCGCACAGTGCGTCATTTCATATGGAAGCAATCGACTGATCTAACATTTCAATATAAAACCAAGCAAAACTTTAATTACGATGGTAAATATAAACATAAATAGCCAAATGTCCACACAAGCACACCACACACCACACATACACAAGCGCACACACACAACACGGAGATACAGAGAAAGAGAGAGATTATGGAGGATGATAAAGTTCCTATATTAATGCATATAGTCTAATTGTTAGTTGTATCTGTCCCACCCCATTCAGGTTCAATCGGTGATAGTTTGGAGCGCGTTACTCGCAAGTATTGATCGGGCGTGCGATCTGCAGCTATATCTGTGCTACCAGAGTATTGTGCTTTACCTACGGAGAGAGACGCATGTGATTTTTCGTTATTAAATATTGAACAGCCGTTTGTGTTTGTTTGTGTATGTACGTCGTCGTATGTCGTGTATGTATGTCGGTTCTTGAGTATGTAATATTTTCCTAAATCCTGTTCCGTTAGATAAAATATAAAATAATACATACGTATTCATTGTTCCAAAACACTCTTAATACACGCGCATGAACATTTTATTTGATCTTTTGTTAACTGCTTTTTGTTTCTTATCATCATTAAATAATACAGTGCATAACATTGATTATTGTAACTGTATATTCTCACACTTATATACATACCATTTACATAAAAATATACATAAACGCATACATATATACATCAACAGCAACAACAAGAACAATACCGTCTGTAAACAGTTTCAAAAATCATCTAGTGAGAATGACGCATATAATATACATTTATATAGGATATACATACATGTGCGTGTATGTATGTCACATATATAAGACGCCTCTGGGGGCACTATTCAGTTGTTTAATTAGATTCATATACATATATACACAAACATGTAAATTCTAAGTAATCTGTTATAATGATAAATTACAAAATAAAATGAAAACAATGCAATTGTAGGAAACATATAAACGCATATATGCAGCCAATTTGTAAATAAGTAAAAGAACAAAATATAAAAATAAATCAAAATCTTATTAAATTATTTGGAAATCAAGCTTGGCTTTTCTTTCCCCTATAATATAAAATAGCACGATCTTATCCACTAAAACTGTTTACGCGGGCGCTTAAGAACTATAATATGTCTGTATAGATTAACATGCATTGGTGTGTGACCCCTTTATCGGCGATCAATGACCCGCATTCTCCTTAGCGGGGCCTGGCTGCAGTAGACCTCCATGGTGTCCAGCAGCAGATGCAATTGTTGCTTCAGTGTAACTGGGATTGGGTAATTGTTGATAAAATCTCTTGGTTTATCGTAGGTCCGCTTCAGCCACCTGGCAATCAACCATAGACAGTTATCCTTGAGAGTACGCAGCGGAAAGTGTATCAAAATCTGACTGCGTACATCGCACAACTCGTCGGGCCGTTGTGGATGTGGGACGCGTACGCGCACAGGAAAGAAAAGTCGCTTGGATCGCACACACATTCGTTCCCCTGTGTAATAGTCGCGAAAGAACCAAATATGCGTATTGTAGGTATTCACGCGCACTTCTTCATTGGGTTTCAAAGTCAATTGAATGTTTTCCATGTCGGGTTCACGCACCCAGTAAAGATCTAAGGTGCGATTTGTTGTGTTGACAAACAGCACGTACACCACGACTTCCTCTTGCGGGGGTCCTTGTGGGTTGACGGGCCAATTGTGGTTGTTATGCACGAACTGCACCGCCATCTCATGTGGATTGCCTTACTGCTCAACAATGGTCAATTAATTAATTTGCCTATTTTAATCTGTTTAAACTTTAAAGCGTACAAGTGTGTATACGTATCTTCTTCTTTTTTGTGCCATTCACAATGTGATCTAACACTTACCATTCACAGTGTTTCACATTAATTGAAGTTGGCATCTCTAAAACCGCTTACCATTGCATTAACATAGGCAGTGTTATGTTTCTGAAATTATAATAATTAATAAGTTAATTAAAGTAAAAGTCTTTACACGTATTTTCTTTTTTATTCCATTCGCAATGTGATTTAACACATACCATTCACAACGTTTGTAATTGAATTAAGTTGGCAGCCCCGAACCGATTTAACAGTGCATTAACAGAGGCAGTGTTATTTTGCAAAACAATAATAAATAATAATAATTTGGAAAACATAATGGCTTTTTGCATTGCCGTTATTGGCAAGGACGTAAGTAAGTTAACAACTTGTGCACATGTGTAATCCAATCACACCTTACTTATAGAATGCTCCTTTGTATCTGGCCACATCCGATCTGGAGCGAGAGTTGGACCTGCAGTATCATGTACACGCAGCGCTAGACGTTGTCGAGGAGAAATGTTTAATCGGCAAGGGAGGTCCAGAGTCCAAGGAACTGTATTTGGGACTTCTCTATTCGACGGAGAATCACAAAATGTTCGCATATTTATACATGTTATATATATTATCCAGCTAACAGCTGTTTCTCGTTTCAGCTACGGATTCGTCACAAACTCTAGAGTGAAGTTTATTGTCGTCATCGATTCAAGCAACGTTGCGCTCCGAGAGAACGAAGTGCGAGCGGTACGTCTTCAGAGGGTTCCTTCCACTTCCATATCCATCTATATTTATATCTATATATGTTTTCTTTCAAAAGATATTCCGCAACCTACACATGCTATATACGGATGCCGTCTGTAATCCATTTTACATTCCGGGCGAACAACTGACTTCCAAGTGAGTTTATATTGTTATTACCAGAGAACTTTATCGTTATCACTGATTATTACAAATATCACTATATTTTTTGCTATAAAAAATCATTTTGTATATTGCAGGAAATTTGATCGAGCTGTGCAAAAACTTATGAATGGTAACTCGTAGAAGAGGCTGCAAATTTCTAATTGAATACATATTACTCTAGTATTTAATCTATAATATATATTGCATATGTATTTAACTAACTATTATTTGTATGCTGAATAGGTGTATAAAATCTGTGAATAAGCTCTTAATATTACCGGTATCTCGTTAATGTGGAACTCACTTTCATAGCTAATTAATTAGAAATTTGGTTGTATCTATTGAGGTTTTAAATCGTTGTCATTTCGTATCAAATTTCAGATCTAAGCAATAAATCTTATATTCCTACCAGTTTGCTTGTTTCAGCTATACTTTTATTTATTGACTTTTGTTTTCAGCTAAAGTCATTTGAAATTCGAAATAAATCTTCCTCTTCAAGAAATTAAGTTTTCACTTTCAGCAAAGGTCAAGTTTAATTATGAAGTATATACGAATACATTTGAATACTAATTACATATGTATGTATGTTCGTAAAAAATGATATTTTTCTTCAGATCATTACTGCCACTGAAAAAAAAAAATATGCATAGCTATTATTAAAAATAAAATACCATATTAAAGAATCACGTATTCAAACCTGATGATCACATGACGCAAATCAAAGACAAATTTCGTACGTCGGAGAAAAACATAATAGTTAAAAGTGGGAGAATATTATTAAGTAAAATTATGAAATTTGATTTTATCATTCGCATTCTTTTGCTAGCTTATCTAATTTTCTTCCATTTAAATTATGAATAATTATAAATTCGTCTAGTAACGGATCGAAATATCATTGGGAATACATGCCGGATAGTATCTTCTCTTGGATATGAAGAAGTTCCGCTTGTTTTAATGCTGCGAACCTGTTATGTTTATAAAGCAAACGAGTATTCGAGTATCAAGAGATGAAGCGATAACATACGCGCGATGCGTATTTAAAAATTCGTTTGTACTGAATCTTATAATATATTTATAAAACATCGGACACTGAAATCTGGCTATAAAAGCTGCCGATTAGCCCACTATGGCTATCAGAAAGTCTTACGAAGTCTTCAAGCAAACAACATGAAAATCATTGTGAGTTGAACTTACCTATCCAGGGATCCTCAAGAGCGTCGACTAATAATGCGATTATTTTCAGATTGCTCTATCCTGCCTGCTGGTTTTGGCTTATGCCAACGAGGATGCCGGTGTTCTTCGCCATGAGCAAGAGGTCAATCCTGACAGCTTCAAGTATGCAGTCAAACTAGACAACTCTGTGGATGTTGAGCAGCAAGGTAATCTTGAGGGTGAGGAATGGAAGGTCAAAGGACAGAGCGGCTGGACATCCCCTGAAGGAGAAGCTGTTCAAATTCAATATGTCGCTGATGCCAACGGCTACCAAGTTCTCTCCGCCAACCCTCCACTGCCCACACCTCCCCCAATCCCAGAGGCCATCCAGAGGGCCATCGAATGGATCGCAGCTCACCCCTCAAAAGAATAGAAGTAAACCGAACAAAGCAAATTTAATAAACGCATATAAATAACACAAAAAACCTATCAACTTATTAACAAAAGTCTTAGGTGACTAAGCTGATTCAAATTTAATTGTGGAAATAAGCTCAGGATGCACCTTAAATAAAAGGACACTCCTGATTTCACATGGTGCAAATCAAAGAAAATTTCGTGTGTCAACGAAAAATAACAGTGGGAAAATGCAAATAGGGGGAGAACATTATTGAAAACATTTATCTTATAATATAGTTTCTATGCTTATTTAATTACTCCCATTTAAGCTGAATAACAATAAATTCTTCTGGTGTCTATGAGAATACTTGCCACATAATTATGACGTCTGTTGACGGCTTCAAGTTGACAGATAGTATATTGTGTTCGATACTGCGAACCTGTTATGTTTAAAAAGCAAACGTGTATCTGAGTATTGACAGATGAAGCGATAACATACGCGTAATGCAACTCTGTGAAAATTGAGCAGGAACTTAACTTAGGACCCTCGGTTCTGAGTTGATAGGGTGCTTAAAAATATATATGTACATATGTATCCGCCCGAGACACAAGTCCCTAAAGAATCCTTCACTATAATTTTAAATCTGGTTAATTCTTTGCCTGTTTGAATGTTATCTCTATTAAAATCAATAAAATCCTGTTTTTCGATAAGGCGTTTTATTTGTTTTTCTTAAAGAAATACTAAGTTGCCTTAAGGCTATTTTCGTCTGCGGCAGTGTATCAATTTTATTTAATTAGTCCCAAACAGACAATACTCGAATTCGCAGCTACTAATAATGTTTGTATGCAAATTGATCAAGATCTATTCAGGGGGTTTCTACTTCTTCTTTATACTTGTTTCCGTTTTGCTTGAAAAGGCGGTATGCCCGAAAACAAGTTTCTTACATTTTTATGCGGCGTCATGCAAATGAGGGTCAAATACTACGAGTATATCTCTCTGTTTGGCGTGTCGGAGTCTGTTAGGCATATGATAATTAATATTAATAGGAATACTTGTTTTCAGTGACAAAAGAAGACTTGATCTTTTGGATATTTTTTTAACCTCTTCACACTTTTGATTTCGTTTTCTTTTCTGTATATTTTTGCCTGGCCTTGACCGTGTTGTGGTCTTTAGGTCTGTTGAGTTGTATACATACATACATATGTACATGGCTAAAGGACTTCTGTTTATTTGTAAAGCTCTAGCTTGACTCCAGAATCTTAAGTATCTAAATATCGTTATATAGGGAATATGAAGAAGAACAGAATAAATTTAAATTGATTGTCTTGTAACAAGATAAGTATTAATTTAACGTTTAAGTAAAATATTCTAATAATACATAATATTCTTTGATTACAATTTTTTACGGAACTAGTATTAATCAGATTTTCCTACTGTAACTCGATTTCTGCATTTCGATCCTGGCTACTCTGTAATGTTTAACAGAACTCTGTTAGCCACTAAACAAGTAGAAATTCAGTTGAAATAATTACCTTTTTTTCATTTATAAGTAAAAATTGTGAAATAACCTTAGATAGATAGCGAATTGTGAATCCAGAGCTATGAAAAATTATTTTAATTTTTCTCAACCAACGTCATTTGGGCGCTCTTCTTGTGGTGGGCCAAAAACTCAATTTACATTTTTCTGTAGTGAATAAATCGTGTGCGCGCAAAAGTATGCAACACTTTTGATTGTTCTCATGTAATGACGTTTGACGACTCATGCACTTGTTCCCCCTGTCTCTCCTTTTATCTGACTTGTGTGTTTACGTTGTGCTTCCACTTGAGTTGTTTTTGTCGAATATTTGTATACATTAAACACATCGTATGAGTTTTGATAAGGCATGCTGTATTGAGACCAATATCTATCGATACTTGCACCTGCAACATAAACAGAGTTTCTTTCTTAGGTTGCTGTTCATTCGATTCATAGTCAGAATGCACTCAGGCTCTCTCCTGTAAGTGTAAAATGCTATGAAAGACAACGAAAGAGACATATACAGATCAGCGATTGTTGAAACATTTTGTATAAGTAAATTATTTAAATGCTACAAAATCAGCCCCCTTAAATGTGATAGCACCCGACAAGGATGACAACAATCGATCAGTGTGCAGAGAGATCGTTTAGCATTTGCCACCGCAATTATAACGAGCGGCAAATTGGTCTGCGCGGCAAAGTGAATGCCGCCGTTACTGTTACCATTGCCGGCGTTGATGGCAATTACCCATCAAGAAAGACTGGGGCTGTAAAAGTGATCTTAACGACGATCAAGGTAATGTCTTCTGTTGTCCAAATGTCAAAACAACAACAACAACAGCAGCAACAGCAGCAACTAAAGCAACAAGGCTGAAACTGTTCGGCGCGTTCTGGTTTTGTGCCGAAACACGTCGCAGCTAATCGCATCAGAAAACTCAACAAGAAAATATTGACAGAGTGTAAGCGAAAACTAATTTCCATCGTCATGCCGAGATGCCGATGCCGATGCCGCCACTGCCAAAGTGCCAAGCTGTCAAGCTGCCGGGGACGTCATGCCAGACATGCCAGTCCAGTTGACTTGAAATATGCATGAAGGCAACTTGATCACAACAAAAATATTCACTAGGAAATTATGATATGGTAAATTATGCAAAGTATTAACATAATTATAGATACATATATTTAGAGATATTCACTAGGAAATTATGATATGGTAAATTATTTAATAAATAAATAGCATAATAATATAAATAAACCACACTACTATATATATATCTGCCTGTACTCTCGGTACTTGTGGGTGGGGGCGCAGCTGTTTTGCCGGCATAAATTATTAGTGCAATATTTTAGTATAATATAAAATAAACAAATGGTCAATATGTCTAAAATGACGTCAAAATTATCTCGTCGTCTGCCTTTGCTCCACTTTGTGCCGCGCTCATAACTCATAAACAAGTTGTCGTCGTGCGAGCGGAGGCATATCTATGAAAATATACTAAAATCTAATACTAATTAGCATGTGAATGGGCAGCACATAATACTTATACTTATGTATGCGAAGTAGCGACGACTTAAGTGGTGCATATAAATCAATTAATGCCGCTAATCAAGCATTAGTTTGCTGCTCGTAAAACACAAAATATGTGTGAACAGAAACAAATATCAAATAATATTACCGATTAAAAATTTAAATACGGATGTGTGAGGCAAGAGACAAGGAATTTTCGAATCGTTTATAAAAACTTTTGTGGTATTTTTATTTGCCTCCGCGTGGGCGGTGCTGGGAAAACTTACTGCGAGTGTGTGTGTGTGTGAGTGTGGGAAATGGGAAAATGAATTCAATTAATTAGCAATCTGTTTGATCGTTCGATGATATTATCATATTATATTTACACACGAGGCGCCAATGATTGATATTATCAATAAATTCAGCTGTGAAATGGCAACGGTGAGTGTAATTCAATCAACATCGCGTGCTGCCATCAAATGCACTGCGAGAAATCATGGGTGTGTTGCTTAATATATGTGCATATATTGATTTAATATATAATTTATAAATGATATATAGTAGAATAAACTATATAGTACTTGTGTAAAAGATTTTAAGGCTTGTATAAATATTTTTCAATGAGTTTACTCCGTTTACAGGATTTTCAAAAATATGTAAATTGTGTTTTTTTTACCTAGATCTGTTACAGCTCATAAATATTGGTCTGCAGTATTTTTACAGATACATATAAATATATAAATGAAATATCTATTAATGTGATTTAATAATTAACTAAGTGAATAAATAAGACAAATTAAAATAAAATTAAAATAAAATTAAAATTAAAATTTTACCAAAACATTCCTTGAACATTTTCAGTGTGTTTTCTGAATCTACACGATCTTTATTGGATATGTTAGCATTGAAATTTATTACCCAGCTCTGTTACTGCGCCGCAGCAGCTGCCTGCTGGATTTCTCGCAGTGTAGCGCAAATATAATCGTTGTGCTTCACGTTAAGCTTAGCAAACCACTACAAAATGAACATGACCAACTCTTGTGGCCAGCAGCACTGTGAACTTGGCCAAATGCTCAATGCTTTTACAGTGTTTTTCAAAAATGAAATACAATTTTAAAATTTGTATACACACACACACACACATATGTAGAGTAGTATGTGAGTGTGTGTGTTGTTTGTTTTGCCTGCTTTTATTTTCGAAATACTGTTGAAAACCATAAATTAGCTTGTTACTTTTGGAATGCAGTCTGTGTGTGAGTGTGTCAGGGTGTGCGTGTGTGTGGGGGTGGCTGTGCGAGAGTGTGCTGAGATGATATCAAGAATTAAGGAAGCAATTCAGTCGTTGGCAGCAATCTTTCTGGTGAGGAACGCGTAGCACACACAGAACTCTCCCTCAACATGGACAACATTGTAAGTTGTGAACACGGAACACCCTAATGGACACTAAAGGAAGGAAACTAACTCCTAATTGAATTGATTGCAGGATGATGATCTGACCCCAGAGCAGATTGCCGTGCTCCAGAAGGCATTCAACAGCTTCGATCACCAGAAGACCGGCAGCATCCCCACCGAGATGGTGGCCGATATTCTGCGTCTCATGGGTCAGCCCTTCGACAAGAAGATCCTCGAGGAGCTGATCGATGAGGTCGACGAGGACAGTAAGTAGCACAGTGCAGGGTATCAACTCGCAACATGTTGCTAATTCTTAACTCAATCCTCTGCAGAGTCTGGTCGCCTGGAGTTCGAAGAGTTCGTGCAGCTCGCTGCCAAATTCATTGTGGAGGAGGACGATGAGGCCATGCAGAAGGAACTGCGTGAGGCCTTCCGTCTGTACGACAAGCAGGGCAATGGCTACATTCCCACCTCCTGCCTGCGTGAGATTCTGCGCGAGCTGGACGATCAGCTGACCAACGAGGAGCTGGACATCATGATCGAGGAAATCGATTCCGATGGTTCCGGCACTGTGGACTTTGATGGTAAGTGGGTCGCACCAATTAGCAGCTGCCCTGAGGCTGTCAGAGCACACACACACGCACACATACGCAGCACTTGGGCAAGCTGCCAGCAGTGACAGAGTGCCCCCTCTGCCCCCTGCTCCTTCTTTTCCTTTGGTATCTACACCTTGCATTAATTCAAGCTAATCGCCCGCAAGCATTAGGAACAATGCCGTCTGCCCTTGTCTGCTTCCATCTCTCTCCCTCTCTCCTTCTCCCTCTCTCTCGCTCAGTGCTCTATTTATAAAGTTCCCCTGCCCCTCTCCACTAATCGCAGCACTTTGCTTTCCTCTTACAGAATTCATGGAGATGATGACGGGCGAGTAAGCCAGCCAGCCAGCGGCAGATGCGCAACGATGCTAACTATATCTATCTAATTCTATTCTATCATGAGTCGTCACTAAGACCCTAATAAAATACACACCCACACACACACACAAATACAAACACACGGAGATCTTAGCTAAACGCTGATCCGTTTCATTTGGTTATAAACAGGAACTCAGAGGGGGCGATAGAAAAACCCAAGAACAGCTGGCCAGACGTAGTTGCATCACAGTTGGGCTTGCAGCCGGGTTAGGGTGACTCATGGGTTAATTGAAGTCCGTAAGCATCAATTATAACTTAGATGCGACGCGACGCGACGATGTGCAGCTCTAATGCAGTGTGTGCCTGGTCTATGTGTGTTTGTCTGTATTGGTGCGCAGCTTATCTCATGTGTGTGCTAATTTTGTGTATGTTTGGCAAGGCCAACGCGGCGTATGATTAACCTGCAGCGTATCACGCATACGCATCGTTGCATTAATGCACGTGTGTGTGTGTGTTTGCAAATTCCTTGCCAGTTGGTTGACCTTCTGCACAGCTGGCGTAGCACTTTAGGCAAGGGAGGGGCGGGGAAAAAGGGGGCACACCTCACGCCGTGCTGCATTCACACAATGCGCAGCGCAATAAAATAGTCACTGCATTCGTGGCAGGCATGGGCGCAAATGAGCGCAATGCAGTAGGGCAGCTTGTGCAGGGTATGCTTGGGGTATGCCAGACTGGGAGAAGTTGAAGTTATGCAGAAGCCTCCAACTGCGCAGGGCGAAGAAGGAAGAAGAAAGAAGTACTAGATAGAAGAGGATTATAGAAAAAAGTAAATGGAGAAGCTAAAAGAGGAAGAAGGTAGAACGAAGGTGTAGGAGGACAAGAAGAGAATCTGTCTAGGTTATGGAGAACCTCATAGATAAAGAGGGAAGAACGAAGGTGTATGAGGACAATAAATGAAGGAAGAGTGAAGATTGAAGCATGAATAAGGCAAAGCAAGAAGGCTGTGAAGGAGTGAGAGAAGCAGTTGCACTGTAGAAGGTGGGTGGGAAGGAGGGTGCGTTGGGATAGGAGGGAAGAACTTAATGGAAGAAGAAGTAAAAAAAAGGAGAAGCAGACAGAAGAAAGAATAAGCTGGGTAGAAAGTTTTATGGGTATAGGGTATGAGAGACTGATAGTTGATAGACCAAACATCAGGTTATGCGCGATAAGCAAAGACAGCGACATGAGCCAATTGGGAATACCAAGCTTGAAGGCCGTAGCGAGCTGTAGGGTATACACGACTAGCCGTTGCCAGCACAGGCAGGCGACTCGAACTCCTGATCGTGGCAGCTCCATAAGCTAAGAGCCAGTAGAAGCCACTCTTTCCGTGCAACTCCCAACAGATATACCCCACTGCCGGCCCAGCCCTAATGCGTGGCATGCCTTATTGTAAAATGACAAGAGTTGCATGCCACAAAAAGAATCCGCTGACAACACACACGCTCTCGGCTTGGCTGCTCGTCTTCAATTGTCTTTTGCCTTTCTAAATCAGAAACAGCTAAAAAATAAAGAAACAAAATTACTAACAATTCTTCAAATGTCAATGCGCAAAGCCCAACTTAAGTTATGTGTGTGTCGCCTGTTGTTGCTGTTGCAGTTGTTGTTGTTGTTGCTGTTGCTGCTGCACTTGGCCAAAATGACGAAGTCATCGCCAAAATTCGAGTGCAATTGCCCTTTTTGGCCAAGCTACCCCCTGCAGGCTCACTAAAGAAAAGGTCAAAGCAAAGCGAGAGAGTGAAAAGAAAAAGAAGAAGCAGATGAAGAAGAGGAAGAAGAATGTGCTGCTGATAAGCAAGCAACCCCAAGCATATCCGTTTCATAATGAGGCTCACAATCGCTGATGAAGCTGTGAAATTCTCGCAATTGGCAACGCAATCGTAGCGCGCATTGCAAGCGCATTGGAGAAGTGTTTGGCAAACGAGGCAAAGGCAAGAGGCAGGGGCAAGGTGTGGACTGGGGCAGGGAACAGTATAGAGGGCTGGGGATGCGCTTGGGAAAGAGGGTTAGCGACGGGGGCGCGTTCAGCTTCGATTGGCTTTCAATTTACGAGCGCAAAAAGCTGTTGCCAGTTGCAGATGAGTTGAGCGGAGACTGTGTGGAGAGACTGTGCAGTTGCAGTTTGGAGAGCGTGGAGAGCGCACTGAGAGCTTGGACAAGTTGAGCAAACGCCAACACAATGGCCAAGCCACCACAGAGACAGTGCCAGGCCAGGCCCGGCCAGGTTTGCTGTCGTCGTCGTCGTCGTGTCTGTCTCCCTTTTGGCATGCAATTGTTTTTGCCAGCTGCAGCACAACAAACACACACACACACACACCTGCAACACACACACACCTGCACACACACACACACCTGCACACACTGCCAATAAATGCCATAAAGTATCAAAATCTCAGCACACACTGTGCATCGATTCTCTCAACTCAACTCAGCTTGGCTCCGCTTGGCTCAGCTCATTTTGGTTCATTCCATTCCATTCGATTGCATTTGGCGCCCAAACCGAACTGAAACTGAACTGAACTGAACCGATCGCTGTGCTGCATTTCCATATAAAGCTGGAGAGCTTCAGCTGCGATCGGCACACAAGTTCCGTGACAATAGACGAGGCCACAGCTGAGCTGCAGCAGAGACTCAGAAAGAACTCAAGCCTCAAGGATTGCATTGATAAGACAACAGCAACAAAAACTAAGGGATAACAACAACAACAAGAATTGCAATTGCAACTGCAACTAGTGTGATCTCTTTTACGGTGCGTGCGTGTGTGAACGGAACTTGTTCGTGTGTGCGAGGCTACGTGTGTGTGTGTGAACGCAAGGAACTCGGCTTGGACTGCTTGGAACACAGTCTAAATGGAGCTTAAGCTGGTGAGTAGAGGGGGGAGATAGAGGGGGAAAAGGAAGAGCAGGCAAGGATCTTATGTACCTTATATCATGCAGTCATAACCAAGGAGCTAGAGAAAGGAGGTGCGAAGAAGTTCTCCTTAGAATATCTATAGCACATGTTCTATTCAGACAATCGCACTTTAAGCTAATTGATACTGACTCTATAAATAGTAGCTAACGAGATTTATCGATATGGCTGCTTAACGATTACGATAACATTTGAACCCCATTAAAAGCTGCCCCGCAACTAAAGTCGTAAAACATTTTAGCATCTGCAATTGGTCGTAAATTAGTTGGCGCTATGTGATCATCTTCTATGCAGGTTTGACAGAGTGAAAGGTGTCTTTAAAGTCGGTCATGGCGCGAGTAATAGAAGATGAGTTGTAAACAGAATGATATCATGTTTGATCTAGAGTTCATTTCGGTCTTTAATCTACATTCTAGCTAGCTTTTTTATTATATATCCTGTATCTTCTTATATGACAAAATTAATCTAGGTTTCAGATAGAAAAAAAAATATTAAAAATTAATCATGATAAAACTAAAAAAATTAAACTAATTTCAAGATGTATAGATCATGTCATCTAAGCAAGGTATAGTTCTTAATTTAGCTCATTTCACATAAGCATAAATCTAAATTAAATGTATATCTGTAATCTAGATCAATCCAGCTTTCATTCTATGCAAAGATTCATCATTATATCATTCCAACACACCGTGTCCAAAAATATATAAAATATTTGCAGTAAAAATAAATGTACGTTTAGTATTTAAAATACTATATTATACATATATAAATGAAACGAATTCTAAAGAAATTAATCTAGAGTGACAAGCCACAAAAAAGATACTCAAATTGTATTGCCAATTTAATAATGTCCCACACGAATATCTTTTGTCTCTGTTCCCTCCATTCTTTCACATAATAATTTTAGTACCTCTTTAAAATGCACTTGCAAATTTAACTGCCCCATCTGCCCCCAACTAATTTACGCAATCTACAAGTTTAATAACAATCGCATTATGAGCAAAGCAGAAGCCGAAGAAGAAGCAGCCTCAGCTGGTTCTTCTCCCTCTGTCTCTTTGTCTCTCACTACCTGTTTGTTTCTAATCCCACAATTATTATTCGATAGCCCCAGGCAGTATGTAATGTATGTACGAGAATGTAATTATACGAGGGTCGTTTGATAAGTCCGTGACTTTTTGTATTTGCCGCGCACCTGCTCTAAATACAACACTGCTCCTGTCAGCAGTTATCGATTAACAGCTGACTGTAAAATTTTGAGAAAGCTGCGTTTTTTGGTTTGCGTTTTATAGGCATTGAAAGCAGGTTTTCTCAAGGCCCTCAAAATACGAGGGTCGTTTGATAAGTCCGTGACTTTTTGTATTTGCCGCGCACCTGCTCTAAATACAACACTGCTCCTGTCAGCAGTTATCGATTAACAGCTGACTGTAAAATTTTGAGAAAGCTGCGTTTTTTGGTTTGCGTTTTATAGGCATTGAAAGCAGACGATCTCGTGAATTTTAACGAAAATGGAGATCGAGATCGTCTGCTTTCAATGCCTATAAAACGCAAACCAAAAAACGCAGCTTTCTCAAAATTTTACAGTCAGCTGTTAATCGATAACTGCTGGCAGGAGCAGTGTTGTATTTAGAGCAGGTGCGCGGCAAATACAAAAAGTCACGGACTTATCAAACGAACCTCGTAGATATCATGCTGTCTGATTTGCAATCATCGCAGCATTTTATAGTTGCCAATTACCGTTAGCAAAAATGCAAAGATCTTTTATTACGAAAGCATCTTCAAATGTTTGCCGAGCATTATTTCCGTTCTGAGCTGAGAACGCACGCAATGCAAGGCACAACAAAACCCCCCTCCCCCCCCCCTTGCCTGGTTGCTGCAACATGTAGCAGCGCAGCAACAGTTGCTGCAAACGCATAAATTAAGAGCCCATTAAAAATCAGAGGGGGCTCAGCTCGCAGTTCATTGATGAAATAAATCGCAAAGAAAAACCAAACATCAACTGGCAGCAGCATCACGCAAAGTTGCCCAAGTCGCCTCATCGTCGTCGTGCACGCCCCCGCCCCCATGAAGAGGCAGCAATCTCTAGTGAGCTCTCTGGCTAAACGAATGCAGCGTCGACCCAATTGTCAGCCCATTTGCAATTGGGCCTCAATTATAATTCTGGCCAAAACGAAATTAACAATCAGCCAAGGAGAAGAAGCAGCAGCAGCAGCAACCGTTGCTGGGCAATTGTTGCTACTCCTCGCAGCAGCAGCAACTTCTCTTCAGAGCTGGTCACGAACTGGAGGCTGCCCCGGGCGCAGGCGTTGCTTGGGGATGACTCAAGTCTCAAGTCGCAGCTAAATGTCAAATAAGTGAAATACAAACAGTATATATATTATATATATACCTCGATATGATTGATGCTGTCTATGAAGTTGTTGCTCGCACTGTTGCTGCTGCTGCTGTTGCTGCTGCCAATTAAGTAAACGCTTTAAACTTCAACTTGACACTCGCTGCAACTCGAGACTTGGCAACGGCAGCGGCAGCTCATCACTCGCCACTTGCCAGTTGCCACTTGCCACAAACGTTTGCTTAACCTTCTTTGCGTTCACACGCTGCGCCAAACTGTTGCTGCAACTGCAAAGGCAACGGCAACGGCAACTGCATTTGCAACAATTGCAACTGCAGAGGCAGCAACAGCAGAGGCAGCGTCGACTCCCAAATATCAGAGTTCGTTGCAGGCTTTAGGTTTGATATTGCCACACGATATCATTGCCTGCTTCTGCTGTCGATAGCCTAATAGTTGTATTTAGCAGCAGCAGCAGCAACAACAACTGCCACAGCAACATCTGCATTTGCAACTGCAACAAGAGGCGACAACAGTATTAAGAGCGTCGTAAAAAACGTGAGCGCATTGGCAAAAAATGCCAAATGCCTTTTTTTCTCGCATTTCTCATCTTTTTGCTTGTTCTTTTTTTCAATCACACTAAATATGCGAGCTGACTTTAGCCACATTACGTATACGTCGCGTATTTCATTCACAAAGCAGCGACCGCTACCTGTTGCCATTGTTTTGCTGCAGTTCTTGGCGCTGTTGTAGCTGTTGTTGTTGCTATTGTCATCTGCCATGTTGCTGCCTCGCGATGATTCATGAGGCAGGTCGCAAGAATCGAAGTGAACTGGGCCTTCGGCGTGGCCCGCAGTGGTTGCGCTTAGCACATGATTATTTTGACATTAAACATGCATCGTTAAGATTTCTAATACTTATAGTCGGGTCAGTGGAGCTGCAAATGTCAGGCGAGATGACTGAATGAACTGATGGGAAAGGAAGGATACACAACTTCATTGAGTGCAAGACAGAAGCCACTCGAGCTTCTGCTTAGCCGACTTTCTTTTCTCATCTCATTTTGACTTCTTTGTGACGAAACATTATATCATTTTATTAGCAATATATATTTACGAACAGTTTGAAATGGAACTCTGGCAATATATAGGGAAAGTTTTCTTATACCATAAGTTAGATTTCAAAGCTGGAATATGAGTAGCACAGACAGCAGAGACTGTAAGCTATCAGCAGGAGAGGTCTGCTAAGGTTTTGGCTGTATCTTTCCAATAAGAGGGTGTAATGGTATTCTGTAAATAATTAGATTATAATAACTTTATTTCTTCAGTTTTATAGGTTGAAACGTGATATGACTCTGTAAGAAACCTCTATAAACATGACAGAGATTCTAAAAACACAAGATTATAATGCGTTGTTTTTTCAACATCGTTGCTAGAAGATCACTAGATCAGAAGTAGTATAAAATATTGTGGAAGGTCGATTATAATATACACGACGTTTTAGCTTTTCCTCTTTATTCGACACACTCAGGAAGAATGCCCCTTAATGTTATTTTTACATAGGTTTAACATAGGCTTAACATAGGTTTAACATAAGCTTAACTTAGTTATCGCGTTATATAAGTATAGATATAAATATCAGTGTGACCCCCTACCAGCCTACTACAATATTGGAAAGGAACTCTTCTCACCTCCTAAGGAGAGTTAACCAACAAATCCCAATTAAACTTTCACATCAACTTGGCCAACTTTCTTCAAACTTATCTATAATCTATTTATTATCGAGTTTTGGCGACCTTTGTGTTTTAAACTCATTGAAACTGGCTCAAATTCGTTAGAAACTCCGCGCCCGCAAGAGCAGATATGTTAAATAAATCCCCTGAAGACGGTCAACGTCGTGTAACCGAAATATGTCGGAGAAAAAAAAAGAAATAAAAACAAAAACGAATTGTTTTCATTTTGTACCTTGACCTCGAGCCAGCTTAAGAGAGCATTATCTATTTATTTATCTTTCACAATATAATAGGAATTTATTTTTGATTTATCTTCAACAAATACCTTTAACCTTAAAAGATATGTGGAAAAGTGATTATTCTTTAGCCTCTTTAGCTGCAAGCCCAGAACTTATAGCAGCCTTACATTAAGAAACCTTTGAAGACTTTCCGACTGCGAGAATCCCAAAGAGAAGCAACCAGTTGATCCCACTTGAACCGCAGCTCCAAGTACAACTGCAACTTGACACGCAGACTCTGCTCAGAGCTTCCTCTGTATCTGATAGACCCGAGCAGACGCCTCTCAGCCACTCTTCTCCTCCATATCTAGATAGACCCCCTGCTCGACCATGTCTGGCATTCAAAGTCAAAATCTGTGTCTCAGATCCCCCTCGCGAGCTATTCCCCAGACATTATATAATGGGTAGGTTCCCCCTGCTTTAAACTGTGTCTCATTCCGAGGGTGCCGCCTCCTCCTCGCGGGCCAAAGCGTGCATCACGATGGCCTATTGAGGATTGGCGTCTGCTGCTTTGGCATAAATTAGTAATCCCAAGTTGTTGTTGTTGTTGCAGACTCTGCTGACGTCGCTGCTGACGTTGACGTTGACGCAGGCAGCACGTCTGGATAATAAATATTTGCCGCCGCCAGCAAATGCGGCGAGTGCAGGCGGCGGCGTCGGAGGAGGATTACAGGGACCAGGCGGCGGCTTCGGAGGAGGAGGTGGAGCTGGACATGGTGGCGGTGGCGGCAATAACGGACTGGGCGGCATCAATAATGGCCTGGGTGGCTTCTCAGGCGGTGGTGGACCAAGCAGACCCATTGGCGGTGGCGGCGCACCCGCACCGCGTCCCCCCGCTGGACCCGCTTCCCCGTCTGGGCCTCCAATTCCCATCTTGTCGTTCGTCAATGAGAACGATGGCGATGGCAACTATCGCTTCAGCTACGAGACGGGCAACGGCATCAAGGCGCAGGAGGAGGGCACACTGAAGGGCGAGATTCCCTCCGTGATGGGCTCCTACTCGTACACCAATCCCGAGGGCGAAGTGGTTGAGATCTCCTACACCGCCGACGAGAATGGATTTGTGCCTTCTGGAGCGGCCCTGCCCACGCCGCCTCCCATTCCCGAGGCCATAGCTAAGGCTCTGGCGGCGCAGGGCATCTCCCCCCTGCCAGGTGGTGGCTACAGCGGAGGTGCTGGAGGAGATGGAGGTGAGTTCGTGGTGACTTGACTGTTTCATTTCACTAACTTGGCCTCATTTCAGGTGCTGGCGGTGCTGGAGGAGGCGGAGGCTATGGAGGTGGTGGCGGACGTGGTGGAGGAGGTGCCGGCGGTGCTGGTGGTGCTGGATCATACGGTGGTGCCGGTGGTGGCGCAGGTGCTGGTGGCTATGGCGGTGCCGGCGGTGGTGCTGGTAGAGGAGGTGCCGGTGGTGCTGGTGGCGGTGCAGGAGGAGCAGGCCGAGGTGGTGCCGGAGGATACGGTGGTGGCGCTGGAGCTGGTGGCGGTGCCGGCGGTGCTGGAGGCGGTGGATATGGTGGTGGTGCAGGCGGTGCTGGCGGATTTGGTGGTGGTGCAGGACGTGGAGGTGCACCAGGAGCTCCAGGCGCACCAGGATTCGGAGGTGGCGCAGGCGGTGCTGGAGGTTACGGTGGCGGCGCAGGCGGAGCAGGAGGCTTTGGTGGCGGAGCCGGACGTGGAGGAGGAGCTGGCGGCGCAGGCGGAGCCGGTGGATTCGGTGGTGGTGCAGGAGGAGCTGGAGGCGCAGGTTACGGAGGCGGTGCTGGACGTGGAGGTGGTGCCGGAGCTGGAGGTGCTGGAGGATTTGGTGGTGGCGCTGGTGGTGCAGGCGGAGCAGGTGGAGCCGGAGGTTACGGTGGCGGTGCTGGCCGAGGAGGAGGTGCAGGAGCAGGTGGAGCTGGTGGTGCCGGTGGATTTGGTGGCGGTGCCGGTGGTGCAGGAGCTGGAGGCTATGGTGGTGGTGCCGGTAGAGGAGGTGGTGCAGGAGGAGCTGGTGGAGCCGGTGGCGCAGCTGGCGGTGCCGGTAGAGGAGGAGGCGCTGGCGGAGCTGGAGGTTTCGGTGGCGGCGCAGGAGCTGGTGGAGCTGGAGGTTTCGGTGGTGGTGCCGGCCGAGGAGGTGCTGGTGGAGCGGGAGGATTTGGTGGAGGTGCAGGTGCTGGCGGAGCAGGCGGATTTGGTGGTGGTGCCGGCGGTCGTGGAGGCGGTGGCGCTGGCGGCGGTGGTGGTGCTGGCGGTGCTGGAGGATTCGGTGGTGGTGCAGGCCGAGGTGGTGCGCCCGGCGGTGCTGGCGGTCCTGGCTCACAGTACATTCCTCCCGCGGCTGGCGGAGGACGTGGCAACGGCGAGTTCGATCCACAGACAGGCTACAGCTACTAGATCGAAGATTCCCACTCCCTTTCCCCTTGGAATAGATGAAGAACATCTCACTGCAACGCATTCTGCTGCCGCAAATGCTCGAGGATCTGCCCGCAGATCCTTGGGCATTTATTTAAATATTTATAAGTGAACCCTGAAATTGTGAACTATTTATAAGAGACGATACACAAAAGAGATTTCCGATTGCGAATAAATGTTTCTAGTGGCAACTGAACTGGGCTTCTTTCTGCAAAGGAACCTCCCTCTACTCCCTCTCCCTATTTAAAAGCTCTCCCAACCCTTCCCAGTAACACTCAAGGTTCGCTTGGGTTTCTCTCGCATGTTTATCATGCAATGCATTTCAATCTGCGACTAATTCACAATTAAATTGTAACAAACACCACAAGTACCATATCTGAAAGGTCAAAGGTTGCTCACACCTTGGAGGAGGACTTCTTGAAGCGTCGGTTGTACTGGCCATAGCCATAGGGATCCACCAGCTGATTGGGTCTGCCGCGCAGCTGCTGCGTGATCAGTGCCTGTTGCTGCTGCTCGTTGCGTTGATCCTTCTGCTGCTGTTGCTGCTGCTGGGTGAGATTCTGCTGCTGCTGCTGTGCCTGTTGCTGCTGCTGTTGTTGTTGTTGCTGTTGCTGCTGCTGGGGTGTCAAGTTGCTGCTGCCGAGCTGCTGCCCAAACTGGCCTGCATACTGAGCTGGTAAGTTGCCCGCCGAGTGCAGTGTATTGAACGGTTGCTCCGGCTGATATTGTCCCGAGTTCTGGAAGTTGCGTTGCTGCTGTTGCTGCTGCTGCAATTGTTGCTGTTGCTGCAGCGGCGTCAATTGTTGTCCTGGCGCAGGACGAAAGGGCGCCGTGGGTGGTGGCAGCTGTCTGTAGGGTGTCTGATAGGGATTCAGATTGGGATTCAGTACGCCCTGCTGATAGGGCTGTGCACCAGCATAGTACGGGGGCGTGGCTGGTATGCCTGTGCCCTCCGCGCGGAAGCCATTCTCGTCGGCTATGTAGCGCACTGTGATGGGCGTGCCCTCGGGTGAGGTGTACGAGTAGGAGCCCTGTATGACCTAAGGGGTGGTGTGTGAAATAACAATAATATTATCATGAAACATCAGTGTTGCAAATTCAGCTTTTTTCTACACGAATCTAGCTTTTTTTAAGTATGCTATATTAATATTCATATTTGCTGAGCATTTGATGAGGTTAGCTTAAAAGTAGGCTACACATTTAGTATAAATACAGGGAACCATAAAGTCCCAAAGAAATTTTACAATCAGCTCGAAAGTAGGCAATGAAAATATATAACAGCCTGCTGTTAAAACTTCATACGAAATTTTTTTAAAATTGAAAATCCAGTTAAGTAAGCAGTTAACTGCTTGAACAAATTGAATTTCAGTACACTATAGACTTATCCCTGTGCAGTTATCAATCCTGGCCAGAAAAAGCTAGATTCAAGGGGAAAAATGCTGACTTGGTAACATTACCGCCACACTTACCTGCGCCTCAACACCCTCACCGTAGCCCAGATTCTTGACATAGCCCTGGGCCTGTGCCGTGGTGCCATCGGCAGCCGCGTAGCCATAGCTGAAGCTGCCATCCAGATTCAGATCGTTCTGATAGGCCGTAATGGGGACATAGTTCTGCTGGTACTGCTGGTAGCGATTGTAGGGATTCTGTATGCCAGCCGCCAGTGGAGTGATGGGCGGTGCCAGTGGAGCGAGGGGATTCAGTGGATTCGCCTGCGAGGGGAAGAGTCCTTGCTGCTGCTGTCGCTGGCGCTGAAAGGGCGTCTGCTGCTGCTGCTGCTGCAATCCCTGCTGCTGGCGCTGCTGGAACAGCGACTGCTGGAAGGGCGCACTGGGCAGCTGGGCTCGAGTCGAGCCGAGCAGTGACAGCATCAGCATCAGCAGTGCCAGCCACATGGGGCGACTGTTGTTCAGCTTCATCATGTTAACCCGCCAAAGCATTTAAGCTGTCGACGTTGTCATAAATCTCGAGAAATTACACGCTCGATAAATCTGATGTTTCACTTGGGGGTGGGAATCGATGACGATCTGTATGTGGATGTGGTTGTGGATGTGGATGTGGATGATGCTCTGCTCTGACACTAGAACTTGCCGATAGGCGTGCAACGACTGCAACTGCAGCAGAGCGGGCTGACTCTATTTATACACGCCCAGTCGGGCAGCTGAGCAGCCAAGCCAAACAGAGACTCAGAGCCCTAAAGCGCAGCTCGGCATCGCTGCATCGCTTCCTGTGTGTTCTTGTGTCTTGTCTCTTCTTCTTCTTCTTCTGCTTGTGGACGATCTTGATTTTGATCTTGTTGTTGGGCTGTGTAATTTATCTGCGGCCCGCGTCTGCGAATCGCGTTAACAGCAAACGGCAGATCTGACGCTTGGCTGCGTGGGTTGGCAGCTTTATTGGTTTTTTATTGGCCATTGACAGAAGGACAAACGAATTTGTTAGAGAAGATGATCAGGGTACTGGTTGTATGTGAGGTATATTTATGATGTTGCATGCATCAGATACATGCACTGGGGCATGCCCCACAGGCCCCGTGGCCTATGCTAATGCCACGCTTTTTGCTGCCCCTTTGTTCTTGAGGTGTTTATGTGAGTTATGTGCTGACGGTTTTTACTGCGCAGCTCAACTCAATTCAATTTTTGGGGCTAGTGGGGCGTATACGCAACTTTCCCAACGGTCAAGGCAGCGTGTAATCAATTCATCCATCACGGAGATGCATTCATAGATAGCCTGCATTGTCAGTCATAATCGAGTGCATCATTTGTCATTCGTCATCGTCTTGGCTTGGCTTGGCCCGTTTTGATTGCCATAGATCATATTTGCACCGGTTGCTGGAGCTGCCCTGCCCTAACTGCTCCTCGACGTTAATGTAATTTTCTCATTTGCTCTGCGTTTCATGCAGTAATTTATAACCAGAACATACCTATTTCCATGTACTCCGCCGCCGCCTAATTGAATATGTTAATTTTTATGAGGCCGAACTGAGTTTGAACTGGCGGCAAGGTCGCAGCTACTTATGTTACTCATCGTGGCAGCTATAATAGATTCCATATGGATAATAGAGATTTTAAAGATTATAAAGAGATTATATAGAAAATACTATACAGATTTGTTTTACTTTAAATTAACTAACATACATGTTAATATTTTATTATTTTTGAATAAACTATTGCTGAATATTTCTACTGCCAGCGGATACGCAATTTTGTTTATTATTACTAGTGCCTGAAAGTATGCAATGGTTTATTGTAGTGTTAATATAAATAGAGCGCATAAAAGTATGCAGTACAATGACAATGGTAATGACATACTAGGTCGGCTGCAGCAACTGCTTATTGCGGTACGTATACTTTGTAGAAAGGCCTACAGAAGCTATCCAATCTATCCGCCACTGCGTTTGCTCTACTTTACTTTTGTCCAGTCCCGTCGCTTGTACGTTGTATGACTCAGTCGCTTTTTGGCTAATCGATAATTGTGAGCTTAGGCTGTGCAGCACCCAAAACAAGTCTCGTAGGTGATGACCCAACCAGGCTATTTACAGTATACCAACTGGCTACACTGATCGGAAACAATGTTTATGGTTTTCATTATAATCCATTAGCTCCTCTTAATAAGAACAGTAAAAAGTACTTTTCTTCTACGATAAGTTTAACAAGATTCATTCATAAGTCCACTCAAATATGCCCCCTCAATCGACCATTAAATACGTGTTAATTTCTTCGCTAACAAAACAAACAGCAAAACAAAGACTTGTATACATTTCTTTCTTCATTATTTGACAGAGACAAATGCATTACAAATGTTGTTAAAACAAAATACACAAAGAAATTACAAAACCAAAAATGTTTGTTCGTTTTTTCTTCTTTTGTTTGCCTTTTTTCTTTCTTTCGTTGATAGACAATTATGCAAAGTTGATGGGGTGCAGGTATCTAAAGCGAATCTCATGGCATTCATAAGGCATAAATGATGATTATTGAATGGTAATTATAATTAATATTTATGAGTGCGCCCTCATTAAGACAGGTTAACCTAATTCAACAGCTGAAACGACCTTCAATGCGAATATGAATGCGAATGCGATCTTTATTCATACTTTCGTTCAGGGGAGATAAGAACCCGGACTCAGCTCAGTCCCGACTCAGCTGCAACTAGTAAGTACATAACTTTCTCGATTGGTCTTCCATAAGTCTTCATTGAGGGTTTTACAGTTATTGCAATTGAACTCGTTTGCCAAGAGTATCTTGAGATGAAAGATGCTTGCTTGTGGAACCATATATAAATTGAGATTAGATTATTGCATTAATATTTTAATTTCGTACCTGTTTTTCAACATTTTTCTTACGAAACACCCATTACAACACTCAGAGACGGCTGCAGCTCAAAATGAATGCAGAAATGCGAACTGCGAACTGCGAAACCATCGCAACAATGAGAAATGGTGAATCTCTGAGCACAAGACAAATCACTTTTATGGGCGAGGGAAAGGGGAGATGGGGGACGGAGGACGGACACTCCTCCCACTCGAAGCTGTGAGCATTATTAATTGATCTGCTGCGTTAAGTTGAAGCGGAATTTGACATTTGCTTGCCTCGCTCGTCGCTAATTGATTCGGATTGAAGCCGAAACTGATTCCAGCTCTGACTGTGCGTAGTTCGCTCCGGTTCCGGTTCGCATGGACAGTCTACCTCTCCTTCTCTACTTCTCTCCTTCTCCTCTGCATCTTCGGCAAAAGGTTAATGTGTCGCCTCTGAGTAATGCACTTGTTGGCATTAATGAGTTTCAATTTCAATTTCAGCTTCAATCAGAAATGTATCTCGCTCTAATGCCAACTGCAGAGGGGGTGGAGGAGGGGGGGGGGAACTGGTTCGGAACCATCTGCAGTTGCCTTTCGCGGTGCAATCAATTTATTAATATGTTTCGATGCTCAGCCAAGAATGGGAGTGAGGCAGACGAAGAGTGAGAAGGGGGCAGGGGGAAGGGGGGGGGGTAGAGTGAGGTGGGGGTGGTGTAGGCTGCCTTCCATTTGCCTCAACTGGGCGTGGCAGTTGGCAGTAACGCCCAGAGCACGCCAAGGCAAATGCCAGATGTGCTGTGCTGAGCATTACGACTGAGACATGCCCTGTAAACATTGTGTGTGTGCTTTACAGGGTATATGCGCTGTTTAGGGTATAATTAGCTATATATTTAAAGTGTATAGGAGCTTTTTACATAGTCGTATACCGTTAGTCGTACATACCCTACCTGACCTGGTCACTCTTACAGGGTATACACCTAAAATATCCTCTGTATACGAATATGCACTCATTCTGCAGGCACTTAACTGACTAGTCGAACACACCCCACATCTCTTGGCTACTTTTATAGGGTATACACGTATAATATCTACTCCATACATATAGAAAATTAAGCTGTAGCTACATTATTGACTTGTCGTGCATACCCCACCTCAGCTGGCTACATTTACAGGGTATATGCTGACTCAACGAGTTGCCACTGCTGCAGTTACTGCAGTCGTAAAGTTGCGAAATAGCTGCAAAATTATTATTAAATTCTTGTGGCATAAATGTTAGACGCTTCTCAGTGCCCACCCACTGTAACAGCGGAGGCGACGCTGACGCCGCACCACGCCACAGACAGAGACGGAGATCAACACTGGCAACTTGGCAACAGTCAGATTCAAATTCAAATGTGGCCAAAAACAAACGAAGCCAAATGCAGGGCGGAAAGTGAAACACAGCAATGGCAATGGCAACGTAATGGAGATCGCAGCAGATCTCGCAGTAGATCGCTGTGGAATTCAGCATGGAAGTCAAGTGGAAACGTTTAGAGTCATTTTGGCAGCCACTCAGCCGTGTTACCTTTTCTGCACCTTTCGCTTTCCGCCGACGACGGCAACTGGCCCCGCCCACCTGGCGACATGTCGTACAAGCAATTTGACAAATTTGATTAGCAGCAGCGGCAGCCACAGCAGCCACAGGCAGCTGCACCTCCAAGAGGCGCCCACACGCAGCCGGAGGCGCAAGCCGAGACGCAGTTAGACACGCATTCTCTCTGAGATCTGAGCCAGACAATGCCCCAAAGGGTTACATAAGCCAGTCTGGCACACGTTCTACGCCATTTAAATTGTTAATCGCGTAACAGTTCAACAAACTCGCCGAGCAACTTTCTATTGACCCGCTGGAATCTTTCTCCGTGCCTAGTTTATTGTCTGCACCATCTATATAAGTTGGAGATCGTCTTTTGTCTGCGCGCAGTATTAGCATAAATCCGCATCTGCTGGAGCATAAAACATGTTGCCAATCTGGTCAAGTTCTCGACACATCAAATACGCAATTTCCATTGGCATTTTGTGTCTGCTGGCAACGCTGAATGAGGGGAGGGAGCAGAGACAGCCTGATGTGGAACTGGTGCCCATTGTTAAGACTCTGGCTGAGCAGAAGCAGGATGGTTCCTACTACTTTGCCTACGAGGGCGCCGATGGCAGCTACCGCGAGGAGGTGGGACTGCTAAAGCGCTCCAGCGATGCAGCTGAGACGGAGTCAGAGCCGGAACTGGAGGTCTCTGGTGTCTATCGCTATGTGGACAGCAATGGGCAGCACGTGGAGGTCAGTTATGTGGCCGATAAACATGGCTTCAGGCCCCAGGGGAATACAATTCACACCGAGATCAGCAAGACAGCGAGAGGAAGGAGCTGAAGAGGGAAGAGTAGAACCTAGGCTAGGCTCAACCAGCAGTATTATCGAGTATCGAATTGAGTTACCCCTTCTTCGGCTTGATTGCTTAAACAATTATCGAAATAAATGAACCATAAACAAAACACTGAAGCGCTGCCCAATAAATTCAAATCAAAACATCGCCAGCTCAGCACCAAACTATGTCGAACGAGGAGCGCCAACTGGCCAGGTGAGCCAAGGCGAGAAGCCAAGCAGTACCTGGCCAACTTGCCAGTCGGGTGCATCGCATATATATTTAATTTGATGCTGCCTAGACTCTTTGGTGCTGTCAGAAATATAAATTGTGGCAATTTTTATTGACACTCTTCGGGCCACGCTACATGGTAATTTTCCCGAACTGGGGGAACTGGGGCCCCAGGGCGATGTGCTGTTGCCGGGCTTGCCCTTTTGCCAAATGTCGCCTGGAAAATCGCTGGAATATTTCGAAATTTGCGCTCTGAGCAACTTCTCCATTAATCGTTGGCGATATTTCATGCGGTTTCAATTAATACCATCGATAGACAGGGTAGCCTCATCTCAGCTCATTAGAATTTTAATTGCTCGGCATCTATCAAGTCTGGGTTTTTAAGTACCCAAGTCTGATTGCGGTATAAGATTATGCGGTGTCTTCGAGTTGTATTCTTCATTCGCAGTGTGGGCTGGCAATTAATTGAAATTATGAGCTGGAAATCGATGGGAACTAATGAAAAGAATCTAATAGAATAGCAAACAACAACTGAGATCGACTGCTAAATACTTTAAGATTGAAATTTTACCTTTCTTTTGAATACCCTGGGAATGTGGTGCAGTTTTTCACTTGAAATACGTTTTTATTAACGCTGAAGTACAGATTTAGTAATGATTTTTATAGGTTTATCGAATTGCTTAAGCGATTATAGTCAAGAAAAAATGATTTTCATTTTCATTAATATTTTGAAATGATTGCAAAGAAAGTATCTCAAAATTTGAATATTCTTACTATAAATATATTTGTTTCAGACTTTATTGAGTGAAAAAACAGAGTTCAAGAATGTTTGACACAATGAAAATAGGTCTGAAATAAGTCTCTATTTGCCTCTATCCTAAGTCAGGTTCTTCTAAGGTGCTCACAGCTCCTTCTACTCTCTCTCTCTCTCTCTTCCCTCCCGCAGCTCCTAGTGATTACTCCAACTACACTGCTTCCCACTGTCACCTTCTAGCAACTCTTTCATTACCACTTTGTACTCATAACTCGCTATGCTACTTCTTTCAGCTCGCATCTATCTTGAGAATGGTAAAAGTAGGTGCCTAAGTTGCCCTGGGCAGTGTGCCAATGCCTCGGCCTGGGTTCGGTGCACAAGATAACCCCCCGCACTCTGCCCCGTATTCTTTGCATAGTTAGGCACACAAATTACAAGCTGCATTACACGATGCGCTGACATTTTACATGGCAAATGGAAACATGTTGTCTGGGCTTGGTGCATGCCGATGCCGATGCTGACTTAATGCTGCCTCTGACTCTGACTGTGACTCTGATGATGCCACACACAACACACCACACAGATCAGTTGGCAGTCAAGTGGCAATTAATCGCGACACCTTGAGTGGGAGACGCGACAATGTGTACAAAGTTGGAAAGGCAACTGGGCGCCTGCTAATGGATGCAGCGATTGACGCTGTAAATCAAAAGCAAAAGACGACGGTGAAGTAAAGCGTTGTAGCTCAGTCTCAGCTGAGTCAACACAGTCGCAGTCGGCGTCGCAGTCAGCGTAGCAGCTGGCAGTGCGGAAGTGCCTTAGTCCCGGGAATAACTCTACTGATCCACTGCCTCACTGACTCCTCAACTGACTTGCTTGACACATTTCTCTGTCCCCTTTCCTCTCGGCCTGCTGCTTGGCCAAGTCGACCCTGACATTTAGCGTGAAGCAATTCGAGCATCGTTTAAAATTTGGGCCCGTACGAAGCGAAGCAGCTGCCATAAACCGGGATGCAAACATGTTTGGCATGTTTAAGCGCAAGACGCGGGCTCTGCGCTCTGCCTCGAAATGCGATCGCCGTTGATGCGTTCACATATAAAAGCGGCGGCGCACCTTGGCCGGGCATGCAAACTGTCGCTTTCGTTGGCCCAAAAAAGATGTTCAAGTTCGTCGTAAGTAGCTGCAGCCTACCTCGTCATGCCATCCTTGCTTTGGACTAGTCTAACCCGCTTGCAACTTTCAGCTGCCTCTGTTCGTGTTCGCCCTTGTGGGCTGCAGCCTCGCCCTGCCCGTGGATGAGCGCGAGAAGGAGCCCGTGGTGGAGATTCTGAGTTCTACGCTGGAACACAACCCGGAAGGTGGCTACGAAACGCAATACGAGGGTGCCGATGGCACACGCCGTGACGAGCAGGGAGAAATCAAGAACAAGGGCACCGACGACGAAGCATTGGAGGTGCACGGCTCCTACAAATACATCAATGATGAGGGCGATGAGGTCGTGGTCACCTACACGGCTGGCGTCAATGGTTTTGTGCCAGAGAGCACCATCATTCATCCCAAGATCACCGAGGTGGCCGCGGCTGCGCAATTTTTGCCACGCGAGGAGCCAGAGATCAAAGCGTAAGCTGGAGAAGGTCCTCAGTGTGTGTAAACTGTATGGAGATCCTCGGAATATCTCCCCCTCCTACTGTACATAGTTATGTTACTCGAAACTAATTAATAAACCCACATTTGGTTAACCAAAAGTTCTTCGAAGGGTGCCTGGATTGAAGGAGATTTTTAGGAATTCCCCTTAAGGTCTGGGCGAGACCTTGACTCTCTCGAAAGTCCCTCGAAGGGTGCCTCGATTGAAAGAGATATTTAGAAATTAACCTTAGGGTCTCGGCAGAGACCTTGACTCTCTCGAAAGCCCCTTAAAGGGTCCGTTGATTAAAAGAGATGTTCAGAAATTCCCCTTAGGGTCTCGCGGAGACCTTGACTCTCTCGACTGATTGCCGTAATTTATCATTTCTTCGCGGGAGAGGGGCACAAGGCAGACTCCCCTGTTGTTGTTGTCGACAATAATTATGCAAATTGTCGTCTCTTTGCCGAAGCTAATGAAAGATAAATCACAGCTTTAATTCTCTCCAACTATTTTTGAAAATATTTCCAAAGGTATTTGCTCATTTTATTAACACCATGGAATCTGGTGTTTCATCAGCAACGCATCTGAAGAGGGTCCCAATCGGAGCTTATGACATCATGATGCGCAGATTAACATAAATTTCGAAGTTGTTTTGGTTTTCTGTTCAGATTGCTGGGTTATTGTGACTGTGATTCAGTTTCGGTGAAATATATATTTCGATTTATTTATAGAGTACGTAATACTAGGCATAGCTTAGAGTGTAGCGTGTACAGCACTGAGTGACTGCACTCAGACTTGGGCGACCTTCTCGGCCTTCGACTCGGCCTCGCTGGGCTTCTTCGTCTCCTCGAGCACCACCTGCACGGGCACCACCTGCGACTCGGCTGCCTTCAGTTCGACGGCTGCCTTCACTTTGGGTTCCTCCACTTTCACAGCCTCCACTGCCTTAGGTGCTACCTGCGACTCGGCTGCCTTCAGTTCGACGGCTGCCTTCACTTTGGGCTCCTCTGCTTTGGGTTCCTCCACTTTGACAGCCTCCACTGCCTTGGGTGCTACCTCCTTGTCTTCCTGAGCACGTGCACGACGCTGGTTGAGCTTCTGTTCCTGTTCCTCCTCAGCGCTGTAGCTGGGCAAATCAGCAGCAGCCTTGGCCAGTGCGGAGATCTCGCTGGGAATGATAGTGCCGACGGGCACGAAACCATTCTTGCCAGCTGTGTAGGTTACCTCAACTGTGTTGCCCTCGGCATCGATGTAGCGATACGAGCCGGTGATCTCGAGTGCCTCATCTTCAGTGCCGGCGTTCGTGAGGGTTCCCGTCTCCTGACGGAACGACTGATCGCCACCTGCGTAGGTGAAATCGAAAGAACCATCGGGCTGCTTATTCGACTCGAAGTGCAGCAAAGGCACCACAGTGGGTTTCTCTGTCGTCGAGGAGCTCACGGGGGCACTGCTAACTCCACCGGCGACCAGGAACAAACAAATTGCGATCTTCAGCATCTTTTCTTTCGTTTATGGCGTGTGGTGCGTTCCAGACTGAGCTTCACTCTTTACTTGTCTAGAAGTTCCCATCAGCGTTGGCTTTTATAGCTGCTGCCAGAAATTAGCATCCATTACGTTATCCATCGTCCAAAAACACAAAAAAGACGACGACGGAATAAAGAAATTCTGTAGAAACGCACCAAGCTGCCCAACAAAATGTTATAACAAAACACTCAGCGAGTCCGCGCGATTTGCATATACCGCGTATTTATGATTCAGACGCGGGAAAAACATAATCAAAGAGAGGGAGAGAGAGACAATATCGATCCACTTGCCGGCCAAATTGACTAAACGGATTGTCCCCAACAACATCATCGACATCATCATCTGCTTCTACTTCTCGCTCCTCCCTTGGGCTTTTTTTCGGCTTCTTGCGCAAAACATGTTCATTTTTTGTTAATTAATCTACACGTCACAAACTCGTTTGCAGCGGGCGGGACAATAAATCGCGAATCCATCACGCGTGCACTGCGAGAATTTGATGAGGGTTTCTGATTGGGTTATTTAATGAATTGACAGCTAAGAAATTGCGAGAATTCCTCTCGATGCTTTGTAGGAATGCAACGATGGAAGTGCTAATTTATGCACTGCTCAAAATGGGGGAATTATAATCAGTCTTTATGACTGCGAAGTGAGCGAATAAATTAAGGTATTTCTGCTTAGGAATTCAGCGCAAGTTCGAGTTGTGATTGGCGACGTTAAATTGCAAATGTATCACTTGTGCACTGCGAAAATGGAAGCAATGCTTTTGAATTTATTTATTTATTTAAAGTAAACTAAAAGCAGTCAACTGTTAGGATAAAAATTACGAAAAACTATGAAAATATGAGATAAAATTTAATAATACAATACTATATTTTAAAATTAAAGTTAAATTAAAAATAACAAAAAAAAAAAAAAAAAAGTATTTATTTAAAATTAAAGTAAAAATTTACGTTAAGCATTTAAATATTTGAATTTTTAAATATTATGATAGTTCAAGGCCATAACATTCTTTTCGACTGAATTACTCTCTATCTCTCTCAGTGCTTACTCTCTCTTTTTCAATATTAATATTACTCTTGAAAATTTGACTGAAGTCTCTCTGCTTTTAATTTCCCTCTCTTTAATTAACCTCCTAATCTCTCTCTTTCACATCTACTCTTTTATACACGTCTCCCATATTTATTATTCTCCTCAAAATATTCTTTTTTTAATTCCCCTACTTCCTTTTCTCCCAGTGTAGATCAGCTCATATCAATTTGTCATTTGGCCGCCCCCCGCTGTCGCTGCCAGCACTGACAGCAAGCAGAAGCAGCAGCAGACGAAGAAGATCAATCCGAGTACGAGTAATCCACACGAAACTGTTTAGAAAACTCTGAGCGCAATTAGTATTCGGCCAGGGCGCATTGTCTTGCGCGTCTCTCTCTCTCTCTTGAGGCGGCAACAAAGGCGAATAAATTAAGTCGCGCATTAGGCGCACTTACGAGCAGCGAGAGAAATGAGAGACAGCGCATGCGATGCATTCATTCATCAACTGTGAATGAGCTGTGCAGTCACAGTCACAGTAGTCGCAGCTGGAGATGCACTCTGCGGAGACGGAATCTGAGCCGGAGACCGAAGCACACGGGAAACTTCTGGGCGAGCTTAGTGTGAAACCACAAAGCGTTGCAATCAGCTGCGAGTATGTCAAATGTGAGGAATGCACTTAAGAGAGGGGGTGGGAGGCAAGTAGAGGGACAGATAGACAGAGAGGTAGTGGTGGGAGGGGGACGGGCAGCTCTGGTGGAGTCTCTCGCAGAAGGCCAAAGCAGACGCGATCTTATTTCGTTGGCAGACGAAAGCAAAAAGCAAAGCAGAGCTGCAGCTAAGGGCGATGGGGGAGGGGGGGCTGCAGCGGGGCGTCGTGTGGGAGGGGCAACTGGGCAGGCGAAGGCGTAGTAGATGTTGTTGCTGTTGTTGTTTTTGTTGTTGTTGGAGGCGCGTTAATCTCGCGCGATGTTCATCATGGCATGTTCGTGATCATCGCGTACAGTTGTTGTTGTTGTTGTTGTTTGCGACTTGTTGTTGTTGCTGCTTGTTGTTGTTGTTGCTGCCGCAGTTATTGCTGCAATTTTTATGAATTGCAACTGACATTTCCTACACGCTGCCGCCGCCGTCGCCGTCGCTTCGTAAAAGTTTAAAGTTTAAGCTGCAAATTGCAATCTTTATGCGCGCCGGCCGGCTTAGGCCCGCCCACGCCTCCCCCCCGCCCAACTCCCACTCCCTCTTGCCCTGCTGCCTACTCCCTCTCCCTCTGCCTGCTCCCTTGCATGTCATTTGGTTCACCTTTAGTGGGAACTGGTGCAGGGGAGTGGCGGCTGGTCAGCCACATTGGCCAACATGTTGTAACTTGTAAGTTGCTGCTGCTGTTGCCGCTGCTGCACTGCGCCTAATGCCCGCTAAATGTCTAAATTCCCCACTGTATGTGTGTGTGTGTGTAGCTGTGCAGCTCCAGTTTGTGTGCATCTTGGCAAACAATCGCAAACGTCGGAAAACAATGAGGCAGTTTAGCAGCAGCCACAACTCGAGGGCAACAATCCCCGCCTGGCGGCACTGGCAAATGTCAATAAGGAGGATCGAGAATGCGAAGCTGCTGCTGCTGCTGCAACTCGTTGAGTAGCCACAACAGCCAGTTGCAACATGCGCTTAAGCACACACACACACACACACGCACACAGAGGCAGTCACAGCTCGGCCCATTCAGCTGTCGCGCATTAATCTTTTAATTATTATTTGAATTAACAAATTATTGCACAGTGCACAGCGCATCGCAAATTGAATCGCACTCGCATTCGCAGTCACACACACACACACTCGCACACACACACACGCAGCGTGGGCTAATCGAATGAACTTCGCATCGCTAATTCACATAAATTACAGGCCAGACAACTTGGCGTGCCGCACACACAAACACACCCGCACCCAGCTAGTACTCATATTCACACTCACACTCACACAGTCTTGCTGACAAGCATTCTAGCTGGCGTACACGGCGTATGCGCAACGCCCATTTGCATTTGAAACTCGTTGCGCATACGCCGCATGGCACAGCAGCCTCTTCCGATTCTGTTGCTATTGCTGTTGCTGCCACCGCTGTCAAACAGACAGACAACAACATCTCGACTTCTGCTGCCGCTGCTGCTGCTTCTTCTTGGCCATTTGATTGTTGTTGTTGTTGTTGCTGATCTCGTTGCGGATGCTGTTGCTGCTGCTGCAGTTGTAGTTGCTGCTGCGACTGCGCGCAGTGAATGCATTTTCGGTATAAAAACGTTTGCGCCGTCTGCACTCAAGTCAAAACAGTTTTGACGAGCCTTCCAAGCGCAGACCTAAAAACGCTCCAGAAAAACCGCCAACAGTCGCGAATAAATACGAAGTGAGCTTGACAGTGTGTGGTGCAACAAAAAGGCTAAGAAAAGGACTAAAAGCTAAGAATAAATTGAGCAGAATAAAACAAGAAATAATATTCCTAGTGCCTAAAGGACATTTGAGAGTTTAAAGTTGAAACGAATTGCATTTTTAATACTGAGAGAATCCTTCAAAGAACTCAAATCTCTCAAGGATCAGTGTGACTTGCAGGCTAAAGAACTTTCGTATTAATACAATATTATATTAATTATTATTAATTATATATAAAGATAGTCCCTAGCTCTGTTCATCCGTTTATCCCACTCCCATATTATGTCGCCCATTCAGACTGGCTGCGCGGTCTTCTCTAGCCATGCATATTTTCCCAGGCCAAGTAAGACCCTCCCATTGCCATGCAGATTTACTTTCGAAAAGACTCTGCACACAGATTAATGCCAATTATTGTTAGCATCACAGAGCATAATTGCAGCAGCAGCAGATCGTCGTCTATAAAGGCCAACAAATTGGGGCCTCATGTTCAATGTTATGACTCAATCATGCAATCAATTGTATTTCTCTCTCTCTTCTCGTTCGTTCTGGCGCCGGCGCCCATCTGAAAAAGGTCATGCAGATGCTAAGCTACTCCTACGCTGTCGCCGCCCTTGCCTTGCTCAGTGCAGTGTCAGCGCAGCCGCAGCGCGGTCTGCCGCAGCCTCGCTACAACTCGGCCGATGCGCAAGCTGTGATATTGAAGCAGAACTTTGA
Source organism: Zaprionus africanus (assembly GCA_018151435.1). Lineage (NCBI taxonomy): Eukaryota > Metazoa > Arthropoda > Insecta > Diptera > Drosophilidae > Zaprionus > Zaprionus africanus. Next base: position 12,654,408 of record JAECXB010000118.1, read on the forward strand.
TCTGAACCCAGATGGCTCCTATCAGTACAAGTGGGTGCAGAACATTAACAACAAATGGCACACTCTATGTAATGTATAATGATTTATATTTCCCACTATAGCTACGAGACAAGCAACGGAATTCGCGCTGATGAGGCGGGCTACCTGAAAAATCCCGGCTCGCAAATTGAAGCTCAGGTGCGTTATATGTTGCCTACTTTCGCGCGCATTTCAAAGCAAACTGCACAAATGTGTTGCCTACTTTCGCGCACTTGCTATAATTTTGCTATAAATTCACCTTGCAGGTCATGCAAGGCTCGTACTCGTACACCGGACCCGATGGCGTTCTCTACACCATCACCTACATTGCCGACGAGAACGGTTTCCGTGCCGAGGGCGCTCACATTCCCACCCCACCGCCTGTGAGTCCTGCCGCCGCTGCCGGACCCCGCCGATTCTTCAAATAATCGATATACGACCGTGGAATATTAATTGTTTAATTGGATATAATTTGTATTGATAGCATCCAGGATGGAGTTCAGGGCAACAAAAACAGAAACACACAAACACTCAACGACCACAAATCACTTCCTCCCCCCAAACACACACACTGTCACACCCACACACACACATACAGAGGCATTCTCTTTCATTTCCATTCGTTGTATGTGTGTGCTCTAAAGCATTTCTTCTGCTCCCCTTCCCCCATTCTCCTTCTTAGCGCTTAAAGAATTGTGTAAATTATGTTTTGTACATAAATTAAGTTTGATTGTTAAATGTCGATAACGATAACGCAAGCTATGCAATAAAACGAATATTGCTCGAAAATACTTTAATATTGAAGTCTATAAATGGGAGAGAATATATGTATATATTCAGTTTCCTCAAGAAATCGAGCGCAGCAGCGTGAAGTATGACATGGCAGTGCGCACAATCTGTGAAGGAGAAGCTCAGTTAAAGGTCGATTGATACTTTTGTAAACGAGTATACGCACCGATAGAAACACCTCCATGTTCGCCTCGAAGAAGTAACCATTGATGTGGCTGCCACGCTGTGCACGCATCATGGAGAACTGCAGCGAGCGCCCCACGCCGACATGCTCCTCCACAGCCTCGTACCATGTGCTGTCGTAGATGGCTCTGGCAAACATCTGGCTCTCCCCCTTCAGATACTCCCCGCAGTGACAGTAGATGTAGAGCTGCAGGAGCACAGTGAGTGTGAAGACCAAGTAGAAGGGCATCTGTGGCTCGGCGTAGTTCTCCGACAGCGTGTAGCTGAGCACGCACAGCTGCAGCGAGGCAACCAACAGTTGCACACAGATGAGCAGACGAAAGTATCGATTCACAGTGTCGCTCAAGCTCAGACTTTGCTGGTACAGCTCCAATATCCCACTCAACTCGTCACGGGTCCGGAAATACTGCACTTTGTACTGCGCTGACTTGAAGAGCGCTACCAAATTGTAACTGAGTCCGGTGAAGAAGGTATCCACGCAGACGGTGGCGAAGACAGCACCACAGCTGGCGGCGACGAGCAGCAGATAAGAGAACAGAGACTTGTGAAGCTGCCCATTATCCCAGGGATAGCTAAGGGGAATAAGTTCTCAAGTTCTATTATCCAATCACTCCCAATCTGAGGCAACCTACATGCAGGGAAATGTCAACTGTATCTGCAGCTCGCCCGAGCGAAAGAGCACGATGCTAGTGGCCACAATGGGCATGGCGCAGGACAGTGCTCCGGTGAGCAGCAAACTGTTCTTGTAGAGTCCACTGAGACGCTGTTCCCGCTGATTTATGTGGCTAATGATCTGCGCAGGCATCTCCTGTTCGCACTCTGCAAATATACGCTAGAGAAGTCTTTGAGGTTAGCTTGGAGCTACTTACCCCTTGAGAGCATACTCTGAAATCTCTTCACTAGCTTGACAAAATCCTTCCGCATCCAAATCATTAATGCGAACTTCAACAGCGCCAGCACATTAATCAGCAGTGAACCCAGCGCATTTGTCATCTTGTCCACATTCTCCAGGTTTACAATGCCAAAGGCGACAATCATGGGCTGCACCGAGGCCAAGGCCAAAAGACACCATAACGTCTTCCAGGGATGTGGCCAGCTCTGCGAATCCTCTGCAAATATATCAAATCCAAGTATGCCAAAATAATCTGCCTGCAGCTTGAGGAAGTCCTTCGTCAAGCTGTGCATCCTGCGAATTCGCCACGAATATAGCGCGTTCAGCTTGGAAGTGTCTTTTATAGCTGCTATAATTAGAGGGTAATTAACGCGGGCATAAATTGATTGATTCAACTTGTGAATATTGTATAAAAGGGGACAAATTGAAGCCACCTACCTGGCTAATTGCACAGGGCTGCAGCTGTGGCCAATTTAGCTTTTTTTGCTCGTCAAATCCAAAGACGAATGCATGGAACAGCGCAAAAACTAGCTTTTGTTTCCAATTCCTACATCGCTAAACTTTCGCTGCATACGTTCAGGTTGCTTACAATAAATCGTTGGGACTTAATTGTTAACTTTTCAGCGCAGCAAAAAAATGCAAAAATCAATAAATTTAAATTGAAATTGCTCGACTGAAGCTCTCTTCTTAGTCAGTGATTACTGTAAAAATAATGAACATTTAAGGAGAAGAATCCCTTTCTCCTTTATTCCATTGATTCGTTTGCTGAAAGTGTTAAGAGTTTATAAAATAAAAGGCAATTTGTTTTTTTTTTCGGAATGCTCTTTAATTACAAAAACAATTGTAAGAAACACTTTAACTCGATGTGGAGCAAGGATACACTTTGCTTTGTTACTTAGCGACCCCATCCCCAGCCACCACGGCCTCCCCAACCGCCGCCTCCACGGCCACCCCAGCCGCCGCCCCAGCCTCCACGGCCTCCCCAACCGCCGCCCCAGCCTCCACGGCCTCCCCAACCGCCGCCCCAGCCTCCACGGCCACCCCAGCCGCCTCCCCATTGACGAGCCTCACGTTCGCCTTCGTTGGCATGGGCCTCTCCTTGATCGGCGACGTCCAGCAGGCCAATCGGTTCGACCTCATAGGTGTCAGCATAGCAGTAGGCGAGGCAGAGTACGCCGATAAGTGCGAGAAGTGTTAAGCGCATCCTGAAGGTTCTTCTTGTATCTTTGCTTGAAAGTCGGTTCTGTTGCACAAGATTGGGTGAGGTCTCTCTGTCTCTGACTGATGCCTTCACTGACAATGCGAACGGCTTTTATGTGCAGTCCCCGAGCAAACGAAACGAAACCGGGTGACTTGTCGTTCCAGTTCTCGAAGACATCATCTAATTCAAAGTACTTCGTACAATACGAGCCATGTCTATAGTATATATTTTTATAAGGGGCTTTTTTTGTTTTTTCTCCATTTGCAATTTTTTGCCTTGTTTAATTCACTTAGAGATTATTACACCCGTTTCTTGCTGAAGTTATGAGGGTAAACACAATAAACAAAAAACTTGTTGTTTGTCAATGTCCATCAAATGATCTGAGTGCTTTCTAATCGACTATCCATTTAATTGCACTTGCTTAGGATTCGAGAATAACAGGTGCAGGTCAAGGAACGCATCTCTGATTGGGAATGTTTGAACTTTGAGGGTGCCACTGTACATACGTATTCGCTATAGCATGTACATACATCTTCACACATATCCAAAGTTCATATTTGAGTCCATCGAGTATCCCATGTCATTGTGCGAAACGAGAATTCTGTTTACTAATATTGAAACAGTAAAAAAATCCCATTTGCCTTACCACAAAAGATCAAAACAAATTAGCCAAAGCAATTACCAAATCATTTCACAAATAATGAAATACTCTAACACTTATTAGAAGGTTTCATACGGGTTCTTTTAAAATACGATACACTTTTAATATTATTAATGAATTTTTTATTATATTGTATAATAAATAATGACAAACTTGTTTGCATGTTTGATATATCATAAGATTAACATACATATCATTATATAATATATGAAGAGATTAATTAAAATATATTTAAATAATAAATGTTGAAGAAAATATGTACCATATAGAATAGACAGTATAAATATAGAAAGGATACTAATATATGTAGAGCATATTTTCCGCTACCTTCTTCAATAAAAAATCTTCTAACAAAAGCCTCTGTAATTCAACTTTTACGAGCTCGTAGTGCGTCATTTCACAGAGAGTTCAAGTGCTTAATAAATTTAAAGATTAACACTTTTGTTGACAATAGATTGAAGACGCAACGTCCTAGCTTGTTATTATTATCGTGTTGTTATTGTCGTTCAAGAAATTCCCAGCAAGTAAATCTTAATTTTGTTTACTTAAGTATATCAATGTTAGGAATAGAAACACATTTGGAAAGCCTTTTACCATAAAATAAACTTGTAGTTTTATTCTTATTGATCGTTAAAAGCTTTAAATGGGGAATTACACAATCTCTTTTTTTATGAACAAAAAAATAATAAAATTTATATTTATTATATTTTATTAAAATAATAAAATTTATATTTATTATATTTTATTATTTATATAATTAATTATTCAATACAGGAACCTATAGATGGTGATTATAATCAGATAGTATATCATTTTTCTTCTGCTGAAATCTTTTAAATTAAATAAAAATGCAGCTCAAAGTTTGTGTTTTCGAAATGTTCTTTATTTACACACACAAAGCAATCAAAAAAAGGTAATCTGGGGGCAGTATTAGCTGGACTCTTCTTAGCTTGGACTGTACCTGACAGCTCTACCAGCCACCCCAGCCTCCACCCCAGCCACCTCCCCAGCCACCGTGATGGTGATGGTGACCTCCCCAGCCTCCACCCCAGCCGCCTCCCCAGCCACCACCTCCCCATCCGCCTCCTCCCCAGCCTCCACGATTCCAGCCTCCATAGCCACCGTAGCCTCCATAGCCGCCATAGCCGCCATAACCTCCAAAGCCATGACGGGCGACCCGATCACCCACATTGGAGTTCACATTACTCTGGTCGTCTACTTCATAAAGACTGTTTGGTGGATATGCGTAGCTGAGGGCAAGGCAGAGGGCCCCGATGAGCGCCAAAAGAAGTAGACGCATCCTTAGTGTGTTTCTGCTGCTGTGTGGATTCTGATGTGGATTGTGTTGATGCTTTTGGCTCGCAGTTGTTGGTGTTACTGATGTGCTCTGCCGAACAACAATGGGTTTTTATTTACACCTCACGATCCACAAAAAATACCCGACTAAGTTGCCATTCCTGTTCTCACACGCACCACCTAATTTCGAGTACTTTTCAAATACATAAATTAAGATCGTTTATTATATTTCACTTCATATAGAAGTCAAATATTGCTACTCTCGTGCAATTTGCTTGTTTATCACTTATCCACAAGGTTATTCCACCTCAACTTAGCATGGCACGAACTAATTAGCGTATTGGATATATAGCGCAGTATAAGCTGTGAAGAAACGCCCCTTTTTCTCAAGATTCCAAAATCAAAGTCACCTCGTTATCATATTTAACTCACAATATTCAATAATACTTTATTTAAAGATTTTTAAATCATTGAAATCGATTTTTATGTAAAAAGACAATTATTATATCACAATCTGATGATTTCAACAAAAAAAAAAAAAAATTCAAAGATTTCCTTCGTACTCTGCATAAGTTGTATTTATTCAAAAACACTTTTAAGTGCATTCAATAGTCTTAACGACTTTGAAATCTAACGACCCCATCCACCACGTCCATAGCCACCTCGACCGTAGCCACCATAGCCACCACGACCATAGCCGCCGTAGCCACCACGACCATAGCCTCCGTAGCCACCACGACCATAGCCACCGTAGCCACCACGACCATAGCCACCATATCCACCGTAGCCACCACCGCGTGCCATTCGAGCTCCCTGATTTTCGTGCGCTCCCTCCTGATCGGCTAACTGCAGTAGAGCAGCCGCTTGACCGTCTTCAGCATCGTCCAAGGCCGCAGTGTAGACAAATGCCAGGCAAACGGCAACAAAAATAAGCGGCAATATTAAACGCATCTTTAAAAGAACGTCTTTGGTTTCCCAATACTGAGGATTGAACTGGAACTTGTGTGAAACTGCGCGATCTACTGAAACCTCTCAGCACATTATGAGTGCCTTTTATTGCAAATTCCATGTAAATAAATCGTAAACTCATCATTTGCCACGTCACAGCAGTTTAATTACCTTCTCGCCTAGGGTATTCACAGACCTATTAGAGAAGCGCCGACAGTGAAATTCATTCCGACATTGTTTTCAATATTTGTAAACATTTATTACTCGACAAGCGTGAAATGACAACAGATTTTGTCAATACAAAACATTGCGATGTACTTTTAGTGAATACCATAGCCGCCACCGCCGCCATGTCCACCATGACCAACACTGCCATGTCCACCACCACCATGTCCGACGCTGCCGCCATGTCCACCACCTCCTAGGTGTGCACCGCCTCCATGTCCACCACCTCCTTGGTGTCCACCGCCAATGCTTCCATGTCCACCGCCTCCATGTCCACCGGCATTGCCTCCGTAGCCACCAGCATAGCCGAAGGCAAAGCAGAGCATGCCAATGAGTGCCAAAAGTGCTAGACGCATCTTGAAGGAGTTGTTTGGATGTTTTAAGAGTTCTTTCTTACTGATACTTCTGCTGGCGGTACGAGCCCCTTTTATTTAAAAATCTACCAATTTTTTGCTGTTTTCATTTGCGAATATATTTTAGGCATTTTATTGCACAGCTGACAGTTTCATTCGAGGGTCGCTCGAAGAGAAAACGCTTTTACCAGTAGAAATTAGATTTATTTTTAATATAACATATTAATGGCTGCGTAATTTTGAATTAACAGAGCCCAGCCATGCTAACTGAAATCGATACCTTTAATGGTATCGATGCCAAGGATACAGTTTTGCCTGGAATTAACATTTTAGTAGCAGTTAGTAAACAGAGTCATTTGAGTATTGGCAATCTGGTAACACTGTGCGTTGAAATTACTTTAACTGTTACCAAGGATATTTTATTAACTTTGAACGATAAAACATCAACTTAAGTTATGTTTGTGCATGAGTTTCTTAATCGCACCACTCGCCGCAATCAAAACTTGCAAATTGATTGCAAGGTGCAGCAGCGAATAAAATCATATGCACAGGAATTGGAGGAGCGTCGTTATCAGTTGGCTTGTCAGTTGCATTGGGAAGAGCAACAGCTGCAACTGGAGTTGCAAGAGCTGCAGCAGGCGCGGGCTGATGCGGAGGAGAACCAACGTATTGAAACGATTCAGATGTCAATAATGCAAAAGGAAAAGTCGGAGAAGGAGCTAATCGAACAGACTAGATTTCAGCGCGAAATGTACGTTAAATCCATACCATTTTTGACTGATAAAGAAAGTTATTCTTTTTTTGTTATTAGTAAAAACACTGAGGGCTATCGTCACATGGAAACGAAGCAGATTCTTTTGGATACCAAACAGGCTCAAATCTATCAAATCGAGGAGCGCAGAGAGAGGCGACGCCGGGAAGCCTACGTGGACAAGCAGTGGCAACTAAGTTGAACATTTTATAATTATTTCAAAGCTACCCTCGATCGAAGTTTGATTTTTTAGCTATGCTATAATTATTAATTTATAATAGCAACAAATTTAGAGTTGCCGTTAAGTGTACTCATCCCTGTGAGCCAGTAGGGTATATTCGTTTGAACTGTTAATCTCTCTCTAGCTTACGCGTTCTCCAGAGCTTTGTGCAGGTATATTAAAGTCGAGCTGTGACTTTCTGTTCTATAGTTTATTGATTTTCGCCTTTGATATTTGCATTTATCGCTTGTTTTGATAACATCGTTAAGCCTCAATAAAGAAAAACAACAAATAATACAGGTAGAACAGGTAATATTCTGGAACTTCACTTTGGGGTCTTTGGATTTCCTCACTCGGCTCAAGCCAATTGACACTATCGATTAGCAAATTTATTTTCTGACCCAGACACTAATTGTTGAATGACCTGGTGAAATACCTAGATTACGACTTGGGAAATTGGCACTTGGGTAATTGATAGGTAAACAATTGAGTGTGTGAGTGGGTTGAATCACTTAACCCCTTTTTATTCATTGTTTCAAATTGCACTCTCATCCTCACCACCAATATCTGCGATAGTAACCGCCCCAGGGGCGAGAGTAGTAGCGGGGATAGTAGGAGTAGCCCCATCCTCCTCCCCAGTAAGGCCAGAAGAAACGCGCATTACGAGCTCCCTCCTCCGCATGCTGGCCACCCATATCGGCGTCATCCATTAAGCTGGTCATCGAATCAGAGCTGGTTGCTGGGTTATCCTGCTGCGGCTGCTGCGTCTCCTCCAGTGTAGTTGATCCTGCCCAGACCAAACTGCAGAGCGTCGTCAGCGTTATCAGAATGCACAGTTTCATTGTGGAAAAGTTACTGTCTACCAACCTGTGGCTAACTGGCCCTTTTTATAGTGAACAGTTTAGCACTCAATGTGTCTAATTAGAATTGTTTACACTCAGTTTATTGGCATAGTCTAGTGTGATGAGTAGAAGATCCGAAAGCTTTTGGACTTGACTAGGGCGCAATGTAAACAAGATGTGCCAATTGGTATTTCTATTTCTGATGAAAATCGTCAAAGCTCTTTACAAGATTATAACTCATTATTGCACTTTTATAGTTTATGGAAATTAGTTTATCATGAGTATTTATTGCATGTTTACCATTAAAATATTATTGAAATGCATCCAATATTTACCATGTGTTTATTTGTGTCTAACAAATAAGAATTTCCTAAAACGTTGAATACTTTTAGGCTTGTTTTCAAATACTACCTGAATTCTTATCTGAAAACTGTTGAATTTTGTTGCCGATTCTCTTTAATCTACAGTTAGCTTAGTTCATAAACAATTTGTGAATACTCGTAAAAAGAAGAAGATCGTCTAACTTCAACAAAAATAATATTAAATATATAATTAATTAAATTTGATAAATAAAAAATAAACATATTCTTGAGTTTAAATTATATTTCTTTTGAAAACAACAACAATTTCTTTATTTATTCTAAATTAGTTATAAAATTTCTAAAATATACAATACTTTCAAATGTCAAGGAAGCATAGAACACTTAAGAATAGAGAAGGCTTTCTTTCTTAGCCCAACAAACCCAGCAGACTGCTCAGCGCCTGTGAATTGGCTCCGCCTGCAGCTGCCGCGCCGCCTGCGCCTCCATTGGCCACCAGAGGGCGCAGACTGCTGCCCAGAGCTTGACCCAAGAGTCCGGCCAGCTGGGCTGCCTGTGCTGTACTCAGTTGAGAGCCCGCTCCAGTGCCGGCAGCTGGTGCAGGTGGAGTAACAGGGGCACTGGGGCTGGCACTGGCAGAGGCACTGTAGGATGGCCTGTTGCCGTAGTTCCCATAGTTAGGTGTGGACCCATAGAAGTTGCTGGGATACTGCACTGGTCGCTGATAGCCGCCATAATTGTAGACAGGTCTGTAGTAATTGGGCCTGTAGTAACCATAACCGGGATAGCCGTAGTAGCTCTGCGCCAGTCCAGGATAGCCTAATCCCAGGCCAGGATATCCGTAGGCGTAGTTGGGCCTGTACCCATATAGGTTGCCATAACCACCGGGATATCCACCTCCAGCACCAGCTCCGTTGCCATAGTACTGATCCGACTGTGCACCGCTGCCTCCACCACCTCCGCCTCCAGTTGCCACTGGCGCCACGGGAACATCGAAGAGCGAGCCAGGCACGCCCAGCAGCAGCGGTCCCAGCAGACCCAATGTGCGTCCCTGTGGACGTTCCGTGCGCGTCCTACTGCGCTGACTGGCAACCAGCGTGAAGAGCAGACAAAAAAGACACAAACGCGCCGGCTTAAACATCACCACATAGATTCACCTACAAATGGCAACTAAAGCTGCGGCACACACACGAAATGTGTTTTATACGCCAACTGAAGAGCCGCAGCATGTCACCACGCCAAACTGTTCTTGAGCAAATTTCCAAATTTGTATACAATACATTGCGGAAACTTGCAGACCTTCAGCGCATCTACAACCAACGGAAACGCATGAAAGTCGCGCCAAAGTCGCGCTAAAATCGCAAGGGAGTCGCGTCGAAGTCGCGCCAAAACCGCTTTGAAGTCGGTTCGTCGTCGCTTTGTCGCCGTCATCGACTGGTTCTGGTTCCATGCTTTCACGCAGCTCTTGGACAGACTTTGCCAAATAAACACGCTGACCTTAGACATCTGCAACGCTACGTTAGTCACATGAAAATCGCGCAGAAGTCGCGTGGGCGTCGTCACACGTCATCAACAGGTTTGGCTTCTCGTGAACTTGCAAAAAATCTTTTATGTTTCGGAAACCTACCGAACTCTTCATTCATTAATGGTACCAACAAAACTCGCTGAGAAAACGCGCTCAAATCGCGCAGCGAACGCGAGATTAACTGGTTCCGGCGCCGCCTAGGCTTGACATTGACCTTGCTCCGCATGTTGGGCAAATTTAGCCAAAATAGTCAGAAATCAGTTTCACACCGTTAAAGCTTTTGTTTACTTCCGCGGGTTTTTTCGCTGGTGACTCTAACTTTTGCCTAAGTTGTTTGTTTTATAAACAAGTCAGGGAGGTTAATAGAGATTCAATAGCTACATTAATTATGGGCATACATTGCAGTGTATAATTAAAAAGGTAATAAATGTGACTTTCAATCTGTCAATACGACAATATGAAATGAACAGTCGACTTATGCCCACAGCGAGACACGTGTCTGATCGCACATCTGCCAGCCAGTTGCCATGGCATTATGCCTGATTCCGAGCGAATTATAACGTTTATCTTAATTGAAACGGAGTATGGAAATCTTTCGTTTCTAATTTGATTATTGCGTCTGGCCAGACGAGTCTGTGCCGATGCTCACGAATTGGACTCGTTAAACGACTTTCTATATGTGTGAGATAATTCGATGAAGTCTTTTGTTTGCAAGTCTGGCAAACTACTTGGCCACTTTCATTAGCATGTGATTCCGCAATTATTTCGATTATTAAGTCATTAAGTATTTTATTGATGTAATGTATCGTTTTTGCGATAGTTCTCAGCCGGTTTTCCCTCCCATTCATACAACTTACGCTTGGCTTACGATCATCTTTCGGTTACGTCAATTAAACAACACATTTATCTTTTAAAAAGGTATTTATTAGTTGTGCTGAGGAAAATAACACTGAGAGAAAGAAATATTAGAAGTTTTGAAACTTGATAAGGTTTAAGATAAGAAATCAATATACCTAAACAAAGATCTTTTTCCTACTAAGATCGTCAGAGGGTAACGAACTCCTGTTCGGTTCTGCTCGAAGAACTCCACATGTGCAATTATCGTATATTAAGCATGCCTAGCAATTGAAAAACAAACTGATTCTTAACCCCACATCGTGACAGCAGGATAATTATGAAGAAAGATCCTTATAGTACCCAAAAACGTCACAAAACAATTGACATATTTTTGTGACAATCAAATATGAATATCAATGACCTAATTAGTTCGTCTGGTTCGATCTTAGAACGTCTAGTAAATTCTATATTTTGATTTTAGCAAGTAAACCGCAAATTAAAAGCAAACAGAGCGAATTATTTAAAAAACTTCACAATTTATGACTTTGCTATAGATATGCCAAAACTCGTTGGGTTTGAACGTCTGATAAAGAGATGAACGTGATCTTCTACTGCGCAATATTATACAGACAATGTGCAGGGGTCACTGAACACAAAAAAAAGCAAAAAAGATTTCGAGCTTCGATTGTCTTTTAACGTGCATTCGGCAAAAACAACAACAATGCGCAAATTGTTGACGCGCGAACAAAAAAGCAGTTTAGCCAACGAATCGGATAGCTAAAATACCCAGTAAAGTGTTTAGAATGCTTGGTGAGTCCAGTAGATCATTTATATTGATATCTTTCTCTACATATATATCTGTTGATCTATCTTTCAATCCATTTATCCATCAATCTATCCAAGAATTAATCTATCTTTCTATATTCTTCTCCTCCTTTCTATGTTTCCTATATATCCTCTCTCATTCGATCTTCCTATTTCAACAAGACTCTAACTCTCTATCTGAAGTCACCACACTCACCCCATCTCAACTTCTCAGTACAGGGTATCAGCAGGTGAGTCCCCCATCGCTTGTGATGCGCAAAGGGGGCTTGTTTTGCGAAATATGTGAGAAGCTTTTAATTGTTTCGTTTTTGCCTTTGTTCTCTCTCGAAACGACATGTAGGTCTTCGTCTCTAGGGCAATGGGATAGATGTGTGGTTAAGATGCGCACTTTCAAATAGAGGATGAGGAGGCTACGCTGACTACGCTGACTACGCGGACTATTAAATTGATACAGCTTGGGGCTCTGGGAATTCCACTTACAAATTCATATGAAATCATCGAGAATATGTAATGATAGTTGGAAAAATAAATTAATCTTGTGAAAGGATAGATTCGAATCTCATCGTGGGGCATCCCCGGGGAGCTGCTGATCTATTGGCGACTATAAAAGGTCGCAGATTGCAATAGACAAACATTAGAAGCAACTTACAGTTCCAAGATGAAACTATTTGTGGTGCTAGCTTTGATCGCTTGCCTGGCTCTGGCCACAATCTCCGCACATCCTGTGCTGGAGCAGGAGCAGGAACAGCAACATACTCTGGACTCTGTAGATGCCCAGCCCGGTCAGGATGCAGCTGGTGAACGTGTAGCACGCGGCTTTGGCAAACGTGGTGGTCGTGGTGGTGGTTACTGCTGTGGCGGCGGCGGCGGAGGTGGCTTCAGACCTGGTGGGGGCGGTGGCTATGGCGGCGGCGGCGGCAGTGCATCAGCTTCGGCTTCAGCATCGGCCAGTTCCAGCTGGGGTGGCGGCGGTGGCTATGGAGGCAAATTTGGCAAATAGAGCAACCTCTCTCCCTCTCCCATTTCTCCTCAATGGATGTGAATATAAATGAAAGTGTAGTAAAAATTTGAAATATACTCAAAATAGAAAATAGCAAAAAAAAAAAAAAATTTATAAACTCGCTTTGGGGGCAGGTACCGTATCAGCTGCTACGCATTCAAATACGTATGCGCAGCTGCCTGAGGCGCAGATACATTCGCATCTCACACTCGCATTCGCATCTCGCTTCTCTTGTTGACACCTTCGTCAACAGGTTTCCAGCTGAAAGCAATAACAACAACAAGGTGTCGGCGATAAATAGCTATAAAGTAAATTGTTGTAGTTTTATTTTTATCGTAAAGTGCTTTCAAAAATATTTGTAAAGGGTCCAGTAAAAATTTCCGTTAATCAAACGACAAATTAAGCAAAGCAAACAACGCAGGGAGGTTCAATGAAGAGTAGATGCGCTATAAGATGAAATCATATAGAATTTCCTTTAAATATAATACAACTGTCAATTATAAATTCAAAATTAAAAAAACTATATATATATTCAATTATAATGGCTTGACATTCTGGATATCTATTTAAAATCTCTTAATACACCAGGATTTTAATTATTTCTTAGTTTGAAACTGCGAAATATATTTAAAATGTTTCTCAAACAATGTATTATAAATGCATCGTTATATTTTGCAAATTTATACAACATTTTATATGTAAATTGTTTTTGGGGGCTGGCACAAGATTGTCGCTCGTTATTAAGATCAACATCAGCTTGAGAAATGAGAGAATTTACGAGCGTTTTTGCATTGCGAATCTTTTGGCCAAAAACATGTTGAATAATGATGCAACGATTAGTCAGGGATATTTCCGAGTAACCAGAACCATAAATGAAATAGTCTTATGACTTGTTTCGGATCAAGATACTTAATATTGGGGGTTTTTATTTACATTTGAAGATGTGCTCAGATGCATCAAGTACTTTGTAAGCCCTAAGGCATATAAATATAATAATAATAATAATAAGTATCATCAATTTGAGCTGATATATAATCTGGTGAAATAAGTGTGTACTTTATCACACTCTGACACACCCCTTTAAACGGGTATGCAATCAACTTCGATTAATACATGAAGCTATTATGACGTTCTCAGGTGTTCAATGAGATGGCGAAATAATTTCAAATAGGTTTTTATTAAAGCTTATTTCATATTATATCTTGGTTTCATCAGAACCTGTAGAGCATTTAATCGATTCGATGAACGACATATTCCAGTCTACGCCCAATGAAACTAGAATCTTTACGTCGTGCCCGAGTCGATAATTGGGAATAATATAATTAAAGGGAAATATAAAATTTATTTAACTTTATAATATTAGAAATTTATTTTGGGTTTTTTCCTCGATAATATTTTTAATGCTCTGTATGAATGGAGTTGGCGACTAGTACCGATAAAATAGAGGAATGTTCTATGATATCTTTGAATACTACTCGATGTTTCCAAGCAATGACTTGACTTAACAGATTTAGGTGTAATTTGAGTGTGCAAATATTTTGCACTGCAAATTTCACGGAAATTGCGAGATAAAAACAATATTTTGACGCATCGAGGTTGGGAATCACATTCTACTTGCAAAGATGAGTCTAACTCCCGCCTAGAAACAGCCCAATTAACGCCTGATTCCGAGGCTAAGATAGTGCAACCTGACGTTGTAATGCAAATAAACAATGGCAATTCGTTCTAAGCACATTGCACAGGCTAACAAAGCCGCAGAAATACGTGCAATATTTGACGTATATTTATATCAAGCGATATTTATTTATTTATTGATTTATTTTAAGTGGAAAAATCTGACGCAACCTGTGAAGAGATACGAGTTTCGGGTGATGCTATTTCTGACTCACAGCCTACCGCAACACAAACCACAAATTAAGACATCAGGATTGTGGAATGAGATCGGGCTCCCCTAGCGATCATTAGCGATCAAACTGACGTCACGACAGCCTCACCCCCTAAAGGTGCCTGAGTCGGTTGACGGAAATGTTGTGCCACAGTGCAGCTGGGGTGCTAATCAGTTTCAAATTGGAAACCGAGCAAAACAATAACAACAACAATCACAACAACAATGCGACGAATTAGTGCCCCAATACGAGTCTGGGCTGGGCTCGTACTGGGAGTTGGACTTGGGATGTCTGTCTCTCGGTCTGCGATAATAATTAGCGCATAGTGCGAAATCGCATATAAAACAATCTGCCAGCAAGTCGATCATTCACAGAACCACAAGGAACTTCATACAAGCAGCAACAGCAGCAGCAGCAGCATCTTATCCAGTCGGAGAATATACCTCGCAATCCATATACAACATGAGCTCTTCAATTATCCTTGCCGCGAGCTTACTCCTCGTCATCCTTTGCCAGCAGTCACAACTTGCTCAATCAGCTCCTGTGCAAGGCAACTATCCCTACCAAGTCATCAGCTCTGTAGATGATCTTAGCGGCTTGCCTGTGCGCAATCGACGCATTGGCGACAACGACTTCTACATCTGCTACACCAGCAGCGAGGTCTACCACTACTACAAGCCCAGTCCCAATGCCCTGGAACCGTATCGTCGTCGTGTCATTCACTCTGATGACGACTATTACATCTGTTATCCCAGCAGCCAAGTAAACAGTTACTACAGCAGTCCCATTGGCCTGGGACCCAATCGTCGTTCCGATGAAGCTGATCGTCGTTATCCAGTCTTCGATTCTTACGATGCACGTATACTGCGTGCGGACCGTGAGCGTGCTAACTACAAGGACAGCTATGGCAGATAAAGAGGAGCAGGAGAAGCACAAGATCCTCAATGGGATCAGTATTTATATAGAACTACAAGAATTTCCTTAGCTTAAGCTCTATGTGTACAAAGAACCTGACTATTTATTTATTTTTTATGTTAAATTATTAAAACTACATATTACTCAAATTAATTTAAACTGGGCATTTTATTTGAAATATTTTATCAATATTGAGTTAAAAAATAATACGAAAAATCTTTACGTTGTAGAAAGTGGAAAACTTGACAAATTGAAACAAAAGTATTCGATTAAAGTGACTAAAGAACTTCTGAAGAAATTCTTATAAATATTATAAAGCTATTTCAGTATAATTAAAGTATGATCAGTCAGCTTTATACATGTCACAAATTAAATACATGCCAGAGTTTCTTTGAAGCTTAAACATTTACAATATATGACAGTTTCAAAGTTAATTCATATATTTTTATTTTTTTTCGGTCAGTTTAACAAGTTTAACATGACTCTGTTTACTTTAACATTTCACTATACAAGCTCTGTAAACTTGCAAACAGGATCGTGCACGTGCTAGTCGTGAAAAACAAAAGACCATCACATACTTTTAAGCGCAGACATTAAACGGGTGGAGCTGTAAAACGCGTTCGTTGCCTGAGTCTTTCGTTAGACAAAGCAAGCGACACATCGTGATAACGAAATGAGCCGCGCATTTCACTTTGCTAAAATCCAAATCCGTAACAACAACAACAACTGCAATGGCAATTTTCTAGTCGGCAGATTTTCGACACACTGTGGGACGGAGGGACAGTGGGACAGAGAGACGAAGGCATTTAGCACCTTATTTGCGGTTGGCATTAGGCAAAATGTGCGAATTGTTTATAAAGAGATTACAAAACGCAGACGCTGCTCAGGCTGCTGCTCTGTTCGGCAGAGCCATAAAATATGGTAGAAAATCGAATTTCAGATTGGCTTTTACGAGCGAAAACGCAAAGCGAGCGTGTAATTCCAAAAGGTAGAAAGAAAGTTAGCTCCGGAGGTCGCATAAAAGCCGCCTCCAACCATCCGGAAGCAAACAGTTGACCAAGTCGAGAGCAAGCAATATGAAGTACATTGCCAAGAAATCCTTGTGGCTCAGCTCCCTGATGCTGCTCAGCTGCTGTCGTGCCCAGCCCGTGCAATTCGAGGAGGAGCGTGGTGTGCGTGAGCAGCGCCAACTGAAGAGCAGCGCCGCCGCCGCAGCAGAGGCAGATGTGAAGATGCTTGCCGCCAGCGCTGGCAACATGACACCAGCCTCGTCGCCCATGCAATTGGCTGGATTGAGCGGACTACAGGGACTGAGTGGACTGCAGGGACTGCAGGGAATCGGTGGATTGTCGGGACTGCCCATCAATCAGCAGCAGCTGCTGTCCCGCTACACAGGCGGCTATCCGGGTCTGATATTTGGCGGTGCCTCTGCACCAGGTGCTCCCCTGCCCCTGGGGGGCTTCCCAGGCATGCAGAACAACTATGCCGGTGGCTACACAGATCCTAATCTGAGCTTGGCCTACGGACTCGCTGGTCTGGGCAACTATCCTGGCCAGGGACAGATGGGTGGCTTCATGCAGAACGCGCTCTACCCGCATCAGCAGCAGCTCGGCGCAGCCTTTGGTTCGCAGACCGGCGTGGATCTTTCGGCCCTCAACAACATCTTGGGAATGCAGGGCTTGGGTGGCGCCGCAGCTGGACTCTATCCCCAGGCAGGTGGTGCTCCTGGCATGGCCGGTGGCTTTGGCTTTGGCGCAGATGAGGCAACCAGCAATCTGCTGAAGCGCATGAACATTCACGGCTACTAGAAGAGGGGCAGATGCAGAGGGGAATCCTTGCATTACTTTTAACATTTATTTATTTTATTTATTTAGCGAAATATCGATAGAATTGTATCGAAATATATCGAAATCCTTGAGCAGCTCATTCATGCCTCAGTTGTGATTCTTCTTGCCTCCCATTGTGGCCCATTGGAACAGCTGGCGACGTTGCTGCTGCTGCTGCTGCAGTTGCTGTTGTTGTTGTTGCAGCTTCAAGTGTTGTTGTTGTAGTTGTTGTTGGGGCAGCAACTGTTGCTGACGAAACTGTTGTTGTTGTGGTGCTTGTTGGGGCAGCAACTGTGGCCTCTTTCCTGCCAATGTGTAGGCACCTTTGCCCACCAGTCGCGTTGGCATCGCACCCAGCCGCATGTTGTAGCCCTGCGGCAGACGCAGTCGCGTCTGTTGTGCCTCCAGCTGTTGCAACTGTAGCAGCAACATCAACATGACTAGCAACGGCAACGGCAGCAACGCGAATCTCTTGCTCATCTTGGCCAGAACTTTGGTCACCTACTGTGGCCATGACTGGCAGCCGCTGCAGCTTTTATGCCACGGCCAATGTGCCACTTTTGCTTGCCACCTTGCCACCTTGCCAGCTTGCCACTTGGCGCAAATGTGTCAATTGCAGCTGCAGCTGAGGCAGCCTCGAAAGTGGGCTAACTGGGACTTTGGATTACTCCAGCCCAGCCCCAAACGGGTTTGCCCACTTGCGCATATTTCACACATGTCCAAAGGCGACACACGTCGCGACAGTCGCGCTAATTGCAGCACCAGCAGCAGGAGGAGCCCGACTCCGAGTCGCACTGCAAGTCGGTGTCAAGTGCAAGGCTAAAATGCCGTCGAGTGTTGACAAGACACTTCGAGGCAGGCAGAGCAGGTACCAGGTGAGAAGTGTCTGCCGCCGCCGCCCAATTCGTTAGTCACTCGACAATTGCCTCTCTTTCACAGCATTTCACTTGCCATTACCACGGACGCCAGACGAGGGAAAGTGAAATTTACCGTTCCATTGTCTTGTCCAACTGACAATGTGCGCTGTTGTTTTACATGGAACCATTAGCCGCGTTGCCCCGTCGAGCATTCATTGAGCAGCTTCATTGATCTGGGCGTAAGATATGACTCAAGATGCCTGGGAAGCAGGCACCCTTGGAGTACCTCTAAAAGGGTTGCAAGGAAAGTGTTTGTGCGGGAAAATACCCTTGGTTTAAAGAATTTAAAGATGACAGATAAGCTGCGCTGAAGGTCTCTAACCTGAAGATAATTCTAGAATAGAAAAGTTAAGAAATCTTGGGGATGCAGTTCTTGAAGGATTATAAATTATTGTTTTTTATTTATTATAATAAAAGAGTAAACACATTTTTTATAAATCAGAAAAACGTACATTAATGTAATACAATATTTTAATAGTTTCAAAAAATAATCTTTATAAACTTCTCACAACTTTAACTCCTTTAAATATAACTGATAATTTTTAATACTTCCAAATATCGAATGTTCTCAAGATCAAAGAGTGAGATGAGCCTTTTACCCTGGGAATTAAATCAGTTCTCGGCAAATACTTTGATTTATAACCGAAACCGAAAGCCGAAATTAGATACCCTGCAGAATGCACAACAATGCGGGCACAACTGCAGCCTGAGCAACATTACCTTCTTTTTACCTAAGGTCATTGATAACTGAGGAGTGTACTTGTGTGTGTGTGTGTAAGTGCAGCAGGTATGACACAGATAATCCGTAAACAATCTGGCGCAGACATGTGAAGCATGCAAAAGGTTTTTCGGTTCTGTTTGTACAACAATTCGTTGCACTTCCCCGAGCTGTGGCAGTTCCTGCATATAAGAAGCCTCGCTGGGCCGGCGATGTGCAACAGTTTCTAATTAACCGCGTGGCAAGTAGGACACACGATGAAGATGCACAAGATTACTTCCACAACAGTTGACAGAGGCCGTCGGGGACTGCTCTCCCTTCTACTTCTCCTGCTCTTCCTCCTTTTGGTGCAAGCAAGCTCTGCCAACCCGCATCCCTGGTGGGGCCACAACGAGGCCAACTACGATGCCAGTCTAGATCCAGTGGTCTGGTCGCGCGCCTTTGTAGAAGATACAGTGAGAAGGCCGCGCATTAGCAGGAATCATTACACAGCACCTGAGCAGGCGCCGCCGGAGTTGCACCTGGGCCAGCGTAGGCGACAATTCCCGCTCTTCCCAGGCGGCCGTCAACAGCGGCCCCAGCGACCGCGTAATCCCAAACGTAGCAATAGGAAATATCTACGCCGGCATCGCAAGCTGCTGCTGCAAACCAGATGCTGAGCAAGCAAATCACTAAATTTAAGCGCGATTAACTTAAATTAGCACACAAGAAATATCATAATTTATTTATATATCTAACTAAACTAAATCGTATGATGAAGTGCGACGAAGTACGTCAGCTTGTTTCAATTAGCAGTAAGAAGAGGTAGAGGAAGAGAAAAGGGGAACGGCTTGACTGCACTTGAATGTATTATGTATTGAATTGTAGACAATAAGTAAATGATGTATTTAAGTAATTGAGAAAAGAAATCAAATAAAATATTCTTACTCTATATTAAACATTTTGAATTGTTTAAACTTTATATAGAATTATTCGTCTGCTTCCTGATTACTTATACCAGTCTTCCTCTTGCTCTCAGTGCTTGTCGTACAAGTTCTCGACTGCAGCTCAAATGGATGAAGAGCAGTTTATTCAACGACTACCTCAACATGCTATTGCCCTTTCCCTTCCCCTCCACCCACCACATGGCGCCTTTCTTATCAGCAAGGCAAACTGGTTTCGCTTCGATTCGATTACCAAACCTGGCCAAATTGTAAATGTTAACAAGGCAAACACACACACACTCACACACTGTGCAAACAACGCCTGCTGCTGCTGCTGCTAAGGTCAGTTAGATTTCAAGACCAGACCACATAGAAGCCACCAAGCTACCTGGCAACATTGTGGCCCATGGTAACCACAATGGCAAACATGATGTAACCGGCAATAGCTAAAGACCTAAGCAAACCCAGCAACCCAAGCTGAAGAAGAAGAAGCCCAAGACCAACCCAACCCAACCTCAAGCCCAATGGAAGTTATGAATGAAAGCACAATTGGACAAGACGCAATGTAGATTCATTCAATTAGCAGCTCCACGCACGAGTCGGCGAAAGAGCGAAAAGAAAAGATGCGTGGAGATTAGAAGTGCGAGTGAGAAGGGTTAACTCTTCCAGAAGCCGCACAGAAGAGTTGTATAAAAGCTGGCAGCCGTAACCATTGCAGATTAAGTACAAACTGATCTGTTATCAACTGCAAATCACCTCAAAATGAAGTTCCTCGCCGTCTGCCTGTTGCTCGCACTCGCTGTCATCATCTCCACCAGCCACGCAGCGCCAGTGGAAACGGAGCAACCACTCACACTACTCGAAGTGGATACTGAGCTAGCGCCACAGGATGATGTACAGGGCGAACGCGTGGTGCGAGGACTGGGACTAGGCGGATTCGGAGGCAAATTCGGCGGAGGCTTTGGTGGCCTGGGAGGACTTGGAGGTCTTAAGGGCTTCGGTGGACTCGGCGGACTAGGTCATGGCTTTGGAGGCGGCTTTGGTGGACACGGCTTTGGAGGCGGCCTGGGCGGATTCAAGGGCCTGTTCAACAAGTTTTAGTCTATAGAAATCTCCCCTTTTTTATTGCAATTCTAGTTCTAATAAAGCCAATCTTAGTTATGTAATCAGAAATCCAATTGGAACATGGGATTCAATGCGCCATAAGGTTTTAGTTCTTCAGCCTGAACTGTGGTGCTGCGCAGCTGTAGACGAGGATGTGCTGTGGTTGTGCTGCTCGGCAAGGTTGGCTGCCAGCGCTGAATGACTTGACGCAGTTGACCCACCCAGCTGCGCCACAACTGCTGAGCAGGTCGAGGAGCTGCAAAGAGTAGAATGAACAGAGAATGCTGGAGAGGTTCCTATAGAGATATTCTGTCCATACTGACCCACTGTAGCTGGTGCCACCTGCGCATCCCACTCGAGCTCATCCATGGCCAGCACAAGGCAGCAGAGCAAACAGAGTTCGAACAACAAGCGCAGCATCTTCAGGCCAAGACGTCGCTAAAGTTTCGCGCTGCGCCTTTTAAACAGCACCACCAGCTCCACAAAACCACTTTCCCATCATAAAACTAACCATGCTCATAAACATAAACCGATTTATTGAGGTACAAATATATCACAATCGTAAACGAAACTGCCGAAGGGTTTACGTAACTAGCCGTAGAATCCACCACCGAAACCACCGCCGCGATACCTTGTGCGCGTGACAACACGAGTGCGTTGATAGCTGCCTCCAAAGCCACCACCGTAACCACCGCCGTAGCCACCGCCAAAGCCGCCATAGCCGAATGGTGGTGGTGGAGGCGGTGGTCCAAAGAAGGGCGGCGGTGGTGGAGGTCCGAAGAACTGTCGCACCTTACGTGCTCCCTGCGCATCAGTGTCGGATGAAGCACTGGCATCAACCTGCACCAAATCCACAGCTGGTGCCACGGGTGGTACTGCAGATGGTGCCTCAGGTGGTACCGCTGATGGCAGTACCGGCTCCTCGGCGCTGCTTCCCAATCCACAGAGCGCAATAAACAAGCTCAATCCCAGCAGAACTTTAGCGTATTCCATGTTGTTTCGCAATCAGAACTGAAACTGATCCACACTCGACACCTTCATTTATACCAGCTCCATGTTAGAAGAAACCACAGTCCGAAGTTTTATTGTTAAGGGGTTCAATGGCTTTTTTCGCTTGTCATTGAGTTCTTCGCGGCGTATTTTTGGATGCTTCTAGCACCACAAAGCGCCGCAACTAATTACGAAATTTAAGACTGGATCTGAAGTTGTTTACCCACAACAACTGACCCAATCTCGATGCGGGCTTAAGTGATGTTGATAGAGATGCGGAAGTGGCAGGTACTGACGGCACTACGAACAGTGGTGCCTGCAGGTGGAACCAGTTACGATAGCGATAAAGAAGAGTTTAAAGAGCGATACTTGACCTCAGTATGGGGTCTGTTTGACAACTTGAAGAGTAATTATAGTTGGGGAGTATATAATATTATACTATATTATATATGAATGTATTATATATAAGTTTCTATTCACAACATATCTTTGCATCTCAATTTTATATGATACTATTTATTAATATGTTTCTGTTAATTAATTTTAATTAATTTTTCTATAGTTTTATTTCCCTTTCATAAACCCGTAACTCTCTATAATCATACCGATATTTATACCAAAACTTTACCTACTCACACCCACTGTAACTGAAGACACATATAAATCACAGATCTCTTTAGTTCAGCTGCAGATATTGTTTACTTTGTAAGCTTTTATGATGCTCTCCCAGTAAATTGAGCTGCGCACACACTCTCAAGTGAATATCGCATTTAATGGGTTATTAATTTTGCTACATACGCTATAATAATTAAAGCACTAAATGGGGTATTTTGTAAATAAAAGGTTTATTTGTTTATTGTGAAATATTTGAAACACATTCATCAATGTGCCTAATATTATATTTCTCAGAAGAGCCACTTATGTGTTTCAACATTCTCGTTTTACAGGGTATAACCCAATTGAATTCCCTGCTTTATTTATCAACAGCTTAGGCAAAGTAAACAAACAGAAATCATCGTGAAACCGAAAACGAAACTCGGGCCAAACCGAATCTCAACACAAACAGCAGCAGCTATAAAAGCAATGACTAAAGAAAAACAATCAAGGCAAACGTGCACGACTGTTTGATACTCTACAGTTAACTTTGAATGGGAATAACTTAAATAACTGAATTGATAAAGTCAGGAAACATTTATATAATCATTTTCTATACTTATTTTGAATAAATTCACAGAAATCAATTTAGATTTTACTCAATTTTAAAAATTTGTTGCCCATAAAAATCGATTTATTTTTGACGAAGTTTTGAGTATTCAAAGTAAACATAAAAGTTAAAATAATAATATTATTATTATTTTCAGCTTGTGCGGTCATCCTAAGAACTATAATTACCCATATCTCACATAAAGAAACTGCAACATCATCAAATAACAAAAATACGAGTGTGTTTATTGATTCTCTACCCCTCAACCCAAAAAGCCAACACCAAATCCTTTGAACTTGGCAAATCCAACGCCGCCGCCAACAAAGCCACCGCCGCCATAGCCACCTCCCAGACCACCACCATAGCCTCCTCCTAGACCACCACCATAGCCTCCTCCTAGTCCACCGTAGCCTCCTCCCAGTCCATTGTAGCCGTAGCCATAGCTGGGTATAGTTTGCACCGTTGAAATGCTCGACACCACAGGCACAGTGGTGACAATTGGCACCGTAGATACCACAGGAACTGTCTGTATTGCTGGAGCCGGCAAGTAACCAGCGCCACCTGCGCCACCCACAATGCCGCCGCCAACAATGCCACCGCCAATGAGGCCGGCGCCACCAATGTGTCGCGTCGTGCGCACAAGTTCGTTGCCTTCACTCACAATGGGCGTGGCTGCCATTGGATGTGGGACAAGTGCCAAGATCAGCATTAGCAGGTAAACCGTTTGTCGCAACATCTTCTCTACTGAAGACTGCCCCAACCCGAGCTGGTTATTTATGCAAATTAATTAGTGGCACATCTTTGTGCGCGCTCAGCCTCAGCCTGGGCCTGTTTGCATATCCAATTCACAAATGGAATGCCAAAAATCCCCAGCTGCGTCCAGTCGTGTCAGTGTCGAGTGTATTCTAGCAAAACTGAAACTGTGATGCACTGAGAGAAACTACGGTGTAGAAGGTTTGCATTTGTATGTGAATAAACTAAACTTAGACCATAGACCTGTAACAAAGTATATATATTCTTGCTCAGGATAACTAGCCGAGTCGATTAAGCCATGTCTGCCTGTCTGTCCGAAAGTCCGGATGAACAGATGAACACACAGATCTCATCTATTATAAAAGCTAGAGACACCAAATTTCCAATTGGGGTGCCACGCCCACTGCCCCCGCAAATCAAGAATTTAATCTTTAAAGTTGATTTATAAGCGACAGATAAAAGATTACAACATTCTGAGTAAGACAATACTTAGCTTATTATAATACCAACATAACGTTAAAATTTAAAAAATTTTAAAATTTTTTTGTCCGATCGACAACAAAAACCTTATCGCTATGATTTTTTATACAGACCAGCAAGCTGTCACGTCATTGCAACGATTTTCTAGAAAAGAAAACAACAACTGGCATACCAAATTTATGACCTGTACAGATCCAGAGATCTGAGCATTAATGTACGAGTATTTCTCGCAGTGCCATTTCACACCTCATCATCTAGCGAAGGTCATTCACAGCAGCGGCCACGTGCATGAAAGCGCGTAAGTACCCAATGCTGCCTAATGCGTGTGCAAATAGCGCATAAGTGGGGGAATTTTGGTGGTTCGATGACGCACCACACACCCAAAGCTGGGCATAAAAACCAGGCTAGATCTGTGCCGGCTTGACATTCCGTGAGAGACAATAGTACAACAAAGATGAAGTGCTGCACGCTGCATCTACTGCTCATTATCGGCGCTTTTCTGGTCGTTGTGGTGCAACCACATCCTCAGTTTGGTCTCGGTGGTGCAGGTCTACTTGGAGGCGGAGCGGTCGGTGGTGCTGGTGGCTTTGGCACTTACCATGAGACTATACGCGTGCGAGGACGCGGCTTTGGTGCCGGCGGTTTCAAAGGTGGCTTCGGTGGTGGCGGACTTGGCGGTGGCATTGGTGGCTTTGGCGCTGGCGGTGGCTTCGGCGGCGGACGTTTTAGGGCACGCTACGACAAGAAGGTGAGCGGCGGCTTTGCGGGCATTGGCGGTGGTGCTGGCGTGCTTGGTGGAGCCGGCGGTGCAGGACTGATCGGTTAAAGCAATGTGAAATTATGTTAACTAGTGTAGCATGTCAAATAAAAGCCAAATATACTTTAAATGTATAACTTAAGTGTTTTTATATTGCATACTTTGCGGGAGGTGCCTTGAAAATGTGTACTTCCTTTAAAGGTTTTTGAATTAAGTTCTAAGTTAATTGTTATTAATTATTATAAACAAAAGGAACCCTTCTTTTCAATGGGTGAACTATGTTAACTAGTGTAGAAGGCAAAATTAAAGTCAAGGCAATACTGAGGCACCCTGTATGCGGCCCGAGACTTGTATATTTTGATACGCTCGTCATGCAAAACGCTGACATGCGCAATTCCAACCCTCACTCGCTGGGGTCGCTCTCTCTCTCTTCCCCTCTCACTCCTTGCTCGCACTCTCTATGATTTTGGTCCGTTCTGTTTCGGTTTCTGAATGGACTGTCGTTCCGTTTTGGGCTGCCAGTTCGAGTCAGTCGCTCGCTGCAGTCGCTCGTCGAGGCTGCTACTACGCCCTCTCTCTCTCTTGCTCGCTCGCTCGCACACTATCTCGCTCGCACTTGCACCCGCTCACCGCTGACTGGGAGCCCTTTTGCGACCTGCAAATCTCGTGGCATTGTTTAGCATAAAACTTGCGCGTGAAACTAAAGTAAAAATAGCCAAAAATAAAATTCAAACTGAGCTATCATAAGTACACACACACTATATAGTATATGACTATATAAATATCTGATATATCTGCGTGTGTGTGTGTGTGTGTGTGTGTGCGTGTTGTGCCAAGTGGAAAACTGTTTAAAAATAGGAGAGCTTCGCAGCGGGCTAAATTCTTGTCTTGTCATGTTTCGCTGACAATTGCAGATAAGCCTAAGCAACAACA
Source organism: Zaprionus africanus (assembly GCA_018151435.1). NCBI lineage: Eukaryota > Metazoa > Arthropoda > Insecta > Diptera > Drosophilidae > Zaprionus > Zaprionus africanus. The sequence continues at coordinate 12,680,700 of JAECXB010000118.1, forward strand.
ACAACAACAACAACAGTCGAGGAATAATAATAACAACAACAACAAGTTGAAGAAGTCGTAGCATCAGTTTCTGGAACTTCCATTTGATCTGAGCTGTTGTTGGGGTAAGCCAGCGTTGGGACCAAATGAGATTTACTTTTTCACAGCTGGCGAATTTTGTTGCCTTGATTCAAAGTCAAAATGTGAACAATTTTCCTTTGCTCTCTTAGATGTGCACTCTTATTCCGTTTCTCTCTCTCACTGTCTCTCTCTAGTGTCACTCATGTGTGTGGCGCCGTTGCACAGTGTGACCAGGCAGCGTTTTATCACAACAATCACTTGGCAATTATTCGCCCTAACCCGATCGAAGCACAGCTGAGATTTTCAACCCCTGTCAGTCTCCCTTCTCTCGCTTCTCCCAGTTGCTCTCTCTCTTCTCTTACTCTCTTATGTTTCCGCTTCCCTCTCTCTTTCACTCTCTTTCTCTGTCTCTCTGCGGACTCATGCTCTGCTTACGTGCATTGTCTGCTACCTGTGCCTTATCTTATGGGCACAGTGCGCTGCTTTGTCTGCCCATTGACACGTATCATTATCCACAACAACAATTGAGACAACAACAACAATATTAGAGACAACAACAAGAACTCCTTGCTGCACGCACTTGTCGCTAGCAAGGACTGTGCAACAACACTTGCAATTAGCGTAATTGCAGCTCGTGTGACTCGTCGTATCATTTGGCCAGTCGATACTAACAGACAGCACGGAACAGGGCGCATCTTGCACGCACCTTACTTAGCTGACGACATTAGGGGTACTCCTGCAAAGGTACAATAGTATTCTGTGATTTACCTGGCAGAAGGTTCTGTTATGATACATATGTATACTTCTATTTGTACTATATACTTTACTAGCAAGCATTAGGGGTAGTCAAGAAAGTGTCTTATTAAGTAACTGCTGGGCAGATGAAATATTAAGCAATGCTATTAATTTATATTGTAGTTATTATGAAGGTATGCAAAAAGGTTCTTTATTTGTTCAAACATTCTTAATATTCAATTTATATATTTTATAATATATTTCGCTTTTTAGTTAGGGAAAAACCATTAATATTGTTGTAGGAATTGCTTAGGAGCAGAATTGCTTAAGAGCAACGTAAGTTGGGGTTAGGGTTGTATAGTTAGGTTAGGTTTAAAGGTTGCATATTACTTCAAAGACTTAAAGAAACTGAACTCAAATTAATCAATACAATACAATGTTTCTTATGATCTTATGCAATTTAGGGGCATTAACAACATTACTAAAGATTTTGTGTAGTAATAAACAAACTACCCCTTGGCACTCTCTACTCAATTTAGAACTTTGCTCCCTTCCTGCCATAATGAAATTATGATCATTTTCCCTGGCGCACACTAAATTTCCGTTACTTAGGCACTTTGCACTTTGCTGCACTCCAGCGTAATGACATTTAGTAACCCCCCTCGCCCTCGCACATCCACTCACAAAGTTGCACCTCCATTTGCGCAACGCCCCCAACATTGCTGACGTCGTTGCAGTTCTCACCATGACGTTGCCATTCGGGACAAGTAGTTCAAGGTCAACGAAAGTTTATTGTCCAAACTGGAGCAACGCGATAAGCCCATCAAATGTGGACCTCCCCCTACCTCACCCACACAGACACCATTATATGTACATACGTCACACACACACATTGTCAAGGACACCCGAATTTGCAGCTGATGAGTTTTTGACGTGACGTAGTATTATTATTATGTTATTTCGGGGGGCGAAGAACGGAAATACCCCTTGAAAATGGAGCGTGTGAATGTTTTGCTTACTTGGGTTCATCAACTCTCGGCTCTATTTTTAGAACTGCGACACGAATTCGCAACAGCCTCGCAGAGGTCAAAGGAAACCTTCGGCCGGGTGTTAATGGGTGCGGAGGGAGGCGGAAACTGGCTTTGTTGCGGCCATTATGCACGGCAAAGTGCGCTTGGCAGCTGTCCAGCCAGCGGAGGCAGTGCTCGTTTTCCGCCTCGCCAGAGTAGCGCAACAGGAAGCGCAGCCATTGAACACTTAATGTATGCAGTCAGTCGCTCGCTCGCTCGCTCCATCTCCCCCTGCAATTTATAACTGTCAACTGAAGCGAGAGTGAGCCCAATCCATCCTCACCTCGGCATGAGTTGTGCCCGTTTCTAATCAGGTTGCACTTGACTTAGTGCCAGCTAATTGCATTTGCGCCAAGCCAGCCAAGCCAGCAAAAAAATTGTAGCTGCCACAAAAGTGTCGCCAGCCAGACGCCGCCATCGCCATTGTGTCTTGCCCCTCCTCCTACTCTCTCCCCTTCTCCAATGAAGCGAAAATTTGTCCATTGGCCCCGTTTCACATACGACGCAAAGTCGGCAACTTTGTTTGCCTTGCTGTCGAAAAAAGGAAGCCGTTATGGCTCTAAGTAGTTCCCTCTCTCCCTTTCCCCCTCGCTCTATCTCCTTGAATCGTCTTGGAGCACGCATCAAATTATCATTTTGTATTTGCGTTGTCCTTTTTCGTGGCGAATTGACAAAAGTTTTGCCATCGCAAAAGTCGTCGAAATTGAGTTAAATTTGTTTATCGATTTTTATACCACAATAGCAGCTTTATTTGCCTGTGGCGCGGGGGGTGGCAGGGAGGTGGAACTTTTACGAGATGGAATATTAAAAAGTCGTGCAAAAGTTTGTCTTATCTACAGCGAGAGGCATCTGCCATCATGTCAACACAATTTCAAACTAATTTAAAGCTATTTTAATCTATTTTAACCCATCTCTGTGCTTTTAGCTATAAAACAGCCAGAGAACTAGCCGAAGTTTAGCTCTTACACCCTCCGAGGGGATATTCTCTGTGCGCGGAGCATGCTAGCTGCAGTTATGGCATCAGACATTAATTGGGACCCAGGTAAGTTGCGACAACACGCAGTCAAAGTTTGGCTTGGAATTTCAATCTTTCTCTTCTTTCAGCGCTTTCGAGACTGATAACAACGCTCAAGGAATCGGACAATCTGTCCAATGATCAGGAAATTGATTTCCTCAAGGCGCTGCTCGAGTCCAAGGAGCTGAATGCGCTGGTGAATGTGCACACAAAGGTCGCCAAGGTGGGTCGCGATGAGCGCCTGGCTCCGGTGCTGTCCACCTCGGCGCAGGTGCTGTACGAGGTGTTGGAACAATTGTCGCAGCGTTGCCACCTAAGCGATGACTGCAAAGAGGCCTTTCACCTGTTGCAGGACTCGCATGTGCAGGTACCTAGACTTCAGTCTATCGATAATGTTATCGTACCTAACCTCAATCTCTTCTTACTTGCAGCATTTACTCTTTGCACACGATGCCATTGCACAGAAGGATTTCTATCCGCATCTGCCCGAGGTGCCCATTGAGATGGATGAGGACGAGGAGACCATCAAGATTGTCCAGCTCGTCAAGAGCAATGAGCCACTGGTGAGTTGATCTGCCATCCAACGATAGTTCCAACTCATCTCAGCCCACATCAGTGTCATCGTCATGTCGCTTCTTATACAATATAAATGTATAAATGTTATATATGAATAATGTCAACTGTTCTGTACAAACTGTCCAGCTGTCTGACTGGCACTCATTTCATTCTCATGCTGTTATCGATAGGCAACGCCTATGTCTCTCTCTATCTCTCTCGCTCTTCGCTTTTGTCCCATCTTCCTAATCATGCTTCATCTCCCCCACTCACTCGACTCATCTCTTTCAATGATGATTTACGCTAACAAATATTTTGTACATTTTGCTTTGTATTCGAAAAACATTTCAAAAATCGAATATAATCGAATTGATTTCCCAAATCGCCCATAAAAAAATCAATTAAAAACTGAAATAAAAAAAATAAAATGTAAAAAATAAACACAGACAGGAGCACAAAGTGCGGAGCCGATTGTTGTAAGTAATCAATGTCCTTACTGTATAGCACAAGCATTAACTCTGACCGATGCTAGAGCAACAACAACAACAACAACTACAACAACAACTACAACTATTAAACTCCTCAACCAAGCACACAACAAATACCAACAACAACAACGAAATCAAACTGTATAAAGCTCATTTTGTTGTTCCCTCCACACACACACACATACACACGTTCACCCACACGCACAGACACAGCCACTCTATCTCTTTCTCTCTCACACACACTAAGAAAACGTATCTAATAATTCCTCTTCCACTTTCTAGGGTGCAACCATCAAAACGGATGAGGAGACGGGCAAGATCATCATTGCTCGCATCATGCACGGCGGCGCTGCCGATCGATCGGGCCTGATACACGTCGGCGACGAGGTCATCGAGGTCAACAGCATCAATGTGGAGGGCAAGACGCCAGGCGACGTGCTCACCATATTGGTATGACACTGCAGAGTATACTCCATAACAGATATATAGTATATACTCTATTCTGTGATTCCAGCAAAATTCCGAAGGCACCATCACCTTCAAGCTTGTGCCCGCAGACACCAAGGGCGCCCAACGTGAGTCCAAGGTGCGTGTGCGTGCGCATTTTGACTACAATCCGGAGGTAGATCCGTACATACCCTGCAAGGAGGCCGGTCTGGCATTCCAACGCGGCGATGTGCTGCACATTGTGGCGCAGGACGATGCCTATTGGTGGCAGGCGCGCAAGGATCACGAGCGTTCAGCACGTGCCGGCCTCATACCGAGCCGTGCCCTCCAGGAGCGACGCATACTGCACGAGCGGACACAGCGCGAGTCCAACGACATGGACTCCAAGCGTAAGTTAGCACTACAGCGAAGTCCATATATCACATCATGCTCTGCAAAATCTATAAAAAAAAAACTAAAAAAAAGAAGAGGAATTCTTAGAAAGGAATCAAAGATTATTCAGAAAAACATAAGGGGTATTCCCATACTGTTATTTGTAGGGTTTAGGATAACCTTTTCATCATGTTCCCAATTAAAATTGCTCTTCTATCATATGTGAGAATACCTCTATTAATATAACCTGGTAAACATTCGGCTTCAATTTGATTCCCGCATCTGTTTCTTTCATGCATCTCCCACACTTCAATCTCACCTGCGCACGCTCACAATCGCTTCACATCTTCCGTAACCTCAACATCGACCTCGACCTCGACTTCAACTCATACGCGCTCTGGCAGCGGGTTCATGCGCCTCACTCTGCACCACCCCGCCCGGCTCACCACGCCTGCAGACGTCGAGCAGCAGCTCGTCGTGCCGCCAGCCAAAGACTAAAAAGATCATGTACGATTTGACAGAGAACGATGACTTCGATCGCGAATTGATAGCCACGTACGAGGAGGTGGCCAAGCTGTATCCTCGTCCGGGCATCTATCGCCCTGTTGTGCTCATCGGTGCGCCAGGAGTGGGACGCAACGAGCTGCGACGACGCCTCATCGCACGCGATCCAGAGAAGTTTCGCAGTCCGGTGCCATGTAAGTTACCAGGCATCCTTCTTGCTCCTTGAAACTGATAATTTTCCTTGACAGACACCACAAGACCTATGCGCACGGGTGAGGTACCCGGCAGGGAGTATATTTTTGTGGCGCGCGACAAGATGGACGCTGACATTGAGGCTGGCAAGTTTGTGGAGCACGGCGAGTATAAGGGGCATCTGTACGGCACCTCGGCGGAGAGTGTCAAGTCGATTGTGAACGCGGGCTGCGTCTGTGTGCTAAGTCCACACTACCAGGCAATCAAGACGCTGCGCACAGCACAGCTGAAACCATTCCTTATACACATTAAGCCGCCGGAGCTGGACGTACTGAAAGCGACACGCACCGAAGCGCGTGCCAAGTCCACGTTCGACGAGGCGAATGCACGCAGCTTCACCGACGAGGAGTTCGAGGATATGCGCAAGTCAGCCGATCGCATCGACTTCCTCTACGGACATTACTTTGATGTGGAGATTGTCAACGGGGAATTGGTCAATGCCTTCGAGCAGCTTGTGCAGAATGTGCAGCGATTGGAGAACGAACCACTCTGGGCTCCCTCCATGTGGGTGCAGTAGAAAGAAGCTTCAAGGAATTCACCCACATACCTCGGCTAAGGGATACCCAGTAATTTGCAATTTGTTGAAGAAACACCAAAGTATTTGCCATACGAATTTAGCCCGTTCGCTAAGCTAAATGTACAGTTATTTGCCAATGCACGGCATTTAGTTAGAGAGAGACAGACAAACAGACAAACAGACGGACATGCGTACATACGGACACGCGGACAGGCAGACAAAAATGCAGTTAGAGAACGTACAGTACTATTTAACCACAGGAAGTGCCGCATCCCGCGGACCCTCCTGCCCAGCGTTAGTCCTTTTCACAACATGTACCTTTTTGCGCAAAAGTGAAATAAATGAAAAGAATACAATAAAAAGAAGAAGAAAAAGAACTAAAGATAAAGACATGGAACAAGAAAAGCGAAAAATCGCGCATTTCAAACTATGTAACCTATTTAATTGACATTTAACCAACCATTTAAACGAAATTCGAACTATAAAACTATTGTAAAACAATTATTTTCTTCAGAAAACGATGTCCAAGATCCAAGTTTATGTAAATATATATAAATGTATTCATATATATTTATTATGAAGCTGTAAAATGTTTAAATTTTCTAGACAAACCAGATGAAATTATAAATGTGTTACAAACTCCAAGAAGGCTTTGCATCTTTCTATTCTTATCCTTATATTAAACAGGGTATATCGTTCCATAAAATACTCGGATATACCCAACATTTTTAATTAAATTAATTGTTGGCAATCTACTGTAGCAGTTGACTAACTAGGCTGACGTAAATGAATAATAGGAACTCATATCATAACTGTCGGGAATTTAGTTTTTTTTTTTTTTTTGATAGTTCAGTTTTCACCATGTCGTTGTGCCAGAAAGTCATTCCACGTCTTTTATATTATCTAAGCAGAGTAACGGCGATTCTTGAATTCCGTTTTGATTCGAAGAAAAATAAGTTTGTCAAATCTCGTACCGGCTATTATTATGCGTTGATCTTGAACTTCCTCAGTTTGGGGCCCATCAATATTTTAACGTGTACTTCAGTGTTAGGTTTATTTCAAGCCTATACGGAAAACGACAACGTATCAACTTATCTATCACACATCTTTGTGCTAACTTTCATTTTAACGTATTCGATTACGGTCAAAAACATTTTTTTTAAACGTGAAAGATTTTTTCAGCTGCTCAACCTTTTCCTAAGACTCGGAAAAAACCATCGTCAATTATTCGGAAAACCTTTGAAAATAGTATTTAGCTCAGACTTACTAATACATTTATTTCGCTTTGCTTTTTATTGTTGTGCTTTTTTAAGATCTCCACTACAAGTATGGTTTTTATTAATGGATTTATTTTATCTGGTCCGCATTCTGCTACAAGTGCTCCTGGCCGACATGGCCATAACTTCTCAATTTCAATTATTGAAACCGTTATCAGAGAAATTAAGATTCTTCTCCCCGATTAAGGAGGAAAATAGAAAGCGATACATAAAATATGCTGTACAGCTGATTAATCTGCGTAAAACGTTACAAGAGTTCCTTTGGCCCCTGTTCATTTTGAGAATGACGATTGAGACCGGATGTCTTATAATGTTTATTGTTATAATCTACTGGCTACCCGATTCGCCACTGATTATTTCTTCCGTCCCGATGGTGAATTTCCTTCATGGGATTCATATGCTGAGTATTGCCAGTAGAGTGTACAAAATGGAGCGACAAATTGTGGATCATTTGTACGATCGGGAATTGTACGATTTATTAGTGAATTTGAAAACCAAACGCACCTTAAATCTGCTAAAGGTGAGCTTTAAAATAGTTTCATAATTAGTTTCCTAATTATTTTAATTTTTCAGTTGGAACAAGTTCACCTAAGACGTTGCACCATCAAGGAGACATCCGTAACATTTTGCAACTTTATCTATTATCACAATTCCCTAATTTTGGAATGCATGGATTTCCTTTGGCAAAATTTGCTTCTTCTGTTAAGTTTGAGTATAGGATATGGTTTAAAAGAACATAACTATGGCCTTCTCAAATTTTCCCTACGCCAATAAATTAACAAAAATCGATATTTAGATGTATTAGTTTAATGATTACGAATAATATCCAATTAGATTTGACTGATTACCAAATGAATATGAAAGGGGTACAAATGTCGTTGATATCATTTCAGGGAACTGAACTTTCATTTTCCTTTTGGTTTCCATCATATCACTTACACTCGCGAAAATGCACCATCAAGTTTTTGGAAAACCTCTGAAAGTGGCAAGATATAACTTTTTACTACAGTAAGTTCATGGATTATGGTTGTGGAATAGTTTTGCCTTGCTACAAAATTGGTTTGTCTATCCGTTCTGCTATCAAAATAATCGTTTCATGCTGCAAGTTTACTTGGCCGATATTGCTTATCAATCTGCGTAGACTGTTGCAGAAATTCCTTTGGCCTTTTTATACCCTCAGGCTGGGAATTGAGATCGGATTGTGTTTATCGGTTTTGTAAGACCTCTACTGGAGTCCCGTTGATATGCCTGGCATGTGTATCACTGTAATCCAAATGATGTGCTTCGCCAACGGGATCCGAATGCTGAAGATTGCCAGCAGCATCTACCAGATGGAGATGCAAGTAGTGGATCGACTTTATAATTCGACTTCCTCTACGGACATTACTTTGATGTGGAGATTGTCAACGGAGAATTGGTCAATGCCTTCGAGCAGCTTGTGCAGAATGTGCAACGATTGGAGAACTGGGCTCCCTCCATGTGGGTGCAGTAGGAAGAAGCTTCAAGGAATTCACCCACATACCTCCGCTAAGGGATACCCAGTAATTTGCAATTTGTTGAAGAAACACTAAAGTATTTGCCATACGAATTTAGCCCGTTCGCTAAGCTAAATGTACAGTTATTTGCCAATGCACGGCATTTAGTTAGAGAGAGACAGACAAACAGACAAACAGACGGACATGCATACATACGGACATGCGGACAGGCAGACAAAAAAGCAGTTAGAGAACGTACAGTACTATTTCACCACAGGAAGTGCCGCATCCCGCGGACCCTCCTGCCCAGCGTTAGTCCTTTTCACAACATGTACCTTTTTGCGCAAAAGTGAAATAAATGAAAAGAATACAATAAAAAGAAGAAGAACAAGAAATAAAGATAAAGAAACGGAACAAGAAAACCGAAAAATCGCGCATTTCAAACTTTCTTCAGAAAACGATGTCCAAGATCCAAGTTTATGTAAATATATATAAATGTATTCATATATATTTATTATGAAGCTGTAAAATGTTTAAATTTTCTAGACAAACCAGATGAAATTATAAATGTGTTACAAACTCCAAGAAGGCTTTGAATCTTTCTAGTATTATCCTTATATTAAACTGGGTATATCGTTCCATAAAATACTCGGATATACCCAACATTACCTCCTTGCCTACTTAAACTCTTCGACCTTTTAATTAAATTAAATGTTGGCAATCTACTGTAGCAGCTGACTAACTAGGCTGACGAAAATGAATAATAGGAACTCATATCATAATTGTCGGGAATTTAGTTTATTTAGTTTTCTTTTTTTTTTGATAGTTCAGTTTCCGCCATGTCGTTGTGCCAGAAAGTCATTCCACGTCTTTTATATTATCTAAGCAGAGTAACGGCGATTCTTGAATTCCGTTTTGATTGGAAGAAAAATAAGTTTGTCAAATCTCGTACCGGCTATTATTATGCGTTGATCTTGAACTTCCTCAGTTTGGGGCCCATCAATATTTTATCGTGGACTTCAGTGTTAGGATTATGTGCAGCCTATACGAAAAACGCGGCAGTATCACTTTATCTAGTACACATCTTTGTGCTAACTATCAATTTAACGTATTCGATTACGGTCAAAAACATTTTTTTTAAACGTGAAAGATTTTTTCAGCTGCTCAACCTTTTCCTAAGGCTCGGTAAAAAGCATCGTCAGTTATTCGGAAAACCTTTGAAAATAGTATTTAGCTTAGACTTACTAATGCATTTATATCGCTTTGCTATATTATGTCGCGCTTTTATAAGGGCTTCACTGCCAGCTTGGTTTATATTAATGGATTTATTTTATCTAGTCCGCATTGTGCTACAAGTGCTGCTGGCCGATATGGCCATAACTTCTCAATTTCAACTATTGAAACCGTTATCAGAGAAATTAAGATTCTTCTCCCCGATTAAGGAAGAAAATAGAAAGCGATACATAAAATATGCTGTACAGCTGATTAATCTGCGTAAAACGTTACAAGAGTTCCTTTGGCCCCTGTTCATTTTGAGAATGACGATTGAGACCGGATGTCTTATATTGTTTATTGTAATAATCTACTGGATACCCGATTCGCCCCTGGGTGTTGCTTCCGTCCCGATGGTGTGTTTCTGTCATGGAATTTATATGCTGAGTACTGCCAATAGGGTGTACAAAATGGAGCGACAAGTTGTGGATCATTTGTACGATCGGGAATTGTTCGATTTATTAGTGAATTTGAAAACCAAACGCACCTTAAATCTGCTAAAGGTGAGCTTTAAAATAGTTTCATAATCAGTTTCCTAATTATTTTAATTTTTCAGTTGGAACAAGTTCACCTAAGACGTTGCACCATCAAGGAGACATCCGTAACATTTAGCAACTTTATCTATTATCACAATACCCTAATTTTGGTATGCATGGATTTCCTTTGGCAAAATTTGCTTCTTCTGCTAAGTTTGAGTGTAGGATATGGTTTAAAAGAACATGACCGTGGCATTATCAAAATTTCTTTACGCCAATAAATTAACAAAAATCGATATTTAGATCTATTAGTTTAATGATGACGAATAATATCCAATTACATTTGACTGATTACCAAATGAATATGAAAATACCAAATGACAAATGTCGTTGATATCATTTCAGGGAACTGAACTTTTATTTCCCTTTTGGTTTCCAACATGTTACGCTATCAAAAATATTATATATATAAACATTATATTACTTGAGCAAAGTTACGGCAATTCTTGAATTTCCTTACGATTCTGAGAAAGAAAACTTTCTTAAGTCCCGCGTCGGATATTGTTATGTATGGAGATGCCATTGGCTTAGTAATGTGCTTCTTGTGCAGAGGTTGAATATTGGTTACAAACGAAAGCGATTCTTTTAAATCATAATAATGCGATAATTTACATACGAGTATATTTTATTTGAATTTAATGTTTTTAAATAAATTTTAAATTAAAGATAAATGTATTTTAAATTTTATTTGAAAAAGAAAAAAATGAAAAAAATACGTTGCACTTACTAAGGGTTAATGTTACCATTGGACTCGGCGCTAAGAGCACGAGACAAACAGAGAGAGAGGGAGAGATAGCGCAGAGAGAGAGAGAGTAGGAGAAGAGAGAGGGAGAGCAAGTTCTGTAGGCAGCTTCGGCTCGCGATCGCTCGCTGTGCACATTCCTCATTGTGCGCTAATCGCGAGTGGTTGCATTCGGTGCGTCTCTGTCGCTGTCTGTGCTTGTGGCTGAGTGTGTGTACGCTGCCTTTGTATTCCCCCTCCCCTTCCCCGACACCTATAATATCCCGAGGAAACCTGACAACAATGTCTGCATTCGAATTGAAGAATCTTGATGAGTGCCTGGAGAAGCATTTGCCAGCTGACGAACTGAAGGAGGTCAAGCGTATTCTCTATGGCGTGGAGCAAGAGTGAGTACAGCCAGAGTGAGTAGATACTCACACACACAAACACACATACACTAAGGCAAGCACATGCATATGCTAATTAGCTTGGATTAGCAGGGAATTAAGCTTATCAACGAGCGAGCGCGATAAGTCTAGAATATTTGACATCTGCTGTGCATAGATATAGAAAGATGGGCAGATAGTTTTCGCTATACCATGGCGATATGGCTGTATGTATGCGTCGATTAAAGTTATAATTAGATTATATATATACATATAACGTATACGCGGCGTGTGGCGAAAACGATACGATCAAAACAAAACGAAAGCGAATGTTTACGAAGCAAAGAGACAAACAAACTTATCACTCTCTACCTACCTCCCTCTCTTCCACTCTCTTTTTTTATATCTCCCGCTTGCACTCTCCCTTTAACTGTATCTTTTCCCTTCTCAGTCTATCTCTCTCTTTCTCTCTGCCGCTTCAACTCTCCCTCTTACTGTCTCTTTTCCCTTCTCAGTCTATCGATAAAGTTGCCCGAGAGCGCAACCAAGTTGGCTCAGGAGAATGGCTTCGAAATCAAAGGGTATCGCTTTACGGCACGTCCGGAGCAACTGCGTCAGCCTCGCGTGGTGCGTGTGGGTGCCATACAGAACTCCATTGCGCTGCCCACAACGGCGCCCATAGAGAAGCAGCGCGAGGGAATCTGGAACAAGCTAAAGCTGATGATCAAGGCTGCTGCCCAGGCGGGCTGCAACATAGTGTGCACCCAGGAGGCGTGGAGTGAGTGTCCATCAAAGATAATAACCCTATGCAGCCTGCCTAACTATCCTCCACTCCCTTACCCCACTTAGCCATGCCCTTTGCCTTCTGCACACGCGAGAAGTTCCCGTGGTGCGAATTCGCCGAAGAGGCCGAGAAGGGACCCACCACCAAGATGCTTGCCGAGCTGGCCAAGGCCTACAACATGGTCATTGTGCACTCCATACTGGAGCGCGATGTGGAGCATGGCGAGACTATTTGGAACACCGCCGTGGTGATCTCGAACAACGGACGCTACCTGGGCAAGCATCGCAAGAATCACATACCTCGTGTGGGAGACTTCAATGAGTCCACCTACTACATGGAGGGCAACACGGGACATCCGGTCTTCGAGACGGAGTTCGGCAAGATCGCGATTAACATATGCTATGGTCGCCATCATCCGCAGAACTGGATGATGTTCGGCCTGAATGGTGCCGAGATTGTGTTCAATCCATCGGCAACCATTGGACGCCTCTCGGAGCCACTGTGGAGCATTGAGGCACGCAATGCGGCAATCGCTAATAGCTACTTCACTGTGGCCATCAATCGTGTGGGCACCGAGGAGTTCCTCAACGAGTACACCTCAGGCGATGGTCGACCCGCGCACAAGGAGTTCGGACCCTTCTACGGCTCATCATATGTGGCGGCACCAGATGGCTCCAGAACTCCGGTAAGTGTGATGATGATTCCAGAGCTTAATCCAAGCAAATCTTCTGAATGTGCTTGACAACTTGCAGAGTCTGTCACGCTGCCAGGATGGTCTGCTGGTTACCGAACTGGATCTGAATCTCTGCCGTCAGGTCAAGGACTTCTGGGGATTCCGGCAGACACAGCGCCTGCCCCTCTACGCCGAATCGCTGCAAAAAGCCTCCGAGCTGGATTTCAAGCCGCAGATCATCAGGGAGAAATAGAATTGATCGTATCGAGCATTTTATTCAAAGAAATACAATCCCAATAGTGCTATATCCGTGTGTGTGTGTGTGTGAAGGGAGGGAGGTACACAAGGTCACAAATCGCGCTGGTAGTAGCCCGTCAGACGATTCGCCTCGCGCAAGCCCGTCTCCATCGCTCCGTGCACCGTGGAGTAGTGATCGACACTGGTTGCTTCGCCGGCAAACAAGATGATGGGCCGCACCGACATGGGTGCCACGGATACTGGGGACTTATCCTGCGAGCCTGGCTCGACGGCAAGCACATTGACGGGTTGAGCCAACTGATCGGTGCAGGTGTTGGAGCGCCTTGCAAGCAACGAGGGATACGAATAGGCGCCCATATGGGCAGGATCTATGGTCCACTTGCTGCTGATCAGGTGCTTCGGCTGTGGTATTTTCACACGGGGCAGAAAGCGACGCAGCATGTACATGACACCCATGGAGAGCAGCTTGGTGTTAATGGTCTCGATCAGCTCCGTGTACGGCCCAGTGGCCCAACCGATCAGCACCCGCGGCTGATGGGCATACGGATAGAAGGCATAGATATCGGCGACCCATTCGAGTTGAGGCTGATTGAGATCATCGGGATTCCAAATGGCATTGAAGCCCGTCCAAGCTGTCGTCCAGAATGGCTCCTCGAACTCGATGAATATCTTGCAGATGTGTGTGAAGCCAATGAAGTTGATTGCTTTGCGCTTGGCCTGCGGCAACAAGGGTTCGAACAACATGGGACTCTTCTTGAGCACGCCCAGTGGCAGAGTGACTATCACATGATCGGCCACATAGATCTCGGAGGATTCACACGTGATCTGCACCGAACCATCGGCACGATCCCAATTGATCTTTGTTGCACGCTTATTGAGATCGATGCAACCCGTTAAAATGCCATACTCGTTCATCTCGTCGCCATCGACGAGCACATGCAGGAACCGCTTGAAGCTGCAGAGGATTAGATCAATGTTATAAAAACAAAATGAAACCCTTGCACCCGCCCCCACACCTACCCCGTGTCACGCCAATTGAGCAGACCATCACCGTGACACGGACGAAAGGTTCCATAGCCGGCGGCGCTCATGTCCGAATCCACGGGTTCTCCCTCCATTTTCTTGTAGGTGCGCAGAAATGCTGCAGCAATCCCGCGATCAATGTTCTTCATTTCAGGCTTCGATAGTGCGGCCACATACTGCTCGACAATATATTCGCCAAAGGTGCCATCATGGCCCAGCCCAATTTCCATGCGGTAATTGTGAAAGATCCTGCTCAACACCTTAGCCAGCTTGCGGACCAGAGGCTGTGGCATTTTTCTGCCATCGGAGCGTATCCATTCGACATGGTGAACCATTTCTGGTGACTTCTCCAGCACATTCAAATGCTTGACCATGTCGAAGACCTTGTTACCCACACAACCGTACACCCATTGGGCACCCAAATCAATGTAATTGTCACCGAATCTCATCGATCGCACACGCCCCCCAATGCGGTCGGACATCTCCAGAATGCGCACATTCTCGAATCCTTTGCGCTTCAGTTCCACAGCGCATGCCAGGCCCGCTACGCCGGCACCCAAGATTATAATACGCGGATCAGCTTCAAGTTTCTGCTTTAGAATCTTGGGAGACTTTCGCCGCGATGCATGGTAACGATTGTGGGGTCCTTGGGGTACCTTTTTCGAGCAGCACTACGTAAAGGAAGAGAATATGGTACAGTTTCCAGCCCAGGCCAAGTCGGAGGCACTTACACTTCCCATAGATCGTGCTGTGTTGATTGGATTGGAAAACTGTACCTTAGCTTACAGCACCTAGTATATCACATTTTCAGCGAAGTAGGGATCAGCATCGGCTTAAGCTTCTTCTTTGTACTTTAGAAAACCTGAAAGAGACTAAAATTTTGATTGATAATGAGAGTTTGAGCCGGGCACACTAGAACTGCTGAAGAATTGAGAGAAACAAAGAGAGAGAAAGAGACGGAGCGTGTTTTGCAAGATTAAAGAAACATTTTATTGGGCAGCTGAGATGCGAATAAGAAAGAATTCAGCATATATCGTACTATACTATCGTATAGTCGTAGTCGCTTCTTATTGGATCTATATGTATATTTTTTTTTTTTTTTTTTTTTTTTTTTTTTTATATCTTATGTATATGAAGTCTGTTGTGTTTTATTGATTGATTGATTGATAGAAGACAAGTTGAAGACATTGCACATCTGCGAGGGCAGTACGAAATGTTCTAGCCTGATATTAATAAATTGAAATACTTCGTCAAATAATTCGCAGTTGCCCTCGCACAATTTTAAAATCACACCCCATCCCCATTTGATCTGGAATCGGGAGATTGTCCTAATGTTATAGCTGCGATCGCGTCGCAGTGAGGCCATAGAAGTCAGCCAATCGCTTGGCCTCACGCCAACCCGCCTCCACGGCTCCATGGACCGTGGAGTAGTAGTGCTCGCTGGTTGCTTCGCCGGCGAACTGCACTATCGGCTTGTCGCAGCGACTCTGCTGAGGCATGGCACGATCCCGTGCCGGTGAAGACGGTGTCATGGTCACCACAGTCAATGGCTGAGCCAGTTCACTGGCTCCGGTACCCAGACGTTCCGTTTCCATGGAACGGAAGGAATACGAGCCACGGAAGTTCTCGTTTGTATACCAGGCGGAGGTGCGGAAGCTCAGTGGTTCGGGTATGTGCCAGTGCAGGAAGCGTCGGAAGAGATACATGCAGCCGGCGAGCACTTCATCTTCGGGCAGCGTCTCCATGTGTCGCCCGTTGGCATTGATGATCCAACCGGCCAGTATACGTGGCTGATAGCTAACACGATAGAACCCAAAGACATCCTCCAGCCAGGCACGTGAAGTGTTGCGTATATCGACTAGATCTTCCTCACGCCACAGCAACGTGAAGCCAGTCCAATCCTCGGGCCAAAAGGCCTCGGGAAACTCCACAAATATTTTGTTAACCGTACCGAAAGCTAATCCCTGCACAGCGCGTTGCTTGGCCACGGGTAACTTGGGTTCAAAGAGTTGTAAATGTTGCTCCTTGAGGACGCCCAGAGAGACGGTAACGATGACATGATCTGCCACACAGCTTTCGCCATTGTCCAGCTCCAGCTCAACGCGCGAATCATTGCGATTCCAATTGATACGCTTGACACGCCGGTCGAAGAGTACGCGCTGCTCCAAGATGCCCAGTTCCGAGTCCGTTTGCCTATCCGATTGCTGATTGCTTCGCATCAGCAGACGCAGCAACTCCACGTAGCCCTTGTCCTTCCAGTTAAGCAAAATGTCACCATCACACTCCCAATAGTTGAGGTATCCACGCCCGGAGACATCCTCCAGTGTATCGGATGCCTCCACAGAGTTCTCGAACTTTTTGTAATTGTCAAAGAACTCGTCGGCAATGACCTGATCGATATCCGCGTTCTCGGGCCGTTGCAGCATCTCGTAGAACTTGTTCGATAGGTAACTGCCCAAGGAGCCGCTACAATGTCGCAGCTCCAATTGTCGTGTGACCAGTGAATCTCCAACGATCGCCTTCAGTCGATTGGCCACATTGTCCGGCAGCACCTCACGATTACTGCGCACACATTGATAGTTCTCATAGACCGGGCCCGTTGATTCCAGCAGATCATGCTTGGCCGCCAGCTGGTGTACAATGTTATCCTGCTCCCCATGGCACCACTGTGCTCCCAGATCAATGACATTATCCCCAAAAGGTATGGTGTGTATGCGTCCACCCAGACGCTGCTCTGCCTCCAGTACTAGTACATTCTGGAAGCCGTATTCCAGCAACTTGGTAGCACAGGCAATGCCCGAGGTACCAGCGCCGATTATAATGATCTTGTGATCCCGATGCTGCTGCTTGCTCATAGCGAACCCAGACAGTTAGTCAGTTCAGCTGAAAGTAGAATGAGGTGAATTAGTCGAAGCACAATGCAACTGAGCTTGGTGCGGAGTGCGGAGAGCGAGCGGGAGACAGAGGGGAGTGTGGTCAATCAACACTTGAGACTTGAATTTAATGGCACTAAGGTGCAGGGCTGAGCGAATTGTGTATACTCTTTCTCTAGTGTAAACTACAAGAATTAATTAGCTTTTTTTATAAATCATTTAATATTCTCTTAAACTGTTTTTTATTTAATTAAAGAACTCTGCTTCCAGTTTGGTGAGTTTCTATCAATATACAACACGTGTTGCATACATATATACTAATTATTTAATACCATTTCAGAATTTCAATTATTTTAAATTCAAAATTAACACTAAATGAGTTTAAAGCCGAACTGTTTATGTCTTGCATACTCACTTTTCCAGGGTATTTCAATGCACAGACATTGTGAGTGCGTTGTGTAAACGTAACTGTATATTCTTTGTTTGTTTTGCATTTGCAGTGGAAGAAGGAGGGGAGAGGGGAAGAGACACACATGTGCGCGCCGGCAAAAGCAAATTCCGGCTGCAATTACAGTTAGTTGAGGCGAAAAAACAGAGAAAGGCGAAATCAAAACGGACGACGGCGAATGTGCTGCAGAACAGCTGTTTTAAGTGGAAGAAGGCATGGTGTGAAGAAGAGGGGGGAGGGACGGTGGCGACTAACGGCGCTTGCTTTGAACACTGATAAGAGCCAGTGCGTAAGGCGAGAGGAAGATAGCTTGCACACACTGCACTACACAACACACATTTAGCTATAAATAGCTAAAAAATCACTTGGCTAGACTGGACCAGGAAGAGAAAGGCAATGAAGGCAACCCCAGAACAACAACAAATATGTCGACTGCTTATACAACACACACGCACACAGCAAGAGCAAGAGTGAAAGAGAGAGGGAGAGAGACACAGAGAGAGAGAGAGAGCGTAGCATTGATTTTGTATTTGACAAAATAACCAAAAAGATTTCAAGGTTTCTCTGCCTGCATCAAATTAGAACCCAACATAGCGCGACACTGTCAACACACACACACAAACACATGCACACGTACACACTGCTGCATGCATGTATTGCCACCCCAACTCCTTCGCTCTCCGCATGAAAATTGTTTTTGTCACACTCACCGTAAAGGTTTTACGTATTTGTACAGTTTTTTTCTTTAGTTATTGTTGTATATTTTGTTGCTAATTTATTTTATATTATTTGCACTTTAAGTATGAGTATAAAAGTTATTAATTACTGCACTAGAAACATAAATAAATATTTAAAGAAACTGACTGCGGCTGTTGCTGCCGACGCTGCTCGCGTTGCGTTGCTGCTGCGGTCGCTGCCGTCGTCACAACGACACAAACAAAACTGGGAAATCATATGGAAACGTGCGCTGCCTCCACGAGGCGCTTATGCTGTGGGCCAGTCCAGTGGCGCAACGTCGACGCAGAGTCGCTGTCGCTAAGTGGGCAGACTGCGGGCTACGCCACTGCGCGAAAAGCTTTTTCGCCGCATAAAAGCTCTGGGCGAAAGCGCGCCAAAGTGCTGCGACAGCTGTTTGACAACCGGCAAATGGAAAGGGAAAGATAGACACACGTAAGGTGAAGGTGGCGTGAAAGGGATGAGGTGGAAATAACTGATAATTGCTGTTGTTGCTGCAGCGTGGTCAAGCACGGTTGAGTGTGGACTGAGGTGGAATTGTCTGTTGTTATTGTGGTGAATTCAAAGAGTTTGTTATTCTTGCAGTGGCACACGAGACAGCCGTTGTTGTTTTTGTTTCTCTTGCCTTCATGTACGAATTGCCTTCATGGAGGTGAATTAGTTTGAGGTGTGGAGGTGGAATGGACAGTTGTTAATGTTCTCCATCGGTTGCTGTTCTACCACAGCTTGTCGTTAAATACAATCTCCTTGAAGATGCAATCCTGCTTGGCTATGCTGACCATGGACTTCTTGGACTTCATGGCATCCTGCACCTTCTCACGCACCTCCGCAGCCTTCACATCATTGCGAATATAGAAAAGACGCACCAGATGATCCTCACTAAGAGATGGATAACTTCCGAGGAGGGTATGCAAGTCCAGAATGAGCAACTCAATATCGGAGATGAGCAGCGCCGATAAAGTAGCAATCAGATCGAGTGGAGAATCACTCAACGAGATTTTCGGTGCTATATTCTCAAAGAACATCTTAAAACGCTTCGCCTCCTGGTTGATCTTCCTGGTGATGGCATCACACTCCGCCCTTGGCTTGGACAAACGCTTGGAGAGCAGAGCACGTATGTAACGTTTGGCCAACAGCTTTTGTGCCTCATTGATGACCATCTCAAAGTTGGCGGGACGCAGATGATTATAATCCTGGAAATAGTCATCCAATGTCACACAAATCGTGTCCACAGCGATGCTATTCGCCAGCCATTTCACTGTGAACAGATCATTGAAATGGCACTCCATGTCCAAGAAGGCTTCTTCCAGCAAATAGTTCGCAGCATGCGCCCTAATCCGCTGAAAGGTGCCGAGTAACTTCTCGAAATCCTCATAATGTTCTGTCCGAGATTTAGGCCAATACAGTTGCTTCATCTGCTGCGCCAGCTCTACCATTTGCTGACTGTTGTTCACAATGGTGATGATGTAGTGGGTGAAGTACTTGATCTGATCCCGATTACGAAAATGATGTTCCTTCAATTCGATGACATTCTTCAGATATGTCTGGCCAAAGATCTCGACCTGTTGAATGCTCATCACGAGGGCCTTAAAGGTAAGCTCCTGATGGATGGTATTGGTGACCTGTAGATGCTGATCGATCATCTGGAAGATGATCACCGGTGCCGAGGTGTGATAATAGTGCTCATCCTGGTCCGGTACCATTTCAGAGAACCATTCTTGCTTCTCTGTCTCGGCGGCCTTGGTCATCCACTCCTGGTAGTTACGCTGCATATTCTGCAGATATTCGTTCTCCAGCGCCTTGAGATGCTCCTGCCGCAGCAGCGGACCCGCCAACTTGTGAACATCCACATTGAGATCGGCATGTGCCATCAGCTCCACGCCCGGATAGGTGTGTGTGACCCAGGCGAGCATGGACACATATTCATTTCCCTCCAGCCCTGAGCGGACAATGTTGTCCAACTGAAAAGGAAAGAGGAACTGTTGAGAATTTCCTGATGTCTGCAGCATCAACTTACATAGCTGGAGAGTCCCTCATGGTAAAACTTGACGTACTCATTGAATATGTTGTAGTGGGGAGGGAAACAGGGCACGCAAAGGGACTTGACCACGCGCAAATCCTCGAGAATGAATTGACGCAGTATCTCCAGATCGCGCACTAGCCACAACTTGTTGTCGGCACGCTCCTCTAGCTTGGATCCTTCGATGCGCGTGATGACATCGGCCTGCAACACATCCATTGTCATTTTACGCCACCCCTTGGGTCGTCCTGGTGGGAGGAAACCCGTAACCTTCTGCTGCTGTAGCGCAAACTGATCGTTCTTCTCCTCGCGCTCAATGATCCGCAGCGCGGTCACAATCACCGTCGGCTCCTTGCGGACCGTGTTGAGGGTACGGCTTAGAATGAGACGAATCTTCTTCTCCAAAGCCTGCGAGACTTGATCGACCTTTTCAAAGTGACGCTTTAGCGTTATCTTATCCGAGGCATGTTGCTTGGGCTGCTTGTGCAGCTCATAGAGCAAATCATCGCGAGAGTTCTCCAGATCGGCCAAACACTGATGAGCATTGAGCAACTTATCCTCGTCGATCAGCGCCATTGTCTTCTGAACACTGGCATCCACATTAAATATGTGCTTGAGGTTCTCCATCGCTGTCGCATACTGCGAATGCTTTGTGTTCTCTTCGCGCACCACTTCCAATGCGTCATAGACATCGGGAACGCCCTCAAGGAGTCGCTCTACCTCGACCATGCGACGCTGCACCTCGCGCACATCCTGCATGCAGGTCTCCAGCTGCTTAAGGCCAACACGTACGCCCTCCAACTGATTCTGCATTCCCGTCTTGAGCAACGCCTCCACGGAGGCTTTCTTCCTTGCAATCCGATGTCGATACTGTTCCACCTTCTCCAGCTGTCCAGGTCGCTGCAGCATGTTCTGTATGTCCTTTAGCGCAGCCTGCCGCGCTTCCTCTTCCAATTGTTGCAAATCCATAATTACGAAAATATTTTCTGGCTTTTTTTCTGATTAATGTTCGCATGCAAATAATGAGAGTTGCAGCTGATGACACTGACTCAACGCAATGGAACAAAAAAGAACTAGTAATAAACTTGTTCTCTTGAATTAATTATGTTATACATAAATTATATTGCATATGATATATTTAATTACTTATACTTTGTTATAATGAAATATTAAAAAATCATTTTACAATTTAAAAGCACTTTTTGCCAGTTATTTTTTTAATAACAATGTAAAAATTAAACGTTCTGGTTCATGAGCTAATGTGAGCAAATGCTCATAAGAACTTGTTTTGTATATCGGTATGTCGATAAACGACACTGAACTGATGGGCAGCACTAGTTATAACACCTGATGCATTAAAAATGGCAATGCACGCCTTATCTGCCATTTTTAAAAAGCATGCAGAAATAATTAATTACGATGGAAACTACAAAAATGAATTCGAAACAATTAAATTGCTACCCACCTTTGTAGCTAAAGATGAGCAAGCAATCATATTCTCTGCATTTCTCACGGCATTGGAAGAGCCACAAGATATTGATAAGTGTGCGGAGCGATCGCGTTCCCTGCGGGAAGAAGGAAACCGCTTGTACAAAACGAAAAATTGCAAAAAAGGTGATGAACTCTCGGAATGCCTACTCAATTCTTGTCGTCTGTACACGCAGGCCATACTAGCAGCAGAGAATGTCAGCGAGGAACTCTGTTTGGCCTATGCAAATCGTGCCATGGCGCTGCAAGATTTCGGTTACTTCGAGCAGGCCTACGATGACTGCGTCTGTGCGCTGGAGTACGGTTACCCCGAGCATCTGAAGCACAAGCTGATTATGCGGCAAGCATACTGTGCCTGGAAGCTGAAAGATGCCAATCGACTGGGGCACCACATCAGCAGTTTACAGGAGATCCCCAAGCTGAACTCGAACTTCAGCGCACAACTGGAGCAGCTCCAGCAAGAGCTCAACCAATTGCAAGTTGCAGCAACTGAGAAGTTATCACAGTCCCCAACGGGGTACAATAAAACGCACATGATGTAAGTACAGTGGGCACTCAACGTAAAGAGAAGCGAACTAACGTTTCCTTACCCCAAGCAGCTTGACAGGCAAAAATAAAGGACGCCACATGGTCGCCTTGGCATGCATACCCCAGAACGACATTATCTTTACGGAGCAGGCCCAGTGCTTTGTGCCCGTTGCACAGCGTGAAGTGTGTTACGGCTGTGCTGCCAGTCTACTCTGTGCTCCCATTCCCTGCCCCGAATGCCGGCAGTGTGTCATTTACTGTTCGCGTCGCTGTCGGGAGTCGCATAGGGCGATCCACAAATACGAGTGTGGTGCGTATGCGCGGGATCTCTTGAGGCTACTTGGCATATCGCATCTTGCACTGCGCCTGGTGCTCACCTACCTCCCCCAGTGGCTGGAGCAACTCGGAGATTGGCGCAATACGCAGAATGGATCACAACTTTGGCAGCAACTCATGCAGCTGGCAGAGCAGCAGAAGAACAGCGACAATTCATTACAATCTATGCAGAGCTTCTGCATGATTTCACATCTGGATAAGACCGATGCAGATGAGGTCATCTATCATGCGCTGTGCGCCAACATGCTGCAGGTTTATCTGCACGAAAAGACCAGTTTCTACACGGATAAGCTTTCGGGATCCAGAATTCCTCTTGACGATTGGCATATGCTCCTTGGCGCACTGATCTTGCGCTGCGCAGGACAACTGCTCGTGAATGGGCACGTGAGCTATGCGCTGCTGCCTTCCGCGATATCTCAATATGATTCAATACCGATGCAGCGCGAGTTTGCTCTGTTGCTGCCCACGCTGTGGCAGTCTCCGTATCATTTACGCTTGGGGTACCTACACAAGTTTGCCGACACTTCTCTTCCAGTCATGGCCATCAATTTACCTTATCTAAGTCTCTTGAATCATTCCTGTTCGCCCTCAATCCGTACCCACTTTGATGGCTCCACATTGCGAGCGTATGCAGCACAGCAGATTGTGCCAGGTGAGGAGATTTTTAACTGCTACACGGTGGACTACCGGAACTCCTCTCGCAAAGAGCGCCAGTCGAAGCTGAAGGACACTTACAAGTTCGAGTGTCGCTGTGAGAAGTGTAGTTCTGATACGCCCGACAAGGATTATGTGAGTTTCCTTGAAGTCTACTAATTTCATACTTCTACTAAGTTTTCCTTGCCTTCAGTTGTCCTTTGGTCGTTATCGCTGTGATCGCTGCGGGGAGATTTTTCAGGCTTCTGCGTATAGCTGGTGGCTGAATCCAACGCCGTTTGACCGCTTAACCTGCACAATCTGCAAAGAAGTACCATCTTGGAAAGTTTTGGGAAAACTTCTGAAGCTTCAGATGCGCTGCTCTGAACCGCAGGCACGTTGTGAACTCTACAAATCCTTCGGAGAACTCTCTATTTGGTTGTTGGACTACAACAACTACAAGATGCACATTGCCGAAGGACTCATCTTGAGTATTTTTCATGCCTGGAAAGGTAGCTCAACTGACTTTATAATTACACATATCTTTGTACCCAGGCAGAGGTTATAATCATTTTAGCCAAAAGTTTGTAAAAAGGGGAGTCGATCTAGCCATGTCCGTCTGTCTGTTGCCCGCCAAACTAGTCTCTTGGCCTTTATATATTACGCTTCTTTTAATAAGTGTGCGAACAATCATTCAATATGTGAATATAAAAAATAATAATAATAATAATTTATAATTCTGGTAGTTGTATTACAAGTATAGAAACTAATCGCAGGAGGTTAAAACTAAAGCCTGCAAAGGGAAGGTAGCCCTTTATTCTGGTCATTAAACTAACTGCTCCTTTCTCTTCATCCTACAGACGGTTGCGCTCTCTCCGAGACGGACTACACAGAACTGTCGCACATCATCCAATTCCGAATAAAGGGAATTGAAGCACAAAAGGGCTACAAATCCATGGAATACTTGATGGCGTTAACCTACTACTGGGATTTGCTTGCGATCAGCAAGCACAAGTTCAGCAACAAGGAAGAGCTGCAGAAGATACGCAGCGCTATTGATGATTGCATGGCGGTTGAAACACAGCGCATCTTTGTCAACTATTACAACGATTTTATTGAGCAATAATACATAATATATATATAATATATAAATTCGCAAACAACAACAAACACTGGCACTGTTATAATCACTACTCTATGCTAGCCTCGAGGCAAGATCTTGGGGTGTGGCGGGGGGGAGAAGTTACCTCACTCGCCCCTCTTTGATAAATTTGGTGGAGAAGGGGGAGAGCACACGCCTCCCTTTAGATGAAATGGGAGGCATATTCATGAGGCATGACGCCGCGTCGTGGATAAAACGTATGCGACGTCGAGAACTTGAGCAAATTCGTTATGTCACTAGTGTAAATATCGGCGAAGCGGAACAGGCGACGCGAGAAATACGTGGGATTGTGATACGTGCGAAATACGCTGCCAAACTGTTCGTTGAACACGTTCTTCGTCTGATTGCTGCAAAGGGAAATATATGCAAATTTTATATGAGTTAAGATCACGTGGCATCTCATTAGCATCTCTCTCTCTACTGTACCGTAATTGATCACGTTCATCCATCCAGCGACGCAGGCTGATCTGTGCCGCCTCACTATCATCGTCCTGTGTCTCCTCAATTAGCTGCGTGAGCATTTGAAGCCAATTGGCGCTCATCTTGAAGTCCACGCGGTTCAGCGTCTGTATCTCGTGCTGCAAAAGGGGAAGGGAAATGAAAATAGAGATCAGTTATACACGCTACAACTTGCTAAAATTCAGCCCCGTTGAGGCTCCTCTCACTTACCGCCAACTCGCTGATTATGGCTCCAGTGCGCCAACTGTGCTTCAGCGTCACATCGGCCAAATCGCTGTAGGGATGATCACCGAAATAGAGCACCGAATGGCCACGCCAGCCTTTCAATTCCTGCAATTGACGCACAGAACCCTGAAAAGCAATTGAGGCAATTAATTGGTGCGCTGAATCTACAACAAATCTAGAAAAATGATTCAATTCAATCTCATGTTGATGCAGCTACAACTGCAACTGCAACTGGTACCTCATAGTAAATTTTCCCCTTTTCCAATTTAAAAACACGATCCCACAAATGTGATCTCGTTTTCTCGTCATATAGCCTGATCGGGCGAGATTCGTCAGTAAAGAATTTGGGCTTACGCGCCTGCACGATGACCACGTCAAAGTAATCCCTCCAATGGGAGCCCACCAGGTAGGACATGCCGCAGTTGCTAAGTGGAACGGAAGAGAGATATAGTAGGTATAAAGAAGTATAAATTCACTACTCACACAAAGGAGAAGGGACTGTTGGTCACCAGAAAGAGATTCTTGCCCGCCTTCTGTAGCTTCTCAAAATATTGCACTAATTTTGCATTACGTTCGATATATTTCTCCGTGTTCTTCATGACAGTGGCATGCATAATGGGATGACAGCTGCCCATGGCAGTGCGCGTGTCATGGAATACAATCTCGGGATTATAATCGATGCGATTGCGTTCAAAATATTCGATAACATTGCACAGCAGACACATTTCGGGCACAGAGAACAGATCCGCCAGTTGCACCATCTTGGAGTTGGTATTGTGCTGCCAGGATGAAAGAAAACAAAAGGATCAGCATGATCTCCAGGGCAGGAGGAAGAAGGATTATAATGAACACAGCTGGCTCATCCGGTTCCCTTACCCTATAGCTCATATTGGGTCCCTCCACATAGGCAATGGGCAGCAAACGATTGTGATAGAGCTTGAGCACCTCATCCGCCTCGACCTTAGTGCGTCCACGATAAACGGAGCCCAGTTGCAGCTGCAGAAAGGAGTCCAACTTGACCAGCAGACCTTTCTCCACATCGTAGTGAAGACCACGTACAGCGAAATTGGGTTCATATTCCAAATCGAGTATATCGTCTGGATATCTAAAGCGCTTCACTAGCATCTCCCTGGCCAAATTGTAGAGCAAATCCTCCAGCTGCGGCTTATAGCAGGCCAACGTGTAGTCATAGTCGAAGCCATAGACCTGCACCTCGCTGAGGTCGAGTTCATTGCACGCAAATACCGCATCTGGATGTACATCGACTGGGAGTTTTTTAGCTTTAAATAGAAGCGGGAAAGAGGGTATCAGATTACCAAAGTGAATACAAATTTGGAATTTAAAGAACTTCTACTTGGTCGGCATGGTAGAGCTCTTTTGTTGGGGGCTTACATTGAAATTTCTTTTTCGTGGCTTCGTAGAGCTCTTGGAAATCACTCACTGTTCTCATGGAGTTATTCGGATTGATAAGCCTTGTAACGGCTTCTCCGCCAGTATCGATGCTCAGGTAACGGTATTTTTGTAGCCTGTGGCCATTTTTACTCGTTGCTGTGACGGATGTGATAACATTTCTCTTAAATAATGCATTAACAATTGGACTACGCGCTGCACACATTTAACTTGATTGATTTATTTAACTGAATGTGCGTGATTCTGTTCCCGTTTCCGATTTTGCCTGCCTTGTGTGTTATGACGACGCGCGACGTCGTGGCACGAGCAGACTGCATGATGTCCAATTGGAAACAGATGGTTGGCAAGGGGGGGACACCAGAGCCGAGCAATAACAATATTTGATTTGCAACTTATATTAATATTATTACTATGCTACAAATCAGTGACATATATTCAATTCGCATCTATTTACTTTCATTTTCATTGGTAATCGCCTTTCAGCAACAGCTGTTTGTTTACATGCGCCAACTGGTAGCACTCTCCCTATCGTGGAGTATGAGTATTGCGGTATATCGATAGCAACGGTGCAATGATGTTGCTTGTGCACAGTGTTTGGCGCGTGAAAAATGCCCGGGAAGTATTTAACGTATTTTTTATTATTATCCACCTATATGTCATAGATAAATTTAAATTCAGTTTACATACTTTCCTTTTCATTACGTTTGGACTGCAGCAACAGCTGTTTGTTTACGTGCGCCAATTGGCAGCACTCTCCCTATCGCGGTATCTAGAGAGTCGCGCATATCGATTGTTTCATTGCAGCGATGTTTCCTGTACATCACTAATTGTGAAACAGATACGAACAAAATTAAAGCGATCGAATTGCGATTAACAATATTAAAATTGAGCGTTAAAACAACAACAAGGTTCTACAAAGTAATTAACCATCCATTTTACTAAAACAGCAATATTTCATCTGCTTACCTCCAAAAACGAAAAATAACAAATAAAACATGAACGGTCTTTAAAGTGCGCAGAGTTAACAAATAAAGAAGAGCAAAAAAAAAGAAATTTCTTTATTCGCAGTGCGTGTGTGTGCGTGCGTGTACTGTCTCTGTGTGCCTACGTGCGACTCATTCATTTCCATTACGTGTGTGTGCGCTGATGAGGCTGACAAACTTAATTTGGACGGGGTAAAAGTTAATCAAAAATCTCATAAATAGGAGCAAAGCAACAGCTAGTCCCAATGACTTGTACAAAATCGATGTTGTTTTTCTTGTTCCAATTGTCAAAATAGATGCCAGCAATGTAGAGCTGCTGCTGGCCCCTACCAAAGGGGGGCCTCAGCCAAGTGCATAAACAACAAAATAAACGAAAAACATTCATATACTAAATATTAATGATATTTTGCGCCGCAAATTAAAAGAAATCGTACGACAGTTTACGTCCCTCAAAGAAGAAGAGGAAGAAGCTCCGCCAACAAATATACGTCAAAACCCAATACCAAGGCAAGTTGGACCAAAGTATTGGTTAAATAAGCACACATACAAGGCATACACATATACTATATACGTGTGCGTGCTGTGTGTATGTGGGAGAAAAGTATTTCCGACAAATTTTGGCGTTATCAACACCAACACCACCACCCACCAGCACAATTAAACGAACTTAGTCGAAGGAAGGTGCCAAAAAGGTAGAGTGAAAATAACGACGACGACGACAGCGAACGACAACGACAACACTAAGAAAAGTAAAGAAAGAAAAGCTTACCGAACGAACACCAACCAAGCAACAAGAACAACATTCACACAAAAATCACACACAATCAACAATTTTGATACGTAGAATTATGAATGTAGAAGGCCACCATGTGAAGACACCGCTAACGCAGATTCGTAATTTGGTCAAACACGTGAACAGACGAAATTTTAATGAGAGCAGCGAGCAAATAAAGCAGGTAAGTTTCACATTTAACCTTGTTTCAAATACATAACCAAATAAAAAGAGCAACAACAACACATCAGTAGCAGCAGCAGCAACAACATCAATGTAGTATTTATTGCAACAACAATAAAACCATTTTCTATCGAGTGTTGGCAAATTTGCACATATATCGGCACGGCTCGAAACAGTGCTGCCAACTCGTTGCTAAATCGCACACAGCGGCTGGTAATAGCGCCATTTCGCTCGCACATGCATTTTTGCCGACGCCATTACAGTTTGTGTAAAAGCAGAAAAATTTCTCTGCGTTGCGCGAGTTTCTTGTATAAAATATATATACTTTTTCTATATTTCGTTGTGTTGGTTATTTACAATGTATAAAACTAGCATAACTCCATGTGATAAACAATGCGTGCCGCTGCAGCATTGTACAATGCGCACTAAAAGTGTTTAGTGAAACTGTGCAAAAAAAAACGAGTACGAACTTTTCACTGCCAGCTGCGCTAAGAGCGCCAGCCCTTTAGAACTTATTTCATTTGTGTGCGCAATAAATTTGCCAAAAAGAAAAAACAATTTAAAATAATTTCTACATAATCTAAGACTGGGTAAGCAACAGAGTTGGATAAGTAGAGATTCCAATTGTAATTTGTAATTTGTTGAACATATAGATTTATAAGTATGTGCGCATTTATAAAATCGTTTTACCTTTATTCTTTCGTCTTCTTATTCCTTACTTCGGAGTAGCCCTAAAATTTCCAAGTACCTTTTCGTTTCATTTTTCTCGTCTTTTCTACTCTTTTTTTTTGTGTTGTGGAGCAGCAGCTGCGCGACCAGAGCCACAGCTGTGTTGTTGTCTCGCTTCAACGTACATGACACTTGGTTGTTGGCTTTGAGTTTTACTTTTTTTTTTTTTATATATTTTTGCCTTTGCTGGAACCTTCACATACACATATAAATACGTCCCAAAAACATACGCAAGCACAGTGTGTTAGTATTAATAGAGTTTTTCATTTTGCTTTTTATTAGTTGATAGATTTTTATATTTGGGGTACACTTAATATTTCTGTTTGTCGAAATTTCAAAGTGTGCAATGAAAATCGAAGAAAAAGATAAAAAGATAAATAATTGCAACAATTAAACTGCTGAGTATCTGCTGAATTGCAAATGTGTTGTTATCGATCACTAACCGCTTTTGCCCGGGCAAGACAACATGCTAAGGTAATCGCCTATACCACAAATCTGAACTAATCCGGCTCCTCATCTTCCCGTTCTCTTTTCTCTTCCATTCTAACTCTTTATTTTTGCAGCTTATTCAAGAGTGCGGCCTCGAAGCGGATCGTAGCTGCCTGCGGTATCTGTTCACGGTACTCAACTTGAACGATTCGACACCGTCTGTCGCTGTGCAGCTTCAAGCTAAGCTCCTGGGCGCCCACTTACAACGGCAATTGCAGAGCTCATCTTTTGTTACCAACATTTGCATTGCCTTCGATCAGCACTTTGCCAAACAGAAGGTAAGAAACTGATAGATCCAATGTATATCAATTCCTATTGATCATTTGTATCCTCTTCTTGCAGAGTCTGAAACCAATTGCCCTTAACGAGCTAATTGGACAGATAGCCAAGCTAACGGGAATCAACAAACTTTGCGAATGCATCTTTGCGCTAGCAGCTACTCACAGTACACATTCGGAACTGCGGCAGTGTGCGAGGGAATCTCTGCGCAGTCTTCTGCCCGAGCTACTCAACTCGTATTTGGGGCAAAACGCTGCAGGTGCTGCAGATAGTGGATTGCACGAGATCTCATTTGATCTTTTGCAGTACTTGTTGTGTTGTCTGAAGGATTACGTTCCCCCTCAGTTGGAGGCGAAGTTTCTGAGTAAATTACGCGAAGAGTTTCCGCGAGACGCGGTGCCATTGGTGCTAGCTCCGCTGCTATATCGTAGTCCGACGAAGACGGCGGTGGCAGCAACGACAGCGACAGCGACAGCAACGGGCGCCAAATTGAACGAAACTGATGCAGAGGAGGAGAGGACGACGACGCCCACAACAAGCAGCTGGAGTAGCTCCGATGCAGATAATCTGAATGAAGTTGGCATTGAAGATATCTATGACCATTTATGCGAGATAATATTTACAAATCAGGTGAGTGAGCACCCTTCCTTTTCGCCTCCCTCCCATTCTCTCTCTATCTCAGT
This sequence comes from Zaprionus africanus, assembly GCA_018151435.1. Taxonomy (NCBI): domain Eukaryota; kingdom Metazoa; phylum Arthropoda; class Insecta; order Diptera; family Drosophilidae; genus Zaprionus; species Zaprionus africanus. The sequence continues at coordinate 12,711,555 of JAECXB010000118.1, forward strand.
ATTTTAAATTATTTTACTATGCTTGCAGGGCAAAAACAATATTATGGACACATCTTGGATTAATTTAATCCTTGAAATCGGTTATGAATTTACATCGAGCGTTGAAGAGTGCAAAAATCATTTGTGTTGCGGCGGTGCCTCTCGCGAAATCCAGCCCAAAGATGTTGCCAAGATCATTGGACTTATGTGCCGTCGGCACTCATCTCTTCTCGATTGTAATGTAAATCTACCGACACCAGCCAATTTCTGGCCTGGTCAGGGACAGCAGGGAGGGAACACAAGCAACACTGGTGGTGGCAGCTCTGCCTCACAGCAACAAACCACACAACAGTCTGCAAACAATAACAACGATGGCAGCAGTGAGACAACCACTGGCGGTGGTGCTTCCAGCGATAAGAAGGATAAAAAGGAGACCACAGATGCAACACAAACATGGAAGCCAGATGTTTTCGTGCAAGCGCTCAAAGAGTTGGTGCCTGGGCTCAACTGGAAGGATGTTTGCATGGGTAAGTGTAAATTTGAAAGACTACTTAGAACTATTGAAAATGTTTATGTGGTTTACTTTTGATATATCCGTCAGATATTAAAAGTTAGTTAGTTTTTTTTTCCGTTCCGTTTCGGTTATAAAATTTTTATAAATAAAAATCTTATAAAAAAGATTGTATGATTAGTAGCGGTCCTTCACAAACATTATATTGTACATCAATTAACGACACTTAGAGTATATAGATGTAATATAGATTAAGCCGACGTTTTTGATAAATATTTATGTGTTTTTTGTTGTTGTTGCTCTTCGTTCTTTTTCTTTTCAAAATTCTACGCATCACACACAGAGCTCGATCATCCAGAGTTTGTGCTTAACGATCGCATTGGACTGGATCTGCTGCTGACCATCTTTAGGTTGGCCACGCAATCGAATCTGTTTCCACATCCGGAATGCATTTACCGCCACTGGGCGAACACCGAGGGACAATTGTCGCTGATAACGATGATGCTAAAGAATCCCGATTTGTTTTCGTTTGCTGATTATGTATTCAGTCAACCTGCATTGGATGTACTGAAAACACCGCCAGATGCAGATAATAAGGAGATTGCAGCATGGAAATCGCTACATTTAGTTGAGGTGCTGCTCTCCATAGCAGACAAGGGACACTTCAATCAGGTGCATGAGTTACTCAAGTTTCCAGCTCAAAATTGCCCCGATGTTCTATTCCTGGCACTGTTGCACATCAATCCACCGTTAACACCATTGCGACAGGATCTATTCAATCAGCTGATACCTACTTTCTTGGGCAATCATCCCAATTCTAATGTGATACTAGCGAGCGCCTGGAGTTCCACGAATTTCCAACTGCGACCGAACATTATGAATGCCATGTCCGATTGGTATTTGCGTGGCAATGAATTTGATCAGGTGAAGTTATCGCGCATTTTGGACCTAGCACAGGATCTCAAGGCACTCTCCTCACTGCTCAATGCACGGTCGTTTCTGTTCATCATTGATTTGGCCTGTTTGGCGTCACGTCGTGAGTATCTGAAGCTGGAGAAATGGTTGAGCGACAAGATACGCGATCATGGTGAACCCTTTATGCAAGCGATGATTAAAGTGCTACAGCGACGTTGTCCACAAGTCACGAATGCGAAACTACCAGAGGATCAATTGCCACCGAAACAAGCTCAGTTGTTGCCAGAAACTGTGACCACAATGATCAATTGCCTGCAATCGTGCATCAATAGTTGCATTCAACCTGAGATTGCTGAGATGATAATGCAAATGTCTGGGAATCTTGCAATTATGGCCAATAAGGCGAGGGCTGCACAGCAGCAACAGCAACAACAACAGCAGCAGCAAGCTGGTCCTGGTGGTCCACAGGGACCGTTGGTGCCACCACCACCAAGTATTTTGCGTGGACATCGTGGTATGGATTTGCCTGTCGGTGGTATTGTACCGGGTGCAGTACCTCCTCCCCCACAGCCACAGCAACCGTTTTCGGGTAATCTAAATGCACAACAAATGTTCGGACCAGGCGGCATGGATCCCTTGACCAACATGTCTAACAATCTGGCTGGACTCAATTTGGGTGGACCCAACGGGGCTTTCAACTTTGGCAACATGCTGAGTAAGTATAAGATGCTGACTATGCTGAGATCGATCATTGTGATAGCTTTATAAACTTTCTCGATATGCTACGTATATATATATATCTGAATCTTTGCTGTATTATCCGTTGCTGCGTGCATGTTGTAATTTCCATTTATATATTTGTACCAATCTCTATATGAACGCTACAGACAACTTGGTTTCTACTCCAGCATCTCCATCGCGTCTCATGAATCCCGGCACCCAACCATATCCGCCCATCCCAATGCAAATCCCAGCGCCACCGCCACCAAATGTTGGTAATTTGGGTCGTATGTTACCCACGGGACCGCAGCAGCCAACACCAACACCTCCGAACCCAAATAATCCGGTTATGGCCGATCTACAGATGCCCGTTTCCAAGGAGGTTGAGGATGAGGCGAACTCCTACTTTCAGCGTATCTACAACCATCAACCCAACCCGACACTATCCATCGATGAGGTGCTGGACATATTGCAACGCTTCAAGGAGTCAAGCAATCGTCGCGAACAGGAAGTCTTCCTTTGTATGCTGCGCAATCTCTTTGAGGAATATCGCTTCTTCTCTCATTACCCCGAAAAGGAGTTACAAATAACTGCGCAGCTATTTGGTGGCATCATAGATCGCAATTTGGTGCCAACATTTGTTGCCTTGGGTCTTTCGCTGCGCTGTGTCTTGGATGCCTTGAGAAAACCTGAAGGTTCAAAGCTTTATTACTTTGGTGTTACCGCGCTGGATCGCTTTAAGACGCGTCTTCATACCTACAACAAATACTGCGAGCACATACGCTCCATACCGCACTTCAATGACTTCCCACAACATCTCATACAGTATGTAGAGTTTGGCATGCATGGCCAGGAGCCGCCGCCACATAAGCTTATTGGCCTGAGCAACACCATACCATCCTCGGTCATACCTCAGGGAGCAGCAGAACCATTGTATCGTGCTAATTCTATGCCCGGTAAGTGATATATAGAACTTACTTAATTACTTAACTTTCTCTAACGCTCTATCTCTTGGTTTACAGGCAACATGCCAGCTGCTGCTAATGTGCAGAAGCCTCCTTTGGTTGTCTCTCATGCTACACGCATGAAGTCTATTGCAAATGCCACCAATATCGACACACTACTGGTGGCTAATCAGGAGGAGAAGGTCACAGTGCCACCTGAACCGGTGCAGGATAAGACCGCATTCATATTCAATAATTTGAGTCAACTGAATATACCACAGAAATGCGAGGAAATCAAGGAGATCATGACCAAAGAGTATTGGCCTTGGTTGGCTCAGTATCTTGTGCTGAAGCGTGCCTCGATGGAGTTTAATTTCCATACGCTTTACTATAATTTCCTGGACGCACTAAAGAATAGTGAAATCAATCGCTTCGTCACCAAGGAAACGCTACGCAATATTAAGGTGCTGCTGCGTTCCGATAAGGGTGTCATTAACTTCTCCGATCGCAGTTTGTTAAAGAATCTTGGTCATTGGCTTGGCATGATGACATTGGGTCGCAATCGTCCCATACTTCAGGTTGACTTGGACTTGAAGTCACTGCTAGCCGAGGCATATCACAAGGGTCAGCAGGAGTTGTTGTTTGTGGTGCCTTTTGTAGCCAAAATACTGGAATCATCTGCCAAATCGCGCATCTTTAAATCGCCAAATCCGTGGACCATGGGCATCATGTACGTGCTAGGTGAGCTTCATCAGGAGCCGGATCTCAAGTTGAACCTTAAGTTTGAAATCGAAGTGCTTTGCAAAACACTCAACCTGGAGCTGGACAAGCTGAAGCCAGTGATCTATTTGAAGGATCCCACGCGGGCGTTGCTTATCGAACAACAAATGTCGCAACCGAAGCCTAAAACTGCTGAGCCACCGCAGCAACAACAACAACAACAGCAGCAGCAGCAGCAACAACAACAGCAGCAACAACAACAACAACAACAGCAGCAGCAACAACAACAGCAGCAACAACAACAACAACAACAGCAGCAGCAACAGCCACTACCGCCACCACCATCAGCTGAGGTAGATGCACAGGCCATGATGATGAACAATTCTAATGCTCCTGGCTCGGTGTCATCACCCAATCTGCCAACAGACCCCAGCCAAGTGGTGCTGCCACCACCAGAGCCGCGTTACTCATACGTCGAAGTGAATGTAACCAATTTTGCTCTGATCGCCCAGCAACTGGTGCTGCCACCGAACATACCTTTCCTGCACGCCAATCCTGGCATAAAGCACATCGTTGTGAATGCCATTGAACGCACAATTACAGATTGGCTGCAACCGATTGTAGAGCGCAGCATACGCATTGCCTGTGCCACCACAGAGCAAATCATACGCAAGGATTTCGCTTTGGACGCCGATGAGAATCGCATGCGCACCGCAGCCCACCAGATGGTCCGCAATCTTGCCGCTGGTATGGCAATGATAACGGGCAAGGATGAGATCGCCCGTGCTATAAGTCAGAATCTGCACAAGGCCCTTATGGCCGCGTTGTCGGGTGTGACCAGCATGTCCGATATACAGGCTGCCTCCATGCAGTTGGCCAATGAGAATGTGGATGTAGTGTGTGCTTTCCTGCAGAAGACATCGGCTGAGAAATCGGCGCTCGAAATCGATCGACGTCTGTCGACTGACTTTGAGACAAGGAAGATCGCTAGGGAGGAGGGTAGTCGCTTTGTTGATGCTCAGATCTTGAGCTATCAGCAGGAGCGTCTGCCGGAGCCAGTACGCCTTAAGGCTGGCCCCGCCCCACCCACACTGTATGCTGTGTATGCGGAGTTTGCACGCAGTATTCCTGGATTCCAGCAGATGAGTGATCGCGAAATTGCACTGTTTGTACCGAAGCCACAAGATTTGCAGATCCCCAATGTGTTTGCCAACGATGAGAGCAGCATGGTCTATGCCGAAGTGGCCAGTAAAATGGAGACATTCATGAACACGTCCATCAATGTACCCACTCTGACACTGCAGGCCACCAAGATGCACATGCTTCTTAATGCACTGATGGCCACGCGTCGCTTGCGTGATCAGGAGTCGGCCTTCAATCTGTTGACTCGTGCTGTGGAGGGCTTAACCGAAGGCCTGATCAATGTACAGGATCATATGGAGCAAATGAAACTGTATCGTGACATACACTTGCGTATCTTGAGTCTCTTGCACAACAGCTTTGGAGCCCCGAACACAGAACGTGCAGTCACGAAATGCTTCTTTGATATTCGTGAAGAGATTCGTTACAATGTGGAGGCAGCGCGTGCTTTGATTACGTCGCATTTTGTCAATTTGAATCAGTTTGATGGCATGTTGCGTGATTGCATGGATAATGGCAACAATTATGTGGCCATCTCGTTTGGAATTGCGCTGCTCGAGCGTCTCATCATGGAGGATCGTGCTATAAACATTGTGTCTGATAATGAATTTATGGCAACTGTGGAGTTACTTGGACGTCTCACACAGTACCGTCATCGCTATCCAGAGTGCATTGTCAATGCAATTGAGACCCTTTGGTCAGGAAACATGAACACCAGCGACTATGGTCCATTCAATCCAGGAGAACGTTACCTGGCTGGCGCGTCCCATTACATACACTCCGGCATGCATCACGTCAGGGTAAGTAACGCCTTGCTATATGCTCAATTGGAGTAGTTATTAAATAAGAATCTTCTCCCGAACAGTCATGCGACACAGATGATCCGCCAGGACTGCAGGAAAAGACCGAATTCCTGCTCAAGGATTGGGTTGCGCTCTACACTCAGCAGAATCAGCAGACCACACGCGATGCTCGCAACTTCGGTGCCTTTGTGCAGAAGATGAACACATATGGCATACTGAAGACAGATGATCTGATCACACGCTTCTTCCGCCAAGCCACGCATATCTGCACCGATGTTGTGTACAGAATGTATGCAGAGCCAAGCTTGCAAATTAATCAGGCTAAGAATAAGATATTCCAATGGATTGATGCCTTTGTACATTTGATTGCAATGCTTGTGCGTCATTCGGGGGAGGCAGGCAATCCCACGACCAAGATAAATCTACTCAACAAGGTGCTAGGAATTGTGCTGGGCACGCTGCTGAAGGATCATGAGATGCGGGGCGTTGGCTTCCAACAGGTTGGATACCATCGCTTCTTCATGATGTTGTTTATGGAGCTATGCTCGGCGGATGATATACCTGAGTCTCTGATGCACAGCATTGTGTCGGCCTTTGCCTACACATATCATCTGCTCAATCCGAGTGTGGCGCCTGGATTCTGTTTTGCTTGGCTGGAGCTGATTTCACATCGCGTCTTTCTGGGCCGCATTCTGGTGCAGATACCCGGCCAGAAGGGTTGGCCTTTGTATGCTCAGTTGCTGCAAGATCTCTTCAAGTATCTGGCTCCTTTCTTGCGCAACACTGAACTGGGCAAGCCCGTGCAGTTGCTGTACAAGGGTACTCTGCGTGTTCTGCTCGTGTTGCTGCACGATTTCCCTGAATTCCTTTGCGATTACCACTTTGGCTTCTGCGACACCATTCCCCCCAACTGTGTCCAGATGCGCAACATTATTCTGTCGGCATTTCCACGCAACATGCGATTGCCTGATCCTTTTACGCCCAATCTGAAAGTGGACATGCTTTCAGACAGCAGCAATGCCCCGAAGGTGTGCAGCAGTTACATCATGAACATTCAGCCACCGAACTTCAAGAAGGATCTGGATTCTTATCTGAAGGCACGTGCTCCCGTCACATTCCTATCGGAGCTGCGCGGACATCTGCAAGTGACCAGTGAGCCGGGCACGCGCTACAACATGACGCTCATGAATGCGCTCGTCATGTATGTGGGCACTCAGGCAATAGCTTTGATCAGGTGAGGTCTCCCAGCAGATTCTACCCATGAATTGATACTTATTTAAGATCTTTCTTCTGCCCAACAGAAACAAGAACTTCGTACCCAACACATCAAATATTGCGCATAGCGCCCACATGGATATCTTCCAGAACCTGGCTGTTGATCTGGACACTGAGGGTCGCTATCTGTTCCTCAATGCCATTGCCAATCAGTTGCGTTATCCCAACAGTCATACGCATTACTTCAGCTGCGCCGTGCTGCATCTCTTTGCCGAGGCCAATTCGGAGGCCATTCAGGAGCAGATTACACGTGTGCTGCTTGAGCGTCTGATTGTCAATCGTCCGCATCCATGGGGATTGCTCATTACATTCATTGAGCTCATTAAGAATCCAATTTACAAGTTCTGGGATCATGATTTTGTGCACTGTGCTCCCGAGATAACCAAGTGAGTGTGGGACTGGAAGATCCCTTAATTATTGCTTGTAGTTGTAGCTAGTTGTAGTAGGTTATGACTAAGCTAGTCTCTAAGTGTAAGTTAGGTTTAGTATTTATGATCTTCTTGTTTTCAGATACTTTGGTGAATGTCTGATTGCATTCAATCGGGTTGAACCATTGAACGGCATTCAGTGTGCAGCATAATAGCAAGAGTTTGTTTATAATGAAACACCAAGCACGTACCTTACCTCCCAGAGTATCCACAACCACCACAACCCATCCCTCCATTTTGATCCCGACTCCCCTCACTTACCATTTTTATTAATTTTGATTAGTATCGTTTGGCATAATGAAAAACATAATTTCGAACAATTATCAAATAATGTAAATATACCCTAAGAAAATAGTAAGTTAAGATATCTATTCTAGATATGATAATAATATATGATTGCTTCTTCAATTCTCTCCATCTTCGCAGGCTCTTCGAATCTGTGGCACGCTCTTGCCTGGCCAAATCGAATGTTACCCAGCAGTTGAACATGGCTGTCGATGTTGAGAATCAGGAAGTGGTCAACATTAATTGAGAACAAGAAAAAGAAGAAGAACAACAACAAGAACAGCAACAGCAGCAGCAAAAGGCATCGTAAAATCAATTATATATATATACTAACAAAATGTAGTTTTTAGTAAATCGTTTTAAGCAAATAATGAGAAACAATGAAAAAGAAACCAATGCACTGAGCAAAAGCAAAAAAGATCAGTTCAACCAAAAAAAAAAACAAAAAACAAAAAAAATAAAAATCAAAAAAAATTAAAACAAAAAATTATCATGAGAACAAACGAAACAGATAAGGAGAAACCCCACAAGAAAATCGAACACCAACAATGCTTGCACACAACGGCAGGATAACGATATATATATATAGAAAAGAAAAGAGCTGTTAAATACCGATAAAAAATTCGAACTGTATTTAAGGTAGTAATTGTTTTGAGATAAACGAAATGAGAACATTTTAATTTCCCGCAAATGTTAACAAATTTTAATTCAGTTGTATTATAATTATAAAATGAAATTCCTATAATTACCTGTGGTTTTATAGCACCCCTTAGCTGTCGGTCTCCCTGAGGATGATAAGGATAATGGTGGGAAAATCAAATGAAAGTATAGAAAAAACGTAAAAACAATAAAACAAAAAACTATCTACATAAAGAACCCAAAAAACACAAAATAAAAACATTAAAAAAAATGGTAAAACGTAATCGAAAATGCAAAAAACTAACAAATGCGATGTAAATATGTAGGTTGTTGTTGCTATCGATCGATAGAGAAAGAGAGAGAGAGGGAGAACGGCAACAATAAAGATAATGATAATAATTACGAGATACAAAGTGATTAAAGAGAAGGGATCTTAGAAAGATATAGCAGCAACAACAGGGACATATAGAAATCTAACTATGTATATATATATATCTATATACAAATATAAATATATATATATAACACCCAATACACACGATCACATGTACTAAATATATATATTCTCAATTCAAGTCAAGTCAATAAGAACTTCGAGCTGAAACTGATCGACATTTTTAGAATTTTCATTAGGTTTTTTAAACTGTTTGTAAAACAAGAAAAACATCTAGAACAACAACAACAACAACTCGCTCGATGATCTTCTCTTTATACATATTACATACGTGCATATACCATATACATTACCCTTAATTTTAGTGTTATATTAAAACGATACACGAATTATTAAAACCACTCATACCTTGTTAACAATGCGTAAAGATCAGAGAATGGATATGTATAGATATAAAGGATAAAACGTATATATATATATATTATATGATGATTGATAAATGTGGAATGAGAGTTTATATTTCCAAACCTTCCTATGTTTAAAATATTTTAAAGTTAATTAAATGTTATTATACGATGCAACTAAGCCGCCTCAACACTGCAACAACAGACATGCCCAACATTAGCTTGTACACACGCACACACCCACAACCAAACACACTCATACATATGTATTAAATGTATCTGAAGTAAAGTGAACTGAAGTCGTAGAAGGAGTAGAAGGAGAGGAAGGGGAGCATATCGACTAGGCAATTGTGTACAATAACGAGAGGAAGATGGGAAGAAGAAATAGGCCAAGGCGGAACACACATACCATGATGATGATTACCAATACCAACTCATTGATTTGATAGACTAATTGAATTATATATGCAGCCACAGCAAGAACAACAACAACAACAAGATCAACAACAACGTCAGCAACATTTTTTGATGAAAGATTTCCCCAATTCTAATGTACATGCGTTCGAGAAATTAAATATATACATATATGAAAGATCTATATAAATATATATATATATAATGATTAATCCATTACAATCGAAATAAGTAACATTATGCAGTAAGTGAAATAACATTAAATATATGTATAAATGGCAAAATTTTAAAAAAATCGTAACAAGTCTTTTTTACTACTGGGCGCATAACTGCTGAGCGGCAGTGTGCGAACACTTAAAAAAGCTCTGCTTATACGGATAGAGAGAGGGGGAGGGAGGTGGGAGGATAGATACATATATCGTGTACATATGTAGCCCATTTCCGCACCCAGACTTACATAAACGTCGCCCTCAAGGCGCATGTGTGGGTGGAGGCGGGGCGCATTTAGGTTAAGTAAACAGAGAGTGAGAGAGAGGGAAAGAAGAAGAAATGTCGATAAAGAGTTTTGCAGCGTGTACATACAACAATAAATGTGGGGAGTGTGTGTGTGTGTGTGCAAGTATCTGTATCTGTATGCAGCTGCTTCTATTGTAGATACATTGATATGAATTCAACATTAATTGAAATGCTGCAGTCATCGCTGCTATCGTTGGCTGTTAATTCCCATGAATTTTGACATAAGGCTGAAAAATACTAGTATGTATCTGCAGATACATGTGCATGTGTGTGTGTGTGTGTGTGTGTGTGTGTGTTTGTGCGCGCTTGGCAACCAGGCAAAGGCGGCAGCAGCAGCAGCGGCAGCAACATAAAAAATGTGGCACACTTAAATGCTGCGTCGACGTCGCTGCTGCTGCGCAAAATTCCCCTGCTCTGGCCCACACATACAGACGGGCGCAGTACATAATGTGTATCCGAAAGATACAAAAAGCGCGTTCAATTTGAATGTGCTTAGAAGTGCGCGCGCAAGGCACCGAGAGAGAGAGTGAGTGAGTGAGAGCGAGGGAGGAAGAGACACCGTGCACTGCGGAGCGAGCGTGCGAGTGGGAGCAAAGTTTCGTTAAAAAGCTTCGTCAACTGCCGCAGCGACGCGACGACAGCACACACTGTCACGTGTTCGTGTTGGCAGAGCTTGTGCATGTAAGTGTGTGTGTGTGTGTGTGTGTGTGCGCTGCGTCGTGTCTATGCGGCGCAGCTGTAGCTGAGCTTTTTGTAGCGCTGCCGCTGCGCTGCTGTTGCTGGCTGCCTTGGCAGAGGCTGAGGCTGAGTCAGCGCCGCTAGGTTTGGGCTCATTTTCTGTATGCTGCCGCTGCCGTTGTCGACTGCGCTGCTGCTGCTTTGCGCTATCGTTTTTTTCCAGCGCCTCCGTGTGTGTGTGTGTGTGTGCGCATTGCGCATTATTGTTGTAGTTGTTATTGCTGCTGTTGTTTTTTTCATCGTCGCCTTTCAAATGTTTATGCAGCTGCACACAGACATGCACGTGCATGCATGCATGTGTGTGTGCCAGTGTGAGCATGTTCATGCCTGTCCAGCAATGGACTTCAACTTAAGAGTCCCACGAAACCGCACACAAAAACCACAACTGGATTTCTTTTTTATCTCCCCAGACGCGCACTCTCTACCTGCCCCATATGTGTCTCCCTCTCTCTCTCTCTCTTTCGCTCTTTCTCTTGCTGGCTCGCTCTACACACTTTCGCGCTCTAGCTCACTCACTGCATCTCTCTTCATCCATCGTCGTGTCGCTGCTGACCCAGTTTCCTGCTCTAGGCGCGCTGCAGTGGCCAAGTGGGTTTCGCTGAGCGGGAAGGGGAGGGAGTTGGACTGAGCTCGAGCTACGGTTGCGGTTCGCGGGGCACGCTTTGGCTTTCACAGTTGTTGAAGCGCATACAGCATGCCGCGCCCCCTTAACACCCTATAGCCCTTAACCCACTCCCCCCTGCTAAACCTTAGCCACCTCCCCTTTCACTCCCACTTCACAGCCTCCCCCACTTCCCCTCTATCCCCTCACACCTCTTCTTAAGCCTATCCCCTCTCTTAGCCCCATCCCGCGCGTCTCTTAACCCACTCTTGCCCATCTCTTATGCACTCCCTGCACAAATTAAAATATAATCTCGTTAAATTGAAATGCTAACGGAAATTACGTAGAACGTAGAAGACACGTAAAATCGAAAATAAATTACAAGCTTCACCGGGCATGTGAAACGTGTCCACTCTGGGCAGGATTAAGGCACAGCGCACACGTACACGTACACGTACAGCACGAGGCAGCTGAATAGAAGCACTCTCTGCTGCCTTCACATAACCCGCAGATAATCGTATTGTATCATGTAGAGCACGTGTTCAAAGATCTGCGCCAGGAGGCTGAAGAACAGGCCAATATTAAAGCAGACCAAGCCAGAGGGCTGCAGTCCAGTGCGCTGCCAGCAGAGCTGCATACTCAGCAGCGCGCGCTAACAGAAGAAGGAGAAAGGAAGAGAAAGAAAAATAGAAGAACCTTAGAGTAAACACTTTACTTCAACTCACCCAACGCTCGAAGGGAACTGATTGCTTGCTACTCCTCTCTATTCTCTGCCAGAGTATGCGCTTGGTGTCGTCCCCCAACTGTTCTATGCAGTCGGCCATGTAGCTGAGCATATAGAGCTCTGCCAGTGCATACAGCACCACGATTCCAATCACAATGCTCGCCTTCCAGTTCAGTACGGAATTAGTGCGTCCAAATTGAATGCGAATCAGGTAGTAACCACTGAGTATGCCGGTGAAGGTGATGTTAAGCAGATACCAAACGAGCACATGACGAAAGTGATGACAGGCCGAGGCAGAGATCCGGATGAGGGACTGTTGCAATCGCAGATCTTCCAGAGCAGCACAAAGTACAGAAAGTAGGTGGCATTCACCATGTTTGTGCAACAGAATCTCCAACTATCCCCCAAGAACTCAAACATCGTGACAGGCTTTCGAAACTCGGAGAGCCAAGACAGAGCAAGGAGCAGCACTTTCAATGCCACCAGCGCCACCTTGAAGCGCAGCAGCCGCCGTAGCTGGGGCTGTGGAGCTGATGGAGATCTATCCAGTTGCTGCAACTGTTCGCAGAGGACACGAATTGGAGACTGCAAGCGACGCACGCAGTAGATGCAAGCGAGGGTGAGGAAAACCTGACCGAAACCGTACAACAAGTTGAGCACGCGAACTAGTTCCGACTGTACTTTGGCGCGCAAAGGAGTATCCCGATGAAGATCGTTGAGAACTACGGGCAATCCCAGCAGCATCAGCGCGTTGTGGCTGAGACTGTAGATGTGCAGCACACGGCAGATCCATGGACGCATCCCCTTGCCATAGCTGGAGCAGAGTCCATTGGCGGCGAAGAAGGAGAACAGGCAAAGTACATGCCAGTTCATGGCAGTGACAGCAACTAAGGCAACTCCACATCGATGGAACAGGACTTCTTCTCTATACTCGCATACACAGTATTAATTATCCAAATTGATTTTGTTTATTCCTTTCATTATCTGTTGATTTCCCATCTGTCACTACACATGTTGACAGCGCCATCGATAAGTTCGGAGTAATTGTAGATAGCAGTTGAAATTGAATTACCAAGGGAAGCTTTCTTAATTACAGGGTATGGTTGATTGCTTTTGAACAGTTTTCGTTTTCATTTAACGTTTTAAACGATCTTATCTTTCAAGTTGTGTGTCAACAGGTAAACTAATTCCCATATCGATAATGTATTTAAGTATATTCATTAATGTTGGATGGGGTAGCCCATTTTGACCCCTCAAAAATCTACTATATTCACTTATTAGTGCTGCATAACAACACAAATAAATCCTGAACCTTAACTAGGTTTTAAAAATCCTTAAATAGTTCTACAAACTATAGAAAAGCTACAGTAGCTTATCGTTTGCCAACATTAGCATACCAGACAGTGACGATATTCATTTAAAAGTGTTGTATAAACTCCCTAACAAAGCCAGAACCTATCGTTTGCCAGCACTGTCATTCTTCTGCAGTTTACAATACTTGTTTTGAAGTTTTTTATAACATCCGCAATTAGTATTAACAACACATAAGACACTCTTCTATTTATCGAACTCTAATGTCATTGATCTAATTACCCTTTCCAGCACTGTCAAAACTGACATTTACCTGAGGTACCCTTGCCTCCCTAGAGCTCATAAAAGTTTTGTGCCTCGTGCTGTAAAGTCAGTTTCCAAAAAATGAAAAATTAATTTCTTACAATTTCTATTTTTGGCAAATAATAAAAAACTTTTTTTCCCGTGCTGAAAAGTGAATTTAGACTTTCTTGCGGGTAAGTAGAACAGCTTAATTGGGATAAGGGAAACTATTTAACTGCGTGTGGGGGAAGGAATGGACCAAACTAGGCAAGCTACATGTCGGGGAGGGAGGGGGAAGTATTGGCATTGCCGGTGTAAGTTCAACTGCAGTGACAGCTATCGCTTCCGGCGTGTTGCACACCTGCCACGCCCCTTTTGCCCGCAGCTGATGCGGTCAGGAGATTTGCACAATTACGAGAGCTAACCTCAAACTCTGCTGCTGCTGCAGCTCTTGCTGCTCTGCGGCTGCCAACTTGCTATCCAACTGTGGCTCTGTGGCTTTGGGCCCAGTCGTGGCCCACTGTTCAAATTGTTCCAACTGCAGTTAGAGCTAGCCTCCAATTCCCCTTGCCCCCTCTGCCGCTCGCTGGCTGTCAGTGCTGTCTCCACTCTCGAGTCGAGTCGAGAGTCGAGCGCTGGCCAGAAGCTGACGCTGTCAATCCGCTGGGGATTTAAATGCAATCGCATTGTGCAAACGGCAAAGTGCAGCGCCAACTGTTGTAACTGGAGCGCACACACACAGGGAGGGACACACTGGGACGCACGCATACCAGGGCAGGCAAACTTGCCATTTGTGCTGCACTGTGGTGCGAGGGCGATTGAAGTTGTTTGAAATAAGGAGGGAGAAACATTAAAATAAATGAATACTTAAGTGCGAAAAATATAAATAATTTTCATTCATAATTGAATTCAGATTAATTTAATAAATGTTGTATATAGTAAAATGTTTATAAATGTTTACTATAAGTGTAAAAAAATTAATTTTAACTTTTGACAGAAATTTCAAGGGCTTTAAATTTATGCTTTATTAAGAAACAAGTCTTATAAGCTTCCTGGTTTGCTGTATTGCTCTTTGCATTTTTTTGTGCTATTGCATTTATGATGGATGTTCCTGCTTTTAAGGATTGACATTGTTCTAAAAACCTTTTCTTACTGAACACAAGCTAAACTTCAAAAATAACACTATGCTCAGTACATTTTATTCCTCAATTAATGCACAATCAACATTAATTAGAGCTAAGAAAATTAATCTTATTTTAAATCTTTTTTCTAATCAAAAAAACTTTTGAATATGGTCATTCCTGCTATTTTGTTTCCTATTACTTTTGTCTTCATACTACTTCAAAATATGTATTCCATTTTTCACAAGTATTGCACCACTGTGCAGGCTATTGTGCTGTTGCATATGGATAATCGTGAGATAGTTTAAATAGCAAGCTCAGCATGGACACAGCTTGTGCGCGATATACATATGTATCCCTCTCTCTCTCTCTCCCTCTCTCGTCTCTTGCTTTCTTTCTCTCTCTAAAATTCAAACAGTTGCAAATGCTCAATATGGCATTAAATACACATTCTAAGTGGATCCTTTCGACTAACTTTAAGTTCGCCAGTTGAAAGCCGATTGAACGTTTGCTTGATTGAACTTAAGCATTTCAATTGCAATGGCAATTGAAGTTGTTAATTGAATTCGAGTTGCAGCACAGTTCACCTGTCTCCCTCCCCTCCCACTATCTATTTCGCCCCCTTTATGAGGGAATTGACAGGAAATTGCAGTTCGCTTCGCTCGCTGCCAAATGGCATTTTCGGCATTGCGATGCGATTCGATTTGGCCCCGAAAAAGATGTAAAATAAACAAGTTTGCTGCATTTTGGCCCCATTTGGCGCATTTTAATTGCATTTTGTCGCAAAAACAGAAAGCCTTCGCAAATGCGACTGACTGACTTCCCCCCGTGGGGCGGACTACACATTTGCATAGGGTCCAATGCCAGCAGCGCGTGCCATCAGGGCGGGAATATTGGTCTGCTCGTAGTTGCCGCTGAAGTACTGCGCAAAGGGTCCCGAGGCGAAGACGGCAACATCGTCACCCCCATGGGTATCCGCGTCGAGCGGCACCATTGCGGGGCTCACGTACAGTGGGTGCTCTGTGTCCTCCACTGTAATGTGCTTGCGACCATCCGCTTTGGTGAAGGTGCCTTGATAACCGGGTCCATTGGCATACGAGAGAATGCTGTAGGGTACATTGTCGTCGGCCAGCCTGTCAGCCAGTCCAGTGATGGGTTTTTTGCGGTTCTAAAGGGGCATAAATGGAATAAATGAGATATATTTTCATAAGCCAGATCTAAATACACTAGATAAATATAATCGATATTCTTTTTGAACTTGCATCTAAAACCTTTTCTTTTTCTTACAGCACATAAAATACAGAGGTACCCTGCTAAGTGGACCACCGAATCGAAAACTATTCTTGTACCAAAGCTAAGTACCCTTTATACCTTTAACCTCTAACAAATTTCTACATCATTATTTATTATATTTTTTATTTAATTATATTGCACTTAAATGATTTCTATAGGGCTAACAGTTACTAAAGCTTTAAAAGCAATTTCTCGAAAAAACTTTTATACTATAATACAGATATGTGTTTATATATATGTATATGTATTTATCCCAATAGTATATTTAGTTTGATGCAAAGCAAGGTGTATAGATTACTGAGTGGGACTTAATAACGGAATTACCAGAAAGTTTATAGATGAACAGTGATGGATACAATTATAGTAACGGCATGCAGTTTTTCATTGTATATGGAATAGTTTCGAACATCTTTACTTATGTATGTACTTAGATAATACCTATGGAAAATATAGAACCAATGGATTGTATACAAAGCAATAAAGAGATTATAAGGTTCGTTAAGTAATGAGCCAACAGTTTCCTAGGTTGATTCGTAGGAAACTGAAGTCTAAGGATTTTTGTGTGGCACTGTTTTGAATACAGTTAAATGTTGATGGGTAATGTAGTTCTAACTAATTTTTTTAAATATGAAGATTTTGTAGGTCAAACTGAAACTTAAATGCAATAATATGGTATGTAAAATATTGATATTAGTTCCCCAAGTCTGATGATTTCTATATCTTAAATATGCTCAAACTCTTAAGGGTAATCGTGTTTATAATTTCGATGATAATAAATTATATAATGAGTAATTCATCTTTAATGATTTAAAAAGAATACCAAGTTTTTGTAGTCTGAAGTTTTTTTAGTTGAAACTGGATTATATAATTAACAGTCTGAAGACTTCCGAATGCCACTGTAGCTTGAAAAGCTAAAATTCTTATGGGTAATATAGTCTTCACAGATATATAATAAATAATATTCATCTGAATATCTCCGTTGCACTGTGGCTTGAATACTTAACTATTCTTATGGCTAATATTGAAATCGTTTATCAAGTAATGAGAACACTAAATTTCTCGAAGAATGGAGACCCTTTAGCAAAGAATTCTAAGCTTGAAGTCTGTAGACTTTTTAGATAAAACTGCAATTTAATATATGTTAAGTACAATAATATGATATGTAAGGTAATCAGAAAATATTAAGTCAGAAGATTTCTGTATGAGACTAGACTCAAAACTCTTGAAAACTCAAATTCGCAGAAGCAAGAAAAACTGTTTGTATTAACGTGATTATTAAAATTGTTTGAACATTTTTTATGGGATGATGACTGGAATTCTTCAATATTCTTATGGGTAATAAAGTTTTTACTAAGTTTGTCGCAGAATGGAGGCACTGTAACCAAAATAACAAATATTGATGGGTAATATAGTTATAAAAAAATTTTTTTATATATCATTTATAAAGTAATAAGAATTCTAAGTTTCTTGATATTAGTTTCTTGATGACTGAAGATTTTTTTAGGTCAAACTACAAATATAATAACCTTATTTATAAAAACTTTTCTTCAAATAATTATGAGAAATAAGTAGCTAAATGTGATTCATAATATATATCCTGCGTGGCCATGTAGCTGGGAATAAAAGCTTGCATAAAATCGATTGTAAAATACTGAGAATTTCAAGTTTCTCGAAGTCTGAAGATTTCCAAAAGGGAAGTATAGCTCGAAAACGTTATAATTCTATGGGTAACATAGTTTTTTGATATCGCTAATGAAGTAAAGTTAAATTTATAATATTCATAATCATTTCTAAAGCTATGAGAATATTAATACTGATATACTGTTAAATTCCTTCGGGTAATAAAGATTGAACTACTTAATGATTCATTAAATTCATGATATTGACGTCTGAAGATTTCTGTATGGCACTGTTAAATACTCACTATAGAAACTTTATAGCACAATAAAGATAATATGTTCTTAGTTTATAGCAGCACATGGATTTCTTTAGCTTACCGGGTACCCGTTTATGGTCATCACGTGCGAGTGATCCGAGGTGACCACGATGAGTGTGTCCTCCTCGGAAGTGAGTTCGCGTGCGCGCTGAATGGCGCGTGCGAACTCTGCTGTGTCCTCCAGTGATCGCTGAGCATAGTTGTCGTGGTGGGCCATGTCGATACGGGCACCCTCCACAAAGAGGAAGTATCCGTTCTGATTGCGCTGCAGTACACGCAGGGCTGCTTCAGTGAGCTCCGTGAGGGAGGGATCAGCCAGATGACTGTGGGCGTGACTACGCTCACGATCACCATCGTAGGGCAAGTGATCGTGGGCGAACAGACCAAGAAGGTATTCGGTATTGTCCAGATCCAGCTGGGTTAATCCCTTGCGGCTCCATACGTAACTGGCATTTGAGGACTTCTTACTTTCCAACCAGTCCTTGATCAGGTTGCGTCCATCGGTACGGTAACCAGCCTTTCCAGTCTCATCGCGCACCGTTTCGTTGATGAAGTTCTTTCTGCCTCCACCCAGAATGACCTTCAAGGCTTTGCCCACTGGCCACTCCACCAGCTGGCGGGCAATGTCAATGGTCACTTCCGAATCACAGTTGGCATTGGTAACCTCCGCATCGTTCTCCCAATTACGATCGGCTGTGTGGGCATAGGCGCCCGCAGGTGAGGCATGCGTTACACGCGCTGTGGTCACGATGCCAGCATCCTTTCCAGCTTCCTGTGCCCAGTGGGCAATGCTGCTCACATGATTCTCCTCCAAACCGGCTGAGAGGCAATCGTAGCGTGGAACCTCTGCGTTCACGCCAATTGTGCCGTAGTTACCCTTGACGCCGCCCAAGTAGGCAGTGGCAGTGCAGGCTGAGTCTGCCACCTGGCGATTGACGCAGTACGTCTTGGCCAGCCCGAGGTAGGGGAACTGCTCGAAGTAGACCTTCTCGGAGCTGTCGCCCAGCAGATTGCGTGTTGCCGTCACCGTGTGAATGGACATGCCATCGCCGAGGAACATGATCACATTCTTTGCCTTCTTCGCGGGCTCCTCCTGCAGCTGCTGCAGTGCAGCCAACTTGGCTGCCAGTGTGCTCTGCGCATTCTCACGCCAATAGGCGCTCTCTGTCTCCGCCTCGTTCTTCAGTTCCTTCGTGCTGCCGCGTGGTGCCGAGCGTGGATGTTGAGGGTCTGCAAGGGGAGTCAAGTTACTGCTTTGGGTAATATATCATCAATACTATTGTTATTATTGCTGTTCCCTTGACTAATCTCGTGCTTATCGACCTACTGTCGACTGCTTTATGGCTTCGATAAGCTGCCTCTGCGGAGAGTAACCGGGTGGTTCCACAAGTGTTTTCATTTAAAACGACTGGAGGGAATACCTATTGTATAAGTTGAACTTGGCACTCTACGTAATTCTCTTATATTTTTTGGGGACATATCGGAAGAAAGCAGCCCGTATTCCACGTGTGGCTTACTGGGAAGGAACTGGGTACAGTGGGAACACTGGGTACAGTGGGAACACTGGGTACAGTGGAAACAGCGAGAACACTGGGTACAGTGGGAACAGTGAAAACACTGGGTACGGTGGGTATAGTTGAAACACTGGTTACAGTTGAAACACTGGTTACAGTTGAAACACTGGGTATAGTGGAAACACTGGGTATAGTGGAAACACTGGGTATAGTGGAAACACTGGGTATAGTGGAAACACTGGGTACAATGGGTACAGTTGAAACACTGGGTACAATGGGTACAGTTGAAACACTGAGTGCAGTAGGAGGTGCAGTGGGAATTGGGTACAGTAGAAACTGTGGGTACAGTAGAAACTGTGGGTACAGTAGAAACTGTGGGTACAGTAGAAACTGTGGGTACAGTAGAAACTGTGGGTACAGTAGAAACTGTGGGTACAGTAGAAACTGTGGGTACAGTAGAAACTGTGGGTACAGTAGAAACTGTGGGTACAGTAGAAACTGTGGGTACAGTAGAAACTGTGGGTACAGTAGAAACTGTGGGTACAGTAGGAACTGTGGGTACAATGAGAGCTGGGTACAGTAGAAACTGTGGGTACAGTAGGAACTGTGGGTACAATGAGTGCTGGGTACATAAGGAACTGTGGGTACAGTAGGAACTGTGGGTACAGTAGGAACTGTGGGTACAGTAGGAACTGTGGGTACAGTAGGAACTGTGGGTACAGTTGAAACTGTGGGTACAGTAGGAATTGTGGGTATAGCATTCAGATTTCTCTACTGAACAACTTCAGCTGTACCAGGTATCGGAAGAGTACAAACTGTACCCAAGCTATTCACTCTCGCGAGTCTTACTCCAGCTCCTGCCTTAATAGCCTTTTTCCTGCACTTATTTCTTCCTTTATCCATCCCTTTACCCACCTCTTTGTGCGCTGACCAGGACGCACAACAGCAATCCGACTCCGAGCAGACGTTGAGCCACAGTTAATACCATTTCTCTTTGGGGCTGCTCCTTGCTTATTCGACTTGTGACGAGATCAGCAGACGTAAATGCACTAAACAAATTCTCTGCACGCTCTGGCGACCATTGGGCAATGCTCGAGCCAAGCTAATCGGCCCAAATGGAGCGCAGAAATCTTATCAGCATTATTCCAGGTAATCAGAAAAGGCCAAAATCAAATCGCCAACGGGTTTATGGTCAACAAATTATGAGCTGACGGCAGAAGAGGCAGAGAAGGAGAGGAGGGGAAATGGGGGGATAAAGAGATGAGGCAGATACGAGCGCAACGTGACGCGTGGGACGACGCACACACGACCAGAGATTGGCCAGGGTTGCCGCCGCCGCCGCTGTCCAAAGGGCTTAACTTTGATGTAAGCCAAGTCCGGTCGTTGTTACGTATACGACCCGTGTGTGTATGTGTGTGTGTGAGTGTGAGTGTGTTGTCCATTTACTGCTCGGTTTATGTCAGCGCCAGGGCTGCAGGCACTTTTAATCAACCGATTCGCTTGCTTTGTTTGCCTTGCCTCGCGTTTCCTTTTGACGTCATGTCCAGACGCAGCCCGAAAATGAAATTCCACATTCAAATTTTTCCAACTCTTTTTCCGATATACATTATGCAAGACAGAGGGAGAGATGGGCAGAGAGGGGACGAAAGAGAAGTCTCTCCGTGCTTTAATAATTTTAATGTTTTTCTCGCCACAAAGTGCTGCATACTTTTAGGGTAAGTGCAAAGACAGAGTGACAGTCGCTTGCGTAAGTATTCGCACACCCATTCATAGTATTGTTTTGGCCAGCGCCACAATGGAGCCCGTAAACTTGATGATCTGCAGGAAGAGAAAAAGGGAGATAGCTAGATAAACTTGCTGCAACCTGCCACAAGTTCGCTTGCAACTTGCCGCTGTGAAGGCAGGCAGGGAGGGCGCAAAGAAAGGCACCTGCACCGTGATGGGTCGCTGGGCGCGCAGTATCAGCAGATAGACACGAAGTCGCACCTCGCGATTCCATTGAAACCAGTGGCTGTTCCACGCTGCCTCACCCAGTTCCAGACTCTGTAAGGAAGCGGGAAAATAAGGTTTCTCTACAGTGGATTGTCTTCATATAGCCTTACCGCCTCAGACATTTCGGTGCCGCCGTAGCAGTAGAGCAAGAGGCAGGAGCTCACAGTGCCTGCGTAGACCACATAGCGTATGATATTTAAGCCTGAAAACTGGAAAGTAATCGAAAATCGATAACTGTTGCTGTGTGAAGTGCAGCTCAAAAGATCCTTAACTTTATTTATTTTAATTTACAGTAATTTCCCTCTTAGTCGATAATTTAGCGATAAATTTGCACTTGGGCAAGTAGCATACTATCGATAATAGTAAATTTTGTCAAATTGAGTCTTTACATTTTGCGGCTGTATCTATTGTTTCCTCGTCTGGAAAATATAATTTGTACTATCGATAAATAAATCAAGTCAACCCTAAAGCTATATTAAATTAATTTCAAGTGTATATTATTCACTGATATCATTATATCGATAATTAATCAAACATCATAAAACATATGGTATTTTCTATCTTAACCAATAGCTAATCGATAATTGTACTCTACATTCCTCTAGCCATTTTAAATGTTAACAATTTATAATTTCGATAATTAATCGAACTTCTTCAGCTAAAATCATCATCTAGATTTCTTACTATCTTTAATTCACTTCCATTTTGAACCTATTCAGAACCCTCTCGCCACCATACTCACCATCAATATATCGATAACACTGGTGGCAATCACCAAGCTGGCCGATAGAAACTGTGCAAAAGTGGGCGCTGCCATTATGGCCGAGAAGCGCTGCACAATGCCCACGATATCGTTGTGACTATCGATAATGCTGTGCAGCTGCTGCACGCACTTGTCGCAATCGCGAGGACTGGGATCTGCAACAGATCGATTGATCAATGCTATCGATAAATGAATTCTCTTGGCTCTCTCACTCACCCTGCACCGAACTCAGCACACGCTGCACATCCATTTGTAGAGCTCTCAGAAGAAAGGTCACGTACAGTGTGAAGCTGAAGAAGAAGCCATCGGTGGCCACAAAGGCATAGACCGTCACCTGTCCGCTCCAGGTGGAGTAGAGATAAGCGAGCGGGTACAAGGGCAACCGATGAGCCACGGCAGGAAAGCTAGAAGAGAGAAAGAGAAAATGTTTAAACAAGTTTACAGGGTATACACGCTGTGCACTCACAACATGCGAAAGGGCATGTCGTAGTGAAAGACTCCGTGACGCCTCGACCACATCTCCCACAGGGAGCGCAGCACAAAGGCACATGTGTTGATGGTGCCCAGCGTGAAGATGAGCATGCCCAGCAACGTGGCCATGCGATAGTAGCCGCGCTTCAGTCGCTCCCTCTCCTCGTGCCTCTCGCGTTCGGTAAGCTCACGTATGCGTAGCATCAGCAGTGCCACCTCACGACGATTCCACCACATGCAGGCCATCTTGTAGAGCGTTGTGAGGCTGCAGGCCAGCGGACAGAAGGCATCCATGGCATCCACGGGGCTGCTGCTGATGTAGCTCCAACCGAAACTGAACTCCGCCTGGCAGCAATGTGCCAGGCAGACAAAGTTGAAGATCAACCAGGAGGAGCATAACCAACTGGACTGCTGTTCAAAGCGCAGGCCCAGCAAACCAAAGGAGTATCTGGTCACGAAGAACAGATGCTTCTCCAGTGGATATTGGTGGCTCAGAAAGCGTGGATACATTGTGAAACTATGTGAAGATACTCAGTGTCTGCACTGGTTTATATATCCCAATTAGAGACCCTTAATTATAGGATTAGCTAACGGTTAATTAGTCTGTGCCGTCTGCTGGCATAACAAAGCGACTAATTAGGGGTCAAAGTGAAAGGATTGAACGCCTGCGGACGACCTTGTGGGGCAGAGAGTCTGGGAAGGGCGGGTCTGGGTAGAGTAGAGGTTAGGCTCCCTGGCACAAACTAAGGGAGGATGCCCTGCGATGGGGAACATTCAAAACAGAAATTCTATCGTATTCAAACTCTTTGTCTACTGCCTCTTACTCCCTTCCCTCTTTCTTACACCCTTCCCCTCTTATTTCTTCCTCGCCTGTTCTCAAAATATCATTCCCTTTTGCATTGTCAGTTTTTCCCACCATGTTAATTCGATACGCATGTCAAGGCATAACTCAAGAGGTGCTTGAACCCAAACCAAGTTGCTACTGCTGCTTCTCCTCCTCTTCACCTCCTCTCCCGCCCTCATATCGTATGCATATCGCATGCATATCGTATGCATATCGTATTCACTCGCCATCCGCAGCTTCTCTCTGAGGCTTTCGGCCAATTGGAATTTTAAATGGACCAACAGCTTGTGCCGCCGCCGCTCTCTCTATGTGGGTCACTATGTTGTTTCCCTCTGCTTTTGCATACATTTCTGATTTCGGGAGATTTCTTCATGATTTGCCATCTCTGGGCGAGTTTTACATTCATCATGTTTATTTCCAATGGAGATTTATGCATGCAATCGGGAATGAACTGATAAAAGTTCAACAAATTGTCGAGGGAGGAAGTGAAAGAGAAGGTTGTTGCAGTTGAAGCAGTTAGGAATTCAAATAAAAAAAAAAAAAAAAAATAAAATAAATATATATTTTTAAGTTCTCTACTTTAATTCGAAAAGAGTTTCTTGAACATGTTTCTATCACAAAACTAGTTGAGGCATCCCAATCTGTTCCTTCTCTTCTTCACTGTATTTCTCACTTAAATATCGTATGATATTTGGTTGCTACGATATTCAATCTTTAATCCACAGAAGTTCTCTATTCTTCAAAAATGCAAATTGCAAATCCCGCTCACTTTCAGCCAGACAGGTGAGGTCAGCGCAGTGTTCTAATGAAATTCAGTTGGTAAATAAACAGCAGGAGAACAGCATTATCAGGGCTGGACAGCAACTATATCTCTTCCCTGCTGGGGTGCTACATGCTGTCAAAGTAATCGCTTTTAATTAAGCTGCAAACTTGCAATGTGGCACGTTGCGTATACGCAATCAAATCGCCAGCATATTGAACTTAATGCAGTTGCAGAGAGGGGGAGATGGTTGAGAAGAGGGTGGAGAGAAGGGAGAAGAGATGTGGTAAGAGATGAGGGAAGAGATGTGGAAAGGAGATGAGATGTGTTAAAAGAAGTGAAGAGGGTAGAAAGGAGATGGAGAGTGTAGAGAAGTGAGGTTAGTAAGAAGAGGAGCTGAGGCTGGGGAGGAAAGGAGCTGAGACTAGGAAGGAATGGAGCCGAGGTTAGAAGGGAGAGCAGCTGAGGTTAGTGAGGAAAGAAGTTGAGGGTAAGGAAGAGATAAACTGAGGTTAGGGAAGGAAAGGAGCTGAGGTTAAAGAAGAGATGAACTAAGGATGAGAAGGGAAGTAAAAATGAGAGCGAGGAAATGGGGGAAGTGGAGATAAGCTAATGGGGAGGGTAAGCTGAAAGCTAGAGTAAGGGCATACGGAGGGCAGGCAGAGGGCACATGTAGGGCAGAAAAAAGAGAGAGGGAACAGCGAAGAGAGAGAGAGAGGGGGAATAAACGATGAGGAATGGCAACTGCGTTATTTGTCAGCCAGCTGTGACGCGGGCCGCGTGTGGTCATCGATTTGGCCAACCTTTATGGCCAATATGCATGGCATATGCAGGCTTCTGCTGCTGCTGCTGCTGCTGATATCATCGCTGGGATATAAAAGTGGCAGAACGCGTAAACCTTGGAATGAGCCCCTGGGCAGGGGCAGTTGAGGAGGGGGGAGCATTGCGTCGCCACATTCTGTTTGACTTTTATGACAACAAACAAATAAACGAACTAGCTCACGCACACGACGCAACCCTCAGAGTGCTGCAAGAGGTTGGCGAGCGAGGGGGAGGTGTAAAGGTGGCGGGGAAGGCAGGGAAGGCAGCTTGGGCAGGCGCCAAGCATGACACACCCTGTCCGACGAGCTTAAGGAAAAGCCACCCTCGCAGCTGGAAGCTTTTGCCAGCCTTTTTTGGCAGACCCTGGAAAAGCAGGCTTCTGTGTGTGTGTGTGTGTGTGTGTGTGTGAGTGTCTGTTGTGTAACGCGAGCAGAAGGTGCAGGGAAGGGGGGCAGGCAGGAAGGCAGGCAGCGCTCGCCACGCTGTAAACGACTGTAAACGAGTCGCGGAAAATCAGGCAGGAATCAGGCCATGGTGTCATGGTGGCAAACCCAACCAGACCAGAATTTCCTCAACCAGTTTTTCCACTTTTCTTCTTCGCTCCTCCTCCTCCTGCCGCCTCTCTCTCTTGTGCTTTTATCGCAGCGACATTCGCTGAAAATCACTTGGTGCCCTACTTTGCCAGGCCTCTGAACCGGGGCCGGGAACGGAGATGGAGCTGGGACTGGGGCTGTGCAAGCGAGTTTTCCTCTCTGAGTCACGACGACGTCGACGACGGCGGGAAAACAGGTTGATTTTCCTGCTGCTGCTGCTGCTGCCGTTGGCCATTAGCCAAATGGGATTTCACACGCTTCCTTGGCGCAACTCAGGCCTGCTTGGGCCGCTCTGCTGGAAATGGTTGACATGGCCCACTTGCTACAGCTACCCCCCCCCCCTTCCCTCCCTCCGCTTCTCCTTCCTGTGCCCCTGCTGCGCTTGATCAATTATTAAAACTCACTCAGTTAGCCCAGCAGCTTTCCGCACTTTGTTTTCGACTCTGGACTCCTCGACTCTGGGAGGATACATGAATGATATATAGCTTGAGCTCCCAGTCAAGTGTCATAAATCCGCTTTGGATTTTATCTTTATCGTCAGTTGCCAGAGCAGCTGTGGGCGTGGCAGGCACCCTCGTTGCCTCGTAATGCCGACAGGCCTCTCATGCTAATGTCCCCGACAATGGCAGCAAGATAGCTAAGCTCATCCGCGACAGCAGCGCAACTACGTGATCCCAAGTGAGAAATGAAAATAGATGAGTGCGAATTATAGTGTGAGTATCCCTAATGTGCTACAGTTTTTCTTGGCGAAAGTTTTGCGAAATATTTGCTTTGATTAATGGAGTTTATTTATAACATTCCGACTTAAACTAGAATAGACTAAACGCAGAGAGTTCAATCGAATTTTAGTTGGCTTTTTGTATTGTCAGTAAGATTAATCCGTCAGTAAAATTTGAAGTAGTCAAATAAACAATTGCTGCTTCGCTTATCACCTTTATTTATTTATTTATTTAATTTATTTAATTTAAAGTCGACTTTGGTCAGGCGACTGTTTAAAGTAAAAAAAATAATTTTATTTATAAAAATAAGAATTAATTAATGGTAAAAAAATTAAGAAAAAAACTTAGATGTTTTTTGAATTCAAACTTAGGTAAAAAAATAAAGAAATAGCCTTTCCAAGATTTGTTGCGGAGGATTGAGGAAACCCAGTTAAAAACTTAACTTAACCTATAGTTTTACAAAAATAAACCTATT
The DNA here is from genome assembly GCA_018151435.1 of Zaprionus africanus. Classification (NCBI taxonomy): domain Eukaryota; kingdom Metazoa; phylum Arthropoda; class Insecta; order Diptera; family Drosophilidae; genus Zaprionus; species Zaprionus africanus. The sequence goes on from JAECXB010000118.1 coordinate 12,738,601, forward strand.
TTCTTTTAAAATCCGAATTTTTAAATTACTATTAATTTCAGATATTTCCATTCTTCATAAAATTTTCCTATAGCTTAACCTTAACTACTCATAATGTTGACGAACATCAACCAATTTGATTTAATAACTCATTTCCTACTAGGTTTCTTCTCCATTTGTAGTTTAAATATTAAATACAATATATTTTATTTAAATTTGTTCATGTTAAAGAAGCATTATTTCCATAGTCTGAAAACTTTAAACATAATTTTAAACAGATGGTGTTCAATTTAAGACAAGAATAAACATAAGAATTGATGCTAAAAAATTTTCTAGTTAGAAACTAGACAAATATTAAAAACTTCACGATATTTTCAATTGCAATATTACAGGGTATATAGTATACAGCTAATTTCAATGTTCATTTCAATTAAAAACGTATTCTTACTATCTGACCAAGCAGCTGACAGTATTGGAATTCTATGCGTTTTTATTCTTGTTAGCCTTGTCGGGGTTCCATTTGCGAATCGTATCGAATAGATCACATTGCGAGGCTGGAAAAGTCGCGCGACGAGCGCAATTTTTAATTTGCAGCGCGACGTTAATTATAATTAAAACTATTGAGCTAAACAAACATGTATAAGCATGAATGTGCAAGCATGAGCATGTGTGTGGTACATATAAATATCTAGGCGACTACATGAGTTGTGTGTGTGTTCTCCTCATATCGTTGTATATAATAATTGTAGTTGTAGCTCAACGTCGTACATAGATCAAGCATGACACAATACACTGCGGCACTTTGTTCTCTACCCCCTCTCTCTCTCTCTCTCTCTCTGTTTGCTCTTTCCCTATCTACCCTCATGTTCGACCCCTTTTGCTCACTCTCTTCCTCTTGCTCTATAAACATGACGTGACATAAGCTAAATTGTTTTAAATTTTGTCGATTCTAGCTCGTCTCCCCCCTCCCCTCATTCCCTCTTAGAAATCGAAGCGTGCCGAACCCACAACTACTACAGCCTACACTTCTTTACAGCTGTGCGCATACTTAGTGTGCCCACTGTCATCGTTGTGGCTGCGGTCAATAGTGCACGGCATAATTGTCGATTGAATGAGTCTGTCAACTGACGTCAGCGCAGACCGAGGGAGCTGATTAATGACAATTAGCGAGCCTCAGCACAAGTCAACATAAATGTCTCGCGCGTTCCCCATTTCCCTCCCCGGTACTTCCTACTGCTATAGAGTCTTCTTCTCTGGTTAGTCCTGCCACAAATTGGCTAGTGCTTTTGTTGCTCGTATCTTCATGTTATTCTGTTGGGCAAACACGCAACGCTAAAGCGAGTCAAGTCACGATAGGCTATGCTATGCAAGTCTTTATGCTGCTGAGGAATTGAAGGAGTGCTGAGAAGGGGAACCCAGTAACTTAGCTATGTAAGCTGGGCAAATAGTGGTAGCTTACGAATTTATTAGTAAGGTGTAGGTTACTACAACTCGGTATAGCTCGGTTGAACTCGGTATAGCTCAGTATAACCCAGTAAACCCCATAAAACTCGCTATAACTCTGTCTAACTAGGTATAACTCGGTATAGCTCGCTGGGTATAGCTTAGAAGAGATCGCTCTAGCCCGTTATAGCCTGGTTTAACTCGGTTTAATCAGGTACATTCCGAAATAGCTCGTAATAACTCACTATAACTCAGTATAACTCGGTATAATTTGGTATAACTTGTTATTACTTGGTATAACTTAGTATTACTTGGTATAAATCGATATAACTTGGTATAACTTGGTATAACTCGATATAATTTGGTATAGCTCGGTATAACTCGGTGTAACTCGGTATAACTCCGTATAGCTCGCTAGGTATAGATCGCTATAGCTCGTTATAACCTGATTTAACTCGGTAAAACTCGGTATAGCTCGGTATAGCCCGGTTCAACTTGCTATAACTCGGTATAACTCGGTTAACTTAGTATAGCTCGGTTTAACTTGGCATAACTCGACATAACTCAGTATAACTTGGTATAACTTGGTATAACTCGGTATAATTTGGAATAACGCTATAACTATGACCTTTTCATCTAGCCTTTCCACCGATTCCCAGCACATCACATCGTCTTATTCCTCTTTGGTAAATAGAGTACCCACTACAACTCTAAAACCCTACAACCCAACTACCCGTCCGACTGTGCTGCTTCTGGGTTTCTCACCCAGTTTTGTTTTCGCCATGGCGCCATAAATCTGCCATGGTCGCATGTGGCATGTGGCATGTCGCTGGCAATTGGACAAATAGCCTCAAAACTGGCGCAACAATCGCATAAAACTTTATGTAGGCGACTCGACTTGCCTCGCCTTGCGTGTTGCCGACAATGGCAAGAAGCATTTTAATTCTCTAAAATCTCAAAATCTACACAACATTTAGCAAAGAGGGGAAGGAAAGGGAAAAGAAGGGGGAGTAGGAAGAGCACCACAATTACCTCTGACTTGTTGCCACTTTGACCGACTTAAACTTTGCATTAACTTGAGCTTTGGCTTAGTGTTTAGCTTCGCTTGAATAATACAACAGCTTTCTAAGGGTTTCCCTATATTCAACTTTTACTAACACTACATAGTTTTCAAATAGTTTACATAATCAAAATGTAATCGCCTTGAATCATGTATAGGGTGTGCATTACAATTTGTGCCACAACTCCGAACCAAAGACCTCTGCCGAGGGAGACTATGTTAAATATATGAATTGTAGTACTCTGACAACTGAGCTGTAGAGTCATCCAAGTAATCTGTAAAATAGAAATAATTAATTATACTTCCATTAAAGATTCAGAAAACTCACAGCACGTTCAACTGGCTCCGCTTGAGTTTGCGACTGTTGAAAGATAGTTAGGATAGTTGGTATGAAATTTGCAACATCTCCAGCCAGATTATTCAGATTGTAGAACTCAATGAAGGAATGCAACATGACGAGTATCAAGATCAGGGCAACAGTTGCGTTTAATGTCGGGTTAGGTTGACCAAACTCGGTAGCAATCAAATAGTATCCACAGATCACTCCTGTGAAGAGCGTACGAATCGGGTACCAGAGCAATAAGTGACGAAATGTTACACAGAACTCGTTGCACACTGCTATAAGGCACTGTTGCTGCCTGTACAGCTGATGTAGCTCAGCCAGCTCAGCCTTGCCATCAAGTAGCCTCTTCAATTGCTCCTGCAAACCGATTCCACTGTAAGAAGTCTTCCACAGCATCGCATAGATCATCAGCGATGTCGCAGTAGTCATACTGATGTAGTTCAGAGTATATGCATAACATATTTTAAGCATTAATCCCGCTTGGAAGAAACGCAGAAAGAAGCTAAAGACATGAACAAGAATGTAGCAGCAGCCAAAGAGAAACTTTGAATAGATAATGACAGTCATATATCTCTGACTTTGGGGCGTCACTTTCACTCTATTCAGAGTCTGTAGTTTCCCGACAATCCTATAGATGGAGGTGTTCAGCCACTGCGAAGTGTAGACACATGAACAAATCAAAAAGCCGTATAAAATAAAGTATACAAATGTGCCCATCGGGATCCAATTGGACTTCACTTGAGTGGATAACACAGTTTCACTCCTCTGCATCTTCTCCAGCACTAGAGGCATTCCACACACTACCAGCATGTTATGCACTATGCTATAATACTGCAGATAGCGAGATCTCTTCAGTTCACCCGTCTGCCGGCAAGGATAATATCTGCTCATTCCGTTCAGAGCCAGAAACCAGACGAAATATACGTAAGCCCTTTTCATGCCGTAGCATTTACTATAATGCCAAGCGGAATCAACGCAACTCCTGCCGAAAGTCCTTTCAATTTGTTTAATGGTCAAATCTACCGATCGAATCTTGACTTTTCAGCGAGACTTTGTAAATGTTAAAAATTTCAATATAATTGAACTGTGTCTATTAAAAATCAATTACAATTTACAAGATTTTCTATCTCTTTGTAATTCCCTCCACGTGTCACTTGTCATGACTTATCTTGATGGTCACCCCTTTTTTACTTTGTTGTATATTATTTTTATTTTATAATCATGTTTTCTTATTAAAATATGGTCACCCCTTTTCTTCATTCGTTTCCACTGTGCCACCGTCTAAATTTAAGTCAATTTAATCTGCAGGAATTTCGATAGCATTTTTCTAGTGTTCAATTAAACTTGACAAGCAACCACAAGGGGCGTCTATTTATAGGGCGTAACAAGGTGTTCCATATCGGCAGAACAATGGGGGGAGAATACTCGTATATGTAGATATTTCGTACTAGATAAACAACCGAATTGCGCAATAAGCATGTGTGTGCAATACTTGTTGGCTCAAATAATTAGTTAGTTTTTCCTTCTTTTTATCATCAGGCGAAGCGACTGAGTTTTGTCTTAAGTACTTGAGGAGTTATCAAAATAGATAGTAGGGGTCCGGTTATTTTGCAATAAAAAGGCAAACGGCAAATTGCGATGAGCCACACAGTTCTCAAGAGTTTTGTTGTGTTCATTCATTGATTGATCGAGTTCTTCGCTAAGATGGGTAATTCCAGTAACTCTGCCAGGCTGATGGGCCTTTTGCTACTGTGCGTCGTGTTGGTTAGCTCAGTCTATGCTGGCAATGACTATCTGTGGGGTGAAGTCGGAGATAATGACTACAAACTGGCCAAGGATACCGTCTCGAAGGCCTTCTTTGTGGGTCTGGTGCAGACCAAGAAATATGTCTTCAAGCAATCTGTGTGTATAGCTCTGGTACCTCTCTTACTTCTTCTGGATCTCTATATAGTTTTATTGTCTCCATAGAACAATCTAGACGCCCTAACCATTACGGCCATCAAGGTGACGGACAAGAAGAGTAGTCACGGCGCCACCGCTGTGCTGGTCTCTGGCGGACCCGGTTCGAAGGGTGCCACCATACAGTTTACCTCAGAGCGCGGCTATGGCATCAAGGATGTCGTCGAGATCTGGGGGCGATAGATCATACAGGCCATACCTCTCTTGTCTCTAACAAGCCTGAAAGTATGCTCCAAATAAAGTTGTGAATTGACCAAAATCTTCAAGAGGTTTCCCACTTTTGATTTCATTATCATATCGGAGCACAAAGAACTCTACCATATAAGATTATTGAATGAATGAATATTATATTATATAGCAAAAAATTCATTCAAGTGCCCAGCACATTATCTTCTGTCTGTCTCGAGACGAAACCTGAATCGATTCACGACACGTTAGAAATGAATTCATTTGACCTTTCGTAGCCCTCGCTATTCAAATTGGGTTCCACACAGATCTTAACTGACTAACTGGTTGCTCTGTAGAATCTACAGTTGTTCCTCCCGCCAGCTAATCCCATTTATCAAAGTCTAGTCTCGGATCTTTAGCCACATACAATCTTGCCATATACATAGCGTATATATACAGATATATGTACAGACGATATACCTAAGTCATACGAGTTAGATTCCCAAGCAACACGACGACGCCAAGGCGGCGCAAAGATCTCTCTCGACTCGTCGCTTCAAGGCCAACTTCTTATTAAATGCCAAAATGTGAGCAAGCTCTCGACTGTTGCTGCGTTTGTATAGAATAGAAACTACAACATACAGATACAGATACAGATACCAAGCTACAAAATACGCGTCGAGAACGTCGTCGCTGCGCAATCGGAGCGCAAAGAGCAGGATTATAATTACAGCGCTGCCATCTGAAGCCGACCGAACCGCGATCGACAGACGATCGTCAGTCAAGTCGAGGCGAGACGGAGCCGAGGCGAGTCGAAGTAGCAGCCCCGAAGTGGGCCTTGAGTTTATTAGGAAACCCGAAAAAGAGATCGTTGCGAGCGAGCAACACAAACAACGCTTTTCATAAGTATTTTTGGCAGTTTCAACTAGAGAGAGAGAGAGAGAGAGAGAGGGAGGGTAGCGGGCCCCACATGTGTCATGGTTCATTGGAGTTGTCGTCATTGAAACGCAACCGTTGTTGGGGCGTTGCGATATGTAAATCTAGCTGGCGATGATCGTTCCACACATCCACAAAATGGCGTCATCTCGACAACGCGTAGAACGTACGAGTATGTTCGTTTGAATACCCGTACGAATAGCCGTACCACATACTCGTTTGCTAATGAGTAACTGGCTATGGAGAAATATGCACGAAACATACTCGTATAGACAGATCGCTCTGTCTGTCCGTCCGTCCGTCTCTCTGTCCGTTTGTCCGTCTGTCTCTCTGTCTGTTTGCTCATTTGTCTGTTTGTATATTGTTCACAAGTCTTAGCTGTCGCTGTCTAACTAAAGTTGTTGCGCTCAAGGTCAGCCGCATGCGTTTTGAGAAACTTCGTGGTGGGATAAGGAGCGGGTAGCGGGCATTAGGGTACTTCAGTGCCAGGCTTGTTGCAAACTCCAAGCTTAAATGCAGTATACTACAATATATACAGCATACATATACAATACTAACGTAAATATCTATTGTATATATCTATCTTTGTGTGTCGTACTATTAATCACACAAGACTCTGAGGTCTATAGAAATAGCTGCCTGTGCTACGTGATTTCATGGCAACGGCTAATAAGACATATACTATATACCATATATTATACTATATAATATGTATGTGCACACAATTGCTGTAAACTGAACGTCCATTAGATCGTATAACCACTATCGATAGTCAACTTCTCAGCTGACAGTAGACTGACTAAATCGACAGTAATGAGATTCTTAGGAATTTCGAGATTGCCGCATCTCAATTATGTAAAATATTCAATATAATGTCGAGCAATATATTTTAAGAATTTTATTATGTTCTCCCCAGAGATGCTAGGTATTTCTTATATTTTGTTATTCTTCATTTTTTTTTAATATTCCAAGTCATAAATTTCACATTAAATCTCGAATATAAATTCTATATATCTTATTCCTTGACTTTTAGGTTATAAACTTTTAAAATCATTTGAAATTCAAGCTAGTTTCTTACCATTAGGTATTCCTTTTATTATTTTATGTGTTTTTACATTCCTCATTGCAATTTTCTTCTTTAATTGCTCAACATTTTGAAAATATGCTGCATATTTAAACATTCTTTCAATATTCGTATTCGTTATATATTTACGTTATAGAATAATTCTAGACTTTCGTATTATATATCTTTAGAATCGTTTTGATATTTTAGCTAGTTCCCTACATTATTTAGGATTTTTTCGTTCTGACATTCTTCATTGCAATTGTCATGCTTAATTCCTCAAGTTTTTGAATATATTCTCTTGCTCAAATATCGAAATACCGCTGCAATTCTCAGTTCCAAGCGAATGCACCGTCTAATGAGCAGATAACTTTGCCCCCTTCCCCTCCGAACAATGACAATTGTCCTCACTATGATGATTACCTGCCTGTGCGGCAAGTTAAACAAAGCTTTTATATATGATTTCTAAATAATTTGAACAGGAAAATTGCATCACCCGACAGCACCGACAACCAAGACAACAACAATAATAAATAACAATAACAATAAAAGAGGCAAAATGCAACTAAATTTTACATGTGATTTTTCTTAGTCATTTTCAATTGCTGGGAAAACATTTTGACGTTCGTGTGAATGCGACGACGGTTTGGGGGCGGAATGCGACACATACACACATTCATAACGCGCAGGTGTGTGATGGTGTGTGTGAGTGAGACAGACCGACTTGGCCACATGATCAACGATCCGTTGGCCTGTTCACCTGTCGCTGCGTTCTAAATTGAATGATTGCCGCTTCGAATCGAATGGAAATCAATTTCCAATTCGAATTAGTTTCTACAAGTTTGTTTAGCAACATTTTGCTAATTAGACTGCGACAGGCCAGGTGTGAACGGTCGCTCTCTTTTTCTACCTCTTCCAAAGCTTCCAAGAGTTCCAACGACTGTTGATTTCCTAATCAACTTTCTTTTACGATAAAATATCAAACACACACACGCGCATAAAAATTCCCTTACGCGTGTGTGTGTGTGTGTAGCGACCCATTTGTTGCTCTCTCCAAAACTAGAAAAAGCGAGAATTTCCTATTTCTACCCACAGTACAGTTTCTCACACACACACACTTGCTTTTGCTTGTGTGTGCGTGAGCCTCATTGACTGACTTAGCAACAAGGCAACAAAAACACACAGGGAAACGGACTGTGCGCGTCCGTTTGTTCTGTTCATAGTCGTAACGGTTTCTTCTCCCTCCCTTCTCTCAACCTCCTTCGTTCGTTGGAAAAAGCGTACACATTTTTAATAAAGCGTATGCGTGCGACAGAGCTAGAAATATGAATGCGTACCCGTTTGTGTGTGTATGTGCGTGCTTGTGTATGTTTTGTGGGGGGAATATGATAAAATGTGTAATAAAAGAAAACGTTTCATTGGCTGAGAGAACATTTTTATTTCAGAGAGAAAAAAAAGAGAATATTATATTATTACAAACATATTCTAACTTAAAAGTAGGTACACACTGGTTATTACTTATAGTAGGATCACACAGAGAGTAGGGACACAGTTTCAGGATGTTTCTTCAATTTTGTACAGCGATCTAACATGTTGATACGCCCGCAATTTGTATAGGAGAGAGAAAAAGACTGACTATATAAAAAGCACAGTGAGTCCCCGTCTCGCTCCCACATAGGTTGCAGTACGTTGATTAAAAACCGCTTAGTTTTGCACGCGCAGCAGCAACAACACTTTATTGACAGAAGGAGGTACGTGTATTATCGTGTGTATGTGTGTGTGTAGAAAACTTGTAAAACAAATACGCGGAGACGAGGCGAGGAGCGAGCACAAAGCAGAGGAAAAAAATTCCATTAGATTTGTGTAACGGCAACGACGGACCGAAAAAGCTTGCGACACCAAAAACGCGGCCAACTTTGTTCGCTGTGCAGCTGCAAATGGCGCGAGCAAACACACAAAGCAAGCGCCGAAAGCAATTCACGACGACGACAGCGACGCGACTGCGAGAGAGCACAAACTTGACGAATAAGCCAGCTCAACGAAAGCGTTTCGTTAGAATTCGACTAAGTATGCGTGTATGTATACGTGTTCGCGCGCGTATGTGTGTGTTGGTGTTTCATAAATTATGACGTTACTCGGAGCTTTTTTCTCTCTTTTCGCGAATTTAGGTGAAGAAATATGTAGTCGAGTACATACACACACATATACGTACATTTTTATTTTTTTCAGACCTTCCGTCATCATATTTTAAAAAAGCACATGCAAAGGCCATTCAAAGGAAACTGTGCGTGTGTGCGCCTTTGAAAGAGCACGCTCTCTTAACCATTTTTTTTTATTCTTTCTTTCCTTCTCTCCTTATTTTTACTCTGCGCCATTTGCAAGTTGCGTAATTGTCGTCGTTCAAAAATGTGTCATTCAAGTTCCTGGTTCTTTGCAGCAGCTCTTTCGTCATCTCTCTCATTCTCTCTCTACGCTATTTATTTATTCTTTTTGCTCAGCATCTGCTTCGCGCGCGAGTTTACGTAATGCGCGCGATTTGCGGGAATATCATTCGCACGTTTTTGGCTTTCTCGGTTTCTTTTTTGAATGTGTAAATTTTTTCTTTGCTCGCTCACATGATGCACACATACGATCACACACGCACATGTACAGAAAGTGTTTTCCAGGCAAAGTTCACTAGAAAAAACCACCACCAACAAAGCGCCGCGCCGCCACTGAACCACAACAGCAGCAACCACCACTGCTAGGCAGAGGCAGCGCAGCAACCGCGCCACTATTTGACTATTTTCGACGTTAGCAACAATGAAATTCTATTTTTCTTTTTTTCGTTCCCGTTGTAGTTGTATATGTGTGTGTATTTCAACTTTTTTTTTCTCCTTTGCTTTTCAAATTCTTTTCACTTGTTTTTTTCTTCTTTTGGCTGAAGCGCCACAAGCGCTCAACGAACCGCACGGTCCAACGTTCAACGCACGAATGAATCGACAGCGTCGCCAGCGACAGCAACACGGCGACAAACCAGTTTTATATAAGCCCGCCGCGTAAGTACAGTAAATATAAGCTATATACATGCACACACATTCGTACAGACGTGTGTGTGTGTGCTACGCGTATGCCGCGCGCTGAGAGCAGCAGCGCTGAAAGCTTTTTGCTGTTGTACATATTTCGTATGGGAGTGTATATACATGTACGTGTGCGTGTGTATTGGTGTAGTTTTGTCGTTGACACACATTCAATTTGTAGCCGCGCTGCCTCTGCCGCTGCTTGTTTTTCGTCGTGCTTTTATTTGTCGCGTAGTTGTTTGTAGCTTTGCCGCTGCGTCGACGCGCCACTTGGCTGAAATTTTCCGTCTTCGTTGATTTTCCATTGAAAGAGAAAAAAAATGATTCCTATCAAAGTTGAAAGAAAAATGCTGACGTATTTTTTATGCTTAGATAAATTGCAACGATAACGTGGGGTGGGGAGGGGGCGTATGCAAAGAGCTTGATGAAAACAAATCTAATTAGAAAACGTGCAGTTCTGCGGTAGAAAGTGTGCCAGTGTGAGAAGGCTTTGATTAGTTTACTGCAGAGAGAAAGAGAGAGACGTAAAGAGAGCGGGCGTATGGTGGTCAGCAGTGTGTACATGCCTGTGCTGGTGTGCACATAGCAATCGGCTTGTGTCTGTGTGTAAAAGTGTGTCATCACTTTGCACAACTAGAAAACTTGTTATTTACAACAACAAAACAGTGTTGCCTTTTTTTCTTGCTGTATTGCAATTTGCTTTGCTTCTTGTGCTTCTTGTTCACTTCTTGCACATGTTCACACACACATTCGCGCTGAGCTTTTTGTATGCACTGTGTGTGTGTGTGTGTGTACATGTGTGTGTAAGTGCAAACTAGAAACTGAAACTGGGTTATTGGTGCAAATGCGCGCGCTCTTTTTTTTCGTTTGTTTCTTTTGCAGCAAGCAACCTGCTGTTGTCCCCCTCACTCCCCCTGGCACAGTCTTGTTGTTTTTGCTATGCACTTGTCACACTGCGAAAACTGCAGCTGCTGTTGTGGCTGCGGGTGGGCGGAAATGATCAGCAAATGACTAATTTCATACTCTGCCATCTAATGATGACGACATCAACACATAAAACACAACAAGAACGGGGGGACAGAGAGAGGGAGACGGGCAGGGAAGCCAAACCAGTTTTACTCCCAGCAAATTTTTGGCGGTGACGCCACAGCTGCCGTGCTGCTGCTCCCGCTGTGTTGTTGTTGTTGTTGGTTTTATTGCGTTTTATGTTTTATGCTGGAAATAAAAAGCCAAGAAAGAAAGCTGCCCCAAAGAGATTTACTTCAGCTGCTCCGACTGCACTGATCCCCTTCTTCCTGTTCCCCTTTCCCCCACCACTGTTTAATGTGTCTTTCGGGTCTCTTCTTTGGTCTTTTACGAGCGAAACGTGTGTTGCATGTGATTTCATTTAGTTCCCTCTTTCCCTACCTCCCTCCCTCCCTTCCTTCTTCGTCTTAACCACAAAGAAATCTGTTTTGGGCCAAAAAGTTAATGTGCCCCAGGCACGAACAGATCAACCCGAGAAACGGAAAAAAACAGAAACACAAACGAAATCTCTTGCCACACATCTTTCAATTACAATCCACACGCAGCCCACATGCGTTGGGAATGGAAATTGGGGAGTTTCTTTCAATGTAATTGATGGGTTAACAATACGAAATATGAATAGGAAATCTGTAGTGTTATTAATATCAATAGAAAGGAAGGATTGATAGTAAAAGAAACTCTGCTGTACGATACTATTAATAATAATTAATCTCTGGAGATTATAAATAAAGGAAATTGATAGTATACAGTATATAATTAATCCCTATAGATTACCAACTTTCCTATGCAGTTAAGTTGCAGCTTGAATTGATTTTAAATATTTCCTGTTCCCCTCGATGAATATCTCTAAAATTGATGCATAGAAAAGCGCGTTTTTAGAAAGTTTCGGTGCTTTGTTTCCGCTAATATATATCCCCCACATAGAGAGTACGATAACTGGCTACCGTAAAATAATAATAATAATAATAACAACTGAAAACATGTTTTTGTGCACGTCCGTTTGGGTTTTAATTGAGCTTCTAGTGGAGCGTGTATGGGAAACTACGCTTTATATACAATAAATATATAGTATATGCTTTATAAGTATGCGTGTTTGTGCTTGTAACACAGTTCCCCACTGTCGACGCGAGTTGGAGCTTGGTTTGTGAACTTTGAAGGCGAGTTATGGCAAATACAAACGTACAATATTTATATTTGTATTTGTATAGAGGTCTGTATGGGGGTATATAGCAACTGCAAGTATAGAACGTCCACACACAGAACTGGAAAACCTTGAAACGCGCTTCAGCGACTAATTAGAGACGAGGCGAGGTTCGTCTGGGTACAAATTCCAATTACTCAAGAGAGACCCCATTGATTTTTTTTATCGCGTGAAACATTGTAGATGATTTGGAGAGTAGTGTAGTGCACTCTGTGTAAGTGTAGTAAGGGAAGTGTATCGTGGGAAGGGTGTAGTGTAGGAAAGTAGGGAGATAGATATTGGAGATAGTGCACGGTAACGTGTAGTACAGTGTAAGTTACTCTACTCGGCAGGCAGCTTATACTTACAGTGGAAGAAATAACAGAGATTAGATTCCATTTTAGGCTCCATTCTGGGCTACATTCCGTTGCGACACTTTGTTAAACTCCCTCCTCTTTCCATTTCTCCAAAACTACAGTGAGAATCTTCTCCCAGGCGCGTCGACAGCCAGCGACTTAACATTGGCGAATGTGCGCGCTGCCTTTGCTTGCGCCTCGCTCGACCAGCCAAAAATTCATTCCACATGCGTTCCATATACACATACAGGCGAGTCCCAGTGTGCGTGTGAGTGTGAGCTGCATATAAAGCAAACACACACTCACACATACACAGTGGAGCAGGCAGTGTAGGTCACCGAGAGACAAACGCGGCGGCGGCTCCACTGAAGAAGAATACTTCGTGTCGCAGTCAACGTCGCTGCTGCTGCTGCTGACTTTGCAGTCGACGTCGTCGTTGCCGTCGCAGTTGTCTGCTTTGTATTGTAAGCTTCGCACTGAGACATTGTCGCTGGTGTATGACGTGTGGATCGTCGGCAGAGGAGGACTTTGTGTTCTTGGAAAAGCTTTTACCTAAAATTGCGTTGCTTTTCGCGTGAAAATTGCGCGCAGAAAAACATACACAGAGGGACGGGGAACAGCTGCGCAGTTTGCAAGACTCTCAAGTAGTTTCCTTTGTATAATTGCTATGTATGTGTGCGTGTGTGTTTGTACACTGTACAGCATTGCCTTATTTCCGCAATGAAATTGATTAGAAGCAGCAGCGCGCCCTTATCAGCTGAGTTATGCGGAATGCCAGCACTCTCCCCTTCCCCTCTCTTCTCTCTGCTAGCTGCGCTGTTGCCAGGCGACCCAGTCCCAGTTTACTGTTTCTCTTTCTGTTTCTGATTTCGTTTTTGCTTTGCGAATTTTGCATGCTGCAAGTTCCCGTTGCCTTACCTCACTTCCTTCCTCTCTTCCCTTCCCTACCTCATTCCCTTCCTTCCCTCTCCCCCTCTCCATCCTGCCTTGCAACCCCTGGAAGTCACTGCGCGCCCCAGGGCACCCTCTTCATGCAGGAAGCTTCTTTTGCTTACTGCGCATGTTTTTTTCACATTTCCACACGCATTTTCTTTCGAGTTTTCCGCATGTGTGTATTTCCTTCTCGCGCTACCTGAAGGAATTTTCATTAGGAATGACTTAACTTGCCTTGCTATAAATATTGCGTCTTATCGGGGCGAAGAATGCAATCGCAATAGCTAATGCCCCCGACCATGTCATCTCTGGGGTGGAAATATGCTCTACAACGCATATAGAGATACATTTACAAGGATACACTTACATATGCATGAATATGTATTGGTATTGTATATAGGTAATATCTTACCGAAACCAGTTTGCTAGTTTTCCGCGGGGTTACTTGGGATATTGTCATGACCATATTCATGCAGAATCAGTTGAGCCATGAGGCCCGGCCCGATAAATCATTGCATACATTGCTGATTACCCTCAAGTCAGTTTTCAATTAGATCTGAAATTTATTACGGCCGTCGTTCGATATGGAACATACCCTTAGGAAAGAAATCTTACCTTTTATCAAAGAAAATTACAAATTTTTTTTTTTAGGGGAATTTTTGTGTTTTTTAATAAGTTTTTTTAAATTTTCTGTATGTAAAGTTGTTAAACAAAATCTAAGGGCGTCTATAGATATGGAAAAGACCTTAAGAACACAATCTACATTTAATATTGCAGTAGATTCCTAATTTTATTTATTTTTTGGGAATTTTAAATTATAAGACAATCATCCAGCCAAAGTTGAATGACATTTCCTTATCACTCTCTATTCTAATCTCATTTTGCGTATTTGCGATGTTATTAAACTTAATTTTGATAGCTTGAACCAAATCTAAATAGTTGTAGAATTCTTCCCTTAGATTCTTATTGTTTTTTAATCTACTCTAGAATAATTCTTTAGATTATTTTTGTTTTATTACCTCTTGTAGAATATTTCCGCATTTTACTTCTTTCTTAGATTTTTCTGTTATTGAAATAGTTCCTTGTTTATTAATTTATTTTGCGTATTAAGAAAAATTGCGAATCACTCTTTGTTGCCATTTCTATTGTACTTCCATTATTCATTAAGCACTGATATCACTCGCTGGGAAATAAACGCCATGCAGTCTGCTATAGAATTCTATATGAAAACAAAATATATAGAAAGAGGCATAAAAAGAGCGAGAGAGAGAAAGATAGAGAGAGAGTAGGCCTTAGAATAAAGTGTGAGTGATCTTTGCGGGCGGCACGTGATGGCGAAAATAGAATTTTAAAATCAACATCGAAGTAGTCAAGATGAGCTGATGACGTGACAATACGCACGCACATAGCAAAGTCGGGAGGGGGTGCGGAAGCTTATCAAGCAAGAAGTGCATAGAGTGCATAATGAGCTCTAATTAGGACAGGCGACGATAACATACAGACAGATATCTGGTTTCCCAGACTGTCCGCTGGCGATTATAATTAATTTGCGAACATATACTTAGTGTATATACATAGTATATAGTGGCATGTCTTGTATATCTATTGTATCAATTAGTAGCTGCTCAACAATTTGCACTTAATTGGAAACCAAAGACGAGAAAAAATACGATGAATCTCGAATTTCAAGTTTGTGCGAGAGTTTTTCCCGCGAGCTCATTAGTGGAAGTAAGTTCAGGTACGAAGGGAGGGTAGGGAGAGGAAGAATATTTATTTCCCACTGACTTTTTTAGGGTTTACTCCCCTTGCCGATAATAATAGATCCCATATGCATTACGTACTTCACTTAGTTTCGAGATAATGAAGGCATTTTTTTGACTTGTGGTCGAGGGAGACTGGGTTCAAAGAGAAGAGAGAAGAGAAAAGTATAGCGAAGAAATTGAAAAGAAAAGAAACGACACACGGGTGAGGCAACTCCGGAAAGTCGTAGCCCAAAAACGGCAACAACAACAACAACAACAACAGCAGCAGCGACAATAAAGCGGGCTAAGTAAACAACAACAAAAAGAAACAACACACTCACTCACAAAAGTGAAGAAGTGGAGGAAGAAGCAGCAGAAGGAAAAACATTTACAAAAGAAGTTCAATGAACCTGCGTAGCGGTGGCTACTTTACAACAACAACAAGAGCAACAACAACAACTGCAGCTCCACAAGCAACAACAACAACAGCGATGACGCGTCGTCTTCAGCGAGTTGAATTTTGAGTTGTGCCTAGGGAGAGTGCGAGCGTAGAGAGTCCGTAGACCCCGCACAGCTGCAGGCATCGTGTATTAGAGGCACCAAAAAGGGGCCTTGCAGTGGGGGCGTGGCAACAGTAGTCGCCAGCGCTGAAAGGTGGGCGGCTTCGAATAAGAAAAGCCCAGAAGGCAATGCAAGAGAAGGGTCTAGGCTACCTACCACATATGTATTCTGAAGATGCGTTCCACTGTGCAGAGGCTGGGGAGCATTACATATAAAATATGAAGATCCCACTGTACCTCCCACTGTGCGTACTACCGTGCATCGTCGTGCGATCAATGCATTTCTCGTATTCGTTTTCTTTTCAAAAGGGGATAGTGCGAATATTTAAACAGCTTTTATCAACAAACAAGCGCGAGTGTGTAGGAGAGTGTCTGTGTGTGTGTGCGTATTTACATGACAACGATATGCATGCTTACATACATATGTATGTATAAGCATACGTTGTTCATGTGTCTGTCTACGTTTGCATACTAAGCATCTGCATACATACTGCAAGCAGGGGCGTAGTTTGCACTACGCGTAAAGGGAGTGAATTGGAATAATTATAATAAAATTCATATTTTATATCATTTATATTAATTACTAGGGAAAGGGTGTTAGGGCTAAGTGCGAAATAAATGAATGTATCATCCTCATTCACAAAATATTTCTTGTATACAGTGCGTGCAGGGGCGTAGTATCTTATCTCATTAATACCCCCTCCTTCACTCGTGCATGCAATACAAGATCATTCACCCAATAACCCCTTTGCGACGCTACGCCACTGTGCTACATACGAGAAGCGATGAAGACGACAACGACAACAATGAAACGCGAACTGCGCGAACAGCGCGAACGGTGAACAGCGAATAACGAACAACGAAACATAGCAACGAAACGATGAACGAAGTGATGGCTCGACTGTACATGAGACTGCGCAGCGCTTAGCTATGCATGTGCTTGTGTGAGTGTGGGAGACAGGTCTAGGCACAGGCAGGCTGTGTGTAAGCACCTTGTGAACTTTTAGTGCAGATTTACGGTTCGCGATAAGGATGTAAGAACTGCAGTGGGGAGGATAAAACAAAAAACAAATGCATATATGTATGTATGTATGAACATTACATGTGCAAAAGTAGATCTGCCAACCTTTTCTATTCGAGAATTCATGAAATAGATTCCTAGCTATCCAAAACTTCTGCAGATCTTGATCTCCTATCACGAACACACCCTAATTGATATTTCTTATTTCCATATTACGTTTGACAATTTGTCAACAGTTAAGCGAATTTGACTGCACTTTCGATAGAAGTGACCTATTGCATTCATCCTATTTTGAGGGGTATGTACGCTTACATACGAACTAGTTTCCCTCTGTAGACAATACAAACAGAATACATACATACGAATGCATACATATGTATGAATGTTTGTGTCTATGTATGCATACTAAACATGCTTGGCATACATATGTGTAGATATAATATTATGTAAACATACTTACATACGTTACGCACAGAGGCGTAGCTGGCACTGTGGTAGAACGGGAGGGATAGGTACATATGTATGTATATGATGGTGGTATTTTGGGTTTCAATATATGAATGTGTAGGAAGATATAAATGTATGAATGCAACCACAAGTGTATGAATGAATAACATACAGGCAAATAAAGAAAACAAATGAAGAATATAAAAAAACATAAATTTAAGAACAAATGAATTATACATCAACTTCTATTTTGTTTATCATATTTATGAATTTAGAAGTTGAACTATATTTAAGAATTTCTCATTTGTTAAAAAATATATAATTCTAAATATTTTATATTTTTAAAATTAAATTGAAGCTTCTCAAATTTAAATATTATCTGAATATAAACGAAAATACTATTTAAAAAATAAATTGATTGATCATTCATTCATTCTTCCTTCCATCGATTCATTCTTCAATTCGTCCCCTCGCAACACTACGCCACTGTGCTAAACATATACATAATCACGAAAGCGATGTTGACGACAACGACAACAACAACGACGACGACAGCGACGCAAACGAAACGCGAACCGCAGCGAATCGAGCAAACAACGAAACGACGACGAAATAACGAAACAACGAAACGATGAAACGATGGCACGACTGTACATGGTGCGCTGCGCTGCGCCGTCGTCATCGTCGTCGTCGTCGTCGTCGGTGTCTTGCTATGTATGTGTATGTACATGCACGAGGTATGAACGTTCGTGTGTGTGCAGAGTTGAGTCGAGAGCCGAGTGTGTGTGTGTGTTTGTGTTTGTGTGCAGAGCGCAGGCAGACAGGTATAGGCGGAGGGTATGTACGCGCTTTGTGCCTGTTGCAAAATTCAGTGCTGACTTTTCGTTCGTGACGAAAGGATGTACGCTCGGTTGTCGAGCGTATGAAATACATACATACATACCTTAACATACGCACACACACACCTACATCCACACCCACACCTACACTAACACGCACACACCATGTATACGGACAAGCCGAAGAACGGCGAATTCGAGGAGCTCGCGCAGCTACTCAAATCTTGGAACGTCAGCGAACTGTTGCCGTATTTGCAAGGTAAACAAAACAGAAAACTAATCGAAAATGAATCGAAATCGCAATCGATATTTCTATTGATAACGTGTGTGTGTATTCACACAGTGACTAACGGCATTCTATGTCACGACTAACCACAATCGATATCGAAATCATACACACTGACTAACAGCAGTCTATGTACCCCCTTTCTAGAGGAGGCAATCGACACACAGGAGCTGCAAATGCTCAAGCGACATCACCTGAATGATCTGCTGAGGAACTTCAGGTACGGCACGAGAATTCGTTTCGAGCATCACTTGGAACGTTGGCGTCGCTGGCTGAATGTGCCGCTGCAGGATGCGGCGGGGGATGATCGACAGTGCAGTGGTGGCGCCACCAATACTGCCACAGCAACCTCCACCACCAGCTCGACTGTCCACACCGGCAACAACAACAATAACAACAGTATCATCTCCAGCAACAGCAACGTGCATTGCGCCGGCTGTCGCTGCTCGAATGGATCCGCATTGAGGCACCAGCACCAGCAGCAGCAGCAACAGCAGCTGATCCATTCCAAGTCCGAATTGCTGGATGAGAGCAACAAGCAGCTGCAACACCAACAGCAGCAGCAACAACAGCAACACCTACAGCAGCAGCAACAGCAACAGCAGCAGCAACATCTACAGCAGCAGCAGCAACAGCAGCAACTCCCCTCGGAGCCCTTCGTCTCCCTGAACGAGGAGACCGAAGGCGCCTTCAACGTGCCACTCCCACTAAGTGATCACAGTGAATTGGTGCACACAGAGCTCGTGACGGCAGATCTCATCAAGCCGGAGATGAATGACATCGATAGCAGCGAGGAGAGCGGCGTTACTGTGCTGGCCATCTTGCAAGCATCGCCAGTGAAGGCTCAATCCCTGCTGGAGCGTCTTGGCCACAATGAGCAACTGGATGCAGTGCAGCGACTGTTGTTGATCCAGCTGATCTGTAGCTACTACGAGGATAATCGACTGCATCTGACACTGCAGCGTAGTCATCTGCTGGAACGGGAGATACTCCAATTGTTCCCCAAGGAGCAACTCTGCTTCTATCGCACTGAGAGACGTGGCAAGATCTATGTGCGGTTCACCAATATGAAGCGGAATAAACGCTTTGGTAGCCAGCGGGAGCAGAAGCGACGAAGGGAGGAATCGATGGCGCCGCCTAGTTCGTTCGTGTCCAAGGAGGTCACCTTTGGTGGCGATCCCATGTCCAGTCCCGAGCGATCTGATTGATATCCTAAACGTGCAGGCCCTAGGTCTCAGACTAGCTAAGCTGATCGCCAATCATCGATCACTGTTTCACGATATACGTATATTCCTGATCGGATCTAAGACTATCTAAGCCGATCATTGTAATACGATGCAGTATGTGTGCCCTTGATCTGGGCCCTAGTTCTAAGATTAGCTAAACCATTCACCGATCACTATAACTCTATATATGCCCCTGATCAGCATCTGTTCCTTGTACCCCATCGAGATCATCAAATTAACTAGCTCAAAAGCTGTTAAATACTCGTTTTACCTTGTATTCCCTTTCCATCTCTCACCTTCCCTTTCCATGCTTTCCAACTTTCTAGCACTATCTTTGGAACTATCTTTTATCGTATTCCATTTTGTATCTAAGTATCTAGATATGTTTTAGTTTTGAATTGTACATCGAAAGTAACATTTTAAGAAAATGCAATTAGTTAAGTGATTTTACATTCTTTGGTGAGTAGTTACGCCTATTTGCTCGAGCCGTTATAAACTATATGTAATGTAATCTGTATTATTACGACAATATACCGATACATAAAGATAGAGACATGTCTGAAATAAAATAACATTCTGCCATTGCGATTACGTAGCGTAACTTTGGAGGATTTTGTTGAATGAACAAGGTTATTTATGGTTATGTTAAGGGAATATTGATCTATATTTTAGTATTTTATGGTACGAGGGTCGTTTGATAAGTCCGTGACTTTTTGTATTTGCCGCGCACCTGCTCTAAATACAACACTGCTCCTGTCAGCAGTTATCGATTAACAGCTGACTGTAAAATTTTGAGAAAGCTGCGTTTTTTGGTTTGCGTTTTATAGGCATTGAAAGCAGGTTTTTCAAGGCCCTCAAAATACGAGGGTCGTTTGATAAGTCCGTGACTTTTGTATTTGCCGCGCACCTGCTCTAAATACAACACTGCTCCTGTCAGCAGTTATCGATTAACAGCTGACTGTAAAATTTTGGAAAGCTGCGTTTTTGGTTTGCGTTTTATAGGCATTGAAAGCAGACGATCTCGTGAATTTTAACGAAAATGGAGATCGAGATCGTCTGCTTTCAATGCCTATAAAACGCAAACCAAAAACGCAGCTTTCTCAAAATTTTACAGTCAGCTGTTAATCGCTAACTGCTGACAGGAGCAGTGTTGTATTTAGAGCAGGTGCGCGGCAAATACAAAAAGTCACGGACTTATCAAACGACCCTCGTATTTAGAGGGTCTTTGGTATTTTATTGGATTCAATTTTGGATCTAGGTATTGTAACACAAATGGATAATAAAGGGTCCTAATATTATGTATTTCATGGTAGTTAGAGGGTTCTTTTATTTAAGTTTAAGGCTAATTTGTTTTGTATTAACTAGGAAATAGGTTAAAAAGGTTTAATCGTCGGTATTCTTTAAAAAATTTAATAATAATCGGTCTCTTGATTGAATTTTTTGTTGGGTATACATTGAGTTTCTGTTGATCATTTAGATCTAATAATTTTATTAAGATCCAAGAGTTTTATCATATTTTTATTATCTTTAATATGAAAGAGTATAGAGTTAGCTTCTTCAAGAGTATCCAATATATCACGCAGTGAAATAAATCTACTGAGAAATACGAGTGACACTTGGACACAACTTGACGTTGGGCAGCGTGTCACGTATGTGGCATGCCTTGGCTTGGCTGCGGTTTCTCACCTAAACAACAAAAAAGAAAAAGAAAACAAGCGAGTTGTACTCACGAGTGTCTTGTGTGAGTGTCTGTGAGTGTTAGTGAGAGTATTTGCCAACGAAATTTGGGTAAAGTCAACAACAAGACGCGACTGACAACTCACTCGATGCGGACACGCCGTCGCGCTATGCAAGTATTACAAGTGTAGATAGACTTATGACTGTGCCTGTCGCAGTGTTGTCTCCTCCTCCTCCTCATCATTCTCTTATTCTTACTCTTTTGTTGTTGTTGGTGTAAAGTACACAAGTAGCCAGACAATTTGGCAGGCATATTCTGATTACATCAGCAGTAAAAATAGCCGACGCGGGGAATCGATAAGAGGGAAAGAGAAAGAGAGAGATGGAGGGAGAGCAAGCTGCGTGTAAGACTGCAAAATATGCACACGTATCTTTTAGATACTTTCGGTGTAAACTTAATTAAAAAATTTCCAATAGCGCGGACAATGAGAGACACAAACTGCATATGCTGGCACAGCACTCTAGTACTTTGTACTTCACTATATTGTTCTACAAGTTCTTGTGGGGGGTACACTATGCTACAAATCATAAAGGTAGATCTTCTGAACTTCTAGCTGTGTTATAATAAAAATAATACTGTAATAGATGAAACTGTGATATAGACTTCAATTCAGCGACTATTTACTATAACACCTTTTCGTTACAATACAATTTACACTAGATCAGTTTAAACAATTTAATTATACTTACATATAACTCTACACTACCCAACAACTACTCTAACTACACTTCAACTACACTCTACTTTAAGAGCACACTACTGCAGCTACTCTAGGTACACAATTTTAAATATAAAAAATACTGCAGCTACACTATTGTATAACACTACATTAGAGCTACACTCTACTAAACTTAAATTAAAATAAATTTACACTGTACTATACTTACACTATCCTCTAAGTTCACTTTTTAAGTACTGCAGTATCCACTAACCCTTATAAAAACACTGTTCTATACTTGCACTACCCTCGCTACTACACTATACGTACACTAAGTACACTATAAGTTCACTAAGTACACTATACGAGCACTACCTTTGTATTGTACAGTGATATACCTACACTACCTTTTTAACTACACTGTTCTACACCTACACTACCTCCACAACTACACTGCACTATAGGAACTCTACCCTAGCAACTACACTAGTGTATACCTACACTACCCTCGTAACACGTACACTACTCAACACGATTGCTCCTCGCATTGGCCAATTTAATCAGTGGCAGCTGCTGATTAGAGCGCGCACTGTAAATGAGATGTGTAGCCCACGCCCTTGTCAGTGTGTGATGTGGAAGGTGCAGGGAGATGTTGAGGGAGGGGAATGGAAAGCGGAGGCTGCTCTTCGCCTCTCTAGCTAATTAATTACGCGCTTCTTTGCGCTGTTGCCTCGTCTCGCGCTTTGCACTCTAGAGAGCAGCTTGTTTGCTGCTAATTGACTTTATCATTGTCGCGACGCTGTGCAAACAGAACTATCTTACAGATACGCGACACACACACACACTCACACATGCACGTGCAGGGTGGCTGATAAGTTAGTCAAAGTTAGTTTCCCATTTTTCCATTGTTTTCCGACATTTTTAATATGCGATTTATTTATGCAGTTGCAAGGGGCGTGTATGAATGTGTGTGTTGGGGTTTTTTTCGTCTCTTTTCGTTGTGTGTATCTAACGCGCGCGAAGCTTTGTCGCTTTGTCGCTGAGCAAGTAAATAGGTCGATGGCGACTACAAAACTATTTGTCGCGCAGCTGCAAAGCTTACACACACACACTTGCATAAATAGGCACTCACACATATGTACAACTACTCTATGTACCACAGTGAGCTTTCAAAGCTCTCTCTCTCTCTGAGCAGCACTGTCTCTTTCCCTCCCTCTCTCTCTCTCGTACTGCCTCTGCTGCTGTTTGCTTTTGCCTTTTGTGCTTTACAAGTGTATATAGCCAACTGTGCAGGGCTGTGTGTGTGTGTATATGTGTGTTAGTGTATATATCTTATGTAGCATAAATTCGATCGGGCAAATGAAAACAAATTGCGGCTATTAACATGTCAATAGGCAAGCAGAACATCGATCAATGCGCGCTGCTTATTACGGGCTCAAGTGTACGAGGGAAAAGGTGCGCGCTATCTTCCCCCTCCGCTCTTTCTCACTCTCTCTTTGCACACACACACGCACACACACACACACTCGCACATTTGCCTAGCATTTTTCGAATAGGGAAAGTAGGTCAATTACACGTGTCATATGCGAGTACTTTCGTACCTACACACACACAGACACACATGTACCTATTTTGAACGTACATATGTACATAGTGTGTACATGGAATACACATGTTCCACACAGTCGCACACATGTTCCACTACTTTATGCTTGTGCCAGCACATATCGCACTTTTGTTTCTGCTTTTTCTACTCCCCCTCCTCCTCCTCCACCCCTCTTCTTCTCTCTGTGTCTCTCTCTATCTCTCTGTCTGTTATTCCAACTCGATTCTTGGCCATTAGCCATTATAGAACTCGCTTCGTTTGCTTCGTTTTCTTCTTCTTGTTTGCTATGAAAAATAAATATGTTTCTGGGTCGCACCGGATAATCGTTTGTTTATGCCACGAAATTCAACGAAGTTTAAACAAACATCCCCTCTGTATACCCCCTACCACCCCCCTCCTCTCCCACTACACCCAGTAAAGGGTACTTAGTTCCATTGTTTTTGAAGTGCTTGATAAATGGGCCACTATTTGCCTTGAAAAAACTATTTTTGTATTGCGTAAAATTACAGTTAAAATGGGCGTCGACGCTGGCAATGGATACAGAAGAGGGGGCAGTTCTTTGGAGGGAGGCCGAGAGGGTTCTATGACGATAATAAAACTATGTGTTATTCAGAGTTCAAGGCTTGAGTTATGGATTTTCGTGAATTTTTGATATCAATATGAAATTCAACAATGCACTTTAGTTTAACATTTTCTTTTCAGATATATCTATAGAACAAATTTATATTTCCAGAAAACTAGATATCGGGGTATTATACAGATGAATTTATTTACTACAAAAAGTTGACATTCCTGGGCTGGGGAATTTCATAAATGTAAATATCATATAGCGTAGCTTGATTTGCTCATTAATACTCGATTTAAACAAGTTCTCTGTGGATTAAATGGTTTAATTAAAATAGTTAAATAAATTAGTTAATTTATAGTTTAATATGCATCAGATAAGAGTAGTTTGTGCTTATAATTCAATCAATATAATGTCACCAATACAACTATCAACTTATTTCCAATGTGTAACTGAGTAGCAACAACTTGAAATTAGAACCGACTTTGATGTTTTTCAGCTGATATAGATAAGTGGATTAATAGATAGTCAGATTGATAAGGCACTCAACGTTACAAATTCAATAAAAGTGAAGATATGATAAGATAAGGATTGATGAGTATATTGATTGACTAGGCAATAGAAGATATAGAATCCAAAGGAATTCCAAATAGTTCAATTAGAATCCACTCTGCATAATCACTTCAATATAAACATAAAATAAAAAAATAAAAAAACATATTATTTTATGCGAATTAAAAGCTTAGAACCCTTTTTTTTTGGTCTGACCTCTTTGTCCTCATTTTTCGACTGCTTTTTCCACTCCTATTCTGCTCTCTCGTTCTCCCACTCTAATTGCCTTGTTACTGTCACCTATTGTCCTCTATTGCCTGCGCCTCTCTGTGTCCCACTTTCCTCTCCCCCCTCCCCCTATGCGCGCAGATTAGCTGCAGATTTCGCTGATGACATAATGAGAGCGTATTTATAAAGGGGCCCAGCACCAAGTCGAGGCTCTGGCCATAATAATTCCCTGCAGCATGCATAACACACACAGCGCCCTCTGCCGCCCACTTCCTGGCGCCGCGCCCCCCGCCAAGGCGAATTTTTGTCCATTAAATACAGCCAAAAGCTGCCAGAGTTGGCTGGAAAGGACGTTGAAAGGACGCGCAGCCATTGGAATTTGTAGCCCGAAAAAGAGAAAAACACGAAGATAGGAGAAAGGAAGGGAGGTAGGGAAGAGGGAGAGTATGTGAGTGAGTGAGAGCGAGAGCAGCAACTATGTGTGGTATGTACCCAAATTGGGTCAATCGATAAAAGGCAGCACTGGCAAAGGCATCAACACTGGCAGCCGCAGCAGCGACGTTGGCGCCGCTGCTAACGTCAACGTCAACAGCGGCACATGCGCCAAGCAGTGTCTTGGGGGTTGCTGCTGTCGCTGCCCAAGAGAAGCTTTTAGCGCTGCCTGCGCTGCTCGCAGAGCCCGATGGGTAATCCAATTGAAGCTCGCCAGTAATAACTAACTGTACATAGGGTACATATGTACCCATATGCGTGTGTGTTTATGTGACTGGTACATGGCTCCAATGTGACCCCCCAACACACTGTAAATATGCCCTTTTACATGCATGTACAGTGGGTACATACTTACTTATGATTACATCATGCTGTATGTGTGTGTTTGTGTGGGTGTGTGTGTGGGGGAGAGTTGGGGGAGTGACTTTTAATATTTTATAGGGCAGCTGGCACTGCGATTTCGATTGCGTTGGCTGCGTTGACTGCGCTGCCTCTGCTGCTGCTGCCGCTGCTACAGTTCCCTAGCAATTTGTGGCCCCATTAAATGAGGACGACCCAAGAACAAGTCGCTTCTCTGGTATTCTTTGGTATTTTTTTGGTATTCAGTTTGCACGAGCATAAAATAAATAATGCCGCATAATGAATGTGCGGACGGGGGAGGGGAGGGGGTGCGGTTGATATGATTTGAGTTACGTTGATTGCATTTACATTTCCGTTCAGCATACAGAGAGATTTAATATATGATCTGATATATTTTCCAAGGGCCCGTAAATAATTTATTTGGTAACTGCTTTACCAATACTTTAGCCAGGACTGTTCTTAAAAAACTCCTCTCTTGCTGCAACCACGAAGTGGATGAAGATAAATTAACCGTTAATTAAGAAACAAATTCATTAACAGTGCAGTGTTTTCCGCTTGACATCTACTGCTTGAATTGAATTTTCTTTTAAGAGCGCCACTGCTTGCTGCTGTTAACAGTTACACTGCTTTACAGTGCAGGCACACGCAAGCAGTGTTCGCTCAAATTTGCGTTTGCACTTTTGCGTTGCGTGAAGTTGGCTGCGTGTGCAAATATGCGTTGAACAGTTTGAGTATCACTGCTTTAACCCTTACTCTGCCCAGCGTACCATTTTTCCCTCAGCGAATTGAGTACGAATTCTGTTTTTATATTATTTGAAATATATTTTATTGGTAGGCAGTTTTGAAGAACATTTGTAATGACATTTATATATAATGAACATGTTTTCAAATAATCGTTTCCATTTTCATACCATTTTCTTTCATTTTATTCTCGATTTTGTAATATTCTTCTATGTATGTATATAATAAATTTATTTTGTTTTATTTTTCTTGTTATTTTCATATCTGGTTTTTGTTTGTTTTTGTTTTCTTTTTCTTCTCTTTCTTTAGTTGCTGCGTTTGCGTTCTTGTTGCTTTTGTTGTTGTTTAATGCATATACCTTGTAAACTTATTTAGTTCATATATGTATACATATGTATATATATGTATATGTTTGTATATGTACGTGTATATATATATGTATATATATATATATAATGGCTTATCTTTATATATATTTATATATATATGTATATAAGTATTTTGTATTTTTTATTTATTTATTATTTTTGTATTTATCAATAATCAATATCGTAGATCACCAAACTTGTTAAAAAAATGTTTACACGAAATTTACTTTGCCTCCGCTTTTCCATTATCCTTTTTCTGTTCTAGGTTTTTCAAAAATTCTGCAGCTGCTGTTATTGCTGGGGTTGTATCGTAAGAAAGTAATGATCGTACGGTCTAGATTCTTTTCTGCTGATGTCATTGAGTACGTATCGTATTGTACAGTCTACATTTGTATACAAAGTACGTACACACATTGCGCCTATTTGTGGTTAGGTTCGATCTCCTCTCAGCGCCAAAACGTACAAACTGTGTCTGTGAATGTGTGTGTGTGTGTGTTTGTGGCTTGATAAATTCATAATTGTCCTTATTATCGAACTACATTAATCTTGGGGCAGGCGTATTCCCTCTCAATTGTATGTATATCGTGTGTTAAAGTGTGCCTATAATATTGAGTTTACAATTTGCTAATTACATACGTATTATATTAGAATCTCTAGTTTTGTATAGAAAAAGGTGAAGCTTTTCATTTCTTTTTATTATAATAATTATTTTGTTTGGGTACACGACGGCGGGGATAATATGATTAAAGTGTTTTTCTTGGTATTTTCTTATTTCGTTTTGTTGAAAGTTCATGTTCTTCATGTATGTATATAGACAATGTACCGTTAGTTGATTTTTCTTTAGTTCAAACTCTATCTAGGCTAATAATAAGTTGTTGTTTTTCTTGTTGTTGTTGTTCTTGAAAGGCAGAGAGTGTTTCATTTCTAGAATTATGTATAATCTCGAGAGCGTTAAAAGAAAAATCAAAAAGAGAAAGAGAGAATGAAAAAGATCGTAGATTTTTCATCATTTCTCGATTTTGAGTGCTATATATATATATATAATATATACTGTATATACTAAATATATATACTAAATTTGTTGTATTTTTTAGTACTATATCATTTTGCTAACCCGGATATGTTGGTTTCCAACAAATCTTATTGTAGTGAAGAGTGTAGTATGTGGGTGTGTGAGTGTCTGTCAGATATTGTCGTTTTGTTGGTTATGTTCGCACAGATTGTGAGCGACCTTGAGACCCAACGAACTGTTGATTTGTCCTGAATTGCTTGAGATTAAACTGTCCTTGTTGTTGTTGGTGTTGCTGTTGTTGTAGGTGTACTTACGAGCTCATAAAGTACCAATGATAAGTATGGATTATCGTGTACTATATACGTCATATAAATATCCCGTTAGTCATATATAATACAGTTGCTTTCATGCTTACACTTAGCTTGGCCTTGGAGCGGCCTTAGAGTCTATATATGTATATCGATAGTATGTATATCGATAGTATGTATATCGATAGTATGTAGTATGTACACATATGCACCGGCTTCAAAGGGGGCTTGGCCTGTGGCAATGCTTTTACTTGACTTGCAACTCAGCATGTGTTTACTCCTACCCGGTCGTTCCTATAGCTTAGGAACTTTACTGCGGGGCCCTTAGTTATGTACACAAAGCGAGCAGTTATCGATAACCACTCGACAGCTAACGATATACATAGATGTGTAGATGGGGAGTATATGTTGCGGGGGTATTTGCTATGTTTTTCTAACTGTCTAACGGTTAACGGTACGATAAATTGATATATCGATAACGATAACGATTATGTTGTTCAACTTATATTGCAACGAGTCGTAATTTGGTCGTTTTTGGAATATATTAATTCGTTTTTATTCATATTTCTCAATTTTCAATCGTAATACATGTGTTGGAACAGTGGGTATGAACAACGGAACATAAGCTACACAACACACACAGATAGTATCAGTAGTATCGGTAGTATCAGTAGTAGTAGCAGGTAGTACTCTATATTATACGAATTCCCATTGAACATCTTGGGTTGTGTGTCGCGGGTTCGGTGATATTTGTTTGCATGATATGATTGTTGTTGTTGTTCTTGTGTTCTGAATGTCATGGGCTTTGAAACAGTTGGGGAAAATCATAGGGGTATTCCTCTAATTTATTTCCATTTCATCTAACTGCTTAAAAATTACAATTAAATGCACCAAGGCGTAACAACGAAAAGTAACAAAAATTAAATATTTATTATGTTTTTTGTTTTTAGAATTAATTGCAGTGGGTATTTATTTGGTATATACTATATGTATGTATTCTATATATTTTTGTAGTCCAATTCCAACTCATAATGGAAACGTTGGCAGTGATAAAAACTTGTCTCGAAGAAAACAATTTTGGAAAATGTCTAAAGAAAGCAATAAATCAATTTGTATCATCTCTCTAAACAATATACGATATATGCTATATTATATAGATAAATATATATGTACGTTTATTATGTATAGGTTATGCTATATGTATATGTACGATAACAAGTAACACCTTCTCCTCATTGCGATAAGCGAAGCTCTCGAGCATGAACATTTCTGGGGATTATTCCTTCCTCGAAGCTCATTCACAGCAAGATAAAGTATAGCGAGATAGATCGAAATAGAGAGTGTTAGGGGGTCCAGTATAAATTTATCTAGATGTTTGTAGGTTAGGTCATGTAGAGTATATTTAACTAATTAAAATAGAGAATTTCATTCAATGGAGTTATCGCTTCTTTGTTCTTCTGCTCTTCAAGTATTTTTTGTCGTTTTATTTTGATCTGAATTCGAATTATATATAGTACTCGTATGTAGGCATATCTCTGGTATAGTTTTGCTTGCAATTTATTCTTTGGTACACGGCTAAAGGCTACGCAATATATAATTTTTACTCGTAATGCTCTCTACACCATATACACCATATATCGCATATGTATATCTCCATTATCTCATTATCGTATCGTGGATTATAGTATAAATTATTGCTATACTTCTTTATTTGTATTCCTTTCTTGTATATTTGTATTTGTATTCCATATATTGTACGATTACGATAGATGCATATGCAAAGGATGCTGTATGTACAGTGTGAGTGTGTGTATGTGTCTATGTGGGAGTGTCTGTGATTTGTTCAGTTTTAACTAACTATAACAGAGGCTAGCATATATCGTCGATAACTACACGTACGTACTTTCATTATTTAATATATTTATCATACTTCGTCTCGAGCCTAACAATTTATCAATTTATACGTAGTATTTCTCATATATAATGTATATTTAATAATTTATCATTATTATTTGGTTTACTTTCTCATCTTTCTATTCTTTTTTGTTTAGTTTGTCTTTTGTTTTGTGAATCACATTCGCGCCGTATGCAAAACTAGTGTGTTTGGGAAAGAGATCTATATAGAGGAAACTACCTTCTGTGATATATACGGGTCTAGAGTCTGTGCCGGGATAGAGAGTGTAGTGGGAAGAAATTTACAAAATAGGTTTCGAGATCAACAGTTTTTTTTAACTAGACAGCGAGAGAATGCGTGTGTGTGTCTGTGTCATTTATAGGGTATACATTAAGTTAAGTTTAAGTTCGAGTTTGAGTTTCGAGAGAATTACAAATTACTTTTTACGATCTGATCTCTGACATTTACATAAATGCATCCACAATTTGAGTATAGCGGCAACCTAATTACAATACACAATAAATATCAAATAATTTGCTTGCATTTACATGTCATTTACAAATGTGTGTGTCAATGTGTGTGTGTGTGGTACATAGTAGTAGAAGAAATACTGCATAGTCGGTATCGGTAGTATACAAAATAGTAGACAGTGCTGTTGTTGTTTTTGTTGTTATTTATGTTGTTATCGTTTGTTCTTTTTGTTGCTGTATTAGGTTTGTAAATAGTACCAAATACGGTTCCGTATTCATACACATATTCAGTGGTTTGTGGGCTCTGTTTAGAAAAAGCTCTTCAAGAAGCCAGCGGGTCCAGCCTGCGAGAGAAAGAGAGAAAGTGAGGTTAACGAGTGAAATGTACCATGAGTACAAAGTGTGCTGCTTACGTCCGCCTGCTGCTGCTGTGTTTGTGCTTGTTTGACTTTGGCTTGAGCGATCTTTAAGGCTCTGCGAAAATAATGAAATATTTATTAATAATTTATTTCAGCTTTATAATGCTACTGCCACACTTACTGTTGCAAATCCATGATGGTCTTCTCTTTGGCGTTCTGTTCCTCTTGTGACATTTGTACCAATTGCAGCAGGCGCTCCGTTTCTGTTGCCGCCTTCTTGTGCTCCTCTTTTGTGTTTTGCAGTTCCTTGACACAGCTGCAATAAATATTAATTTTATTTTAATTTGATTTAATTTTATTTGTTGATTTAATATTTTTAATTCATTTAATAATTGGAGTTTGTTTCAATTGCATTAACAAAATGTTCTCATTGCCAACTGTGCCATCTGGCAACGCTTTTTCATGCACAAGTAGGTTGGCAATGCATTTTCATGTGCTTGGCAATGCGAAGTTTAAAAATTCAAAACCAAGCCACACATTAGTGTGGCAACGTTTTTTCAAGAGCTGGCAACGCTTTTACAAGAGTTGGCAAAGCAGTACGTGAAAATTCAAAACTGCACAGTAGAAATTAAATTGTGCAATATAAAACGTGATACTACACGACTTAAATGTATACGAGTGATTTTTTTTTTAAGTGTGTATGCTAATGCTACTTCAACTTACGCCTCTAACTGCCGTTGCGTGTCCATGAGCTTCTTGTTGAGCTCGCCAGCGGCCGCTGCACCGCCTCCTTGTGTCTGCAGCGACTTCTCCAGCTGATCCATTTGCTCCTTTCGCTTGCGTAGCTGCACATCGAATTCGGCCATTTTCTTTTCCTTGTCCTCGATGTCCTTGCGCTTCGCCTCGATCTGCTTGCGCTGCTCGTCGATGATCTTGCGTTCGCCCTCCGTGGCCTTGGCCTGGTTGTCGATCTGCTTGCGCACCTCCTCCAGCTGCTTCTGCTGCTGCTCCAGTTGCTGGCGCTGAACATCGGTTGCAGCAGCGCCGGCGGTGCCAGCCTGTTGCAGTTGCTGCATTTGTTGTTGCAGCTGTTGCACTTGCTGCTGCAACTGTTGTACCTGTTGCTGTGCCGTCTGCAGTTGCTTGGCTTGCTCCTGATTGGACATCTGCAGGGAAGGGAAGTGATTTATGTGAAAGTGAAGTGGATGTGAGGTTCGCGTTGCCTGCGCAGCTTACCTGACTCTTCTCCAGCTCCTGCACAAGCAGCTCCAGTTGCTGCTGGAAGCGATCACGTTCCGTGCACGCCGCCTGTAGTTCACCCTTGACCTTCTCAAGCTCCTTGGCATCGACACCACCGCTGGCTGCGGCTGCTGCTGCCGCCTGCTGTTGCTGAGCTGCCTGTTGCTGCTGCTGCTGCGTCATCTGCGACATCTGTGCCTGCATCTTCTGCATCTGAGCATGCTGATCCTTGATGTGTTGGTCCATGAGCTGAGGGGAAGATGGGAATGGATGAGATAAACGAATCTTCTCCTTCTCTATGAATCTTACCTGTATGCGCTTGTGCATCTCCTGCGCTGCCTTGTCGGCCATGTCGGCACGATTCTTTTCCTGTTCGATAACCTTGCGCCATTGCTCGATCTCCTCGCGACTGGCGCCCGCTGCTGCCGCTGGCGCCGCCGCCGCTGCTGCCTGTGGTCCTGCTGCTGCCAGTGCGCGTTCCGATTCCTGCAGCTTCTGTTGCAGCACTTGAATTTCCTTCTGCATGGCCTGAATCTCGGCAGGTGCGGCCGGAGCCACGGGTTGTCCATTGCGCAGCTTGCGATTTTCCTCGCGCGTCTTCTGCAATTCCGCTTCGGCATTTTGCAACTCCTTCTGGAAGTTCATCAAGATCTCCTGGCTCTTCTCCAGCTGCAGCACCAGTTGCTCGCGTTCCATGGCCAGCTGTTTGATATCGCTTTCCAGTTTTTGCACATGCTTCTCCAGCTGCGGATGCGGGGCACCGCCAGCGGCGCCGGCACCAGCAGCGCGATTCGCTTGTCGCAGCGCTTCCTTCTCCGCTTCGGTCTTCTCCAGACGATCGTGCAGACGACCCAATTCGGCGCCCATGCGCTCGAACTCGATACGTGTGGATTCGGTATTCTCCTGCTGTTTGGCCAAATGCATTTGTGCCTTCTCCAGTTCCTTGGCCAAGCGACCGGCCTCCAGTTCGGTAGCATCGCGCGACTGCAGCGCCTTCTCGAGGCGATCTCGCAGCCGATCGATCTCCTGGCGTTCGCCCGCTGATAATGATGCGGCGGACGAGCGCACCGGCTCGCCGGGGCTCACCGAGGACTGTTGCAGGCGCAAACGATCGACCTCCTTCAGCAGTTTCTCGTGCTTATCGCGTGCCTTCTCTCGCTCGATATGCGCACGCTCCAGTTCGCTGCGCTGTTTGTCCTGATTGGCCAACAACTTGGCCACCTCTCCCTTGGACAGTTCCAGCTGCAGACTGGTCTCGTGCAGCTTCGATTCCATGTTCTGTATCTCGTTCTCGATCTTCTCGTACTTGTCTTTGTATTTCTCGAATGATTCCGACTCGTATTGCGACTTGCCCCGTATCGTCTCCAGTTCCATGAGAGTCTTGTCCAGCTTCTCACGCAGCCGCTCGTTCTCCTCCTTGAGGCGTCGTGTCTCGCGTCCAAAGGTGTCGGTATCTTGCAGTTTGCGCAGCTCTATCTGATTCTTCTCATAGCGCTCGCGCATCTTCTCCAGCTCGACGGCATAGTGAGCAGCCTCTTCCTTGGCCGCCTCCACACTGGCGGCGGCTTTGGTCTGTGCCGCATGAGCACGCTCCAGCTCGTAGGCAACACGCTCCAGTTCCGACTGCAGATGCTCCTTCTCGCCCTGTGCACGCCGTATGTCCGTCTGCATCTTGTCAAAGCGATCGCGGTTGTGTTCGAGTTCGCTGCGTGCATTATCCTCGCACTCCTTGGCGCGACTCAGCTGCAGAGCGGCACGATCGCAAGCCTCTTGCAGGCGTGTGCTCTCGTCCTGCAGTTTGCGCAGATCTTCGCGTGCCTTCGAGGCAGCCAAGCCAGAACGCTCGGCTTCCACTTCCAGCCGGGCACGATCAGCTTCGGCAGTGTCGCAACGCGATTGCAGGCGATAGATTTCGTTTTGAGCACGATCGTATTTCTCCAGCATCTTCTCGAACTCCTTGTTCGATGTATCCTTCTCATCGATCAGTTTCTGGCTAGCATAGAGTGCCTTGTCCAGTTTCTCCTTGAGTATCTCCACCTCGGTCACAGCATCGTCACGCTCCATCTGCAAGATAGAAAGAGATCGTAGATCGTATAGGGTATAGGGTATATAGCATCGTGGTCAAGCAGTGTGTTTTACGGGAGCAATCTCGAAGCTACAAATTTACAAACAGCCAATTCACTGGTTCAGTCAGTTCTCATGCGATTTTTGATTATAGTTAGTAGTTATGTTAGGTAGTATATGATGTTTTAGATTAGTATAGTACAGTATATGCAGCAGCAGCAGTAGTAGGTATAGTAAGTATAGTTTTATAGCGCCAATTGGTAAGCAAGTTTGTGTGTGTGTGTGTGTCTGGGATGATCTCTTTCGTTTCTTTGTACCTTTCTTGGGAGTCTTCAACAATTACCTGCAATTTCTGCTGTATGGCATGAGATTTTTCGTAGCGCTCCTTGAGCACTTCCAGATCGGTTTGCATTGCCTCGCGATCGCGTGCGGCCTTCATGAGCAACGTCTGCGAGGATTCTGAGCGCTCCTTGAGCGTTTCCAGTTCGTCGGAGAACTGATCCCGTTCCTTCTGTATGCGCACTAGTTGCACCTGTATATCAGTAATCGGGGGGGAGGGCGGATATATTTGTATATATTCGTGGGTGGGACGCGCGCATAGCGAAGGAAAGTTGAAAGATATATATGCGTAGGAAGTATAGTATATATATATATATATGTTCATATGATGCATAGTTATATAGTAGTATGTATAGTATAGTATATAGTTATGTGGCTGCTTATGTACAGTTATGTTAGGTTCAGGGGGGATGGGGGATCTCGTTAGGGGTCGTAGGTTATCACAACACATTACAAGTTACGTTCACAGACAACGATAAGGCAACGTCTACGCGTGTGTGTGGGTGTAGTGTCCGTCTGTGTATATATGTGTGTGTGTGTGGATGTCTGTGAGAGTGTGTGGGAGTAGAGCAAGCGCATACCTGCGTCTTCTCGAGCTTCTCGCGTATGCGATCTGTGTCGAGGGTCAAAGTCTCACGCTCCTTCTGCATACGCGCCGCCTGACCCAGAGCCTTGTCCAGCTGCGATTGCAGATTGTCGTAGTCGTAGGTAAGTTTCTCCTTCTCCAGCACAAGGCGTCTGTTCTCGGCCCCAGCCTTGTCCAGCTTGTCCTGCAGATGATCGACTTCGTTCTGTGCCTTGTCCAGCGAGTTCTGCAGCTTCTCATGCTGCAGCTGCGCCTTGCCCAGCGTGGCCTGAGTACGCTCCATTTCCTCCTTGATCTTCTCCACCTCGGAGAACGCCTGGGAGTAGGGGGTAGGTTTTGGTTACCAACATGTGGGACTTGGCTTGTGTTTGTTTGTGTATTGGTGTTGGTAGTGGGGGGTGTCAGTGGGGTGGGTGGAGGGTTAACATGTTGTTGTTTGCCTACCCGATCGCGATCGGCGTGTATACGCGAGACACCGCTCTGCGCCTTCTCCAGCTCCTGGCGCAGACTCTCTTGCTCGCCCTGAGCATTCTCCAGTTTCGCCTTCAGCCGATACACCTCGCCTTGACTCTTTTCCAGCTTCTCCTGCAGGGCGGCTGCTTCTTCGCGTGCACGCTCCGCGTCCGACTGCGCACACGGGTCAATCGATTAACGTTTATCGATGGAAGAGTCGATGGGTTGTATGTATTTTGGGGGTAAATTGGATGCGGATATATCGGATATTATTTACAGGCCACTTGTGAGGAAGGTCTTAAATGATTGATTGATTGACTGGCTGACTGACTCACTGACTGATTGATTGATAGGGTGTCAGTCGACACACAACAGAGAGGTTAAACAACACGTACGAATACTTAATATATAATTACGATAACAATTACGATGACGATAACAACGTCTATAGCGAGCGATTTATGCTGCGATTTTCATGCTGAGCATAAAGCGAATTGACATGATAAATGGGTACACATAGACATAGACAGAGAAAGAGATAGTGTGAGAGATAGAGAGAGAGAGCAGGCAATGGGGTTGTCCTTGCAAAGACAGCGACGTGGGTGTTCATGTGAATAGGTAAGGCTACATGAATTAAGGCGAAGTATGGCAAAGACTTTAAGACAAGAGCATGTGAGCATGTGTGTGTGTGTATGTGTTAGCCTGAGTTATGTGTGTACGTGTACGTGTGTATTTATGTACAAGAAATTAACAGCTTAGGTAAATCAAGCGAAAGTCTTATAACTTTTCAGAAGCTCTTTGAGAACAGTTGCCAAAGTCACGTTGCAAATGGCTTCGAGCTTGTGTGTACATGTGCCTAGAGTGTGTACTGCGTGTGTGTTTGTGTATTTGTGTGTCTTTGTAATCAGCAGTTGTAAGGAGAAAGTTTTCTGACAAAGCTCAGTTGGTACACAAGCGCGCTATGTACCTGAATTGTCAGTCTCTATTCTCAATGGGGATTTAGAATAGAAACTCTGGCATTTAATGTTTTCGGTATATTTAACTTGCTTTAAACGGACCACAATAAGCTCTGCTTACATGTTGAATATAACAGGAAGACGCACTCGAAACACTCATGTAGTATGTATGTTCGGGAACCGATCGATGATGAATACAACACGATCAATGGACAAATGCAGATGCTTTTTTATGTACAAATATACAAATGTATAGTCGGATATATGTATAGCAATGCAGGTTATTATTTAGGCAATTTTGCAAGTTGTACAGTAAGTAAAACACATGATATAGTTATGAAAACATGTGCATTACAACATCACATGAGTATGATAACTAATTGACTTGAGTTTAGTTCAAATACTTTGTTTACTTAGGAATTTTGGTATCAAATGTTTTAGTTGCTGTATCTTTATTTGTTACTAAAGATTTGTTGTTGTTTTTAAATATAGTGTTATTGTTTGTTTGGTTTGTTTATAAGCATTTACTCACAAAACGTTTTTCAGTTTCGCCCTATAGAAAATGTAAATGTAAGCACAACGATTTAGACAGAGTTTAGTTTGGTTTAGTATACATTGTTTAATAGTGTGTGAGAGAGATAGAATACTAATAAAACAAATTAAAGGTTTTTCTTTACGTTAAAGCTAAAAGTTGTGGCAAATTTTTTTTTACAAGCAAATTTGAATTTGTAACTGGTTCTAGAAGACCGCTCGATGAATGTTTAAATACTATTTGAAATTCGAAATATTATAGAACAAATTTTAATATATTAAATTTAGCCTTATTCACTGTTCAAGATTAATTTCGAGCTTAATATTTTTACAGTTTTCTAGCTATTTATAAAGAATTTTTTTCGAGCCATAAGGTTAAGAGTAATATTCATTATAATCAGCTGAAGAAATGATCCTTTAGAGACTCTCTTTTAATAGATTTTCATTAATTGTGATTGTTTTGCAGGTGCAAATGTGTGTGCTGTGTGTGTGTGTGGTTATTGTTGTTGTTGAGACAGCGGAATGTGTGAATTGAAAGGTAATTTCGAATTTGATGCAGTAGAAGAAAGAGTAGTAGACGTTTTCCTTGATATATTTATATATATATATTGCATGTAGTTCATGGATCGAGAAACGAGTCTGTAGCACACGCACACAGAGACATGAAATCTTGCGTAGACAACTAACTAAAGAGCACTCATATATATGCATAGAAATGTAGATACGAATATATGTTGAATTTACACTATACATAAGGGTACATTTGTTGTAAAGGATGGGCACTGTACCTGTGTTACTCTCAGCTCGGCCTGCGTGCGACGCAACTCGGCGGCAGCCTTGTCAGCACGTTCCTGCGCTCGATCCAGTTCCTGTGACGTGGTCATTGTGGTGCGTCCGAACGTGGTCTTCAATTTTTTTTGATTGGTGCGAAACGTGAAACAGATAAATTAGTATATAGCAAGAAGGAAGGGGATTATATCTAGAACATCGAACACAGAGTGCAACTACGGAGCATAAAAACACATTTCAAAAAGGGCATTCACAATATTTAATATAATTTAGTCCAGCAGGAAAGCAATTGAATATGTGGCATACGATGCGTATACGTGTTGTATGATTGAGATGAGCATGAGTTAGATTTTGGGGCAATTTGTTCAAATATTTGTAGAGTTAAGCTTTGATATATAAGTGCATTTAACGCTTTAAACATTTCATTCTGAGCTTTTCCTATGATTATATTTATTCTAGCCAACTGCAGCCTGAGAAAGCACTTTATACAGTGTGTACTACATAGCGTATTAGTTTTAATATCGAGCATTTTTAGCTTTGACAATTCGATTATTATTAACTAAAACTGTGAGCGATTATTCTCTTGCAACTATTGATTTATTCTTTTTTTTTTTAACTTTCTCTGCTTTTTTAACGTCTTCCTTTCTATCAAACTTACCGATATTTTGCCCGTTTCGAACATTAACTTTTGTACATTCTGTAAAGTACGATAGTAGGTAGAGTAGTACGATATACATATGGTATGGTACGGTATGCATGTTCAGCAACAATTAAACCATTGAAAGAGACATTGCATGGGCACACTTAATTAGAGGTGATGATGCTTTGCCACTTGCACTTCAAACTATGCACACTTCAATTTGTAGCACAGTTATCGTGTAAGTTGTGTAATAGATTAAATCAAAACCTCGTGTAATGCTAGTGTTGTGTTGGTGGGTGGGGCTAACTAGAGAACTGGGTGCAGTTAGGTGACCAGGCTAACGGGTGCAGTAGAGTGTGCTTTACGTAGAACTGAGGTGTGATTATTGTGAAGCTAACAAATGTTTTATGCAAATGTGGGCAGTACTTCTACGGGGTGTTGAAACTAGAAAATTTTGCTTGATTGAGATGGAAACCTCAAGGGGGGAGTTGTCTGTTAAATTTATCAAGAATTCAAGAACTTAAAAGCCTGCTGGCACTAGATGCAATATGCTACGGGAATTTGCTACAAGCTTAAGCAATACGATTACGATTGTGGTTCTGTGGTTGCGATACGAACGATACGAGAGTGTGGTGGGGTGTTTGCTACTAGGCACAGAGAGGTGGTACAGGCAGGCAGGCAGAGTAGTAGTATAGGTATAGGTATAGGTAGGTTTGGCAATAGGCTTACTTTGTGTAGTGTGGTCTGTTCTTCTAGCTGCATCTATTATTTGGTTAATGTATGTTGATTATTTATATAGTAGTACAGTGAGATATAGTTGTTGGTTGTTGTAGTTATTGTTGTTGTTGGGATGCGAGAGATGTTGTTGTTACATAGTAGTAGTAGTAGTAGTTGTTGTTGTTGTAAGTGTACATGTAAATATATAGGCACACATAGAGGCATATAGTAATGATATTGATTAGGTTATCGTTATCGATATATCGATATATAGCAGTTATAGACTTATATGTACACTGCACACAGAGGAACGCATACATATGGTATTTAGGTATATAGTAATATATATGATATAGATATTGATATTGATTATGATATCTCTAGAGAGAGTAAGGCGAGAGAATGATAATACAATGTGTGAGCCTTGGGGGAACTGGTTATAATGCACGAGTACCTGCGAACGCTCCAAATCGTGTTTGAGCCGCTCATTCTCCAGTTCGAGGCGTGCGATGCGCTGCTTGGTGGACTCCCAGTCGGCGCTGCTGCGTCCCATCTCACAGGTGGCCTTCTCCAGCTCCGCCTTGGACTTGCCCAGTTCGCTCTGCGATGCCTCCAGCTTGATTTCGAGACGCTCACGCTCGTTGACGGCTCGCTCGAGACGTGTCTGCAGCTTCTCCACATCGCTTTCGGCGGCGCGCAGCTTCATCTTGTAGTCGGTCACCTCGCGCTCGTGCAGATCACGCTCCTCTTGCTTCTCGTGCTCGGCCCGATCGCGTTGTTCGCGCAGCTGTGCCATCTGCTTCTCTTTGTCGCCGATGGCCTCTTCCAGGCTGGTCAGTGCACCTTCGGAGCTGCTGTGGTGGGCCTGCATGGCGGAGAGACGTGCTCGAGCCATGTCCACCTGGTTGTCCTTCTCCTTCAGCAAATCCTCGAGGTTCTCGATCTGTAGTGTGTGTATAGGTAGTGTGTGGAAGGTAGTGTTGTTAGTCTTTGTCTGATATACATCTCTCTACTTCGTGCTGTTGCTGACCTTGCGCTGCAGCACACTGATCTTTCGATCCTTGATATCCATGTGATCCTTGAGCTCGGTCAGTTCGCTGGTCAGCCGATTGCGTTCCTGCACTGTCTGCAGTGTGCCCTGGGTCTTCTTTTCGATCAGGCGATTCTTCTCCTCGAGCCGGGCGCGCATCTCCTCGACGTCCGTCTGCAGCATGTTGTAGTGCTCCTCTTTGGCACATAGCGACTCCTTGAGCACCGCTATGTGCCGCTGATAGTCCTAACGAAAGTTATGTTTACTGTGCTTGGGGGCAGATTTATATCAATATTATCGCCAATTACCTGATGCTGCTCCTCGAGTGTTTTCATTTTGGCCGCCATCGCCAGAATCTCTTGATCCCTTCTTTGTATTTCAAGACGGAATTCGTCCAACTGCGAAGACGATGTTGTTGGTGATTGGTGGTGGTGGTGGGGAAGAGGATAAGATATAAGACAGACCAGATTTTAAATGATTGTATCTCTCAACTGCAAAGCAACCGTATAAAGTTGCCTTGCCTACAAAAAAGTTTTCTTTCTCTTTTTTTTTTTGATTTCATATTTTACTTTATTTTTTTTTTGAGTTGTGTAAAAGTTTTGCTTGAATTTGTTGTTAGTTCTGGGTGAAAATTGCGGCGTAATTGTGTGTGTATAAATGTGTGTAGTTGAGGGTAACATGTCGTATGAGCGATGTTTAATGGGCGAGTGGGGGCGTGGCGAGAGAGCAAACCGCTTTGAATGTAAGAATGGAGCTGGAATGTAGCTGCAAATGTCGTTGCCCCAACTGTGCAAACTGTGGGGACAGTCGTGTGTCGCTGTTTGTGTGAGAGTGTGTTAGTATTAGTGTCTGTGTGCGTGTGTGTATGTGTGGAGGGTAAAGGGGTCATTTAACTGATAACACTGTAGTTAACCTGCACCTAGACGATAGGCATGGCTTATATCCATTCGGTTGTCGCATGTTAAATTTTATTGTTTGCTTTCGAAATGTTCATTTATAATGCTTAAGAGTTAAGTATAACAGATCGAATCGTAATCGTTATCGTTATCGATTCGATTCCAAAGAAGTTGAATTAAGTCTGAATTAGGTAATTAATGCTTAATCAATTAGGTTTACAAATACAAATCAGTGTATAAATATATGTATATCGCTGGAAATAGTATTAATTAATTATAAATACAATATTGTTGTTGTTTCTTCTGCTATACGTAGTATAATTGTAAGTATAAATACATATACATATATATTGATCATCATCGTCATATCATATAAATGCCTTCTGTTCACCACATCAGAAAGATGTCGAAAGAGTAACCCAAAATACGATAGTCAGCAAAAGAATTAATGTGTGTGTGTGTGAACACTATCTAACCTCGGTAGAGAATAAGTATCTCTGAGTACACACGAGAGTATCTTTCAATTATACAATAGTTAACTACGTATTTGCGAATTTCTTGTTGTTTGTTATTAGTACGTGCATGTACTTGTATGTCCTTTACACAGACAGCAACTGCTGACATAAATGCTTTCAATTGGCTAGTGTTATGCTTATTATCCTTCCTTATTCTTATTGCTAGATTTAGAGTTAAGAGAGAGCGATTACACAGGGCTATAAACAAAATGAACCAAAGTCAAGTTAGCTTAAAGGTTTAGGTTTAAAGTTTCCTATGAACACAACAATAGTTTTATTGCTTGAGCCATCGTATTGCATACGATAGTTGCGCCTAATATAATTAGTATAATGCGGGCTACTCCCGACAATCTACAGTTGGTAGTATGCTATGCTCTATAAGTACATTAAGTAAAAGACGAAATTAGAGTAACTCCAGTTTTTGATTTCTACACACTATATACGAGTATGGTATATAAGCTATAACAAACGGTTTTACTTTCTTTGAGAAAAAAGTGTAATCGAAAATCGAATTACGAAATAGAAATAGAGATTTGATTTTTTACTAATTGGTTTTCTTTTTTTTCCGTTGAAACGCAATTTTAAAGTCGAACAATAACAACTACAATAAAAGAGGAATCAAGTTAGAATAAAAAGCACCTAGATACATAGTATGTGTATGCCTGGGTAGTATATATATAGTATAGTATATAATAGATGTATAATTTATATAAACGTTCAGTTGGAATACTAATGGGTAAATCGTAGATCTGAATACAATAAGAATACACAATACATAATAGATCTCCTTACTTCGTTTGTATATAATATTTGCATAGACACATTTTGAATGCTTCTTCGTTTTTGTTTTTTTCTATATTTGCTTTTCGATTCTCTTTGTGAAATTGCAACCAGTGTTGTGTTATACACACACACCTACGAGTACTGGCCGGAAGCAAAAAAACCTAATACATCCAGCCAGATGTTCTTCTTCTGTTCCAAGTGAAATTTGCATTTGTATTTGCGCACAATTCGCACATTTCGCTCGTTTCCTTTCCTTTCATTTTCGTTTCTTTTCGTTCGTTTCGCTTGTTTCGTTTATTTTCGTTCGTTTCACTACCCGGCTCTGGATTTACATATAAATTTCATTCTCATTTTCATTTTCATCTTTACATATAATTGACCTTCATTGCTAATCACACGAGTACTTTTGCTGGAAGAGATAACTAGACAGAGACAGACAAATACAGAGACATAGACAGAGTGAAAGAGAAGGACAGAGAGCGGAAAGGGTCCAAACTAAACTGAATCAAGATGGCCTGGCCTGGCCTGGCGTCTACTGCGATTAAAGTAATCGAAATAATTTATTATGCAAATACATACATGGTTAAGTAGGGTTAGTTCGAGGACGAGTACGAGTACGATTAGGAGTCGAGGTTAGTGGGTAATTTTCGCTAGTTAGGTTCATTTTAATAGGTAGTTAGAAGTAGGTTGTTTGGGTACACGTTGTAGGCTTGGCTAAACTGGAAGTGGACTAAGGGAATAATTGGGGTCGATGACTTACGAGTAATAATATTGTAAGTAGTACAATTATTTATAAAGGTAGTTGTAAGTAATTCTTGTTCTTTAGAGAGTTTCACTAACAATTTTCTAGGCGCATTCATTCGTT
Source organism: Zaprionus africanus (assembly GCA_018151435.1). Taxonomy (NCBI): domain Eukaryota; kingdom Metazoa; phylum Arthropoda; class Insecta; order Diptera; family Drosophilidae; genus Zaprionus; species Zaprionus africanus. Next base: position 12,781,981 of record JAECXB010000118.1, read on the forward strand.
TATATATAGTATAAGACTATGTACGAATACTTTATATAGGTTTTGATTCAATTATAACTTTAAGCTTCAATTTCAATTGCTCATACTCTTTCGGTTTCTCAACTCAAGTAAAATAAGGTTTATCATTACATGCTTTGTCTTTTTCTGTATATTTATATAACTATTTATAAATGGTTACATTTCTGAGTAAATATCATTTAGTTTCACTTTGTTTTTTTCTTGTTGTTATTTACAGTCTTTTACCTTTGAGAGTCAAGAGCAAAAAGTTGTTTTCGATTTTCAAACGATTTCGATATTCGTATCTAAACAGTTCTTTGACTTTTACAATTTCTCTGAAAAGTTGCCCTGAGTGCTCTATGCAAAACTAACCAAAGGAGAATACAAACTGAAAAGATACCAACAAGCTGAAAAAAGGAAAAAACGTAACAAATTTTTTAACAATTTGAAAATTGTTTAGCTCTGTTTGTTTTATCCTTTACGGGTTATCGTTTATCGTTTCTGAATCTTTTTCTCGCTTCTACTTTAAAATGGCACATGAAACAATAGTTCTTTTCTTTTCCTTACGCTTAGGCTAGTCCTAATTCCATATCATATATGTGTCTGTATATTTTTATATATTTTATATTATATTATGTTATAGTATATTGTATTGTTTGTATAATACTTGGTGTCATTATTCTTTGCTATACGAGAACCGCACACTGCAAATGTCGTTGGCTTGTTTGACAACTCGGTCAGGGGAGGAATAAGAAAAGGGGGCAAGGGAGGTTAAAGGAAAAAAGCGTAAAATGCATTATACGAATTATTGAGAGAGTATAGTTCCGATAGTGAGTATATATTTTCAGAGTTCTCTGATTCGTTTCGATGATGAGCATGAGCTATGCGAGTATTTTGAATTTTGTTATAGTTTTCTGAATGTGGCTGTTGTTGGAGAGTATCGAGAGAGAGATATAGAAAGATATAGAGCGAGAGTATCGAGTAACGGGGAAGAGTAGTATCAAGTATCGAGTATGCTCGATCTAGGAATCTAGGGATAGCTGATCTACGTCAAATTTAAAACTTACTTGTCGCTTATGCTCTTGCGGCAGTTTCGGATAATCTAAGTCTAGTTTCGAGTATGGCAAGTGGTGGTGATGGTGTTGTTGCTGCTGCTGATGATGTTGTTGTTGTTGTAGCTGATGATGCGAATGCGATAACGAATGCGAGTGCGGATATGTCGTTAGACCACTCCCCAAATGATGATGATGCGTATGCGAATGCGAATGCGGATGGTGCGACGACGAATGCGGATGCGTATGATGCAGCCCCTCATAGCCGATGCCAGTGGTGCCCAAGCCCAAGCTGCCCACGCCGCCACCACCCACACCGCCCACACCGGCGGCAATGGCGGCATCACGAGCACTGCTCGCCAGTGTGCCGCCAAATGGTCCGCTGGTATTGGCCAGGGCTGCCAGCGGATGCGTTTGCAGGTGATTCTGGTGCTGGTGCACATGATACTGGTACTGCGGGTTCATCTGCTGCTGCACCGAGGCCTGTATATTCGAGTGGGGCTGCTGCGAGTGGTGCGTCTGCTGCTGTATGCCGCCATACTGTTGCTGTGATCCGGCAAATTGCTGATGCAGATTGTACACCGACGGCGGCATCGAGTGCTGCTGATAGTACTGCGAAATGGCGGGATTTGAGGCATGCAGTGAGTGGTGTGACATGAGATGACGCTGATGTGCTGCCAGACCTGCCGGTAGACCTGTTGACCCCAGGCCTGATCCCAGACCCACACCCCCTAGGCCGCCGCCGACGCCGCTGCTGGCGACGCCGCCGCCCAGTCCTAAGGTAGAGCCCAGATTGGGCCCGAGGCCACCGAGGCCATAGCCGGAGATGGCAGCCAAATCGCTTTGATAGGGATTCGCATAGCCTGTCGCACCGTACTTGCAGCTGGCCGGATATCCTCCGGTTGCCATAAGATTCGATACGGAATAGGCGGGTCGCAGTCGTGCAGCCGCCGCAGCGGCACTCTGTGCGGCCGTCAACTGCGTCGGCTGCTGTGTCGGTTGGAAGTACATGTTGGGCTGGGACGAGAAGCTTGTCGACATTTGCAGCAGGTTATCGTTCAGATACGGTGGCGATATATCGCCCCCTAAGCCGTGCAACGTTGGATAACTGGAGACCACGCGGCCGGACAGCGGTGTTGTGACCAGCGTTGTCTGTGGCTGTTGACCCAGCTGCCTGGCCTGATGGCTCAGATTGAGTATTTGGGATGAGCGTGATATCGATTTGTGCGCCTCGTTCAGCAGATTGACAATGTTCGAGGAGCTAGTCTGATGCAATGGCGGCGCCGGATACCCATACACATCGTTATACATTGTCGCCGATGGCAGTCCGGCAATGCTGTAGCGTCTTCGACGTATAGGCGATGTCTGATGTCCGTATATCTGTGCAGCTGTGGCAGCGGCGGCTGCTGCGGCGGCGGCAGCGGCAGCTGATGGATCATAAAGGTAACCGGTTGAGGTGGATGGGCCGTATAGCTCGTATGCGGCTGCGGCATTGCCATAGCCCAAACCCAATCCTGTGCTGCCGTTCAATGGTGATCCGTATCCGCCGGTCGGCACGCCGCCGTAGTATTGTCCAATGATATCTGGCAGTGGTGGGCTTCCGCTTCCCGTGAAGTTATTGTACATCTGAAATGGGCGATTGCGAAATTGGTTGTTGTTGTTGTTTGTTTCTTGCTGTAACTGTAACTGTAATTGTAACTTTGTGTTGAGTTGATTTCGGTTTAGAAGAGATTCTTTTTTTTGTTTTGGTTTTTGGTTTGTTTCAGTATTTTTATGGTATTCTTTTGGTATTTATGCTCTGTAGTTTGTTGTTTGTTGCTTTATCGTTGTACTTGTAATTAAATTTGCTGTGGTCTGCTTTATGTTTCTGGTTTCTTTTTTGGTGTGGTTTGTTGTTGTTGCTGTTGTTGGTTCTGTTGTTTTAGTTTCAGTTATGGTATTTCTTGAAAGTTAGGTCGCGTTGTCCTTTCTCTGGTACAGTACTAAATCATAAATGAATATAAATTTATATGTATGGTATATATCTAGCATTAGTTAGTATATTAGTTAACAACAAGACATCGTTCTTCTGCTTAACATATTAACCAAAGCAGCGATTTTTGCCCGAACACTTACGGACTATTTTGGCCCCATATTATTTATCATTTTTTGTTGTTTTTCTACAAGTTTCTTCTCATTTTCTTTTTGCTTAATTAAACTTTCGTTTTGTTCAACACTTTTTGCGCTTAATTTACAATAAGGTTTTGTAATAAGATTAGTTTTCAGTATGTTTCGGTTTTCTTTTTTTGTTTTTGTTTTGCTTTGTTTGTTTGTTTAACTCTCTCGTTTAATTATTGGTTTTTCTTGCTTAGTTTTTCGTTAGTATTAAGAGGCTTTTTTCTTTGTTCTTTTGTTTGTATTTTTTTTGCATTTTTTATTAAAAGTATTTTCGGCAAACTGCAGCTAAAAGTTCAATAAGGGGGCGGAGAGAGCTTGTTTGTGTGAGACAGAAAGAGAGAGAGAGCAAGAGAGCAAGAGCGAGAGAGAGAGAGAGAGTAGGGGACGGGTTGGTTGCAACATGAAATGTGTGTCACTCTGAGAAGAGAGAGAGAGCCACGCGGCTGGGTCACTGTAGGTATGTAGGTGTTTGTGTGTGTGTGTATGCGTAGATGTAGGTGTGTGTGTGTGTGAATGTTGGCACACCCTCACGTGCAGTACGCCCATTACTCTGTAGTGTTTCATTTGTTGTTGTTGTTTCGTGTTCATGTTGATTAGTTAGTGAGTATTGCGTATACGACATGTGTGACAAGGCATACAAATGCGCTGGGATTCTGATTTCGTTTTCGTTTGCGTTTATTCTGTTTTGTTTGTTGTTTTTCTTTTTTTTTTTTTGATGGTATGCGGTATATTTGGTATATCTGGTATTTCTGGTATTTCGATATGTATTCAGTATTTGCTTGTACGCAGGAAAGAAACATAAATTACTTATAACAATATATAGTTCAGATGCATTATAGAAATAACGTGCAAAAGTATATTGTAAACAATCGTTTCTGTGTGTTGGTTTATGTTCTTATGTGAAAACAAACAAAATATATTTGAGAGAGTATATATATATCATATACACATATAGTATAGTAGTATATAAAGTATATATGTATGTATTCATAGCCGAGAGTAGTATTTGAGTAGTTGAGTTATTGACAGACAGTGAGTAGTGAGAGAGACACAAGACAAAGACAGATAGAGAGAGAGTTGGAAAAGAATTTTATATATATATATAGATGTATGCATTGTAGATATGTATAGACAGAGAGAAAGAGAGTAGTATGGACACAGCAATAAGTAGTTAGTTGTTGAGACACATAGACAGAGTAGGAGAGAGAGAGAGGCAGAAAGAGAGAGGGACAGCGTGTGAAAGAGAGAGGGGGAGAGAGAGTTTGATTGAATTTGAGCGCAAGTTTGTTTATTTGCGGCTGAGTTTCAAATGGAATGTTCAGTTCCCTGCCGGAACTTGAAGTGGTATTGTGGCGTGGCATGTTGGTGTGTGTGTGTGTGAGTGTGTACAGTGTGCTAGAACCCAACGAGTGGTGTGTGGTTTGGCTGTGTGTGTGAGTGTGACTTGTTGGTTGCTTGGTCTTCGTTAGTTTCGAATTTCAGTTTTCAATTTGGAGCTCAATTCGTATTGCATTGCAGTTGATATCGCGCTCGCGTTCTTTTGTTATTTACAAAACCAAAAAGTAATATATTTTTTTATTCATTTGTTAACGTTGTATAAAAGTATCTGCAACAGGCGGCCAGTCTTTTGACCTGCTCGGGGGTGGACGCAGTAGGTGAGGATACTCTGTTTGCATTCGAGAATACATTAGTGGGAGTTTTTCTGTTGTATTTGTAGTTGTTTAAAGCAAAGTAACGCAATAAAGACAACATACTTGAGTAGGTGTTATATATAGGTATATATAAATATATATATTGAGCATGTATATGCTGGCAACACATACATACATATGCATATACTATGTAGAACAGAACGAATAGAGCGACAGAGAGATAGAGAGAGAGAGATAGTAGATATATATGTTTATATATATAGAGTTTGATAGATAGGTATAGAGATAGGTACGTTTGTAAAAGAGTATATACACGTCATAATTGTTTTATCATTTTATCGTCAAAGAGATTTGTCAGTTAATTCCTTGCCTATATTTTCATTGATATTCTCTTCTTACTTATTCTTCTTTTTTCGTTTTATTTTTTTGGAGCCCGTCTAGCTTTGACTTTTTTTTGTTTGGTACTCTGATTTGGTTTTTTTTTTGGTTTTTTGGTGCGAAAATATTACAAAAGCATATTGTAAATAGTTGCATACGGTTTTAAATTGATTTGGTATATTTTTTTAATTTTTGCTTAAGTTTGTAACCTTTTTGGTCATTGCATATTCTATTGTTTTGCTTCGTTTTGTGTTTGCTTTTAGAACAACAACAAAATATGTATATAGATATATGTAAATTGAAAATAATCAATTCTGGAAACAAATACAAGTATCTTGCTTTTAAAATCGTTTCGATTTCAAAGTTTAAAGTGTTTTTTTTAGTTTGATTTTCATTAGATTTGTTTGTTTTTTTTGCATATAAAAAAAGCCAATTATTGGAGCCATTACAATCGATAAGTTTCGTGAAAAAATCTGCATCTTTTGGCAATAAAATGACAAAAGAATTATTCTTGTATGCTAAATAAATCACAGTTCACTAATCGTTTTTTTTTGATATATTTAATCGATTAAAAATTGCATTAAAAATAATTAAAAGGAATTTTCTTGGTTCATTTTTTTTATTTTTTTGGTATATTGTTTCTGGTTGTCATTGTTGTAAATTGCTTGGTGTGTTTGTGTTTAAAAACATATATAGTATATATATATATATTACTTTTTGATTATGTAACGGCAAGTAAAGAATTCAAACAGCGTTCCGTACAATGCTAAGTTAAATCGAACAAAAAAGAAAAGTAAAACGGCAGGAAGATAAAAATTGTAGCACACTAAGAGTAAAAAGATGTAAGGCAAAAAAGATGTAGTTCTCTAGAAGGAATGAAATGATGGGTAAGAGTATGTTTAAAATGTTTTGAGGGTTAAAACACATGAGAACGAATCTTAAAAGAAAATTTGCTTGTGGTCTCAAATTCAAAATAAATCTTGAGATTAGATTATAAAAACTTGCTATACTTATTAGGAAAAGACTTCGCCACAAGTCAGTTAAGATAAAAGCAAATTGTAAAACATTTTAGAGAACAACACAAAAAATATTTATAATAATTTGGAACACACGACAATTAACACCAACAGTTATAAGAATAAACTTTTTAAGGATATGTGTAGTAGAGTAATAATTAAGGCACGACGAGAATTTAAAGTATAATTTTAGAAAATGATGCCAAGCCACACGTACACACAACAAGAGACAGATTCAGAGAGATAGAGAGAGATGAAGAGGGAGAAAGAGAGAGCAGTAGAGACTGAGAGAGAGAGAGAGGCAGACAGAGAGCAGGTGAGCAACTAAAGTGACTCGCATACACTTCAAATAATGCCAAGAACTTTGGGCACAAGAGAGAGAAAATAAAAAACGGCTCATACGCACACACACACAGATGTACTCACTACCCTACACACACACACATAAAAATGTGGCCCGAAATAACAACATTTTGGTTACAAGGTTATTACGTATACGTAGTCATGTGTGTCGCAATGTGTTACTGTATGCGTGGGTGTCTGAGTGTGTGTGTGTGTGAGTGTACAGAGCATACAATAACGACATCTCCGTAGAAAAGGAAAGAGCGCGGGCGGTGTGGGAAGGTTAGATAGAGAGGCAGGATGCGGCACAGTCGCACAGTAGCAGGAGAAGGGAAGGGAAGGGGTAGTGGGCGCGCTCACAACTGGGACTCAAATGAAATGAAACCCAAAGACAAAGAAAAAAGAGAGAAAAAGGCAAATCCAAAAAGCAAAAGCCAAAGGCGCAGCAAAGGAATGTGGCAACAACACGAAGCTGAAGAAGAAGAAGACGAAGTGCCCCAACAATAAGTGTGTTAAGTGCAAAGTCTGTGTGTGTTTAATGTATGTGTGTGTGTGTTGGTGTCTGTGTATCTGTGTGTGTGCCTGCTCCGTTTGCTATTTTCGTTGCTGCTGCGTGTTTCGTTACTCAAATCATAAAATTAAAAATAAACACATAAAAAGTTATAAAAGTCCAGGTTCCAGATTAATGTGGCATGTGTTTGCTCCCCGCCCCCCTGCTCTGTCAAAATGAAGTTGCAGAGACTTACTTGACTGTGTGGCAGTTGCAACTGCCTTTGCGACTTGTAATTATGACAAATCATCACGTTTCGAGAGCGACGCGCTGTGGCAAGGCCAGACAGCGCACCAACTCTGATCCCTTTCCCGGCTATCATTCCTCCTCCTCCCCCTACACCCCATCGGCAATTGTCTCTTCTCACGCACGTGCGGATGATGCAGCTGCTGCGGCTGGTTAGACAAAAATGTATTTCAAGTGACATTTATGAAGTGCGCCGAGTGCGCCGAGTGTGTGTTCTCGGTGCGTCGCGCGTTGGCATTGTCCCGCTTCACACGCTTTCATAGTATACCCTATATAAATTACGTGTGTGTGTGCTGCTTAGTTGCAATGTGAAATATTGCCATTAAGCATAGAAGGTTTCTTCAGTATGAATGTAATAAATGATCATTTAGTAATGTGAATGGAAGAAATATTCCACAATTGACCCATTTTGTGTTGGCAGTCGAAATTATTTATGGGCAATGCGACTTGGAGCTGACTTGCAGTATTTTATGTGAGCTAATATTAGGCGCAGTATTTCTATTCAACTGTAGTTTCATTAGAGATGTGTAGGAAAGGGAATTTATTAATATTTATCAATGAAGACTTGAGGCTGGCTCTAGTAAGAGCAAAGGAATTGTTAAAGGTTGTACTGATTAACTATATCGATAAATAAATACAATAGAGTAAGCGAAACTTTACGTATATCACAGCGCTTATCATTTCGATAAACTATCGAAAGTATACCATCTCTAACGTATGTTTTTCAACTAATTACTGAGTATTTGTCTGGTCATGCCTGCGCTTTGTGCGCTCATTTGCCAAGCCACCCTCGCACACAGTTTGTCTGTCGCATTTAGAACAATTGCGGCACGCGTTGGTGGTGGGCGGGCCCAAAAAGGGGCGTCACTGTGGTAGGTTGGTAGGCGGGGTAGGGGGCTTTTTGCTAATGAGCGGATGGTCGTTCGTCACGGACACGGACAAACTTGCATTCCATTGTAAGGGACTATGCACACTGACTGTCGTCGTGCATGTCTGCACGTTTCTCATTTTGAATAGACTCGTGTCGTGTTGCGCTCTACGTGTTGGTCTCTGTGTGTGTGTCTGTGTGTGTGTGTCGGCTTGCACTTGAGCCCATTCGTTCAGCCTTTATTCGCTGAACGATGATGCAAAATTTCACTAATTACGTGTTGCAAGGGGGTCGGAAGCGAGAAGGGGTGACCTTTAAAGAAAAACACACACTGGCAAGACTTTACGATTCGATTAGCATGAAAGTATGCTATAGTTTTTTGTGTTTGACTTGGAAAGCCAATTTAAACGCCGTTACAGGGGGTAAAGACTTGTGTGCGTGTGTGTTAGAGGTATTTGTTGTGGCCTGGCCAAGACGTGTTAACCATTAACTGCAGCGCCAGTTGTGCATATAATTGAGTAAGCCGAAACTGGTAGAGTAGAAAGAACCTTCCCTGATTTAGTTTGTTTGTACCCACAAGGGTTGCAACTACTATACACCTACACTGCACAATCCTTCCCTGTTGGCCTGCCTGTACCCCCCATTTCCTGCCTGCCCGTCTCCACCTGTCCCTGCTTGCTTTATTCTCTCTGTGTCTGCCTCGACTCCTTTTTGATTGAGGGGCAATTTGTCGGGCCGTTGGCTCTGTGAGAAGGGGAGTGTATAGGGTATACACTGGGTCTGTCTGTGTGTGTGTGTGTGTGCTCTTTTTGTATTGCAGTGTTGCTTGCAGTTTGCCGTTGCTTTTCTAGTAGTTGTTGTAGTTGTTGCTTTGCAGCGAGACAGGACATTAAAGTGAAGTTGCTTTGTATTGATGAAATGACAATCACAGCAGTTCAATGATGATTACGTTGATGATGGTGATGATGATGATGAGCTCATGATGATGATGTGTATTGATGGAGAAGGTGACGTTTTGTTTTCAGTTGTTGTTTTTGTTGTTGATTTGAAGTTGAATTGGACAGAGTGATTGACTGAGAAGAGTGTGTAACGATTTGTCTGACGCCTGTGCTCTGTGCTGTTCTGTGCTGCTGTTGTTGTTGTTGTTGCTGCAGTTGTTGCAATTGTTGCAGGTGCTGCCGGTGCTGCAGTTGCAACTGCAGCTGTTACCTTATAGTAGACATAGGCATTGTCCATAGGTTTTTGCTCTGTGCCGCCGCTGCTGTTAAATTCCTTGACTTTAAAATGCTGTTGCTGTTGCCGTTGTTCTTGTTGCTGTTGTTGTTACAGTCGTTGTTGTTGTTCTTGTGGTTGCTGTTGCTGCTATGCAAATTGTGCTGCAACTGCTGCAGTTCGTTGTACTAGGCTAGGCCTCTCTGCCTTATAGCTATTTATGTAATTTGAGTTGGGCCTCTTAACTTTGTGCGCAGGTGTGGGGGCACCCTCTATGTGTGTGTGTGTGTGTGTTTGTGTCTTGATGTGTGTCTAGTAATACAATAATAAACCGCTAGCAGTAACTTCCTAGTTACTGCGTCCCTACTGTGTCTATATCTTCCGCACACACACACATATACAGCTAGGCAGCACCAATGCGCACAAGAGTGTGTGTGTGTGTGTGTGTGTCTGCCCCAAGACGTTGCGGCGGCAGAGCAAGAGCAGAAAAACTTGCTACAGTTGTTGTGGGTGTCGTTGTTGTTGTTGTTGTTTCAACTGCTGCTGCTGCTGCCGTTGTTGTTCTTGCTGGCAATTTCGTTGCTTTTGGTTGTTGCTAGTTAATGTTGCTGCTGTTGGTGTCGCAGATTTCTTTTTTTTTTTTTGGCTGCCGCGCTGGCTGCTTAAACAAAATTATTGATTTTATGCGCTGCCTCTGGCTCTGCCTCGGCTGCTGCAGAGCTGCGCTGCTGACTGTGGCTAGCTTTGCTTTTTAATTGAAAGTGCACTTTGGCTTCGTGTGCGTTGCTCTATTCTCTGCTTTGTTTCGTTTCGTTTTTCTTTCTTTTTTAATTTCTTTTTACTCTTTTTTTCGCTAATATTTTGTTAGCTTACGAACACACACACGCACGCAATTGTAGAAGGCACAAATTGTGAACTGCTTTACATCCTTTCGAAGGATACTCAATGCTCAATGATTTTCTGGCACACAAACACGCACAAACACGCACGAACACGTTCGCGCCACGTTCTTTAACGACTTTTTTCTCGATTTCTTTCACGATTTTGTCTCAATCTTTTTTTCTGGCTTTTTTCTCTTTGGCTTTTTAATGGCACAATTGGCTCAAACTTGAATGTGGAGCAGCACAAACGGGGCAGCCTGATTTCTGGTCGTATATCCCGTTGACCGATTACTAACTAGATAACGGTTATTTACACTATTTAACAGATGATCTATATATATATATAATATGATGCTTTTTATGCGTTTTTTCTTGTGGGTTTTTTGAGCCAAATTTTTGTTGCCACACTGTATTCGTTGCGTACGCGTCGCGCTGCTGCTTCTGCTGCTGCGGGGACTTTCTCCGGATTCTCCGTGTCTCGTGCTCGTTAGCTTAAACGTTGCGTATACAACTGTTCGCGCTGGCAAAGCTTTCGCGCCCACGAGGCCAGCAACCATTGAGACTGTTTGGCACTCGTTTTGGCCAAGCTTCGCTTCCATTGAGTGCAAAATCTCGGCTCAGCCTTCGGTTTAGCTCAAAAAGCGTCATGTGGTTTGCGTTTTAGTTGCGTGCGGGGAGGTACAGTGGGCAGACTTGACTAGAGGCATTCGGACCAGTCGGCAGAGACTCGGCATAGTGGACAGACTTGACAGACGCCTCGGCAGCGTCGTCTCGACAGACTCGACAGAGAGTCAGTCGGCATAGTGGGCAGCTTCGGCTCAATTGGTCACACTCGGCTTAGTCGGCACGCGGGGGAGCTTTACAACTTTGGCACTCTCTCTCTCTGTCTATGCAAAGCTTTTACGTTTTACGCTCAAAAGCTGCGGCGTCCTGCTCTTCTGCTCTCTGCTTTGACTTTGTTTTTGCCTTTGCATTTATTGATTGGCGTCGCGTGAGCAGCAACGGCAGCGGCACAGCTCGTCGTGACTTGCCTCGTGCTTCTTGTATGTGTGTATGTGTGTGTGTTTGTGCCTTGCCACGAATTAGCGGGCAACGTTGGTGCTAAACAGCAACATTGAGATTTACTCGCTGGCATCGTTATCCTTGCAGCAGCTGCGACGTCGTTGGTTGCGGCATCTGCTCGTTGCATTTGATGTGCCGCAGCGCGTGCGTCTGACAGCGGCAACTTGGCTGCAGTTGCTCGTTGCCACCAACAGCAACAGCAGCCACAGTAGCAGCAGCACCACCAGCAGCAGCTGTTTTTGTTGCAACTGGCTGCAAGTGAAAGTGGAAGTGTGGCAAAGAGAGGGAAGGGGAGCAGGTGGATTAGTGCTCCGACCACGTACAAAATCAATGTATAATCGCAACGTATCCAATTGATTATCTGTCTGTCTGTCTGTTTGTATGTCTCTGCTGCGCGCTGGAAAGTAGGCAACACATTTTGCACTTTCTGTTTCGCACTGCAGTAAAATATAATTTATAAAGTTTTTCATCGGGCAGGAGGAACAAAACTTTTGTCATTATATTTGTGTTAGGCAAATAGGCGCATGTGGTTTGTTGTTTTTCTGGAAAATTATTGAATGCTATTTTGAGGCGAAAATATTGCTGAAGTTTAGCTTGGAGAAATTACATTTATCGCGAGAGGGAAATGGAAATGGAGAAGGGGGACCAGATTTTTGCATAGTAAAATTAAATTTAACACTTGTATGTGCTTATATATAATTTAGAGCACGTTTGTCTATATATTTGAGGCAATTATTCTATCGATTGAGGTTTCAGTCTGTATCATTTGATTTCTATTTGTTTTAAGAGATTTTTACATAACTATTTATGTTAAAAATTTGTACATTAAACTTTATTATTCATCGTTTTGTTTATCCCAGTTTAGGCAACTATTTTAAGAAATATTCATATCATAAGCTATAAATAAAATACACCTGCAATTGTCTTCATATTCGAACGAGTTCTACTTCTTCTGCTTTTAGTCTTTTGCCTCTCACATTACTATTATTCTGTCCATCTCTTTATTCTTCCTTCAGTAGCTTCATCTTTATATCATAACCTTAAGTATTCTTTGCCTTTTCAAGCGCATATATTTAAAGTACTTCCATCTTTTTCCCTGTTCTCCTCATTGTCATCTGTCATCTTTATGTTACCGCAGTAGATTCATCTTTCTAGAGCGTGTTAGCCAAGGTTTGCTAACCTAAATATTTTTGTTAGACATTTAAAAGCTGCTACTGCGAGCAAAGTTTGCTCAGCTGTTGAAATATACGAGTATCATATTTTCTAACGTGCAAAAATGTTCTCTTAAATCCCCCACAAGGTATAGCGACTCACACTTCCCTCTCGTGGGCGCATCCTGCCGCGCAGCTTATTAGTTTAGTCTGCTGTTTAGTGTGTGTGTGTGTGTGGTAAAACGCAACCGCAATCCGCGGCACAGTGGAGCAAATAGTCAGTGAGTGTTTGTAAAGTAGAAATTCAATTGCAGCGAATCGATAAATCAATTGGAGCGCACAGAGAGCAAGACCAAGGGGGGTAATAGAGACGGGGGTAGGCTAGATAGCAGGCACAGGATGTTGTACGTTGTATGTTGTATGTTGCATGATGTTGTTGCATGTCTATGCTCTGCTGCTTCCTGCTGTGTGCCAATTTTAAAGTGCTGCAATGCTGCCAGAAATGCTAGAAGGGGGAAAAGGGGGCGAGCTTGGCAGTCAGTTAGCTGGTTCGCTGCCAGCATTGAGGGAGGGAGGAGGGGAAAGGTTGAAGTAGGTTTACTGCGCATTTCCGTTTCCGGCTTAATTGTTTTCATTTCATTTCAATTCACTCAACGTTGCACTCCACGCCACACTAAATAAACGACGAAAATTCCTAACGGGGCACTTGATAATTGCATTGCCCGCTAGCTGCTCTGCTCCGCTCTGCTGCCCTGGCAAGGACAGCCACGGAGCGAGACACTATTTTATAAACTTGTTCAAGAAGATTGTCTGTGTGTGTGGGAGTTTGTTGTTGTGTGTGTGTGCGGGTTTTGACAGTAAAATGAATTTTGTGGCAAGCCGCGTAATTATTTTATGCCCTCGGCCAAACAAAGCGACACTGAGCGTGTTTCGCTTTGCACAATGCAACACACACTCACACAGACACACTCACACAGAAACTCACACGCACATATGTATGTATATGAGCTGCTGCATACCCCTCTTGCTACTCTTCAAGCTACTCTGCAGGCTCCTCTGCAGACTTCTCTGCTTTCTCCTCTGCTTGCCGCTTCTTCTTTACCCCCTTCTACCCTGCCCTTCTGCTGCCATTATTATTTATGCGTATGCATGGACATATCCTTGCGCTCTTTATAACCAACACCAACGCCGACAACCACGCCCCCACCCACGCCTGCCCCGCCTGCCCCGGCTGCTGCTTTGCATGCTAATTAAAATGCAGGCATGGGCGCCGTTTTGCCTAGCTCGGTAATTTGTGCCTGGCCGTGGCCAAACAGCATGAATATTTGAATGTATTTGAATGTGGCCCAGGCCCAAGCTCAGCTCAACTCAACTCGACTCGAGTGTGCTCTGCTCTGCCCTGCCCAACTTGGCCATTCCTCATTCATCGCGCTGTGCTGCTCATGTGGCCCAAAAAGCAATGGACAGTGGATAATGGATAAAGCCAAGCGCAAAATACTTGACAAGCTCATCGAGAAAGGGGAATGAAGTGAGAGGAAGAGAGGGAGAGAACGATTCGGAACTCGGAACTCACCCTAACCCCCTGCTCCTCCTGTGCATATTTCTTGATTTCACGCTCCAGATCAAGCTGGCACCAGATTAAGAGAGACGCGAGAGAGAGAAACAGAGAAAGAAGTGAGGATTGAGAAGCGGCTTCAGTTGTTGCTGTTGTTGTTGTTCTCCGCTACGCACAGAGGGCAAAAGTATATCACAACACACACACACTCTCACATTCTAAGACAGCTCATACACTTAGCTGGCTGCCATGTCGGCCAGACCGAGTGGCGCCACTTAAATGCCCATAAAAGTTGTTAATAAAAAATTGACACACACAAAACAGAATAACACACACATGCACACGCACACACATACTTACACTGACACACGCACCCAAAATATATATGGGCACACTTCGCACAAAGTTATGTAAGTTATGTAAGGTCCTGGCAATGCGACAAGCATGACGGGGGCACAAGTCAAATAGCCTTCGGTTTTCTACGCAGATACGCAAAGTTTTATTCAAGTTTTTAGCAAGTGGGAATTGCCACGGGGCGGGAAAACTAATTTAATGTGTGCGGAAAATTCCCAAAAATATTTAGATATTCTTGCAAAATATTTACAGATACTTGAGAGACTGTAAATAGCTTAAGACTAGAAAGACTAGAATTTTGTAGGTCTAAATTTCTTTAAACTCATCAAGTTTCTTGTCAGGTGGAGGCTCTCAAATGAGTAGAAGCAAAATTAATTTATTATCTGCAGCAAATTACTTTAAATATTTGGAAAATACTTGACAGACTGTGAAGAGCATTATACAAATAAAGGAAGGACTGGAAATAGGTTGGAAATAAGTTAGAAATAGGTTAAAGTACAAAAAGATTAGTTAGATCTCTTTCTTCTGTAGACTGAAACAGTTAAAGAAATACTTGGGAAATAGCTTAAGGGTTAGAGCTTGAATATTAGATTTAAATTGGTTTAAATTTCTCTGTAAGTTTTAAAATATTTCCCTTCCCACTAACCCATCAATATTTAGCCTCTCTCAATTTAAGCGTGTGCACGATAAAGACTATTAATTACATCGAAGCAGAGGCTTTTCTTCTCTTTTTAATCCCAAAAAACCCAACATTGTCGTCTGTCTGTGTGTGTGTCTGTCCATCTATCTACAGCTATCTATCTATATACTCGTATGCAGTAGCAGGAAATGCAATTGAACCGTTGGCCGACAAGATTGACCTCGACCCAAACAAAACGCGAGCACTGATTGCTCGCTTTTTTGCTGTTCTTGGTCGGGCTTACATGGCGTATACGCAACGCGGCAAACTAGCAACTTTTAATTGCTGCGAGGCGAGTGGGCGAAATAAACCGAAGATTGGGAACAGTATCAGCAGAGCCTAAAGGGATATTGTAGCTGCCGATGATGCTAGCTGTTGTTGTAGCTGTTGTACAGTTTGTTGTTGCAGCTCTGAACTGAGGACTTTTAATTACTGCTGCGCCTGTTGTTGTTCTCTTGTTGTGTTGTTGTTTTGTTGGGTTATTCAGCTTGTTTGTGCTGTCACAAGTGACAAATTCATTTCGAGCGCTCCAAATTGTATTGTACATATAGCAGAGGGGGGCGGACCGGGTATATTCAGTTGATGCGTGAATAAAATGTGAATAAATTGCCACAGCGATACAGAGTGAATGGGAATGAATCAACAACGACTATTGCGACTTCTGCCAAGTCCGACTGTGAGTGTTATTTCTTGGCATCAAGGTTATTTGTGCCAGCAGCCCCATGGGAATGTCTGTGTCCCACTGTCACTCCCTGTGCGTCTCTCTGTCCGCCTCCCGGTACGCCTCTCTGTCTGTCCCGCTGTCTGCTCTAAGTGTACGGTCTGACGCTTTTGTTGACATGCCATGGACGCTAGCCAGCGCACGCCAGGGCTCGCTGGCCAAGGGAGTTGTCCTAGGGAATGCACAGGCTGGGCACAGTGGTCACAATATATGATATTATATGTTGTTATAGAGGAACGTTCGTCTGTTTTGTAATTACAGTTATTCTTGATGGCCGCAAATAAGCAGCTTGGCAGTCTCCAAGGACTGCCCCAGACTGTTGTGTGTGTGTGTGAGTATATCATGCAGATGAGTCAGGACACACAGTCAGTCAGGACATTCAATAGATTTCCCCGGACGCAGCGACATGTGCTGCAAGGGATCGGTTAAGGGGTAAGGGGTGACTCAGTTTTGAGTGTCAATAAGCATGAATTATGATGCAAATCGAATGCATTTTCCTTGTTGCACAACAGCGCAAGCACAGTAAACTATATCGGGGTCAGCGGGGGATGGCAAGCAAGGCAAGGCGAAGGCGAAGGCAAACAATGGCGACGAAAATGTATGCAACAAATTGAATTTTATTGCTTGCCCCATATTGAGACTTGCTGAGTGCGCGACGCGAACTGATGAAATGACTAACAATAAGTATGACAAGCTATTGCTAGAGAGTGTGTTGTATAGTAGTGGGTGTATCTGTGTACCATTGTATCTGTGTGTAGTGGTAGTGGTGCTGTATCTGTGTGAGCTGTTCTTATTTAAATGCCGATGTAGCTGACTCATTTCAGGGGCGGGACAGAAAGGCAGCAGAACATGAAAAATAAAACACTTGAAAATAATTAAACAACGACAAAGCAACTAGGCAAGCGTGTGTGTGTGTGTGTATAGAGATATATACGTGTATGTGTGTGTGTGTGTGTAATATATAACGAACTACGAGCTGCAACTGCAACTTCGCTAGGTTTTTAAACTCGAAATTCAATTTGCAATTCGAAAGCAAAACGAAGCAAACGTGTTTATAGAGAGAGATAGAGAATAGTTTCAGATGCTAGGCGGCACTACGAATTGAGTATGATATATATATTTATGTGTGTATATAGAGTATATAGAGTGTGTGTGTGTTTGTGTTAGCAGAAACAGAAAAGCGTTAGGTTTCAGGAAACAAATAATCAAAAAACGGAAGAAAACAGTTAACAAGTTTCTTTTTGTATAGTTTGATAACGTTTTGGTTTGTTGTTGTTGCTGTTGGTTGTTGTTGTAGGTTGTAGCTGTTAGTAGAGTAGTATAATATACGTATAATATATATTTTTTGTGGGGCAGAGGGTTCTATATTCTTTTCTTTTTTCATATCGTTGCTGTTGTTGTTTGTCGCCTCTGCCCGAGGTGGTGGTGATGGTGTACTACGAAATCATTGTCTCTAGAGCATTGTTTGCCGCAAACGAAAAATATACATTGTATATATATTTATATATATTTAAAGAGAGTGAGAGAGATAGAGAGAAGGAGAGAGCGAGTCGATTTTTTTTTTTTTTTTGGAGGAGGCCGCCTGTTTCAGCGGCTCGCAAAAAAAAATGTTTATGTGGAAAGAAGAGAAAGGACTTTGTGTGTGACTTACCTGTTTTTGTGCCATCGCTTGCATTTGCTGGAACATCTGACGTTCCTCCTCTTTGCCTGCAGAGAGTGGGAAGAGATGGCAGCGTAATGGCCGCGACCTTCATGCTTGTTCTATATATTGTACTTACCCATTCCCTTGGCCTGCAGCATTTCCAGCAGCTTCTTAATGCTCTCGTCGCGTGCTATCAGCGTCTGCTTCTGTGTCTCCACGCGACACTCGAGATCCTTAATGGTTTCGCGCAATATACTAATCTCGCGCTGCAAATGATCGTTCTCCGCATAGATGGCCTCCATTTGCTGCTGCATTTCGAGATTCGGTTGTCGCATACGCAGACGCAGCTCCTCCTCCAGCTGACGCACAAGCATCGCTTGTTTCTGTGGAGAAAGGGGTAAGAAAGTGGGTCTTGATTATTTCTACTTTGTGCCTCACCTGATTCTCTGTGCTGAGCAGCTTCAATTGATCATTGATCAGGCTGTACTTGGCGCTCTCCTCCTTACGCAGCGCACGCTCTTTCTTCAGCTCTGGCGACCAGAAAGTCTTGATGCTGTGCATGGAGCTGCCCAGCTTCTGATTCGTCAGCTCCAGTTCGCGTTTCAGATTACCCAGCTCACGCTGCAGATCGGTGTTCTGATGCTGCAAGTCACCCAAGTAGGCGCGGTCCGAGGTGGGCATGCCCGTGTTGTAGCCTGAGAGAACGGAAGGCAAAGAATTATGTGTAGTAATTAAATAAGTAAGAAAAACTAGGAACGAGTAGGATGAAATGGGAACGAGTAGGATGAAGTGGCAACGAGTAGGATGAGGTGGGGACGAGTAGGATGAAGTAGGAACGAGTAGAATGAAGTGGGAACGAGTAGGAAGAAGTGGGAACGGGTAGAATGAAGGGGCAACGAGTAGAATGAAGTGGCAACGAGTAGAAGTCGATAGAATCTGCCTAACTTACCACCCAAGGCATTGGGACTCTGGCGCGCCGATCTGCCATACAGTTCATCCTCTAGATACAGTCCCCGCTCCAGGGATCTGTCCCGGGAGCGATCACGCGGCTCTCGTATGGGTATAAACTCACGATCGTGCGGATCGACCAGTCCGCCGCGATCGAGTGACTGATAGCGGGTTCCTAGCGGCGAGAATAAAAGTAAAATACAGTATACACTTTGGTGATATCAATTCTAGTTGTGCTGGGAGTATTACTTGGATAGTCCATGGCGTGTGACATCGGTGGTCTGCTGGCACTGCGGCTGCGATGGTGTCCCGCACCAGCGGGACTGGTTGGCTCATCCATGTCGCGATAGTATGGACTGCCCATTGCTGCAATTTACACGATACGAGAGAATTCATGATGATGATCAAATGAGGATGAATGGGTACGGTACGCTTTGTTCTTGTATTTGCTGGGTATCGAACGTGTGGAAATCATAAACGAAAATCGATAACAGGAAATCAAATCGAACCGAAAACTAGTTGAGATTTGTGGAGGTGGCTTGGGGGGTGGGGTGCATGGAAGGCCGAAACGGTTCCAGTTTTGCGCTTCTATTTTTGCTAATTTGTGTCGAGCTGCTCGAGATACGATTATTGCACTTGATACTAAGTATATAAAACGGATAACGGTTAACGGTATTTTTAATGGTATTTTTTTTGGTTGGGTTAGTATTAAAGAAAGAGCAGAAAAGAAGTCAAGAGCAACCAAAAATTGTTTGTCGTGTCGTCGCGTGGGGCTCATAAACTAGCTACATTGTTAGAGGTGGCTTTGCGTGTGGGTAGACTCTTACTTACAACCTCCCCTCCCCCCTCTACCTTTTCCCTTCCCCCTACCCCTTGTCTGCCTGCCTGTGTGATTTGTGCAGCGTCATAAAGCAAACTTTTCTGCCAGCCCGGGCATATTTTGCACGTATCCTGTCGAGCCGCACGAAACTTAATTTGCGGTTCTTTCAGTGCTGGTATTTTTAGCCATTTTTAGCGGGAAAGAGGGGGCCGCACTTTTGTGCTTTGGCTATGGAAAATTGCGCTAATTTTGGCTACGTTACGAACGACTCTATTGGGCTGCATTAATGCTCATAAATTGCCCACTCCCGGCTCATTCTCCTCTGCCTCCCTCCCTTCCTTCACCCCACCCCGCCCCTGCCAATCTGTCTTGCTTTGTCTGTTCGAGGCGCTAATTAGTTGGGATGGGAGTTGTGAAACAGAGCAAACTGCCCTCGCATTATGGTCAATTTGTGCGGAGCTTTAACATTTAATTTATGGCCAGCAAAGTGGGTCAAGTGAGAGGAGCTGGGAAGTGCGACGGGGAAGGGGGGGACCTTTATGAATAAAGTGCCCCGTTCTAACCATAATTGTAATCCAGTTTGAGGCTTTGATTTTTTACTAAGGCTGCGGCAAAAGGAAATCTCTCTCAAATTCGTTTCTTCGGCTCAGCTGCTGCTTCGAGCCATGCTATATATACTTATTGTGTTCCCAGTTTATGCTATATATATATATATATTGGGACCCCAAGAAAAGCAATTCAGTTTCAATAAATGCGCAAGAATTACGTGTGTGTGTGTGTGTGTAAGTTAGTGTTAGTTTTTGGGGAGTAGGAGAAATAAAATAAAATTCATTTCGTATATTTTGCAGATGAGTTAAGCGCACAAAACATAATGGAAAATAGAGAAACAAAAAAGAAAATGTACCATGCGCATGCGTGTGTTTGTGAATGTGTGTGTGTGTGTGTGTGTTAGACAGAAATCAAAGACTTTAGTTAATAATTTTGCATTAGTTTAATTCCAACTACAGTAGCACACACAGAACTAAAAGCACATATGTTAAGGGGTGTCAACGGGGTGTTCTCGGGACTAGTTATATAACGAATTTCGGTACAGTTCGGTCCAGTTAAAGCCAATATATATATGTATGTTTTCCGTGCTAACATAATAAAAGTTTCTTATGCATGCTACGGAAATTTTCGTATAAATTTTGAATGTTAGTAGAAAAAAGTAAAATCGAGGGATGCCAATAAGATTCGAAAAAGATCAACTTAAAATTTAGCTAAGACTGCCTAGAAAATTTAGCTTTTATTTTTGAGAGTCTGGCACAAACGTGAGCAGCGTGAGTTGTTGTTCTTGTTGTTGTTTTTTATTCTGTGCTCAGCTACGTTTGTGCTAATTTTTGGTAATCTTATTCTGAATATTTTGAGAATATTTTAGATTTTGGTTTTTTTATTTTGAGGTTCACCTAGAGGACTTCCGCGTGCGCCGTAATCCCTGGATGGTGATCGATCGACCGTTGGCAATTCCTGCAGTCGACGCACTCGTCCGGGACTGCGAACACCAGAGCTATTCACTGGATTATAATCGTCACGTGACATAATCCGCGGCTCATCCGCGGCACATGCACCCAAGTTCGGCAGTTGCAGTTGCAGTTGCTTGTTCTGCTGCTCGTTGTTGTTGTAGTTGTTGTCCTCTTCTTAAATGCGACGTTTGATTGTGTGTGTTGTGTGTGTGTTTGTATTTGTTTACAGAGGGGGGAGAAGTGGAGGATATTGTTTATCTATTGATATGCACGTTCGTTTTGAGAAGTATTTCTGTTTCTATTTCGTTTGTAAATTCGCGCGTTTGTCGCTGCATCTGCAAGTGTAAAAGAGAGAGAACAGAAAAAACATAGTACACAAAAGAAGACACAAAGAAACGTAACATAAATATATAAACTAGCTTACTACCTTACAGAGTATATACTATGGTAAAGCGTGCACATTGCGCATACGCCCCGTCTCCGCTTTGCATTCAAATTGGACTAGACATCATCAGAAGAACACTCGCGCATATCCTTAACCTTTTTACCCAAATCTCTGCACATAATCCAGTAACAACTAACAACCTCAACTTAACTCAGCTTAGCCTGCCTTGTCATCTCCGTTTAAGAGGGAGAGGGACATAAAGAAAAAGAGAGAGAGAGATATTGCATTATGGCAGCTCTCTATGCAAATTTTACTTTTCTATTTAGACAAAAACAAATCGCATGCAAATTGCCACTCGAGGAGCAGTAGCTGCTTTTGAAAGAGGAGTCGCATCCAGATAAACACACACACAGGAGAAAGCGAGAGAGAGGGATAGAGAGAAATGTAGCGATACACGAGACTGAGAGTTCATGTGAATAGCAGAGAACGAGGGTCGACTGCAAAGCTCTGAATAGAAATGATTGAATGGGAAGCTTCCTTTTTAGACTTGCTAGCTAAATATTCTATTTAAATATGCTGAATATTGTGTATAAAACAAAGGGAAAATGAATAAGAAATGGAAGGAAGGAACAGAAATTTAAAATATAAAATATTAGCTTTGCTTTTTAGATTTCTAGAAACTATTCTAGAAACTGTTAAACAATATTCTTCATTATATTTGAAGTGAAATCAACAACTAAGCGAGGACTTTCTTGCGTAGGATTAAGTTTAATGTACTAGTAAAGTAAATAATCCTTCTGTTTGGCTATTAAATTACAATTTTTTAACTAGCAATATCTTAAAACTATAAAGGTATCTATTAATCTATGTATCTTTCTATTAAATCCATCAATCCGATCAAATGCAATACATTTCCATTCTAACTTCTAGTATCACTACCATTCTCTTCTTTTTCTGCTTCTCAAGTTACTTTTTCAGCTGCCCTCGCAGGCTACATACTCGTACAACACTGACACTGCGGCTTGCCCCATTCGTCGTTGCTTGCCACGTGCAGGTGGCAGGTAGCAGGTAGCAAGACATGTCTTACAAATTACTAAGCAGGCAGAGGCTACACACGGAAAGGCTCAAGAATGAAGTGTGCCGCTTTATGAATGAGCAAAGCCAACACTGGGGCTAAGGAGAAGACTAAAGAGAGGGGTGGGGGGGGGGGTAGGGTTAGAGAGAGCAAGGAGAGTAGTAGTTACAGCTAAAAAGCAACAAATAAACAAGCACAACAACAGCAAAGACGGCGACGGCGACGATGACGACAGGCGACTAAGCAAAAGCTAAACGAATCAGCAGACCGGAAGACCATTCAAATGTTTACTTGTATGCCTCAGCGGTTGTCTGTGTGTGTGTGTGTGTGGGTGCGTGTGTGTGCCTACTGCAACGCCTGAGTAGCCCATATACGTGACAGCATCTGCTGCTGCTGCTGCCTCGGGCAACAATATTGGTCAAAAAATGCAAGCAGCCAAAAGGAGGATGAGCTATCAAGATGAGGTCAGCAGGGCCGGGTCAAAGGGTCTTCTATCTATAGAATATATATATACATCTATCTATCTAGATATCTGTGGGCAGATTCGATTACATTTGCCAGCAGCCAAACCATTAGGGAGCAAACGCAAAACGCAGCACTTTGTTGAGCAAACAATGCACACACACACACAAGGAGAAGGCACACACACAGCAGGGACACACACACAGAAGGCGCACACACAGAGAAGGCACACACAGAGAAGGCACACACGCAGCAGGCACACACAGGACACACATACATTGGCCGCCTCTATCACTTATCTCTGCCTGCTCTGTGCGAGCTTCACTTTTTTGCTGCATACTTTGAGGGGCACTTGCACTTCCGGCTCTAGCGCGCTCTGGCTTTGGCTCAGCCGGAAGTTGATTGCTAGCGGGAGGTTAGGGTTAGGTAGGTGAAAAGGCAACGCATTTGTAATCGCATTTGATGACGAAATCGTGTACAATTGTTGTCTGTCGCGCGCGCTTGCGGCGCCAAGGCAGAGAAGTCAACAATCCTCCTCGTCGTCGTCGTTGTGTTGGCTTATCAGCCCCAAGGGGGGAGGAAAGTGTGCGGAGAGGGGTATAGAGCATAGTTATCTCTCTAACAAACATGTTGAATTGCAATGGGGCGAGCTGAATTCACCACAGTGTGCCACACGCTGGTCTGCGCAGTTGCGGCGCTCAGAGCGACACTCACTCACAAATACAAATGCACATGACGATTCAACAATAGCGTCATCGTAAAGTATTTGCCGCATTTTGTTGTTTGCAAGTGTGGGCGAAAGGGGAAGGGTAGAGGTGCTGTGTAGGGGGCGTAGCGAAGGCGGTACGCATTGGCGGCGTTTTGTATTTTTTGTCGGGCAGCGAGATACGCATACAAAGGGAAAACCACGCACACTAACGCAGCAAAACGCACCCACACACACACACACACACACACTCACGGACAGGCACCCACACGCGGCGAGGAGCGCGTGTAAAATAAGGTTAAAATTTGAAATCAATAAAAATTATTCCACTCATCTAAAATTAGAACAAGACGCAGACAAGGCAACAACAATGAGAATGCCCCGTCATGAAGTAGAAAGCAAATGACAAAGAAAGCGTGACAGAAATAGCAAAAGAAACAACCAAAGAAACAACAAAAGAAACAACAAAAGAGACAGCAAAGGAAACGGCAAAAGAAAACTGCTCAAGAAACTGTAAATGAAATTGAACTGTAAATGAAATCGAAAGTGAAATCGAAACCGAAACTGAAATCGAAACCAAAATCGAAACGTAGCCAAAGTAGTTGATCTAAAAGTAGAAAATGACCGACAACAACAACAACCACAACAACAGCAAATAACGCCGCTGCTTGGCACGCAAAGCTCGCGAGATTGGCAGCAATACTCGTATATGAAAAAAATAGTCAAACTTATTATACTTATATGGAAGAGGCGCTACAAGGGGGCGTGTACTCGCATGATTTGTCATGCGAGCTGTCAATCGACAGGAAACAGGGACAGAGAGACAAGGAGGGGAATGGGGAGGGAGGGAGGTACAGCAACCTTGTGCTGGCTAATGGAACTGTCAGAGCCTGCGAGAGGCGTCTAATTATAAACAGAAGTTGATAAATCGAAAAAAGAAAAGTAATTACGACGGAGACAAGAGCCTAGCTACAGAGGGGCAACTGAAGGGGGGAACAAGAGGTCTATGGGCAATGGAGCACCGGGCATATGGGCGATGTGTGCTAGACTAAAGGCATTAGCTAAGTAGACATAAACTAGTATTAAGTATAGTATTAAGTATATTAAGTAGATAATAAATTTGGTATAATGTAAATACTAGTTAATCGAATAAATACTAATTTTGTCTATACTACCTTAGTGTTCAGTTTTATATATAATAAATACTAGTTTAGTTTTCAGTATATACTAAAAAGACTAAGACACACGGAGACAGACCTAATATTGTGTTGGACACGGGGCGTATGGACAATATAGGCTAGACTAAGGGTACTACTTACTTAAGTATAGGTAAATACGATAGTATTAAATATATACTAGTATTGGTACCAAGTAAATACTAGTTTAGATCAAAGTTTATTGTATTGTTTACACACAAAGTACTGTATACGGGGGGTTAACCAAAGAGTTAATGATGCACACAAATACACATACAGAGAGAGAGAGAGACAGAGAGCAAGAGAGAGCGAGAAAGAATATGTACTCAGGCATGAAAAGTTTGTTTAGTATTTTCAATGGTATTTTGTTGTATTTTGTTTACTCAAGACATACGCAGAAATCAATAGAGCTTACAATGCACATAAATGTTACAATTCGTGTGGCTTGCTGTGGGTGTGTGTGGGTGGGTGTATGTGTGTGTGTCTGTGTGTCTTGATCGAAACTGCATTAGCCAACGCTATCAATATCGAGAGAAGAAGTCACTCAGTGTGTGTGTGGCTTACCCGCTTTGCTTAGACGATGAATTTTGAATGATTTTCTTTATATCTCCGTGGGGAAGGGGAAGGCGAATGAAGCTTATTAAATTATTTATGCAGAAGAGAGGGGAACCGCGCTGCTCCTTACTGTTGTTGCTATTGCTAGGTCTCTGCTTCTACTCCTGTTTCTTCTGCTGCTTCCTCTTCACCTTTGCTGCTCCAGTTCCAGGCTCTCCAGTCTCCAGTCTCGAGTCTCTGCTGCAGCTTTGGCTCAACAATTGTTGCTGCTTCCGGGGAATGCCTCAATGCCTCACACAGTGACAGAGAAGACGGCTACATTGCTTTGCGTGTTGTATTGTTGTTACAGTTGCTAGTTGCTCTTGTTGTTGCAGTTGTTGTTATTGCTATAGTTGCTGTTGTTGCATTCGCAATGTGCATTTCCGTTTCCGTTTCGCGCTTCGATTTCGAGTTCTTTGTAAACACTTTAATTTCTTTTCTCTTTTCTATTTATGTTTGAATTTTGTTGTTTCACGTTTGTTTAATTGCCGCTTGTTATTTTAATGCATTTTTGCTGTATGTACAGGGCTGCAAGAGGGTAGAGCGGGAGAGAGAGGAGGGAGGGGGGACTTGCATTAGTTAAACTGTTGAACTTATTCGCTGCACTCGGTTTAATTGAAGCACATTTAAGCTTGTTGTTGTTGTTGCTGCTGCTCAGTCGAGTGCGCTTCGTGCACAACGAGTGATTTATCAGCGCTCAGAAAGGGAGAGACAAAGCAGGAAAAGGAGAGAGAGAAACACGGATTAGGCAAGGGAGAGGAAGAGGGCGATGGAGTCGCAGCCGGAGTTAGAGTGGGGAGTTTGCTCTCAGCCTGACTGACACACATTTTGACGCACGAAGCGCCCACGCGAAGAGCGTGGAGTGGTGTGAGAGAGAGAGCGACATAAGGAAAGAAAGAGAAGGAGATGTGGAGAGCGAGCGAGCGAGGCAGCGTACGCGTGTGAAGTCAGCGCGCGCTACACGGAGTTTTTGCCGGGAGGAGTGTGAGCTCTACGTATAACGTAATCGCGCAACGTAACATAACGCGCGAAGCGACGCAGCAACGTAACCGAACGAACCGAGCGAGCTAACGAAGCTAACGACATGAGGCGGAGCAGTTTGCTCCACCCTCCTTCTCCCTTCTCTCGCCCCCCGTCGCTGAACATAATGTTACGCCTCCGCTGTGTCCGCCGACGTCCCTGGCTATAACCCTTAGCGCACAACTCCAGGGCGACGTGTGTGTGTGTGGGTTATACAGCTTAATGCATGCGTGTGTGTGTGCGTGTGTGTATATGTGTGTGTATCTCACACGCTTTATGTGTAGGTTGAAGCAATTTATAATAATTTTTTCATCAATCGATAGCGAAGCGTTTAGCGAGGGAGGTGGAGAAGGGAGAAGGGAAGAAAGAAAGAGAGAGAGGGAGTGTGTGTGTGCTGCCATTTCATGTTGGCCCCCCACCCCTCACACACTTGACTTAAGTCAGCGCTGCTCTTTAGTCAGTTGCGGCCAAATCATTATTCATTCGTTTGATTCCGTTTTCGATTCTGTCGCGCGATTCTTCACATCATTTTGCAGGAAATCACTTTTCTGTATCCAGCAGGAGCAGCCAGGAGCGGCACACACACACACAAACACATTCACATGCACACACACACCCGTGTTAGCTCGTTAACCCGCACAGTCGCATACACACTCGCACAGTCGCTTACACATTATTTTCTTTGCTTTCAACTTTTTGAACTTTTTCTTTGATTTTTGTTTTATATTTTTCGCACTCGATTAACTCTGCAACACTTTTTCAGCATTTTCCGTTTAGTTTAGCCGTTTTTTGGCCAAAAAAGCAATTAAGTTGAGGCCTCACATACAGATACAGATACATTTACACACTCAGTGCGTGTAGCTGCAGCTGTATGTGTGTCTGAAGTGTATGTGTCTGTGTGTATGTGTGTGTAGTCTAACCCAAAAAATGTGTGTTGTGCGGCAGCGCTTCTTGTTGTTGTTGCTGTTGCTGTTGCTGTGTGTGTTGGCGTTTTTTGGGGCCCGCTTTTCCGGCAACGCCGTCGTTATCCAACTAACTACCCTCAAAGAACTGAGCGCCGCTCGACGTTGCCACTGCCTGTTATAGTCGGCAACGGTATCTCGACTCTCGAGTCGCGAGTCTCGGCTCTGCTCGTGTCCCTTCTGCCAGCCATAGCCATAGCCAAAATCATAGTCGTAGTCCGTCGTCGTCGGCAGTTGTGGTGAGTTTCACTTGACAAATAGTGCGAGAGAGCGAGGAAGTGAGAAGGAGAGAGAGAGGGAGCGAGAGCTTCCTGATTGCAATCAATGAATTTTCAGCGCGCTCGCGCAGTTTTTACGTCGTGCTCTCACTGAAACTATCTGCCTCTTAGTCTCTCCCTCTATCACTCGCTCTCTCTTTCACTTCCTCTCTCTCTCCATTTGCCATGCTCTCTCTCTCTCGCTACCGTAATTGTATTTGCCTTGTGCGGCTAAATGAAAATTCCAATAGCAAAATATGAAAATGTGCTTGAAACATTCCTTTACAACTACAGCAACTTGACGGCGACGGCGGCGCTGCTGCTTGTTGTTTGCTTGCGTAACGTAAGCGCGGCAGTCAAGTGCCTTACGTTTGCTTTGAGTCTGGCAACGCTGTGCGGCTGTATTTAAATGCGCGCCCCAAAAGTATGCAACAGTTTTTTGTATATTGCAGGTGGGAAAGTTGGAAATGGAAATTAAAACAAATAAAAAGATTATGGGAAATAAAATTAAAACATGAACACAATTGAATAAATTTAAATACTAAATTAAGTGCAAATTAGTAAAAATAAAATATGAATACAATAAAATAAATTGAACTTCTTAATTAAATGCAGATTAATTCTAATAAAATATGAATACAATTAAATAAATTCAACTGCTAAATTAAATGCAAATAAAATGCAAATTAATTGCAAAAATAATGCAAAGACTAAAATAAAATAATAACAGGTTTTTTTTACTGTTTGTAACATTTTATTTCAATTATTTTAAAAATTTTAAATGCAAATAAAATGCAAATTAATTTCAAAAATAATGCAAAGACTAAAATAAAATAATAAAAGTTTTTTTTTACTGTTTGTAATATTTTATTTCATTTATTTTAAATTTAAATATTTATATTAAAACAAATGTTCGTCATTTACAATATTATTCGGCTTTTCAACGTGTCTTTCTGTGTGTTGTAATACATATAGCATAATACTTAAGTCTGGCGCTTATGCTACTTACTAACTAAGTAATACTAGCAACATTCGCACTGGCAGCAAGTTCTCGCTCCCCTTGCCCCTCCCCCGCCGCTACACGACTATTTACAGGTGAACTCCTCGAAACTCTCGTCGCACTGATCGCACTTAACCTCACAGCACCAATGAAACTGACAGTTGCACTGCCTGCTGCGACGTATGTGCTGCGTATTGTAGCCACGCCCACAGCAGAGCAGATCACAGCTCTGCAGCCCGTGACCGCTGCGATTGCACGCTCTGCCCGCTGTGCCCAGTGTGCCCGTCTGTATGCTGCGCTCGCAATAGTTGGGCGATGCCTCCAGGTAGATGAGCTCCATGCGCTTGGGCCAGACGAGCGCAGGTTTGTGAGTGACGGCGGCGCGACTCTTTTTCTTTCTAAAGAGAGGGAGAATGAAGTGAGTGATGTGTGGGGGAATTACGAGAGAGTTCTCTTGTCTCCTTTCTCACCTGCTTAATACTAATTTCAGTCCACGTTTGCCTCGTACGGCTTGAACAGTTTTGGCTTTCTGATATTTCTGCATCAACTTGTCGCCAATGATGCGAAAGGGCGGCAAACTTTTCCAGCAGGTGCGCATTACACAGGAGCCGCTGACGCCATGGCACTTGCACTCCCTGCGCAGCATCTTCTTGATGAGCTAGAGAGAGAGAGAGTGATTATTAGAGATTCATCTAGTGCAGATTGCCCATACGCACCGTGCGCCCCACGCGGTTATTGTGCTGATTCATTAGTGTGCGTGCATCGCGCTCCAATTCACGTGCATCCATGAATTTCCTCGCATATCTCATGCCAAATTCCACATCTGCTGAACAGCCTCCCCATTTGAAGTTCTCCGTCTCTGGCGCCGGCGCTGGCTGCTTGTGCCGCGTGTGTTGCACATCGCATCCGCACATGGAAATGTTGCCCTTGGCACAGGCAGCTGTTACAGCGTATGTTGCCGCAGCACTCGCTATGGCATAGATGTAGGACGCCTCTCTGGAAGCTGCAGAGAAGACAGAGAAAGCGAAATGAGTTGAGGGTCTACAAAGGTTGGCTCCCCCTCCCCCTCCTGCCGTCACTCACCTGTGGGCATGACATGTGCAAAGCCATTGCGCTGCCACACCTCAGTGCAGTTCCAACGATGGCCACGAAACTGATGCTGGCACTCGTGGGCGCCCAACTGCTGACCCTCGCCGAGGGCTATAAAGGCGTCGGGCATGTCGCTGCAGAGCTGTCGCTGGCCCGGGGTCAGGCCTGGTACGCGGCCACAAAGCATGGCGGACGTAAAGCTGGATACTAATCTGACGAGAAAGTAGAACAGGCAAATGCTCAGATTAATGATGAGTGCGGAAAAGAAAGGGGAAAGCAATTGAAGAAGACAGTGTTAAGGAAATTAACTAAAGCAGGAAATAAGGCAGAGAACTTGGCAAGGAACCTAAGGAAGCAAAGAACCTAATCAAGCAAGGAACCTAACCAAGCAAGGCACCAATGGAAGTTACTCGTAAATTTCCCATTTAAATTTCCAAGCAGCTTGACGTTTTTATTAATTTTCACCTCTTACTAAACAATACAATAACAACAATAAGATCACTGCTATCTGCACGATCTGTCCACGACCACCAGCAACAGTCAGCAACAATTGCAACAACAAAAGCGACAACAACAATATCGACTGGCAACAACAATAAATTAAATATGGCAAGAAAATATGCACAAACAAATGTGGATCGATCGATGGCTTGAAAAGTCGTGCACAATAAACGCCGCTGGCGATCGATCGATCGATCGATTCATTTCCATTTCGTTTGCTGTATGGAAAAGCTTAAGCAGCAGCAGCAGTCGCAGCACCCAATGCGCAGGTAACAGGTAACAGCCAACCAGGTGAGCAGCAGCACGCTCTCGGCCAAACTGTGAATGGCCAATGGAAAACAAAATGAGCCGCATTCGAGGCAAGATTAATGCGTTCAGCTACGAACGCGACCCGTGCCTTCTCTTGCCTCTCGTCTTACCTCCCCTTGCCATCCCTCTTGCCTTCCCCCCTTTCCCCTTCATTCTCATCTAGCTTTGCTGGCTGTCGTTGTTGCTGTGGCAGGTGGCGGGCATATCGGGGGCGTAGACAGTTTAACTGTCAGTTTTAGTCAAAATAATGCCGCCAGCTGTATTATTAGCCATAATTACATGCATCTCGCCGCTGTCGAGAGAGTGAGAGAGAGGCAGCGAGAGTGAGAGAGTGAGATAAGCACAGTCGGGAATGTCTAATCAAAGCTGTGCTTAAATGCCAGCGATAGTCTAATGGTTTGTAAGCAAGTCAGTTCAGTTAGGATCGCGCAAAATGAGCGATAATGGGCGTAGTTAAGTTCTCAAATTGGATTAATCATGAGCCTGAGTAATGAGTTGCAAATTGTCAGGAAGGTGTGGAAGATTTAGCTTGGGGGATCTAGGCAGGAACTAGTCACAGTTTTGTTTAATAAATGAACAGAAAATCCTTTTAAATTTGAAAATTTTCATTGCTTGATTTTGAGTCTATTTTCTTGTAAGTCAAATTAAAATTTCTGTTCAAATTCCTCTGCTGAGTAATATACAAACTGCTTTTCAAATAAGTGTAGATAATTTCGTATCTAAAAACTTCTCAAATACTCTTAAAAAACGTTTGCCATTTATCAAATTTGTTTAGCTTTTTCTTCTATGGCGGCTTTAGCTTCTTCTGACTCTTTCCGCTTTATCTTAACACTGCGAGCTGGTAACAAGCGGTGATTAATCTTAGGCATCTCGTAGGAAGACCATTTGAGAATGGAATTTAAGCCAGTCCAACGAGAGGCACTTCCCACACCAACACACTTCGCACTCACACACACACACACACTTGCAAACTCAGTGCATTCCGCTGTGTGTTTAACGAGGCAATTGTCTAGCTGTCGATTGACCGACAAAACCAATCAAACAGCTGCGCCAGCTTGAGGAGAGCGGAACAGAGTTAAGCTTTTGCTGTGGAACTGTTGAAGAGTTGGCAACACTCGGACACTTGTGCCAGATCCTCGGGGCATACAATTGCTGTGGATATACGAACTCTCGACATGCCAATCTGGAGCTGGACAACTGTTAGTGAGCTGGGCTGGAGTTCTCCCCTTCTCACGCTCTTTAAAGCCATTCCTCTCGCTATTTCTTGCCTTTCTCTGTTCTCCTATCTCTCTCTCTCTCTCTCTCTCTCTCTCTCTCTGTCCTTCTTCTTCCCTCTCTCTGTTTCCCTTCTCTTACCTCTCCCCGCTGCTTACAACAACGCATTTTTAATTGGGCCAATTAAATCAATTTTACAGAAAATGAGCACATGCTGCAAGCTGCAACTCCTCGGGCGCCTTCTGCTGCACAAATTAACCCTTCAACTGGGGGAATGGCAATCGGTTATCGACGATCGATGCAAGCTTGCTCATGACTTGTTGTACATGCTGTTAACATGCCGCTGCCGCCGTTGCCGTTGCCGTTGCTCGGGCGAAATTGGTAGT
Source organism: Zaprionus africanus (assembly GCA_018151435.1). Taxonomy (NCBI): domain Eukaryota; kingdom Metazoa; phylum Arthropoda; class Insecta; order Diptera; family Drosophilidae; genus Zaprionus; species Zaprionus africanus. Next base: position 12,813,923 of record JAECXB010000118.1, read on the forward strand.
AAACTAATAATTAGGCTCGTTTAACAGACACGATTCGAGGACAGGATGCCAGAGAGGGAGTGGGGCACGAGAGAGAGAGTGGAGGGGAAGGGGAGTGGAGCAACGAGTGTGTGTGTGGCAGTGGCAACAACAATGCCCGCAATGCTTCAGTGGCTGCAACCACGCAACCCAAAGCCGAGACCAACCTTCAACTTTAACTTGACTAAACTTCGTTGATCGATCTGTCAGCGCATCCGTCCAGGTCTCTCTGTCTGTCTGCTCTGTCCCGTCTGTCAGTCATTCAGTCAGTCAGTCAATAGCTTTTCGTGCGTTCGCACAGCGTGACCGTCATGCCCACAACAACAACAACAAGAGAAATATGCTATAACAGCAATCAGGGACAGCAATCTCTCTTTTCATCGGCTTGAGCTCTTTTGTTTTGCCAGCTTTCCGTTTAGGTTCTCTCTGTATTTTCGTGCTTTATTTAATTTGTCGCTTCCACTTGAGGCGCGTTGCCTGTTGCCGCTTGCCGCTCGTCTGTGTTGCCTGTTGCATGTCAACGTCGACAATTTCATCATCTACTCATCCCCATTCCCATTCCCAGTTTCATTCCCAGTCCTAGCCCATCCCTGGGGCAGTCCCTGGCAGAGTCACGTGTACTTGATTTGTGCTTTGTTCCCGTCTTTTATCTTCGGCTCTATATCAAGCACAGGCAGCGGCACCTGGAATGGGACTCGCCTTCGTTTCGTGACCCTTTTTTGCGTTCTTCTTCGTAGATTCTTATTTCGCGCGTGAGAGAGCAAGGACCTGTCTTGAACCTGATACCCCAAACGAGGAGGCAGCTTGACGCTAGGGTTGCCACAGCGCGCGCATTGTGTGATTGGAATGCGGATATTTTGTGTAGTTCTTCGAAGAGGTTAGTGCGGTGAAGAATTTACGTTGTATTTTGTTTGATTTTGACCAGAGTTGCCATCGTTTAACGTAAATGTGATCTGCACATTATTAGATTTATTTTTAACGGAGTTGCCAATATTTTGTGTGCTATTATACTTTACTTTTAATAAATTAATTTATACTTCTCGTTAGGGTTGCCATTGCGTTTACTGCGTATATATGAACATATTCTTTCCAGAGTTACCAACATTTGGCATAGGTGCTTGTAATCTGTATTTAATAAGCTTTCTTTTATACAGGGTTGCCAACATTTTGCATATCATTAACAATTTTGGTCAAGAGCCCTTTCAGGGCTGCCAACATTCGATGCAGTAAAGATTTTCGGTTATATTTATCTAATTTCAATAGAGTTGCTTATTAAATTTATTTTCTACAGCGTTGCCAACAATATGTAAATATTATAAGCAGTTCAGAATTCCAAATTTTCCCAGAGTTGCCATCACTTGGCAAAGGTTCTTGTAATCTCTATTTTATTAGCTTTCTTTTAAAGAAGGTAGCCAATATTTTGCATATTATTAACAATTTTGGTTTAGTGTTCTCTTGCTCTTAAAAGAATTCCCGCTATTTAATGTCTAATTATAATAGAGCTGCCATATTTTTTTAAGGCTGCCAGCACATTAGAAATTTCCCTGATCCCCCCATACATAGTAATGATTTTGCCCAGTGTAGTCTTCTCCATCTCTCCGCCTGCTGCCAATAAATCACACGAAACATCTCTCGGACAAAGTATGATGTCAATTCGGTTTGCCAAATAACTGGTTTATCTAATTTTGGTATATTATAATAAAAAATCAATATAAATCTTTAGAGATCTGCACCATACATATTGCATAGTATACTACGCAAAGCTCACAATAAAAATGCTATTCAAATTATAGCGCAACTCTGCACAAGTTTTTCCAGCAATCTCAACAAAATTTATGTGCACTTTTCCAGTAGCTGCGACACAAGACGAGATCTCTCAGAGGTTTCCGGGCCTGAGAGTTGGCGGCAGCGGCGTCGGCGGCGACATCTACACTGTCAAAATTGGCCAGAGCTGGATGGCTTGGAAATTGAAACTTGTTTTTATGGTGCGCTTCCATGTCCATTTGGGACATTCGTAACAAATTGAGCTGACCATCGATGGGCATTGGCTAATCATTGAAACGACGCGCAAATCAGCTGGGAATCATTAAAAATGGATTAGGCCAGTCGCATAATTTAGCCACGAACTCAGCACAAGCAGGCAGGCGGCAAGGCAGCGCCAATTAGCAACACGCGGAGGCAGCTACAGCAGTCTCAGTCTCAGCCCAAGTTGAAACTGGAGCTGAAGCTGAAGCTGGAAGCCTGAACACTTATACATCTCGGCAAGAGCATAAACATAAATGCATAAGCGCTGTGCTGTGCAGTCAATAACAAGCCAAAAACAGCAGCAGCAGCAGCAACAACAACAACTATGGCAACTCTGGCAACAGGCAACACTCTTAATGCGCACTTTGGAGCCTCATAAAAATATGAGTTTTAATATTTTCACGCGCAGGCGTTGCGGCGTTGTTGCCCGCCAGACAAAACTTGAGCCCAAAATGCGCAAAACGCGAGCAATGCGCGTAACGTCAGACAGAGAGGGGGACAGAGAGAGAGAAAGAGAGAGAGAGAAAGAGAGAGGGAGTGAGTGAGAAGGGAAGAGTAAGAGAGGGAGAGTGACAGCCTGTGCATGTCTATGGTCAAAGCGCAGTCAGCAGCGGCAAAAAGGGCAGCTATTAATGCACTGCAAGAATTTAAGGGGCACATCAATAAGGAAACTAAGTGACAGAATTGATCTTAGACAAAGAGAGAGGGAAACGGAATAAGAAGGTTACAGTAAAAACGTTAACTTCCGCATCGAGAACTCCAATTCCTCTTTGAGTGGAGCATTTATATTACAATATATGGTGTCATTAAAATCTCCTTAAAATAAAATACCTTTCGCATTCATAATTGATCTTATATAGACCATAATAAGCCAGGAGAGAACGTAAAGGTTACGTTCACAATCAAGAATTAAGAAACGTTAACTTTCGTCTGAAGAACTGTGATTCTTCAGCGATTCTTCGTCTACAAATTTATATTATACTACATGACAACAAAATCTCCCTCAAATACAATACCTTCCGACAAGTCGTAAATTTTTGAAGTCAGGAAACATGTCAATATTCACTTTATTACCAACTCAAAGCAAATCTAGTTAGTGCAATAGTTTATTTGAAATGAATACTAAGAGAACGATAAATGCTAAGTGAAAGTTTTCAATCTTAGCTTATTAATATGGAAATTTAAAGTGCATGGAATACATAGTATTATCAATTACTTTTTATTTGAACCTATTGCAAAAGTTTATTTATTAATTATGCATTGCATGCTTAAAAATAAATATTTAATGAATTCCCCTGGGAAAACTATTAATGACAGCTTAACTTTAATATGAATAAATCATATTCCACACACATTTTCATGCACTTTACATTTTCTGCTTAAAATCTCGACAAATGATATTGGAATTTACGACGTCTCTTCTGCCAGTGTATGCCCTGCCACTGCGGCACATAGGCGACCCACCGCTGCGTCGACGCAGGCGTTGCAAGGTTTGGAATATTTTGCTCATTGCTGTTAGTGCTACCATTGTTGTTGTTGTTGTCTCAGTTAGCTACTGCAGATATATTGCTCCGACTTGCAACTGGACCGTAGATCTCTGGCGCTTTAACTGGCGCTGGCGCTGGTGCTGGTGCTGAGGGTAATTACATGGCTTCGCTGACATGTTCATGGCGCTCTGCTGCTCTGCCTGCTGGCTGCGAAATTTACGAGTTTGCTGGCCCCAAAATAAAGCGCCAATTGGAGGCGGCAGCCACTTTTAATTCAAACAATGCAACGAAGAGAGGGGCAAGAGGCGGGGAGGGGGTAAACTGCTCCTTTCCCGCTCCTGCCTCAACTGCATTTGAAAGTCAGCTCAGTTCCCAGTGCCGTGTCCAGCTGGCACTGTCAAGTGGGCGGGCTGTTGTGGTGTGGCGCTGCTGTGGCCACGCATCGGTAACGGGCGGAAACGAAAAATACCAAAACGGACCCAAAGCGGACTCTCTATACTCAAAATACTGCTCAATACCGAAAACCCATAAAGCCTGTTCAACATGCCATCAATAAAAACCGGCAAATATGTATTTGTGGGGCCTTGGCAATGGAGCAGGAGCAGGAGAGAAAAATGTCGCTGCAGAGCAACAATTGTCTGTCCCCGTCTTCCTCTCTTTCCCTTCCTGGTAACAAAAACGACGACGTAATTGAGCAGAGAAAGATGTATGGGCCAAGGCAGAGCAGGAGGCCCAGGCCCAGGCTCGGCTTGGACTGCGCTCTCATGTAAAGAGCTAAAAGCCAAAACGGATCGTTCGTCATGGGCAATTGGCAAAAAAAGAGTGGAAAGGGAGGCAGGAGGCTCCCCCTAGCAGCTACTCCCCCAACTCCAACTGCAGTTGCCATTCCCACTCGCAGTTAAGGCGAGCCTAGGCACAGAGACAGAGGGACAGACAGATCAACAGCAGATAGTTTTGTTTGTGCCCGAGTCGATCACTCATCCAAAGTACAAAACAAGCCGCTGACCAATGGAGCAGCCAGTCCCAGGCAGCCAGGCAGCAAGCGCAGGCCAACGCGACGGCTCCCGCGCAGGTTGCCAGCAACAACAACAACAGCAACATTGACTTTGGCTTTGGCAGCAGCAACTGGCGCAGCATTTAAGGCCGTGTTTGGCCTCGCATCTTGATCGCAATTTGAGCGTTTGTGTCTGCACATGAGAGAGTTGCCAGCAATTGTTGCCAGCAATTGTTGTTGTTGTTCGCTTGCTGCAATTGCTGTTGGTACTGTTGTTGTTGCTCGTACTCGATTTGGGTTTCCTGTTATGTTCAACAAGTCATTTGGTCGCCGAGGTAGCCCAATTACAACGCACAGCTGCGCGCAGTGCTTGCTGCTGCTCCTCCTCCTCCTTCTCCTGCTGTCCACTTCTTTTGGTGTCTCTGCGAGCTTTCTTCTTCATCTCCCTCCTTCTGCTACCTCATCTTCTCCCTCTTGTTACCTCTTGTGCTCCTTGCTGTAACTTCCTTCTGCTACCTCTTGCTACCTTCTTCTGCTACCTCCTTCTGCTCCCTCCTGTTACCTCCTGCTACCTTCTTCTGCTCTCTCCTGTTACTTCGGTCTGCTCTCTCCTGTTACCTCCTCCTTCTTCTACCTCCTTCCACAACCTCCTCCTGGTAGATTCTCTTTCTGCAGCCTCCTACTTCCTCCTTATTCTTACCTCTTTATGCACCTCTTACTGCCACATCATACTCCCTCTTCATTCTTCAAAATTTTACTCCCTCATCTTATACCCTCTTCTCTCTTATACCCTCTTGCCCTTTTCTCTACTCCTTCTTCCTAGTATTCTCTCTACCCCTTCCGCTTCTTCCTCATTCTCTTCCCTGTACTCCGCCCGCTTCGCCCTGCTCCCAACTTCCTTTCTTCTCGCTACTTTCATACCTCCCTCTGTTTCCCAACTTGCTTGGACTTTCTTCTTCCTATTCTTCCTCCCTTCCCTTCTTCCCCTTTATTTATCATACGTCTTCCCTTACCCTTTCTTCTTGTTTTCCTAAGATTTCTTTGCCCTCTGTTTACTACATCCCTTCTTCTTTTTCAACTCTCCACTCTCCTTTCCTTATTTGCACTCCCTCTCTCTTTTCAGACTCCCACTTCACTCTCTTCTATTCCCCCTTTCCCTTCATCCCACTCTTCTCTTCCCTCTTCCCCATGCCTCCTTCCTTTCATCTCTCCCTTCCTCTTTACCTTCCCTCTCCTCAGCCTTTACTGGGTTAAGACCTTTTTGGCCAACCTGTTAACTTGCCTCTGACCATCTTTGGTGTTGATGCGCATTGTTGTTCGGTTCAGTTCGACTCGCAGCTTGGCAGTGCGCAGCCGCGTTTGCCAGCCCACCAGACCAGCCCACTTGTGGTGCACCGCGCTGCGTATCTTAAAGATACTCTACAGCCAAGGCAATTAGATAGGAACAGCAGCCAAACACAGCACAAGGCACGTTGATGAGTTTATGGCTAAAATTGATTTCCAGTTGTCGTTCGAGTTGGTTGCTGCTCCCGTTGCTCCTTGCCTGCCTGGTGTGCCTGGTCTGGCTGATCTGGCCTGGCCTGGCCTAGCATGGCCAGTCGTATGTCATGGCTATATTGGCTTTGATTGGCAAACTGTGTTCGCCTTGGAAAATGGCATTCGTTATGAGCTGCAGTCGAAGTCTGTCTGTCTTCCCCGTCTGTCCCCCTGTCCGTCTCCTTGTCTGTCTGTCTGTCACTCTCTTGGTCTGTCTGTCAGTATGTTTTAGTTGCTGCTGCTGTTGCTGTTGCTGCCATTTAATTGCCCATTTTAATGAGATTTTTCAGCGTTTTTCCCGCTGTCTCTGTTTGCGGTTTTATTGCAACGCCTGCTTTTCCAGCTGCTGCAAAGAATCGCCTCCGTCGATCGATTGGGCGTTTTGTGTTTGGGCGGCAATTCGGAGAATGAGTGAGAGAGAGAGAGAGGAGAGAGTGAGCAGGAGACAGCGATAACAATTTACATAGACATCTCCTTCTCCTTGTTGTAAGTTTCTCAGATAGAAATTAGCGATTGTAGCCGATTTTAACTGTTCTCTGTTGTTGGCCAACTTGTTGTTGTTGTTGCTGTTATTGTTGGCCACATGCAGCGCGAGCGAGATGGCAATAGAAAGGAAACAGTTGTCAACTGGCGACGACGACGACGACGACAGAGATTTCGCGATGCGATAGTGACAGTCAATATGGAGTGCGCTATCTGTGCATGTATCTCTGATGTTGTGATTGCAAGGCATATCCTGCACAATGTGGACTAACAGTTGCCATAATTATAGCAGAGCTTGCGTGCGAAGTAGTAACGGAATTGGTTCGAAGCTGTGTTGACACATGTTACTTGTAGAATCTTAACTAACAGTTGATATAACTATGTAGAAATCTTTTCAAGTATGTCTTATAGCATTTATTGTTTTCATCTAAAAGATATTACCTATAAAATGTATGCTATTTCAGTCTATATGACTATGGCTGTTGGTTCAACTTTATCATACTTTTGACACTTGTACTCCCGTAGATTTATAGGAATACATTTCGTTAATAAACCACACTAAAATCACCCCATATTAAAAGCTTACTGTAGCACTTGCTAGAAATAAATATAGTCCAACTTCAGTAAAAACGCTTTAGCTACAGCAGTTGCTATAATTATGATACTATTACCAAGAATGAAATGAATCCTATATTCATAGAATCTTTATTTTTTCTTCAACATTGTTATTTTATCAGTCCTTGCATTCCAATTCCAATAATAGAATATGAAGTAACAGTTGCTATAATTTTGGCAAAATATTTTCACATCTCCTAGGAATGAAATTAATCTTCTTCAGAATCAATGGTCTTTATTGATAGGAAACTTGTGCTATACAATTCCAACTAGAAGTTTTTATAATTTTTGCATAAAATGTTTGAAAATGTTTGATTCTCTTTTTCTTCAGAATAAATCAATGATCGTTCTTTAAACTTTATAAGGTTACTATAAATTTGGCAATTAGTATTTTAGATTTTGGTGTAAACAATTATCTCTTTCTCTGCCCATCAATAACTCCTCTATCATATAAAATGCTTTCTTCAATGATCTCATACTTCATTCATACTATACCTTATTTCCATAATCCAGAGTAAGTAAATCAAGAGTTTGTTATGTATTTTCCACATGACGAGATCGTAAAATCGAAGGAACCCGAGTCCCACACACGCACACGCACATACACACACACAAATGCAATGGGCAACGACACAACACAAGTGCAACGACAGCAGCGACTATCATCATATTCTCTTCACACTAAAAGTGTCGATTTGAAATTTTAGATGCCATAGAGAAACTGTCGAGCTTGGCACAATTACAGCTGCGGCTGCTGCTGCCGGCAGCATATTTGCTATAATGCTGCTTTTCCAATATGAATTTCGTATTTCTGCTTCGCTTTATTTTGCTTTATTTTATAGAATGAACTTGAAGAACGCGACGGGGCAGAGTAGGGGGCAACCGTCTGTCTATGTTATTGTTAAGAAATCCGATAATGCGCTGAGAGTTTCGCGTTTTTTATGCACACAAACAAACACAGAGATATGCGTATCATATGCTAATTAACACCTTCTGGCCCGAAAATTAAGTCATCGTCGGCCAGGCCAAGAGAGCTCTCAAGATTGGCTCAGTTCAACACACGCTCGGGGGGCAGCTCGTTTATCACGACGTCGCGTTTCATTCATGCAAATAACTCAGACTCGCCACTCGCGTATCTCCCGTGTCTCTCTCGCGTCTCTCTCTCCTTCTCTTCGTGGCATCATTCATCAGCGCACACGCACTGACCACAAGAAGAAGATGCCGCAACGTCCGACACACGACTGCCGGGCTCTGTGTGTCTCCGCAGTCTCCAGGCCGATCTGAACAGTCCGCGGTCCACGCTCTGACACGACTTTTTAATTTATGATAAAGCGCCTCCGACTGTCACAACGAAATTGCGGCAATAACCATAAACGGCGCAGCAGGTGAAAACTACCAAAAATACAGTCTGAATACACGAGTGAATACTGCGAGTGTGTGAGTGTTTGAATGTTGTATGTTAATTCACAGCGCGAGATAAAGATGCTCCTCTCGTGGTGGATCGCTTGAAAGGCTTAGACGCTGCCCGCGGGTGCCGAGATTAACATAAATGCGGCTCATTAGTGACACAATTAAAGAGACCTGAAGTGCCGACAGCGACGAGGTATTCGATCCGCATCCCAAAATGATTCAAAGGCTCCACACGACACCAGCAGGAGACGACGCACGCAGCACGTCTGATTCTTTCGGAGATTTCTTTTCGTTCGTTTTTTTTTTTGGGACCCGGGTCAACCGTTGGGCGCGAATGTCGTATAAGAACTGGCAGTGCTGCCTCGTTGAACGTAATTCAAAAAACTATTCAATCAACTGACGCAGCGCAACATGTTTGAGCCGAGTTCGAGGAAGCTGCGTGTTTAGCGAGGGTTGTGCGAAGAGTTGCTGAGAGTTGTTTGTGAGAGGGGGGAATGGTTTTGTGAGTTGGAGAATCACGTTAAGAGTTTTATATAAAATAAAATGATAAATGTTGAAGCTGTAGAGAGTGGAAGATTTAGTTAAATTGGGGAATCTTTATTAAAAATTTCTGTATTTTTGAAATCTTTCAAATACTTAGTTAAAATTTTGTTAGATTTGGTGAGTCGTTTATTTAATAATCGGTATTTTTAAAGTTAGTTAAATTGGGGAATCTTTATTAAAAATTTCTGTATTTTTGAAATCTTTCAAATACTTAGTTAAAATTTTGTTAGATTTGGTGAGTCGTTTATTTGATGATAGGTATTTTTTATATGTTATTTTTTATATGTTCATTGGCTGAGCTATAATAAATAATATAAAAGAATAAATTTATTATAAAGTGAATAATTTTATTGTTTAAGTATCTCATGTTGTTGTAGTTTGAATGTAAGCACCTAGAATTTGAATCTCTTTTATTTCATTTTAAGGCCTCACTTTTAATATTTACTTTTAATATTTACTTTTGAATTTAATTTTTGTCGATCTTATTATTTCTCTTTCTTATCGACTCTTGCTTTGGAAAGAAGCTGCTTCTTCTTACGTCACAATTAAACTCTCGTTCATTACCTTAAATTCTTCCTTTTACCTACCCATAAAACCGGTTAAACTCAACACTGCCTCATACCGGTTTTGATAACTTCTGCACCCACCCTCGCCGGCAGTTGTTCGTTGCGGTTGGCCATGCAACATGTTGCAAGCGAACGTTGATCATCTTTCGTTGATTTACTGATCCTTGCACGTGACTGAAAGAAAAACCACAGAGCATTGAATTGATGTCTGACTCTGGCATCGTCGGAGTCTTCTCCCCTCTTCGAATGTTGCCTATTAAGGCCCATTATTATTATGCTGCGCTTCTTCGATAATGGCTTGGGAAAGCTTTTCTCGAATTTTTAAGCCGGCAATCAAATCAATTATGTGCACAAAGCGCAGGTAAAAGTCGTGGTCGCCAGTGGGTTAATGTCAAGAATGAGGATTTGGGACTGTGGGGAACTTTTGGACTCTCGTTCGACTTGGGCGCATTGAAGATTTATCAAATGCTCAACAGGTGATTTGTCAGCTCACACACCACACACACACACAGACAAACACAACAAATCATTTTACAAGTGTTTCTCATTTCGTTTTTGTTCCTCTGTTTTCTCACAAATTTACAACTTGTTTAAATTTGCAATTGCATCAACATTCAAACAGCGCGATTTCTGTAGTTTTCTTTTATTTTGTCGCGCTTTTTTTTTCGCCGCATTTGTTTAAAGTGATTTATTGTCGGTTGTTTACAGCCTGCTGCCTGCTGTCGCCGCAGTTGTTGCTGCTGCTGTCGGGCAGTTGTGAAATTTGTTTCAACTGGCCAACTTTGGTGCTTCTGCCACGCCATTTACGGTAGCCGTTCGGCCAGTCACAAAACAGCTTGACACTTGCCACAAGTTGCACGACAGCGAAGGGGGGATATAGAGGGGAGGGGGGTGGCCACAATTAATGCTGCACGCAGTAGGATGCCACATCATCGAACTCCTCCTCGTGCTACTAATGCATTTCTTAGATACTGCCTCGAGTTGCGGCATTAATTGATATGCCAGCGATTTATGCAAATACGATTCCGTGTGTCAAGTGTCGATTTCGCTGCTCAGGCGTAGAGATTACACGCAGCAGCAGCACACTTGTTCCACAACGCGACGTTATCGCGATCTTTGTACAAATCTCTTGAAGAATTTATGACATTTTAAGCATGCTGAGGCGGTTGTGGCTGAGAGGCTTATTAAATGCAATTACCTTAATATACACAATTTTGTTCGCTGCGTTGACAGGCAATAACACGGCTATAACTCAACAAATCACAACAGCGACAACAACACGACAACAACACGACAACAACAACTACAACAGCAACTACAAAACTACCTACAGGTGTTTGTCATGCTATTTAGAGGGAACTACAACAAAACTGCAGCCCATTGTTGCAGCCAGTGTGCAATATTTAGTCAAAAAACGTGACTCATCTTTACCTCCCTGCCTTCCTCCCTCTCCCCTCTACTCTGTCTGACATTAGCTTTAAATTGGGTACCTGGAAAGATGTGCCACCTAATAATAGCTATTATCGCAGCCTCTCGATCAAATGGCCAATTGTTGTTGTTGTTGTTGTTGCTGGCGTAGTCAGGTTTAAGTGCTGTAAAGATTAACAGTTCATTATAGTGACAGCAGCTTGGATTGAATTGGTTTTATATTATAGTATGGCGTATATAGGAACTGACTGACTGACTGACTAGCTGGCTGGCAATCAATTGCGATCTGATTGACCCAAATACCTCAGTTGCTGTCGGAGGTTGTCTGTTTTACAAGAGCTTAGCTTTTTATTATGTGCTAAGACTGTTAAATAAAGATCTATAATTGTTTAATGGCCCGCAGATAGATATTTGATTAGCAGCAGCAGTAGAGAAAACGCTAAACAACTTTGTTGCCAGCTATAGTTTATGGTATGTAAAAATAATAAAATTTAAATTTTAGTTAATAAAGTTACAACGCCTTGTTGTTTATTGTATTGCTTACTACTTTTCTGTTTATAAAGATACCAAGGTTTATTTATTGTTCTTCTTACACTTCGCTTTAAACTCTAAGTTAATTGAATCTTTATAAAGGATGTTGAAGTTTTTTGTTTTTAATTATTGTATTTTTAATAGATTGTACCCTACGAGAATTTAAATACTCGTATATTTGAATCATATTTTAAGCAATACAATCTATCTATATTTTTCCCATCCATTCCTTATCCTCCCTCTGTCAATCTGCCAACTAATTGCACTGGCTGCAAGTTCTTAGCTTAAGTCATTTGTTTTATGGACACCCAAAAAAACTATGTTTCCATCGAAAAGCAGCACTGTGGAACCATTTAATTAGTACCACAATAAAATATATACCCAACAAGCTGAGCTCTGTTTCTGAGCGATGATGAAACCGTTGCACATAAAAATCAGAAGCGTGAAACAATCATAAAAACAGGCAAACAAAAAACCAAATACTCCAAATTTCCAGCTAATAAACAAATTTATTTGATCCACAACAAACACGAAACGAAAACAAATAAATTGAAGTGTGCGGGGAGCGGGGGCGGCAAACAAAAGCCTCTCTCTTAATTCGGGTCTGCTGTAGGGGTACTTTGTTTATTTTATTATTTGCTGTTTATTGTTGTTGTTGTTGTGGTTCGCTTGGTTTCACATTTCCCCCTGCGACGTGCTTCCGTTCGGTCCGTTCGTTCCACAGTGCCAAATGTCAAGCAGGCAGTGGAAACGAACCTTTGACCAGAGATTGGTCACGTAACGTTAGGAGATCTCAACACAGACAGTACACTGCATTCGATATGCCTTTTTCGCATTAGAAAATTGGGCTAAACACCGATTGTCTGCCTTAAAAACAAGTGTAAATTGAGCTGGAAAAGGCGCAAGCAGAGCAGCGTCAGGGCGTCAGTCCGGTAATAATAATAACAAGAGCTTCCAATTACATTCGCAAGAGGTTGAGCATTAACAGCGCAACGCGAATGCATTTGGCATTTGCCATTGTATTCATAATTACAGAGGGGGCAGGAAGGGGGAGAGGAACCAAGGTGCATCCGATAGATACCAACTGTGAGGTGAGTCCAGTGCCTCGTTGTGTTAATTGAGCTCAAAGGCAGCTGTCGTGCGTGGCAGGTAAAACATATTAGGGTAACCCCCTGCCTCTCCCTCACTCTTTCTCTTGTTTGCTGCTTATCGCGCCACATGTTGCACACTTTCTCTGTGGAGATAGCAGGGGTTAAGAGTAGAAAGGTTAGTCGGAAAGGCTTAATTGATAATGCGCTGGCGCCAGTTTGTAGTTCTCTCTCTTTCTCCCTCTCCGGGATCTCTTGGGACAGGCAGACAAATTGATTGGTAATTGGTTCGTTAGGGTTCTCTTAATGGCAGAGGTGTGACAGGATGCCAGATACGCAGAGGGTTCTATTAGTACCGCATTCCTTGAGATAAGAGCAGACTGTGCATTCAGTTCAACTAAAGTGTTGAATTAAACTTTATTGAATGTAATTACAATTTTACATAAACTGGAAAGTCGTTTTACAATATGCATATAGCGATCATATAATACGTTCGTCTTGTATATTTAAATTTAGATTTATATATATATATAGTATATATATGTTGTATGTATATATAGGTTCATGTTGAATATTTCTCATATAGGTGTATGCATGTATATATAATATATGTATTTAAAAAGGTTACGCTATACTCGTATGTGTGTGTGTGTTGTCATAAAAGTTGAGAGAGTTAACAGTTCCGAAATTCTGGTGCGAAATTCTCAAACAAATAGTTATTTTAAGTATAGTTGGTGTTTCACTTATATCGATTATAGGGAGGAATAAGGGAATTACAACATTATAGGGAGACGGGGGGAGAGCACTTTGAAAGTTCTTAGGACGAAGTCTATCTGTAATAGGGTCTCCAACAGATATGTGATTACCAAATACAGTATTTAGCTAGAGTAAATTTTAAGTATAAAATTTTCGAATATCAACAATTGGTGTTGTGTCTGTATCTGTATCTGTGTGTTAGTGTGTGTTACATTATATAGAGTCGTACCTTAAAACAGTTGAAAAAGAAGTGTACTAAGAAACTAGCAAGGGCTCTTCAAGTACCATACGATCTATACTTTATTCCATTTGTTTAGTTCGAATCTTTATCTATGCATGATGTAATTACAAACACATCTATCTCTCTCTCTTTCTTTCTCTATGTACGATAGTTATAATACGATAGTTTATAGTTCTTTTTATATTTAAATTGTTTATTAGATTTTAGTTTTAGTGCCAATTGGCTTAAGGTACTTTAAGTTTTTCTTTCTTTTCTTTATTTTTCTAGACTGTGTAAGGCACACTCAGAGATCTGTTGAGTGTGCCCCTGTGTGTGTATCTGTGTAAGTGTTTAGTATTTTGTTTAGTATTTTTTAAGTATATATGTATGTGCAAATATTGCAAATCTTTTTTTACACTCTGACTAACGAGTAACAAAAGAGCGTCTTGTTTGCTGCCCTAAAATTGATTGCAATCTTTATAAGTCATTTAAGTAGAGAAATCTTTTTAGTCTTCAATTCAGATTAGTTTCGATCTATACACGTACGTTGTTAGTTGAGTAATAATATAGGTAAGTACCATATACAATATAAAAAAAGAAGGAAAATGCAATCGAAGTTCAAGAGTTAAGTGTGTGTGCAAATGAGAGAATAGTTAACAATTTAATAGATCTAAAAAGAGCGGCTATAACTTGCCTTCAACAACTTTGGCTCTATTACATGTGCCTTTCCAAACACTATCTAACTATAGCTTGACTTCTTCTTTGCCAGATCATTCCTCAAGCCTCATCATCATATACCTTACTATATAGTATAGTGCAACTCACAGCCGACACATGTTTGACAGTAGAAAATGAATATTCGAAATACATTTAGAATTCCGGGTGTGTGTGCGAGTGTTTCAACTGTGTGTGTGTGTGTGTGTATTGCTTTCATTTTGTTTCCTTTCTTTCTGTCTGAGGCGTGTGCTGGAGGTATGTCTATATAAATTGTGTCGAGGTTCCGAGTTTTCTCTCTTGAACCTTCTTCCGATCGATAAAATGTGGCTCACTATTTGGTAGTAGTATTTAATGTATTATCTTGTATATAATCATCGTCATTTATGTTTATATATATTCATTTATTTGTTTTCTTTTTTTTTTGTTGTTTATGTTTTATGAAAGCTAACAATGTGGACGGACAAAAATAATTTACAAAAATTCTTGTATTGTTACATTTAGTTGAAAATGTTACGTAATCTGCTGCTTAGTTTATATGTTTGTTTCTTTGTTTGTTGTAAGTTGAACAATAGTTGTTAGTTCGTATCTGCATGCAGTGTTCCTTTATATATGGCGAGCATAAGGTTTTACAATTCTCTTCATCTATTTATTATATATGTATTAAATATGTAGTTAATGCTAGAGACTACGAAGTCACATGAAGTTCAAGACTTTGC
Organism: Zaprionus africanus; assembly: GCA_018151435.1. Classification (NCBI taxonomy): domain Eukaryota; kingdom Metazoa; phylum Arthropoda; class Insecta; order Diptera; family Drosophilidae; genus Zaprionus; species Zaprionus africanus. Next base: position 12,829,056 of record JAECXB010000118.1, read on the forward strand.
TTTAAGTACTTTCGTTTTAAAAAGGAGAAATTAGCATAGGTTCTTTGCATACTTATGTAGGTATCAAAAAAAGTCAACTAGAAATCGATTTAACATGATATACATCATCATAACATATGTATCTTTTTTGTTTACGCTGCGGGTGGCTCCGATTTTAGAAATCAACAACATTATTTTTGGACATTAGAGCTGAGCTTTAAAGTTTTAGAGTAGAACTACAAAACTATCTAGCGTTTTGCTTGTATTAGAATATAAAATCGAGAAATAATGCTTATATAGTTTACACAGGCTGACAGGCTGTTTTAGAAACAAGCGTAGTTCGCAGAGCTGAATCAAAAAGTGGCTGTTTTTTTTTTTTGTTTTTCCTTTTTTTCTCTTGTTTATAATACCGTAAAATAGACTAGCATATAGTTTAGGTTTTCGTTTTCTCGTTTTAGAAGTTGACAGTTTACAACTAATTATATATACAAATGTAACTAGTTGATTAATAATAATATTGGTATAATTCATATATAGTTTATCTTTAGATATACATTATCGTATAGTATATAGCTTGTATAGTATATATAGACTACGATTTTCACTACACTTGGAGTTAAAAAGTTGTTTTCGAAGGCTTCGTTAATAAGTTCTTTTGAGTTGACAAATGGAAAAGTAGTTGGTTTATGCATTAACTGCTTGGAGCTCATTCTGCTTCTCAGTTGGGAGCAAAGATATACTATATAAAAAACAATTAACTTAACAATACGCTACGATATTTTAGTATATATCTATATAAAGTTGCCGCATTGCAAATATACAATTAAATCAATTAAAATTCGTTATGCAAAGAATAAAAGTGCAGATCTTGCTATATAGATAAAGTATACTACCATACAAGTATATAGAAGTATAGTACTATAATTTCGACTACAAGAGGTGCAGGTTTGTGTGTGTGTGTGTATTATTGGTTTTGGTGTGGTTGCTATTAATCTTAATAAACAATTATGAAAGTAGAAAGTTTCACTCAGTTGTTAAAGCTATTAATAAATTCTTATTGAACATAGTTTTATTTTCTCGTTTGCTTATGAACTAAAGTTCACTCGGTTGCAAGTTGCGCTCATTGATTGGGTTGCATTTGTTGCAGATTGTTGTTGCCGACGCTAGAAGAGAGAATATACAAGATTATAGTATAGTTTAATTGATGATATTATATAGGAATATACCTGCTTTCACTATGGCAAACTGACATTTCCTGCTGCCCTTGAAACTGCAAGTTTTGAAGGTATTCCGCCCTGCGTTGGTGCACCAGCTTCTCTTTTTCGGCTCGCTCTCTCTGTAGTCTGTGTTTGTGGAAGAAAATAAAGTATTAGTAGGTGTTTTATAACAACGTCTAGTATAAAAAACTATAAAATAAAGTAACTGTAACTCATGAACTCCTTTGTAGTCTTACCAAAGTCGTCAGGTTGCTATCCCAAATGCTAGCGTGCAAAATCATTTGATAGTTACAGTAAATAGAGCTAAAGTTCTTAGGTCTAGACTAGAGGTTAATAGTTGGTCTAGTTACCAAGCTATCTTACATGAAAATCTTAACTAACATTCACTTTAATATCTTTACTCACTTGATGCGTGATTGTCTCATGAACTGTTGTATTTTTCTGGCAGCCTGATTTTGTGTAGACTGCGAGTAAGTACGTCTAGAAGAAGGGAAGATCATGTTAGATATAATCTATACATTCAATTTATTCATCTTTCGTGCTCACTTCAAGGGCCCCGAAGGACTGGTCTCCTTGGGTGTGCTGGGCTGTGAGCTCAGCTCGATCTGCTGCTGCTGATCCTGTTTGTAGTTATCATAGAAGCTGGACAGGCACTGCGAGTTGCTGCTCACGCTGCCGCCATGTTCGCTGCCAGTGCCCAAGCCACTGGGTGTATGCTGTGACTTCTTGAAGCGCTTGTTGCGTCGATACGATCGATATCCATGTTGGATGACCAGTGCCGCATTGGTCATCTGCCTGTAGTAGGCATATTGTTTATAGCGACGATAATAGTTCTGTATAACAATGGCCGCCGTGCGTTCCTTGTTCTGTTCCTCCAACTTCTGACGACCCTTGTACATGCGATATGCCTTCTGTATACACTTGGCGGCCTCATATAGCTCTCGCTGCTCCGTATCGGTTAGGGTTAGTTTGGAGAAGTCCGCCTCGAAAGGATATTGCGATATACTCGATGCATGTAGAAATTCGGTTAACTGTTTTGTCGATGGTGGCGGACTGGGTGAGCTGACCGAGGGATCTGTGCCGAGTATGGAGTAACTTGCTGGCGATTGTAGAGGACCCGAGCTGGCTGGGCTCAGGCTGGAGCAGGGCGTGCTCACATCATGATAGCGATAGCTATGGTCATGAAAATCAAAGCTAAAATCACTATCGAAGTGTGTGTTCGGCAGTGAGTCCAGCAGTGGATCCATGAAGCTATCTGTCAGTGCCGAAGACTCTGAAGTAAGTGGCTCCGTCAATGGGCTGCCCAGCACCATCATCTCATCAGCTTCGTTCTGGGGTAGGTGGAAAAGAGGAATGAGCATTATAGTTTGTATAGTCGGTTCGCAAACTCACCTTGATGCGCTCCGGCATGGCGGCAATGATGTGCTCAGCCAGTGTCAGGACCTTGGCATCAGAATCCCCTGTAAGTAGGTCGAGAAAATTGAGAAAAAAACGAAGGACAAAGTTGAGACTCAACTGACAGAGAGCAAAAACAACACGAGACTACAGAATGCTGGGGCTGAGTCTGTTGTCTGTCTGTGGTGGTATTAGGAGGTATTAGTTTTGTATAATATACATTGACAAGCACATCAGTTATGTCATGTTAGCGAGGGCAGCTTGAGCAGTTCTAGGCAAACTTCATTGAATATACGAGGGTCGTTTGATAAGTCCGTGACTTTTTGTATTTGCCGCGCACCTGCTCTAAATACAACACTGCTCCTGTCAGCAGTTATCGATTAACAGCTGACTGTAAAATTTTGAGAAAGCTGCGTTTTTTGGTTTGCGTTTTATAGGCATTGAAAGCAGACGATCTCGATCTCCATTTTCGTTAAAATTCACGAGATCGTCTGCTTTCAATGCCTATAAAACGCAAACCAAAAAACGCAGCTTTTCAAAATTTTACAGTCAGCTGTTAATCGATAACTGCTGACAGGAGCAGTGTTGTATTTAGAGCAGGTGCGCGGCAAATACAAAAAGTCACGGACTTATCAAACGACCCTCGTATTTTGCAAATTTATATGTGTATTCATCAAACTTATTCCCACTCATAACTCCCCAAACCACCCTCGCTTTGTTAGTGTTTTTCTTAACCCGCAACACACACACATACACACACTTAGCATATTTACAACAGAAAATGAATACATTTCGAACATATTTACAACGTTTCTCTCTGACTAAGTAGTGATTTATTTGGTTAGTTAGTTGTTTGGTTGTTGGGATTGGTTAGTTTGGAGGCTGTTTAATATGTTTGTGTATGGTGTATGTTAACGTATTTATAGACATCGATAGAACGCACATTTACGATTAGCTCTAATCATAATGCAAGTGATTATTTTACGGGCACTCTTCATGTATTTACACGCCATCCTCTGACTATGAATATGCATATGAATACATGAATAATTTGCATATGCATATAAAACAACACACACACACACACACTCGCACAAAGAGCAATAGCAATGAACATCAAAACGAACATTTACATAGATTAGATATTAGACGAGAGCGAGACCCGCAATGTGTGTGAGAGTGTGTGTGTGTGTGTGTGAAGTGTATGCGAGTAATGTGTCTCTGTGTGAGTGTTTTGTGTCTCTGTGTGTTTATAATAAAAATATGCAACAACAAAATGATATAGCAACACCAACAACAGCAAAGAACAACAAGAACATATTGACAGCCATAGTTATAATATACTATAGGTATATATATATATATATCGCATGATAGCTATAGACATATGCATTAGATTTTATATAGATGGACCCTCGTTAAACACGAGTGCGCACACAGAGTTACAATACACGAGACATACATACGAACGAGAGTAGGTTACGATATACAGAGTTACAATACAATTAGTTAATACATATATTAGTTAGTAGTATTATATAGTTTGGGTCTTAGCTGGCCTGTCACTGACCTACGACAGCATCGTTCAGATCATTGTTAATGGTTGCGTCAATGGTCACGCTCGTCGAATCATTGTCATCGCAATCGATGATATCTTTGTCGTGTATGGGACTCGACTCGCCTGTGGATACCTCGCCTGAATGTTCATAATACACACATATATAATGTATATGCGAGAGAGGGGTGTTTAAGCAAGAGAGTTGTCAAAGAAGTTGCAGAGGATTTGCGCCTCAGTTGCCACACCTCGCGGCGCTACTTACATAGGGCAAAGTCCATTTTGCGTAGCGGCGAAAGGAGACCAGAACAGTTGTTGCCTGTAAGTGAATCCAGCGGAGAGTCCACGCCCCCAAGCGAGTAGTTGTCGTGAACATCAAAGGTGCTAAAGAAAAGAGAAGAGAGTTAGGGAGCGAACTAGTTGAATCTCTTGCCACATACCCGTGCAGACGAGCCAGCGGCTTGCTGGATTTGCCACGCATGTCCATGTTGATGCCGCTGTCTATGGAGGAACGCTTTGAGTAGCGACTGCTGTTGTTGGGCGGACTCTGATTGCTGCAAGTACGAGAATATATAACTATATATAGAAACACTCAATTCAGTTTATCTCTCTCTTTACCTATGCAACGGCACAGGCCTTAGAAAGACTCCGTCGTGACGGCGCTGCAGTTCCAGCTCGTAGATGCTGTAGCCAGACTCTGCCTCTGCCGATTCAATGCCCAATGGATTCATTGAGAGATTAGCCAAGCCTCCACGTGGATGTGGCTTGCGACAACGCTCTTTCTCCAATCGATATAGTTGCGCCAACAATTGTTTGTGTCCCTTGAGACTGGCCAAGTCCATTGGCGTTTGCTGTGCCTGCGTCTTAATCTTGAGCGCATTGTGATTCCATTTGTACAACAGCAGTGTGCACTCCAAATGGCCACGCACACAAGCCCAGGCAAGTGGGGTAAAGCCATGCACATCCTGACTTAGTGCATCCAATTCTGTTTCCAATATGATATGTGGATTCTCTGCACGCCAATTGAGCATGGCGCCCACGAGCTTGGCATAGCCCAAGGCGGCAGCCAAATGCAACAGGGTCATGCCACGTAGGCCGACGCTCCAGCTGGTCACTGTGCTCGGCGCACTCCAGGCATGCTTCATCAGTTTGTGGCAGTAGGCCACGAGTTTCTCCTCAAAATTGGGCTCCAAATAGAGCGAGGTCTGATCGGTCTGCAAGAGGGGAGGGGATTAGTTGATGCGACATTGTTTCTTGCTTCACACTCACCGCCAGTTCATTCTCCACCTTTAGCTGCAGCTTCTCATCTATGGTGGACAATCGATTGAGCAGCGTAAACTTGTACAGGCAATCGTTGGAGCTGCTGGCATCGAAGGGTGCATCGGCCAGCAGGGACAACTTGTACTCGAACATGGCTGCATTGGAGACAAGAAAACCACCGCAGGCAACTTGCAGTGTGACCACACCTGCCTCATGGGCGGGGCAATAGCAACGGAGTACACCCTCCTGCACCAGCACAGTGGGCACTGGCTGTGCATCGAAGAGTACAGTGTAGCAACCACCATCGCTTGTCCAGGGCCCGGCAACGAGCACCTTCACACCTCCCTCCGTGTACGACCATTCAGGGCTGAAGTCACAAATCTGATGCAACTTGCGTTGCGGTTGCTGATGTGGTGCACTAGCAGCAGCAGCATGATGTGCCTGTTCCTGCTCCAGTGCTGTATTGCTCAGCGCCTGCTTGTCATCCAAATCCAGTTCGGGGAACTCTACCAACATATCAAAGGCATCCAGATTGGCAAAGACATCTGCAGTGTCCTCGTCTGTGGATTCCTGTGGCTGCTCCTCCTGGCTGACAGTTGTTGTGGCAACTGTTGCTGTTGCTTCTGATGTTGCTGCTGATACTCCTGCTGCTGCTGTAGTTGCTCTTCCTCCTCCTGCATTGCTGTTGTTGTAGGGCATATTGGCAATGAGCGTGCGCTGTATATCCTCATGCGACAAATCCAGCGTCTCATTGAAGAAACTCATTGCATCCGTTTGTGCCTCATCTTCGTTGTGGGTTGACTGATTGTTGTTGCTATTGTTGCTGCTGCTGTTGGCGCTATAGCTGCTGTCGTTGTCACTGTTGGCGCTAATTTGGCTACTGTTATCACTGGAAGCACTGTAAGTTGCACAACCATTGTTGACCTTGTTGTTGTTGTTGTTGTGGGCATCTGCGGCCTGATTGTTGTTGTTGCTGCTGCTGTTGTAGTTGCTCATCGCCTGCTGCTGCTGCTGCTGCTCGCCCAACTCCAGCTGTCGAAATTTAATCAACATAAATACAATAAATGCAGTTGACTTGCGGTCGAACCGCACAAGTCACCAAGTGAACTCATAACTCACACTCACACTGACACTCATAACTCACTCATACACTCACTCACTGCGCACTCATCCCACACACACTCACTTGTCATACTCACCTCAGCGAGCGCATTGGCGCTCATTAAATTATCACAATTTGCTGCTGCTGCCGTTGCTGCTGCTGCTGTTGCTGCTCCTCCTGTTGCTGTTGTCGTTGTAATTTGTTGCTGCTGATTGCCATCGATAATCGACTGTAAGGAACTCGAGGTGGATGATGTTGCCGACGTGGAAGGGGTGTTGTTGTTGTTGTTGCCAGCGGAAGACGTTGTTGCTGTGAGCTGATTGTTGTTGTTGTTGAGGGTGTTGCTATTGCTGCTGCTGCTTGGATGATGCTCGGGCGACATGCACATGGCCTCAACTGGGGGTTGACTTGTATTGCTGCTGGGGGTTGTCTGTTGCAATTTATAATAATGTTGCTGTTGTGTGCTGCTGCTGCTGCTACTGTTGCTGTTGCTGGAAGCATTCACTTGCTGCTGCTGCTGATTGTACATAAAGTTATTGCTGCTGCTGCTGCTGTTGGGTCCATTATTGTTTACGACATTTAATTCGTTGTTTGTTTGAGCTGTTGCTGTTGTTGTTGCTGCTGTTAATTGCTTGCTGCTGCTGCTGTTGCTGCTACAATTATTGCTGTTGTGGCTTATTTTGTTGGCCGAATTTGCATTTGTGGTCAGGTGCTGGCTTTGGTTTTCAATTAGTTCCGTATCCATGACATTTGAGGCAGTTGCTGCTGCTGCTGCTGTTGTTGCTGCTGTTGCTGCCTCTCTGGTTGTTGCTGTAATTGTTGTATTGGCAATTTGCAGACGATGATTTAAATGTGCTGAATTGTTGTTGCTATTACTGCTGCTGCTGTTGTTGCTGTTATGATTATGACTTTGATTGCTCTGATTGTGACTGGCCACAAAGCGTTGCAAGTTCAAATGTTGCTGCTGCTGCTGCTGATATTGTTGTTGCTGTTGCTGTTGCTGCTGCTGCTGTATTATCAGATTGCTTCTTGTGGCCAACATTTGATTGCCGCCACGATATTGCTGCTGATAGTTGCTGCCATCGCTGTGAGTTGCCTGCTGCTGCTGCTGTGGGTGTTGCTGCTGTTGCTGCTGCGGAATGATTTGAAATTTGATCGCCGACTCCTGTGGCAACTGCTGCGTTGCATTGTGATATTGTCCGTGTGGATTCTCCAGATTCAATGCCGCCGCCTCACGCTGTCGATGCCTCTCCGACCAGCGGGAATAGAGCTGCAAGTAAAAAGGTTGGCTTGACCATCCCAAAACTCACCACATCATCTCCTTTCTCACCTTGCTGGCCACCACCACATTTGGCGTGCCATTTGGCCCACTGTGCTGTGTGCTATAGGCATCATTCGATCTCTTCTCCGACACCGACTTCAATATGCCCGTGCGTCGCATAACGGGATGTGTGCAAGTCTTGCCATCGGCACAGGCAGCATCCCCACAGCCACAGTCGAGCTGCTTCACCAGCGCTGCCTGACGCGACAGACGCTGCTTCTCCATCAGCTGACAGACAATCGACTCCACTGTCTCGGCAGTCTAGGGGGAAGGGGAAGGCCGGGAAGTTTAGCAACTCCAACTATATCTAATTGATTAGCTCAATACTAACCGAAATTTCAATGTCGTTGCCCGAGTCAGAGTCTTCGTCGGAATTCACAGTAGACACTGCGTAATAGTTGAGCAAATTGGTTAACAATAGCATATTATAATATTTAAATTAGCATGAATAGTGTACAATTAGTGTACAGTGGGCACAAGTTATTATTCAATGCGATTTTAAATTAAGAAGATTAAACTTTCGCAATATATTTTCATATTTTCATTTTAAAAATTACTTTTATTATTTTTATTTTGTTTTTTAAAACGTTTTCGATAAAATAAATAAATTAATTCGTATTTTACTTTTATGAACAATTTTCAAAAAATATATTAAATATTACTAAGGCTTTCTGTATATGTTAAGAAAATCCTGCAAATGATATATTTTTTTTTTTTTATAGACAATTTCAAAAACTTCCACAAAAATATTTAAGATATTTCATATCTTCTAATCCTTTGCTCAAACCCACCGTACACACACCTTTCTCTCTCTCTTCCTCTACTTACACATGGGCTTCAGCTGACTGACCAGCTCCTCCTTGGTCCATTCCTTCTTATCGCCCCACAATGTTATGCTCGGCGCAATGACGGCCATTTTATTATCATCCGGATACGGGACATTTAGATAATGCACCAAAACAATGTCGGGATTCTGCATGACAAAGAAAATATTTAAAATTTATTCCCCTCCTAAACTTCCTCTTGGATCCTCTGCCACCTACCTGCAGGAGCCAGTAACATCTGCGATGAAATGTGGGCAATATGGCCGAGTGTACGTAACAACCATAGATGCACTGTGGGGCAAAAACACACAAACAAGCACATAAAATATATAAATCAATTTGGTCGATGCTACGCAGCGTCTTTATTTAATTGAGGAACATAAAAAAAGAAACGTAGCTGGCGTTCAAATTAAATTACCAAACGCCCACGCTAGGGGGCGCCTGTAGCACATAAAAAAGGAAACTGAGCGAACTGAAAAACAAAGGAAACTTGCCAAAAATCAAACCCTTTTTCATGAGTTTCTTAACGTAGTTTGAGTTATGCAACATCTATCCCCCATTGTTATTGTTGTTGCTTTTTGCTCTTGCCTTCTTCTTGGTTTTTTTTCTGCGCATTTTCTTTAGCTGATAAATTTGTTGGCCCTCGTTGTCTTACGGCGATATGCCGCTGACTTTTGTTGTTTTTGCCTACTGTCTCGGTCTTCAAAGTGTTTCAACATTTATAAATATTAGTTATCGTGTAGGAAAAAGACAAACGGACAGACTGACGGACAGACAGACAGACTGAGACAGACAGACAGACAAGGCAACCCCATGCTGTGTCTGCCAAGTGCATAAATCTCACCCAGAGAGCTACTTGTCTTGGTGCGAAGTTGCAAGAAAGAGTAAAATACACGCGAAATAAAAATTAAAAAAAGTAGCAACAAAATTGCCCGGAAAACTGTGAAAAAAATTGGCGTGAAATTGCCAACTGTTTTTATGCATTTGTAATGGCAACAAGAGCCAAGGCAGACGGACAGACAAAGGGGAGTACAGTGGGACAGACATACGGACAAGCGGACAGACGTGTGTACTTCACACAGCGACATTATAAATACGCTTAACCCTTGGCAGCAGCTTATTTCATTAGCAGACGACAAACAAAAGATGCAAAGAAAAAAGTTTCGTTTCCGCCGGAAAATCATAACTCACGCGACCAAAGAAAAAAAATAAGGGAAAGAAGAGTTTCCTAATCTTTCACCCCGACTTTACATTAAAGGCAGCTCAAGTTGAGCTTTGACTTCCGTAAAGGTTTTTTTGTAGCCATTTCCTCTTGACCAGTTGTAAAGCATAATTGCCTAATTGCCCAGCGGGACAGAACTCTCACTCTCTCAAGGCTTACCTCAGTGCCCAGTGGGACATACTAAGGATCTACCTTATTTAACGTAACGTGTTCCAAGCGAAGATTATAATTACGGGGTTTACAAATATGAAGAGGACAATGTGTTTAGAGTATGCGCCAAACCAGCACCTCCCTTGAAGGTACCAGTCCGATGACACACTCCCTTAGCCCTTAGGTGAAGAGTGTAACAGCTTAAGCAACCACAGGCACCAGGCTCTTCTTGTAGAGCCTCTTAGAACCCTTTTTGCATTTAGGGAACATCTAAGCAGGACTCTGCACTCACCTCAGTGCCTTGTACTTTCAGTTTCATGTGATCCTCGCGCGTTGTCTTGCCATCTTTGCGCTTCTTCCAGCAGTAGCCATCGCGTCGGTAGCGCACCTTCTTGCGTGAGTACAACAGCAACGAGCCGCTCTTGGGTCTACAGGGGAGTATAGAAGGAGGGATAGAGAATGGGAATAGAAGATTTTGTTTAGATATCCCCACTTATTGCGTTTCATTTCAGTGCTGTGACTCACCTTGTTTTGACTTCTTTTGATTGCCATTCGCTGTGCTTATCAAAGCTGATAAGAATCGCTGCGATTTCCTGAAATATTTCAACGGGAGATAAATAAATATTTAAGTAATTTCTATGGGTAGCCAACAGTTTTTTTATATACTCGTATTATAAAGTTATACTAGATAAGCAATATTTACTTAGTTTTTTTATATTTACTTAAAGTTCTTTCTATGTCTCTGCCTTACCCTTAATACATCTCTTTAAAATTTGGTCGTATGTTTTTTTATTTTATCAGTAAATATAGATATTCCTCTTCTCGACCTTGTCTATCTTTATAGCCTTTTCTCTCGCTCTCTCTCCCGCTGCTATTTATTTTGTTCGTCCTTCACTTTTGTCTAATCAGCGCATCACGAGACTGAGACTGTTAACCAACTTAACTAACATGCTAACAATTTCCTGACTTTTATGGCGAATTTCTGTTAGCCAACAACACTTGCGGCATTTCCTGGTACCAAATTTTTGCACAAAAAAGGTTTTTCTCTGTCGCATAAAACAAAGGCGAAAAATATTTTAGAAATTTTCATTTGACCGCAGAGCGGAAGTCCAGGCCGAGCCACGTGTGTGACCACAATTTACAGGTGTTGCTAGGGCTTGACACCTGCTCAGGCAGAGGGAAGGGAGAGAGAGAGAGGAAGACGCAGGAGAGAAACAGAGGGAGGTGACTTTCAGTAGACAAGTGTGTGACTAAGTAGTCGCAGTTACTTAGAGTGAGAATGAGTTGAGAACGCAGCAGGCAAATTCAAATGCAAATCACACAGCGGGAGATGGAATAGCAAAGATGAAAAGAGAGAGATGCTGTGAGTAGGAGTGGGAGGGAGAAGGAGGTGGCACTGGCAGCACTGCTGGTTGCCCATTTGGCTTTTCATAGCATGTTTTGCCGATAAAGTTATCAATTTGTTTTGCCAGCCTTGACGCGTTGCATGAATAATGTAAGCCAAACAACATGCGAGGCAAGACAGAGAGAGAGAGAGAGAGGGAGCCAAGTCAAAGCAAGTCTAGGCAGGCAGAGATGAGGAGAGCAGACGAGTCAAGTCGTGGCAAGTCGCGGCGGCGATTCAAGTCGACTACTCGTGCAGCATTCACAGCATTCATTGCAAACCATTCATCTGTGCCGTCAACAACTGACAGCGCCAGAGCAAGAGGCAGCTAGAGTAAGAGAGAGACGGTGATAGAGAGAGAGAGAGGCAGCTAACGTGGAGGCTGGCGCACACAGCTGGGCGACGCCCATTGCCCAGCAACCATTGCCCATTGACAGAGACGACAACAACAACAATTTCATATGTCAGAAATCGCAACATTTGCGAGTGTCATAAAAATTGTATGCACAGTGGGGCCAAAGTGTAGAGGAATCACAGCTCGCGCTCGTGTTTGTCAAGTGGCAAACGTTTGCATTTTGCTTCAAATTGCCTTTGACTTTGGGTGCCACCAAGCTGGCCCTGCCTGCCTTCGTTTTTTGCCCATTTGGCATTGGCTTTTTGCTTATTTATGCATGGAGGCCTCAGGCTGAAGAAGAGTTAAGGCTTGCCTAGAACTTGCCTCAGTTTGCTTCATCTGCTGGCTCATGTCTTGCCTCATCTTTTGCCTCATCGTGCCTCATCTCTTGCTCTGTTTTTATGATGAATTCTAGGCACATACGCGTAGTTTGAAGCGGGGTCGCATTAAATATTTATGCGCACCTCAGCGCATTTGCCGCGCTTCCACTTGACTTGCAACTCCTTCCCTGCCCCTTGCCACACACACTCCAGCTGATGTATGTTTGTGTGTGAGGGCAACAAAACAATTAGTTTGCTCTCTGGGCTGCGTCTCATTATCAATTTAAGTCTTTGATTTTTTTGGGCAACTTTGTTGCCTCCCCTCGCAATATTTTCACAGCTACTTTATGAAGGAAGGAGTCTGCTTAAAATGCCAAATTAAAACCGTGTGGTTAAAGCCACAGTCGAGTGGCCATTTAACCGCCAGGACACAGGCCTGCAGAGTCCAGTTACTGACCCAGCATACTATACTTTCTACCCCCCTGCTTCCCTTCCATACTCCACCTCCTCCTGCCACCCAGTGTCGCGTCCTGTAAGCAGACTAAAATAAGCGTGCGTAATTTTATTTATGCCCCCGAACACGGTTACATTTTGTAATTTTTGCCTGCCTGCTGATGCAGTAACCCATCGCATTCCCAACCCATTCCCATCCTCCTCCATCTCCTCTTCTGCCTCATTCTTATTCCCCATTTTCAGCTCTGTCCAGCCTGAAACTTTATATTAATAAACTGTGGCACGTTGCCTTCATGCCATGATTATGCTCCAGCAGCAGAGACAATGTTGTATGTGCATAAGTACTTAAGGGCACCTTAACTCGTTCGTATGCATATAAATACTATATGTGTGGGTTGGGAACGGGTATATTATGCTATATACTCTTCATTAGGAATCTTGTGCTTAAATATCTCGATATTTTTATATAACTTAAGACCTAAATCTATCATAATAATGTTATTCCCAATGTCTGAATTCAATTTTGACTTAATCCTTGACTTTTCAACTCTCATAACTTTGGCAAAGACCATCAAAATAATCATAAAAAATCAACTTTAGTGTAGTTTCTGTTTCGAATCGAGAGAAATAACGCAAATATAACTAATTTTCCCCTCAACCTCCCCCTTACATTTTCCTACAGAGTATTCAACAGTCGTTTCAGCTTTCCTATTTCTTTTTGCTGCATTTTGCACTTGCTTTTAATTTAGTCAACTTGTCTCTTTGTCCGCGCACTCGAAGAGTGTGTAAAATGTCGCTTAACAAATGCCACGCCCCGCGGGCAGCCTTCCTGTGTCTCCCCCTTGCCACCTCCTCCTCCAGCGAGCACTGCCCAGCCTCCGCTTGGAAAAACTTTACAACTGTCCAAATGAATATTTGCGGTTGCGCTTAATTCACAAGTAAAACAGCAGCAACAACAACTGCAACAACAACAATACAACCAGCAAACAACAACAGCACCTTGCAACAGCAACAACAACAACATATTGTCGCGCTGGCCAAAGGCATTTGCCGTGTTGTTTTTTAAGCGCAAAGTTTTATTGTAAACACAAAGCTAAAGTTAAACTTTTGTCGGCGACTCGTACGTGTCCTTTAACCCCTGGAGGGCGCGTAAACCTCCCTCTCCCCAGCCCTCTCTTAGACCTCAACTATTTGTATTTGCAACCGTATTTGTATTATAGTTTTGTGGCGCAATATAAAAAACTACGCGCGACTCGCGAGACTGTTTCTAATAGACTTAAACGAGGCACCTAACCGAGAAACCTCAACGAGTTGAGCCTGTCTCCTGGCATCCTTTTGCCCATTAATCGGTAAACGTAAGAAAAACTCGCGACAGCTTCTGCTTGGAACTGTCAAAGTGTCCAGCCTACACGACTGGCAGGCTCATCCGCCTGTCAAGTGTGCCCAGCCCAGCTCGACTAGACCGTAAATCGCAGTTCCCCCTTTGGACTTCTTTGACTTCACTGATATTTTCCGCTTTCATTTTCGACATTTTTATGTGCAATCAAATGCAAATAGAGAGAAAGACGACAACAACAACAACTTAAATATAAACACAATATATTCCAAGTTGTTGAACCCCCTGACTTTGCACTGACCTCATTTGTATTCCAGCGATGTCGCTGCGATGGGAAACTGTCCGCTCTTGGCAGGCTCTCCAAATTGTCGGGCAGTTTGATAGGTTCGCCATCTGTAAAATAAGTATAGAAAGTGTAAGTACAGTGGGCAAGAAGTGTGTAGTATATATATGTATATAGTATATGGCATTATCTGTGGTATACTCTAATGTAATCAGCAGAAGAGTTTCAACTGCCAAGTCCAGCCTGGCCAACAGGTGCAGCTGTCGGCGCTTTACAGTTTAGTAAATGCGACAAAAATGTAAATCGGTAGTGCCCTCCAAAATGATTTATAGAATTTAAATGTCAACTTAATAACGAAGCCCAAGACTTGTCGGAGTCAGAGTCGTCGTCGTCTGCAACCAAATCATTTATCAACGTGGCAACTTTTGGCATATGTCTTTGCTGCGAAAAAGTGCACTCTGCTTTTGGCCAAATGCGTGTGCCGTTAGCCTCTCTCTCTCTTATCCCTCTACTCCTTCTTTCAAGCTAAACTTTTCACTCCGTCATTGAATAATTACGCGTACTTAATGACGCTTGCAACTCGCAACTTGCAACGAGCAACAACGACAAAACGTATCGAACTCGCGGTTTTCCACTTTTGGCTTATTAAAATGCCACGCAATGACAGCAATAACAAGTGACTGGAGTGATAGAAATTGACTGCTGAATAACTAGAAAATACCCTGGGTTTTATTTAAAAAGAGATGCTTTGATCTAGATATATTGATTGAGATGTTGGGATAGAAAGTTCTATGCATAAAAAGATCTGTATGTATAGTAAGAAATGGTTAGATATAATTATGTGTTATAGATAGAGATGTATGGTATAGATAGAGATATATTGCTGGTCTGCATACAAAATCATAGCGAACAGGGTTTTTAAATAATAACGTCTGTTTGTTGTCCGATCGGATTGAAATGTTGACATTATGTTGGTATTATAATTAGCTAAGTATGTTCTTAGTCAGAATGTTGTATCTTTAATATGTCACTCAAAAGATAAAAGATTAAATTATTGATTTGCAGGGGCGGGGGGCCGTGGCACCCAACATTTGAAAAAAAACTTCATCTGCACCAGGTATAATAGCTGAGATCTGTGTGTTCATTTGGACATCCGGACATCCGGACAGACATAGGCTTAATTGACTTGTGATCCTGGCTTAGTAATCCTGCCAGCCTGTTACATACATTTGCACTCAGTTAGTATACCCATTTTTGAATATTTTCAATGGTCGAAGGGTATAAAAACTTCAACAATCCTTAACAACAAACAGCTTTTGTGCACACACACACTCTCTACAAATGGCCATCGAAATAAACTATCGGCCAAAGAGTAATTTAGCAAAAATGTGTGTGTAATAAAGCCTCGCTCTCGCGCACACACATCTCGCGCGACAAGTCGCGTCTATATGTATACATACTATATCAAAACCCTTGCGATACGCGAGTAAATCGTGAATGCACTCCAAGGGGGGAGAAAAAAAAAGAAACAGTATTGTACAATTTATATAAAGTGCTCAAACTGTTCCCCACAGTCGCGTAACCAAAAGTGTTGCCAAATTGCAAATGGCAAAAAGGGGTGGCCCTTAGCCAAGCAAGGGCAGTACCCAGGGAGGGAGGAGGGTGCTGTGTGTAAGCCCTATAGAGAGAGAGACAGTGCGTGGCATATTCCCCACGTTTATTGAGGTGGCCCGATGATCATCATCATCATCAGCCTTGCCCCGGGGCAAATGTCGTCGTCGTCCTAGACGTAGTTGAGGTTGTTGTCGTTGTCGTTCGCGTTGTTTATGGCCTTTTTATGTGGCGCACACACACAAACAAACACACACACACACACACACAAAAGCACACTCACATTGGAATATAGTTTTGTAATTGATGGCGATATTTTTAGTTTGATAGCACACTCAAGTTTTATTGCTCAACTAATTTGTCATGAGCTGCTGCAAGTGTAGAGCAAGAGAGAGAAAGAACAAGATTGAGAAAGAGAGAGAAAAAGGGAGAAGCTCTTTAAAACCCAAAGAAACACTCTTCGTAAAGCCGTTCCCAAAGCGATAATTGTCGTGAAAATGCCGAAACAATCGTTGCTGCGATTTTATTATGCAGTCAGTTCCCCTTTCCCCCTGAAAATGTCAAAAACTGAAAGAAAGAATGGAAAAACTCTGTTTGATTAATACAAATAAAAAGTTTTTTAACTGCGCTTTGCATATTTCATGGCAAAACGCTCGAAACGGAAAACTGACGGTGACAGCGAGCAACGTCGACGTCGACGTCATAATAGACTGCCCAGAGGGTCCGGGGAAATCAGTGCCAAAAAACAGCGTAGAGTACCCAAAGCCAAAAGCGGGTAGAAAGAGAGAGAGAGAGAGAGAGGGAGAGAGCCTCGTGCAACTCAGGTGCGCCCCAGCAGGCTGTGAGGAGTGAAGAGAAAGGTCCCAGGCGCGCCATGTCGACGTCGACGTCAACGTGCCAGGCAGGCGGGGGGCTGGGGATGATAAAGGGGGTAGGCTACCCTTGCAGCAGCTAAGTATGCCCCTCTCTCACTCTCTCGCTCTCTCTTTATCCTCTGCCAGGTAGCTTTCCATAATTTTAACCTCTGCTTAATTGTGACAAATGCGCTTTGGCGCCAGCAGCTTGTAAAGAAGACTTCGCATAATTTGGCAGAAATGAAGCTGCCATCTCCCTCTCTCTCTCTCTCACCTTCTCCCGCACCCCCTCTCTCAGGTATGTCTCTCTTGTTGGACAGTGCAAATAGCACAGAAAGAGTTGACATAAATAATAAATTTTCGTTTTACGGCTGCAACCTGCGCCTGCCAATTTGTGCCTGCCAAATTGTGGCTAATAAATTTACTGACAGTGGCCATAAAAAAAGATCAAAAGTAAAGTGAAAACAACACACCAGAAAAATCTCCCACCACAGTGTTGACCCCAGCGAGGTCACTCAGGCTTACCCCTTTCCCCTACCCCCTTCCCCAATCGAAATGCCAAGCAAGAAAAATTGTTTGCCGAGTGCAACGCGCGACCAAAGTCAACGAGTGTGAAATTACTTTTGTTTAGACCTGAAACTGAAATACCTTCAGCCATTCGAGACAATTAAAAGCCATTAAAACCGAGAACTGTCTGGGAAATAGTCGAAACACAGTTGAAACAACATAAAACAACTTGGAGAAATCAAGTGCAGTTTTTGCACCTCAACAAGGTTCTTATTATAGAACCCATCCCACTATGCGTAATCAGCTAGTGACGTCTTTAGCAAGAAATGGCTAATAAAGCTGGCTAAGAACTGGCTATGAGAGATAAAAGATATGACGGCATGAAAAAAGAGTGTGTGGGCTGCGAAAACAAAGCACAATAAATAAACAAAACAAAGCAAAAGTTTTGCGATAAAACAAAAAGAACGAACGTCATAGTTCATATAACAGCATAAAAATGTGTTAGATAATAGAAACAAATACAAGAATTTGGGAAAGGGAAATGCAGAGCAGTAAGTGGGAAGCATGTTAATGCTTAATGTGATATAAAATATATTTTTTTATGATTTTAGTGGCTGTTTTTAAAGGCTCATGCGACAGCTGCAATGAATTGTGACGCGATAGTATGTGATAGTATCAGTCGATAGTTGTTATTAATAGACTCTGAATAGTCACCTTGTACAATATTTTTAACATTTATCAGTTAATTTATTATCGAAAAAACTAAGCTTTCCTTTATTTCATATGATATATTAATTTAAAGATGTAATTAATTCTAGATAACTAACAACTATTGACTCGATAAAGCATATTCACCATCTCACAAATTTATCTATGTTATATAGATATTTAAATATCTAAAAATAACTCTATGCTTCCCTCAAAACAGCAAACCTTTCAGCAATCTTCCACTTTATAAGGCCAACAATCTCTTGCAATAATCGTAAAATAATATTCTCACACAAAGTTGTGTTAAACCGCAAAGCAAAGCTGTCTCGTGCGATACTTCACGTCGCATCACGTCGGGTTTATCTCGCGTAAAGTTAAATTTGAGACTACAACTACTTCTGACAGATGTACGCGGCATGATTTATATGCGAAATATACAAACAGTTATTCATATAACATACGAGTATATATAACGAATTAAATATAGTGGCGTAGCTCGCGTTGCGACTGATAAAAATCATGTAGTGTCAGTCATAGTTTTTGGCAAAGGCCAACGAAGTGACTGAGAGAGGGAGAAAGAAGTGCAAAGAAGAGAGGAGGTAGCTCCTGCAAGTGGAATGTTGCATTACAAGAAGCAATTTATCAGTTTTGAAATTTTTGCATATTTGTTTGTGGCAGAAACAGCAATTAAAAGACACATAACAACAAATAAGCGTGTCAGCAACTAAGCGAAACAATAATTAGTAATAGCGACAACAACAACAGCATGAGCAACAATGCAATTGCAAAGGCCAGAGCAAGAGAGAGGGAGGAGGGGAGTCACACCAAAGGGCAGCTCCAGCAACAATAGCAACAACAACAAACGATTAACATAAAAATGCAACAAACAACAAGACGTGGAGTCAAGTCGCGGCAACTGGCAACGTCTCCAAGAGTCATAAAAGTGCTATTAATGAATTTCTAACCAAAATGCCAGAGTAGAACAAAGTTCCTCCAAGACGAGGCCACAAAAGCTGCTCCAAAATGTAATAAATTATTCACATTTATGACGAAGTCAAGCCAAGTCGTAGAGTGAGAGCGACAGAGAGAGCGAGAGAGCATTGTCAACACGGCGTATGAGCGACAACAGTGCAAGGCAAAGGGGGAAGGAAGACAGACAGAAATGGAGTCAGTTTGGAACTGACTTGAGTTTTGTCTAGCAAGAAGGCGAATGCAATTACGTCGCTTTCTTTTCACTTTACTCTTTCATTTCTCTTCTGTTTATTTGGCTAATGTTGTAAATCAGTTGGAAATTTCACATTTGTTAAATGATTTTCATATGTCAAGGCAGGCTGAACTATTTTGGAGTTAAAGAGATACCCTGTAGACAGTAGCAAGAATATTAAGGATAAGTTCTATTAGCTGGAGAGCGGCAATGATTTATAAGGTTTTGAGGGAATACAACATTTGGTTTATCAACGTTAGGCTCTTCAACATTACGTTGCTTTACATTAGGTTGCAATACATTATGTTACTTTACATTATGTTGCTTTACATTATGTTGTTTTACATTTTATTGCTTTAAATTATGTTGCTTAACATTATATTGCTATGATACTCACATAATGTGAGTATGTGTTCTACATATCAAAGGAAAATTTTAATTGTGAAAGCGTTTGATAGGTAAATGTTCTACGAGTATCAGTTCTACTATAACTCGTATGTTTTACATCTTATTATCATGAAATTTGGCATATACAAGCTATATACTTCCAACTTTTTACTATAGCGAAGACTCTCTCAAGTATATCAATATGAGTCTTAAATAATGAAATATCTCTTCACAAATCCACATAATCTTCAATACTCCCTCTTTCTACTATCAAACTTATCCAACCCTCTCTCCCTCCCCTACAGGGTATAAAAAATATAATACACCAAATAAAAACTCATCTTCTGTAGCCCCCTTGGCATATGCTACATAAAAATTGTAATGCACTTTGCAAACTTTTGCGGCGGCGCTCGCTGTCTTACGATTGTCAGTCCACACTAGGAAGAAGAGGAGAGAGGGAGGCAGCTACAAAGGAAAGACAGCTGAGGTCAGTTGGGGTTGCGGGACGACGGCCTGCAAATTATATTAATATGCAGTCGCTGAATTTTCAGAGTTTCATTCTCCATTTCACATGCTATTTTTTTCGGCCACATTCTCTCTCTCTTTTTGGCTTTTTTTCGGGCCACCTTTGCATGCGAATTCTGTGTAAGTTCCGCCTCAGGTTGACGTTGTGTATATATTTAAAATACATTTTTTCATATTTATTCACACACACACACAAAGTCGTATATATAGAAATATGTTTCTTTTTTTTGGTGGTTTAGCAGCGAAAGCAGTAATTTATTTTAATGCCAGTATTTATCAAGTCCTCATAAATACGTTACGACTATTTGCCCGACAGGCACGAGCCAGGTTAGCTACGGGAGAGAGAGAGAATGTGTGTGCGTGTGTGTGTTTTACATAAATTGTAAATTAAACATTTAAAGTGCCATGAAATTAGCGCAGCACGTAAAACACATGGCACAAGCCTCCAAAACGATTCTCCATTAAATATACATAAAAACCCAAATTGCCAGTGCACGGTAAAGCAAATTAATCTAAATGCCGAAAAACTAATAGGTAGAAGGATTATAAATGGCTGTGACTGACTTGAAGATGCCCTCAGTGGAAATTCAATAATAAAAACATCTTTCTGTGCTAGTTTATAATAATTCTTGTGTATTCTTCTCGCGATTTTGAGTCGACAATATGCAACAGTGCCTGGGACTTCGTTCTGTCTGGCATACGCGTGTAACAAGCATCAGCTTGGTTTTGCATGGACCACTTGATTGTACATTTATTGTACCAACGTCCATAGAGTTAAAGAAATAAAGATATTAATGATAATCTGTGTATTGATTAAAATTTCAGCGTAAGTCAAGGTACAACTGGAGATCAGCATTAGTTAGAGCGAAGGAAGGAATAAATGACGGATAAAGGCAGCTCGACTGCTTTCAATGCATACGACAAGCTATACCATAAAGCATATACCCCACTGGCTTTAATGCCATGCTTGGGTATTAAAACTAATATTTATCTAACAAAATTAATATGGTTGTAAGCTAATAAAGACATGGACTGGGTGCCTCACACTGAATAGAACTGTAGCTGTAGCTGGACGGCAGGGCAGAATGAAAGAGAGAAAGAGCTGAAGAGGGAAAAGGGACGGGCAGGAGGGTGTTGTACAACACACAAAAATTGTTTGCCTAACCGACAGGCGACAAATGTAGCACAATTTCAGGCCTCTGAGCCTGGGTCCGATAAGCCAAATAAATAACGCAGCAGAGGCGGCAGAGGCAGCACACACCGTTGCCGCCGCCGCCGGCTGCCAATGCAACAAAAATATGCAACAACGCACACACACCTCCCCCTCACACACACACACACGCGCGCACACTTACACGCAGATAGAATGTGCAACGTTTAGAGAGGCGCATTGTTCCAATAAATCTATTTGCCTTGCGCTCTAATCGAAACACACCTGAACGTCGACTGCGACGCCAACGTCGACAGCGACTGCAACTCTCTGTGGGCAACAAATTGCCAGGGAACGACAACATATTAATCCAAATTAGCATCAAAGTGATTTAATTGCTTGGAATTTTGCGTTGGCAAACACTTTTCCGACTTTCGAAGGACCCTATAGAGCATGCAGAGAAGGCTACGAGAAGGCAGGTTGATAGAGAGGGGGGAAGGGGGGGAAGGTGTTAAGAGGTGGGCTGTGCATGCCTCAGCAAGGGCCCAGGGCGCACAGACAGCTAGCATAGTTGGCTTGTAAACATGCCAGTCGTAGGCCTTGCATTTTGTCACCATTTGCCCATCGATCAGGCTAAACAACAAGGCCCAGGACGTGCCTCAGCCCCGCCCCCCCCCTTCCCTCCCCCGCTGCAGCTGCCCCTACTGTGCCTGCTTAAAGCAACAAAATCAACTTTAACCGCCGCTTGACTATAAATTTTGGGGTACACTTTAAAGCCCGCACGATTTATGTAGCTTTTAGTAATATGAGCAAATATATTACGTGCCCCGTAAACCGAGAGACACAAGCAGAGACAGGATCAGTTGTGGAGTAATATATACAGTGTGTGAGTGTGTGTGTGTGTGTTTGGCAACTAATTGAATTGCCGTGTGGCAAAATGTTGAGGAAATTAATAGGCGCACATCAAATACTGGAGAAACGCCCACAGCGGCTGCAGCTGCTGCCAGTGCTCAGTGGGACCGCGTTTTGGCAATAACTCTGATCCGAAATTAAAGGATAACGGACAGATGAAGAAGTAGTAGGAAAAGAATAACGGTAGGTTTGCTTGGGAGTTTCGAAGGTTTGATACTCTCTCAATAAGTATTCAAAATATACAAGAAAAGTGGGATGTGATGAATTTGATTGCAATATCTTTAACTGACGGGGTAAGCCGATAGTTTCTCTGATAGTTGTACGATATATCGACTTGATTAAGCTGCCACTGACTTATTTACAACGCGTACTAGTAGATCACAATGAGTGGACAGTTTTAACAAGAAATCTTAAAAACTGAGAGACTTCTTTGCGTTTTAACATAGAAAATGCCAGAGAACTCAAACTCGATTAGTTTGATGACGTAGAACAAGAACATAAAGTTACAGCCACAATTTCCGTTATACATTGCCAACCTCTAGCCGAAAACAAATATACCCTTTACAAGAGTATAAGCAAACCCAAAAACCGACCTCAAGTCAAATCGAAGCGAATGTAAAGCGTAGCCAACTGTGCGCTTCATGGGGCAATATTTATTGAGTACGTGATCTTTGACAAATCCCGGGCGAAATGTGAACGTTTTGAATTTTTTATTGCCCCCCGTTGGTCAGCACACACTCTCTTCCTCTTACTCTTCTCTCTGTCCCGTCTCCCTTCTCTACTTCTAACGGCTGCTGGCAGCTGGGCAACCGCTGTCTCGTTTGGCATGCAAAAGGCGGCCGGCAAAGTGCCTTATTAAAATTTTGTCAACTTGCGACTTTTGCCGCACACTTTCGGTTTTCCGCTTCTTTTTTATTACTTTTTCACACTTTTTCTCACAATTTCCTTTAGAGTTGAGCTTAAGCATTTGCTCCCTTGACATTGTGACTTATACATTTTGTAACATTGCTCAAGCTCAAGCTCAGGTTAAAGTGCAGCAACAGTCCGAAGGTTGTGCTTACTATTGATAGAATAGATTTGACGATTGAATGTAGATAGAATAGATTGGACAGTGTGTGTAGACAACTGAACAAGAAGAGGAGCAAGACTCACAATCAACACACACTCACAAATAACACAAGAGATCAACACAGACAATACGAAAAACTGTATAGATCGCTTAAAGAATGCATCCATATATACTATAAATCAGATATAAAGATAAAGATAAAGATATCCTTAACAAACTAACCGAAACTTGTTTAGAATGATACTATGCCTATTAAATATTATTAATATCATGAATCTTAATCATTAAGCACCTATAGAAAGTATCTTTCAAGAGTTTCAACCAACTTGCTAACCTATTTCACATTAAGTTAACCTCTCAGATCTGTTTAAGCGTAAAATATGCGAGCTACTCTTTGCCAATGAGCAGTAACAAAGAAGGGGGACTGGCCCTGAGTCTGAAAACAGCACAATGAGCAGAAGAGGGAGAAAGCAGAGGAAAAAAGGAGAGAGAGAGAGAGGGACAACAGCGAGCGGGTCTGGCGGGCAATAGTCACAACAATGGCATGCCAAAGACAATAAAATTGACTGGCACAACAAACAGACAACTAAACACACAATTACACACACTATCGCACAAAGACACACACACATAAACACGCTCTCACACACACTCATATTGCACACTTGTTGGTTTTTCATTGACGCACTTTGGTTACAAAGTTTTAGCGTGCCCAAGTGACGACAGCAGACGACGACAACGGCGTGGGTGAACCTGTTGAGGGAGCGAAGGAAAGAGAAGGTGGCAAGGCGCAGCAAAGTATGCTACAAAACGCGCATAATGAAGCTGTTCATAAACGAGTAACGACTTTGTTGTTGTCGTTGCCTCTTCACATAACCGTTACTCAGTGCCGCATGAAATGTTAACTCGCACCTACATACACACGCGTACACACACACACAGCGCGCATGAAAAACACTTAAAATGCCGTTAAGTTAAAATAATAAAAAGTTAAGCTGCCGACGGCGCTGGACGACAACAAAATCTAATGTGACAATGCACAGTTGCCACACAAAAAGCAACGTCGACGACGGTTGCACAATCGCTGACATATTTCAATGGTTGCAACAAAAGACAAGGAAGACATAAATGAGACGTGGACTGGGTGGAGGGGGGTGCGGAGCTAAGGCACGTTCTCGTTGCAAGCTATGTACAAAAACTAAGCCAAACCGACTGCGAAATGTGAAAGAAACAAAATGTTGGGCATATTTTGCATTGTTAGCGACATAAAATCGCACAACACACACACGCACACACAACGCACTGGCCGACACACATCCCCACACACACACACAAACACACACTCCTGTATTCAGGTGTAAACGCAGCTAAAGGCTTCGCTTGGGTTTTGTGTCCCTTTGGGGTTTGCCTTTTGTTTCAATTGTTTGTAGTTTTGGTTTAGGCTCGCACTCGTTAAGGAGGAGCATAGCCTGCCGAGTGTGTGTGTGTGTGTGCGAGTGTCCATTGTCAACAGACAACGCGAGAACGGGGCAAAACATTTGCAGCGTCGCGCGCCGCACGCGTCTTGTGGAATGGCGTGCGAATTATTGCACAGGAAGATATGAAATAAAATTTAATGAAATGTTTATAAAATGAAAATGAGCACAGGTTGTGTAAGCAGGGGGAGGGTCAGAGGGAGCCATGGAAAGGGGGGAAAAAGAGCTTGAAAGATGGTTGATAGAGCGAGCGAGTTCTGTGACAAACTTAAAGCTGGAAAGAGAGTTTAACAGCAATAAAAACACACTAAGAAATGTTCAGCCTTGTATGCGATAATTGATGTGATAGTTTACGATAGTTAATAAGAGAATACGAAGGCGGGGATACCTTAGAGTGAAAAAAAAACTTAAAACCAGCGAAAAACTCATGTAAATCGACAATGAAAATCACTTAGTATGTCTAACGATAGTTACGATTCGATAGCAACAATAGTAAACAATAGATTTTCTTGAAGGACAGTTACGTGTAAAAATCTTAACGCTAAACACCAATAGAAAACACATTTAGAAAATAACACACTTGTATACGATAGTTGATGCGATAGTAACGATAGTATGCGACTTAATTGCGATAGTAAACGTTATAAACAACATCAAAGACACACTTAGATAAATCTCGCTTGTATGCGATAGTTAATACGATATCTAGCGATAGTAATTACGACAACAACATGCAACATCGATAGATAAATTTGGAATTTCGATACCTGCCTCCACCTGCAACCTGCAACACGCGCCCATACACTCAACAACATGCTGCATACTTACTGACACTGAGCGGCAAGAGGGCGCTCTGGAGATGGCTAAAGATCTGCCGATGGTGGTGATGATGATGCCCTCCCAGGCCATTGAAGTACAGGTGGTTCTGGTGCAGCGACAGCTGCTGGTGGTGATGATGATGATGGTGGTGGTGATGCAACGCCGGAGTCATGCCCAAGTGCTGCTGTTGCTGCTGCTGCGGGTGTTGATGTTGCGTATGTGGCATCAATTGCTGCTGCTGATGATGCTGCTGTTGCTGATGCAACATGAGCTGCTGTTGCTGCTGTTGCTGCTGCACTTGATGTGGCTGCTGCTGATGTGTCGTCTGGAGCTGCAACTGTTGCTGTTGCTGCTGCTGTTGCTGTTGCAAGTGTTGCTGCTGTGCATAGCTGCCTGCTGTTGCCGTCGGCTGTGCTGCTATGGATGCGGCCTGTGCTGGCAACGCAACTGCAACTGCAGCCGTTGCTGTTGCTGCCGCCGCCGCTGTGGCTGCTGCTGTTGCTGCCGCTGTGGCAGTTGCCGTCGCTAGAATGTGATGATGCGTTGTTGTAGATGATGCAACACGATGCTGCTGGCTTTGTACTGTGTTCAGGCTGTGTATGGATGCATGCACAGCTGACTGATAGATAATACCGTTATTCGACATGGCCGTCATCGACTGATGATGATGATGTGCCGCATAGGACATGGTAGGACCTCCTCCACTGCCGGGTTGCACCGCAGCAGCAGCTGTTGCTGCCATGCTGCTGGCCGAGACGGGCGCCAGGGGCAGCGCACGATAACCGGCCATATAGACAGAGAGACTTTAACGATATTTTATTACGATCTTAGTTTATTCTTTTTTCACTTTTTTCTTCACTAGTTCTCCGCTCGATTCTTGGCGTCTTTTCGCGTTGCAACGTGCTCGTTAACTAGTTCACTCGACTCGCTTTCGTATTCCGTTCTACAAGTTCAAATTTAAATTATAAATATTCTTCTTTTTTTTTCTCAGCAATATATTAAAAGGGGAAAAGATTTTAGGCTTAGACCCATTTGATAATGTCACTAGCCGGCGCTGAGATAAGTTCCCGTTATCCGTCTCTTATCTTGACACACGCGATTCGTGACAGATTCAGTTTCAAATTTCTTTCTTTAGCCTCGTTCTGTTCTACTGTGTTACATTATCTTTATTTCCTAGCAGTATTCACGACATAATTTCAACATTTATGGTCGTTAACTTAGCTAAACAACTAGCTTAAAACAAACTTACTTTACATCAACGATCCTCAGATTATATCAAAACTATCGTGCCTTATATCGTACTTGTATCTCGGCCTTGAACTGAAGTTCAATTCACATTCAGTTCTCAGAGTTTTTGTTGGGATTGTTGTGATTGTTGTAAACAAATTACAATAACTGTTTGCACTCGCTTAAAACTGTCAGCTTGCAACGCGATAAAAGCATTTGGCGAGAGATAAGCACGTTTATAAGGATGATATTTCTGAATTTTTTACAATTATTTAATTATTTAATATTTAATTATATTTTTGAATGTTTTACAATAACAATGCTTGATTTTATTATTCTAACTTGCCGGTTCTCTTTAATAAATAAAGAAAACTTTGTATAGAATTTTATAGACCTTTTTTTAGTTCGTAATTGTTGTTTATCGAAAATATAAGTATACATTTAATTCTCTTACTGTTTTTAATTATTTGTTATTATACAATTATACTTATGACTGTTCATTAATATATTTTTTTTTTTTTTTGTACTAATCATTTTTATTTTATTAACATTCATTTCAATTTTTATGTGTATATAATATCTTTAATTATTCATTTAGATTTATTATTATTTATTTATAGCTATTATTAACCTTTTATTTTAGCTGTTATTATTATTATTTATTTTCATTAATATTTATTGTTTTTTTTTGTACTGATCATTAATATTTTTATTGTTATTTATTTTATAATGATTTTTTATTATTTATATTATAATTTTATATTTGATTTGTTTTAATTTGCCGGTTCTTTTTAATTAGTATAGAAAGCTTTAAATAAAACATTCCTTTTATCTTTTCTATTTTATATGTTTGTTAAAGTTCAGATATCAAATACGTGTACGAACTATCTCGTATCTTCTCATTTCACTCGTCTGATAAGCTACGTTGTATAGTTATTTCCACAAACATTCACTAAATAGGTAATAAACTATTTTAATATTACAATTTACAGGTCAAACTTTAAAAAAACCTTCTTATAATCTTATTCCCTTAGATTTCGTTAAGTGTTATTTTTACTGCTTGAACTGTTTCTACATAGCCTCTAACCAATTCTCATGTTTCTTTTCATTTACAGAACTTCTTTCATTACAGTTTAAAATAAATGAATTTAGAAATTTAGTTTTAAATATTTTATTATATTAGATTTTTAAACAACACATCAATGAACAACACCAATAAAAGATATTTAGCAAACATAGAAAGAAACATTTTCTCAGTTTATGCAGAGAGCATCGGTTCTGAGAAAATCTTTCCGTAGTAAAAACAACTTTAGATTAGACATTGAAACACTTTTAAAGACACACGATCTTATATAACATTAAGAAACCAATAACGACACCGAAACAGCAAAAATCACAACAACAATTTAAGAGAGTGATATTACAAATCTTTCTTCTCTCTTCCACAGTATTTTCTAGGGGGATTATAAACGAAATTAAATGGAATTAAGCAGAATACACCAATTACAGTTGACAACATTGACACAAACAGGAAAGAAAACAAACACAACAAATACACAGCGAGAAGGTGGAAGAATCGTGTACCAGGTAAATAAAAAAGAGCGCAGAATTCAACGTGTAAACAAATTACATAAACAAACGGCAGGAGGAGAAGAACGAGCGAAAAATGGATGGAGGAGGAACCTTAAGCCGGAGCTGGAGATGATGGAGACGCAACGACAACGGATGCGTTGCTGTTGATATTGACCATCAATATTGGCATATTGCTGGATTAAGTTCGAGGAGCACTGGGCAAATACTGCGTAAGCGCGCAACGTAACGTAAGACGTAACGTAACGATACGAATAACAAACGAGATGCGACACGAATTCGCTTTGGCAACTCTCGCAGCAGGTCCGACACGTTTGCCCAAGGTCTGAAAACTGAAACTATGGAAAAGCGGAAAAGCCAACGCAGCCACCGAGCAGCAAGGCAGCGCGTCCTGTCGTCGTCGTCGTCGGCTCTCGTTCGGCTCGTTGAAGCACGAAGTATGATTCGTGTGGCAGTGTGTGTGCATTCAGCCAGGATTCGTCGGTTGGCCTGGCGCCTACGCAGCGTGAGAGCGAGCGAGATGGCTGCGCAACAACTAGTGCAGCATGAGACAACGATGATGGATGTGGCAAGTTGAAGTGTGTGAGTGTGCGAGAGGGTGTGAGTGTGTGTGCTTGTGTATTTGACTGGTGGTGCTCAAGTTAGGCAGCAGCGTTGGCGCACGGAGCGTATACGTTATGTTTTAGCTTGCCTGCCACAATTAGCCTAATTCCGTCTTAATGCCAGAGCGCGTTGGCTTGTGTGGGTTGGTCGGCAGCGCCTACACACACACATACACACACCCACACATCAACACACACACACAAACAATGCTATATTTCTATTTCAAGCAGTTAGGGGTTGCTTCCGGCCGTTAGAGGAACCGAACCGAGAGCCAGGACCTGCGCATTGCAGGAAGCGCGCGCCTAAAACCCAAAAAGGTCCTACCCCAAAACAAAAAAACAACAACAACAACTGGCAATCCTTTGCCGTTTTAGCGTTGCACGTGGCACTAGGTGCACAGCTATGCCTGGCATGCCGCGGCCGAGGCACACATAACGTGCAACGGACTGTGGCAAGCGGAATTTTTTAATCAAATGCACTGAGACACCAACGCGCAAATATGCCACGCATATTACATACGTGTATACCAAGTGTGTGTGTGTTGCACGCGATTAACACACATTTTGTAATAGATTAGGGGAAGGGGAGATCATACATATATAATATATGTTATATAATATTATGAAATACTTATAATGAACAACATTTTTGTGCTATCAATAAAGTGTGTGACAATGTGCTGGACACACAAAGTATTTGCAATTTTGAGGTTGCCTTAATTAAAATTAAAATTGGAGAAAGTTTTTCATTTCTAAAATTGTTGATATGTTTAACTATTGTATATTTATACTTGATATAAACAAACGCATAACGGCGACTAACGGTTTACTTACATACATATTGATATATGCGCGACCTTCATTCCCGACCAAGCGCAAGCAAAGTTCAAGAGCCTTCACTTCCTATTGTACTACAACAACTAGTCTCTTAAAGACTGTGATAATTTTTTTTTTTTTTTTTTTTTTTAACTTTATTAAGGCATACGGGGTAGCTGAGAACCCCTTTGTCACCTTGGGCGCTATTAATTCGGTGCGCTGGCTAACAAAGGTTAGCTGTAACAACTGTGAATATTGACTACAATATACTTTCCCTATAATACGCAACTTAACCATAGGTCAGTTCTCTACTCACTGACATAGACTCTATATTTAGTCATTATTTCGGCAATAAACAGAACAATTATTTTAACAAAACTCTATTAAATAATTGCTCAATTTATTAAAACCTTAATTCAAGCATAACATTTCCTATATTTGCACATAAAATTTGTTTACAGATCAGTTTTGCATTTAATACCGATCGGATAATGTTGGGATTACAAGTATTTTGTCTGCTGATGGCAACAATTGAGTCCAGCGTTGTGGTGGCAAAGTTCAAAAGCCTCTCGTGCGAATCATTTGACAAGGAGTATGGAGATTTTACTCACTGCCAAATTAAGGCAATAAAACGGGATAAGAATGTCGTCAATATAAGCTATCTACAGAAGGTGATAACAAATCATCTAATAGTAAGTTAAAAAAGCTATATTTTTTTTATATATTTCAATGTTCTTTGTCATTTTGTAGATACGATTGGAATTCTTTAAACGTGAAAATGGTTGGCATCCCTTTCTGTACAATTTCAAGTTCGATCTCTGTCGGTTCTTAAAAAAAAACTATAATATAATACTCAGAATGGGCTACAACTATATGAAGAGCTTCACTAATCTAAATCATTCTTGCCCCCTAGTGGTGTGTAATTTTTGAAAATATATATAAAATACTTTATTTTCTTGTTTTCTTTACAGGCAAACGAAATGGTCAAACTAGTCAACTATAGCATCGATATAGACAAACTTCGTGTACGAGTTCCTATAGAGAATGGGGAGTATGCAATGCACTTGAGCTGGTTCCATCACAATAAACTGGTGGTCACAACAAACATGTCAATGGAATACTACGACCATAGCGATGGCTTGGTTCCATTGGGATGAGGCTAATAGAGCTATTTGTACTAGATGATCTTGTGTAATTATATTCAAATTTTTGAATGTGAATAACACAGTAATTATAAAGCGATTACCAGGCGAATTTAGACATATATATAAATTGTTTTTGACTAGGCCTAAAACTCTTGAAATTGAAAATGTGGAAATTACTGCTTAATTTAATAATATTCAGCCTGGCTGGGCAGGCTGCAAAGGTTCCCTCGAAATTCAAAACCCTTCAGTGCGTTGCTGTCGATAAGGAGTTCGGGGAATTTAAAGTCTGCGAAATTAAAGCAATAAATCGTAATAAAAATATCATAAATGTCAACTATTTGCTGAAGAAGAAGATCGATAATTTTGAGGTATGACTAGAGATCTAAAAGAACTAACACAAAAACAAGTTTGCATTTCAGTTACAACTGATGTTCTTGAAAAAAGCGAATGGTTGGCATCCGTTTCTCTATAACGTCAGCATAGATGGCTGTCAGTTCTTGCGAAAACACCATAACGTAATCGTATCCATTACGTATGGCTATCTAAAGCCATATACCAATCTCAATCACACATGTCCTTACATGGTTTGTAAACTATTCAACTATTAACTCTTTACATATTATACTTCTCAACTTCCTTCACAGCCCAATGAAGAAATCAAAGCACTGAAACTTGGTTTTGATATGGAAGAGGTACGCAAACGTTTTCCTATTGAAACTGGAGAATATGGACTCCATCTCAATTGGTTTACTCACAAGAAACTTTGGCTCACAATCAAAAGTTCCGTTGAGTATATCAACTATAAAGACAGCAACTAAACTTTAAACCAATTTTAGAAAATAATAATTTTCATAGTTTCAATGAGGAGAACTGGACCGAGCCTTTTTAATGATTTTTAATTATCTCCCTTCTGCCTTTATTCCAAAGGGAAATATTTAAAATATTTGATGTAATATATAATAATTGCCAAACTGCATATTTACTTTAATTTTTGAACTAAAACTATCACATTTTAATCCGAATGGACAACAACTATTGTGACCACAGTGATTGCCGAATTTCATTTGAATGAGAGTAAAGTATGACAGGCACTTTTAATAATAGAGCTAGAAGATTATCTTCTATAATTATTATTTATTTTGGATTGTGGAAAATATTATAATTACAAAGCAATTATGAAGAAATTCCAAAAATGATATAAATTGAATATGACTAGGTAGCAGTGCGGCACTCGAGAGTTTTTATTGAAAATGCGGAAAATACTGCTTTATTTAATAATGTTCAGCCTGGATGGGCTAGCTACAAAGGTTCCCTCTAAGTTCAAAACCCTTCAGTGCTTTTCTGTCTCCAAGGACAATGGTGAATTTACAGTCTGCGAAATTAAAGCGATAAATCGTAATAAAAATATCATAAATATCAAATTTTTGCTGAAGAAGAAGGTCGATGATTTTGAGGTATGAAAAATAACGAAATAAACTGAAATTATTTGTAAAACGTTCATTTGCCTTTTAGGTGCAACTGGTGTTTATGAAAAGAGCGAATGGTTGGCATCCTTTTCTCTATAACCTCAGGATAGATGGCTGTCAGTTCTTGAGAAAACAGAATAACCTTATTGTAGGAATAGCGTATTCCTATCTCAAACCCTATACCAGTCTTAACCACTCGTGTCCCTTCTTGGTTGGTAAACTCTTCTTAATATAAACATTCAATGTATATAAGATTTATATTGTAAACCCTTTTTCGCAGCCCAATGAAGAACTAATTGCTCAGAAACTTAATTATGATATGGAAGAGGTACGCCGACGTTTTCCTATTGAACCTGGAGAATATGGACTTCATATTAATTGGTTCGTTCACAAGAAACTTTGGGCTACAATCAATGGTTCCCTTGAGTATGTCAACTATAAAGAGAACAACTGAAATGATGTAGGTCTATTTAAAGAAAATATATTTTAATTTGTTGTTTTTTGAACGAAGAGAACGCAAATGAGGCTTAATATACATGCCAGACAATTAATTATGTATCCTATTTTGGACTGTATTTATTTTCTGATATTCAAGATCAGAAACAAATGATTTCTATTCAAGGTTCTAATAATGTCTAACGAATTTAAACTGAAAATATTGTTATCAAATATAATTCAATAATTTGAGAAATTTAGAGAGCTTAATAGAACATTTTTAAAAATATTTAAATATTAATAATATTGTTGAAATATTATGTTTGATGTTCATGGATCTTTAGAGTATTCTAACTACAGATATATCTAGCAGTAACTGATAAATAAATATTGCATTGCAACTGCATCAAATGAACATTCAGTTTTATTTTCTAACTGCAATAGACTCGCACAAGCTGAGCAAACTCATTAGTTCTCAGTTAGTTTGACCAGGGCCGATGCAAATATTGCCATGCTGAAAAGTATGCAACAAAAAGTTGCAAAGAAATTGCCAAAGGGCGAAATAGATCAACATTTGCCATAGGCGTGGCACAGTAGCAAATTAGGCACAGTGTTATCTAATTAGTCGCCCACACGAGCAGTAAGTTCCCTTTGTACTCTCTGTATGTGTGTGTGTGTGTGAAGTGGTGCCTGGCGCCGGCCCCATCATAATTTGCAATTTAGCTGGGCAAAGAAAAGCAAACTAACAGCAGAAAGTAGCTTGTTGTTTGCCCTTTTCTTTTTGGCATATTTTTTTAGCCTTTCCTAGCTTTTTTTTGTACCACGATTTCTCACTGTGCTCAAGTTTCATAACAACGGAAATGCAAAAGTTTTTTTCGTGCAAAACAAAGCGTAAACTTTTTCATTTCTCTCTTGCGCTGCCCTGCAACTCTTCCCCTCTTCCTCTCTTTTTTTCTCTCTCTCTCACTCTGGTACTCTTCTTCCCGCACTCTTGGCAATTATGTGCTCGAAAAAAAGTACACCGTATAAATGATAATGAAGCCAGCCAAAGGATTTTGAAGAAAAGTCGAGCAAAAAACAAAAAATGCACAAAAACAAAATCAAAATAGAAAGCAAAATGTATAAAAGTTGAGCGCTCACATGACGGCACATGCATGCAAAAGTATCTCATAGATACTTTCTGCACGACTCCGTTTGTGTGTAGGCTAGAGGGAAAGGCGGAGGGGGTGGTTCTACCTGTGCCGCTGTTGGTAATTTGTTTAATTTGCTTACCTCCAAAAAAAGCAAGAAATATATAAAAATTTTCTAGAGCTGATAGACTAGCTAAATATGCTGTAAATACTATTAGAAATATAAGCTTTATATTCTTGATAAACAGCTAAAAATATCAAAACTTGTTTTATTTATGTTTGTAGCTGTTCTTGATAGACTGGCTTATACTCTATAAATACTTAAAAAATAAATACAAATGGATATTTCAAACGTTTCTTAACTTGAGGAGCAATTTAATAAAACTGCTTTTATTATAGGGTATCGGAAAATCTTATAGCTACGCTTGATACATTCCCATACTGATAATCAAGGAAATAGAAAAGCGAAATAAAGCTCGCCTTTATTTTTTTTGAAGGTTGACGTGCCTGCCGCCTGACTGTGGCGTCCTTTTAGCCTAATGGCTGATGATAAAGCCCATCATAACAAAAGGGTTTGGGGGAAGGGTGGCAACAACTATATCTCAGTCAGCAAAAAACTAAAACTACAACTAAATTAAAATATTTTAAATTTTAGCCAAAGTTTTATCAATAAAATGCAAGAGCAAAGCAGAGGCCAAAGCCGCGCCGCGTGTTCGCATTTGTTGGCCTGCCTGCAAGTCAGATAAGTATCTTACGAATGTCTGCAACGTTTCAATAGCTACATGTGTGTGTGTGTGCGTGTGTGTGTAGTTGATATGGAGAAGACCTTCCCATTTGGGCAATTGAAACATCAGCAATACTCGACAAATGCAATATGCCGCCAGCTCTCCACAGCTCGACAGTTCTGGCCACTTGACACCCACACAGATAGAAACAAAGAGAGAGGGAGAGAGAGAGAGACGGAGATAGAATAACCTTCTTGGCCATAACTTAAATCTGGCTTAAAAATCACTTAGCAATGTCCTCTCAGAAAATATTTCAATGTGTCAGCATAAAAAGTGCAAAAAACAAGCGACGACATTGCCTTCTTCGCGCTGTATCGAGTGCAATAATCAACACCTCAAAAGAGCAAGACAGCAAGACAGAGAGAGACAGAGACAGATAGTCATAGAGTTGTCGCACATTTTATCTATGACAACAACAACAAGAAGAGCAAGTAGATGGAGCGTAATAATAGAACTGAATTGCAATTTTATGTAGACATCAGCAATTCTCACATGCCTCGGGGCTGGTTGTGTGAACGTGCAACCCAGTGGCAACTCGAGTTGCTGCTGCTTATCGAAAGCGACAATCTTCAAATCTCAACGGAGGCACAAAACTGCAAAGCTGCGAAAATTGAGTAGGCAAACTTAAGGCACTTCTCTATGGGGAACTTATAATACTTCCATCTGACTAAAAACTAAACATACCAGATGATATATATAATAAATCTTCTTCCTGTATATTCACTAAACGTACTAAAATACCAAATAAAGTCAGCATATTCTTGCCTTATATTACACCAATTAAACTTATATATAATTTCTCTAAATTAAATCAAAATTCCGTTCTAGTTTCTCCCAGATTTCAAGTGCTTTACAAAGCTTTCAAGCACTTGTAAAACTTTGCTCGAATTGAATCAGGTATTCTATATATACA
This sequence comes from Zaprionus africanus, assembly GCA_018151435.1. Classification (NCBI taxonomy): domain Eukaryota; kingdom Metazoa; phylum Arthropoda; class Insecta; order Diptera; family Drosophilidae; genus Zaprionus; species Zaprionus africanus. Next base: position 12,864,581 of record JAECXB010000118.1, read on the forward strand.
ACAAATATTTCTTAACGCTTAAATGAACTAATTTGTACTTGTTACCAAAAATAGCAACTGAAGTAGCTGAGCAATTCCCAAAGAAACTGAAGATGAGCAGAGCAAAAAGGCAAGAACAAAAGTGCAGGAGAAGAGGCTGCACTAATGAGCACGAAGAGCACAACAAATATTTCTCAAGAAGCAGCAGAAAATCCAAAACAATTCGGCAGCCAATTGAGCCGCGACCCCAGAGAGGCTGTCTAGGAAAAGAGTACTATGTGAACTGCAGCATACCCTGTAGAAGAATTCTGGATTACCTTTTTCAAGCCGATTGTAACAAAGAACGTAATTAAATATATTGAATAGTTATTATAGGTAATCCTTAAGGTTTAAATTCAATGTCAACTTGAACTTCAGCACAGCCACATTCGTATGGATTTACAGGGTATATTAACAAATGTTAGCTAGTGTGAAAATCAATGAGGCTCTAACACAGCTGTGCGAAAGAAAGGAAGGAAGTAAATAGACAGACAGACGTACAAGGAGGTAAACAGACAGGCCAGGATAGAAGAGGACACTCGGGCAGTCAGCTGAACCTCGCCGGGGGCCAAGTTTATTCGCATTTAATTGAATAATTGTTAGGCTGCCCACGTACGCGAGACACGCTCGAGAGGCACAAGGCAACACGTAGGGAAGGGCGCAACAAAGGGCGCGCCATTATTTAAAGCCAAGCGCCTGAAAGTATGCAATGCTTAAAAAGTGTTGTCAATAGCGGAACAAAACTGCTGCTGCTGCTGTGCCACATCGGAGACTGCGTCAGCTCAGCTTGCCACAGATTTATGCACCACATTTGATATGCCACCTCAAGCTGAAGGCTTTGTTTAGCATTGCAACCAGACTTACCGCTCCCAAGTGGCACATTCTGCTCCATGGCTGATGTTGTCGACAGTTTATTGTTGCTTGTTGCTGCTACGGCTGCTCCCGTTGTTGTTGTTGTTGTTGCTGCTGCAGCAGCTGTTGCTGTAGTAGCTGCCACCGATGTTGTTGTTGTTGTTGTCACCTGCTTCTTGCCCAGTCTCAGTATGGTTGTGCCACCTGCTGTTGCAGCTGCTCCTGCTCCAGCTGCTGCTACTGTTGCTGTTGTTGTTGCAGCTGCCACCGCAGGCGTCGCCTTGAGCTTCTGCAACGCTGCTGCCACCGCTTTGGGCGTCTTTGAGCTGCGCGTCAAGCTCAACACATGCTGCGTCTGCGACGGCGATGTTGCCATTGCTGTGGATGTTGCCGCCGTCGCAGTCGACGTCGCTGTCGACGTGGAGTTGCGTATGACCAGAATGGATTGGGATTTCTCTAGCCGCTTCAACGTTTGCAGCACAAAGGGCGATTTGCTGTCACAGTTACTCTCCGAGCTGAGGCTGCGCGTGGCCTGAGAGGGGGAAGAATGAAAATGAGGAAAATTAGTGAAGAAAATTGGAAAATTCAACTGCATTTTCCTTACATGCTTCAGCATAAATGGACGCTCGATCAGTTTGGCATTTGACTTCGTTGTTGTTGCAACTGTTGCTGTTGCAACTGTTGCAGTTGCCGCCGTGTTCTGCGCCTTGAGCACACTCTCCAGCTGACTGGCATTGATGGGCGTCTGCAGCAGTATCGTATTCGTCTCCTTGCCCCCACTGGATACTATGGATATGCTCGAGCCTGTTCCCGTACTTGTTGCAGCACCCTGCACAATGGTTTTCCTTGCCACAGTTGTTGTTGTTGGCAACTGATTGAGCGTTATTGCTGTTGCCTTATCCTGCTGCTGCTGCTGCTGTTGCTCGCTGAGCAGGCTGAGTATATCCTGCTTGTTCTGTATAATGATTTGTCCGTTCTCATTGCGTGTGCCACGCAACAAGATAATGTTGCCCCCGCTCCCTCCTCCCTTCTGCTGCTGTTGCTGTTGCATGGCTTCGATCTTGAGCTTGGCTGCACGCAGGCTTGTTGTCGTTGTTGTTGTTGTTGCTGTTGTAGCTGCCGGTGCTGCATCATTGCTCTCATTGCTGAAGCTCAGCTTGCCGCTGCTCTGCGATTTGACCAGGCTAATGCGACTCAAGCCAGTCTTGGTGGTGCCTGGAAAGAAGGAGGAAAGAAGGAGAGAACTTTAGTAAAGAGAGACCAATTTATTGAAGAGGGAATTCGGGTAGGTCGACAGAAAAATACTCTTCGCCCAATTGTTATAAACCCTCAACACTTCTCACTGTAACTCTTGAAAAACTATTGCATACCATTAGGCGCCGGCAGCGCTGCAGCTACAGCGGGATCAACTTTGAATAACTTCTATGTTTATTGTCCGATCGGATTGAAATTTGAAGAAGAGATAGATATTTAAGTCAGCTATGTATGTTTCAGGCTGCTTAAATTATATCTATTATACGTGGCTTATAAATCAAATTGAAATATATTATTATGAATTTGCGGCGACGGTAGGCGTGGCAGCCAACAAGGGAAATTAGCTAAATATGCTCAGAAAATACAAGAACCTCAATGCCAAATTTGGTATCTCTAGCTTTGATATTAACTGAGAACTGCGTGATCACACAGACATCCAGACAGACTTGGCTTCAGATTCTTAGCAAGAATATGTGAGTATACTTTGTAGGTCTGCCATGCTTCACAAAGTTAATACACCTTCATTTAATTTATTCAATAGTCAATGCGTTTAAAAAGAGTTAACAGAATTAAGAGAGAGATAATTACGAAGTATATATGCAACATTGCTCTTATAATGTTGCTAAGAACTGTATATCATGTGTATCATGGCATTATTCAAAAATTGACAAACTACGTTCTAAAAGATACAAATTTACTTTGTGTGCAAGATAAAGATGCGTGATTTATGGCAGCACGTGGAACAGCAGCAGGAACTTGGAAGACGAAGAGAAAGTGGTAGAGGAAGCGGAAGCTCATTGTAAAGCCATCAGTGATTGAGGAAGAAAGGGTATTGTATTAGAAAATTCTGAATATGACAGCAGGCTGGACACAACTCCTGGTACAGGCCCATTGTCTGCTCACAGAGAGTGAGAGAGAGAGAGATCGGCAGGCCTTAGTGAGGCAACGCAGCGCGGTCAGTGGCTTAGACAGCCATTTTGTTTGGGGCAACAATAAAAAGGGTATACGAAGAGGGGTGCGAGGCGGGGTCAAGCGCTAAATCAAGCGAAAGACGACATGTTTATGGCCAAACAGACAGAGGGAAAGAGAGAGGGAGAGGGGGGAGACAGAGAAAGGCAGACAGACGCGCTCGCAGGACAACTACTTAGCGAAGCGGCCCCAAAAACGCAATAAAAGTGCAACAAACAAACACAGCGAGGCGACGACAGCAGAGAGAGAGAGAAGAAGAGGGAGAAGGGAGGGGGAGAGGGGGCAGTGGGCACGGCCAAAAGTGTCAGGCGTCGTTGCATGTGCGTTGCCAAATATAGACTCCCAAGGCTGAAGGCGACACGACACGATGAAACAAAAGTGAGCGCCGGAAACATTTAAACGTAGCTAAACACTTGTCCGGCACACAAGGCACACATACCACCCTCCTCCTCACCTACACTTTCCCTTCCCCCTTGCCCTCTGCCTTGCCCTTGTCGTTGTCTTGTCTTGACTCAGTCCCCTCTTCAGGCTTTTGCTCTTAACGCCCTCTCTGTGTGTTGTGTGTTTGTTTTGAAAACGTGCGGGTCATAATTAGCCTCTGCTGCTGCTGCTGCTGCTGACTCTGTTGGCCGTCTGTGACCATGTGGCCAACACACACACACACACTCATACACTCACACACATGTGTGCAAAAGGTCGCCAAGCAAAACAATCAGGCAGGCAGCACAGGCCAAGCCAGACCAGGCCAAGCCAAGCGACCATTCATTCGGGCACACATACTTCATTGTAATGTATGGCAGGACACACACTCACACTCACTCACACACTCAGTCACACACTCGCACACACACGCACACTAGGCCTAACAGCCACAATAATAACAACAACAACAAGGGCAACAGCTAAGTAACAACACCGCGCGTCCTGGCAATGTCCGCGTAACACATAAAACACTTCTCAAGGGAGGCGCAGAAAGGCGGTCGGAGGGGGCCAAACGGGTGAGAGGGGTGAAAGAGGTGAAGAAGCAAAGGGACAATGGGACGTAAGAGCTACGAGGAGGAGCAAGAAGCGTATCATGCGCTGAAGTTTCGCATATTTTTGCGTTCATCGCGGCTTTTGATGTGCAAGCAACGAATATGTGCGGGCACAGTGGAGCAATCAGCAGTGAAAAGTGGATAAAAATGGGATGGAGAACAAAATATAACAACAAACAGAAATTACGGGAAGGAAATCAAATAAATAGTGAATAAACAAGAGATTTTATTAGATATAAGAAATTAAGAATTTATTCATTATAAGAATATTAAGAAAAGATTTATTTTAATTCCTTAACTGCAGTTAAAATATCAGAGTACTTAAATTTTTTAAGGTTTAAAAATAATCTAAAATAAAACCAGTCAAATTAACGTCTTGTAAATACTAAAACAATAAACAGTCTTCTTATAGCTACTCAGTAATCAACAAGCAATAATGAACATTGCTTATAAATTATCGAAAGTAAAGCAAGAAAGTATGTTGAACTAAAAATAAATCAAATATAAAGAATGTAACTGGAATTTGATAATTTTTAATTCATCACTTGCTAACATAATAACTAATCAAAGCAAGTGCGATTTACTTTATCTAGACAATAATTTACACTTCGATAAGATATTGCTTCCATATAAAAATGATAAAAGCTTCCCTAAATGCAATAAAAAAATATTCCGATTGGAATTTTCCCTCACTATCTATAACAAGACTTTCCCACGCAACCGCACCCACTGTGCAGGTCCAACGCACGTGGCCTCAAGCATGACAAGAAGGAGGAGGAGGAGAGAGAGAGAAGGACAGCGAAGTGAGAAACTTCTATGCAAAACGACAAATTGCAAGTCTATTGAAATTTTATTAGAAACATAAATCAAAAGTGAAAGAGAAAATAAATACGATGCGAAATGCGATAAACGTGTAGATAAAACATGGTAGGACTACAAATGAAAAGGCAGGGGGAGGTAAAGGGAGAGCGAGAGAGAGACGGAAGACAATGCAAGAATGCAGTGCAATTGTTGCCCTTGGTTAAAGGAGGGGGCACGAAGCGAAAGCAAAACAAAAGCAAAACAAATGGAAACAAGTGGAACAACAACTAATTGGAAAACCAATAAATGGGGAAGAGAGAGAGAAACGCAAATCGAACAACAGTTATCAGCGCCAAGAGATAAGGCGAAATTTCATCGATAATTATGTTAAGTGCAGGCGAACAAGAGAGAGTGACAGAGAGAGGGAGAGAGAGAGTCTCTGTTTGTGTGTTTGATTACTTACTTTGCTGCAGATTCAAATTCAGATTCAGATTCATGACCAACAACAACCACAACAACAACAACAGCAACCGTAGGTGCTGCTGCTGCTGCTGCTACTGCGGCGCGACGCGGGAGCGGGAAAACAAATTTGTTTAGGCTCGTTTTCCATGTGCCCCCCTCCTCTGCCTTCCTTTTTTTCGCTATTTCTCTTTGCGTTTTTTGGCCACTCTTAAAATAAACACCTGACGGTGGAGCTGCTGGGGCTGGTGCTGCTGGTGGGGCAGGAGGCAATTGCAGTCGTTGGCGGCGGCAGCTGCTGCATCTGCTGCATCGTGGCGCATTAACTTAACTGTTCTTCCATTTTCAGCAACAACAACAACGGCAACAACAACACTGGGCACGCACTCACAAATAGCACAACATCAACGCGTTTGTGTGTGTGTATGTGTATATATCTGCACACATACATATACAGAACGGGGGCTGCCACAGGAACCTAAAATATTTCTCGATACGCACGGAGCGAAAAAATGTAAACAAATTTCGTTTTTGTTGCGTACGCGTTGCAAGTGTATGTAGCGCGTACCGTTAGCCTTCGGAATTATCGCACAATTTCCAGTTATATTTGCTATATAAAATGCGTTGGAATACCGAACAAAATATCAATTTTTCAATTTTTTTTACGCGTCCCCCCGTTTGGATCCACGGACTGTGAGCGAACAGCTGTTTTAACATTGGCAGCGCAGTAGACAGCAACATTCTGCGAGACTGTTAAATAACAGCGCGGCCACTTATGATTGGGCGCTAGCATGAAATAATATACTTGCAGGTGTGTACAAATGTTGCAGGAAAATACTAGAGTACATTAGCTAGAAACACTCTACAACTTATTGACAATATTTTGTAGTTCCCTTTTTAATGTATCCAATAAGAGAGGTGTTTGAATTTAACAGCCCTATCGATAATAACAGCTGTGTGATGAGCAGCTATCGATTGCTGTAACCATAACAGCTGCTGCACATTTAGTCAAGTCACCAACCATCCATGCAGCCTTGCCATATCAGTGAGAACAGCGCGCGCATTTTAAATTGAAAACTTTTCATTGTTTTATCTCGTATTGTATTTCGTGACCTTGTCACACGTTTTTTGCTGCACCCACAAAAAATACAATATTATCCTATAAAACTAAAACGATCGTGACGTATAAGCTGATCCACGACATGCAAAAACATGTATATATGCATACAAAAAAAACCTTCAATGATTATTTTCCTTGTAAAACAAAACTTTCGCCGTTTTCCGTTTCCAGCAAACGCTGTAGCTGCCCCTCCCCCCTTACCCTTACCCCGCCCTCTGCCCGTGCCCCTGCCCCCGCTGAGCTGTGAGCGCGACGGAAGTCTCACACTATCTCGACGGCGACCAAGCGCGAATACAGAATAATTGCTGCTGTGCCAGTGCCAGTCGGTGCCATAGCGCCAACAACAACAGCAACAACAACAGCAACAACAACAGCAACAGCGGCAGCAGCAGTTGGGGCTACAGCTACAACAACTACAACAACAACAATGACAACAACACTTATCTGTGTCGTTGTGTTGTCGCAGTCGCCGCCACAGCTGCTGCTGCTGTTGTTGTTGTTGTTGTTGGGGTTGTTATTTTATTGTTGCACATTGAAAATAATATACAAAATAATTGAATTACGCTCATAGTGTGTGTGTGTGTGTGTGTGTGTGTGTGAGGGGCGTACAGCAGCAGAAGCGTGCTGATAAGAGATTCAGTTTAAACGAGATAAGCGCAGCTTAGCCACAAGGTGTACAGTGCCACAGGGTGTACAGGGTGCACCGACGATAACTGCAATCAATCAAACAAGAAGCGTGAAATGAAAACGTGACTTGAGCTAAGCTTGAACATCGTCACGTATGTAAATTATGCTGCTGACGTCGCTGCCCCCGTCGACTGCAACTGCGACGGCGACGACGGCATCCCGCACCCAGCCAGGCTTACAATGTACATTATTTTTTTAAGTATTTATTGTATTTGAAATACCAGCACGTTTCTACAACTGAAAACTGGCAACGTCTCTCGCCTCGTCTGCCATTTGATAAAATGCACAAAATGTGATACCCTGTATACCCGGCAAAAGGGTGTATTAGTGCTTCACAGAAGTTTTTCAGGCAGAGAAATTAATCGAGAAGGGTTTAAATGAGCCAGATATACATACATACACACATGTTTATTGTTTTATAGCAAAAAAAAATAAATAAAAATAAAATGAGTAATCTGCCTTAAATTTTTCAGCCAAAAGTAAAATTATCTTAATATTTTTCATTTCACTGGCACAGAATATCGCAAAGTTACTAACCACAATTTAATTAAAATCATGTTAATCCAGATAAAAGGGTTTTTACGAAAAACCAGTATTATAATTCAGAATATATACACATCCACAAACCAAGAAATAAAGGCGGAAATACCCGAAAGAGATATGGATTTTGTACATGCATATAAATGATCTGGTGTGGAATACCACAACAAAACTTTCGCAACTGATTATTTTCATCATATATTATGTTTCATCAATGTCGCAGCCTATCTATAGCCATTGCAGGGTATAAAACCTGCGGCATGACCGACTTAACCTTTCTTTTTTTAATTTTTTGGCTTTTACAATGACTTTTTATGACATTTTGCTGGAGGAGTTAACAGTAACGATAGGAAGGGGGCGGAACAAGGCGAAACCCGCCCAACTGCGACGCTGATATTGTTGCATTTTTATACATACATATGTATATTGGATTTGGTTAATTGGGCCTTTGAACTCTCTCGGCTGGGATGTTGTTGATAATAATAATACGAAGTCGATGTTCGACGAACGACGAACGAAACTTGATTTAAAACAAGGCCCCCTCGTCGCGCCAGTCAACGCCCCCAGAAGGAGGCGACGCGGCGACGACGCAATCGGCGAAAAACAATAATAAGCCAATAAAACAATAACAATTTTTACAACAACAACAACAAGTTGTCACGACACACGCAAATCACATGCAATGAGCAAAATTAAAAGCCAATATTCTTTATAATTTGCATGTTCCGTCGAAAAGGCACGAGGGGCGTAGGGCGTGCCCAAAAGGAACGCCCTAACGTTTGCGCAGGCGATTTGCTTGATTCGCCCTATGCAACAAGTGTTGCCAGAAAAACTGGTCAAATTTGATTATAAATAAATAAATTGTACATATAAAATTGAAAAAAAAAGCTAAATGTTTGGAGTTATTGGCATTAAATAAGCTAGATAGATTTTAAAAAGCTGAGTTGGTAACACTGGTGAGCAAGAGCGAATGAACGAGAAAACCCTCAATGAAAACAAAATGCAAGAGGAAGAAGCAGAGCGCAAAAAGAAGACAAAAAATATGTTGAGCTCGCAAAATGCCAAGCGGCCTCTAACTGTAAATGGTCAATACTGCAAGCAGCTGTTGTTGTTTTTGTTGTGTTGTTGTGCCTGAGATTACTCCCTCTCATTCCTTTCCTATTCCTCTCATTCTCTAATCGTTCCAGAGAGAGCAAAGGTAGCTGCGCATACCGGGATAACAGTGGAGCACATTCACACTGGTTGACACTCACATGGTCTCACTCATACGCATGCACACTTGCAGGCTCTACAGGTACGCTGCGCATACCGGGATAACAGTGCAGTGCAGTGCAGCACTTACACACTGGCAGACAGAGACACACTCACATTCTCTCGCTCACACGCATGCACACTTGCACACAAGTTAAGCCGGTTTTGGGAGCATCACAGTCTCTGCTGCTGTAGCTGCTGCAATTCACAGTGCAACGTTGCAGCAGCGCGGTCAAACAAATATACTGCAAATACTGCAAAAATATTCGTGGCATGCATTTGACTTAAACAACAATAATTAAATCCTCTCATACACACTCTTACGTCGTGTACACATAAGTATGTACCAAGAGTACAAATGACTATACGTATGTATGTTTGTGTACCTAGTGTACAATTGTACATTTATACGGCTGACTTAGGAAACCAGTTTTATTGCAATGCAACCAAGCAAACCAAAACCTCAAGAAATTACGTATCACAAATGTACACACGCACACACACATAAACATATTAGGTTGTCAGTCTGCCTTGCTGTCTGTCTATCTGTGTGCGTCTGTGAACGTATGTTGCATGTATTTTTCGCCGCTATTGCTTTGGTCTCGTCTGCCCTCTCAATAACAACAACACCAGCTCTTTGTTTTTACTCATGTGTGAGTCTGTGTGTGTGGCCACCTGTAATTGTAATTGTTTATGTAAATCTTGGGATTTTTTCGCCCATTCTTTATGCATCTGTTGCTGTTACTGCCTCTAACAAATTGTGTACAAAACATTTTCGGTTGAAATGTAAAAACAATTGAAAAGCAACAGGTATAACTTTTAAATACCAACAAACAAACACATACACGAACGCACACACACAGGCACGCGTGCGCTATCGCACAATTGAGAGCTTTCTATGTGTGTGTGTGTGTGATCTAGCCACAAAAGAGAAAACTACGCTTACTCACCTACAGCCGATAGTGGCGGGCATTCAACTTGCAAGGGATGCCTTCCTTTAGTTTTTAGAAAACAAACAAGCTCCATTTATTTATTTACCTTTTTCTCCACTTCTATCATATTTTTCCACTGTGGATACATTTAACATTCAAAATAGTTGAATTTGCGTCGTGTGCTTACAGCGCATTTTGTGTATCTGTTAAGCCGGATGAGTCATTCGGTAAAGCGAACAACAATAACTAGTTTTACGAGGAACCAGGGCTGCATTGAAAAATACTTTTTCGCTCATTAGCTTTTCCGCCGGCTTCGTCAATCGAGTTACGATACTCACCACTATGTACGTGTGTGTGTAAGACAAACTGCAGCTTGTCTGGGAGAGAGAGTTTTCAGCCCTGGCAGGTGCAAAATGAAACGGCCTCATAACTTTTTGGTCAACGCAACGGCAACTCAAGCCTCAGTCTCTTGCGCGTGATCGGGGTAAAAACAAACATCGGCGGACCGTGAAGGTGGTGAGGATATTCCACAGTAGTCAGTGAGTCGTCGATGTGAGATTGTGTGTCGTCGTCTTCGTCGTGCTTGTGATTTGTTGTTGTTGTTGTTACTGTGCTGCGGCTGCTGTGTTATCTCTTCTTGTTTGGTTGTAAATTTTTGCGCAGTAAACTTTGAAAATATTCGAAAACAGCGACCAAATCGTATCACTTACACACACACGCACACTACAAAGAGAGCGAAGGAGCAGACAACTGAGAGAGGAGAGAGCGGGCGCGCGCAAAAAACAACTAAACGGTTGTTGTTGTTATTGTAGTTGTATTTGTACCAGCCGCAGCATCCCGCCATTGTTGCTGATTTGCACAGACACACACACACACATAGTAGTTGTTGCTGTTGTTGTTGTGCCGTGCATCGCGTGTAACTGTAAAACTGTGCCGTCGCTGAAGTGTCCATTCGCTGCCGCAGTCGCCGCCCCCATCCTCGCCCGCATCGCATCAATTGCACTAATTTCTTCAATCAGCGCACAAGGCAAGATTCACATTTTAAACGAGTAAAACTAGCGAAAATTGTTTAACAAGTGAAAAGTACGTATATCTATCTGTGTGTTTGTGTATATTTTTCTGTGTGTGTGTGTACATATGTAAATTTGGCCCATTGTCCAAATTTAGATTCTAAATCCGGAATTGACTGGAAACACACATAAATCGCTGCATGAGTTTTAGTTTTTTTTTTCTGTTGCTCCTTTTTTACACTGTCATCACGCAGGTCATGTGGGCGATCAGAGTAGAAAGAGCAAAAAATAGAGGGAGAGACGAAGAGCGCAACAAAAAACTATAGAGAGCTTACAAAGAAATAGAGAGAGGGGCAGAGAGCAAGTGCTCTCACGTGTGTTTAATACGAAATTAATGTGAAGTTTAATATGCTTTTTATAATAAACTAAAGTTTAATTTCAACTAAAACAACAACAAAGAGAGCATGGCTACTAAAAGAACGACAGCAACAGAGAGAGTTACAACAAAAACAAAGAGAGTCCAAGTGCTGGCGCACTTAACAGCAGCAGCAGCAACGTCATTGTTGATATTGTTGTTGTTTGCTCTAATCTCGATTTATCTCAGCAAGTGAGCGAGAGAAGCGCGAGAGCGGCGGCAATCTTAACAATTGTTTATTGTTGTCTCCCCCTCTCTTAATAATCTGCATGTGTGTGTGTGTGAGTGTGCTCACTAGCAAGCGCATGTGTGTGTGGAGCTGAACTGCAAGTGAATTAAACGAAACGACTTGAAAAAGTTGAAGCTTTGCTTTTTTGTTATTTAGTACGCAGCTGTCTCCCGACGTGTACGTTACGTAGTGGCGCCGTGGCGCTTTCAAAAATATCGACAAAATCCGGTGAAAATCTGTGTAACTCTGAGAAACGATCGAAGACTCTTCGAGTGCCTGCGCCAGACTCTCTGCCAAAAGATTTGTTGTTGTTGTTTGTTGATCGTTGTCGATTTAACGCCTTGCTAAACAAACGGTATGCGTGTTTCTTGTTGTTGCAAAAGGAAAGCAAAAGTGCAGATGTAAAATTACAATATAATGAGTGCTGTTGTTGTTATTGTTGTTGGTAGAAGACTGTGTCAGTGTGTTTGATTAAATTTAAATTGCCTTGCTGCTGCCACACGCACACACGCAAGCGCAGTGTGCAGCGCGCTGCCGCTAATTATGAAAGTTTTTATTGTTTTTCTTGTGGCCCAAAAGCGCCGCCTGAGGCTCACACACACACATATTTTAACGTTTTCTTGTGCAACAGCAACGCACAAATTTGTTGTTGATTTGTTTTAACTTTGCGCAAACACCTGTGTGATGGTGTGTACACACTTATCTACTCCTGACTGAGGAGCCAGTGTGACCATCATGCGGGCTAAAAGAAAGTATGCTGCGCTGCTGCTGCAGTTGATGTTGTTGCTGCTGGGGAGAAGAAATCATAAATCACAACACGCTGGCTGCATAAATTAAAGCGAAAGAGAGAGATGCAGATTGTGGAGGGGGAGTAGATGAAGTTGGAGTAGGAGGAGCACAAACAAAATGGTTTGTTCGAAATTTCACAGTGGTTACACACGCAAATTTAACGAAGTAGAGTAGACTACCGCAACCTCAAAGCTTCCTCTCCCTCTCTCTCTCGCTCTCTGTATCTTCCACCTGTGCTTCTTTGTTCTCTTTTTGCTATTCTTGCATGTCATTACGTATTTTTACAACACTCACGCACTCTGCATGCTTAAAACGATAGACCAGTGTTGGGGGTGGGGGATGAGACACATGGAGGTCAGCGTCAACGTCTGCGACGCAGTCGTCGTCAACTTCCGCGACGCAATGTGATCGCGTCGCTGCGGTTTAGCTTTGGCTTGTCGACATTATCTTTTGTACGCCGTCGACGTCGCTGCTGACAACTGAGCGCAGTTTTTGTTGTTGTTGTTGCGACAGCAGCAGCAGCAGCAGCGGCGCCATAATTGCGCACAATTGCCAAATACAGGGTGTTTCACTTTTCATTTCATTTCGTTGCGTGTGTTTTTGTTGTGCTATTTTCAATCTTTTTTGCGGTTACCTCCGTCGTCGTCGTCGTCGTCATCGCACGCCGCTTTTGGATAATTTGGCTTTCGCTTTTGTGCCCCATTATTGCCCGCCATCGTTGCTGCTGCTGCTGCCGTGTGTTGTTGCTGTAGTTGCCTAATGCCAGTCCAACTCCAAATGAATCAAACTTATGTTCGTATGCTACAGTAGATCGTCGCTAAATGCAACTCATATATCAATCCGAAAAACCGGTTCGAAATTGATTGACAATGTACGGCAAAAATACGACGCATTTTCTATTTATAAATAAAAGTTCGATTTACTTTTTGTTAAATCATTGCAACGAATGCCCACTGTGCGTGTGTGTGTCTGTGTGTTCGCCTTGTGTGAATTTTGCACATTATAATAATAAAAACAACGCTTCACTTATATTTTGCAAGATTTTTCTTAATTATGAGACAGCACGAAATGTGAGAATTTCACGAAAAAAAGATCTCGCTGATCTCGAGGTGCGATTTTTATTATTAAAAACTTTGCGCATTAGGGTGTGTCGTGCGCAGTGATTAATAAAGATTTATTAACTTTCTAGAGTCGGGGGAATTTTCGGCTAAGATTTTGTCTGTTTCCCCCAATTTCTTATTGTATTTTTTTTTGCCCGCTTTATATTGAGACACCCTAATGTTTTTTTTGCGACTTTGTTCCACTTTTGTGTGTGCAAAATTACTGAGAATTTTCTGACTTATTGTCTCAGTCGAACAAACGTCAGGTTGGTGACGTCTGCAAGCAGCTGACTGACTGGGGATTGTAAGATATAATATTGCATGAAGTCATGTAGAGTAGACTGACTGTGCTCATTAGCCAGACTTAGTTACTGCCCAGCAACTGGTTTGGCTTGGAAGACGGGGGCTGACGTAGTTCCCTCGCCTTGTATCGTGTCTGGGGATGCAGATGCACTTGGCTTGACTTGGGGATTGGTTTACCTTAACTGAGCTGAGGCAAGAATGCATTCAGATTCACAGCAAGTTGTATAACAAGGCTAATTAGCAGTGCACTGTTTGTGTATGTATGTGTATGTGTGTGTGCATGTGTACATCGCGTACCAGGGGACACTTGGCATTTTTGTTGCAAATGAAGTTTGTGCGACAAAATCTAACACAAAATACGCAAAAACAAATAAAATTTAATGAAAAACAAGTGACGAAAGGTTCTGTGGATGGACTTCAATATATCCTAGGAAATGATTTGTAGACACCTCAAGTGAACATTATAGCAAAGATTAAAGAATAGAGAAGTGAAATTTTAAGATTAATTAGTGGGAGAAGTCTTCTTCCACATGCTGAATACATTTTCGGTTCATACGAAGTTGTAATTTCTATACGAGGGTCGTTTGATAAGTCCGTGACTTTTTGTATTTGCCGCGCACCTGCTCTAAATACAACACTGCTCCTGTCAGCAGTTATCGATTAACAGCTGACTGTAAAATTTTGAGAAAGCTGCGTTTTTTGGTTTGCGTTTTATAGGCATTGAAAGCAGACGATCTCGATCTCCATTTTCGTTAAAATTCACGAGATCGTCTGCTTTCAATGCCTATAAAACGCAAACCAAAAACGCAGCTTTCAAAATTTTACAGTCAGCTGTTAATCGATAACTGCTGACAGGAGCAGTGTTGTATTTAGAGCAGGTGCGCGGCAAATACAAAAAGTCACGGACTTATCAAACGACCCTCGTATTTTGAGGGCCTTGAGATCGTCTGCTTTCAATGCCTATAAAACGCAAACCAAAAAACGCAGCTTTCTCAAAATTTTACAGTCAGCTGTTAATCGATAACTGCTGACAGGAGCAGTGTTGTATTTAGAGCAGGTGCGCGGCAAATACAAAAAGTCACGGACTTATCAAACGACCCTCGTACTTTAGGAAAATGTAAATAAAAATCACCCTGTATGTCAGAGTAACAAGCAGTGCAAGTAGATAAATAAATATAATATAATAAACACTATTGTATTGTATTGTTTGCTATGCCGTCCCCTCTCAAAGCTATTCACAGGGTATTTTAGATACAACAAATAAACATCGTAATATAACAAATGCGTAAATGATTTTTTGAAACGTATTTACAGGGTATATCTAGTTAAATCTACAACTTCGCTTTATATTCTTCTATAACTATATATCTCCATATGATTAAAGTATGTTTCTAGCCAATCATCTAATCTAATCCTTGTTCGTATTCCCACTCCACAGTTGTACAAACTGCCGCCGTCGAAGATGCCTTATCAGCCCGCCGGAAATAGCGGTTCTGGCAGTAAAACGGCCAAAATGTCGCAGCTTAAATTCTGGAGTAAACAGAACAGCAACAAGCAGCAGGAGAAGCAACTGCAGCAGGACAACAATGGAGGGGACAATCTTGATGGCAGCAATGGTGGCAGCAATGGCAACGGCACCAACAACAGTAACAACAACGGCAACAGTAACAACAACAACAGCTCAAAGAGCGACGCCAAGAACAACAAACGCAACTGGCTGCACACCCCAGAGCAGCTCATCAACGGACACGCTGTGTATCTAGTCAAGGTAAGTGAGCAACAGGTGTGAAGTGAATATGACAAATATTTATGGAATTCTTTTTACTTTACTTCACACAGTTCTTTGGTAACCTGAGCGTGGATCAGCCCAAGGGCATTGAGGTGGTCAAGGATGCAATACGCAAGTTGCAGTTTGCACAGCAAATGAAGAAGGCGGAGACGGGCACACAGGAGAAGTTCAAGAAACTGGAGATAACCATTAGTATCAAGGGAGTGGCAATTCAAGAGCCGCGTACACATAAGATCTTGCATCAATTCCCATTGTACAACATCTCGTATTGTGCGGACGAGAAGGGTGTGAAAAAGTTCTTTAGTTTCATTGCGAAGACGGTGAAGAACAAGGATAACAACGCGTTGCAGGATAGCAATGGTTATGGCAGCAACGGCAATGGCAGCGCGAAGGCCGAGGAGTCGCACGAGTGTTTTGTATTCATATCTAATAAGTTGGCCTCGGATATTACGCTGACCATTGGACAGGCCTTTGATTTGGCCTACAGGTGGGTCAAGTTATTGTAAATATTGGTTAACTGTGGTAAATCTAAGATTGACCTATAATAACCTGAGGTAAAGCTGGCGGGGACCTAAGGGAATCTTCCTAGGGATACTTGTAGTAAAGCAGGCGTAATTCCTGGGTTTATCTTGGTGTTAACTTGGAGTAAACCTAGTGTAAACCTCTAGTTATCCTGAGGAACTTGTGGCGAATCTAGGGCTACAAATTGGTTTAATCGGGTGAATTCTTTCTATACCTCATTAACCATTTCTTCTTTAATTCTTTAGAAAATTCATGGACAGCAACGAAAAGACAAATCTGAACAAAGCGCAGCAGCAAATTGAGCATCTGCAGCAAACGATTGCCATCTACAAGGAGCGACTGCGTGAATTGTCTGCCAAATTGCCAAAGTCCGAGCTGGATGCGATGCTCTTCAAGCTGGGCATCAAGGACATACTGGAGGCGCCCGCACAGAATGAGCTGACCAATGGCAATGAGACGCTCAGCAATGGCAAACTAGGTAGGCTCAACTATATAGTATATATACTGTGTAACTAATCATTGTCTCCCTCTCTTAGATGAGGACAAGCTGCTCATTGATACCAACTCCACGACCGCATCGACGCATTCGGCGTCGCCCAGCTCGTTCTTGCCAATTGTGCCGCCACGCAGCAATTTGTCCAGCCAGTTGAGCAGCAGCAGCGGTGGAGGTGGCAAGAGTAATAGCCAGAAAATGGATGAACTGTTGCTGAACTCTGATTCGGATTCAGATTTCGATCCACGAGCGGATGAGATACAGGATAATCTAAGCAATGGCCGCAATGCCATCAGTAATGATCTATTTGGCTTTGAGCCCTCAAAGAGTTTTGGTCAACAACTGTTTTTCACCAACAACAATGATCATAAGCTGCAGAACAACAACATCAATACTAACCTGAGCAACAACAACAATGCGAACAACATGAACATTGTGAACAACAACAACATGAGCATCAACAGCAGCGGCTTCTCTAACGAGCTGAACATAACGCCGCCATTATGTAAGTTTGTTTACCATATCCACCATCATTTACCTTTACTAATCTTTGGGATCTTCTTCTGTTTGCAGTGGCACCACCGCCAAAGATAGCGGCACCACGTCGCACCATCTCGCAGTCGAGCAGCGGCAATCCGAGCGGCCTCAATGGCAATACGGATCTATTTGGCTCCGATCCGTTTGAGATGAACAACGGACCGAGTGTGTTCAAGGTACGCAGCAGGCTTTATTTATCTATGAAGAATTCTTCTCTAATCTTTGTTATTTTCTTCTTCTTCTTGTGCAGAGTCAACTGAACATTGATGATTTCTCGCTGGAGAGCCTGGATCCGTTGCGCAAGTGAGCTGGGAAAGACCTTATCGAGGTGCTAATTACGCCATTGCAACAAATCTTCTGTTTAAAACAATTCTTCAGATTCCGATTCCGATTAATATTTGCCTGCTAAAAAAATATTTGAAAAATACTTTCGCGAGCTTGAATTATAAATATTGTATGTGTATGTGTATTATTGTTTATATAATTTTATATTGAATTATTATTATGATTATTATATTATATATATCTATATATATATATATTATGGCGATCGAACCGTCGTGAGATCGTACACCCCATGCACTTTGTTTAAACGAATCAATTGTTGCTGTAGTTAAATAGTTTAAATCAATGTCAATTGTCGAGCAAAAAACAGAGAAAATGTTAATAACAAAAGGTATAAAAGAGAAGCGAAACGAATGTCGTGATAATGTGCAAACGCTATAAAACCTAAATGTGAGAATTTTGTATAAAATAATTATAAATACCTAAACGAATCTTATATACTATACAACAGCTATAGCACATATATATGTATGTGTATGTATGTCTCTACCAAGCGCACACGCAATCAATTATTGTATAGCTCAGCAAAATGAACAATATTTATTATTATGTAAAAAGAAAAAAGAGAATAAACTGTAGTGCCTAAAAAAAAGACCTTCTCGTTCTTTTTCCTCATCTTCTTCTTCGATTTATTGCACAAAAACACGCTTAGAAAATATACGATATATACGTATATTATATAAGGTCTGGTAACAATACTATATTATTATGATCAACAATTAGAAACTTAACACGTTACTGCCATGAATACAAATTCGAATACAAATACAAATCGTAGTTGTAGCTGTAGTTGTTGTTGCCGTTGTTTAGGGAATGTTTGCCTAGAACTAATGATATAGTACCCCCCACATATAGTCTCTCTGTGGGGTGTGTGTTGTTTAAAAACTATTGTTGCTGTTGCTGTTGTTGTTCGTAGACATCCTGAGTATCATTTTAGTGCTGCGATTCTAATCCAAATCGTTATAGCGTTTGGGTGCGGTCGCATTCAGCTGTCGTGCATTCATGTCCGAGCTCTGAAAGAGTGTATGCGAAAGAAGGAGAGAAGGGAGGAGAACTTTAATTAGTATTGAATTGAAAGTGGTAGACAACATTTCCCCGTTATCGTCATATCTTAAGATATTATAGAGTCCAACTGACCCAGTGCGCAGTTTGAGGCAGTTGAGGTTTATATAGCGTGAGCACAGTCTTATAAATTCTTTAGAAAACCATATAAATAACGCCAACGATTGGAAAAGTTCTGTAAGAAATTAAGAGTGTGTAAAAGAAAAGTAAAGAAAGTATAAAGAATTTTGGAAAAGAAGAGAAATTCAAGAAACAACTTATTATAATCATGTTAAATAAAGAATATGTGTGTGGATTCATGATAGTACGGAGAAAAGAAAGATAGAAGACAAATATAGAGGGAAGCTTGAAACATGCTGTACGATTATTTTAAAAGACTTTTAATAGAATTCTTCAGAGGTCGAATGCAGAGAAGAAGGCTAGGAAAAACTGGAAATCGGTAAATTTTTAAAGATTTCTTATTCCTTTCTTTGTAAAACACCTAAAAACATAGAGAGGAAGTTTAGTTAAAAGAGTGCAACATGGTTTAGAACATAGTAAAAGTTTATCTATGATTATCAAAAATGTTTGATTACTCTAACAAACCCACAAGGACTAAGGTACATTCAAACATAAATTCAAATCTTGAAACATGCTACAAGAAGATTTTCTACGATTTTTTATGGCTCTTAGCAACTAATTTGGGATTCTCCAACTGGACTAAAATAAAATTTTGAATAACTCCGAAGATTGCAAGTTCAAGATTAGATCAATATAAGATCACTATCCATGTTTTTCGATATCTCTTTCATTGGTAAGAATTGTCTTTCCTTTTCCAGCCACCGCCGCGTAGTATGCAACGATTCGATAGAATAGTCTTGAATCCATATTGAATTTTTGAATCATATTCGCGTTATTCGTTACGACTGACAGCCGTTGCTCTACTGCCCTTCTAAATCAACAGTGATTGGCATTTGTTAACCATTGAACAAGTGTTAAAAATTAATTTCAGCCAGTTCTGGTGTGCACACAGTTAATTGGTTAATAAAAAGAACAACAACAAAAGCAATTTACAAGTGTATAGCGTGTTTGTTTTGTTTACAAATCTCAACAGTTTATTATTTGGGCTTAAAACTAGTATATTGTTTAATATGTATGTGTAAATATCGTATGTGCTTGAAAATAAACAATAAAACGAACTTTAAACTTAAATCGAATTATAATTACAAAAGAAATAACTAATTTCGTAACTGTGTGTATAAGGTGTGTATGCATTAAATAAATATATGTATGTATATTTTAAAATATATAAGACTTTTTCTTAACAGAGACAGCTCCTTTCTCTCGAATTGCATATATAAAACCAATCCCTAAAAACACACACTGTACTGTACATAATTCGCAAAATATTGGAATGAAGAGTTTTTGAACGAAAATGCAGAAAAACACAATACAAACTTGAATTCTAAAAAGGGAACAACAAATACAACAATTTAAGGGGGAGGTAAATAAATAAAACTTTGACTGAATTTTAGATAGGGCGGGATCCATGCTGGGATTGGGTTTGGATGCACTTTACACAGCCTTCACTTGGCGGGGGGAGCGTGGAGCGTGGAGCAGGGCAGGGGGCTGGTACTATTGATTCACAGCGCTTGTCTTCGTCTTGGACGTCGTCTTCTTAGCGTATTTTACCTGATTCGACCAGTCGCCAGTGGGCACAGTGGCGCGATAGAACTTTGAGCTCGTCTTGTTGAAGATGGGCAACAGTTCGTTGGCCTCATCGGAAAGTGCCTGCAAGAGGGAGCAGATAGATATATTACAATATATATACACGGCTTTATTCTAGTTGGGTTGTACCTTCAGGTAGATGATGGCATCGGTGCCGAAGCCTTCGCAGGAGAGCAACACGATGTCACCGTGGAAATAGCGCGCATAGAGCCTTGAGATGGGCAGACCGTAGCCATAGCCGGCCAACGGAACCGTGTGCATGTCCGACTTGGAGGGCTGCGGTGCTGTACTGTACATATATTTGAACAGCTGATCGGACTGTGAACGCGGTATACCGCCTCCCTGATCGGAGATCTTAACACAAATATCCTCCTTGCCACGACATATGGCCACCTTCAGGGGTGGCAATGTATCCGTATCGGGATTATGTCCATGATGTTCCACCACAGCACGCATAGAGTTCTTGAACAGCTCGAACAGCATGTAGTACAAATGCGAGGGCACGTACACGGTGCGTATGGGCAACGATTCATCCGTACAGCTATACTGTTGTATCTCCAGCGCCGGCGATGTTAGATAATATTGATCACAGAGAAATCGCGCATTCTCATACGCATCACGCACCACATCCGACAAATCGCAGGCGGGATCCAAGCAGCCAATGTGACGACCCAACGAATGCGGACTGGAGCCAAAGAGGAGAGCTGCAAGGGGGAGAAGTATTAGTACACGAATATATCAATATCTATTTGGTTCTTTTTAGCCAATACTCACTGTGCTGATTGATTAACATGCGTATGCTGATGCGGGACATGTAGAGACGATCGAGAAAGTACTGTATCGAACTCTCTGTGGGCGCATCCACTTGCCCGCCCTCGTTCTCCTTCATTTCGATGACACCCTGTGCCATTGTTTGCACCACATCGTTGTGGCGATTCCTAATGAGATCCAAGTCGTGCACAAATCTGGCAGAAAATATAGAAGAAGCTATAGTATTATATTTCCTTTGTAGAATTAAATCTTTAACTTACTTTTGTAGATTTTCGTGCGTGGGTTCCGCGTTCTCGAACTCCAGCACATCCTCAAAGCTCTTCACATACCACGAGCTCACCTCACTGACGGAGCGTGTGTGGAGAAGATTGTCCGGCAGCAGAGCGATCTCCTTCATGATGTTCGCCAGACGCACTGGGAGCTCTTTGCGCAGGAATATGTACGATTTCTTTTCGCAGGCATTTTGACCTGAAAAGGAAAAAGAGGAAAAAACAATAATATAAATATAAATACAATAGATAATCAAATGTTTACTATATTTATTAGTAATCTAACGGGTTTAATTTGCCAGACTTTGCTTATCAATTTCGATGTTGTTGATCACGCGAGCCATTTGTGGGTCAGTTCTAATTGGAATTTGCATGATGAATGATTGCACTATGAAATTGACGCAGTAAATTGATAATATATAGAGAGAGAGAGGTAGAGAGTAATACGAACAAGAGGGAACAACAAACAAAGCCGAATAATAAAATATACGTTTTTGGGTTCTAATTTTATGGCCCCCACTGTAGTTTCTATTTAAGAGAGAGAGAGAGAGAAGAGGCATGATACTGCGCTTAGAAAAGCTAGAGAGAGAAAGACGACCAGACACAATAAGTTCAATGATTCACATCATGAACTTGATATCCATACAATTAAAACGATCAAACATGACAAGATACATAAGAAAGTATAATAGTGTCGAATAAAAACATTCAAACTAAAGCTGCACTACTTTTATAGCCACCACTGTAGATTTTGTAATGAACAAGAAAAGCTGTAGAAAGACAAACTTTAGAATTCTCATTAAAAACTTTTTCAATCAAATTTGACTTTACCTACTTTTATGGCCTCCACTGTACCCGTTCTATGCCAATTTAAGCTTTGATAAATCTTTCCACTGAACTCAGTTATCGTAAATCTTTTTTATTAAGACTTATACAGAACCTTACAAAGTTGCTACTTTTACTTAATCCGAATTTCTTAAAAATGTTGTGGTTAATTAGAAGCACAGACAGTGGGGATAATTCCGTGCATGAATATGCAAGTGTGTGCAGCTTTGTGCATGTCTGTATGCCTGTTTAAATTTAATGAAATCATACGTAAATATGTATGTAAGCTCGGAACGGAAAGAAGAATGAAAATAACAACGATTTGGCCCCAAGCTCAAACTTTGCACTTGTTGTTTGTTTAGCACACACACACAAACACTTAGAGATAGAAAGACAAAGAGCAAGAGCAAGAGAGAGAAGAGAGCGAGATAGCTATACATTTCGTCTGTTGTTGTTCGTCAACAATTTCGTAACAAAAACAAAACCGCAAACGAAAGCTCTGGCGAAACAGAATCGTACCAGACTCTGATAAGGCACAACGAACTCGACGTCAAGTTGAATAATTAATTTGTACACATAAATGTTTATTAAATTGAGCCTTGAACTGCAGCAGACGAGAAATTTGAGGGAGGGCAGGGGGAGAGGTGAAGAACGGCGCGCGACACGCCTCTTTTTTTATGATGTCCCTCTTTTAATTGGACTGATTGCCGTGGCTGACACAGGGCCGATAAATTTGCTAATCTAGACAGCGATAAGCGATGTCAACAACATTTACAGTGTGGGGGCAATTGCATATCGGAATGTTGAGTAAACAAAGATATCGATGTCGATGTGTGAGTTGGAAGCCCTGT
This sequence comes from Zaprionus africanus, assembly GCA_018151435.1. Classification (NCBI taxonomy): domain Eukaryota; kingdom Metazoa; phylum Arthropoda; class Insecta; order Diptera; family Drosophilidae; genus Zaprionus; species Zaprionus africanus. The sequence continues at coordinate 12,887,515 of JAECXB010000118.1, forward strand.
TATAAATTCGCCTCATCAGCTTTGTCGGCCATTTTTTTTATGAGAGGCAAATTGTAACGAATTTCCAAAACAAAACAGAATCAATAAAACGAGTTTTATAACTGCAAAACAATAACAAAAGTAGAAAATCAAAACAACAAAACAAAACAAAAACAATGTTTGACAGTCGCCTATTAGAATTTGCGAGAAGTTGCTACTGCCGGCTGGATAGTCAGACAGGTTCACACACGCGCGCACTATCGCACACACACACACAGACACATTCTCACATACCCCTAACTGATACGCGTGAGAGCAAATTGAGTGTGAGAGCACGCAGCGAAGACGATCACTAGTCAGACACGCGTGACACTTTAGCACCTTGCGCTCTCTCTTCACTCTCCCGAACATCTGCTGGTGACCTCAAAATAGAGCTTTATTTATGCTTTGTTGTTCCGCTTTTAGCGAATGCATGAGTGTGAGTGCGGGTGTTTATTTGTATTGTGTTTGAGTGTATTTGCAATATGCTTACAGAAGATTTGATGCATTGGCGTGTGTGTGTATGGTGAGTTTGCTATTTTGTGGAGATTTGGACTTTTGATTGAGCTGTCTGGCAGCACTTGATGCATTACCCACCACTGATAAGGCCCCCACGGACAGAACGTCCTCACTTTCATTTGACTCGCGTGATAAAACACTGTGCTACTGCGTAAATGATTATTTACTCATTAGAATAATTGAATTTCTGCAGGTGTCAATGCGTGACGTCACGTATTCAATTAGTCTGCGCGCCAATTGAGCGCTTATGTTTCCTGCGGCTCAATTGATGTGTTAACGCTCAATTGCAAATTGCAAAAACCCCACAAAATGCAATCAATTATTTACAAGCTGCGACGCGGCACGCAACAAAGAAGCAATTTCTTAATGTGCTACACTACCCCTACCCAACCAATCCACCCACCACCTGGGCTAGCCAAGGTCAGGAATAGACCAGACACAGTCGAAGTCGAGTCAAGTCAAGTGGAGGCGGAAATGCGCACACTGAAATTGCATTTACACTTTGAACAGCTGTGACGTCAGAGCCAGAGAGAGGAACGCATGAAGAGAGGACAGAGCATGAGAGCCGAACAGCTGTTTATCGAAATTGGCATCCCGATTGCATCAGCATATTTATTAGATCTAATTTTAATGTCCAACGACGACGACATCTTTGAGTCGGTTCTATTCATTTGACTCACATTCATTCGTCTTTGCCTTTGCCTTCGCCACAGTGCCGCGCCTCTGTCTCTGTCGCCCCGCCGACTGGATTAGAGAGTGAGCAAACAAAACACGAGCCAACTGGACTTTGACGTTGCTCTCTCTCTCTCCCACTGTGCTGCCCCTCTCTATGCCTGACTGCACTCATTTGTTCTTTGAGCTTTAAAGCGTAGCTCAAACGAAGGCGCTCAGTGGGAACTAACTAGAAACTAGACTAATAATATTTACATATATTTAAGTATACGTTATTGTATTTGTTTAAATCATTTAAGTATTTGTTGTTTATTTACTTTGTAGCGCTGATATTTTCGGGGCGCGTGTGGCTATCATTATTTTTATCATGCGTGGAGGGCGGGTGCTGCCATATTATTATTGTTGTCTCACTCTCTCTCTATCTCTTTTTTTCTGTATTTGTTTTGCTTGATTTCTTAGTCTATTTGACGTCTGCAATTTTGTATTTTTCCTTTTTGCTTAACCAGTTGACGGTTCCAAAGTTCACCCACAATTGCAAAGTCCAAATTTTGGATGTGATGCTACCGTTTCTCTGATCCCCCAGATGATGCCTCAGATGGTCAGACACGATACGCGCCCCACTCAAGTTATCAGCATGAAATTTTCCATTGAAAATTTCAAATATACCCTATACAATATATAGGCATGTAGAATATTCTATATACTTAATGCCAAATCGGCCTTTGTCACAGATATTGTGGTTCTTGTTCTTTTTGTTATATTTATCATCTGAAATGTTCCGGGCCCACGCAGCGAATTGGCACATGATCTGTGGGGGCGGTTTCCCGGGTTGGAGAAGGGGTGTAGTCCTAATCAAATCGGAACAAACAAATATACTCAATATTCACATATTGTTTTGCAAGTTTCAGCTGATAGGGAAAGTGATTAGGGCCAATATATTATATGAGCTCTCTTATCTGAAGCAGAGCCGCACTAGGCTCTACAAACATCGCGTATACGACATGTAAATGTGTGTTAATATTCCCCATTCCGGAATACATAGAACAACTATGTGATTTACGTGAGAAGTACGATAATATAATGACATTGTGGTAGGGCCTTGACGATATAACGCTAGAATTCTATTAGAGTATCTATTCTATTAGAATCTCTGTGTGGGGTTTATTCACACTTCACTGGCACTTCCAAAAAGCCTCTTAATCGTTTTATTTGCCCTACTTACAGCTCTCTAAGTACAGTTGGCAACAAAATAAAGTGAAATCTTATCGCTCACATCAAAGTTCAAGTACACAACAACAACAACAGCACTAAAACACTAATAGAACAAGTAGTTGATGTAGTAAAAAGAGCTTTATTAATTATTGTTTGCTCTCCATAAACCAGAAAAAAACCTAAATTTACCCAAACAACAGATAATAAACCATGGATATTGAACGTATTGCCCGCCCCATAAATTGGGTTTTATAGCACAGAATTGTTTGCTACGACAAATAATGAGGGAGGAAACGGGAACGGGTTTTTCTCTTCTTCTCTATTTATAAACACACGTGTCGTCCTTCAGTCAGACTTAATTTGGCTTGGCTGCCTCTCTAAATATAGACCACAGCCTCCTCCTGCTCTCGGGAGAACCAACTTAACTAAGTTCCCCCCAAAAAGCCACTTGGCTTTGAGTCTGAGCTGCATTGTTTCCAAGTCAGTTGCCATTTGGGACCGTCAGGGGCCCAAGAACTTTTACAGCAAACGACGCGACGCTGAAAGGGCCTTCTAACAATGCTCGACAGTTGCTCAGGGCCAGAGGTCGTAACATATACCCTGTAGATGATGGTACTTGAGAAGGGTCTGATTAGAACTAGTATAAAACAGTATTGTATAAATATATATATTTTAAATTTCTTGGAAAGAATTAAATAAAAAGATTTCTGTTCCGTAACTTAGTCATTAATTCTTTAAAAAGATAAAACAAGACAAAATGGGAATGAATTTGAGTTAATTTGTAAAATATAATCTTGTTCAATTTGTACTTATAAAATTTTAGAAGTATACAACAGTGTATATAGCGTGGTATCGTTTTTTTTCATAGACATTTATCAATATAATTGATTAATTTCAAATATGACTTATTCTTTCTTTAATATACTTTAAAATAGACAAATTAAGAAAGGCTAACATTGGGACTGTACAAAATTAAAGTGATCTATAAATTCGTATAAAATTTGAGGCTGATGCAGCTTACTTTCGATGTATTTTGTAGATATTTATCAAGAAAAATTAAAATTTTCAAAATTCAAAGTACTATTTTTTTTTTACACACATTGAATAAAATTCTGCCATATTATGGTTATCTTCAAGTACCCATAAAAAAAAGGGGTATGTCAGAGCTGATACTGCACCGTCTCGATGCTTATTGGGGCAGGTTTAGCTGCAGCTTAGAACAGCATGAACAATAGTCGTGCTTATAAATATACAAACACATTTTGTCGGTATATAAATTGGCATATATCATATAAACATGTGTATGCCTGCATGTTGTGTATAGCGCTGACATTGAAATGTCCTTGAGCGGCACGTGCCCATACAGCGATTGCAACTGGTGGGCGCACACAATACAGGAAGGAAGGGTGACTACGCGACTTGCGATTTCTCAAAGTATTCAGTTTCATTGTCAGCAATTGGAAAAATAATACTAAGTACGCTGTCTACGTTGTTGTGTGGGAACTTCCGTTTTTCATTTACTATATACTCGTATCTTTATAGCATTTAAAATAGCATTTAAGCCGATTAGACTCGGACAAATTGTTTGCAATTGAGCTCGGCATAAATAAAACTCAACTCAAACTGCTCTTTCACCTCTCTCGCTCTCACTTCACCACGCTCGCCTTGTAATCTTACCAAGCTCAACTTGCGCTGTTCTTTCACCTCGCACTCTCTCTTCACTTCACTCTCCTCGTTCACTTACTGAGCTCAATATGTACTGCTCCTTTACATTGTTTCTCCCCTCACTCTCTTAGTAAGCTCAACTTGCGTTGCTCGTTCAACAAACTCTCCTCACCTCGCTTACCTCTCCTCACTCACTGCTTCTTGTTCTCCCTCCGCTCTTTCATAATAACACTCACTTTGTTTTGTGCATAATCAACAGTTTGTGTTTGGCGACCCGGCACACACACAATAAGAGAGCAGAAGAGAGTGGGAAGAGCGGGAATGAGTGCAAGGGCGTGAGAGACCACGAGAACAAAACGCTTAATTGGCAATTTGATGAAATTGAATTGGATATTAGATAACGGCGTTTTGCGCAGCAAACAATATTGAGCCAGGCTCAGCTGCTGGTCACGTAGGCCTGGCCAAGTCTCAAGTTAATTCTCTATCCGAAGATCCTCAACATCAATAGAATTGCGCAATGAACGAAAACCGATTAAGCGCCATGCGGCTGACGTCAGAAGGCGATTGTAACTTTTACCCAACAATGTAATAAATCTATTAAAATTGACATTGATTATGCCATTCCTAGTTGTGCGACGAACACGAATAAAACTCATCAAACAGTGCACACTCGCACACATACACACACGTGCAACCAAACAAACAGTGCACACACATAACATACACGTACAAAGACCGCATGTAAGAGAGGGAGAGCGGTCGCCAGAATGTTCGAAAGTATGTGTGTGCATGCTCGTGTGTGCGCGCGTGAGAGCAGGCTTTGTGTACCGGCACAACAAGGACATTGACGCACAGTGTAATTTAATATAGTATAATTATTATTAATTATTACTTACCGAAATCCATGAATTGTTTAATTGAAAGCGGCGAGGGATTGAAACCCGAGTAGAAGTCCAACATTTTGGCCAAGCTCGACATGGACGACTTGATGGCCGAGAGACGCACGGGAAAGATACGCATGTTGACGGTGTGTGTGTGTGTGTGTGTCAGTGTGTTTGTTTGTCCTCCTTCTCTTTTTGGTGATTGTTCCTCCTGCTCTTCCTCTTTTTGGGTAATTGTTAAATATGTTCACCCGGTGTCCTTCGCTCACCTTCAGCCGACGACGCCGTGCAGGATGGCAAACATAACCACACTATTTGAGGACGTTGACCGGGCTTTTCACTTTTTACACTCTTTGAGCTTTTATTTCGCTTTTTTTGGCCTCCGCAAACAGCTGGCAACGTCTCTTCAGAATGCAGTTGCCTTTTGTTGTTGTTGTACAGTAAATCAATTGTGCTTTTTAAAAGGCTTTTGTTGTTGTCGTTTTTGTGTGGTACAAAAGGTAGTAAAATATTTGTATTTTATTTCTTGTTGCTGCTTTTTGTTAGCTCTGTTTGTTGTTGTTATTGTAGAACTTTTGGGCAGTTGTTGCTGTTGGGCGCTTGTGTTGTTGTTGCTCCATAAAAAAGCGTTTATTGCAGGCAAAAATGATTATACTAGGTAGAGGTTCTTTAGGATTATTCACACTTTGTTGTGCGCGGTACGCGTGTCATAACAATGTTAACCGTTTTTCGCTATTTATTTACTTTCTGCTCTCCATCTACGCCTTCTCCGTCGTCTCCGTCGTGTTGTTATTGCTCGACTAAACAGCCGCCCGCCGCGTATATTGCCTTAATAATGCGAGAGACTGTTCGAGAGAGTGCCGCGTATTTCTCATTTTATACCCCGCTCCAGTGTATGAGTGTGTGTGCGTGACGTTTTTCAGCTGGAGGTTTTGTGGGGCCTGGTACGTTGAGTGTGACCGTTGCGCAAAAGCGCAAGAATGCAAAAATACCAATAAGCACTTGGTATATCGAGCAGCCGCCACAGTGTAAAGAGCTTTACGTAGCCGCCCTTGAAATACCCTAAGTAGTAATTAAAAAAACCTCCATATTTATGTTTTAATTTCGAAATTGTCGCCCTTTTGGTTGTGTTTTCAGTTTTATTGATACCCTTATAAATATAAAAGATAAATATTCATAAGTTATACAGCATATACAAATGTAGTTGAAATTATTCCAATTTAATTGCAATAATATTCAAAACCTTAACGCGATACATGTGTGTGTGTGTGTATTGTTGGGGTTCATCCAGGGTTCGAAATTCTTGTTATATAAAAAGTAAATTTTTAAAATTCACGTAAACGTAAGGAAATTAATATAAAAGAATATAGATTTTTCTTTACATGAAAAAAATAAAAAGAAATTTACAAGCACAGAATTCTTCAACTGGAGCTGTGTGCGTTTTTTTTTATAAGTTTAGAATAAGAACTAAAATTAATTCATCGTACATTATATAGAGGTTGTACATTTCTAGGATCTCTTTTTCTGGAGGTTACAATTGGAAGTTGATTGGCTTACGGCTGTACGACTGGCTGTACTCTTCTTCTTTCTACTCTCTTCTGTTAATTTCTTTTGGTTTAATATGCATGTTAGTTGTAGTAGTACTAAGGAGTATCTGGCTAATTGATATATGTTTATGTATATTCTTTTTTTTGCATATATATATAAATATATACGAAATGTAGTATGTATGGTTAGGGGGGCGCTATAACTAAGTTTGGGTGTGTTAACAAAAAACAATGTGTAAAATTATAACAAATTTGTATATATATGTATGTAGTATCGTATGATATATGAGGGGGGAAATACAATTTAAGTTTCTCTGTTAAGGAACATGACAACAATAGTGTGTGTGTGTGTGTGTTTGAGTGTGTGTAAAGATAGCAAAGAAACTGGAAAGCGGGCTTATTTTACAGTTACATAGAGATGCCTTCGCTATACATATATGTATATATATATTCGTGATCGTGTATACTTCTGCTTCTACACATACATACTTATTTAACATTTATATTATTATGCTGCGAGTCTCTCCATGACCACGACGACATCCCCGATACAGCCGATAAATATATATAAATAAATATATATCTATATAATTTCTTTTGGATGCCGCATTCCACTTACTCATCTCAACACACAAAACGATTTATATTCATGCCCAGATCATTGCCACCACATCCTCCACCACCGGCAGCACCTCCCCCGAAACCTCCGCCACCGCCACCGCCACCGTTGCCTCCTCCTCCATGTGGCGAGTGATCGTCCTCATCATCGCCATCGTAACCATTGCGGGTGATCGTTCCATTATCTCCCACCTGATTACGCTTGGCATTCCTCTTCAATCGTTCCATCTTGACTTCCTCATCGTACTCGTGATTATCCTGCTTCACATAGTCACGGAGTGTGCGAGGCAGTTCGTCCAGGGTAAGCGGTGGCATCGGTGGCTCGGCAATCATGGGATGCGTTGGCTCTGTGGGAGATGTCTCTATTGATCTGCCACACATCTTATAGAACAGTATATAGGGGGTATTCGGCGAGGTAAGACTGTGCATTTCTTGTGGCTTTGACTTTGTCACCAGGTTATCGTTGAACTTGAACCAATTCTTTGACTGATCTGCAGCAAAGGTGAAGTAGTGACCTGAATCCATGCTGTAGCCGGCATGGACGACACCCGCATAGAGGTCATAGTGCACGGTGTAGGTCTCCTGCAGGGAATCCGAGGCGCATACCTTGACCACAACCTAGGGGCGAAGATTAATTAGGATTATTCAGATGCCTTTAAGGACCTTCTTCGCTCTACTCACACTCTCATCGTGGAACACCTTGTGCATCAGCTTGGTGCGGAAGTGATATTTCTGATCGTACTTGAACTGTTTGAGCGTTAAGATCAGATTCCGCGGCGCCTGAGTGATCCCTATGCGACGCTCGGCATCGCAGAGCTTCTTGCAGCGCGCACAGAAGTACTGATTATCCCCATCGAGCTTCTCCGGTGAGCAATAGTAATCGATAAGATCCTGCACGGAGTAATTTTGTGCACCACAATCATCTTTGTCATCCGGAAAGGAGAGTTGCAACTCTCGGAAACTGTCCTCATTGCGACTCTCCCAAGCGCAGCTCAGGCATTTGTATGTCGTCGATAGTTTCCCAGCAAAGGTCTTGTCAATGGTTGACGGCGGCTTCTTCGACTGACTGTTGTGGGTGGGTGGAGCTAATGATCTTGTTGTTGTTGTCGTCGTGTTCGTCGTCGTCATTATCAGCTCATGATCCTTGTTATTATAGGGTATCACTCCGGCGGCAACACAATCATCGCCAGAGACATTTGAAGCCTGCACCATCTTGCTGCCCAGGCTGCCCTCTGTGACGTCCATATGCGCGCCACTGTTGATCTCATGCTCGTGCAGCAGATCCAATAGATAGCCTAGGAACTCGGAGCTGTCCTGTTGCAGTCCAGGCGTAAAGCCCGGCGGACGTGTTGCCTTCAGCACCCGCGTTGGTGTCAGTTCGCGGCGCAGCGAGTGATGCATCAATGCGATCTGCTGCTGCACCTTCAACAGTAGCAGCGAGCCGCTCTCAATGAGCAAGATCTGCCGCACAAAGCTGGAGAGAAAGAGAATCATTATTAGCATAAGTGAGAAGAGGTAATCCTGATCTACCTACTCGCTGGTCATGGCCAGTGCTTGCAGCACGCTGTTCATGTAGCAAGTGTTGCCCAGATTCACCAATCCCACCCTGGCGTTCCTGGGCAGCGCATTCTCGAACATGGCACGCGCTAGGACCACACAATTTGGCGATGGCTCATACTCCTGGAGTGCAACCTTGAGGTCTGCATACAGGTCATCGTTGTCATAGAAGCGCAGCATTAACGCGTTGATCAGATCCACTAGATTCTGGATGAGCACACGAATCTCATTCGAGGATTTATCCATGCTATTTGACTGCGCCTTGATGGCGCTGATGACTTTGGGAATTCTCACGATAAGCTGCAAGATGGAGAAGGATTGGCAATGCGATCATCGATGGTTACTGCAGCATACTTACTCTGTGAAAGATTTCGGGTGCCTGATTGATGGTGGAGAGCATGTGGAACACAATGGGCTCCACCTTGTGACGATGTGCGGGCACGACGAGGAAGAAGAAAAGCCTCTCAATGTTATCCAGTGCAATGTTATCCAGCAATTGATACCTCTCCTGCTCTCGCAGACCCCTCAATATGGCCATAATCCAATGATTCAGATTCTGACAGAAGTTACACAAATAAATCCATTCGCAGAGCAAGTTCACCGTCTTTCTGATGGCCTCATCCCGTACATTCTGCTCCAGCAATACTTGTACTGCCTCCTTTATGAGATCGGGACTGAAGAGCTCAAAGACAATGGCCACAGCGTGGGAGGGCTTCTCATGCAGCTGGATCAGTTCGTAGACAATTCTCAAGTAGAACATCAGATAGCGCTTCTTATTGGGCGTGGCCAGTAGCCGGCCCACCTTGATCATCTCCTCCTTGAAGCGCTTAATGTCTTCCGGATTACTGCTGATCTGCATGCGCGCCAAATTGGTGATGACCATTTTGTAGCTATGTAGACGGGTATGCGGATCCTCCAGATCGATGTGCTCCATGATTTGCAACAGCGTGGCAATGTCCTGTACGCTATTGATGGCGCCAACACCAACTTGATCCCTTGACTGTTCACTGCATGCATCCATGGATTCACCACCACCTCCCTCATCGGAGATGTTCATGTTGTTGTTGTTGTTGTTGTTTATGCTGCCGGGATTCATTTTTGCCTGCTTGCCAGCGCTGCCGCCTCCAACATTGGAGCCCCCACCGACACCTCCCGCTGTGCCCGCACTATCGGCAGCTGTGGAGCCATCATTGGACTCCGTGTTATTCTGTTTGACAGCCATATCGATATCGATGTCGTAATAGTAGTAAGTGATCTGCTCCTCCTCCTGCTGCTGCTGCTGCTGGATACGCCTTAATGGATTGTAGCGGCGTTTGTATTGGGGCGGACGCTGTAGCTTCTGTTTGGCGCGGGCACTGCGGCTGTTGCGAGGTCTGCGACACTCGAAGCGTAGTCGCCGCGTGTCCTTGAACCTGCTGCCGTTGCGAGTCGTTGTTACTGTTTGACCTTTTTAGATTTCGATGGCGGCGGCAAAGTCCGCAAAAGGATCACACCAACACCAACACACACACACACGCAATCAACGAATGCGGCCCATCGACGGATGCAGTTGCTCCTCCCCACTTCCCGTGCACAGCTTGTTGTTGTTGTGGAGTTTTTCTTCTGATTCAACACACACACACTGGAAAATGAATGAACAACAGGAAAGAAAAACAGAGTGAGCGAGATACGCGACGCTCGCTTTGTTTTCTCACACAGCTCGAGATTTCCCAATTGTCACTGCGACCTTCTTTTTTCTCTACGTCGTCTCCGTCTCTGTCTCGTTGCTCGTTTTTTTTTGTTGTTGTTCTCTCTCTCTACGCACGTTTCGTATGTATATATTTCGAATATGACTTCACTCACACTGTTGTCTGCGCTCTAGAACAACAACAATGATAATAATGCTTAGGTATATGTTTACTATAATTTTGACTGGTTTTTGTTGTCTAACAAATTCTTTGTGATATTTTCAGACTTGTTAATGTTGTGTCTACTGAGTCAGTGAAAGCAAAGTTGAGGCACGTTCAGACGTGCACGACGTTGCATGATACGCAGGGTTACAGAGTCTGTGCATAGTCTCTGTTGATTGTCTGCTGTCAATCGATATATCGATGACTGTTGTTTACCTTTTTTTCCTAGACGTGGCCCGGTTCTTAACAGCTGTAAGGCAACAGCCCTCTGTTAGCACACCAGCTGTTGTTATATTTGCCACACAAGCCGTAACGCGTACAAATCGAAAATAATAAACAATTCATGAAATTAAATTAAAAACAATACATAGTAAGTAATTTAAACTGTCTCTGTGGTAATTTCTATTTTGTGCATGTAATATATATTTTGACAGCAGACTGAAATATTTTGTTCTTAGCAACTTCGTAGAGTCTCAAAAATGCATCCCGGGCAAATTGAAGTCAATGAAATTACAGGATATTGGACATTTCTCCTCAGCGTAAGCATTGCAAACTGAACTCTATGGGAAAGTTGTTAATGTAGTTTGCCTAATAGATCGATTGGAAGGATCCCTGGCTTATAGCACTCATTGTGCTGCATGTGCTGACCACAAGTACCGCTCTACTTACACGCAATAATACAAATTTTCAAGTATTTCTCTTTCTGGTGCTGTGTAAGTATGGGCAGGAGATATAGAGGGTTTAAATTCATGTTTTCTGATCCTTTTCTCTCTCCTCTTTTTTTATCAGTGTCCATTGTTTACTTCTCGGAGAGCATCAACGAATATGCGGCACTCAATTGGCGCACATTCTCCAAGCAGCAGTATTTCGATGATAACGGTCTCTTTATCTCCACAGTTTTCTCGATTCCCATACTACTCAACTGCATGCTACTGATTGTGAGTATTCTTTTGTATATGTTCTTTCGATATCTACGTGTCGGTTATTGAACTTTAAACACACCTGTCTCTAGGGCACTTGGCTGTACAACTCCACGGAACTGATGACCACATTGAAGACTGCTCAGCTGAAGGAGCGGGCGCGCAGGGAACGCATCAACTGTGCGGGTGATTCTGCCACAAATGAGCATTTAAAAGCAGAGTAGAATCAGGCACTGAATAATTAATAATTAATTGATTGTCCTAACTTATAAGTAAAATAAATCATAAAAAACAAATCATTTCGAATTGCCGGCTAAAGAAGTATTTCTTATTGGTATACGGTATTTCGCATTCAGTATATTGCTGTACTAAATTTGCTTGCGTATTTTTATACTCATCGTGGGCTGGTCACACTTGTCAGTCGGTGGTTGAAAGCAGTCAAGTGCAGCGCAGCAGCGGTCGACGATTTTTTACCGCTGCGTAAACAAAAATACAATTTTTGTTGATAAGGTATATTTTCAAAATTAAAATCGCGTCTTAAAAAAATAAATAAACTGCTGTCATTCATTTATCACAGTGTAAACGGTGAATCGAATTCAAACAAGAGAAAACTTAGCTCAGCTTACAGTGTACAAGTGCTGCTGCTGCGTACGTGTGTGTGTGTGTGAGTCGAGTGAGTGTTCTGCGTGCTCTGTGTGTGTGTGTGTGAAGCCAAGTCAAAGAAGATAGCCAGAAAACAGAAGTTGTATCTGTCTGTCAACATATTTTACAAGGCCAAGAGCAGCAAAGGGCAAACAGAATTAAAAACAGAAAACAGTGAAATAAATAAAATAATATTAAAACAATTAAATACACTGTATAAAGAGCAGAGCAGCGCAGACAAGCAGCGACAGCGAAAAGGGCAAAGACAGACGGACAAAAATCTGCGTCTCCAGGGCAAAGCAAAGTGACGCAGCGCGTTGAGCCACTTAACAGAATTGTCCAAAAAGAAAACAAAAGGTAAACAACAATTTCAAATTTCAAATCAAATCAAACAATTTTCTGGCGGCATTTTATCACTTTATGGTTGTGTGTGACGTACACGAAAAATGTTCATTCATAAAATCGCGACGCGTCGCGCTGCGCCTTTGCCTCGCCTCGAAATTTAACAGCAGCTGCTGGCGGCGCCTCGTCTCTCCACACATCTTTCTCCCCTTTCGTTTCTCCCTTTTTGGCTGCCAATATCTCTGCACTTTCCCTTGCTCCCTCTCTCTCTCTTTCTTTTTGCACTCCTCTTCTGCATCTGCTTTTAGTGTTTGCAAATCGAATAATGCAATTTATTTCAATTATTTACCAAAGGTTCCTCTTAATTGCTTCCCCTCTTCCCTCTGGTTAACCAATGTTGTTTTTTTTAACATTTTATTTGTTCTGCGGTTTTCGCATTGGCTTCGTGTGTCATTTATTGGTTTTGTTGTTGTTGTTATTCTTTAATTAAATTTACTGTGTGCCTCGATAGAGATTAGATCAGATCTCCCAAATTGGTAGCAGCGACGGCAATTCAATTGAATACTATAACACGTAGGTATTATCCAGTTCCAGTTGCATGAAATCATTGCCAGCCTTATAGAGAATAAAGAAGAGAGGAAAAGAAAGAGTAAAGAGCAGAAATATGATATGGAGATAGGGGGGAATTCTACAGAGCAAAGATAATTTGCAAAGCTTGGTAAACAGATAAACTTGACAATAAAGAATTGTTGGAGAAATACCTGAGTTATCATTTCAATAGAGAACTGATAACTCATTTCTATCATAACCTTTACCTGAGTTATTATCCGTCTCAACAATTTATCTGTCTACACTCCATATAAATTCTTAAATTGTTGCAATTCTGTCAACTCAAATCAATAAAAACGTTGCAAAAGTGTTCAATATGTTGCAATGTATTAGAAAGAGTCATCAATCAGTTGACACAACACTTTGCCCTTTGACCCAGAGGTGAAAAAACGATAAACGAAAAACAATAAAATACAATCTCGTATTGGAACTAGACTGGGATGGAAAAGGAGGGGCGGGGGCTGGTTAAAGTCGCATCGCATTGCGTTTAAATGCCAAAAGCAAAGCAAAGCAAAATAAATAAATAAATACGAGTGTGTGTGTGGTATAAAATAACAACAACAACAATAAAAAAACAATCAAAATAACTCGGTGACATCATTTTGACTAATCGCCAATTTTAGCATTTGAAAAACGGCGGCGGCTGCTGCTGGGGAACGTTGAAGAACTGCTGAGGTAGAGAAGACACCAGCAGAGCGGGGGCTGATTCTGATTCTACGGGAGCTACGCCCGCTAAACGACAACATCGGGTTGCTCGCTCTCGGCACAGGTGCCCCAAAGCCGAAGACGAAGCCGAAGTCGGCGGCTAGAAGCCAAGCCGAGCAGAGCCGAGTCATGCACGAGCAGAGCGCCCATCCAAGTCGAGAGCTTACCTAGGCATTTTATTAATGGTGCGATCAGCGCAGGTCGCTCTCTTCCCCTTTCCCTCCCTCTCTCTCTGCCCCCTTTCTCTCTCTTTCGCTGCTGATAGCAGCGAAATTTCACTTTCAATGCGTCTACAGCGAAATTGTTTATAAATGATTTGCATTTTCAACAATGTTATTGCCCAATTAGGTGTATTACGAGTGCCTTAAAATGTTTGACATCCCAAGTAGCCTTAGTTTTATGAGCCTATATAAATAATGATACGATCTTCTATGTGTAAAATCATCGAATTAACTATGTTTTATTGTTAACAATCTATTTTTTATGATCTTATATAAATATTTTAGTGTTTACGTGTGATTTAATCATTTAACTTGATTAAAAATTCAAATTTTATAATCTTATATGCTGCTTCTTCACTATGTTTTATTCTTCTAACAATTCCTTTAATAACCTTATATTAATAATATCATATACTATGAGCGCCTTAAACATTCTTTATTGATTTATATACGCACGATCTTAGAGTTGTTAATTTAAGTACGTTTCAGGGACTTAGTTCATTCGATGAATTATAGTTCATTCTTTAGTTCGTTCATTCGAGCCTTTTAGTTCGCTATATAGTTTAATCTTCAGTTCATTCGATTCCTTTGGTCTTTTGTTCCTTTGGTCGTTGAGTCTTTTGTTCTTTGAGTCTTTTGATTTTCGTTGGTCAAAAACTTATTGTTTCATCTAATTTTGCCAAAAGAACAAAATACCAATGAACTAAAATCAGGGATTTAGTTCGTAGGTTCAGTTTGCGGAATAGCTCAATCGAACTTGGTCTCAACTAAACGGCACAACTCTACTCAATTTCATATTTTACCCCCTCTTACACTCTGTTTTATTCCTTGACGAATTCTTCAAACTTTTCCCCATCTAGTTAGCCAAGTTTTGTAAACCCAACCTTAGGATACTCGTATCGTATTGTATATTTCTCATTCCTTTCTAAACTTTCAATGTAAAACATGAGTTGTGTTGTTCTAATTCTGGAATTGTAATTTTCTTGTTCAGTAAAGCTTGAAACGTAAGTTTTCTAGGTTACAAATTATATAATAAACCATGTAATATTTTAAAAAAGTCCCCAGATTGTGTGCATAATGAGTGAGCCGAAGTTCAATCCCTTTTACGTAGGACCCTATCCGGAGAAGTCTTGCGGTTGTTGTCCCTTTGGCATCTTCTCGGGTTGTTCACCGTGTGGCTGGACAAATGGTCGTTGTTCCCCAGGTTGCCCTTGTAAACCACCGTCGCCGTGTGATAAATGCTATTGCTGCGATGCAGTTGGGAAATAGTTCGAAGGGTTTGGGGATTATTTACTCGATAAGATAATTGCTCTTCTGGAATATAGAATACACACGCTTCATGTAAATCTCGCTTCTATGTTTGCTCGGCGGGGGAAACTGGCTTTGATTCGCAGCTTAAAAATAGCTCAGAACAGGCAGGGAAAGGTACTCAAGGGGGAGGGGGAGTGGGAGAGGTAGAAGGGGCGTGGTGATGGAAAGCTTAACGCTTCACTAGCTGGCAATCTCGTTAAGCCGGCTGTAATGGCAGCGAGGTACGGACTACGCCCGCTATACATGATTGAGTTCCCTCCCCCTTCCACCTCCTGCTTTCTAGCATAGGGCAGTGCACAGTGTAGGGGAGGGGGAAAGGAGATGAAGGGGGGTCACAGGTAAATGCGATTACAGCATAAGCGATTAATTTTATTGCATTTTTGCTTTGTTGTTTATAAACTAATTAAAGCAAATTTGCAACTGTTAAGGGGGCGCAAGCTTAAGCTAAAGCGACACCTATCGGCGAGTAGCCGACACAGCACAACAACAAAGGGGGCAACAACAATAACGACAGCAATAGCAGCAACAATAATAACTACAACAACAACAGGCTATCAACACAAAAGCGACTTCAAAGCAATTGTTGACTTGCCCTCCCCACCAACGCCACGCCACGCCCCCTTTGGCCCAGCAAAAGGGTTAATTGTGCGACCCTTCACCCGCTACTTGTGCGTCCCCCTCTGCTCTTGCTATCTCTCTTTTGCCGGCCGCCAGCGGCTGCTTTTGGCCAATTTCCTTTTGAATGGGATTTTTCAATTTTTCACCGCATAAATATACTATCTCTCTCCCTCTCTTTCTCGCTCAGCTTTGTCTCTCTCTCTCTCTCTCTCTCTCTCTCTCTCTTTGTTTATATTCTTGTGTTTTTGTGCGCTTTGTTTTCGTCGTTCTTGTTGTTTGTGTTGTTGTTGTTGTGGGTGCGCTCCCAATTACCAAGTGCCTTCTCTGCCTTGTGCGTGTCGCCCCACCGTTCTTCTTCTGCTTCTTCTTCTCCTTCTTCTATGTCACGCCTCATTTAGCTTTCCGCAACGTGGAACTAACGTTTGCACACACACACAAAAAAGAAACATACAATGTGGAGCATGTTCTTCTTCGGTTCGGTTTTTTTTTGGGCCAGATTTTCCCCCAAGAGGAACAAAAAGAAGAAGAAGAAAATTAGCCCCGTAAAGGTAGCAAAGCGACAAAGTTTTCCGTTTCAGTTTTCAGTTTCACTTTGTCACTGTGTTTCCTCTATAATTCTAACATGTACTACATTCTATGTTCTATGTTTGTTTTCTATATTCCATGTATCTCTGTCTATCTTTCTTCCCTCTCTGTCTCTGCTGTATCGCTGAACTAGATCAAAAGTCTTTATTGCGGTCAACGACATCATGATTTCGTTCCATTTCGTATCAACTTCAATTAGTCTCAAACTGTCGACAGAGAGTTGGGTGCAAAGCAAGGAGGCATGCAGCATAGCATAAATGTTGCATGTTGCACGTTGATGCAGCCCCCAGATAGCCGGAAGGGAAGTGAAGAGAGGAAAGAGGCAATTGTGCCACGTTTACAGCTCGGCAAAGTTTTTAAGACTGTGTGAAAATGACTTACACATTCCTTAACGTCAAGTTTAGCTGGGAAACTGTGTAAGCAATAGATATAGTCAAAAAAGCTCTGGGAATCATCTAAGAATTGATGAAACTAACTTAGAAATACCTTGGAAGTTCTATAGACAGAATAGAACTGACTAGAAAATACCTTAACTGCAGTTTCACAAGCCTCAAACTTCTGAAAGTTCTAAAGACAAGGTAGAACTGACTTAGTAATGCCTTCAACTTAAACTTAATCAAGTTAGTTTGGTTAGTCATTAAAACCCTGGTTAAATTGTACATAAATTGTACAGATTGTACATTTATTATATTAGATATAGTTCACAAAACTTGGGAAATTATCTAAGAATCTATGAAACTAACTGAGAAATACCTTGCAAGTTCTATAGACAACATAGAACTGACTCAGAAATACCTTAACTTGGGTTTTACAAACCTCAAAGCTCTGCAAGTTCTAAAGACAAGGTAGAACTGACTTAGTAATGCCTAAAACCTTTACTTAATCAAGTTAAGTTGCTTAGTAATTAAAACCCTTGTTGAATACATACCTGCATTTAATTTTACTAACTACTTACATCTGTTTTGCAACGCTACTCACTACTACTAACTGTCGATATCTGTTATAGCATACATAGTATTTGCACAGCTGTTTTACAGGTAAACGCGAGAATATTTCCCCATAAACAATGCATAAAGATTGCAGAATAATCTAAACATTTAGCGCAACGAATTATTAATTGTTTACACAATGTTTCGGTTTCCTTTTTCCACAAGCAATAACTTAATTGAGTCTCTCTTTCGTTTCTTCTTCTCTCTCTTTCTGTTTCTGTTACCTGTCGCATTTTAATGAAATTTTCAACAGATCAACATTGATTATACGATTGATATTTATGCAGCCTTACGCTTTAATTGGTATTGATTGCTTTGCCATTCTACGTAAATACGCCTGACATGGTCAATAATGTCGCCAACGTACATATGTCGGCTATATATATGTACATACTTGTTTAATATGTATATATACCAAGCAACCTGCCTATATATGGACTTATTGTTTGTCATGTGCGACAGTTGCATTTTAAATCTCATTATGAATTTATGTAAATGACATGGAGAACACAAAAAGAACAAAACCAAAACGAGAAAACGAGCAAACGAGCAATGCAACAAAGTAGAAAACAGTTGGGCAGGTTGGCAACGAATTGCAGATACGCTACAGTAGAAAAACAAGCGTTCTTTATGTATCAATAAAGAAAAGAAGGCTAGTTACTTTCTGCATTTCTCTAGCTCTTTTATGGCTAACTAATAATACATTTCTTAACTCATAACTCTGGCCACTAAGCAACCCCTCCTGTGTAGGGTATTCACCCACATTTAGCTGCAAACTTTTCTTTGGCAATTGTAAATCGTTTGCTCGTATTTTTCTTTAGCCATTTCTCCGCATTGATTGCCTTCGGCTAGCAGGCTTCGCTGTCTCTTTCGCTCTCTCTATCTCCCTCTTCTTCTCTCTCTCTCTCTGTCTCTTTCTGTGTGTCGCAAGCTGCTCGATTGCGGCGAAGCATTCACCCACTTCCGCGCCCACTTCTCCTGCTGCCACTCCCCAACGATATCGCATTTGATTGACACGCCTCTGATTGCGCATTTCCAATTGGAAATTCGTTGACTTTTTGATTGAAAACAGCTACAGCAATTTCTCTCGCAGCGCAAAAAAATATTATGCAATTCTAGATTTATCTTATCTGTGTAGTCCGGCAGATCTTTATCTGCAGGCGCCGCTGATAATCGCAGGGCAAAGGCATCGCAGACTGACTTCTGGTGGAAAATGAATCGTTAAATGAGAAAACGCTCTGCCCACGCTGCAGCAGCAGCGATGTAAAATGTGAAAATATTTGTCTTTCCATGTCGTAAGCTACTTGCGGCCCCAATCGGGGACCACTACTTGGCAGAGTCGCCAGCGTCGTCATCATTTGCCGCACTGTGTGGGCTGACGATGGCGACGTCAATGGTGCGTTTGGGATTGCAATGCCCAACTTCAAATAAATACAAATGGATATAGTATATATAGATTGTGTGTGTCTGTCTGTGTGTGTGCGCGCTTTGTTGTACATGGTTTCAGCGCATTTGCCGCCAGATATTTGCTCCACAAAAGTCTAAAGAAAAACACGTAGGGAAGGCGCCAAGGGAAAGCTTGGTGGTCAAATACTCTGCACTTATTGAGCTTATCAGCTTGATAATGTTTAATCTATAGAGGTTTACAATCTATACAAGATATCTTTGGTACAAATTCGATATCCAAATGACTTATTTCACTTCTACAAAAGTCAAAAGAAAAACTCTTAGAGAGGCGTCAAAGGGAAAGCTGCTGCCCTGTTGTGAACTTTGGCAACAAAGAACTGTAGGATATGTTCAACAAAATCTTTAATACACACACTATATCAGATTATTGAAAGAGGCAAACCGTATCGACCTATTTTCAGCTGAGCAACTTCCTTACAAGGTTCTGTTCTTCTGCTGTAAAATACCCTGCACTTATGCAGCTTATAAACTTGCTAGATAAACTACGAGGGTCGTTTGATAAGTCCGTGACTTTTTGTATTTGCCGCGCACCTGCTCTAAATACAACACTGCTCCTGTCAGCAGTTATCGATTAACAGCTGACTGTAAAATTTTGAGAAAGCTGCGTTTTTTGGTTTGCGTTTTATAGGCATTGAAAGCAGGTTTTCTCAAGGCCCTCAAAATACGAGGGTCGTTTGATAAGTCCGTGACTTTTTGTATTTGCCGCGCACCTGCTCTAAATACAACACTGCTCCTGTCAGCAGTTATCGATTAACAGCTGACTGTAAAATTTGAAAGCTGCGTTTTTTGGTTTGCGTTTTATAGGCATTGAAAGCAGACGATCTCGTGAATTTTAACGAAAATGGAGATCGAGATCGTCTGCTTTCAATGCCTATAAAACGCAAACCAAAAAACGCAGCTTTCTCAAAATTTTACAGTCAGCTGTTAATCGATAACTGCTGACAGGAGCAGTGTTGTATTTAGAGCAGGTGCGCGGCAAATACAAAAAGTCACGGACTTATCAAACGACCCTCGTATATACGCCATAAAACTATAGAGTCTTCTATAGTAAAATAACTTTAATATTGTCACAACTATCACCTCTACTAGTGATGAAAGTGACGATAGTATAGACTATAGTATAGACGATAGTAGAGACCATAATATACACTACAATAGAAACGATAAGTAAAGACGGTATTAGAGATGATAGTAGACACAATAGTTGAAACGATAGCAGCGACGCTAAATGAGACGATAGATAATACTAAATTGTAACTACTATCGTATCTACTATCGTAACCACCATCGCTATTAATATTGCCACTACTATCGCTATTGTTGAAAAATCACTTCGATATTCGAACGCGAATCGAACGTCGGCGAGTGCAGACGTGTTTCTTTCAAGCTACGAATAGCAAGTTCTAAAAACTACAACAGTATAGTGAAAGTTTAACACAAAGTGTAAAGTGCAGTTTGCACAACTAACAATTATTGACTATAGTAATTATTTACTAAAATAAATAATTATTCCATATTGTTCTGGTAATTGTTATATGTGGACCTAGAACAATGGATCAAAACGACATACGTTCTCAGCGACAACGTGAACAAGACGAGCGCCGGCTCTCTTTACAACGCAACAATGCATACTTTTCTTTCGTCTCACCGCAAATCGGTGATCGAGCACCCTCACCTTCAACTAACTCGAAACTTTTGCCCTCAGAGAACGACAGACCGCGTTCTTGCTCTCCCTCTCTGCCTGCTTCGGCTCACAAGTCGTGGAGCGAAGAGACCGCCTCTCCTACCCCGCTCCTCTCGCAGCGCCAAACGACCATTCCGGGTAACTGTAACACTGCAATAACGAGTGCAGTGACCTCACTGGCAACTGTCACTGCTACCACAACAACAACTTCGTCAGCGGCCCAACTAATTATCGCTGTGCCAGCTGTAAATAATTCAGCAGCACTGACCGTTTACAACAACAATAATGCACGCAAAGAAGAATCAAAACAAAAGCAGAAGTCGATTTCGACTGTGCAGACTGGCATGGATCGCTACATCCAAATCAAGAGAAAACACAGCCCTCAAAACAATAAGGCGGGTAATCAACCCAAAATCAATCGAACCAACAACGGCAATGAAAACTCTGCAGTAAACAATACAAACCGATATGCTATCTTGGCTGATTCTGCGACCGAACAACCCAACGAAAAAACGGTAGGGGAACCAAAAAAGACCAGGCCTCCACCAATTTTCATACGAGAACAAAGTACAAATGCACTTGTAAATAAACTCGTTGCTTTGATTGGTGACAGCAAATTCCACATTATCCCACTTAAAAAAGGAAATATTCATGAAATAAAACTACAGATCCAAACAGAAGCAGACCACCGTATAGTGACTAAATACCTAAATGATGCTGGTAAAAACTACTACACATACCAATTAAAAAGTTGCAAAGGGCTACAGGTAGTACTTAAGGGCATTGAAGCAACAGTGACACCAGCTGAGATAATTGAGGCTCTGAAGGCCAAAAACTTTTCTGCAAAAACAGCTATTAATATTTTAAACAAAGACAAAGTTCCGCAGCCACTATTCAAAATAGAACTCGAACCAGAGCTCCAGGCACTAAAGAAAAACGAAGTGCACCCAATATACAATTTACAGTACTTGCTACATCGGAGGATCACCGTGGAGGAGCCGCACAAACGTATCAATCCAGTTCAATGTACTAATTGCCAAGAATACGGCCACACCAAGGCATACTGCACCCTTAAGTCCGTATGTGTTGTCTGTAGCGAACCTCATACTACCACTAACTGCCCCAAAAACAAGGACGATAAGTCTGTGAAGAAATGCAGTAACTGCGGGGAAAAACATACTGCAAACTACAGAGGCTGTGTGGTGTACAAAGAATTGAAGAGCCGCCTAAACAAACGTATTGCCACAGCACATACATACAACAAAGTCAATTTCTACTCTCCGCAACCGATTTTTCAACCACCCCTAACTGTCCCAAGCACTACTCCAGCAATTTCCTTCGCTAGCGCCCTAAAATCCGGACTAGAAGTGCCCGCCCCACCGACAAGATCTGCTCATTCCGAACATACACCGACAAACATCCAACAAACACAACAAAGTGGCATCGAAGCTATGATGCTATCCCTACAGCAAAGCATGAAAGACTTTATGACGTTCATGCAAAATACTTTGCAAGAGCTCATGAAAAACCAAAATATCCTGATTCAACTTCTTGTATCTTCAAAATCCCCATAATGGCTTCCCTACGGATATCTCTGTGGAACGCAAATGGCGTTTCACGGCATACACAAGAGCTCACACAGTTCATCTACGAAAAAAACATCGACGTAATGCTACTATCAGAAACCCACCTCACAAATAAAAACAATTTTCATATACCAGGATACTTGTTCTATGGTACAAATCATCCAGATGGTAAAGCTCATGGAGGCACTGGAATACTCATCAGAAAACGCATAAAACACCACCACTTAAACAATTTTGACAAAAACTACTTACAATCTACGTCCATAGTCTTACAACTCAACAATAATTCAACGACTCTAGCCGCAGTCTACTGCCCACCGCGCTTTCCAATCTCTGAGGATCAATTCATGGAATTCTTTAACACACTAGGTGACAGGTTCATCGCAGCGGGTGACTATAACGCCAAGCACACCCATTGGGGATCTCGACTTGTGACGCCAAAGGGTAAGCAATTGTACAATGCGCTTACGAAGCCAGAAAACAAGCTAGACTATGTATCCCCGGGTAAGCCTACATACTGGCCAGCAGACCCAAGAAAAATCCCAGACCTGATCGATTTTGCAATTACTAAACATGTCCCCCGCAACATGGTCACCGCCGAAGCACTAGCAGATTTATCATCAGATCACTCACCTGTTTTTCTAAATATGCTAACTCGCCCCCACATCGTCGACCCACCGTATAGACTCACAAATTTTAGAACAAACTGGCCAAGGTATCAAAAGTATGTCTGTTCACACATAGAACTAACGACGCCATTATCTACAAAGGAGGATATAGACAAGTCAACGGAAACTCTTGGAAATATTTTAGTTTCGGCTGCAAAGGCTTCAACCCCGCCAGTGACGTATGCAAAACCAAACTACTTCAAAACTAATCGCGAAATCGAACGGCTGGTATTAGATAAACGACGCCTACGAAGGGATTGGCAGTCTAATAGATCACCAACTACAAAGCACATGCTTAAAATAGCCACACGCAGGCTTACCAATGCTCTTAAACAAGAGGAAAAAAACAGCCAACGTTCATATATCGAGCAACTCTCTCCCACCAGCACTAAGTACCCTCTGTGGAGAGCTCACAGAAACCTAAAGACTCCAATAGCGCCAATTATGCCACTACGAAGTCCCTCTGGCACCTGGTTTCGAAGTGATGAGGAAAGAGCCAGTGCTTTCGCTGACCATTTACAAAATGTATTCCGACCAAATCCCTCTACCAACACATTTATTCTCCCTCCTTTAATAGCAGCCAATCTAGATCCTCAAGAACCCATTGAATTCCGACCATGTGAATTAGCAAAGGTTATCAAAGAGCAACTGAACCCAAGAAAATCGCCTGGCTACGACCTAATAACCCCAAGAATGCTCATTGAACTCCCAAAGTGTGCTATTCTTCACATCTGCTTGTTGTTCAACGCAATCACCAAGCTTGGATACTTCCCTCAAAAATGGAAAAAGTCGACCATAGTAATGATTCCAAAGCCAGGAAAAGATAAAACGCAGCCATCATCATATAGACCGATAAGCTTACTAACATGTCTCTCAAAGCTGTTTGAAAAAATGCTACTCCTTCGGATTAGCCCTCATCTTAGAATAAACAACACACTTCCAACACATCAATTTGGCTTCAGAGAAAAACATGGAACCATCGAACAGGTCAATCGAATCACGTCAGAAATTCGTACTGCTTTTGAACATCGGGAATACTGCACAGCCATTTTTCTAGACGTCGCGCAGGCATTTGACAGAGTGTGGCTCGATGGACTATTGTTTAAAATAATCAAGCTGTTGCCCCAAAACACACATAAGCTACTGAAGTCATACCTATATAACAGGGTGTTCGCAATAAGATGCGATACAAGCACCTCACGCGATTGCGCAATCGAAGCTGGAGTGCCGCAAGGCAGTGTACTGGGTCCAATCTTATACACCCTGTATACGGCGGATTTCCCCACAGACTACAATCTAACAACCTCCACGTTCGCTGATGATACCGCGATACTCAGTCGCTCCAAATGCCCAACAAAAGCCACGGCACTCCTATCCCGACACTTAACATCTGTAGAACGATGGCTTGCCGACTGGAGAATTTCAATAAATGTTCAAAAATGCAAGCAGGTTACCTTTACCTTAAACAAACAAACATGCCCACCACTGGTCTTGAATAACATATGCATTCCACAAGCCGACGAGGTAACATATCTGGGTGTTCATCTGGACAGGCGGCTTACTTGGCGCAAACATATAGAAGCCAAATCGACACATCTTAAACTTAAAGCAAGGAACCTCCACTGGCTCATAAATGCTCGCTCTCCACTTAGTCTAGAGTTCAAAGCTCTTCTATACAACTCCGTCCTAAAACCTATCTGGACTTATGGCTCCGAGCTGTGGGGCAACGCATCCAGAAGTAACATAGACATTATTCAGCGAGCACAGTCAAGAATTCTGAGAACTATCACTGGAGCGCCGTGGTACCTTCGGAACGAAGACATACACAGAGACCTAAAAACCAAATTAGTAATCGAAGTAATAGCTGAGAAAAAAATTAAATATAAAGAAAAGCTGACCACCCATACAAATCCCCTCGCAAGAAAACTAATCCGAGTATGCAGTCAAAGCCGGCTGCACCGCAACGACCTCCCAGCCCAGCAATAAACTTATTAGGGCATTAATGAAAAAACTATCACTAAGTGAAAGTTTATTAAGTTAGATTAAGATTTGAACACTTATTGTTAGTCTCTTAACACAAAGGGAAGATTCAATAAATAATAAAAAAGCAAAAAAAAAAAAAAAAAAAAAAAAGATATTCGATTTCTAAACAAACCCCACTATATAAAACAGTATCCAGCTGCCCAGCTACCCCATTCCCAGCTTCCTGCTGCTGTCCATAAATTTGCATAAACTAAAAAAACACACATTTATGTGTATATTTTCTCAGTGCAGGAAAAACAACAATAAAACAACAACAACTACGAAAAACCTAAAGCAAATTTACAATTTTCAGTTGGCATTTAGAGTCTGTATGCAAAATACGCTTGCATGTTTGCCATAGAGCTGTCCACACGGACACTCCCGACTGTTTTCGTTTTTCGACTTGTTTAAACAATTAGCTCGATGTGAACTTTGTTTTTCTCAATTTTCAACACCCCATAGCATATAATTAGTGAAAACCGAGAGTCGCTTGATGACCTAAAAGATTTTCAATAATTTTCTAGTCATAATTCTTGAGTTGTCATCCTAAGATTTCTAGAATTTTTATTAGGAATTTTGTTTAAAAATAAATCATCATGTTTTTCCTAATATATCAACGGATTTGCTATTTTCACAGACAATAATGAGGTATTCCCAGTTCTTTTCTTGTCTTGTGACTCATCGTGAATACCTTAAATTGTCATCATTCGATTGGCTTATCTAGTTTTATCAAGAACTAGCTTAGTTCACGCAAAAGCTTTGGTCAGTATCAGGTTCTCTGTAGAACAACTTTTTAATGAGCTTGCGGGAATTGTGTATTTCGCACGTACTACGATCATCGTGAACATGTAATAAATTATAAATAGGCGTGACTAAGTCAAATCTGACAAATAATAATAATCATATTCGCAAATATGCAACAAAAACCAAATAATTATTCAACTGGGCTAATTTTAAAATGCTGATCAATAGAACAAAGTTCCGACACAGCACGCCTAGTGTACGATGCCTGCATTGTATGATATTTTGTATGATAATTTGAGAAGTTGTCGCACCTTCTTATAGAGATACGATATGTTTGCTCTGCACTACGTCATTCACTTGGCATTTTTCGAGTGCATTCATTTACATAGTTCGAATAAATTGCTATGCAAACTAAGCTGAACTGAGCTTCGCTTTCAGTTCCAGCCTGAGGCTGCAGTTGTCGCGTAGAACTGTAGAATTCCATGCCGAGTGTGTGTGGGCGTAACACGAGCCGTGTCTAAACAGGTGTAAACAGGTGTGGGCCATAAACCTCATAACCAAACTTGAAGGCGACACCTCGACGAGCATCAATCATAGCCAAAGTGCCAAAGTGTGCCGCACTAAGAAGTTACAGAAGTCATTACTGGTGAACATAAAAAATAAAGAAAAAAAAGAAAGGAAAAAAAGAAAGAAAAAAAAAAAAAAAAAAGAAAAAAAAAAAAAAAAAGAATAAAAAAGAATAAAAAAAAAAAAAAAAAAAAGAAAAAGAAAAAAAGAAAAAAAAAAGAAAAGAAAAAAAAGAAATGAAAAAAAGAAATCCTTAAGTATTAAAATCGAGTTGTATAGGCCTTAAAATAAAGATTCTAAACTTTAGAAAAAATTGATGAAAATTTCTATACTTTTAAACATAAAATAAATAATATTCCACATTTTATTATAATTTTTTTAAGTAACTTATTGGAGTTGCAAAAGTAAAGTTAGAGAAACCAAGCACCTCAACTTTATAAAAAAAGCTATGGAAAATATGAAAAATCTTATCAATTCATATAAATATTTATTTTTTCATATTTTTCAAATGTTTCAAACTGATTTTCTATATGAATTTTCTGAAAGCACTAACTTCTTCTTCCCGGGAGATTTTTCTTTGCTGTTGCCATTTCCTCAATACATTTTCCGAATATCTACAGCTGTTTGAGTAATTTTGCGATTGTAGCTTTACTTTGTGGTGGCATGCAGCTGATTTATGTGC
This sequence comes from Zaprionus africanus, assembly GCA_018151435.1. Classification (NCBI taxonomy): domain Eukaryota; kingdom Metazoa; phylum Arthropoda; class Insecta; order Diptera; family Drosophilidae; genus Zaprionus; species Zaprionus africanus. Next base: position 12,914,455 of record JAECXB010000118.1, read on the forward strand.
GCCAACTGCGGCGGCAACAGAATTCCTGACACTGTCAAGTGCCGCTGCTGGTTGCAAGTTGCCGTTTGCCTTCTCTTTCTTCTCCTTGCGTTTACCTTTTGCCAGGGAAATACTTTTTGCTTTAAAGCGTTCGCTGTTGCACTTAACAAAACACTCTCAACTGAATCCTTGCCTGCTTGCCTTCTCGTCTAACGGTGCTTTGTGGCGACGCTGTCCCGCTGACGGAATGTGCATTTTCCATTATCCCCAGCGTAGAGTTTACTTGAGCAGTAAGTAGCACAAGATGAGGTGGGGAGGCAGTGCAGAGAGGGGCTTCCCCCTTTAGATGCTCCCATTTTGTTGTGCATAATTATACTAGCTGCCTCTCCATCTAGCAAGCTTCCTCTCTCTCCAACTCTTTCTCTCTTCCTTTATCTCGCTCACTGTTGAACCTCTTTCTCTCTCTGACTGCTTATGCCTTCTCTTTTACACTATTTATCCCCCTCTCTCTCTTATTTAACTGTCGTAGGACGATGACGTGCTTTGGCATCACTCTAACTGGCACAGAACTTCCTGGCACCTAGTACCCCCTGCTCCCTCCTTCAGCTCCTACTCTTCACTTCTGCCTGCTCCTTCTCTTTCTACTGCTTTCTCCTCTGCCTTCTCTTTCTTATGTTGCCTGCTTCTGTCTCTCATGGTACCTTATTCTGTCCTTCCTCGTTCTTTATTTAGTTTTTCTGTTGTTCATGAACTAATTTCGTTGTGGTTCTCATAATTAAGTATTAGAGGTGTTCCCTAGTTGCCCCCCATACACACCTCTCTCTCTCTCTTTCGCCCTCTCTCTCGCTCACTATGTTGGCAATCAATTAGGCCACGTTTTAACATGACTAATAGAGCAGAATTTCAATTCCGTAGACCCTCCCCCAAAATAATCCCCCAGCTTCAGTTTTCAATTAACTCACGTTGTATGTGGCAACTGCATTTGTTGTTGTTGCTGCAGTTGCAAATTTCCGCTTACAGATGAGTTGAAAAAAGTTTTTTTGCCGACTTCTTTAGCTCTTTAGCTTTTCCCCCAGACCATTTCCCAGCCATCCATGTCGACGGAACAAAAGGTTAATGCTCGGACTGACGGGCAATTTTAGATTATCATTCTGGCTTGACATGCAATGTTGATTGTTTTGTTGTTGCTGTGGCTGTGGCTGGCAATACCTATAAATATGAAATGGTAGTGGGTATATTTTAATGAAAGTTCAGATTTAGATAGTGAAGTTAATGATACACAAAGTTTGTGCATTATTTAGTTAGCTACATAAAAAGCTAAGCAAATAAGTTATAATGAATGTTGAGATTTGAATAGTTGGTTTCTATTTAAGTGGATTTATTATAGAGTTTCAGTATAAAGTCAATTAACATATCAATAAACAATAATAAAGTCAAGTCAACATTTTATTTAATGGCAAGCTAAACAAACTCTGTTTTTCACAATGAAATTCTTAGTTCTTTAAAGTATTTAAACAGTTTTATAAATTTTAATAGCTCTTCAACAAAATTCTTCATCATTTATAGAGAGTATACTTATAGTTAGCTACGTTTTTTAACCCTTTTCCGTTCATATAGCAATTTTTCCTGTTAAAGTAACTTTTTACCTCAGCGCAAAACTTTTTTCCCCAGGTCTCTGCACGCAGTGGAAAACTCTGCAGTTTTTCTTGCTCTCTCTGCCTCCTCCTGCTGTTCTGCAGTTTTCTTTGCCGTTTCGCATTTTTCATTTCCCAATGGGGAAATGTGAATTAACACGAAATAAACGAAACGATTTCGCCTCAACTGGCTGCCAGGAATTCAGAATTATGTGCCAGTTATCATTGTAGTTTCCCTTTGATTTGCCGAGCACGCAAACTGCAGAGCACCAGAAGGAACTCCCCTCCCTCTGCTCCCCCCTCTTTTACAGCTCATTCCCTCGGCCTCTTCCATGTGCAGCTGCAACACGGCAGCGGTGGCAAGTTTTCTGGTTTTCCGGGCTCTTTTTTTTCGCTGCTAAAAACTTTGAAATCTTTTGATGCAGGGTTCCCCACAAGTCCCAGGATCCTTGTTTGCCTTTGTGTAGTCATTTTTCATTAGTGTGTGCGGCCTGTGAACTTTTGTGTAGAGTTGTAGAGTTGCCTATGCCGCTTAAAGTGGAATTTACCTGGCAGACTTCCGCGTAAAACTTTCACGCGTAGGTGTCGCCCGAAACCGTTAACTATTTCCATAACTATTCGACAGTCAAGTGAACTGAACTGCGATATGTGTAAGATATGTATGCATATATATTCAGGTATTTCCTTCACTCAATCCTGACCCAATTCCAAGGTGGCACTAATGAGGTTAAGCATGGCACTTGGCACTTTCTGATGGCTAAAGTTCTTCTGCAAAACCTTGATTAAACTTTGGCAAAAGTGACAGCAGCAACTTGGATATAGTAGAACTTCCGTCATTCCATAAATATCGAGCAAATAGTCTCGCTACTATTTATATTAACAATTGCCAGCATTTCCTACCAAAAATATCTCTCACTGCCTTCAGAGCTAAGCGAGCACTTATCCATTTTGCCCATTGCACTGGAATGGAATTTTATATTTTTGGTGGAAGAAAAAAAATGGGGGAAAAAAAGCACCTACATTTTTTTGAGCATTTTTTTAGTGGGCCGCAATCTCGGGGGCTGACACAGATGCGGTCGGTCAGCAGCCTTGTGGGAGTAGACAAAACCGAAATGCAAGCAAACCAAACCAAACCGACAGCAGCTACAGACAACGACGACGCGCTGCTCGCACTCGGCACAGTGGGGTAGAGTGAAGAGAAAATGTGAACAATTGGCTGCCAATTTTCGTAAATTTTTAATTATCTTTTTTCATGTGCTTATTACATGCATAATAACTTACAGTAATTGCATCATGAACATGGCTAATTAATTTACTCAGCATTTCATTTTATATATTACGAGGGAGAGAGCAGACGATCTCGATCTCCATTTTCGTTAAAATTCACGAGATCGTCTGCTTTCAATGCCTACAAAACGCAAACCAAAAAACGCAGCTTTCTCAAAATTTTACAGTCAGCTGTTAATCGATAACTGCTGACAGGAGCAGTGTTGTATTTAGAGCAGGTGCGCGGCAAATACAAAAAGTCACGGACTTATCAAACGACCCTCGTATATTGTATAATATGATGTTTAATTCTATTATGCCTTTTGGGCTATATAATTCTGATGTATTTTAAGGAAATAAATCAGTTTGAGATTGGTTGTACAATATCAAACTCTTAATCTTAATTATTATTTACTTTTATGCTGAGATATATTATAGAGCAACTACTCTGATGGGATCACAACACAAATATTTATTTTTCTACTATATTTTCTCTATTTATTTTTTTCTCAGTTACGTTATCTCAACTTACAATTCTATTCTATATTATAGGCTTAATAATATTAAAACTATTCCGATTAGAAAGAAATAAATGGCAATAAGTAAGAGAAAAATGTTATTTATTTGTCATAAATTCTTTATTTTGTCATAAATTCTATTAATTTCTATAGTTTCGTATATATATATGTAAATTATAGAAACGTCATCCCAAATGATCATAGAAAATAAGAAAACTTTACTGAATTAATTAGTCAACACTTAACAGTGGACAAATTTGTGTTATTTTATTTTTCCTTTTGAGCAAAAAACACTTTATTTAAATTTACATATTTTATTTAATTTATTTTCAAACCTCTACATACTCTGTACGAATTTGTACTCACAAAAAAGTGCACTTTGTCCCACTGTCTTGTGCGCTGGGCACTTGAACCACACACTCACACAGACAGACACACACAAGTACACAGGATGTTGTTGCTCTGGGCCATGCGACCCATAGCTGCTGCCTCTGCAGAACTCTTGCACTTGTCTCGCTCTCTTCCGCACTCTCCTCTCTCTCTCTCTCTCTCTCTCTCTCTCTCTCTCTCTCTCTCGCTCTGCCGCTGGCGCAATGCGTCTTGCGTCCCCGTTGCCAAAACTCGAATAATTCAGGCAGGTCTCGTTGCATACTTTTGTGCGCAAATGTTTACACAGCTCGCTTGCTCGTTCGCTCGTCCTTCATTCATTTGCCTCCAAGATGCAGGCGGAGCTGCAGCAGTGTGTGTGCGTGTGTTGCATCTGTGTATGTGTGTGTTGCACCTCTATATGTGTGTGTGTTGCCTCTTTAATTGTGTATGTGTGTGCGTTGTGCCATGTTGTTTAGCTGGCCCACATCTGTCCAGGGCAATACACGTTCATGTGCATATTTATATGACACACACACACATATGTCTGTCCTGGCTCCATTTCGTTGCTTATGACTCATCGTTCATTCTCATCTTCATGCTCATCAGTGTCGTCAGCATCAGCAGCAGCAGCAGCAGCAGCTTTGACTCCCCTGGCAACGTTGTCATTTGGGGTTTCCACAGTTTCGAAATTGAATTCCACTTTGCGACAGGCGACAGTGAGGCACGCAGATTGGCTGCACCGTGCACTACACTTTCCTCTGCTGTCCTCTACTGTCCTGTCCAATCGTGTCTGCACTGGGCGCGGTCCGCTGTCAACTCGTTGCGCGTGCCCCCCTCTCCTTCCCCTCGCTTTTCAATTCAGCTCCCACGCTAGCAAATATGAGAAGTAAAACAGCATTTAAATAAGGAATCCTGTTTAAATGTACTCGTACTTCTCCACTACCCCTTCTCCTGTTGCTCCACTCCTTCCCATCTCTCTTTGTCCCTCTCTGTTGCTGTCCTTTATTTCCGCTACGTTTTCTGCGCCGCGCTGTCTGTCTGAACTGAACAGTGCGTCCCGAATGCGTCATCACGTTCGCTTCTCATCTACGGCAAATTTGACACTGATGGGCACAGGAAGAGAAAGAAAGAGAGAGAAATAGTGACAATGTCAGCCGGGGACAGTGAGTCTCAATAGCGAAAGTTTAAAGATACATATGGTACATAAATCGGGAAAATTTAATACTAGTAAACAGTTCTTTACGAGGTACATAAATCAAATGCAGTGAAATTTGAGGAGAAACTGAATTAAGAGAAAGTTTCGATATACATATCGATAAGTGTTGTATAAATCGCGAAAATTGAAGATAGTTGGGATCACTAAGTAAAGTAAAGTTCTAAAATTATACTCATTGTAGCTGGCTCGAGGTCAATGTTCAAAAAATAAAAACAATTTGTTTTTAAAACTCGCCAAAACTCTGTTCTAAAATTATATTACATAAAGCGAAGATAAATATTCTGATTTTATTTCAGGAAAGCTTAAAGTTTAATTAAATGTTTAAAGTTGATTAGGTAAGATTTTATGATCTGAATATAAGGACATATACAGACAAATACGATATACAGTTTAAAAGCTTCAAGTTAGGGAGAAATAGAGATAAGTAGATGAATTAGAAGGAAAAGTAATACAAGTGATGAAAAGTGAAAATAAAATATATATTTCACATTGTATAGAACAGTTTAACGTAATAAAACTATATTATATAGTATGTTAAATGTATTATCTGGCATTTAATCAGCAAGAACTGAGGAAAATAGTTTGAATAAAGTTTAGAGTATCATATTTATAAATAATTTTTTGATTACTTTACTTATAGAAAATATACCTCAAAGAGACTTTTATACGCTCACATGTGGTTCACTTCACAACTATATAACATATATGCCTATACGTTTTTAAGCTATAATTTAACCATTGCCACCCACTGTACTTGCGGGCTTGAAACGTCCCTGGAAGCATGAGTTATGTGCACACACTCATGCAGCAGGATAATATCCTGCTACTCGTGCCGTGATGTGTGAATCAGAGAACAACAACAACGACAAGAACAACAACATGAACAACAACAACAACAACATGAACAACAACAACAACAACACAATGAATGGGCGACACTTTTAGCGACAGCTTGAGCGGCAGAGGCGACACTACAAGTGCAGCAGACAATTGCAGCGAAGAGTTGTGGGAAGAGAAGAGAAAGAGATAGAGATAGAGAGAGTAGAAAGGGGTGCCAAGGAGACCTCGCGAGCAGGCAGAGATTTGCCCAGGCAGTCTACTATCCAATCCAATCTCGCCCTGCTTTTCCGCTGCGATTAATTGCTCTGCCAAAGTGGATAACAAATGATTCGAAATTGAGGCGGGTTAATAAAATTTGCTTATCCGTGCGCATTGTTTTTTAGCAGAGAGAGAGAGAGAGAAAGAGAGTGCGGGGTGGAGTGGGGGATCTGCAGCATTGAAGTGCCCCTCGACGACGTGCCGTACGGCGTGTGCTTTGGATTGTTCACTTGGCACTTCCTGTGCCTGCGTCCCTCCTCCAGGGAGAGGAGAAGTAGGGGAGGTTGGGAGGTGGCGTTGCTGCCACCTCGTTGTGTGCCCTCGAGTGTGGCCATGTTGGTGTGGCTGTGTCGCCAGCCAGACGACGCTGCCTCGTGACAATGGCAAAAGTAATAAAAAAAAAACGAGAAAAGCTGGAGAGGAATGGAGGAGCAACAGGGAGGAGAGGAGACAGCAGCAGCAACGGAAGTGCGAGCTGTGAAGTGTTGTAGGGAGGGAATTGGAGAATCACTGAGGGAATAAGCATTGGTTAGAATGGGAATTGGCAACTGGGAACTGTTGGAACTGGGGACGAACGTGGGGACGAACTGTTGGGGACTCTGAGAATCGTTGCTCCTTTTGCCAATCGCTTTGGCATTTCGCGTTGTTGTTGTGGCTGATGTTTATGGCACAAAGCTGATGATGTTGTCGACGAGGAGATGATGTTGTTGCTGTTGCGCGTTGCTGTTGCGCGTTGTCCTCGCCTGTGTCCTTCCAGCTGATGACCCAGTTAGGCCCTCTTAGGCGACAAAGAGAGAGAGAGAGAGAGAGAGCAAATGAGAATGAGAACGAGAGACAAAGAGAAAAAGTAACATAAGCGTTATTATTTATGCGTTAATTAAATATTCCGTATACACATGTTCCATAAGCACCCACAACATGTTTACAATGCGGCAGAGAGGGGGCACAAGAGGTTGTGTGGCATGTTCGCATTGGGGGCATATTAAGTTGTAAAGCGAGGCATCTTTGAGGCCATAAAACACACACACACACACACACGTACATGAACTGCTCAGACGTGTGCTTCATAAAATATTTCAATTTATGTTGCTAAGAAGGCATTATCTTGATATTTATTTCTTTCCGACTTAATAATCTTTTATATCAGCGATCTTAGCTAATTGAAGGCGTGGCAATGTGGTGAATATATGGTATGGGGGAATTATTTAATTTGTGCTTGAGAGGAACTTTCAACGGAACCTATTTGAGGGTTGGTAATTTACTTTCATATCCAATTTCAAAACATTTTCTCTATTACATCTCGAGATCTAGACATTTGTTTCTTTCTTTTGCAGAACCTATTTTAGGGTTGATAAATTACTTTCATATCCAATTTCAAAACATTTTCTCTATTTCATCTCGAGATCTAGACATTTGTTTCCTTCTTGTGCAGAGCTTAGCATCTGTAGAAAGCAAAACTATAGTTAAATTTCTTGAGTTAACATTGAACCAAGTCTCCGCATTTTATCTCTGATATCTCTTGACATCTGCTACTTTTCTGCCCTCTAATGGGTGTCTCTGCATCTATAATTATTCCACATCGAACTCTTTAAGTTTCCCCACATTATCTACTATATATCTCGAGATCTACACATTATTTCCCTCTAATGATTATCTCAGCACATCTAATCTTGCCGCACCTCGAACAAACAACGCACTTGTTCAACCTCTTGCAAGCGAGGTCGCTTCAATGGGGTCTACCGACGGGTGAAGTGCCTTGCCATGCGTCATCTGGGTAACCCACATGCCAACGGAACTAAGCAGACTGAGAGCTGAGCTGATTAGAGGTCTGCTCCACTGCGTATTGGGGGCGTTTCTATTTGAATTGGAATGTTGGAATTGTTACTGATTTGCAATGTTTTCTCTGCGTTTTATTGCAGCGCTGATTATTGACACAATTCACATAACCCACCACCACCAACATGATGGAGCTGGAGCCACGCGTGGCCATCTTGCAGGATCTGCGTCTACAGACCTTCGATTCGATACGTTTTGCATCGTATCGCACGGCCTCCAAGCTGCGCTACATACAAAAGTCCACAAATTTGCATCTGGTTGATATATGGAATGTTATCGAAGCCTTCCGTGAGAATGGCTTGAATACACTGGAGCCACAGAGCGAGGTGAGTGTGGCCCGGCTGGAGACACTCGTCTCGTCGCTCTATCACAATCTGAACAAGCGTCTGCCGACGGCACAGCAAGTGCCAGTGGATTCCAAGGCGGGTCTACTGCTCAATTGGCTGCTGGCTGCGTACACAAGGTGAGTTGCCAGATATATGTATATGAACTTGATCCACTCATCTCACTTCGATTACTCTTCCAGTGACAACTCTGGCAAAATTCGTGTGTTTTCCATTAAGGTCGCACTGGCTACCATGTGCTCGGGCAAGCTGGTGGACAAGCTCAGATGTAAGTTACCCTAGCTACCTTTATTTCGACCCCAACTAACCCTTCTTCTTTATAGATATCTTTTCACAGATTTCGGACGGCGCTGGTCAACTTGTGGCCTGGAAGCTTAGTGAATTTCTGCGCGAGGTGCTCGCTCTGCCCGCCGCGGTATATGAGTCACCAACATTCCACTATAAGGACGGACTGGAGGAGGAAATATTTCCGGCGGAGAATAAGGTCACTGTGAATGATTTCATGGCAACACTTATGTCCGAACCGGGTCCATCGTGTCTCGTCTGGCTGCCGCTGTTGCATCGGCTGGCGACCGTTGAGACTATTGTGCATCCGACGATCTGTTCTGTTTGCCATAAGGAAAACTTCACCGGATTTCGTTATCGTTGTCAGCGCTGTCACGCCTACCAGCTGTGCCAGGAGTGCTTTTGGCATGGCAAGACATCGCTGAACCACCAAAACGATCACGAGGTCAAGGAGTACTCGTCGTATAAGTCGCCCAGCAAACAGATTGGTCACTCGCTGCGCAAGAGCTTCCGATGTGTCCCGGAGAAGACGACGCAAGTGTTGCCACGATTCCCGGATCAGCCAGAAAAGACATTGAATCTATCGCACATTGTGCCACCATCGCCATTGCCATCGCATAATGGTTTCTCTGATCCAGCATTGGGTCATTTGGGTCACATGGGTCCCGGTGTTGCTGGTGGGGGGCCGGGAGGGCCACATGGCGTCGGTGGCGGCGGCGGTCTATTTGATCGTTCCAGTACATTGGATTCACGTGCCACGGGACGTAGTTTGGATACCACAATGTCACGTGTGGCGGCCGCATCGGCCAATGATGAGGAGCATCGTCTGATTGCACGCTATGCTGCACGTCTGGCGCAAGAGAATCGCGCAGTGAGTAATAGATGAGCGTAATCTAAGTTTATATTTACCTAACTGATTGTCTCTTCTCTTTATGTCCAACAGCCCTCCAATATGCCCAATGCGGAGAGCATCACGCCCATTGGCACGGATAATTCACGCGCCCAACGGGAGCTGATTGCGCAGTTGGAGTCGAAGAACAAGGAGATTATGCGCGAGATAGCGCGCCTGCGTCGCCAGCAGGAGACTGAGCAAATGGCGCCAGAGAATCCGGCACTGATCAATGAGCTGCGTGCGTTGCGTCAGCGCAAGGGAGAGTTGGAGGGGCATCTGGGTGCGCTGCAGGACTCGCGACGGCAGCTGATGGAACAGCTGGAGGGACTGATGCGTATGCTCAAGAATCAACAAACTGCCTCGCCGCGCTCTACACCCAATTCGAGTCCACGTTCGGGTAAATCACCGCCTATGCCGGGTGCAGGAGGTGGAGGAGGTGGTCCAGGTGGATCTGCTGCCGGTGTTGGTGCGGGCGCAGCTGGCATCTTAGGTACTTCCCCCATGAGCGCACTGCATGCTCAGCAGTTGCAACAGATGGCAGCGCATCCCATGCTGCGTTCCACACAGCAACAGTTGCTGCAACAACAGTCGCAGCAGCAGCAACAACAACAACAGTCTTCGCCTGGTCTGGGTCATGCTCCGTTCAGCCAGAGCCAGCTGGAGCAGCTCAATCAGATAAGCAGCGACATGCGCAGCGCCTTTGCGGCCAATGGCAGTGCAAGTGAGTATAACCAGTGCAGGAGAGGGGGGTACTTCTTCGCGGGAGGGGTGGGGTGTGTTGGGGAGGGAGTTTACTAACTGTGCGGTTTGTCTAGGTTGCTTAGGTCTTTATGCAACGGTTCTCTAATAATCTTCTTCTTCACTCTATTTGTTAATAAACTGAACACTTTGACACCGCTTCAACCACGCCCCACACACACATACACGCACTCAATAACACTCTCACACATACATCACGTGGGAGTTGCGTGTGTGCTGCGATAGTATGTGCGATACTATCGATGGGAGACGAATGAAACATGCGTTTTATGCGAGAGTATCGGCTAAAATCAAGCTAAATCCCTTCGACTTTGGATCTTGGTATCGCTCACGACTCTTTGAGGTGGCTTAGTCTTTTGCATATCGCAACACATGCAAGAAATCTCTTGTAGTGCGATAGTATCGGCAAAAGATGAGCAAAATATGCTTCTGTTGCTCGCACTTACTGTTCTAAGTAAGCCATCTCCCATCCAAACAACTTGCAAATACGATAGTATACGATAGTATGCGATAGTATGCGAAAGTATACGATAGTATGCGACAGTATACGATAGTATGCGACAGTATACGATAATATGCGATAGTATATAATAGTATGCGAAAGTATACGATAGTATGTATATACGATAGTATTTGCAAGTCACTTAGAGTTTCCTCTCTCTCTCTGCTCGTGACACGCACGCAACTCCCTGAGCTGAGCTAAGCCTCCTCCAGTTCACCGTAACGTATAACTCTCTCGCTTTCCCACACACATGTACCATATATACTATATATATATACATATATCGCGCGACTCACAGCCCCGCCGATGTGCCCGATTGTTGATGCCGAACTAAACGAAGCCGCCGACAACATAACGTCGGCAATTTCAACGATGGTCAGCGATCTGAATGCAGGTAAAAACGAGCAGGATGAGCTGCAACTCGCTCTCTCCTTCTCTCTCTCTCCCTTCCACGCACTCTCTGCTCCTGCTCCACTTGCTCTGCTCCTGCTACTCCCGACAGTCGCTTTACTATATATATAGTATTCTATATAACTGCACCTGCAAAATGAAATGAATAACTGCACCTTGTTTAGCTGAGCTTATAGAGCTAGTTTTGCAACTTAGTTTGAGCACTGCTACTAGAGCGACCTGCCACTGCCACGTCCATTATCACAAACAACCCTAAGGAATGTTCAACATGCTGTACTTAATCTGTGTATGTTCTGTGTGCTTTCCATGTTGCGTGTGTTGGTTGTCTTGTGCCTTTTACAGGACCAGAATCATCATTGGTGGCAACGGGCACAAGCTCCTTGAACCAAGCTCGTTTTATTTTGCCATTGGGTAAGTGATCGTAATGGATCGATCCTCTCCAGCTGCTGCCTCCCTCTCTGTGTCCGTGTCTCTCTCTCCACTCTTATTTTCTTTATTCGTTTCGTTTTGATTTCTAGATTATTTCCCCAATAGAAGACATAAGAAAAAATGCTGCAAATGTTGATTGAGTTGAGTTGAGTTTGCTTATAATTTTAATCGTTTCTATGTATGCGTGCCCAACACCAACACCTGATCTATATCCTCCATATATATGTATACACACACACACAATCGATATATCAAATTGAAGAGTATCGTCACATTGAGGGAGGTGAAGCATCGCCAGCGGGCGGCGCATCCGATGATTGCGATTGTCGCTATCATGAGGAAATCTTTTGTACCGATGAGGATTTTGAATGCGAGGGCGTTGCCACGCCCCTCTATAACGAACCATATGCTGGGCATGATGATGATAATGATGATGGGGATGGCATTGAACTGTTGTCGCCCGTGCAATTCGACTATAACTTTGGCCAGACCGATGAACAGAGTCGTGTTAATCGTATACTTGGCTATCGCAATCATCCCGAACTCTTTATCGACGACGATCAGGCGGGGTTTCCGGGTCTGCACGAGATCGGTGAGACAATCGATGAACTGCAGTTGATAATGCACGCTTATATAATGAAATTTAGTTTGAGTATATAATGCAGTTGTAGGTTTACTCTCTCGCCTTGATCAGGTAAAATATATATACTATATATTTATTATGCCTTTAGATCGATCACAATCGAAAGTATTTGCCAGTCTAACAATCACTGCAAGCTCATCATCATCAGCTGGTACACACTATATAAGAAGTATATCTATAAGTTTCTCTTTCTACTCTCATCTCTGCGCATCTTTCCGATTCTGTGTAGAACCGATGATTATAGTCAGAACATCTCGATCGGCAAAATATCTTTACTCGAAATTCTACTCCATTTTTCTGACTCTCTCTCTCTCTCACTGTCTCTCCTTATCGAGTGACTCTCTGCATTCTCATGTGCCACATTTCAGAACATCTCATAGATATCTATATTGTATCTGCGCGTATTTAGATCGTTCATGTTGGTTGCTCGTTTCAAAGGAATATTTAAAGCTGATATATAGTACGAAGATATATAGTATGTTGCTTTATGATCTGATAAATACTGATGTTTACCTTGCACCTTGATACAATTTCAGATTTCGATGAATCTCAATCATATAATCCCGAATGGAATGAAAAGGTAAAGGGTTTCGCAATGAAATCCTTATAGACAAACTTGATTGTTGTTGCTATACTATTATAATCGTGTTGCCGTTGATGTTATTGTTGTACTTTCTTTCTTTTTTGTTTGGTTTTCTATACACATGCACTCAAATATATCTACATAAATATATATGCAACTATATAGCTTGTGTAGTTTTTTGGAAGAGTTGGAATTATGTATCGCATTTCTCTCTCTCTCTCTTATGCTCTTTACTAAGTAAACTATTTATGGAATCTTAACTTTCTCGTATTTAAATACTGCATGCCACACCACGTAGAGTTTTTGGGTACCCTATATAGAAGAAAATATATTTTTAATAATTATTTAATATATATAACTAATGCTAGAACGAACTTGTTTTGCAGGCAAATGCGAATAGCCAATGGCAGGAACAGTTTGCACAATGGAGTCTTAATTCGCAGAAGAACTAAACCCGGGGAAGCTGGAACTACGATTACACACGATACAGTTATATATATATATAATAAAACATACATAGGGTATATAGTGCGAGTCGGCTTTGCGCACTCGCTTAGCTTTTTAATCTTAATTCTTATGTTGATCTAGAGCAATTTATTCATTGACTTCCTCTTAGTCTCTACTCTAACTTAATGAATATAATTTATTTTTCATTGTCGGGGATTATACAGCAAACTTACTGAATATGCATACTTATATACTACGTACATTTATTTATGGCAGCTGTTCCAGAAGAACTGGAATCTCTTGAATCTCTCTCGTTAAAATCGACCTTTAGAATTCTTAGTTAAGAGCTCCATGAATCTTAATTTTGCAATTTAGATTCTTTTTTGAAAGCGCTTTATTGCACGATGAAGTTGTGCAACTATTTATTACATATTTAACAAAACATCAAGAAAATCAAACACACATAATACAAATACTATATAAATACAATACATTTCTATGTACTTAAAACTAGCAACTTGTTGAGAACCTAAAATCAAATTCTAAATGCTGAATCCTCCTGGTCATTTCCCCAGAGGCAGCAAAACAATAAATGATTATGAATAATAAAAAAAATAATAATAATAATGCTGATAATACACTTTGATATACGATATAAATGCTATATATAGTATATATGCAAGTATGCAATCTTTAAGACGAGAACAAAGAGCAACTATAGATCTTTCCAAAGTTTACACAATATTTTGGGATATATTGAATATTTTATGTTTTACATATGCTGAGTTTCGCCTAAGTATTTACATCAAGATTTTAAAAACAGTTATATACTACGACAAAAAGGAATCCAATGTTGAAATTTAACTTGAAAACATAGATTATTATTATCAAAATCCATAATAATATATGCATTCATTAAAAAATGTTATACAGTATAATCGGAATGCATAAAGCACAGAAAGATGAAGAACAAACAAGTAAAAATAAAATGAAAAACTCAGACATTTATAGAAATTATACATAAATAACCAATGAATAATGGAGAATATTACAAACAGAGAAAAGTAAATAAAAATACATTTTAAACAACTCTAAAATACACAGTGTCCTGCGTTTTATTCCAGTTGATTGAAAAGCTCGCCGATATATCGATCAGCAGATTTAACGACTGCTCAATTTTGCGTTTACAGAATCATGTTCGATTTAACAGAACTATGTAATCAGTATTGCGCTTACATGTTTCTGCTAAAGGGGGTCAACCTGTGTAAAAGCGGTATTTCGAACGCTTTTTTTGGGAATTTTTATTAGGATAAATAATTTCAATACAAGAATAAGTTTAATGTTATTTTAAAGGTTTATGATTTAATTATAACTGTAAATTTTTCCAAAAGTGTAAACCGAAGGCTTATATTTATTGACGCCATTTAAAGTGACGTCCTCAAAAAAAAAATACCGAAATTGCGTGCAAGATTCCGCTCGAACCACTCATCTGAAACAAAAAAACTAAAAAGAATTTTATTTGTGTTTATGTTGTCGAGGTACTGACGTAGGATTTTGATGAAATTCAAAAAATTGAACAAATGGCAGTGGATTTCATAAAAATTGATCATTTTTATGCCTTTTTTCGATAAAAAAAGGCTGTAAAAAAAAATAAAAAAGATATCGAAAAACCCCTACGTGAGTACCTTCATTTATCTCTGTTTATGATTCTGTCAAAATTTCAAGTTGATCTGATGAGTAGATAATCTTTAATCCAGCACGCAAATTTCAAAAACATGGTTTCGAGAAAAACGCGTTTAAAGTTTAAAGCAACAGGACTTTGTAGTCTAGACTGTCGCATTCAGCGCCTTGTCACGTTTGAAATAAGGCGAATTCGGGAAAAATATTTTAGGACATCATTTTTCACATCTTGAAGATGCAAAAAAAGTAAAAAAAAAAAAATCGATTTTTCGAAAATTTTACACAGGTTGACCCCCTAAAGAACATTCACCACTAAGCATCGAACATAAAGAGTGCTCCAATGCACACGGATTATTATGATCCCAGGACCCGAAGCGTTTCACCAGTGAGCGATCGGCTCACTCAACAGTTGCAACTCAACAGTTACAGCTCAACAGTTGCAACTCAACAGTTGCAAATACGCACACCTTGAAATGTTCCAACAGCGCGCAGAAATACGCCCCCACTCATCGTTCCGCTGTCGTTGTGCGACTGAGTTGATGCCGCTGTTCGTTTCTTCGGGTTTGCTCACTAAAGAGAGTCGATCGCTCACTCGGGGAACGCTTCGGGCTCTGGTGTCGCAATGTTTTCATAGCATGAATTGAGTAAAATCCGCTGTTTGAGTACTCGATGCTTAGTGATTTGAATTAACAGAACAGTGTTGCAATACGCTCCAACAAGCAGTGTTTAACAGCGGGCTGTGACTGTTATCGATTCGTTTAACGTCTGTTAAGCCTGTCGCGCGCAACATTCGAAACATTCGTGTCGCAACTTGCATAGAGTGCAGACGTGTTCGCTTCGTTAACCGCGTGTGTTCATTAATAATACAGTAAACTAGGCTTATACACTCACACAAACAACTCGAGTGAGAGAGTGCGCGCGTAAAAACCAGCTTAGAGCGAGCAAACAAGTGTGTTTCTCGCAAACAGCATCCGATCTACGTGTGCAACGGAAAGAGTCAGAACTACCTGCTCAAGTTTGGTATCGTCTTCTTGTTGTTAAATGTTTAATACTCTCTGGAGCTGAGTCGCCGTTTCTCTTGATTAGACGTAGCCGAGCTGCCGCTGTTAGCTGCTGTGTAGGGTGTGGTGCAAAACAAATAATATAAACTTCGATTAACAATTAAAATAGATATAAATAATCAAGATGATGTTCACTGCCGATAACCTTTGGGCAGCTTTATTGCTCTCCATTATCGCGCTCGCCACGCATGCACAGGCGCAAAGAACCCCAACGATCTCGTATATAACGCAGGAGCAGATCAAGGATATTGGAGGAACTGTGGAATTCGATTGCTCCGTACAATATGCCAAAGAGTATAATGTGCTCTTCCTCAAGACAGACTCGGATCCAGTCTTCCTATCGACGGGCTCAACGCTTGTTATCAAAGATTCGCGCTTCTCGCTGCGCTACGATCCCAATTCCTCAACATATAAGCTACAGATCAAGGACATACAGGAGACCGATGCAGGCACCTACACCTGCCAAGTGGTCATCTCCACGGTGCACAAAGTTAGCGCCAATGTGAAGTTATCGGTTCGTCGTCCCCCCGTCATCTCTGACAACTCCACGCAATCGATTGTCGCCAGCGAGGGCAGCGAAGTGCAAATGGAGTGCTATGCCAGCGGTTACCCAACACCGACCATCACATGGCGTCGCGAGAACAATGCCATTCTGCCAACGGGTGAGTCTACATACACTTCTAAATTATTAACTTCCCCACTGTACACTGTCCGCTGACCTCAGTGCCCCCTCAGTAACCATCTCTGGTTTGTTTAACCCAGCACTAGATACATTTACATGCCACATGTCCGTCTTTAGGGCGCTGTTCCAGTACGAGCTCTATTTCTCTCTCTTCCCCATACGTTGAGGCGCCCTCTCTCTGGCTGTCTTCCCCATACCTTAAGTGGCTAAGTGTGTGTGTGTGAGTGACCATGACTCACTCAGGCGTTACCGTTGTTGGCGTTTGTTTATTTGCGTGTTTTGCATATTTCTTCATTTTCCACCTGTTCGTAGTTTAGTTAAGTTGCTTTTCCAGTTATTTTCTTAAAAATGTTCTCACAATGAAAGCGCATTTTGTGTTATAAATGCGCTAAAAGCTCTTGCGCATTAAGCTTGACTCAGAATGCGCTTAACCTGTAAGGTATTTGATCTCTCTCTCTCACCCGCACACAGCAGAAGTAGAAGGCGCACATAGACTCACGTACAAACAGTGAATTGGTCTCACCGCGCTCTCTCACTATCTGTGCGTGTGTGTGTGTGCTCTTGTGCTCATTAAGCTTGGCTCAAAATTAACATGAGAGGAGTTTGCTCTCACTCTCTCACCTACAGACCCAAGAGAAAAGTGCACATAAACTCACGTACACACACTGGACGAGCCTCTCTCCCGTTTTCTTACTCTCCCACTGTCTGTCTAGCAATGTATTTGTGTGTCTGTGTATGCGTGCTCTTGTGCTCAATTTGTGCGCTGCACTTTGTTGGTTTTCTGTCTGTTGTTGTTGCTGTTGTCGGCTTTGCTTTCTTCGTAAAATGTTCTTTTATTGCATTTTCTTCGCTTTGTTTGACCAAAAACGAAAAGCTAATAAAATAATTTGTAGCTCAAGTGCAGCAGGTACACTAGAATAGAACCGAAGGTCGCACTCCCTAATCCCCTACAGGTGTTGCCTAAGTGTTTTCCCTACCTGTTCCTGCTGCACCTTGCGCACTTTGGTCAGCGCAGCAGCAGCGCAGTCGGTAATTGATTCTTAAGTCCCACTGCGTGTTTAACAAGCTTACGAAAATGGAAAATTCCTAGAAAATTCCCAATTCATCTGTAAGAGTTGAAAATTCAGAAAAATCATTTGTGCTCAAGTGTAGCGACTCAGTGTGTGTGTATGTGTGTGTGAGAGGGAATGAAATAGAAGATGCACGCGAAGATCTGCAGTTCTAGTTACAGTGGTGTCGCAAATATTAGTACCCTGTATTGATTTACAATTCTCAGGCAGATTGGGCAGATTAAATAATAAAGATAATAATAATAAAATAGACATAGCATTAAACATGAAATAATTGTAATAAAAGAAACATTTAATTTTCTGTTAATTAACCACAATGTATAGAAGAATTCGATTAAGATTTAGATAATTATCAGAAAACACTAAAAAGGGCAAACTGTTAAACATACGATAGATGCCACACCCTGTAACTGTGGCTGACTTACAGCCATTTGATCGGCAGAACTTGTGCAATCTTTAATTGCTTTGGCCTTGATTTGCCTTAAACGCGTCTTCATCGATGGCAAATGTGCGTGTGTCTCTGTATGTGTGTGTAAGATTGCTCCCTTTCGGGGCACGGCACTTGAAACTGAAAGCTACTTAAGACCCAAACCCCAAACCCAGGCCCAGACATGGCATGGGCAGCGGGAAAAATGCTATAAAATAAAGTACAATAACTTGGACACGCCTGAGGGAATTACTTGAATGTCAGAACGGGCTTAACTCCGTGTGCTGCACAATAAATCAAAGGCACAAATCGCCCGAGTCAGAGCCAGGGCCAGAGAAGCCTTTGCATGCCATGTCCGTCCACGTTCCGCAATGTTTGTTTACCACAGGATCACAGGACTGCAGCAGGAGCTGCGCCAGAGCGAGAGTTTCACACTTTTTTACGCTATAATTTAAAGCGCTTTGGCAAACACAAAATAAAAGCGAAGCTTTGAAATGCGCCAGCGAGGCGCAACGAGCTGGGGTGGCTTGCCCAGGGGGAGGGGGGGGGTAGAGAAGTGGTGGAGGAGGAAGGGGCAGCGCCGTCGTGCACTAGAGATGCTTTTATGCAGCACAGGATTCGCATTCGGAGGCATTCGACAACTTCAGCACGCGCAATTGCTTCCGCAACTTGAAAACGTTCCACGTAACGTTTGATGATGGTCGCCAGGAGCAGAGGCAGGATTGGATTGTGCACTGGGAGAAAAGAGAAGTAGGTTTGTAACTGTAAAGTCAGACCTGACTTCTCCAACTCTTTAGCTGCTATCCCCAACTAGTTTTAAGTTTGCTCCAAGTTAACCAAGTCAAGTTCATGCAGCCTTCTCTTGCTGCAAATTTCGCACAGTGTACAGGTTTGAGAGGTCTCCTGAGCCGGCGTCATAGGCAAACAACCCGTGCGAGGGGCGTTACACTGCATGTGTGTGTGTGTGTGAGTGTGTATCAGGCACGGTTACGGCTCTTGGGTGGGTACAGTGCAACAAAAAAGAGTAAACAACGCGAGGAACAGAACAGGAGGAGGCATCACTAGACAAAGCCTGGCCAGGCCATGTCGAATGTGTTGAGCCCCTCTACGGTGTGCTACATAATTTGTATTTTGATAGCCGACAAATACAATACAAAATATATATAAATTACACAGCCAAAAAGGTAAAACATGCCGCGCACTCTCACTCCCCTCCGCACTCTTTGTTTCCTTCCCCCGTTTGTTGTAAAATGCAAACAAACAAGTAACAGAAACATTTTGCTGCGTCTAAGCAACCCTATTTATAGGGTAGCGCTGCACAGGATTGGGCTACGCCTTAGCCGCGAGCACAGTCCCGGCCTGGCGCTGGAACAAAAGCAAACCCTAATCAGGCGCTTCCGTAGTGCGTTGTTTTCCTCCTTGTTTACCTTCCTTGTTTTTTAGCGAGGGGAGTTGCCCCGTGCCCTTGCCCATTCCCAAACTTTTTTGGCTCGATCTTTGACTTGGAATATCAGTTCTGCCCATGCAAATCAATTGGTTACGACAGAGAGAGAGAGGGAGATAGACACGGCGCACCTGGCTACGACTTTCGCTTAGGCAAACAAAAATGCGTTTTCCCAACAAAACGCACTGTCCATAATAATAAAACTCACCTTGGCCCAACTCGAAGGGGCCTCACGTGAGCTCAATTAAATTTTCATATTTTGTCTCATTCTTCTTTCGTATTTCATTTTTTTTGAGGGTAAGGGTACCCAAAATAACGAAAAATAAAACAAATAAAACAAAACTCACTGTATACGATACGATTTGCTGCGCCAGCAATTGCGAATTTAATTCTGAAAAAAAAAAAAACAGAAGTTTCAAACGGTTGCCAGCTGTCGTTGTTATTGGATTTTGGGACTGAAGGAGAGGGAGAGAGACAGTGAGTTAGGGTAATATGCAATAAGGGGGCATTATGTTATTGCATAATCTGCCATGATGAATCAGCTTTGTTTTGAACGTCAGATTCTTATCGAATCGCTCTCATTGGGCACCGGATGCACAACATCGTTAGGAATATAAAAGAATTGCGATCCTAATCGAGCGATAAGATCAAAACATGCGCTGCATGATAAACTGTTTTCTCTCTTCAGCCTTAGCCAATTGACATTAATTGTGCGATTATGTGGAACAGATCGTAAGAGATCTATAGATCAACAGATCTCATCATCTGTGATCAACTCAAGCGAAAAGAACTTGCCCTTCTTCTTTGTAGATCTATCAGAGATGCTCTTCTTTTTGAATTAACTTCTATTAGAGATTCTCTTCTACAGTTTCGATTGGAAAGATCTCTCTTCAAAAGATACATGACTGATACTTTCTTAATGATCTTTTATGACTCCTCTTAGATATATATTCTCTTTAGCAGTTTCGATTTGGAAGATCCATCTTGAATTTTGATCTTTCTCTACCTTCAATGATTCCTATAAGAATTTCCTAACTGAAACTTTCCCTACCCCTTAGAACATTCTCCCTTATCGTTTCGTAGCTACTTAAGCGTAAAAACGTTTATGCAAATTACGAAAATTTCGAAATATTTGAAACAAGTCAAGCGCATTTCGAGTACTCCAATTTCGTAATGAAATACAAATGCAATTTTGCTGCAAATAGCCCAAGTTGAGGGTGAAATATGCAAATTACATTTCACTGAAATAACCTTTTCTGCTCTCATCGAATTTACACATAAAATTTCGATGCGCAATTGATGCGCCCACTTGAGAACCCATCGGGGGGCGTGGCGCAAATTAGTTGCCCAAACATTGAGGGGAAAATAAATGAAAATTTACGAACTGTAGAGGATGAGTACGATAAATATTTGCAAATAATTAAGGAACGGCTCGAGTTATAATAGGGAAGTGTGGGGAGGGGGGGAGAGGTAGGGGGGCACACGACGAAGTCTATCGAGGCAGAGGCAGGCATAATTCCGGTTCTGCAATGCGAGAGAGGAAGTGGCACACACAACAAAGTTGTGCATTGTGCGAGTGTAGAGGTACGACGAGTGTGTTCCCTCTTGTGTTTTATGCATTATGGCAGTGTGTTCTAGTTGCAGACTCAAAAGAAACAAGAAGAAACAAGAACAGCAACAAGGAGAACAACAGAGAAAGAGAGAGAGAGCGACGAAGAGAGTGTCGGGGGGAAAGGGAGAGTAAAACAAACCTCTAGTGCAAAACTTGTTTATGAATGTTGGTTGCTGGGGCAACGACCACATGACAAAGCGGCCAATTGGAATTGGGGATTGGTACTCGTTGTGGTAGTACCTAGCAAAGGGTACCCCGTGCTTGGACTCGCCAAGTGACCGCCGCTCCTCTGCTTATAGTTATGAAACTTCTGGCCTGAAAATGGCCAACTAGTTCGTTAGTTAATTGCAGTTAGGGCCCAACCCTTCACTTAAGAGGGTACCTTATTACTTAGCTTGGGTACGGCATAAGCAAAAGTTGTGTAGAGTTTTTGCAATTTAGTTTTGATATGAACAACTTTTTAGCACTGATTAGAGACCTTTTACAATCTTAAACTATTCAAGAACTTGAACAAAGCAACCCAATTCAATTATCGATGTAAGGAAGCTTTTTAAAAGGTTCTTAAGTTCTTCAGTTACTGAACTTCAACCCTACCTAGATAAAGATCTTTCACTTCTAGGCAGTGTTCCAAGGTAAACCAATTGAAAGTTCCATTAAATTAAACTCACTTTCTTTTGCCACACATGACGCCCTTGGAGATTGACGCCATTTTGCTAGCCCTTCAACCATTTCCCATGGAACGCACTGTAAATCCTCTAGGCTTACATGGAAATACCTTCTGTTTGTTTATGCGTGGTGGAAGGTCTCTCTCTCTCTTTCTCTGCAATTGTATTTTATGCAATACGACGCTTATCACACCAAATTCACGTATTTCCCAGCTATTTTGTTATTTACTTAGCACTTTTGGCGTCGTGTTCGCCGTCACACAGGACCGGCTTTTTAATCCTTATCACAATCACGACACTGAGCCAGGGCGGAGCGCAAAGGTCCTCTCTCTTTCTCACTCTCTCTCTCTCTGTGACTGTGGTTGCATTTCGTTTGTTTATTTTCGGGATCTGTTAATATTTGTTTAGGCTTCATTGTGAGATTTATTGTGTATCGTTCTATGCTATTTACTTTCTCATTCTTGTTGTTGTTGTATAATTGCCATTTTAATAGTTGAGTTCTTGAGTTGCTGAGACTTTCAGCTTTGCTATTTCTGGTGTTAAAGAAGTACAGTCAGTCAGTCGGGCCGTGAATGGGGAATTCAATTAGACGACATTTTCCGAAAAATTTCAACTTGACAAAACTCAATTGAGTTGGGTCGCTCTTTGTGCAAGGTCTTGTGTACATGGAGTACATGCCTGGCAGTAGTTGAACTGAATCCAATAAATGGCAGGCCTGTTCGTGAAGTAGGGGGAGAGGAAGAGGAGGGGAGAGCCCACATACTTATGGGTAGCTATAATATGCTCTACTCGAAGAAATCACTTTTCAAAAGTCAACAACAAACCCCATTATAGGCTGGAGGGGGAGAAGAACGATGAGGTTGGGGGTGCCTGGGGGTGGTCGTGGGGGTGGTTGAAGTCTCGCCAGCGTCCGGAGGGTGTCTCGTGTTGCGGTTGAAGCAAGGCTGATGCGTTAGCCACCAAAGTGGGTGCATTCACATGTCTCAAGAGCTTGTTATATGCTCGATATGTGTGTGCAGCACCAGCAACAACGTGGAACACACACTCCTCATAATGTTGATGTTGCTTGATGAGTTTCGGGTGACAAAACAGGAAGAGGCGCAAAATTTGCACAGGCATGCAATTCTTTTTTTTTTTTCCTACAAGAACAACAGAAAAAGCACGAAGGGAAAACGGAAAAGAGAATGCGCAATAAAAACAGAAAATGAAGCTGCTGCCAGAGAAGATGATGAAGATGAGATGAGATGAGTGTACGAGTATGTCATCGCATGGCAGAGAGCAGGTGTTGCAGCGGCGGCAGATTCAGCTGTAACAACCTCAAAGTAACTTGACTTCTAGAGCAGCTGCTGATCTATCTGGTTTGATCTATTTTATATCATTGCTCATGTTGTATATCAATAAACTAAGGTAACTTGACTTCTAGTTGAGTTTACCTGGTGAAATTTGCAAGGCAAAGTTAACAGGGATATATTATACGATATAAGCTGCTTCTGCAAATCTATTTACTGCTGATATTCGATATAACTTGACTTCTAGTAGAATTCTTCATTGAAATTCGAAATTTAGTTCAATTTATATCGCCAAGCATTTTAAATTTTAAGTGCCACAAAAAATGCTTGATCTACCGTGATAATTGATGTTGACGTTGCTTTTAGTGCACCAAAACTGCACTCAGAGTTTCGTGGAGTTCCATCCTATCAAAACTGTGGTTAATTCAAACTGAAATTAAGCCTAGAAAAAATCTATCTTTTTACCGAAAAAAAGTGAAAATTGCATTAGACGCAAACAACGTGTGCGCGCACTTTTTAATTGGATTTTTGCACGACTCGGGAAAAAAACGAAGTGAGATGGAGACAGGGATAGAAGGAGAGGTAAAAAGAGAAATAGAGAGAGAGAGAGACATGACCCGAAGCCGGGAATGAAAACAGGCAACGGGTGTGGGGCTAAGGGGGTCTGGAAGTGTGCAACGGGCGCAAATAATACGAGCATGAAACGTCATTAAAAGCGCACCACGATGACGGTGACGATAATAATAATGATGATTACGATGATGGCTATGATTATGATGATGATGATGATGACGTTTGCCTTATGATTATGATGAGTCACATGTGATTTGTTGTTGCTGTTGTTGTAGTTGTCGTGGTGCATTAACATTCATAATTTCCACATGGCAACACTCGCAGTCAAGTCAGCGCTCATAGGTTCACAACGGAACTGAACCGAACCCGAACCGTATCGTACCGTAGCGTAGAATACCTAACTTAACTGAACTGAACTGTATCGCATGGAACGGTAAGTTCGAGCTTTGTGAAAGAGCATGAAAAACAGAGGAAACTTTGGCAAATTGAAATGGAAAAACAAATATGGCCACAGGCGACATGGCAAGGAAATGTGATAGCCAAAAAAAGGTAGCAAGGTGTGAGTCGAAAAGGGAGTGCAGACTGTATTTTTTTGGCACGTTCTCGTCGTCGCCGTCTGCGATGCTGATTGGTGCGTCGTTGGAAGCCTGCGGAATGAGTAAGTTCTGCATGGCATTGCCCAGTTCCCATACAGGGTGGTTGTTTCTCGACAGTTTGCCAAAATGGCGGTAACTCTAAATTTCTAGTTTCAAATGCAGAGCAACCCTTCGCGTGGCTATCATACCAAATTTTCCATGCCAGCGCGCACAAATTAAACAAAAATAAACGTTTTACAAGAGTGTCAAGCGTGGGCGAAGCGGGAGGGGTAGGGGCCAAGGCAGGGTTAAAAGGTCAGCGCCTACAAAAATTTTTGTGGCTCAAAGTGAAACTCAACAGCCCGAACACGAAGCCGCTAAAAAGTCATTGAAGCGTCTGAAGATACACGGTCCCTACAGTTGGGAAACTGCAGGTGGAACCTGCTCGCTTTCCCAAGCCTGTTTTCCCTTGCACTTTTCCCTCTATCTCTTTCCCCTTTTTTGTATTTTCTTGGTGAATGCATTTCCTCTGAGTCGGCGTATATTGAGTGCCCCGACAAAGTATAGAGGGAAGATACCATACATACATATACATATACAAAGAGGCCTTGTTACATTTCGCATCCTTCTACCTGACGCAAGGTAGATAAGGCTCAAAAGGTTCTTTTGGGTCTGTCTCTGTTTCTTTTTCTTCACCTTCTCCTTCTCCTGCTGCTGGTGCGGCTGCTGCATCATCGTCATCTTCTCACCTTGCCCTTGCACTTTGCACAATTTTCCCATTTTCTTTGGTCTATCTTTAACTGACAATTTATCTCTCTTCCCCTTCTCTCCTTGCCTGCCTGTTTGCCTGTGTGTTGTTTACCCAGAGGGACGTCATTGTTGTTGTTGTTGTTGTTGATGTCGTCAGACTGGTTTCTTCTTAGCCTGGCTCAAACAAACAGACGCAGACTGTTGTTGTTGCATTTTTCATTACCAGGGCCAGCCCGTTGGAAAACTCCAGCGTCATCCTGTGCCGCGCCGAGCAAAGTGTTTTAATTCTCTCATTAGTAACTGAAATTACAAGCCCGTGTTTACCGAAAGCGAGAGGTAGAGAGGGAACAGGGAGAGTGGGAACAGGGAGAGAGGGAACAGGGAGATGTGGAACCTACAGAGCAGTCATTGCAGCACTTCCGGCTATGAAATTCATATTCCAGTTTCATTTGTTACACTCTTATTACACATCTGTAATGCTCTCTGCAGCTCCCCCTTCTCTCTGTCTCTCTCTCTCTGTTCTCTATCTCTCTCTCTCTGTTCTCTCCTCTCCTATACCTCCTCATGCGGGCACCATTAATCTCCCGACGGGTTTGTTCTCAATTTGTCATATTAAAAACATGTTATTAGCAACAGTTGAAGAAAGAAGTCGGTATCAACAACAATAACAACTAATTAAAGGGTAACCTCACGTACGCATCCTTGCAGCCTTCTTGTTTCGACTCATGATATATGAGTGTCTCTCGAAAATCTATTAAAACTTGTGCTGCCTAGAAAAAAAGGCGTCAATCTTCGAGTTTTGATATATGAGAGTCGAAGCACAACATTTGCTAATTAGTTTTCTAGCTCTCGATTGCTCGATTCATCATCTATGGGGTCTGCATTACAATCGTTGTTGTTCTTGTTGTTGTTTCTTCTATGGTTGCTTAATAAATTTAACCCATGAATGTGTCACACACAAGTTGAGCAACTCAAGGCGTGCCTCATCGGCATCTCTTGAGAGCGTTGTATAATTTATGCCCCGAGACTCTTTAATTATGAACATGCCCCCAAAATGAGAGAGTCGCAGCAGCAGCAATAAAGCAAATGTAGAACGCGTGGTACAGTAAACACTGCAAGAAGAAGTCGTTCAAGTAGATTGAACTTCACATCAAAAAGGATCATATTTTGGAGAAATTAAAAGATTTGATTGTTCTTATTGCTTTTTCTTCAGGTTCTTCTTCTTATTTTCAATAAAACTCTTCAAACTAAAAGTTTTCTTTGTTGAGTGTTTACTGTGCTGTTACTTTGACTTCATTTAGATTAAAGACCTCCTCGTGGTTGCACAGTCTGTAAAAACAATTAAACGTTTAACGGCGATCTGACCTGCATATCATTTCATGCAACATGTGGCACAAAGAAGCAGTTCGACCAACTACAACTAAATCCAACACTTTGGAATAAAAGTTGACTCCACACACAATTTGTCAACGTGACTGGGGAGCACACATACAGGTAGCACCCCCTATTCCCCTCCCCCTGCTCTAACTATACCCCTAGCCTTGTTGGCCTGTGTTGAGAGTGACTATTGTTGTCACGCTGCTGCACTTAACCCGACACGATCCGACACAGTTGTTGGCCAACTGAGCAAACACAACGAACTGGATTCATTTCTGGCTAATTAAACAAAGCCAGCATCGACAGCAGAGGCGGCAGAGGCGGCAGACTCCGTTGGTGACCTGAAGCCATTGAAATGGATTTGAATTTGTTGCGCCGCCCGCATGTGCCACAGTTGGAGGCAACACTTATGTCAATTGCTTTTCCAAAAATGCTGAGCATTGCATTGCAATTCAATTGTGTGTGGAATAATAATCCCCTCCCCTGGCCCTGTCCCCTTGTAGCCAAGCACATTCCCCTTTTCCATTGCCCCTCCCCCTTTCGCCTTACCCCTTTACCAAGTTGCCTGCCCTGTCAAGTTTTAATCAAATGCATTTTACTACTTCGATTCCCAGGCGCAATTAATTTGAAATGTTTCAGACGAACGAACAGACGCAAGCCCCCGTCTCCCTCTTGCTAAGCCCGCATGTTGCAGGCATTTTGCATAAAACATATTTGCAGAGGCGCCTCTGTCAGCCTGGTCAACGCACTGCAGCAACGGCAGCAGCGCAGGGAGTAGTTTATGTCAATTGTTGCAGCTTGAATTGTTTGGGCAAATGTTTGAAGAGAGCGTGCAGCCAGAGCAAGGGGGGGGGGGGCATACCTAAGGGTAGCTACTCCCGCGCACAGGTAACGCAGGCAGCACATTGCACTCGTTGCAACCAACTTCCGCTTATGAATCCAACTTGCAGCAGCAGTGGCAATGTTTGCATTCCCGTTCGCGCATTCCCATTCACGTTTACGCTTCAGTTAGCCTGCGCTCCCGCCCCCTCCACCACTTGGTAGAGCCACCCCCTTTCAGCTTGGCTTTCAAAATTAGTTGCAAAAAAAAAAAGAAACAACGTTGCGCCTGGCTAAATGGTTTGCTTGTTAGAGGTCATTAACGTGGCCATTGTTCGGCAGACGACACTCGACACAGACAGACGGACAATTCACAAAAGGTCAGTCACAAATAGAAATGGAAATCGAGTTGAATCTGTGCAGCTGTAACTGTAACTGGGTTGCCATTAAATCAGTGGCCAAACACAAAAGGACGCAACGATTAACGCGCACTTATCTGTAACATGCACGAACACCCCTTGTACAGCCATAATGTGTGCTTTATAGCCATCAAATGTAATTTATCATAATCGGAGAGTTGCTTTTCTTACATTTTGTGTAATCTATAACACTTAACCTCTTCTGATAACCAACACATGTAATTTATCATAATCGGAATATTGCTTTTCTTATATTTTGTGCATTCTACAACACTTTACCAACACATGCGCTTTATGTTAATGTACTCAGAAACGATTAATCGATCGTCTGTTAATTGTTTGCATCCTGTTAACTTACTTCCTGCTGTTAATGCTAGTGTAAACTTTTACTTCTGTTAAATCAAACTGCTGCTGCTGTTAATAGCAGTACAGTGGTACAAATGTTACTTATTCTATATTAATGACACTTCTATCGCTTCTCTCTCTGTTACAGATAGTGCAACCTATGTGGGCAACATTCTGCGCATCAAGTCGGTGAAGAAGGAGGATCGTGGCACCTACTACTGTGTGGCGGACAATGGAGTGAGCAAGGGCGATCGTCGTAATATCAATGTGGAGGTTGAATTTGCACCTGTTATCACTGTGCCACGCCCACGTCTGGGACAGGCGCTGCAATATGACATGGATCTGGAGTGCCACATCGAGGCGTATCCCCCACCAGCCATTGTCTGGACCAAGGATGACATTCAGCTGGCCAACAATCAGCACTATGTTGTCTCGCACTTTGCCACCGCTGATGAGTACACCGATTCCACGTTGCGTGTGATCACCATTGAGAAACGTCAGTATGGTGACTATGTGTGCAAGGCCACAAATCGTTTTGGCGATGCTGAGGCGCGTGTCAATCTCTTCGAGACAATCATTCCCGTATGTCCACCAGCTTGTGGTCAAGCGTACTATGGCGGAGCTGAGCATATTGCTGCCTCTGCATCATCGTTTGCTTTGCTCGGCATCTTGCTGGCGCTGATTTTTGCCAGATAAGTCAATTAAGCAGGCAAGCAATCTATCATCATCACCCAACCAACACCACCCACCATATATGATGCTCCTCCATATCTAATCCAAAATGAAAAGCGAGTAGACTCCTCATCAATCAGCTCTCAAAAACAACAACAGCAACAAGCATATATATAAAGTATATAGGAATCATTATAATAGACGCAAAAAAGACAAATTTAATCAGTAAACTTCTTTCATTATGTTTTGTTTTCTTGCTCCTTCCAATGTCCAAGCTACAAAACAGCCAACCTTATGTAACCAACCTTAAGTTAAGTATGATTAGTTAAACGACCAACTAGTTTGAATACAGAACTTATATTAAACCCCCTGATCTACCTGTCAGTCCAATTGGAACCCGTCCGCGTTAACTATTTTTGTTTTCTTGCATAATCTGTATATTTTAAATAATTTTATAAGACGACTACGACTACTTATACACGCTCACACAAACACACACACAGAGACATCACAAAGATCCATTCCGGCTTATACATGATAATTAATGAGGATATTTTATTTTTATTAAATAAATAATAAAGTATTTTCGCGATAATGCAATGTAATTAAGTTGAATCACGTCTATCAATATTAATAACGATTCTCGAGACAAAGATACGAAACAAACGAAGAATACGAATATGATAAAGAATAAAAATAATTCAAATAGATCGTTGTGTGAAGAACATCATCATCTACATTAGCTCTTAAGTTCAACCAATCGATATGGAAAACTTTTGATCAGTAATTGAAACCCCATTTAAATGTGGGTGTAAATATGATATACTACATATATATAAACGCGATTCGACTTTTGTAATACACAAAAAAAGAAAACATAATAAAAAATAACTTATAAAAAACACTGAGTGTACTATTTATTTTAATTGTAATCTTTCTTATAGCTATAGACGGGGCTTAATGGTCCCGCCTGTGGTGGCAATGCGATAATACAGAATAAATTCGCTCTCGTAGTCAGCGTATGTTCCATTGTTATATTTCCTTGTAGGCGGGACGTACTTTCTACACGGATTCTCCAGGATGAATCGCTTATTGCGCTCGGCCTTCTCCAGCTGACGGTGTCCCCTCAGGCCCAGAGCCTCAATGTTGTCCAGCAACTGCACGATTTCCTCGTGCTGTCGTCGTGCCTTAAGCTTCAAATCGTGCGGATCAACTGTGGAAAGGGGTGTGCACCCAATAAACATGGTTAGCGGAAATGAAACAAAATGTCGACATGACGGAAGGGCCGACGACGCTAGTCAGTCTCGGTCCCCGAGCTTACCAATTAACGGCTCTAAATTCAATTTCATGTCAGACGTGTGTGCGGCAATTGCTGACGCCCACAAACTGCGTTTGCGTACTTCCTGCAGGGCACCGTAGGGTGTCAACAGATAGCCCGGTGCCAATTGAATGGTGGAAGTCAACTCCTGAGACTCCACGATTAACGGATTGGCCGACAGCAGAAAGGCACTATGCAAAAAGGCAGAGGGAAATCAAATCAAACATAAATACATATTTTCTATATACCTACGGCCCTTTGGGAACTGTACTCACCTGGCAGGCGACATGCTGCTAAGTATTTCCATTGGTGTGTTGGCAAACGTGTTCAGCTCGAGCAGGTGGCAGGGCATATTGGAGCCGGGACTTAAGGAGGGAACCATGAGCGTGCTTCCAGCAGGAATAAGGGTCATATTATCGAAGCTGCGTTGCAATGTGCATTTTGCCGCGACACTTCTGTTACCAGCATCATCGTCCATCACTCCAAGTTTGGTGCTGGACAGCACACTGTCATTGGCCAGCGAGAAGCTCTCCGTGCCAAGCAGTGACATGTTTCCCTTCAGCTTAGTGCTGACCAATTTTGACTTGACATTTTGATTCATGTCCTCGAGCAGATTGCTTAGTGTATTCTTGGAGTAGAGGATCTTCTCATTCATCTGCGACAACTGCATCATGTCAGTCTGTATACGATTGATCGAGGTGTTTATTTCGCCATAGATCTGTTTAATCGAACTGATCATAATCTCATGATTCTCTAAGTTTTTGGCATTCGCTTCAAGATCCATGCGGAACTTCTCGACTTGTTCGGAGAGAAAAGCATTGCGTGCCTGATTGAAATTACGCAAATTTAGTTCGATTATAAAATCAGAAATGATCTCTTCAGCGGTCTCATTATCCTCGGCAGTGTTGATGCCATTGAAGTTGTTCACCTTACTCTGCAGTTCGTTCATGAATGAACTATATACGGACTTGCTCATCCTTAGACTTTATGATAGCATTGAAGATCAGACCCCATGGTGTGTCTGCAAAGGTCTCACGCATTTTCGACCACAGACGAGATTTCGCCTCGGCCAACTCATGACTATTGATGTCGTCACTGTTGGAAATTTCATAGAAAGCTTCAAACTCCTTGACAGCCCGATCGACGGCTGCGGTCGCGAGTTTCTCGCTGGCATTCTTGTAGCTCAACTTGACGGGCATTGCAGCCATAATTTGTTCCTTGATCTTCACTTCTTGTTCGTAGCTCTTGTTCAGCGACTGCAGCTTCAATTGAAGCACATTATATCTGTCTGAGAGAAGCTTATTTTTGTTTTTAACGATGATTCTTTGTATATCTGAGAGAATTAAAAATAAATGTTAAAGTTGAAACGATTTATATTCTTCTTCTATTCGACTTTACGTACTCTTTTTCTTGATGGCTGATGCTAGACCATCGTATTCCTTTCTGGCCTCGGCCAGTTTGAGATCCTCCGATTCCTTTTCCTTCTGTAGATCTTGCATCTTGAGGAGTGACTGCGCTTGGCGCGGCAAAAAACTTCTGCCAGAGATCGGCACCAATTTGGTCTCTTGCTTGGCCACTTGAGAGATAAGTAGATTCTCATGCACCTCCTCCACATATTGTCGTGGACGAATTCGTTTTTGTAGTTTCTTTAACACATTATTTTTCCCCGATTTAAAAATCCTACATGCAGATGAAGATTTCTCGTTTAAATTTACTGTTCAAAATTGAATATATTGGTGGGCAAAAACTTACGATTTGAGTGCTTCCTCACTGGGCAGCGCATCAGGTGGGCATCCAAGACTGGTGGCCCATATGCGAAATCCCTCGATTTCTTCTTTAAAATTCATATTTTAAATTTTCAAAAGTAATAACGCATCAAATATTTATTCAAAACGCCGCGGCCGCGCATTGCCATTTCAATAAGCACACATACT
Organism: Zaprionus africanus; assembly: GCA_018151435.1. Taxonomy (NCBI): domain Eukaryota; kingdom Metazoa; phylum Arthropoda; class Insecta; order Diptera; family Drosophilidae; genus Zaprionus; species Zaprionus africanus. The sequence continues at coordinate 12,946,378 of JAECXB010000118.1, forward strand.
ATCAGACTTAGCCAACGACACGGTTGCATCAACGAGCCAGGGCTACGCTGATGTTATCATATACAAATAGAAACTTATCGAGAAATAAATTAAGAAAATTTTATTTTGTACACACCGTAAACGGTAACTGCTCTTAAAAATATGAAATTTAAAATTAAAAAAAAATATCGTCGCCAGTCTCCGTTCCGATTGCGGTTCAAATTAACGATTGGTTATATGCCATTTATATTTCTAGTCATTTCATGGAGTACCTCTAATAAAACGAAATATATCGATGAACCTGTATATTTATCGATACACGCACGATGCAAATTGGCAGCACTTTCCATATCTAGCTGTAAAACAGCGCCAAACTGTGGCGAAATATATTTGAAATGAAATATTCTTTATTTTAAGTTTTCCAAGATATAAACTTTGAGACAAGATGTCGGTTGCACTAGACGTCAGAGTGTGCAGACTTGGTGAAAAAAACAAAATTGAAGAGCTGCGCGAGCTCATAAATAAAACAACAATAAAGGAGGTAAGTGGCGTCACCTGGCAAATATAAAATAAACACATAAACCGACTTTATTTCTCTTATGATTGAAAGTTAACAAAAACACTGAGTGGAAAGCTTTCGAAGAGTGAGTGCATCAACTTTTGGAATTATTTGCTGCTTGTGTGCGATGCAAGCAACGCTGAGACGCGTGAGAAGCGATTCGCCTTGGTGAAATGTTTCCTAAACGGAATGCGGACTGTGGAGATAAATTACAAATTGAGCCTCGATTTAATTACACGTCTGTGTCAAGACCTGCACACGTTCTCATCGGATGATCTGAATTGGATTCTGGAGCACTGCGTGGATGACATGCGTGCAGGAGATGCCAAATGTATAGCCTGGAAAGATTTGCTGCCGGAGACGTTGCTGGCGCTGGTTGCCAAGCCGCGACTTATTATAAACGACATTGCCATGGCTGGTCCTGAGTTTAGGGACAGCACTGTGCGTAATCTCTGCACCATGCGATGGCCCAGCTCAATTCTGACGCCCATTGCCAACATGTTCAGGTAAGGAAGACCTCCGAGAATACTGAAAATCATTTCACTAATCTCTGTATTCCTTTGCAGTTCACTTAAGCTTAGCGATGCAGAGCGTTTGACGGTGCTGAATAAGTTTGCTGGAGCTCTGCAGGAATTGTCGCCCATGGAACTGCCTGCACTGTGTTTCCAACTGTTCTCTATGTGCAACAGTGCATCACAATTGATAATTACACTGCTGGCCCTGGAGAAGTACTTCCACAGGAACTACTACAAGCGTTTGTTCTCCGACATGTGCAGCAACTCCACGGACCTTGATAGCATTGGTAAAATGGTCATAAACATATTAAGAACTGCATATTCTCATCTTCCCACCTGTAGATTCGTACTCTGACAAGGAGCTGCGTGAGGCAGAGGAGACGGTGCTGCATCATTTGAACTATTGCACTATGTATCTTCTAAGCGAGCAGCATCTGGTCATTATGTTTAGGGTAAGTAGTTGCCTTAGTTATATATCTAATGATATTCTTCACATTTGTCCTTTCCTTTAGAACTTTCTGCATATGCCGGATGTTATACTGACGCCCTTTATGCTCAGTGCAATCATATCCATGACAGCTGTCAATCGCGATCCAGAATCTGCACGTCTCTCCAGCTCCCTTCTGCTGCCCTTTCTGCGCAATGTCATCAAGCATAACGAGGATGAACAAACACTGGCGGATTACTCCGTTTGGTGTCGCGACACGTTGCAGCGGAAGCACGTAGATCTGCAGCAAGTTTTCTCGGTACTCATCGATCAGAACAAGGATGGCAAAGATGTAATCACACCTGGATTGGTGAACTTGGCCTTTACATTGCTAAAGACACAAAACGCACCTCGTCTAAACACCTTGGCAATTACATTTCTCACCAAGTTCATACGCAGAAGATTCATGTTTGGCCAGGGCATAATCAAACGTGTTGCTGAGTGGATGGTTGTGGATCAGGAGCAGAATCAGTTCGCAGGTAATTTACCACTTACTAGCTTAAGTTGTTGTACAAGCATTTACACTTTTCACAGAGTGCCTGACAATGTTGAGTGTGGCGGATACGTACACTGTCTCTGAGTGCCTAGAAACCATCACAACAGTAATGGAGGACTTTCTGTGGGTTAGTCATAGTGCACCTCTATTCTATTTATTATTAAATACGCCTTTATATCTCTGCAGCTTCCAGGTGAGCATTCCATGCGCATGATGAATTTCATCCTGCCGCTGCTCAAACTATCAAATCGCGTGCGTGACGCACTGATTGATGTGCTCCATAAAGCCATGAATAAGTGAGTTGCCTGTTTATACACATCTTAAATTTTTTATAATGGAATCCTCTACCTTTTAAGAGACTTTCGCACACGGCGCATGGCCGTCTTTGGCTTCTGCATGATTCTTAAGCAGCTGAACAACAGTAATTCCGTTCGCCAATCGATGAATGCCAGCAGCTTTTGCACGCAGCAAAACATCTCTGGATATTCAATGATGACACAGAGCTCCTTAGGTAGTCGCAGCAATCCACAGCGAAATTTTGATATGTTAACTTTAGAAATTATTGGATTACTGCGCAGCTGCTTCGAGCAACAGCTAGAGATACGACGCACGCTTTATGATAGTGAGTAGACATAATAAAACTATGTTATCAACAAATTTCATCTATATATCGTTTGTTCCTCGTCAGATCTTCAGCGCGCTGTTGAGCTGAATGCAAAATTGGTGCCCCATGTGCTGCAGTTTGTGGACTTTCATTTTCGCAAGTTTTTCGACACGCCTTCTGTGGATCAGGCGGGGGACGATCTGGAGACGCCCTTTGCCATCAACTATGATCAGCTGATCAGTTCAAAAGATGATCAACTGGAAGTAATGGACAACCTGGGCTGCCTGGTGCAGTTTGTGTCGCATTGTCTCAGTATTTTCAATCGGAGTCCCTTAGGTTGCGATGTGCATGAAATGCAGCGGTTATTGACACTGTGCACAGAACGATTAGTGGCCAATAGATTGTCACTTGAGGATACTGTAGGTGCCGTTTGGTCTTTTCTAAGTATTTCTATTGACTTCTCCTTCTTTTTCAACTCGTTATAGTCCCCACCAGCCACACACTATAAGTGCGCGCGCATTCAGCAGGAGCTGAACCTTATTGAGAGTCTCATCTCACATGCGCTGCTCAGCTCCAAACCTAACAATGATGTCATACGCCACGTTCTGCCGCTGTTCAAGCAGCATCAGAAGCATATAAAGGATCTACAAAAGTTAGCAGATTCCTCAAAGAAAACCCAAAAGCCATCGAAACAGCAGTCGGTTAATGAAAGCAGTGTGACAGTCAATCTCACTGTGAATACGTCTAACCTAAAGAAGATGTGCACACAGCCGGAGAACATTTGGGATCTGGTTATACTGGAAAGGTTTCTACATCTGCTGCACGAGTGAGTGAAGTTGTTAAACTTTTAATATATATATTATCTGATTGCCTATTTCCAATATGCTTCAGCGATAACGTGCCCTTTGCCACGGCAGAGAACACAACGCAATTGCGCAGCTGCGAGGAACTAGTTCGCTACGTGCTTGAGATTGCTGCCCAGAAGGTGGAAGCTATTCGCAATGAGCCCGATTACAAGCAACTCTCGTACAGCAAACGAACGCTAAAACTGTTGACAGACATCACAAAGGTGGTGTACGAGCGGTGCATTCGTCGACTACCCGATATGTGGCGAGAGTTTGACCTGGAGAGCGCCGTTCTGGCAACCAAATGTTTTATGCAGTGCATCCGAACAGCTCACGAGACTTATGCGAAGCGATTCAAAGAGTTTGTTAAAGGTTTCGGTAAGTGAGCTCAGAGTTGAGTGGGATTAAAACGCTTCTTTAATTAATGTTTTTGTTCTAGACATGGCCGTGGTGAACAGAAGCAAAGAAGTCACATATGTGCTGCAGGATGTGCTGGTTAAATACATGAAAGAGGATGCCAGCGACACTGCGGACTTACTCAGTGAAGACCCGAACGGTGCCAAGATGCCTGTTTATCTGCTGGAGGCTCTAGAGATACTCTACGATCACATTGGATTTGGAGAACGTGCTGCAATTGATTCGTATACTTGGCTACTTGAGTTTTGCCAAACATGGAAGCTTCCCAATCCTGAAATGGGCATTGTACATCGGATTCTATTCACGCAACGCCAGAAGACGCACACCGGGCCATTCTTTGATGCCATTGCCAGGCAGTTGGGCGAAGTGCTGGGCAGACAGAATGACGATATTGTAAATGAACAGCCAGACTTGGGTCTTAAGTCTCTTGATATGTCGACTACTGCAACGTGCCTGCAGTATCTGTATGCAGTGCTGCAGAAGCAGCTGGAAGATGTGGATTACTTTATCATCAAGGCCAACAATTTGATGTACAAATGCAACATTGTGCCGGAGTCAGATCGTGTGTATTGGCGCGGTAATCTGGAGACGCTGCAAGGTTCTATTTGCACGCAATTTATACTAATCACTCGTACACTGCTGGAACTGACCAATGTATGCATTCCACTCGGCACTCACATGGATGGACTGATGAAGCTACTTATTCAACTGTATTCGTGTCTTAAGAGTCTCGCCAGGCACTATTTGGCGGGCTGTACAGCGGATGCCAACAGCGGCAAGAGCATCAAGTAAGCTAAAGATTAATGTGTGAACTGTTTATCTTTAATAATGCTCTACATCATTTCCTAGGTTCGAGCAGCTGCTGCGAAATATTGGTAAACCACTGCCCGCGAATATCTATCAGCTGATCTCTTATGTGGAGTACAACATACTGGACGATCAGGCAAAGCAGCCCGCAACGAAGCGCAAGCCACAGGTCGAGCGTGCCAAAGTACTGCGCGAGACGCGTCTCATACCGAAGGTCATCCTGGCTATTGAGAACTTCAACAAGCACATTATATTGCTGTCAAAGAAGGCCAAGACAAACGATCGCCTTGCGAATTATCTGCACTTTGGTGCTGTGAGGGATTTTAATATAAAGTCAGGGGACCTTATGGCAGTCATCGAGCGCACCTATTCGCACAGCAGCCAGATTGAGGTATCCGATAGCAATTTGGAGAATGTAGGGGATGAGCACGAGCAAGAACAGGAAGTTGCGGGATCTGTTGCCAGCGATGATGATGCTGAGTCCGTGGCCTATGAGTATGACGATAATAATGATGATGAAGAGCGTAATCAAGAAAAGGAGAATGAGGAAGAGGAGGAGCAGCAGCAAGTTAAGAAGCAAACAAAGAAAACAGAGAAGCAGGCAAAGAAGCAGGTTAGGAAGCCAGTACAGAAGCCAGCTGAGCCGCAGGCAGAAAATAAAGCAAAGAAAAAAGTAGAGATGCCAGCAAAGAAGCAGGCAGAGAAGCCTGCTGAACCGCAGACAGAGAAGCAAGCAAAGAAGGAAACAGAGAAGCAATCTAAGAAGCAACAGGAAACCGCTGAGAAATCTCAACGTCGTCGACGCGTACTGAGCAGCGATGAAGGCGAGGAGGAGGATTCGCCTCCTAAACGTAGGCGTGGGCGAGCAATCAAGAAATAAGAGAGGCTGTTGCGTTGAACCATAATTGATATGGAAACCAAAATGTGGGTGTAAATATGATATACTACAGACATATAAACGCGATTCCACTTTTGTAATACACAAAAAAAGAAAAAATAATAAAAAATAACTTATAAAAAAACACTGAGTGTACTATTTATTTTAATTGAAATCTTTCTTATAGCTATAGACGGGGCTTAATGGTCCCGCCTGTGGTGGCAATGCGATAATACAGAATAAACTCGCTCTCGTAGTCAGCGTATGTTCCATTGTTATATTTCCTTGTGGGCGGGACGTACTTTCTACATGGATTCTCTAGGATGAATCGCTTATTGCGCTCGGCCTTCTCCAGCTGACGGTGTCCCCTCAGGCCCAGAGCCTCAATGTTGTCCAGCAACTTCACGATTTCCTCGTGCCGTCGTCGTGCCTTAAGCTTCAAATCGTGCGGATCAACTGTGAAAAGCGGTGTGCAATAATCATGGTTAGCGGAAATTAAACAAAAATGTCGACATGACGGAAGGGCCGACGACGCCAGTCAGTCTCGGTCCCCGAGCTTACCAATTAACGGCTCTAAATTCAATTTCAAGTCAGACGTGTGTGCGGCAATCGCTGACGCCCACAAACTGCGTTTGCGTACTTCCTGCAGGGCACCGTAGGGTGTCAACAGATAGCCCGGTGCCAGTTGAATGGTGGAAGTTAGCTCCTGAGACTCCACGATTAACGGATTGGCCGACAGCAGAAAGGCACTGTGCAAAAAGGCAGAGAGAAATCAAATCAAAGATAAATACATATTTTCTATATACCTACGGTCCTTTGGGAACTGTACTCACCTGGCAGGCGACATGCTGGTAAGTATTTCCATTGGTGTGTTGGCAAACGTGTTCAGCTCGAGCAGATGGCAGGGCATATTGGAGCCGGGACATAAGGGGGGAACCATGAGCGTGCTTCCAGCAGGAATAAGGGTCATATTATCGAAGCTGCGTTGCAATGTGCATTTTGCCACGACACTTCTGTTACCAGCATCGTCGTCCATCACTCCAAGTTTGGTGCTGGACAGCACACTGTCATTGGCCAGCGAGAAGCTCTCGGTGCCAAGCAGTGACATGTTTCCTTTCAGCTTAGTGCTGACCAATTTTGACTTGACATTTTGATTCATGTCCTCGAGCAGATTGCTTAGTGTATTCTTGGAGTAGAGGATCTTCTCATTCATCTGCGACAACTGCATCATGTCAGTTTGTATACGATTGATCGAGGTGTTTATTTCGCCATAGATCTGTTTAATCGAACTGATCATAATCTCATGATTCTCTAGGTTTTTGGCATTCGCTTCAAGTTCCATGCGAAACTTCTCGACTTGTTCGGAGAGAAAAGCATTGCGTGCCTGATTGAAATTACGCAAATTTAGTTCGATTATAAAATCAGAAATGATCTCTTCAGCGGCCTCATTATCCTCGGCTGTGTTGATGCCATTGAAGTTGTTCACCTTACTCTGCAGTTCGTTCATGAATGAACTATATACGGAAGCAAAGCGTTCCTCGAGCTGTGCCACTTCATTCTTGGCATTTACATATTTGGCCACCAGTCCGAGCAGCTCCGCTTTGGTCTTGAGTAGCTTTACTTCGAAATTGTTCAAAGCTGGCTTGGATCGTACCACATTTGCACCTTCAGCGGTGTGAGGTTTCCTATGCAGTTCCCATATATGATGCACTTGCTCATCCTTAGACTTTATGATGGCATTGAAGATCAGTCCCCATGGTGTGTCGGCAAAGGTCTCACGCATTTTCGACCACAGACGAGATTTCGCCTCGGCCAACTCATGATTATTGATGTCATCACTGTTGGAAATTTCATAGAAAGCTTCAAACTCCTTGACAGCCCGATCGACGGCTGCGGCCGCGAGTTTCTCGCTGGCATTCTTGTAGCTCAACTTGACGGGCATTGCAGCCAAAATTTGTTCCTTGATCTTCAGTTCTTGTTCGTAGCTCTTGTTCAGCGACTGCAGCTTCAATTGAAGCACATTATATCTGTCTGAGAGAAGCTTATTTTTGTTTTTAACGATGATTCTTTGTATATCTGAGAGAATTAAAAATAAATGTTAATATTGAAACGATTTATATTCTTCTTCTATTCGACTTTACGTACTCTTTTTCTTGATGGCTGATGCTAGACCATCGTATTCCTTTCTGGCCTCGGCCAGTTTGAGACCCTCCGATTCCTTTTCCTTCTGCAGATCTTGCATTTTGAGGAGTGTCTGCACTTGGCGCGGCAAAAAACTTCTGCCAGAGATCGGCACCAATTTGGTCTCTTGCTTGGCCACTTGAGCGATGAGTAGATTCTCATGCACCTCCTCCACATATTGCCGTGGACGAATTCGTTTTTGTAGTTTCTTTAACACATTATTTTTGCCCGATTTAAAAATCCTACATGCAGACGAAGATTTCCCGTTTAAATTTACTGTTCAAATTTTAATGTATTGGTGGGCAAAAACTTACGATTTGAGTGCTTCCTCACTGGGCAGCGCATCAGGTGGGCAGCCTAGACTGGTGGCCCATAAGCGGAATCCCTCGATTTCTTCTTTAAAATTCATATTTTGCTATTTAAAGTAATAATGTAGTAAATATTTATTTTAAACGTCGCGGCCGCGCATTGCTATTTTAATAAGCACACATACTATCAGACTAAGCCAACGACATGGTTGCATCAACGAGCCAGGGCTACGCTGATGTTATCATATACCAATATAAACATATCGAGAAATAAAATTATAAAATTTTATTAGGTACACACCGTAAACGGTAAATGCTCTTTAAAATAAGAAATTATAAATGTAAAAAAATTGTAAATGAGATAAGAAACTAAAACGAAATTAATTAAATTAAGCGCCTAGTCCGCATTGGGTGACAAATGTTTTAGCCAGAGTGCACTCTGCGCTCTCTGTCCAACGATGTGCAGGGCAGTTCTTAAAGTATTCCATGTAGGTGCAACCGAGTACAATGGCCGCAAACGGACTGCACTTGGGTTGTTGAGGATTCATTTGTTGTATCATCGCCAGTCTTCGCTTCGATTGGGGTTCACACTTGGAATACGCAGTGGTCATGGCCTCTACAAATCCAGAATCATTAGCAAATCTCATTGACAGATCATTGCGTATAACATCTAAGTTTAGCTGCATTGGTTCCTGTTTATAATTCGAAGTGCTGAGTATGCAGTCAGCTAAGCACTGTCAAAAAAAATGAAATGATGAGCATTAGAATAAAAGTACACATATATAAATTAAATGAATATATGCTTACGGTTGCCGTTTCCAGGGAAGGCGGTCCATTATTTTTCTGTCCATTTCCCATTATTTTTTGCGTGCATTGCTCGGCGATTTGGTCGCGACCCCCATCCTGGCAGCAGCGAGCGGGGTCCTTCAGTTCCATTAATATAATATAATTAACAGTTATATTAATATTCCTTTTTTACATACCACAAGCTGGGGTGGCCTTTGACAGTCGATAGTTTGACCCCATACAAATGGGCTAAGGCCTCCTAGTAGAATAAGCGATATGAGGTTCTGACTAGCCCACATTGTTATAATATCGAAATACGTGTATGTTCTTGGATGATGTCTCCCGCAAACTGATAACATAGTCTAAACAAACAATCGTTTTTATATACCCCCGACAAGTTCACAGATCCGATGATACTTAATAGAGCCAGCCACGCATAACAAATAACTCTTACCCCAGGTTCATTGTTGCAATTGGATAATATTTTGGGCCAATGTCATAGCTAATACCATATTCTCGATCGTTGACATTATAATAAGGTTAGAAGTTCGTTACGTATTTGAAGAGTTGATAGAATTCATCACTCGCTCAATTAAACAACAATTGGGAAAATATACAAAAAGGAAAAACCATTAGCCTGGGCAACACTTACATAATGCTTTCAAGGTAGACAAAAAGTGAATGGCTATATAGTTATATAGATAACTAGTTCACATGTTCATGATTGGTCTAATTTGTTAAACAACAGTGCAATTTAGTTTGTCACACCTCTAACGGCCATCTAAACAGTCCTGCTCAAGCTTGAGAACCAATGATAAAAACAGTCAAAACAAAATATATTGGCACATAAACATATTCATCATTTTATTAATTTGATATTCTTCAAGCTGTAAACGGCTTAAGCTTTCAAAACCATTTACATTTCATTGAAAATATTTGAATAAAACGGAAACAGCTTAAATAATTCTACAATTCCAAATTCGACGAAAAAAGGCGAAATCGGCAGCACTGCTAACAAAAAAGTGATGCTCTATTTACTTCAATAATTAACAGAAAATGCGAATGAAACTGTTACTTTTAACATCAGCTGTGCGTGACTCCGTACTTTAAAATACTTGTTGTCGAAATCAGCATTTGAGATGGACGCTAATACAAAAATGTAAGTTAATTTAATATATTTAAGATCATTAATATATGTAATACTCCATAATTAAATTCATAGCTTAGTCGTTGGCGATGTGCGCGGTCATTTCAAGCAGCTGTTCAGCAGAGTGGAACAAGTGAACAAAAAAGCCGGTCCCTTTGAGATTTTGTGCTGTGTCGGTGACTTTTTTGGCGCGGATAAACAAAACGAGGAACTTATTGCTTACAAAAATGGATTCAAACACAGTAAGTGAAATGAAAAATTCTCTATAACTTAATTTTAACGCTTTTATTTCGCAGTTACTGTGCCCACATACATACTCGGTCCCAACAAGGCATCAGACGTAAAGTACTACGAGAACTTGACGGACGGCGAAGTGTGCACCAACCTAACGTATCTGGGAAAGCGTGGAATCTATACACTGAGCAGCGGCGTCAAAATAGCCTACCTAAGTGGCGTGGAAGCCACCGGTAGCACTGCTGGGGAGCATGAGTTCACAAAGGCTGATATACACGCAGTGCGCAATTCCTGCCTGGTCTCAAAAAACTGTGCCTCCGATTATCGCGGCGTGGATGTGCTACTGACCTCCCAATGGCCCTACGGCTTACAAGAAAAGGAGAATGTGAGTATCTACAAGAAAATCTATTTGAAAGGTTTTTAAATATTCTATGCTGCATAGGAAAAAGCATCCAAGTTGTTATCATTCCTGTGCCGCGAGATTAAACCCCGCTATCATTTCTGTGCCATCAACGGAACCTACTTTGAGTGCCCGCCATTCCGCATGCCCAAGGATGAGACGACGCAGTTTGAGTTATGCACGCGCTTCATCTCACTGGCCGATGTTGGAAATGCTGGGAAGGCTAAATACATTTATGCGTTAAGTCTTAAGCCTGTGGACAAGGCACGCCTGCTGGATCTGGTTCAGAAGACAACAAATGAAATAGCTTGTCCCTTCATAGGGCTGCAAATGGAAGGCGCTATCAACAAAAATGATTCAGTAAGTGAAATTGAAAACATTCAATATCGAAATCATATTTAAAATCATCTCTTTCTAGTCAGAGAGCAAACAGTACTTCTTTGACATGGACTCCAGTGGCAATCGAAAGCGTCGTGGTGAACAGGGAAATCGCGATAAACGTCCTAAGATACAGCAGATTGAGCAAGGTAGGTATACATCTCTCTATAAAATATTCCATACTGATTATTTGATGTATTTTTAGATAAATGTTGGTTCTGTTTATCATCGGATAAGGTGGAAAAGCATCTTATTATTACTGTGGGCGAGCGATTTTATCTGGCACTTGCTAAGGGACCCATCAATAGCCATCATGTGCTGATATTGTCCACCAAACATATACCCTGCTCAGCTCAATTGACCTCTGAAGATTGGGAAGAGCTGGATAGATTTAAGAATGCTTTACGAAACCTATTCAAGAGTCTGGGACAAGTTGTATGTTTCACCGAGCGGCATTATAAGACTTCCCACCTGATCATCGATGCTTTGGCCTTTGAGGAAGGCTATGCATGGAAGATAAAGCACAGCTTTGAAGTACGTTTTAAATTTCATTATGTTTGCTTAAAAAATATTTAATCTGTTTCTATTTATAGGACAAGGCGGAAGAGTTCAATTTAGAATTCGAAACCTTGCCGGCTTTGAGTTCTCCAAAAATGCTGCCAGAAATGGGACCATATTTTGTGGCAGAGCTGCCCGACGACAGCACCTTGATAACGAGACAAATGAAACATTTTCCACTGCACTTTGCGAGGTACATTCCCGAGTACGTTATACAATATCTTTATATTTATACATATATATACTCTTTGCAGAGATGTTTTCTGTTCCGAGAATCTGCTGAATTGTGATGAGAAGGTGAACTGGAAGGAATGTCAGCTGGAGCAGGAAGAAGAAACAGCTTACGTTGAGGAATTTAGAAAGAGTTTCGCGCCTTTTGATTTTACAGATGATGATTGATTAAAAAACGTAACATATTGTTACCATAAAAAAGTCCGTCTTTAATTTAGCACACCCAGTTTAAGTACTTGCACACAATCCAATTTAAAAGTATAAGTTAATCTATATATACATATATATAATATATTAGAGTTTATGAGTCACGTTGATAGATTTTGTTCAGGATTTGAAGGAAACTTTGATGTGGCACACCGCGTGATGTTTGTTGTATATGGGTTTTGATCATGTTGTAGGAGTCCTCCTCAAATGTGGCATACGTTGTCGGCAGGCTAAGTTCCTTGTACAGCTCCTTAACACGTTCTACCTTAATCGGATCTGCAAAGGAAAGAATAAGCTATAATAAGCCTTGATCCTTATCTAGGCAATTCCATTCTTTACCCTTTTGTCCGTAGCAGTCTATCATTATTTGCTTCTGTTCAGCATTCGCCCGCTGCATGGCTACCACAGCCAGCCATGAGCATTTGTTGTCCTCGATATCAGTTCCGATTTTACCAGTCACTTCCGGATTACCAAAGCAGTCGAGGAAATCATCCTGCACCTGGAAAAAGTGGCCCATTTCCAGAAGAATAGTCTTTGATTGCCGGAATGCCTCGGCATCTTTGTAGCTGCGAGGGAGAGAAAGAGATAGACGTAAGTCTCTTGAGAACAATAGACAGATAATACAACTTAATCCCTACCCGGCTAAATGCATGGCAAGTGCAAAGGGCAGGTAGAAGGAATAGTATGCGGTTTTGTTCTCCACAATCGCCTTGTAGTTTTCCATATTGAATTCGGAAACCTTTTTGTTGGCATTCAGCAAGTCCATCGACTGTCCACAGATGGTGATAGATGAGATTTCATGGAACAACTCCATCAAGGCCACATAGCAGTCCAAATGACTAAAGTGCTGCTTTAGGATCGTATACAATGCATTCTCTATCATAATGGCATCGTTAATGGCTGTCATGCCAACATTTTCCACCCTGTACCAGCACTTTTGACCTCGACGGGTTGTGCTATTATCCATAATATCGTCTAGAACAATAAAGAAGCTCTGGAGCTGAAACGAGAAACGTAGTTTGAGATTAATGTGTAGATGATAGATATAGTTTTAATGGGACTTTACCATTTCGACACACCAACCCAGGTACTGAGCCAGCTTTATGTTGTCAGGTGTCACCTCCTGTGGTGGGGCTAGATTTTTATAGGTCAGAACCGTCAGTATGCCACGATTTTTCTTGCCCCTTGGCACATTGTACTGGAGGACCTGGGCCAACCATTTGGCAGCATCGTTGCAATTATACGCCTTCGTTACGGTAGTGATGTCACGCACTACGTCTATAAAGATGAACAATTTGCATTGCATTAGTATTATAATGCTAATTTAGCAGAACAAACACCAAATCTTACCGGGAAATACGGCCATGAAGTCGCGACTTTCATCTTTTGAGACTGTGACGCGCGCAGCTATTGGAACCGAATGATTCTGAAGCGTTGATAATGTTCTACAAATGGGGAAATATACGAGAAAACAAAAGAATGTTTGTTTGTGTACTTGTAAAGAAACTCTCTGCTTGGAAACTGACTGCAACAACAGCTGTTTTGGCCTACGTGACCGAACACTTTCTCTCCCTTGGAGTGCCCCACCCTCTTTTGGTTAATACTCTAATACTACGAGACCAACTTGGTTATGTTCTTTTAATGCATGCAATTAGAAATTTGGAAATACCGACAACAATTATTACTGATTTATTACCTTGTCGTCTTTTTGAGTTTCTGTTCGTTAACTAAATCCGACGGCAATCCGCCAATTGTATCTACTGATTTAACTTCATCACTTGTCGATATGATACGACGGAATACACTCGAACTATTCAGAATCCGTTGCTGCTGTGGCAGTAATTTTCGGACTAACCTGAACATGTTAAGTCTTAGTAAACACTAATTGTGTTTATCTTTTAACAACAAACAACAAGTAATTTAAAAGTATTTCTTGTTAGTTTTTATTTTACGTTATTCGTTTGACAGCAATTTATCGTTTAATACGTTTTCGATTTACGTATTTTTGTAACGTATATTTGAGTTTGCATTGATTTCTTTGAAAATGTTGTTTAATAATTGCGCACTTGACATCAATGTTTTCCTCTCGAAAGTCAAAAGAATTTTACCGACTGGACCGCACAGGAATCCAAATATAAACCAAAAACACCAAAACACCAAAAATTTGGTTTGCCGAAAATACCATATTAGCAAGTGCGGTATTAAAGTATCGAATTCGAAATGAGTAACGAGTCAAAGTAGTCGGTGTGATTGCGCATAGAAATTAACAGAAAATTAACAGTAGTAATTTTTTAGTTTAAACTATTGCACAAAAATAAAATTATAGGAATTAATTAATTATTGTAAGGTACATAGTGCTCGTGCAGTTTCTCATACAGTCGCCGCGATAGATGTCAGTACCATCATTAGTCGATATGCAAATTGTGCTCATCCCTAATTAGCCGAAACTACTTTAGAGCTGGAAATTGTTTTTGTTTTCTTTTATTTGGATTTTATCAAACTGTAAAAGCGTAAAAAATATACATCATGATGGATGAGCAATTAATTGACGAGGTTGCGCACCACGGCGTCATCTATAATCGCCAGAAGTATTATCTTAATGGAAGTGCAAGCGGTGGAAAGTACGAAACCAAGGACGAGGCTTGGCAACTCATTGCGATCAAGCTGCGCACGGATGGTAAGAGTTTAATTAGTTCAAATTGGAAAAGTAAACACCACTTAATAAATGTTTAACATTGTAATTTACACAGTGGAAACGTGTAAAAAGCGTTGGAAATATCTACGCGAAAGGTATGTGTCGCAGCGGAAATCCCTAGATACGCCTTTCGAACATCTGTCGCGTCCATATTTGGAGAAAATGAAATTTCTCGATCAGCACATCCAGCCGAGAAAGTCATATCGGAACATACCAAACTTTCTCACGTCTCCAACATCAGCAAACAGCTCTCACTACAGCGAGTACAATGTGGACTCCCAGTCGAACAAGTCGAACAACTCCCAGAAGAATATGTCGCATTTCGGAGGCGATAGCTCGCAGAATCATCATTATCACCAACAACAGGCAACAGATCAGCAGCAGCAGCATGATACAATGAATGCTCTTAGCTCAGCTGCTGCCTCAGCATTGGAGAACGTTAACGGTCAGGTTAAGATCGAAGCGGAAATATTTCAGAATTTTGCTGCAGCAGTTGCGTCACAGCAACTGCAACACATTTCACAGTCTGCAGCTGCAGCAGCTGGTCTGGTCGATTCCTCGCAAGGATACCAGGAGCCATATCGCGACAATACCGTGAGCAGCGTAAGTGCTACTCAGAACAGCGCCGGGAGCACTGGTGGCCTCACATCAACGTCTTCGTCAATGAAATCACCATTGTCTTCCCCATTGACGGGCATTGATATTGGCAACGGTGGCCAAGATCAAGAGCAGGTGACGACGCCATCGGCTCAACAACATCCACCTGTACATTCCTCATCCAGTGTAGACGGTATGGCCATTGGAAACACTAACATGGAGGCACAGGAACATGGTTTCAATCATAAGAGGAGCAGTGATTCGTTGCATTCTTCCACAGCGAACAACTATCATGCAAAGAGACCTCGCCTGCACAACAGCAGCCAAGGCCAGCAGCAGCAGCAACATCAACAACACCAGCAGCAACAGCAACAACATTCCTCTAATGGCTCTCACTATGTGCAGGATAGCGATGATGAGTTCGATGACAACAGCATCGATCTGGAGCCGACAAAGATAATGCAGCACGACAATCACTATAGCAATTCGATCAATATGCAACGCAATGCGGCAAATACCAATATCAATAACAATAATAACAACAATAATCAGCAGCAGCAGCAACAGCAGAACATGTTTCCATCGAACACGGACTTCCTGTTCCAGCTCTATCAGCAACTGCCACACCAGACAGGCTCATCGCATTCATCGAGTTTTGGCAAGTTTCAAACGCCTTCGAATCCTTCCACAATGCAACGATCCTCGGAGCATTTGCTGGGGGAACTGGTGACAACGGAACTACTAAAGATGAACAAAGATCGTCGGAAAAACGTCCAGAAACGAATATTGGAAATACTCTTCTTCGACGATTAGGTGACAGTATTAAAGGGTTAGGGTAGTTTGTATCCTGTATATATTGTATAGGCATGTATTTATTAATACTATATATCGATAATATTATTGTCACTAGTTTGTAAGTCAGAAAATGTATTGAGTTCTTAGAATTTGTCTTCGGTCCCACCATGGTATTTGAAAATTGGTACCATCCACACACTTTCCATCTGTGCTAGTCATAATACAATGTCGACCAACTAAGCTTATTATTTATGTTAGTCTTCGAGCAGCTATATATATATTTTGGACAATAATCGCTAATTTTATGTTATGTAACAGTGAAAGAACGAAACTTATTTATTTGTAATGTTTATTAAAGTGTACACGTATGCATATTATCAATTTGAATAGACTAAAAATTATAATTAGTTGGCCTGAAAGCTGAAGTTAATGTTGTATAGCCTTGTTGAGGGTTCCATCCAGGTTCCATCCTACGTTATCGTCTGGAAGCTGGCCGTATCGCTAAGCTTGACGGGCTTCCACGAAAGATCTACACTGTGATGGGCCGCAGGCTTAGTACAATTGCCCGTACAATTTGACTTAGAATTATCAGCTGGGTCTGTGGAGAGTATAGATATCGGGTTAATATACATATAGGTATCTACTACCTTCTCCTGCACTTACCATATTGATGATCGTGATCGTGGTCACAGTTTCTTGGGCAAAAGAGGACCTTCACATCGATGGGCTCGTGCACCATCAGCACGAGCTCTGGAACCTTTTCGGTATCATAGTCAACGGCGGTCGTTTCAAAGTCGGCGTCTATTGATAACGAATGATTGATATTATTGTCAGCATGAGTCACTGGGTTGTTGCTGCTTGGCAATTTGATGGGTGTCAGGTGTACCACGCTCTCGTTCAGAGATTGCAGCAGCCACGGCTTCTGATTGACTGTAAGTATCTCTTGCCGTCTGGCTCTGCCTGTGGCTGCAGTTGCTGCGGCGAGTGTGTGAGCTCTTTGCACACGTGGTGAGAAGGCTCTTGTGGTGGGTTTGTGGGTTGTGCTGCCTGTGGTGGCAGCGGTGACTGTGGTGGGTTTGTTGGTTGTGGTGGTGGCTTTGTTGGTTGTGGTAGGCTCGGCAGTTGTGCTGCCTGTGGAAGCTTTGGTGGGTATTCTTGTGGTGGCTTTGTTGGGTTTTCTTGTGGAAATTGTTGCTGCTGCTTGTGTGATGGTTGTGGTTCTTGTAAAAGGTGTTGCTTGAGTGGAATTTATTGTTCTATTTATGTTTTGTATTGCTTGCCTTGCCACAGGCGGTGTAAGCCTAATGGGCTGCTGGAGTAGTTGTTGCTGTTGATGCAGTGTTGATATTTGTTTCAGTGTATTAGCTATAGGTTTCTGTGTCTTTATTGCCGCTGTGCCTGCCAAGCTATTTGCCTCGCTGCTTGATTTATGCATTGATCTCCCGCTAACCCTCTCGACAATTGCCTGCCTGAGTAATGCCGCCACAGGAATCGGTGGCAGTGGCATTGCCACTGCAGCATTGGCTGTCTTAAATGCGAATCTATTGGCTACTACTACCTGTTCTTGTATCTTGGCCTTGCTCGTTAACCCATTGCTACCGGGCTGAAAGCCGCTTATGCTGCTCGCACTGGGTTGCATGGTGTGTCGCTTGGCTGTTGCACCACCATTCGAAGGTGGCTTAGGTGTATCCTGATTAATGTTCGCCTCGGTGCTGGCACCCGGCGCACTCTCTGCATCGTTTGCATAGTCATAATCGTCGTCATCATAGTACTCTGTACTGTTGCCACCAATTGCATTCATGCTGGGCCTCGTTGTTGTTGTTGTACCTAAAGTGGATCTCTGCGTGGTGGTGGTAGAGGTGGTGCTAGTAGAGGTTGTGGTGGGAGAGGGCATCAACCTGGTCAGCTTCTGCTTTAGCAAATTGAACAGAAAATTCTTCTGTGCACTCAAGTCGGCAACAACTTCATTTGCCTCTTGCCTCTTCTCCTCCTCCTCCTCCTCTTGAGCAGGCTCATCATTTGCATAGTCAGATTCCACATAGTTAGCGGATGAGTCGTAATCATCAGTTGCATTCGCTGAGATGAGCGTGGCATTTAGTATTGCCGGCACTGGCACACTGGAGCTGGTTTCCATCAGATCCCGCTCAGCTGGCAGGGGAACTTTAGGAGCGTTTCCGGCTATAATTGATCTGGTGAATTTAGGTGGAACTTGTTGCACAACACTTTCCTCAGTTGTTGTTGAAGTTGCTTCTGTTGTAGTTACTCTGGTTGTATCTCTTCTTGGGCTAGCTCTTGTGGTTGTTGCTACTCGTGTTGTTGTTGCTCTTGCCGTTGTTGCAGTTGCTCTTGTTGTACTTGCTACTGATGCAGTTGTGCCTCTTGTTGTTGCTGTTGCTAATGTTGCTGTGGTGCGTGTTGTCATTGGGGGCGTAGTCGCAATTGCATTTCTCACATTCTTAAGCTGCTGATTTCCGATCGTTATCTCGTTATCGCTGTCATCCGCCTCGTAGTCACTATCGTCAGCGTAATACTCAGATTCCTCAGCTTCTGCTGCTGCTGTGGCTGCTGTTGCTGCTGGTGCAGCACGTGTCTTATTGGCAGCCAATTGGTGGATGGACATGCGCAGCGATTGTGCTATGAATGGTCTTGATGTGGCCAGATTGTGTCGCGCCAACTGTGCTATAGTCACCCTGGGCCTGGCTGTGGTTGTCGTCGTAGATGTGGTGGCAATGACCCTAAAGAGCCTCTGTAAAATGCTCGCAGCTGCCACGGAAGACATTTTTGAGGGTTTCCTCAATGGCTTCGCTGTTGTCACTTTAACTGTGGTTGAACTCGAAGGTGCTTCTGTGTTTGGAGCTTCCTCCTTACTGGCGATGGGCTCATCATTGGGATAGTCGAAACTAACCTCGCGAGAAACCAAATTATGCGCCAATTTACTATGCGACTTCTGCTCATCTTTCCTAAGCAAACGCATTCTACTCGACTTGGAGATGGCAGAAAGTATTTCTGATTTTTTGCTGTTGTCGTTGCTGATGGTGTTGGTGTTCGGAAGTACTTGTTGTTTTTGTTGTTGTTGTGGTGGTTTGCAAGGCAATTGTTGTGTTTTTGTATCTGTAAAGTAGTTTTATGTTTGCGTTGAGTGTAACTGTGTGTGAGGTGTCTGCTGTGTAAGGGGTGTCTCTGTGTGAGGTTGATCTTTCTTGGCACTTACCTGAGGTGGCACAAGGCGGCAGAGCTGTTGTGCTGTTCTGCACAGCAATTGTTGTTGACGTCGGAGCTGCTGTTGTTGTCGTAGGAGCTGCTGTAGATGTTGTTGTCGTCGTTGCTATTGTTGTTGTTGTGGGAGCTGCTGTTGTAGTTGTTGTTGTATATTCTGTTGTTATCAGAGCTTCTGTTGTTGTTGTCGTAGCTGCTGTCGTTGTTGTTGTGGGAGCCGCTGTTGTTGTTGGAGCTGCAGTTGATGCTGTTGTCGTCGTTGGAGTTGCTGTTGATGTTGTTGTCGTGGGAGCTGCTGTTGTTGTTGTCGGAGCGTCTGTTGTTGTTGTTGTGGGAGCTGCTGTTGTTGTTGTCGTAGTTGTTGTTGGAGCCGCAGTTGATGCTGTTGTTGTCGTTGGAGCTGCTGTTGATGTTGTTGTTGTGGGAGCTGCTGTTGTTGTTGTCGGAGCTGCTTTCGTTGTTGTTGTCGGGGCTGCTGTTGTTGGAGTGCTTGCCGGAGCTGCTGTTGTTGTTGTCGGAGCGGCTGTTGTTGTTGTTGTCGGAGCTGCTGTTGTTGTTGTCGTAGTTGTTGTTGGAGCTGCTGTTGTTGTTGTCTTTGTTGATGTTGTCGTTGTCGCAGCTGCTGTTGTTGTTGTCGGAGCTGCTGTTGGTGCTGTTGCTGTCGTAGCTGCTGCTGTTGTTGCTGTCGAAGCTGCTGTTGATGTTGTTGTTGGAGTCGGTGCAGCTGATGTTGATGACTGCAAGGTTGTTAATTTACTTGTCGATTGACGCGTGGTGCGAACAGAACTCTCCGCTGTTGTTGATGTGGAGGTAGATGTTGTTGCCGGTGATGTTTTCGTCGTCTGTTGGGCTGTTGTCGGTGGTTTTGTTGTGGTCTTCTGTGTTGTTGTTGTTGTCGTGGGAGTTGTGGAAGGTGTTGTTGAGGGTGTTGTTGAGGGAGTTGTCGAAGGTGTCGTTGATGGAGTGGTTGATGGAGCTGCAGTAGAAGTAACAACTGTTGTTGTTGTTGACTGCGTCGTTCTTGTTGTTGGTTCAGCAGTTGTCGTAGTTGTTGTCGGAACCGCTGTTGATGTTGTCGTTGGTGTCGGTGCTGCTGTTGATGTTGTTGTTGGTGTCGGTGCTGCTGATGTTGACGACTGCAAGGTTGTTAATTTGCTTGTCGATTGACGCGTGGTGCGAACAGAACTCTCCGCCGTTGTCGATGTGGAGGTAGATGTTGTTGCTGGTGATGTTTTCGTCGTCTGTTGGGCTGTTGTCGGTGGTTTTGTTGTGGTCTCCTGGGTTGTTGTTGTCGTCGTAGGAGTTGTGGAAGGTGTTGTTGAGGGTGTTGTTGAGGGAGTTGTTGAGGGAGTTGTGGAGGGAGTTGTGGAGGGAGTTGTTGAGGGAGTTGTGGAGGGAGTTGTGGAGGGAGTTGTTGAGGGAGTTGTGGAGGGAGTTGTGGAGGGAGTTGTCGAAGGAGTCGTTGATGGAGTGGTTGAGGGAGCTGCTGTTGAAGTAACAACTGTTGTTGTTGTTGAAGCCGTCGTTCTTGTTGTTGGTTCAGCAGTTGTCGTAGCTGTTGATGTTGTAGTCGGCTTGGCAGTTGATAAAGTTGTCTCCGCCGTCGGCGCTTGAGTGGTAATTGTTGTTGACGTAGATGTTGTCTGCGGCGAGGTGAGTCTAGTTGTTGTTGTCGGAGCAAGAGTTGTTGTTGTTGTTGTCGGCTCAGGGGTTGTGGTAGTGGTAGATGTTGTAGATGTGGTTTTAGGTGCAGGAGTGCTTGTTGTCGGTTTAGGAGTTGTAGTTGTAGTGGTAGTTGTGGTTGTTGTTGTAGGTTCAGGTGTTGTTGTCGTGGTTGGTTGAGGAGTAGTGGTTGGTGTTGTTGTGGGCTCAGGAGTAGTTGTTGTAGTGGTGGTTGTGGAAGTTGTTGTGGGTTGGGGTGTTGTTGTAGTGGAGGTTGTGGAAGTTGTTGTGGGTTCAGGTGTTGTTGTTATGGTTGGCTCAGGTGTTGTTGTTATGGTTGGTTCAGGAGTAATTGTTGTAGGGGAAGTAGTTGGTGTAGGTGTGGTTGTTGGCTTGTGTGTTGGTTTTGGCGTTTTACGCTTGGGCAGTATGACAATGTTAACTTCAGCTAACGCGATATCGGGCAAAGTAGTTGGTGTAGTTGGGATTGGATTGGGTGTTGTTGTAATAGTTGTTATTGAGCTGGTTGTGGTATGCTGAGGATTTGTAGTGGTGGTTGATCTGGGTGCTGTTGTTTTCGTTTTGCGCTTCAGTAAGGCAATGTTAACATCAGCTAACGCGAGATCGGGCGAAGTAGTTGTTGTCGCTTTGCGCTTGGACAGTAGGGCAATGTCAACTTCAGCAAACGCGAAATTGGCACGCTTTGAAGTAGGCTTAACGTCTTTTGCACTGGTGGTGACTGCATTGGTGGTGAGTGTGGGAACGGTGAACCTCTTAAAGGGAGGTTTCCTCGTACTGACGGCAGATTCAACAATTTCCTCTTTGACTTCTTGAATAAGACTCTCCGAGTCTGGCTTAGCAGGATAATGGTGGTAATGACCATAGGGAGGATACGAAGGATAGCAAGGATGTTTCTCGGTGGGAGTAGGCGAGGGTGCAACAGTTGTTGTTGGAGTTGTTACTGTCGAGGGTTTTATCACGACAATTTTAACGTCGGCACCTGCTATTAGTTTGCTATTCGTGGCCAATTCAGGCGCCTCTGTCTGCGCTTGTTCCTTCTCCTCTGGCACCTGCTCGTAGTCGGCGTAGGCAAGTGCAGGATTGGGAGGCACATAGGGATAGAAGGGTGCCATGGGAGCGTAGGCAAGATCAGCAATGGGTACGTAGTTCTGGCAATCGACCTCATGCTGTGGCCGGCAGAGCTTACGTTCTGGATCGTAACTGTTGTTGCCAGGACATCTAGAGGGAACACGAATGCATGATGTATGTGGATCATCAACTAGGAGGTGGTAACTCACTTGAATCGCGTCTGCAAATACTTTCCACTCGGCTGCAGCTTGCAGGTGTAGTACAGGGCACAGTCTGTGGGCGATCTGAAGGTGCCATCCTCGGTGCACTCGGGGAACTTGAGCTCACAGTTCTCGGGAATGTAGCTGCCGTTGTTGGAAATCTCTGTCGAGGGACATTCGTCCCCGGGGATACACTTGCTCTCGAGGGGCGAGAAAATGGTGCCCGAGGGGCAGCCGTACATGAAGGGTATCAGATCCTTGTCGCACTTGTAGTAGATCTTGCAGTCGTAGTTGTAGGGGAAGCGTCCCTCCTTGGTGCAGATGGGCGGGTAACCGGGACGCACGCGCTGCACACAGCGTCCGCTGCTCGAGTTGAATTTCTAGGGAGCAGAAGTACATTAAAGATACTTCCCTCAGATACCTTCCCTTTGCAACTCACCTCCAGGTTAGGGCACTTGCTGAAGATCACACAGTTGGGGCGACACACGTAGTAATATTGCTGCTGATCCGGATGCGGCTTGATGCCCACATAGTTCCGGGAGCAGCGATTGTTCTTGAATAGAAAAAAGAAACCCAAGATGAGCTAGGACCGAGAAGGGTTAAAACTTCACTAGAACCTACATAGTCAACGGCCACAGGGTTGCCGCCACCGGGCAGTGGCTTGCGCAAGCCAAAGACATTATCGAAGTAGCTACCGGGCGGACTGTAGATCAGCGGACGGGTCTGATAGCCATAGCCATAGGGCGATGGTGCCGGATACGAATACGGTTGCGGGTAGTACGGATTGGGTAGCAGATGATGTGGTGGTGCTGCAGCGTATCCGCTGGCCAAACGCAGAGAGCGGCCGTTGACCACACCAGCCACAGCCACCAGGGCTAGCAGGCAGATGCACTGCATCATTATTGATCACCACTTTCGCACTTGATCACCAAAAGAAAGATTCACACACACCGAAACAAGCGACTCGATTCGACTTTATACACTTGACTCCAACTTGGTAGACCGTTAATCCTTCTGTTCCTTCGTTCCCGTTCCCGTTTACGGTTCGTTTTCGAGTGCCGCTTGGAGCTTTGGAGCCGCGCTTAAATGTTCTCTGTGTGGCCGCGTTGCGCGTCCAAGAATGTTGCATAATTTAAATGCCACTTGCAGCGTTGCGTGATTTAAGTACAAGAAATATTTGTCGCTCTCGCCAACGTCGCTGCCGACGTCGACGTTGACGTCGTTGGCGAATAAAAATAATTAAACATAATTCTGCTCGATTTTGTTTATGTGCGCGAAATGCGCGCGCCAATTCATGAAGAACGCCGTGCTCGGCGGCTTGCACAAAATCCGGAAGAGCAGAACACAGCCAGCGCAGCACGGTCGCTGCTTGAGCGAGGGAGATGGCAACAGAGTCGTCGGCAATGGGCTGCATCGCTTCCGTTCTGCGGCTGAAGCTCCGAAGAGAGCATGAGTAATTTGTCAGTCTCTGGACGTGATCGATGGCGATGCCGGAACAAGAAATGCGCAATGATTAAACCAAATGTTTCCATGCCATGACAAGATAAACCCCCCAAGTCGGCCGATAAATATGCTGGCACTGCATGCCTGCAAGCCCAGATGCCGCTGTGGGTGGTAGAACCATATCGTTAACCATTGATGAGGTATATAGTAGCTGTAGTTGTGGTATATACTTATCACCTCAGTCTATATACTCCATATTGCTTGGCCAGATCGAACCCTATTGGGAACCATTCATGTAACCCATGCCCGAGATGTCATTGAGGCAGTTTTTCGGTATTTACACGTAGGCGGCAATTACGCATAGAAATATTTCGAGTTGGTGCGTCTTATAACACGTTCACAGCTTTTTCGGCTCTGTGGGGAAGCACGAATTTTTTGGGCCCAGAACCAGACAAACCGTGATTATTGTTGCTACCCCAATGTTCGTGTAATTATTATTACATATTGTACACAGCGCTGGGGCTAATTAAAAGGGCTTTTACATAAGCCAACACACTAATCGGAGCTCAAAGCGTGACCGCTTATGCAAATGTCGGAAGTATTGGGGAATGAGTACTATATTTAGACGGGCATACCACGATATGAGGCAGCAGGAATTTGGAAGCCTACATCGTATTCGTGACTTACTTAATGTGGGGTTCAGTGGGGTAGAAGGGAGCTAAGGAATTTTACTATATTGACAATATTATGGGTATTATAAATAAATTATATTGAAGTCTCTAGTCTCTACTTGGATTTATTATATTGTCTTCAGGTTCTTATGTTATCTTGATAAGAAGGGTTAGATTGTTAAGGGTTGAATAGATCGGAAGTTGAATTGGGTTTTTGGAAATTAGGAAGCTGAAGTTAGTATATACATTAATATTCATTGAATAGTTAGGGACACCTCTTGATTATCTAATCACTGTGTCTTATGTCGCTATACGAATTATATCCTTAACCCTTTCAGTCATACATTTTTTGTATTTCTTTCTTTAATTTTTCATGTTTTTTAAATTTTTTGATGTTTTTTCTCATGTTTTCTTTATGTTTTTTAATTATTTTTTTATTCAATTTGCATTTTTTTCAAAAAAACCCCTATATACGTATTTTCAGAGGCTTTGGTTTAATATTAAAGCTCAGAAATTATTTTTTACGAGGCGGGACCGTAGCGGTGCCACCATGACTGAAAGGGTTACATAAACCGCAGATATTTTTCTCCTTGAAGTTTAGATTATATTCCATTTCACTAACTATATTTTAAGAATTCATTCAGTAATCTAAGTATTTTACTGCCTGTTGGCTTCTTTTCCTTTGCAAGAAACCTTTACTTCCTTGCTTTCCAGGATTAATAAAAAATAAACAATTTTTGTATGGATAAGTTTAGATTTTTATTGCATTTCATAGCTTAGATGTATACAAATAATTGTGTGTTTCTGTGTTTGTGTGTGTTGCGTGTGTGTTTTGGAATTTAGCATATTTGAATTGTTTTTGTTGCTTCCTTGTTAATATTAATAGATACTCGGATTAAGGCTTAGACATCTAGTGGATATCGTTAGATATTGATTGAGCCCCAGGCAGCAGTTTACGGGGGTCTGCCTGGGGTTTGCCGATACGTGCATATCGATATAATTACGTAGATCTTGAGTGTTCAGAGAGTTAGGCGGCTTCCCGAACAGTTAGATTATTTACAACTAATCACAAGAAGACGAGCAAATTCTCTTGTGCATACCTTAGACTTCTTAGACCTCTTGATTATCTTCCGACTCGGCCACCATGGTCAGACTTCGCAGCGATCTGGTAAAGACAGGGGAGAGAGAGGAGAAAACAGCCATAAGAATGAGAGAATGAAAGACACAGCAAAACGAGAAACGCTGATTAATCAGCAATGCGAGACAAATGCGATTAGTCTAACAATAAGTAAAAACATCGTCGAGACATGCGATTTGCGTGTTAGAGGAGCGTTTAGTCTCAATACGCTGATAAGTCTTATCAACTGAGCTGGCAGCTGAGGCGGACTTTCAGTACGAATCGGACAGTCAGCGGAATGAAATTGTTGTGCTTCACTTTGATATGGTTAATCGGGTTAGCTCAACTCGGCTGGAGTGCTCCATGTAAGTCGACGAGATTAGAAACTCGCTCGTGATTGAGTTAAGCATTAAATTTTGGGATTAATTTCTATGATTTAGTTGTGGACAAGGTGCCGACATTCGAGGGTGTCTGCCAGCAGCAGGGTGACTGGTGCACGATCAGATGCCAAACAGTCGGCGGACGTGATGGCATCTGCAACAAGATGCAGCTCTGCATCTGCAGACCGCTCTAGTGGTGCACTTTAAATCAATGTATAATGCATAAAGGATAACGATATGTTCAACAGATATTTACAATTTCGAACGGTTCTTGGGGCAGGTGGAGTATTCCTAGATGGGGAGGGCGTACACAACAACAAAGAGTTAACGATCGAACAAGCCATTGGGCAATTAATCAATTTGCTTACCTGGAGCGTTCAAACAACGAGGGATCTGTGTAGATAGGCTCACTGGGATCCTCGAACTGATGATTGGTGTTGCCGCTCGACCGGATGGGATTTATAACCGGCAGCTGGCACATGCGGGCCAGATTGCTACCAAGGCGAGATCGATGGAGGAGGAAAAACACGATGTTAGATAAGTGAACAAGTTTTTAAATGATACAATTTGTTGCTCACTTACCCCGTGGCAAAAGTCTTATGTAATGAGCCGCCAAACATGGACATGTTAGTGCGAAAGGCGTTCGAGGCGCGATTAGTTGTGCTCTGGTTGCTGCCCCCTCCACCGGGTCCTACTCCTCCTGCTGCCCCATTGGGCATATGCCCGATTTCGGTGAAGCGCTCGTGAGTGCGTATCGAGGAGTGCGAGTGTCCCAGCGAGTGGATGGGCGAGTGACGGTCCACCAGACGATTCTTCGACATGGACTTCCAGTAGCGTCTGTCCCAAAAAGGAAATGCAAATGAGTCGCACCAGTCGTACTCCAACCTGTAACTCACCTGTAGCCCAATCCGGCAACCAGCGTTATGCTAAACAGCAAGATCATCAGCAGAATGATGGCCGTTATAAGGCCATGATACTCCGAGGGTGTCATGCAGACCGTCTCGACGGGTGCCACCAGCTTGCGTGGATAGGATTCCTTTTCGATTTCCTCGCGAGATTCAAAGACCTAAACAAAGAAGTTACTTATGGCCTTATGGAGCACCTCCCTTCTCCTTTACACACCTCAATCATCTCGCGCACTTGCTCAGGTTCCTCCACCTCCTTGGGCTTCTCGCCGTCTTGTGTGCCATTGATCTGTGCGCCACCAATTGTTGCACTCACCGTGGTGCTATTGACCACGGTTACCTCCTCCGAGTTGTCTGTATCCAGCTGATTGACTCCCTCCAGTGCCTGTGGCTCCGGCAGCGACAGTTCGGTTAGGTTTAACGAGCGACGTCTGCGACCAAATGAAGGTTCCTGCCGCCCTGCGGGTCCAGGACAGTAGGCAGGCTGGCAACCCTCGCGGCAAGAGCGCACAGTGGCCTCAAAGACCAAGAAGTTAGACTCGGGTATTTTGAAGGCATTGAAACGTGCCTCCAAGGTGTCGCCATCGCGTAACTTGTCCAGCTCGGGGAAGACATAAGGATCCACAGGGCAGCCGAACCTATCTATGAGCTGTATGCTACGTCCGGAATAAGGATCTCTAGCCACAACATTGGTAGCAAATATATCAGTGACATGGTTGTAGCCATCTTGTGCCTCCAGGCGGAACGTCAACGGATCGCCAACGGCAATGGTGGTTGTGGGACGACCTTGGTACAAAATACTCAAACGCACCTTGGAGCTCAGTGTATTCTCGGCTGGCAAGTACTCAATGGGAATGGGGCTACCCGAGCTGAAAGCGCAAGATAAACGCAAGATGAACATCTATGAATCATGTCCAACGATAAGCCGAGCAGAGCAGATTGACAAATCTCCACTGACTGATCTTCAGATCTCTGTGTACACTCACCCCGCTCCGATGTAGCCAGAGCTTACGACCGCTTCGCCGGGGCCACGAAAGATGCATGTGAGATTGTAGCGCTTATCGCGACTTGTTTGTACGTTGTCGGAGAATTGCACGACCACGATATTAGTCAGTGTGTCACCATACTGAGAGGCCAGAGAGACAAGAAGACGTGATTAGTGCAGTCATAACAAGCTGGCAAGCGATAGAGACTTACGCGCTGTGTGCCACAGTCGGGATAGCCCTGAGGTCCGCTGATGCGCAGCACATTGACAGTGCCGCCGTTGCCGCGGAAGAAGCAGCGATCGTAGAAGCCATACGTGTAGATCCGTCCCAGGAAGCCCTCCGGCGTGCGTATGGTGAACTCCATGCCCTCCTCGTTGCACGTTTGCGTAACTGTAAATACAATTCGTATTTGTCAATTGAGAACATCGATGCAATCGAATCGATCGGGGCAGGCGGGGCTTCATTACCATCCATGCACTCGCCATCGCTGCGTCCCATGCTGCGCTCGTAGAAGTCATAGTTGGAGGCATCGAAGGAGCCCGGATCGTGTATGTCCAGCTCGCGGGAATCTCTGTCGCTTAGCTCACAGTTGGGCGATTCGCGATCCCGATCGCGGTCCCGTTCACGTTCCCGTTCCCGATCGCGGTCGCGATCCTCGTAGCTGGAGGCGGTGTCTCTGCAAATTGAATACACAATTGCCGGTTTAGAGCGCGGAGCGCGCGAAGCCAACACTTATCGCTCATCGGCGGCAAGCAACGTTAAACCAACCTGTAGTTAAAGCTGCGGCACACAAAGTCCCGACTCTCGATGCACTCCCGTTCGCATTGTATCAGACTCGGCACGATCAGAGCTCGCCGCACGAAATGACGTCGCATTTTGTGCCTGGCCGCGATCTGCTTGAAATTGTCGCTCTCCTCGCAGCGCGTGATGGGTGGTCCCCCCGGTCGCGGTGGTCCCGTGCCGATGCCAACTCCACCCACATGACCTGCACCGTATGGGGTAGGTGGATGTGGTAGGCCCAGTCCCAGGCCGGGCAGTGGTATGGGACGATCGTCAAGACCATTGCCAATGCCACCGCCAGCACCATAGGGTCGATTGAAGGGCGTATCGTAGCGTCCATATGGACCAGGGCCCAGTGGCGGACGACGACCTGGCGGACCGTCGTACTCACGATCGTAGGGACCAGGAGCATAGCGATCGCCATATCGTTCCTCGTAGTCGTAATCGTAATACGAAGGCGGGCGATCTAGACCTAAGTGGGATAAAGGTGTAAGTCATATATGGATTGTAAATGGAAGTTACTTGAATGATCACAGATTAGTCGAAGGGTAGAGTAAAGTCTTCATAGGTTACAAACTGGCAGAGAAAGGGTTATTTTATTTTTTTTTTTTCTTTCTTTATCTTTTATTGGACTAGTACACTGTTACCCATTTGGGTAATTTACCCTAATCTGTAACAGAGATAAGGGTACTACCTTTTGTTAGGTTAAAATACGGAAGTAAAAGTATGCAATAATAATAATATAATATTGAAATGGAACAGATTAAAAGCTCTACAAATACTTATACAAAACACAGACATGTATGTGGCGAAGTACTTGAAAAGCTCCAACTGCAGTTAGAGTATTTAATTTAAATAGTTGTTCTAGGCCAAGCTTTTATTAGTCTGAACTGCACCCACCTTGAGCTTTATATGTCTAAAGACTTTATTATATTGTTTATAATATATTTTAGACTGCACACTTTTGTAGTCACTAACAACTTTATTGCTTATTAAATTGGAATAAAATACTCAGAAGTCAGGTTTATTGAAGATCTCTTCGCTTCACCTACTGCGATCATCCAAGTAATACCATTTTCCCATTTTGTTACAGGGTGTTGTTACTTGTGGCTTTAGTTCTGTATCTAGGTGATCGTAGTCGCTTGAATTATTAGACTGGTAGTCGATTAGTGTGTGCTACTTACCAGGACGTCGACCAAGATCGCTGCCGCCGAGACGATTACCGTACTTGTAGATGTCAATGGGATATCGCTCGCTACCTACCGGAAAGCGGTTCGGGGTCGAGGCATATTTACTGGCGCTGCCCGTGGGCACGAGTGGAGCTGGTGGATAACGTTTGGCGGACTCGGGCTCTGGGCGTCGTGCACTGTGTACGATATCATCATAGCGTCCGGGTGGTCCACGTGAGTCTGGCGCATAGGGATAACGTGTTGTATCCAAGGATGAGGGACGATATCGTCTGTCCGGGAATATGCTATCTGGAGCATCACGTCCGGTATAGCCACCCACAGGATCGCGGCTTGGTGGATACCGTGATGGATAACGATTGTCATAGCGACTGTCGCCATATCGTCCACCTCCGCCGCCACGCCCACCATCGCCATATCCATACGGTCTGTAGGGTGCGTCATCATCGGCGGGAAAGGGTCGTGTGTGGGGCAGATCACTGGGCAGCGAGTTGTCATTGATCGCCGGATAAGGCAGCGGGCGATAGGGTAAACGATCACGGTCACGATCGCGATCGCGATCTCTATCGGGATAACGCCTGTCTCCATATCGGTCCGGCGCATAACGATCCGGATATCGCTCTCTATCGGGATCACGATCCCGATCCCGATCTCTATCGCCATTGACACCAATTGGATACCGATCTGAGAAGTCGCCATGACGCGGTGGGGTTAGTGAATTAGTTGTCAGTAGCGAGCGGTGTTTGTCAAGTTTATAGCAGGTGACATTAATGGTTTTATAGCACACAAATACTACTACAAATACTTACCATATTCATCTGGATAGGGCCGATCGTAGGGTCTGCCATATCCGATTCCTAAGCCATCAGTGCCGCCCGGTCCAGGATAGCGCGAACCTCCACCAGGTGCATAACGATCGGGTGCATAACGATCGCGATCACGATCACGATCACGGTCACGATCGCCATAACCACCATACGGATAACGATCTGTCGAACGAACAAAGATATCAAAACGATTTATGTATGTTTACCTTGAACTAATGATCCCACCATATTCGTTGGCTGCAAAGTCCGGATAGCGATCGTATGGCCGACCATAATCGACGCCTTCACCTGGTGGCAGCCTGTTGCTGCCACTGCCACCGCCTCCATGACTGCCCGAGCCGCCGGGACCGCCCACACCAGCACCACCGCCACCACCACCAGCACCAGTGCCACCTGCACCTCCTGACCCTGGACCATAGCGATCGTCGTGCTTGTTAGGCTGTCTCCAGTTGCTGCCCGACTGATCGCCAGGTCGCTTGCCATCGCTGCCACTGTGGCTACCATCGCCATCGGCACCGCCGCCCACAACGTTCACTGCAGAAGAAGAATGGTAAAGAGAAGGAGGGGGCAACCGATTAGCTACCTTGCCACTGCGCTGCACTTGAGGTACTACTCACACATCAGATTCTCGTAGTAATCATAATCAGCATCGTATATAATGCGCATGCCGTCCTTTTGATTGTACCGACTGAGGCGACAAGTACGAAAACGATCGCTATAAACCGCAGACCTGCAATTTGTTGCCACAAATGAAGCACAAGATCAGAACGGATCACAGTGTGGCAAAAATAGTTGGTGGGTTGGTCAAACAACGGCACAAAAACAAGTAATACAAGACTCAGAAGAGGGCCAGATAGAGAGAGGGAGATAGGGGGAAAGATGGAGGGGTCTCACCTGCACTGGAAGCTCGTCTGGCGCAGGCACTCGTCCAGGCACTCGCTGAGCGAACGGCCCGTGATCTCTGAGTGAAACTCGCCGCCCAGTCGCGAGTTGCGGTAACGCTGGAATGCTGTATCTGGCCGACGGCCGCTGGAGAAGAGGTGCGAGGTAACTGAGTTATCTGGATAATCGGTGGCGCGTTCTGCAACGGGACAACGTAGACATCAATGTGAGAATGGCAGAAGAAGCGACCGTTGTGCACTGTAATCTTTCTGTCGTTATGTCGGACAACTCAAGTCGTCGTAGTTCCCCCAGTTCCCACTCCACAGTCCACAGTCCGAAGTCCGCTTCAGTCTGAAGTCTCCTTCTGCGCAGTGTCTGTGAGTGGTCAGCGTTTAATGGTGCACTTAGCGCACTGTCTGCCCCTGTGCAGCCTTGGTCTAGTCTTTTTTACACTGCTTCGGTTTGGTCTGGTCTGGTTACTCCTCACTCTGCAGGCTGCAATTGAGATAGAGGCGCTAACTTGCGGTAGCCACTTACGATTATCGAGGCAGACCAGATCATAGAAATGATGTGTGGGGCTGGAACTGATGCTAATGTCATCCTTCTGCGATATGGAGTCCTCCTCCGAGAGTATGCACTGCTTGCTCTGATCATCAAACTCCACGGATCGACAAAAGTATCTGCAATCTCAGTGTTTAGACCTAATGTAATTCAAACAGACTTAATAGCTATTACTTCTCGGCGCGCAGGCACATGGTCTGGCACTCCTCCAGCGTCATATTGTTAAAGATGTCCACCTCAAAGGGGCCGCCTAGTCGCTTGTTCTCCTCCTTCACGAAGACGGCGAGGCCATCGCAGCGTCGCTCGGCTAAGAAGGAGGAGGAGAAGGAGAAGAACGAGAGTAAAATACTTAATTAAGTTAGTTGAATGTGAGGCGAGTTTCCTTCTCACCATTCAGACAGGTATTCTCCAGATAGTCCGAGTTGGGATCATCCTCCATGAGCTCGGGATGTGTGCGACGTGTGAATCGGCTGAGTGTGCACGATCGCATCGTCGAATCGAAGTTCGCAGAGCGACAGACAAACGAGAACTCATTCAGGCACTTGTCCTCACAGTCGGAGCGATTGGCCGCGGTTATCTACGGAACAAGTCGAGGCAATCAGCACCAAATGGGATACCAGACCAGGCCCCCTCTCCCTAGGCCCCATCTATCACACACTCACCTCCTTGATGTCGCTGATGGGCAGCTTGAGCTTCTTGCGCGGATGACGCTCGAACACATAACGTCGACTTGGACACTCGCGCTCCGGGCGACTGGCTGGAGATTTGCAAATGCAAGAAACAGAGATAAAGATTTGTTTGAGTACCCGCTGTAGAGTAGCCACTCAACACCCACACACTCACATGTCAGACAGATCTCGTTAAAGTGCACACTATTGGGCACCAGCATCAGGCTGCCAATGCCCTCGGGTCCAGCCTGTTCGGATGTCAGATAGCACAACGATTCCTCGTACTCGGAGGTGCCCCCGAACGAGGTGATGCGGCTGCCGGGCTGAAAGTCAAAGCTGGTGCATGTGCGCACCAGATTGTTCGTGCCGGTGCGATCCCGCAGACAGAGATCCTGACACTTCTCGAGCACCCGGAATGGGGGTGCCGTATCGCGCACCACATCGTCATCGTAGCCCTGCAGCTGCTGATTGGGCAGACGCTCGTACAGCACGCGTCCCAGTCCATTTTTACAGGTTGTTTGCGCTGCAAGCGAACCGTTTAAGTCCGCTGTCCAATTTATAGGGTATCAATTTGCACACTTACCATAAGTTTGGCCCACGCTGAGACTGGACAGCGCAGCCAATGCGGCTATAATGTGTAGACCCCGCGGGGATCTCATCTTGTCGCTCTGGTATCGCTTCAGAGAGTGGCTACACTTGGCTCTAGCACCGCATTGGAACAGTTCTATCGCGTGTTCCGGCTAATAAAAATATATATACGAGTATTTGTTAGTCACCATGAGCATTTATCGTGTTGCGATCAGAGTTAGTTAGAATTAGTTCATAAGCCAATGAAAAATAATAAGTAGCGCGACATGGGCGACCTCAATACAGTGACAGAATTTCACCAGAACTCCACCCCGCCCCGCACACGCAGATCAAAGTGCCCTTTCTCTATCAGTCAGCACTTTAAAGTGGTACTCGTTCTAGCACTCATGGCACTCGCAGAGCAGACCATAATGTGCACAGTGCGTAACGTGAATTTGGATCATTAAACTAAAGGCTACACAATGCTACGTGTAGCTTTGCTCATATCGATCCACGAACTCCGGATGTCGCTTCCGGCTTATTGTGTCCGCAAAGCTATTTATGTTTAGAATAATCATACAATGCCTCGTGCTAGTCGCTGTCACTGTAGTCGCAGTTCACAGTTTGGCTCTGGCAAAAAGGAAAAGTCACCAAAAGCTGTCGCATTGACCTCAAAGGGTTCGGCTGTACCGGGGAAACTTGTGATCTAGTTGTTTTCTAGTTTTAACTGCTTTCTCATTGGTAAAATGTGGTGAAATTTTGTAGACTTGCTTGGCCACGCATTTTATTTAAATTATGATGAACATTTCATGAAGGAAGTCATAATTATAAAAAATAAATAGGAATTACTTTCACTAATAATTGATAAAAACTCAAAGTCCTTTTTCCTTTTTGTTGTTCAAAGTCAATTTTGTAACAAATTTAATTTAAATTATGATGAACATTTCATAATTATAAGAAATAAATAGGAATTACTTTCACATATAATTGATAAAAATTCAAAGTCCTTTTTATTTTCACAGTCAAATTTGAATCTTGTTGAAACTGCTAAAGGATCTTGACGGATTTAGAAAGAGATCTTGCAAGAGATCCTTCAACAGATATTTTATGTTAATTTATGCTGTTAATACATTTATTTCTCTGTAAACTTTTTCAGCAAACTTTAATTTTCATTACCGCTTCAAGGATGTTTTTTATATCGATTCAAGGTCTCTTTTGCGCACTAAACACTCAATTAGAGAACGGATTGAATAATTTCCCGAGTGTTGGACTGAACGCGACCGATCGTTAGAATATTTGGCGACTAACTGAACGGACTTCCGAAGCTCTGCTCGAGCTGTGGCTGCAGTTGGCATCTGAATTGGTTGGTGGTCGGTACATTACCCCATTACGATTAACATTACCATTACCATTAGCGGGGGCAGCAGTGCCAATCATGGCAACAACTCCATGGCAACAATGGACAGCCAAGAGGAATTAATTAGATGTGGAGACAACAACAACAAAAGGCGAGCATAAAGTTCTAAATATGTGAATTTCAATTCAAATGTTAATCAGTTGGTCCGGGCGGGTAAAGCACGAAACTCCAGAGTTGACAAAAGAGACACACACACACACGCACACACACTGGGTGTGTTTGAGAGGGAGGAAGTGAGGGAGTGTGGAGTACCTGTACAGGTGTAGGTGCGTGTGTGTGCGACGGTTCTGCCTCGATTCGGCCCCCGTTCTGCCCCAATGTGCATGGAACATTGAACGCTAACCATAATGACACCTGGGGGCGTAGCACTCACTCACTCACTCACTCACTCACTGGCAGCATTCGCCCGAACTCGAATTCGAATTCATGGACACTCAAAAAAAAAGAAGCCAGCAGCACCTCTCTCTCTCTCTCTCTCTCACTCTCTCTGAAGGGCACGCTGCACAGTCTCTATATAGCTCTATATGTTTTGGCTAAACGATCTGCCGCTCCCGCCTCGCATTGTGTCTGAGTGCATCAGGTGAATGTGAATGTGAATGCGCTTCACGTCTGAATAAGTTCGAGGCCCATCGGCGGTCAGCAGCAAATTGCAGAATACTCTTTGCACCTGTCGCCGCTGGGTGTGTGTGTGGGCGCGTCTGAACTTTAACAAGCCCACGGGGCGTGCCCAGAGTGCGTGGGCAACCCCCTGCCCCCTTTCCCCTTCAACACAAATCACATAATAAGCGGTTAAGATTGTTAAATAGACCTCGTCTAATGGGTGAAAAGAAGGCTAGACGGTTTCCTTTCCCATCCCTTCTACCTTCTGCGCTTCCATTGATATCTCCAGTTGAGTCTGACAAATGAGTTAACGGTGCTTTATTCTTATACAATCTGTAGATCAACACTTCAAAGTATTTCTTCTACATCGATTCCCGCAGCAGTGCCAGAGCTCTATAGCATTGCTTGAGTATCTGTTGAAGGAAAGAGAAACCAGAAGAAATAAAGAATCTCGGGAGACTTCATTCACTTTCTTACGATCGAGTAGGTGACCAGCGTGAAGGGGGGAAAGGGTTGTGCGGCATAGAGCAACGGTTTCTGGCATCTCTTGATCATGAACAAGATGTTGCGTTGTATGGCAATGGATCTGATATGCCAATCGTTGATTGCAAAGGCAGCCTGAGCAACCTCCTCGGACTGCAAGAGAAAGAGAGACAAATAAACATTACTTGAAGCACCCTCCTTCCTACCTGACTGTAGACCAAGGTGCCGGCAAGGCACCAGTAGGACAGCTGCACAAAGGTGACCACCACGAAGAGCACAAACTTGGCGGCCACCTTGGGATCCTGCAGTGTGGCCATAACCTCGAACGTTGACATGGAGACCATAGCAAAGCTGGCTATCATCTGAGCGATGAAGGTGCCATGGAATACCCGATTGTTCTTGCGTATTGTGCTGCGTGTGTAGAGAAGTTAGAGAAGAGATTATGAAGGTCTCGAAACTCTACACATACGCACCGTATAATATGCTGATGAAACTGCACAATGCGGCAGAACTGGGTGTGGAACAGTGCATCATCAACGCGCAGATTGCCCAACTTACTCAGCTCGATGCAGAGCAACTTGAGGTTGAGTGCAGTCTGCAGGAACGAATGCAGTCCCAGTAGATCTATTTGGCAGATGGCCAGGAGAACGAGCTGCGCAGTGATCACCAGCCAAATATAGATGAACAGGTGGGCCCAGGGATGCAGTGCAGCGCGATGCAAACCATAGGGCATGACCACGTGGAATGGCAACTCTTTGCCATCGATCAGGGGCTGCACAGAGATGATCAGATTAAAGAGCGACACCATTGCCGTCATGCTGATGAGCATGCTCGACTCGACGAGGTAACAGATGCGCTTCCAGCGCAGGATCTCTTCTTCCTCCTGGTCCGAATGGTAGCTTATGTTATGTGGCGATCTAAAGACACGATCGTAGTACGCAAAACCGTCGATAACTTCATCGATCTCATTCGCTCGCAGATGACAGTAGATCATCTTGGTTAAGATCAGCGCAATCTGTGGGAGAGCAAATTGAATTGATGCATTTAACCCACGACGCAACGCCAGACTAACCCCAATTATCCAGACCATATCGTCGCCCATATCGACAGTGTTGTTGGTCTCGGGCAGAGCACACACGACCAGCAGCAGAAACAGACTCAAATTGCACATCATCGCCCAATTGGCGAACCTATAGAAGGCATTCCGACTGGCGACTCGCTCGTTTGGGTACAGACAGAGCAGGCTGCAATTGAAACCGAAATGTGCCTTGAGTAAAGATCTCAATGTAGATACCTTGCGTTCTCCCACTCCCTCTCTCTCTCTTTCTTACACGAGAAATGCGCGATGATAGTGCAGAGCCAGACGGGGCGGAGGACGCTTCTTCTCGCGCAGCACCGACTGAAATTCACCAAAGAAGCCGCGCAGCAGGCGCAGATATGATTGAAAGTCCCCGCGGGGCATTTGGGGAGGGCACAGGCACACACAGGGGGGGCAAAATAACAGTAGATAACGAGACCGAATTCGAATCCGAAACCGAAACGAGAACAAGCGCAGGAGAACAAGACCAAGTGAATTGTGTAAGTCGCCTTGGCCGTGTGCCGCCTTTTATATATGGCCTATCTGCACTGTATGAGGGGCCATATCGGAGCAGGCATTGCAATTATAATATTTACGATTCCATTGCGCCGTTTAGCGTGCCGACTGCACCCTGTGATTAGCATTAGGAGGAGGATTGGCAATTGGCCTGCAGGAACATGTGCGGCAAATTGCAAATCAATCGATTGATTACGAACGGTAAATGCGTTAAGTGCCAGTTGCGATAAATATAATATATATAAATATAATATAGATATATGTATATATACTGTATATATCTCTGGTACAGGTGCATTGAACCCGCGGGGAATTTCGCGTGACTCTGCTGGAGCCCATTAGATCATCGGCATCATTAAGCGACAATGGCGGAAAGAATAACACAACAATAAATTCCATGGCAGATAGTTAAACATTTCTGATTATTCACAATTTTTGAAGCGTATAGGCATATGTGGTATGCTGCAGAAAGAGATAGAGGGAGAGAGGGAGAGGGGGGACGTAGTTCAATCAACTTGTTAACTTGTTCACTTCCGCAGCAGGCGAGCCAAAAAAAAAGAAATATTGTTGTTTATATAGTCTGTGCTGTGACAGATTTACGTCTTCATTTCAGGCCAGTCACATAAATTCTGCACTATACTCGCATGGAAAGGGGCAGAAGAAACCGAAGATGAAGCTGGAGAAACTGTAGAAATTATTTAAATTTCTTGATCGGCTTTTTGTCGCGTGTTCCGGGACTGGTTCTTCTTAAACGAGTCATGCCTAACGGGGCTCAACTTGCCTCCATGTGGGGTGTCGCTCAAGAAGAAGAAGCAGAAGGTGTTGGACGTACCAGAAAATTGTATGCAGATTTGCAACAAGTTCACGTAACACGCGCCAAACAACGGCGGCAATGACGGCGGCGGCGGCTGTTGACTTCGCCATGGGGCGTAATAAAGTGTTTTATTTAACATTGAAGACTGTTGGGGCCGATGCCTAACAGCCTAACCGCCTAACAATATAATGGCCTCATAATGGCAATGGCATTAAAGCAAATTGATATCAATTTGATCAACAATATGTGCACACAATGGCTGCAAGCAAAGCGGAGCGGAGCAGAGCAGAGCAGATCGGGCCACGCCACAGATGCAACTGCACAGAGCCGACTCGGAGTCCAACTGGGAGTCGCAGACGGAGTCGGAGTCCAACTGCAACTGCAGCTGCAGCAGCGTCGCCAACGCGATCGCATTGAACTCTTCACTGAGCTGCAGCAGCAAGCAAGATTCGAGCACACACGCACACACACAGACACACAGACACAGACACAGAGAGACAGACATACAGTGGACATGCTGGCCAATAACAGTATAGACCAGTTCCGAGTTGGCAAAGCGCCGTTTGATGCTCTAATTTATACAGCATACTGATGAGTTGACCGCTCGCTCGCTTCTCGCTGCGAATTGTTCTCCCAACTCGGCTACCCTCCATTCCCCACTCTCCCTCCCTCTCTCCCTCCCTTCTCCCTCTCTCTCTCTTTCCCTCAAAACAGAGGCAGCTTTTAGTGGCTCTGCCACTTGACCAGGCTGTACAGTGGCTCACAAATGGAAATAGTATTTGTAGCGGTTAGCGTTTAATTGAAATGCATTTGGCTTGTTTGCTGTCAATCAGGCAACATTGCAGCACTGCCGCATTGCAGCATTCTCGGCTAAGGAGGAGGCACTGGCAGCTGCAGCAACGACCCACCAAGACTGAGAACGACCCACCAGGCCTGCGACGACGACCCACCAAGTTTGCCCACAACAATTTCGCTGGCATTGCTAATGGAAACGTTGTCTGGGGACTGACCTTCCTGGCGACTCGTGTTCACGGTCAGCTCATAACCGTTACGAGCGCCTAGCGCAGCTTTAACTGCGCTTTTTACTGCCTCTCTGCTGCGGGGGGAGGTGGCCTGTCTCCTGTCTCGGCTACCATGTGTGCCACAATACACATGTTCCAGCACATTAGTCTGTCCAATTCGCCTGAGCGGGTAATTAAATGTGCGGGGATATTCTTCTCAAATTTCATAACTTTTACGACTCTGAAGAAACGTGATCACTTCGAAATTTGCATATATGGGATAATGACATAAGTGGGCGGTCGGTATTGAACTCTCAACTTAAGTACAGTAATTATAAGGATAAAGAAATTCTTAACTTTTAACTTGCTTGCCTCATATGCAGTGAAATCATATGTTGATAAGGCTAAAAAGTCGGTCATTTCGATAAAAAAATATCATATCTCTCACATTTTTAAATTCTATATACATTTATTATTTTATTTCCAATAAACTTTAGTAACTCGTAACTGAAACTGTAAATTTATTTAAAGAACTCTGCAAATTCAATAAAAGTGGTAATTAAAGTAAAAAACATTTTTAATTTAATTGAACTCCAACTTAAATACAATAATTAGAAGGATAGCGGCATTCTTAGCTTTCAACTTTCTAGAGATCATATCTCTAATACTTTTAGGTTCTATATGCTTTTATTCAGTTTATTTCCAATAAACTTTTGTAACTCGTAACTGAAACTGTAAATTTATTTAAAGAACTCTGCAAATTCAATAAAAGTAGTAATTAAAGTAAAAAAAAAAACCTATAAATTTAATCGGTTGTATAACTTTTAAAGCCTTTCTTACTATACTCGTATATTTAACAGACTTGTTAAGTACTCACAGTTGTGTTAAACTGATTTTAAAGATAGTTACGTAAACTTTATTGGTTCGCATGGAAATCGTGCTATAAAACTGCAGGGTGTCGAAAAATAGTCTTAACCTAGCGCGACTTTTATGACTTTCATACATCGTAATCGTAAATAGAACCATGATAACATATATGGCACATTGAATTGGTAACCCGAATAATTATATATATTTTGCATATCATAATCGTTAAAGTAACAGCAACAGTTACAGTAATCGTTATCGCCATCGATTACAGCTTGAACTGTACACTCAGTGAACTCTTACGAGCACGAGGAATCTATATGGTTATGAGGCAATCGGCCTTATATGGCACATTAGAACAGCCAAGCAGAACTCGCAAAACATATTAAATGAATATCTAAACGCAACTGTTATCGATATGTTTATCGTAATAGCAATCGTATGCATCCGTTGGCTGCCTGCCTCGGCCAATCGATGGCACAACTTAACCGTTAGATGCGGCACATGTGGGGACCCCATGCAGATCTCTCTGAGTATGTTGAAGCGCGCTTATGAGTTGCATTTTCATGTTTATTGCCGGTTGACACAGGCTAAAGAGAGGGGTGGGGGAGGAGGAGGTGCTGTTGCGGGGCAATTGATAATAATTTTGCAGGCAGACGACAGCGACCGCAAAAAGAACATTGAGCAGAGAAATACGCGAAGCAATGCAAACATATTTCAAGCGTTATTTATGAATACAACTGCAGTTGCAAGTTGCAAGTTCCCTGTTGCAAGTTGCAACGACGGCAGCAATAATCCGCAACAAGAGCAGCAATAACAACAAGCAACATCTGCCCCAACTAGAAGTCCAACTCGGACAGGGGCCACAAGTGAACAAGTGAATCAATAAGCATGAGACGACGACGACGACGACGCGTTGAACTGGTTTCCCCGACGACATCGATGGATCAGAGACCGGGATCGGGACAAGCTGTTTGCATAAGTCGCAACGGTCAGGCTTACAGTACTGTGTGTGTGTGTGTTTTATTTCCCATTCCCGATTTCGTTATTTTACAGTTAAGATTTATGGATCTTGTTCGGCGCGATACGCGAGCGCGTAATTGTGCGCACAGTCAGAGAGATAATCCCTGCCGTCTGGAGGCTCGTTTCGATTTAGATTCGAATCGACCTACCGTTACAAATACGCTGTACACAAAAGGCACATGCAAATGTGCCCCGCCCCCCACGCCCCTTTTGTGTGTGCGCGCCAGTAGGTCATAAAAATCGAAGACGGCCTTTAGAACTGTTTATGGGCGATCTGTAGATCGAGTTAGATTGACTGAGTTGCAGCTGGAGCTGAAGAAAGAACTCCAGAGCTCAGTGCAGCCATTAGAAGATACTTTCTAAACGACACAAAAGAGCCGCGCCGAGGCAAGAGCAGACAAGAGGAGGCAACTTGCAGCGTGTTGCATTAAGTAAACAAACTGTAAATGCGGCCGTTAATAGTTGTGTATAGCATGTTGTATAGCATGGCAGTCAATTTTTATAGCATATAGATATGTCGCCAACTAAAGCATAATTATGGCCTAGGCCCGTTTTTGGAGACAGTCTCGGACGGAGGCTGCCCCGGCTGCTTCAGCTGGTGGCAACTTAACTGTTTTTTAATTGAAACCAGTTTGCTGTAATTGTTTGCGGAGTCGCAGAGTCGAGAGACCTCGTCGCCTGACCATATATGCCGGATAGCTCGCTTATGTCAAACAGATTGGCCGTATAATTTGATTGCCAGTGCACTGCCAGAGTTGCCACACTTCAGACTGTCCCCCCCTCTCCCTCCCTCCCTCTCTCTCGCTTGCAACATTGGAAGTTTCTGTTGTGTTTTCACTTGTTCTAGTTTGATTGCTCGCGCCGTGGACTGTGACTGAGATGAGTGGAAATTGTTATAAATTAAAGCCGAGCGAATGACAAATGATACACGACGCTTATCAATTTGGAGCATGGAGAGCGGCATTTTTGCTTTGTACTGCACGAGGCACGTGCAGAGTTGCCACAGCAAAGATCAGATCTGAGCAGACACAGCCAGGCCTCTGCAATCGAACGGTATTGCCATCTTAACTCATCATTGCCTTTGCACACACTCACACACGCTGCGTATACTTGATCTACGCCAAACCTCACGCTAATTAGTCGACTTAAGGCGCCCAGACACACATTCAACACACACACTCCACGCCTTCCCCCACCTCACACACACACTTCTTATACAATTTGTCAAAACAAACTTATACTTTCGAGATATAAGAGCGGAAAAAGAGAGTCGAGTCGCGTCGAAGAAGAAAGAAATGTGTGGGGAATAGTGGAAAACTTGTTTGGCTTGAAAACTTCTTCGGCTGCGGCTGCGGCTGCGGCTGCGGCGTCTCGTGCTGCTTCGGCTGTGGCAGTCGCTTCGTTGACGGCGACCTTGATAGACGTGCCAGCGGCACTTGCAATCATCCCCAGTCTCAGCTCTTCGAACATCTTTAGCTCTCCAGCAACTTTGACTTTAACTTTAACTTCCACTTTAACTTGCAGTTAGCTGCAGACGCCGCGGCGGCGCAGAGAGGAAAAGCTTCTTCGTCGCGGAAAAACCAAAGTTGTTTCGCTCGGCTTTCTTTCGGAAAAAGAAACAGAAAACAAAAACAAAAACATAATTTCTAATTAATGTCGTGTTCGGGCCGCCGACGAAGTGTTTCAAAAATGTGCACAACAACAACAACAACGAGAAGAAGAAGAATGCGCTGAAAATATGTGTGTATGAATGCAAAGTGCAGTCAATCAGACCAACAACAACAACAGCAACAACAACCCAAATAAGGCCGTGAAATTGAGTGTGTGTGTGTGTGTGTAAAAGCAGAAAATGCCAAACTAAAATTAGAAACAACCCAAAATCAAGTGCAAAAATCTAACACTTTATTCTACCGTTAAAATCTTCACGTACCGCTGAGCGTCGCATCTCCAAGGTGTTAACTTCTTCATTGGCCTCCCCAGCAAGCTCTGGTGAGTAGAAGCAGAGACAGAGAGAGAAGAATGAAGAGAAGAAGAAAACAAATTCGCATTTCCCTTCTCAGAAAATAGTGAGAAGGGCAGCGAGAGGGAGCGCGGGAGAGAAAGGTTTT
The DNA here is from genome assembly GCA_018151435.1 of Zaprionus africanus. Classification (NCBI taxonomy): domain Eukaryota; kingdom Metazoa; phylum Arthropoda; class Insecta; order Diptera; family Drosophilidae; genus Zaprionus; species Zaprionus africanus. The sequence goes on from JAECXB010000118.1 coordinate 12,989,529, forward strand.
TCTGTCTTGGGGGCCTGCCCTTTTTTCTTCGGATTTCGGAATGAAATTAAGCTTATCAGACCGTATGCGTTTAGGTCACTGGGCATGCTGCAGCCGCTCCACTGGGTGAAAGTAATTTGCCCAAAAATGCTGCGGATTGCCCCCCAAGCAGTAGCAAAGTCAAAGCATTGCTTAGAGAGCATTGCACAGTGGGATAAATTTGGAAATTAATGACTGTCTTAATGTGAAAATTGTCGTCAACACTTTGTCGAATTCGTTTTGATAAACTGAGTTGAAAGAGCTAAAAATAAATATACTTTAAAGGTTTGGGATACCTCCTTCTGAGCAATCACAATAAATCAAGATAGTTATGATTCCAGTAGATTGAATATCAAAAATTAAAAACAAAGTGACCAATTTTTCTTGACCATTTTCAACAGTCAAAGAGTATATTAGTCAACAAAAGGTTCCATTATAGATTGATGTATTTTGATTCAACACTATTATAGTTGGTTGATTTTAATTGGTTAAAAAATATGTTTTTTAATGAAAAAATTGAGAGAGACGAGAAATAAATAGCTAAATAATTGTATAGCAAATATAAAATAAATCAGTCATACATTTCTGCAGTAGATTCTCATTTAACGAATTTCATTTACAATAATTATACAATATTAGTAATACTTGTGTATGTACAATTATTTGTATCTGAGAACTCTATTCTTTATTACAAACGAATTGCTAAAGCAACTGTGGAAGAAGATAGAATATTACTTAGTGATTATATTTCGTATCTTCTAAATGAGCAACAAAAACATATGTTTTCAATTAAGAGGGTTCTATGTATTTAGAATAGTCTGTTTATGTTTGTTAATCAGTTTTGTAAAATAATTTGTATAAATTTATGAAAAGCGACGCTTAAACGCCGCCACTTCAGCCAGTGTGGACCATTTAACCAACTCATTTCCAGCATTACAGATTTCAGATCGTCAGGAAGCTAGCAAGGGAAATAGGTAGATCAGTTCTTTAGAAAGAACTAGTATGAAAGAATGGGAGGGAGGTGCCAGGCAGCTGATGAGGAGCTGACCAGGGAGTCAGGCAGAGAGCTACCGAGGGAGGTACTGAGGGAGCTACCGAGGGAGGTACTGACAGCCGTAAAGGTAACAAGCCAGGGAACTGACGAGCAAGAAGACGGGGAAGAAGCTGGCGTTCATCGCACTGTCGTAATTTGGCTTGGTTAAACCGTTGGCCAGCCCTTGCACGGTCAGCGCTAGGAGAGCTCTATAGTGCTCTGTGGAAGCTGAAGATGAGCGGAGCTGAGCATAAACATTAAACTCGAGCATAAGCACACATTAAAGCACATTAAGGCGGCGAGCAAATGATGCGCTCCTCTGGCCACGGCGCAGCAAAAAAAATGTTGAATAAATTTGAAATTTGTTATTAACTCTCGGCTGGGCGCAACACAAGGGGGAGTGGCAAACACTCCATGCTGGAGCCACTGCTGCCAGCTGGCTCCGAGCTGTGGCTCCACAGTAGCGTGTGTTCTAAGTGTTAAAAGTACGCCGAGTGTGACGTCGACTGCACTCGGAAGTGCAGCAGCAGCAGCAGCAGCAGAGGCAGAGGGAGAGGCAGACACAATAGACAACAACAACTGCAGCAGGCAGGGGCTGCATCTGCGTGCTGCACAATGCGTTGTGGTAATCTATATATACGATATATATATAAAGTACATACTATATACGATCTGTGGCCATAGAAGCTGAGCTCGCATAAATTTATGCGCAGACTTAGAACAATGTGAGCAGCGGCGGCAAGCAGCGCCATATCGTGTTGCCTAATAATTAATGAACGTGCATGAACATGCATGCGCATGCAATACACACACACACACACGTAGATATACAGAGCTCGACTGCAACTCAGCAGTCGCGCTAAAGTTCAATTACCTGTTAATTGAGTTCGGTCGAATGCAAAAAAAGTCAAGTCGACGTCAGCGCAAGTTCCCAGCTACAGCTGCCCCCTTCCCCCTTTCCCTTCACTAGCTACTCCAGTTCGAACTGTGCGCAGCATCATCAAAATCCCATCACCTTCGCCTGATATATTGCACAGTGGGAAATCGGGTCATTACTGTCATTAAAATCTGTTTCGAAAATCAGATTGGGACACAGCTGAAGCTGAGCTCAGCAACAAATCGAACTGACATCGAGAGACAACAATAACAACAAGTCATATAAATAATAATAATAACAATAAACATAGCTAACTGTACAATCCAGTCAGCTGGGCTCTGTTGCTGTTGCTGTGGCCCAGTGACTGATGGTGTTGACTGCTCAATCAAAATCAAAAGACTCAGGCAACGAACGCGCTTTGAGGAAATTTTACTTTCAAATTAGGCCGCAAACTGTTGCTTTTATCGCTTTCTTCTACATTCATTCTTCCACTTCTGCTCATAATGATTGTTTCCACTTTGCCGTTGAACTGTTCTTCTTTTGAATGGAACTACAGCAACAACAACAGCACAACAACAACAAGTTTCAACTTGCTAAGTATAACTAACAGTTAGAAGTCCCCAATAAGTTTTTTTTCGGTTCTTTTCTTTTTTGTTGTGTGAAATATTTATGTAAATTTGCTCAGGGGGCTCAAAATGCAACTGATTAGCGGTATAAGCGTATATTTAGCTAGCTCCGAGGTGTGCGAGTGTGCGAGAGTGTGTGCGAGTGTGAATCGCCGTGTGTTTGTCTGCGCGTGTGTGTTTGTGGATCTGTCTGCGTTTGTTTGTAGATTGGGCAAGCTTAACTGCAGCGCATTTGTTAACGGTACCAAGCAGGGAGAGAGGCCGCAGCAAGGGGGGAGGGGGGAGGGCGGAGGCACGCAGCGTGTTCCCAGGCGACGCACTTGCTGCAAGAGTTATACCTGATTCTACACCTCGCCGAGAGAGTTGGGTGTGCGAGTGTGCCGAGTGTGCCCCAACGGAGAACGAGTTTTAATTGCAACATTTGTTTAAATGTTGCCCGTTAGTTGCTGCTGCTTGCTGCCCCAAACGACAACTGCAACAAGCCAGTACAACAACAACAGCAACACCAAGAGCAGCAACAACAGCAACAGCAACACTTGGCAACTTGGCTTAGATGCTGCTCCATTTACCAAAATGGACAGCAACAATTTTTGCCTCATTACGCTCGCTTAAAGAATGTCACCTGCCTCAGTGTGCGTATGTATGTGTGTGTGTGCGAGTGTGTGTGTGTGCCGCAGTGGGGGAAATCGTTTTTTTGCACATTTGTTTTCGCCATTTTCGCCACAGTTGCGCTTTGGATTTGTTTTAATTAGCTGCGTAGCTGCTCAGCGTTTTCTCCCCCTCTGAAGATGTTTCTATTTTTGTCTCACTTTGTTTTTGTTTCTCTTTTGTTGTTGTTTTCGTTGCAGCTCCAACTTGGCCAGAGCTTCGAACTGGCCTCATGCATTAGCAATGTGTCGCTTGCCAAAATGCCGCACAACAAAGTTGGCTTCACTTGGCGCCTCCTCACGCTGCTGTTGCTGTTGCTGCTCCTCCTCGTCGTGCAAGGGGGCCAAGCCACGCCCACTACTCCCACAGCGCCGGCTGTGGCGCAGGTCATTGGCGCCACCTCCTTGGCAGCCACCAGGGCAGCTGTCTACGCGGCGACAGACAACCACGACGACGACGACAATAAGAGAAATCAACTTGAGGATTTAATGCCAGCGAATTTACTGTTAGAGGATCTGCAGCAGCCTAACGGACAGCTAATCAATCTGACGAGGCATCACGATGGCGATATCTTCTACACGAATGGTGAGTTTACATATACTATATACATATGTATGTATATGGTGTAGCCCCAATCCCTCAATCCGCAGATCAGCGATCGGGGGATTCCTCACTTGACTGGCTACTCCCCCTCTTCTGCTGCTGATGTTGCTTACCCTCTTGGATCTGCAGATCAGTCAGTAAACCCCTCTGTCTCTTCTTAATCCCCTCTTGCTGCTACTGACCCACCTGGTTCACTTAGCTAGCAAGCTGCCCCTGTCTCCACTTGCAGATCAGCGATCTGGGGATTCCTCTTGCTTGACTAGCTATTTCCCGCTAACTGTTGCTTCCCCTGCTAGTTGCCAGTTAGCTTGCACCTCCCTCTCCCATTACCTAGCTAGTAGTGCCACTCTCCGTGCTTCCTCCTCTTACTACTCCTCCCTGGCAGCGCAAATCAGTTAGCCACCAAGCTCCCACTGCCCCAATCCGTAGATTAGCCTGCAATGCCCTCTCTCTCCGCTCTTTCTCTCTCTCCCTCTCCTTCCTTCTCCACTTGTTGTTCATTCTTCTCAACGTAGAAGTGCAGACCACTAAGTTAGCTGGCTGCTCCCTTTACCCCTTCAAACTATAGATCAGTTAGTAGATCCCTCGCCTCCTTCTATTACCTCCCCACAGCTATCAGTCCCCTCTCTCTCTCTCCTTGCTATTCCCCTAGCCAGCTCCTCCTTCTCTCTGTCCCCCATTAGTAAACCAATTGCCCGCTCTCCTCCCCTTTCTCCTGCTGCTCCACCGGTGGCATGTTTACCCGTTGACAGCCGCATTAGTTTCCAGTATGAGCAAGCTGATTAGTCGCACAGCTCGCACTGGCTTTGGCTTTGGCTTTGGAGCGGGTTCTTCAGCCTTGGCGCTGGCCATGGCGCGTACTGTTGTGACGGCTTAAATCAATCTGCCACAGTTCTGGCTTAGTCACTCCTCCTCTGCCTCTGCGCCTGGCCAGCTTAACGCGACTCTTCTCCCTCACTGACAGTTTCTCTTTCTGTGCACGCAGGTCTGCGACTTGGACTGGGCGCCTGTAATGCGGACACCTGCATCGGACTCTCCAGCGGCACTGCGGCACTGATGCGTCTGGGCGGCAACTCTGGCAACGGTAACTGCTCGATTAATATGCAAATCTCTGTTTGCCACTCAACGACGTGTTCATAATCTCTGTCTCTTCTCGCTCCCCTCCTCTTCACCTGTCTGTTTATTTATGTAGATGCTGATGGACTGGGCCAAGCCTCGGCCTCATTGGCCGGCGGACGGTTGGAGCTCTTGACGCGACGCATGAAGCTGCAGCAGCAACGCGCAGCAGCAGCTGCGGCACAGCTTGATGGAACGCCAGCCGGGGAAGAGGGCTGCAGTTGCCGTTGCTTGCCTTATTTGCGGGCATATCGCGAGGACTTGGGCATCTGTGTGGATGACATACATGGTGAGTGTGACTGGGACTGTGCATTGCGGAAGCTCTGCCCTGCTGCCTTGGGGTTTGGGTGCTGGCTTTGCCTTTGCCCGCTGCAATAATTAGTGAAGTGATTCGTTTGTGCTCCATTTCGACGACGCTGAGGCGCAATGGGAACTTTTCCCACATGTGAGAGCAGCAGGCGCTGCTTTGTGGCCAAATGCAGCTATTGTCTCCCGTGGGTCGCCTACTCCACCTTCTCCTCATGCTCCTCCTCAACGGAAATCACAATGGTTGCTCAACTGCTTTTTGCAGCGCGCTCCGAAGAAATGCTGTAATAATAATAACAAAATTGTGCAGGGCTTCAGCATTGAGTGGGGCGTGGAGGGAGGGTGGAGGAGGAAGGGAGGGAGCAGAGTGGAGTGTGGAGTGTCGAGAGCTTCGCGCGAAATTGCAGAATGAAAACGAAACGTGACGCAAACACAGCGACAAAACGACACAACGGCGGAGCCAGCAAAGAGCTGGCTGAGAGGCGAGCAGCGAAAGGTGGAGGCAGGTTGAGGCAGGTCGACTTGTGAATGCCCTACGGGTGGACTAGCTGAAAGAGTAGTGAGGGAGGACTGTGATTGAAAACTGTGAGTTCTGAAAGAGTAGGTACTATTACAGCTGTATAGCAAGCAGTACAATATAGTATTACAATAGTATAACAGTTAGTATGACTGTATAATAGTGTACAGTATAACAGCTTATATTACTGTGGGAAAATTACCAGTTAGTGAACACTTGACAGTATAACAGTAGGCAATATAACAGTGGACAATATAACAGCTAATATTACTGTGGGAAGATTACCAGCGAGTATAACAGTTGACAGTGTTACAGTAGGCAGTATAACAGCTTATATAACAGTGGGAAGATTACCAGGCAGCAATACAATTGACAGTATAACAATAGACGGTACAGAAAAAAGGTAGCTTAATAGTAGCAGCAGCCAGTATAACAGCTAGTATAACAGTATAAAAAAACATACAATATAATATTATGTGAAGTATAAGATTTGGACGTAAGACAGGTAGTATGATTGTAAGCAGTATAATAACATGCAGTATAACAGTACGTTATCTAATATTTAACAATGTGGTAATGGAAGTCTGTATTAAAGAAGGTTTAGACTGTATTGTAGAATCTGTAGTATTATAATTAAAATTAGTAAAAGTAGTATGTAGTAGTTATAATTTTTTTGTAGTAGTAGTTATGGTAAAAATTAGTAGTAGTAGTAGTATTAACACTAGCTAGTTATATAGAAGTATGAGTTGACGTAGTAGAAGTAGAAGTAGTAGTAGCATTATAATATTATCAGTAGTAGTAATAGAAGTAGTTCTACTGTTAATAGTAGTAGTAGTGATGCTACCATTTAAGTATAAGTTAATCTTATATAAGTAGTAACAACAGTAGTAGCATTCGTAGTAGTAGTAAAAAGACCGTTAAACTATCACTCAAAGTAGTAACAAATACTTAAAACATCACTTAAAGAGCCAACAATAGTTACAAATTATAATATAATAGTACACTCTTAATTAGTAGTTATATTTTAGTAATATATCCTAAAGCAGTTAGCTAGTGAGCGCAGTATAAAAGTCGCACTAACAGAAATAATGATCGAAATTCGCTTGCTTTCTTCGCTGAGCTGCGCAAAGCTGGCAATAAAGTTATGACACCTTCTTCTCCCAAGACACTAAAGCGCGTTCACACACACAAACACACACACAGTACAGCACAGCAAAGAAATGCCGGAAAACAACAACAACAACAACGACAACAACGAAACAGTAGCTGAACCTTTCGGGGTGTTATGACAAAAATTTGCCATTATTGAACAAATCATTTTGTTAGTTGCCCCAGCACTTTTTTTATGAAAGGAGAGAAATAGTTTTTGTTTTTCAACCCAAAACTTTCGCTACCGGCTACAATAACATCAACAATAACAATAGTAACAACAAAACAATCACTGACTGAAAGTAAGAGCGATTCGGGAAAAGGAAAAACAAAAATATTTTTAATTGTTTGCGGCGCAATTGATAAGCGTCGCTCGCCGAGAGCCGATGTTATCAGAGTCAACATTGCTGGGCCAATGGGTGCTATACTATCATATTCCAGTATTCGGTGTATAACAGTGCGAGTCTATATATAGCTTAGGCTCTCTTTCTTTTTTTGTGTAGTGTTGACCAACCTAATGCGATACTTTCTCATTGAGGGCAGTGTTTTTATACATTTTCTTTCTTTTCACCTTCTTCTTCGTCTTCTTTCGCAGAATGCTCTCTCTCGCCGTTCGTGAGCGGCTCCTCATCGGAGAAAATTCCGTTTGTGTTTCTGCCGCTCAAGGGGCAAATCATTTACCCCAGCAGAGAAATCAGTTTTCCCAGTGAGTATGACCCGCCCACGCCCCCTTGCGATTACCATATGCAGCTGTAGTTAACTTCCCCCTCCCCCCTTCGTTCTCTCAGACATCCACACACCTGTGTGTGCGGTTACTGGCGCCCAGTACCTGAGCTCCAACGGCTGGTCGGATCTGCGTAATCCCATCGACACCGATTACCCGTTTCGCATGTTCCGCGACGAGGGACGCAGCTTTCTGCAGTGGCTCGGCGAGGCTGAGCTGCGCCAGAAGATGCAGGGGCGCCTCATTGTGGTGCATCTGGTGTGCCGCGACATGACCGTTGCCCTCAACATCAGTCACAAAGGTGAGTAGCCGTGTATTAACCTCTGGAGCGTCCTCATCTAACAAGTCTGCTTCTCTCCTTCGCAGATCACTTGATGGCGCCCAAGAACGTGCATTCTCCCTGTGTTGCCTTCCGCGTCAACGGCAGCCCCGTCAAGTATTCGCACAGTAAGTTTGGGTACCCCCTTCTTTGCTACCTTCTTTTCTCACCACACCCACCTGCAGATGTGCCCGAGGTGTTCTTCCAGCCTGCCAACTCGACCACGTTGGCCTCCACCTCGGATGGCATGAGCATGCGGGAGTATGTCGTGATTGGCATCTGCAGCCTGTTGCTGGGACTGATCTACGTGGCTTCTGTCTTCCTGTATCTGTACATGAAGAAGCGCAAGAGTCGCCAAGGTCGCCACAACTCGCGCAACTCACTGGATAACCTGGCGAACGAGATCAACTACCCTAAGAACGATCAGGTTACCTACGGGGCACCCTTCAGCCGCGTGGGCAGCATCTACTCGGCGAATAGTCTGGGACTGGGCAATGGCACCGATGCTGCCACACGTGCCAGCATGGCCAGCCTCAAGGAGGATCTGGGCATAGTGAAGAACAATCCGCTGCTGCAGCACTTCCCCCAGCTGGGCGAGAGGGAGCACAATTCTGGGTTTGCCAGCGACATCTCCAACTCAAACTCGGAGTGCGAAATGGAGGAGAAGATCAAGGTGGGTACAGCACTTGCTAGTCTACTTGTCTTCTCGACGGGCTCATTTGTGTCTACTGCAGACATCCGTCTCGGTTCTGGTGCATCCACAGCTGAGCATGGCCAACAAGTCGCCCAAGTTGCCTGGCCACGGCGTCCTGACGGAGAGCGCCTCACTGGACACCGATGACTTTCTGCAGGACAACGAGTGCCTGCCCACGGAGAATGTGGCTGTCATTGAGGATCTGATGAGCGAGGAGAAGCTGGAGAATCTGCGGGCCATGGTCAATGGGAATGTGCGCAAGAAGCTCTACTTCAATCCGGCCTACTTTGAGCCGCATCTGCTGGCGGTGAGTAAAAGAAAGATGCAAGCTCCTCCTCTCCTTTTACTAATATTCTTCCTGCTCTTTCTATCTTTCTCCCTTACCCTCTAGGAGCCCCCGCAAGCTGCCATTGAGTTTCTGCAGAAGATTCGCGAGGTCATCGCCATTGCCAAGTACAAAATGGCCACCAAGCGCTACCAGCCATCACTGAACATCATACCCGAGGAGTCGCCACTGGAGAGCAATCACTCAGCCTCCTCACCCTCCTCCTCCTCGCCGCCGGCCATGTACAACGTGCCCATGCAGCAGAATCTGCAGGCCAAGACCGGCCAAGGCGTGGGCGACAAGCGCAACAGCATCGAGCAGTGGCTGCAGAGTGTGCCCAACTCGGAGCCCACACAGAAGGCAGCGCAGCAGCCCAACGGTGCCGGCACAGCAAAGAAGACAAATGGTTCCCCCACCAAGATTTCAGCACCTAAGGAGCGTCCTCCTCCACCGCCACTCAAGCAGAAGTCAAGTGGCATGGAGCAGCCACAAAGATCAGCACAGATCAGGAGCAGTCCCGAGCCGATGGGCAAACCCAAGACACCACCGGGCAAGAAGAGTCCCAGCAACGGCGGAGGCTCCTTCGACAGCTACTCCGCCTACACGGCTGCCGTCACAGCGAATGTCTACGGCTTTGCCGAAACCGGCGGAGAGATCTACAACAATCCGAAGTTCATGTTGGCCGAATCGCCCAGCGGCTCACTGCGCAGCTCCTCCAGTCGCTCCAAATCGCTGCGCAAGCGTAGCGAGGTGCTCGATCAGTTCGCGGCGGCCAATTCCACTCCGACCTCGCTGAACTCCTTCGATCGGCAGCACTACAACATGCTGCGCAACATGAAGCCCACGGACATCATCTACGATTCCCTGAAGCGCGAATATGCAGCGCCGATTCCCACGCCGGACTACGACAGCACCATGGAGAAGAAGATCAAGGAGATCTACAGCAGCACCCAGAGCAGCATTCCCTCCGTGCCCACGCCGGACTACAGTTCCCTGAGTAGGAAGTCCCTCAAGCAATTCCAGCCGGACTCGCCCATCTACAGACGCAAGTCCCCGCAGTATCTGATCGTGGACTACGAGACCGATAGCCTGGAGCGTCTGGAGCCGAGTTCAAAGCGCAAAAGCTCGCACTCCTCCAGCTCGCCCTCGTCCGATGTGAGCTCCCAACTCAGTCCGAGTCTGAGCACCGCCTTGCCACTGGAGGAGGAGATGGAGATCAGTCACACAGTGTACGATCGTCTCAATGGATTTCGCAAGGAGGGCGACATGAAGAAGAGGGTGATGAGTGGCAAACATGGTGGCCATCATGGACACCATCAGCACCAGCAGCAGCAGCACCAGCAACATCAGCAGCAGCGGCACAAGGAGGCGGCAGCTCGCATCAAGTACGACACGCCCTTTCGCGGCAGCATGACCATCGAGGTGGAGCACGAACCACCCTCGGATCTGGATCGCACCGATAGCGATCAGTTCGAGCCGGATACACTGGATCGCAAGCCGAAGAAGCAGAGCTTCTGCGATGTTAACGGCGCCTGGGAGCATCCACATGGACGCTCCTCGTCGGCGACAACAATGAGCGATCAGTATGTGGATCCCGATGACAATCAGATCAATTCTCTGCCCGATCTGAGTAATGGGAATAGTTCCAGCAAGCCACGTACTGCATCCTTCATACTCCGCTCGAGCAATTCGTTCCGCAATCTTCGCGAGATCTACGAGTCGCCGCTGGCGGTGCAGGAGAACTTCAAAAGTGATCAACAGCAGTCGCAGCGTCAGTTGCATGTGGGGGAGCAGGAGGAGGGCACGTCGGCGGGAGGAGGAGGACGTCTGCTTACATTGGAGGCAAAGCATTCGCGGAGACAGCGTGGCATGCAGTCCTCACCCACGCAGAGCCAGGCCAGCGTGCACAACAAGACCACCATCAAGATCAACTCCCCCAAGCCGACAGAGAAGCAACCTCCTCCTCCGCCTCCACCTGGCGGGGAAACCAAACTGAGTCCCAGCTATGGACGCCCAGGCAAGGCCATCAATCAGCATTATTGTGCCCCGCTCCCCGTGCAGAGCAAGCGCCCCTTGCCGCCGCCTCCGCCTTCGTCAGCACCCGCACTAGCCACGTCCACACATGCCTCCCAGCACGACGAGGACTCGTACAGCCTGCACAGCGAGATCACAGAGCTGACGGGAGTCTCGGAGTTCGACAACTCCTGCAACAACACCATGTCCAGTGTGATCTCGGCCCTGACGGAGCAGAGCAAACAGTCCAAGCCGGTCAAGGGAGGCGGCTCCATTATGGAGCAGAAGGCACAGCTGGATGTGGACTACGATGGCTTGTACGGCAAGAAGATCAACAGCCTGCGCAACGATTACAGCCTCAACAAGTATCTCAATCGACGCAAGTCGCAGAAGCGCGAGCGAGACAACGACCAGGAGAACGAGACGGAGAAGAATCACAATCACAACCAAACGGAGCAGCAGCTGAAGATCGATACTGCCGGCGATACCGACTCCAGCAACAACAACAGCAACAGCAACCACAACAACAACAACAACAATAATAGCAAAAACCTTAAGGATCTGGATCTCAATCAGTTCGACGCGCTCTCGATCAGTTCCCGCTCGAATCGCAGCAGCGGACACCTCTCGGAGCGCACCAAGGAGATGTATCGCAATGCGGGTGTTCCAGTGGGGATTGCCTACCCCCAGCGGGCAGCAAACAGCGGAGGTAACAGCAGCTCCACCACTGCGAGCAGTGTCAATGTGCAGACTGTCTATCGCTGTGAGATTGAGCCCGCTCAACTGACAGCGGGCATGCAGATCGCCATCGGGTTGAAGGATCGTGCCAAGAAGGCAAAGGATCTGAAGAATGCGTGGCGCAAGTTTGTCACCATGGCCGCCAACAAGTTCAGTCCCAGTCAGAGTCCGGCACCCACCTATGGCACAAAGACCACAGCTGGTTTTCTGGAGGCATTGGAGCGTGATGACGGCATTGCCTCGATCATTGAGGACGCCGTACCGCCCAGTTCCGGCAGTGCACTCCAGCCTGGCAGCCAGACATACTACGAGCAACGTTTCGGACAGCTGGACAGTGGCTACATGAGCACCGACTCCACGGAGCTGTACAAGCGCAATGTCTACGATCGCTACAACTTCAAGATGATGAGCGGACGTGGACAGATCATTCGTGTAGATACCATCGAGGACAATGAGGAGGAGAGTGCGCAGGCCAATCGCCTGGAACTGGATGCCTCTGGATTTGAGGATCTAGAGCACATGGTCGTGCCAGGCACGCGATCATCGTTGCCCGCCACAGCTGAGGATCTCAGCGACGCGGACTCGGATAAGACCCTAACCCGTTCCCAGACCAATGAGCTGCATGTGCGAGGCAGCACGACGACAATGTCTTCGTATTCCTCCGAAGACGAGAACCGACGTGGACACAGCACCTGCTGTGGTTCGTCGGATGAGGAGACCAACGCAGAGGACATGTGGGAATCGGGTGCCGAGAGCATTGAGACGCACTCGGTGCTCTACAAGATGATACGGAAGAGTTAGGTACACTAGTATTAAGGGATGTGCAATACGAGGAAGCAGACTGGAATAGCTAAAGAAGTGCAATAACTTTACTTTATTCTTGCCAAACCACGAGGTGCAATCAACAGAACGAGACTAGACATAAACAGATATATAGTTATATGTAGTAAGGATCCAAGCTGATTATAGGAGCTATAGCTACAGTTATATATATTTAGTTTAGTGGAGGAACAACTGCAGTCGATAACGCAATAAACAATCACTGCTCTGTTCCTCCTTCCCTCCTGCAATCAATACTCCACAAATATAAGAAACTAGATTAAGTCCATATATATAGCTTACATCGTATCTCCTAGTTACCAGATGCGAATTGTGATAAATATTAGCAGTCTTGGGCCGGAAATGTGCAATCATTATGTTAGTCTCAGCATTAGCTATAGAGTTAGCCCGTAAGTTTATCAGTTAGGATTAGCTTGATTAGTTCTAACATATTTAACTCGAATTTTGAATAAAGAATGTACATAAATAATTTACGAGTATTTTCACTAAAACACAATCGACGCTGCCTTTCTAATGTCATGTATTTAATGTATTTATAGATTTCATTTACCAACACTGTTTACTATTTTCACACAATTGGGCATAAAGCTGCATTACTAATCAATTTATAGTCAGTGTGAGTACTTTTTTTTCGGGGTTTTAAACTTTGTAATCTCTCCCGATGAACTATCAACAGCCGTCTAGATAGGTATAAAATAAAACGGGTATTCCCCAGCATTAAGTAGATTTCTTATTTCAATTTCTACAAGGTATACACATGTTTACTGCTGACAAAACAAAATAAGCAACAGCAGAATGCAAGAGAAGTATGTACACTCTCTCTAGTAAGTACTGGCACACTCTCAGGCTAATGTTTTGAAATTCCTTTACCTCATGTTTACAATATTTATCATACTGGTAATTTATTATATACACACACTCTCTATAGTAAGTATTGGCACATTTTTATTATGTTTACAATACTCATGTTACTTGTAATTTATATGTTCTTTATCGCTCAATCATCCACACTGTGTGCATACAAACCTCTCTCACTGTACGTCTCTCTCTTGCTAAATTTGCACAAACACAACAAGGTGAAGAGAGAGAGCGTAGGAGAGCGGGAGAGCAACCACAGTGCTCTCTGGCGTCTGCTTCGATTCAGCTGATAAGCCACAGGCTTAAGTAAATGTGTGCATGTATGTGTATGTATATGTACGTGTGTGTGCGTGCCTGCTTATGAGGGTATTTATGAGTCCGCGGACTGAGTATTATTTGTCAATTTACTGAGCCGCCGACAGTGTTCAACCAGACGCGAGCGAAGGAAGTCTGAAAGAGAATCGAAGACAAGAAAATGGTAAAGTTGTTGTTATTGTTCTCCTGCCTTGCACTCTGCTGCAGTGCATCAGTGGTAGCCGGCAAAAACCTTCACTTTTGGCACCACCAATCGACAAGGAGGCGAGCTCAGATTGATTATTCCCCCGAACTGATAAGCGACGCAAAAGATTTCATTGCACTCATTCCGAAGGCTGTAATCGATGAACTTGTCGCCGAGCATATGGTTATCGATTCCAAATTCCGCAAGGCGATCGAATTTCTAGCCAGCTCAGAATTCAAACAGCTGCGGCATCGCGCCGAGCTGCTGCCTGAGGTAATTGAGATCATCAGTTTTCTGCATCTCAACGAGACGAGCGTGAGGTCGCAGTTGCGTCCGGAGTTGGTTGACAATCGCGGAGAGCAGCAGCAGCTGATACAGAGTCGCAACGATGTGGATGCCAAGAAGATCAGCTATACATATAACCAGGTGTATAATGGGGACGGCATGGCACTCTCCCTGCAAGAGAGTGTGATCGTGGTGCTATTGCCGGAGCAGCAGCTACGCGTGGAGCTGCCTCAGGACTTTGTGGGCTTCGTCGAGCAGCTTCTGACTCATTTGCCTCGTGATCGCTTTGTAGCACTGATTAATGAGAAACGCAAGAGTGGCACCGTCTTTCCCAAGTTCTACGAGGCTGTGCGCAGCGATCAGTTCAAGCAGCTTGTCGAAACGGCTCTGGTAAGTTCCTTGAATCAATCAAAACTATCATTGCCACTCATTATCACTTGTGTTGCCTTTGCAGAAATCGAAGGACGTCGCCAGCATTATCAGCACCTTGGCCAGCCATGCTATCGATGCGCAGCGCATGAAGGCAATTGCCTACGAGGTCATCTCCTGGGGACCAGCAGTCTAAGCAATTCTCTCCTTCAGTTAAAATTAATGTAGAACAACTATAAAAGCGAATTAATTTGCATATAAACCGATAACGTGTTGATCGAAATCAAATTCATGGGTTGCACTGCTTGGCAAGCAGTCTTGCAGAACTCAATTTCACTGCATACTTCTTAGAGCCATATAAAAATCGTCACAGAAAATGGCGTTGCATATTTTTGCGCATATGCCCCAAGACACAAACCTATTCGAATTCCGAATTGGAATTCGGATACATGATGAATCATGTAAGCAGTACACACTGCTTTGTCATGACTGTAAATAACTGTTTTTAGCGGGAATACAAAAACTAAATGAAAATGAAATAAAACAATTTTTCTTAAAATAATTTTTTATTATCAATAAAATAAACGGAATTCACTTTTCGAACGATTCCAAAATGTAACCCTCGGCTTGCCTCAAAAGAAAGCTAGATTTGGTGGGAAAAAGGCTGAGTTGGAAACACTAGCAGCGCAGGCTATTTAGATTGGTCGTTTCCCGCTTAGCCGATCAGTCTCTCTTCGGTATTTTCGGAGTGCAGTCGTATCCGCGGAAGCATTGAGTGAGTGTTAATGGAATTGAATCCCACGACGGTTCGCCATTTTGTTGTTAGTGCATTAAGTTGTTAAATATTTTCGAAAAAAAGCCGAGTAGCAAAAAACCGTTAATAAGTTTTTAAATAAAAAATATATTCAGAAGATGAATCATCAATTTAAGTTGGAATTATGGAAATGATGTGATGCTGCATTAAAACGTATCTTAGCCAATATCGATGAGTTCGTCGCGGAATGAATGAATTTATAACCTGGTCAAAATGATTCACTAGGTGTCTGTAATGCAGAAGCAATGTGAAATGCGCAAAACCGCAGCAAGCGAGATCAGCACTTACGACCCACACGACAACAACAGCAATAACAACAACAATAACATTAAAACACGTTTTTTAAAACCTTTGAGTGAAGGTTAAAAAACTGCAGAAATGTGAGGCGCCCGCAGCGTTATAAAGTGTGCAATAAAAAAAACTCCTTTTATTTGAAATGACGTTGGCGGTTAATTAAAACTCAATTTGATAAATGATTAGAAGAGTTTTTGTTTTGAATATAAAAGAGAAAGAAATACTTTAATACGCGTGACATCATCAAAGCAAAAGTTTTCCAAATTCAGATACGATAGTGGGCAGACATGAATCGACATGCACACACTTGTTGTTCGCTGCCTTAAAAGGCAACTGACTTTTTGATTTGGGTTTAAAAATAAGGTAGAATTATCTAAAGAAGCCAATGATATTTTTAAATACTCGACAGACATGAGTTTCGATTGGTTGCATTTGCTTCGCTTTGGATTATCTTTTGTGTGTGTTTATCGCGCTTATCATTAACATGAACTTATGGCGTATCCGTTGTGTCCCCAGCCGGAATCAATTACGCGTACATGAAGACATATGTCACCGTATTTGCATTTCTTTATTACGATCATTAGAAAACAATAAATTATTGTTTTACTCTCTCTCGATTCTTCATACATTTCTTCTTCAACCTGTTCTTCGTACTCCCCTAGGGGCCATGCGTGCTGTATAAGGTATTCCCTCTAGCCATCTGTGGAGGGTTTTCAATTCAGCTTAGCCCCTCGTCTACAATTAGCCCAAGGGGGCAGGCAATTTGTATGCTATATTAGATTCCAACACTTTATACGATTAATTGGGGATCTGTCAGAGAATCGGTATATACTCTCTCCCTCTATCTCCGTCTCTCTCTTTCTCATTGCATCTCTCTATTTGAGCTCTCTAGAGATCGTGTGCTTTATTTAATTATTCTAAATTATCGAAAGTGCGGGGCACTGACTCGTTAGCCCCCTCACCTCCCTTCGCAGCCCTCCCTTGGCCATGGACACTGCCCACACTCGCTCGCTTTGTTATTGTAATCGTGCGCTCTTTGTGTCGTTGTTGTTGTTGTTGTTGCTCCACATGTAGGCCAGGCAATTGTTTATGAAGTGCACAACGGGTATATAAGCTATACGAGAGTACATATCCACTTTAGTTAAACAAACACGACAGACAGGCATGATATACATGTATATACTATATACATACATGTGTGTGTGTGTGTGTGTATTGTATTTCCTCACATAAACATTGTGTGTGCGCTTTTTCTTCTGTTCAAATGAAATTTTGCGTTAGTTCAGAGTGAAGTCATGTTTCGCCGGCTACGGCTGAAGAGACGCTCGTCCCCAGCTTCAGAGCCCCATCCACATGCCCATCCACATCCATCTTAATTATGATGTTTTTTACGATGACAATTTCGGCGCTGATAAAAACTCAAGAGAGAGCGAGTGAGAGAGAAGCTTGAGTAATGTGTTTTATGTGTTGTAGTTGTTTTTTTTTTTTTTTTTTTGAACGAAACTACAAGCTAATTTTGCTGACTTTTCGAAATGAAGACAAAAGATTTCGAGTGGCACAGAAAAACGCTTGAAACTGTACACTCGAAAATTGTTTATTTATTTGCTGGACTCGCTTTTCCGAACATTGCGAATATCGTGAACCATTAAATCAGAACGTATCGAGCACGCCCGATAAACTGTGAAAACTTTGCCAGGAATGCTATACAAAGTTTAAGTGCGCATAAAAATCTACATAAATTAAAATAAAAAAAGAAAAACACAAATTGGAAATGGACTTTCAAGTTTTCCAGACTACACAAATCGTACGATCGCACTGCATGAACTTTTCGAACACGCCTACATGGTTGATATAACTTGAGGAACTACGAAATTTAAGAGAACTTGAGGAACTGGAGGTTTTCAAGGCATGAAGTCTTGCTCACGCCTAGAGAAGAACTGTAGGAATGTTTCCCAGACCCGTTGAATGTCGATCATAGTTTGATAAAAACTTTGTCCCAAATATCTGTCACGCCTCTCAGAAAAGTCGTCACGTATTTCACGAATGTTGAACGAAAAAAATTGCTGACAAACATTAAGTTGTTATGCGATTGGAGTTATAAACGAGTTGCAGCAATTGCGCAAAACTTCCTCTCAGTGTAGTCAGTGGTAAATTGTCAGTTACTTCTGCAAGGAAAAGCTGAAAACTTGAACCCGATCAACGGGTTTGGCAAGCTGTTCCCGCACACTGCGGATATTGCAATTTGTTGCAGAGATTTTCTGTAGAATCTCTTGCTGAATGTTGTTGCTGTACCCCAAACTGGTCTCATATTACGCCATTCTTCGTCGGAGTTCTCTGTTTGCTGTTTTCCTGAAACAAACAGATCGTTTGTCAACGAACAGAAGTACCTAATTGGCTTTGTAAATATGTAGTGCCAGGTAAACATAAATAAAGTGCAGACAGGGGAAACGGGGGAAGGTAGTGAAGACCCCAGGCCAATTAACGTTGGTGATTGTGCAGATTGTGAGCTTATCTTTTGACTCTTGTGGAAGGGGGGCGTCGTTAACAGTGAATAATTTGTAGGAAATACAACTTGACGTAGCTACTTATTGGATTTCGCTTCATCTCCTTGTTGATTGCCGCCAGATAAATGATGATAATGCTTTTAATGCGACTCCTCTTGATTTCTATCTTTTGTTTCCCAGCTGTGCGAATAATATATACGAATTTTCGATTCGTACAGCAGCTGTAAGAATATTCAAATTAGCCCAGGCCGTCGTTGGTGATTAGTCGATTTCTCACACATATCTTAAACCTCAAACCAGATTTCGAAGTCTGACTTTGAGTTTTTCGATTTTGAGTTTGAGAAGAATCGACAACACCATAAAAAGAAGCCGCCTTCAAATTTACGATAAAGCCCCACGGGGCATGCTAAAATTCGAAGCGTAAAGCGAAACAAATTGATCGCTAATTGATATCGATATGACGATTATTTTATGATTATTCTTTATGATCGTTAAATCTGAGAACAGTGGTCCACATCACTGCGAACTCGAGCAAATGATCACAAGGTTAAGTGGCCACGCCCACACGAAAAGAGAACTCCCTCTCCTCTCTCTCTCTCTCTGATCGACCGCAAATTGAAGCCCCACTTCTTGTGGGTTTGGTCGGCGGTTCAATTGTTATAATTTAATAACTAAGTACGAGTACGTACCAGAAAAACCACTTAAAGACGCTTTCTATAATTGCCACAAGGCAGATTACACGATCCAATCTGAAATACCACAACGAGTTGGAGCAGCGGGAGGGGGAAGCCGAAGCTGTGGGGCAACTTTTGTTGGTCACTCAACGCGAGCTTGACTTGTGAAAATCAACGGAGCGCGAAGCGTTTGTCAATTGTCTTAGAGTTGGCTTTGTTTTTTTGGGGGTTCTTCAAGGTTCCCTCGCCAGCAAATATGCTGGACAGCTCGTCCATCTTATTATTACGTCTGCGGCTCAAGACAATGCGGGCTGCGTCTCATTAACTTGTGCGTAAGCTGGAGAGATAAGCGCTTGCTTCTACATCAGAATAAAGCTATCATGTTTACCATATATTATGTATGCTGCTTTAAAGAAAACAGCGCGATTTACAAGCATTATCAGCATCTAGGGTCGTGACTCATGTAGTCGCATATCTTCGACGCATAGTGACAAATTCCAAAAATATTTGCATATTTAGTGACTACTTTGATGAATAGTTGTGAAAGAGAGGAGCATGAATAAGCAATTTCTGTATTAATGAAGTTAAGACTTTTGGAAGGTGGTAAAATTCGAAGATGAGGTAGATACAATACTATAGTCAGCTAAGTACGTGTATGTGTCGAATCCACAAAGTTTTATCTTTAGTACCTTTCATTAAAAAAAAATATTTTAATCTGTTCAGCAAATATAGCAACCTTTATGTAAAATTTTGATCCTAATCAAGAACAAGCTGTGATTTCCACATCCACCTCTTCTACTCTTCCTACATTGATGATGATTTTATTACAAGGATTATTATAATACATTTTTTTTTGTTTTTTTTTATGTCTTTGGGGATCAAATTACAAATTTTTCTATAACCTAATGAGCATCTATTGTTTTTTTCTTCTCCAATAATTTAATTAAAAAGTACGATATTTTGAGGGCCTTGAGATCGTCTGCTTTCAATGCCTATAAAACGCAAACCAAAAAACTCAGCTTTCTCAAAATTTTACAGTCAGCTGTTAATCGATAACTGCTGACAGGAGCAGTGTTGTATTTAGAGCAGGTGCGCGGCAAATACAAAAAGTCACGGACTTATCAAACGACCCTCGTAGTTTCTGTGTGTTAATAATAACTTATGTGTATATTCCTAGTATAGTTAAATTTACTATTTATTTATTATATTTACATATATTATATTTACTATAAACCTTTTTAAAACAATAATATTCTTATTTTTTGAAGATTTTATCATTCAAAATATTGCTATATTATATCCAACTATTATCACAGTATTAATTTGAAAACCTCTTCCCGTTCCTCTGCCGCCTTTAGTTAGTAAACTCCTAGAAACAACTTGAATATGGACCTCCAGGGATGCGGCTTCAGTGATCCGCAGGCGCAGTTGAGCGCTGCGCTAGCCAATCGTGACATACGTGAATTCTACGCTGCCTTAGAGATGGGAGCACAGCCAAATCTGCCAGATGAGACGAGACAGACGAGCATCTACGAGAAGACATTGTCCACACCGGGTTGTGCCGAGTTCATAGAGGCCTGCCTCCAGCACGGCTGCAATGTGCATCATGTGAGTAGGCAACCCTTATCCCCAACTGACTCACACTAACTCCTTCTTCTTACTTCATCCCCCCACTTCTACAGGTGAATGCCAAACACAACAAGGCTGCCATTAGCTACGCTGCCGATTCCAGAGATCCTGCCAACTTGGATGTGCTGCTGCGTCGTTCCGATGTGCAAGTGGATCGCAAATACGCAAATCTTACGCCCCTTAACTCCCTAGCCAAGAACCTGACCGAGGAGAATGTGGATCAGGTGCGTGCCTGCATGCAGAAGCTGCTCAGCTACGGCGCCTCGCCCAATGTTGTGGACCAGAGTGAGATGACGCCACTGCATCATGTGCTGCGCAACAAGAAGATTCAGGGAGTAAAGCAGGAACTGGTGCTGATGTTTCTGGCGCATCCCAAACTGGACATAGATACCTATCGCAACGGGCAAGTGCGTCAGCTGCTGCAGCAACAATATCCGGAGTTGCAACTGCCGCCACAACGTGAAGCCAATCCCGATGGGGAAATCGATTGCGAGCGTCTGCTGCGGCAGCTGCGTGACGGCGATGAGGCGCAGTTCGAGCAGCTGCTGGCGGAGCATCAGTTGAATCTCAGTGACCAAGACAATCAGCGCAATGTCAAGCAGGAGCAGTACCTGCCACTGCTGCTCGAGTCTATCAAGCGTGGCAAGCAAGAAGCCTTCGAGGCGTTGCTCAAGACAGAGATCGACATTAACAAGTACGCGCCGGGAGTGGCAACCTCCCCTATTGAGTTGGCCATCATCTGGGGCAATTGGCGTGCGCTGGAGCGGCTACTGCAACACAAGGAGTTGAAGATATCGCCACGTGCTTCTCTGCTCAACTCGGTCATCAGTCGCCTGGAGGAGTCTCCTCTAGATGATTTCTGTGATCATCAACGTTGCTTCGAGCTGCTGCTGGCGAGTGAACTGGTGGACATCAATGAGGCCGATGCCAGTGGCCAGGTGCCGCTTTACTACGCGGCCAAGTATCGCAATGCGAAGGCAATGCAGACCCTGCTCCGACACGGCGCCTACATTGGCAGCAAGAGTGTCTTCCAGGAGTTGCCCATACAAGATATTGCGCCGGAGCTGCTGGAGCAGCACTTTGATTCCTGCATCACCACCAATGCACAGAAGCCGGGTGTGGAAAGCTTCGAGATCATTATCAACTACATGAACCTGATGCGACAGCAGAAGCCACCGTCGAGTGGTCAGCCCCAAGCGGGGGTGCAGCAGTTGCAGGACGAGATGACACCGATTGCCTACATTGCGGCCACAAAGGAGCTGCGTCATCTGCTGCAACATCCACTGATTTCCAGTTTTCTGTTCCTCAAGTGGCATCGTCTCTCCGTCATATTCTACCTGAACTTTCTGCTCTATACCTTCTTCACGGTGTCCATCATCACGCACACTCTGCTGAAGTTCCACGATAGCGAGAACCACGCCCTGACCGCCCTCTTTGGTCTGTGCTCTTGGATTGGCATTGTGTACCTGATCATCAGGGAGCTTATACAGTTTGCCATGTCGCCACTGCTGCATTTCTGGTCTGTGACAAATCTCATGGAGATTGCGCTGATTGTACTTTCCATTCTTACCTGCATCGAGTCCAGCTACGACAAGGAGACGAAGCGCGTGCTCGCTGTCTTCACCATTCTGCTGGTCTCCCTGGAGTTCTGCCTGCTGGTGGGCTCCCTGCCCGTGCTCTCGATCTCGACACACATGCTCATGCTGCGCGCTGTCTCCAGCAGTTTCATCAAGAGCTTTGCCTTCTACTCCATTCTGGTGCTCACCTTCAGCTTGTGCTTCTACATTCTGTTTGGCAAACCTGAAGAGGTACAGCATGAGAAGGACTCCAAGGAGGAGGAGGAAGGACACTTCAATAGCTTCTCGGTGCCGATCGAGGCGCTCATCAAGACCATTGTGATGCTGACGGGCGAATTCGATGCCGGCGACATCAAGTTCGACAGTGTCTACACTTACTTCATCTTCCTGCTCTTTGTGTTCTTCATGACCATCGTGCTCTTCAATCTGCTCAACGGTCTGGCTGTCTCGGATACGCAGGTAGGTGCCCCACAATGTGTTTGCCTGGCATATGCTCTAATCCTTTTTCCTCCTCCCCCATAGGCCATCAAAGCCCAAGCGGAGCTCAACGGCGCCATCGTCCGCACCAACACCCTGATGCGCTACGAGCACGTCCTCACCGGACGCAGTGGACGCACCAGCTTCCTGGTGAACAGTCAACCACTGAAGAGCATCTGCCAGCGTCTGATGAATATCTATCCACATTACTTGTCCACGCCCACGATCTCCATACTGCCCAACGATGGCAACAAGGTCTTGATTCCCATCACCAACTCCTACGAGCTGAAGGAGCTGAGCATCGGCAATGGCAAGAGCAACAAGACCATTGGCTTCCAGCCCCTCTCCACCAATGCAGCCCTGGAGCAGCAGAAGAAGCTACTGGATCCACCACTGAAACTACTGCCCTGCAACTGTTGCTCCCTGCTGTCGGGCAAGTGTTCCCAGATCGATAGTCGCACTGTGAAGTTGGCGCTGGCCGTAATCGATCAGAAGTCGAGTGCGGAACAGAAGCGTCAACGGGAACAGATGCACGAGAGGCGTCTACAGCACATTGAACAAAAGCTGGAGGTTCTCCTCCAGCTGCTCAGCCAAGAACGTAACTAACTCTGCCCGATCTTAGCAATCAGTATTTATTTAGGATATAACTAATGTCATTCGAATCTGCATTTTATACGAATCTAATCGTCCCAAGATCACTTACTGCTTCCGTATATATACCCGATATATACTCAGTATATTGCTTGTACTATATATCATATTTTGTAGTCAGAAATTGTTTTATTAACATATGAATATATAAATATAATTAAATTTAACAAAACCCTTAGGAGTTATAAACCGAATGGAAATAATCACTATTATATAATAGTAGTTTATCTGATCGATCTGTTCAATATACAATTCCAACTAAAACAAAAAACAATTTGTTCTTCTATTTTCGCTTCCGTTTCATGTTTTCATGTTTTCTCTGCTTTAATTAATTGTTATTTTTTTTGTTTTTGGTTGCTGTTGCCTATTTTCAACAAATTCTCTGGTTCTTTAATTACATATATAAATATACTAATTTGTATGATGTATATCTTTCATCCATATAATTTTCACACTCATTTCATGAAATTACCGTGTGTATCAGTGTGTGTGTGTGTGTGAGTAGTGTGCGCACAGTGGCCTCAGTTATTCCAAAAATCTCTTGAATTTAAAATTGGTATTTTCTTTCATTTTGGTTTTTAGGTTTTTTTTTTGTTTTTTGACATCAGTTAATAAATTTTGACTTTCGATAAGTATAAGTATACGTATAAGTAAGTAGTATAAGTATAATGGTTATATAATATTTAGACAGTAAATATTGTATAAACGAATTTCATTTACTGTATTATTTGTACCCGAGTAAATATTTTTAATTGCAAATGTTAGAGTTATGTTAATCGTTTTCTCTTAGGTTTTTCCTTCTTCTTCTTTTTTTTCCTTCCTCTTCTTTTTGTTTGATTTGATATGATTCGGTTCATTATATATAACTATATGTATATATAAAGATTATTGTTAATGATCTATAACTGGTTAGCTCGTCATGGATTGGCCACGAGCTTGGCGGATCAGATCAAATCAAATCAAATTGAATTGAATTTCACGGCCTAACAACTTGGCCCACAGGGGCTAACGAGGCCAATTAACGGAAATGAGCGATGTACGATGTGTGTAAATAATGAAAACGCATTAATCGGAATATAATTAGTTAACAAATTTATGCAAATGCGCTAAGCAACAGGAGAGAAAACCCTATAAGCACTGATTGATTTGACTTTGATCCGTTAATGCGAGTTGAGCGCAGGCTATAACATATATATATATCTCTATATATATAAGATATATATATTGTATATATAATCGTAAGCTAGGCTGATATTAAGTAAATATTTGATTATGTTTAGGACGACTAAAAACGCATTTCTAATATCAAAAACTTGTTCACTTTTTTCGGATTTTCTGTTTTTCTTTTTGGTTTTCGGTTAACGGCAAATCAAAATAATTGACATTGTTTTCAGAGCATGTTAAACAATTTGTATGCTTTGCCTATTTGTTATTGTTAACATTATTATATGTGTATATATGTATTTATGTATATATGCATGTATGTATATATTGTTAATTCTTTTACTTGATATATGAAACGTTAACTTTATATTGAACCTCAACGCGTAAGTTTACAACAAATAAAATCGTGTATTCTGTAAGGCATGCCTAATCAAACCAGCTGTACTAACTAACTATATAAGGTATATGTATGTTGTCGTCTCGTTCTCACACCTCTTCTTCTTCTATTCGCTTAGCTAGTTAGGTATTTGTTGTTGTTCTCTGTTCGGGTCTGCTGCACTGCGGTGCTGTGAGCTATGTTAAATGCATAGGACTGTATCGGTTGAGGGTCTTTTGTTTGCATAGGTTCCTCTCTGTGGTTGTTGTTGTTCTTGTTGTGGCTTGGTACATTGTTCGGTTTTTAAATTGGACTACTAAATTTGCTCGGGCTAAGCACATGTCTATATATATTGTTGCTGTTGTTGTTGTGGGGCATAGTGGATCATTTGTTGTTCGGTTAGGTTGGGTTGGGTTCGGGTTCGGGTGTACCTAGCTCTGGACCCTGGCACAGGTTGCGTTTTATATTAATAATAATGCCTCATTCGTTTTATTGTCGTTATATTCTATGACTAAATTAAATGTTGCGTTTTGTTCTGGGCTTATCAATCTATATAACATATAGATGTAGATGTGAAGAATGCATCCTAATCCGGATAATTAAGCGATGCTTGAAGACAATTAAAATTAAAGCTTGCTTTGGGTTTCTTTTCTTATATTGTTGCTGTTCTTACTGTCACTATTGCTTAACCGTTCTTGTTGTTACTATTGTGGTTGTTGTTGTTGTTCTATTTACAAGTCGAGTCCAGAGTTCTATTGTAAATTCTACGTAATATATAATAATCCTTGCAAATGTCTTTGTTTATCTTCTATATGTCCTATGTACCAATTATAAATATCACTTAATTGACGAGTGTTTGGTTTCTGTCTGTTTGTTTTTCTTTTTCTTTATCTTTTTTTGGTTTTTTTTTTTCCTTTTTGTTTGTTTTGTTATTCATTTAGCAATTTGTTAACAATTCTAATTAAAAGTTATGATCTTAAGTATTCTTCTTGTGTAAAAATTGCAGTTAAAATCACAAGTGTGTACGTTTTGTTTTTGTTTTTTGGTTTTTGTTCATTGTTCATTGGAGAAAACGATTTAATTGGTACCATAATTTCAATTTACTATCATCATCAATCGCCTGTCTGATTGTCTGTTGTTAAGTTAGAGAGTTTCGAGTATATAGAGACGTGTAAAAGTGTGTGCGCTGCACTGATTGCTGCGGGGTGTATCGGCTGTTTGTTGCTTATCCCTTGGGTTCGGTTCTGTTCCGGTTCGATGTATTAACTTAATATAGAATACAGTATAAAAACGTATTTATGTATGTATGATATCGCATAACCTAAGCACAATCGACTGAAAAAACAACAACAGGTTTCAAATAAGTTTCTTGGAAACTTGGCCAAGGGCCAAATCGCAATCGCAAATATAAATATAATATAATCGGTATATATACAATATGTATATACGTGTATATAAGTATAAATGTAAACGTATGTCTCGTGGAAGCTTGTATAGAAGATCGTTGAGTAGTATTAATGCAATTTTGATTTCGCTTTAGTTAGACTAAATCAAATAGTAATAACAATAATGCCTATGGTAAGTATTCGACATAGAAGTATAGCGATAAGGTCGTAGTACGAGTAATTCAAAAAGTTCTCACTGGTACACAATGCACATTGCTTAGGTAGGACTGTTCTTCTTCATATATTTTCTTGCTCTCTTAAGTTCTGGTTTGTAAGAATACGGAGTTCAATACAGCGTGTGATTAACCTGAATGTTGTACAAATAAGGAAATTACTGCCCGAGTGGGCACTAGCTATCGTATGTTTGTATTGATTCTTGATTCGAGTTAAAAATTGCTTTTGGAATGTTAAATCACTTGACATTGTTCGTTTTCGTTTTTGGCTTTAGTTCTTAGTTAAGAATGGATACGATACGATACGTGAAGAAGGAGAGTTCTTGATCGAAGAGTTGCTGGAGGAGTAAGTATAGAAATCTATTAGTTTAATACTTTGATTTTGTACTTGAATAATCTAGAATGTATGTAAATGTCGTCGCTATCGTTATCGTATCGGTATTTGTGGATATTCAACAGAAAACCTCTCGTTAATATTTCATTCAATTGTCTCGCTAACTAACTTTAAGTATGAGTATAGTTCGAGTTATGTATGCGCATGTATATTTAATTAGCTTCCTCTTTCGATAGTTTAAAATACTTCCTTTGGCATATGTACAAATATATATACTATATATATATATTGCATTAAAGAAAACCAAACTAAGTCTAAGAGTCTACGCCGCGATTGTTAGTTACATTATGTATGTATATATTTATATATGTTATTCTCCTATGTATATATGTTGGTATTGTATTGTATCTCGTATTGTATAATTAAAAACAACCTTCAAAATATCTTCGAAATCGGCCAATAAATATATATATAGTATATGTGTGGTAGCCTACTTGACTGACTGATTGATTGATTGACGACTAAAACGAAAGGAGATCAACCTACTTCTATTTATACATCCGATATATATGTATATACTATAGTTAATGTTAGTGTTGTTTCCTTTTTGTTTTCGCTTGGATTTGTTTGATTTGAGTATTACAACGTGTACGCATTGTACGGGTTTTAATGCACGTATTGTTAACACAGAGTTTATATTGATTCTTGTAAACTAAGCTAAGCTAATGCTAGATCTGACTATGACTAGGCTATATCCTATGCTATGCTATGGTCTCTAGTCTAGCCTTGGTTGGACGCACAGCGCACTGTTGCCAAGTTAGCGTTGAATGATATAAACATTGTTTGCTTTGGATAGTTCCGTTTTGTTTGTTAAGTATCGTATAAAGCGACTAGCATCATCTCATATATGGTAACTAATTATAAATATACTCGTAGTTAATCGACTAGCATAATAACAAAGGGGCATGCCCCATGAACTATAAGTACATGAAATCTTCTCTCAGACTGGAGATTGTCAACTTGGACGCTGCCTGCCGGCACCTGTTGACTGGCTAGCTGAAGAGGTGCTGCTGCTGCTGCTTGTGCTCGCCTTGCTGCAACAAGTGTTGCTGCTGCCACTGCCACTGCTGCTGGTTGAAGGTCATCTCTGCTGGTTCTCGGCTGGCGTTGCTGCTGGCGCCTGTGGCTGCTGCTCTGGCTCGGCGGCAACAACAATTTCGTTTGTATTATCTGGATTATAATCGTAGAACACTTGCGATGTATCGCCCTGCACATTGACATCGATGGGCGCATCCAAATCCATGCTGAAGTCACCGCGTGGCGGCTCCTTCGGGCTGTCGACCATTATCTGCACTGTGGGTATGAGGCAGCTATCCATTTGGCTCTCCGAGGATCCTGTGGTGATGCGTATTTGCGGCGGCTTTGGCTTCTCATGACCATTGCTGTAGCTGCTGCTGCTTGTCCCACTGCCACTGCCATTGGCCGCGGAGCCAGCACACTCTTCCTCCTCCTCATCCTTGTACTCCTCACTCTCGCGATGCACCAGCACATGCACCAATGTGGCATTCTCTGGTCGCAGACCCAGTGCATGTACATGCGAGTGAGGATGTGTTTGCTGTTCCGGCGATGGCTTCGTCACAATGACCTCCGGTGCAGGACCCTCGGCTGCAAGGTTGTAAAAGAATAAAGAGATCTTAGTGATAATTCCAGGGGGAATGGGGGGGAATACGATTACACATACAGACAAAAGCGTTCTTGTTAACTCTTAAAGCGCTTTGTGCTGACAAACCTCTTTCTAGGGGCGGTTTCTTGCGTATAAAACTAGAGGCGCGCTTACGCGTCGGAGTTAGAGCTGCTGCTGCCACGTGCTGCTGCAGGTGTTGGTCGATGTTGTTGTTGGCGCTAGCAGAGGCAGAGGCAGCGGCAGCGGCAGAGACTGTGGCGGATGTGGAGGATGTTGAGGTTGAGGTTGTGGTGTTGTTGGTGTTTGTTATTGCTGCTGTTGTGGGTGAGATATGCACGCATTAGTGTTATACGATCGTGACATTAACATACGAGTATAAAGTACAATTAAACGTACGTAAGGTAAAGGTTGTGTGACAAAGGTCAAAGTTCAGATAAATATAGAGTATGTTATCATGAATTAAACGATTAATAAATTGCGCGCTGTGTGTGTGTGTGTGTGTGTGTGTAGGTGTGTCTGTACAAAGATGAATTGTGAGATTGTATTGTGGATTTGCAAAAGCAACGTTTAGTCGAGACAGAGAGAGAGAGAGAGAGAGCGAAAGAGAGAGCTAGAGAGCCACATGAGAATAATGATATATTGCTATGTTGAGATATTGTACATATTGATGAGTATTACGCGTTGATCGATTAAAATTGTTCGGTGCAGTTGAACTATGGGGGTGGAGGTGGTCGGTGGTGGTGGTGGTGGTGGTGGTGGTGGTGGTTATCAGTGGTGGTTTGGTTGAACTATGTACAAGAGTATTTACACAATACAATATCGATAAGGTGGATAGAGAGATTGATTTGTAGCTGTGATTTAGGCACTTGTCAATAATTACTTTTTCTATGTACTGAAGGTGAGGTTAAACTGTCATCGACAGCATCCTGATGACGCAAAAAGAAATTATAAAAGCTTCGGCGACGACTTGCTCTAGGCGCTTCCACAAATATGCTACCGCTAATAATGATAGTAATATATATATATATATAGAAATGATAAACAGAAGTTTCTTCTTTTTTTGTTTTTTTTTGGTATCATATTTGTTGATAAGAGAAATATTATATAGTTGTTTTTATAGAGACAGTGATAGAGAGGTACTCGATCAATTCATCTGGTTATAGTATATTAACTCTGCAATTTTTTGACGAAATTACGGATTCAATTCGTACAAAAAAGCTATAAATTTAATAAGCTGTACAAGAGATATGTGTGTATAGCAGAGACCTGCACGCGGTGGTACCTCATTCACTCACGCACTCACTGTACTCATAATGAGTGTGCACCCCATGCAGGTCTCTGCTGTGTTGGTAAGTGTAAATCTGTTTAGTGTTTCTTTGGCGGGAATTATCCCGATTTTAATTTGTAGAGCTTAACCCAATTTAATTGAAGTGTGTTCCTTGTGTGTGTACAAGTGTCTGTGTGTGTGTGTGTGTGTGGTTGGTATGCAAACTATAGAGAGGAGTAACAATAGTTCTTATTAAAGGGCAAGCAACTTAGCTAGGCAACTTAGAAGATAATCAACTAAAAGTACGCATTCAGTGACTAATCAATTGTTGTTTCGTTTGAGTTACTTAATTTTGGGTTATACAACGTTTCTGGGTATGGGTTTCTTTTTTGTCACTACTTACAAATGATAATTCTCACTTTACTGAAATGTTTTTTTGTTTTTTAGAACTGTAGAGCAGATTTGCAGCAATGTTTTGAATAGAATTTAAATTTGGTTTTGCTTTGCTTTTGATGAGGAGCGATTTAGTAGTAGTAGTTGTAGTAGTAGTAGTAATTGATGTTGAAACTAGTTGAAAGTCGACTTGGTACATAAATATAGTAGATATATATGCTGTTTATATATAAGTATACATATATGTATGATAAGAGTGAGAGCATTAAAGAGAACGACAACTTAAAACGTAGTTTGTAAGATTGCTATTTGATAATTGTAATTTGTAATTGTAGTTGTTGTTGTTGTTGTTGGATAACTAACTGATCATGAGCATTGCCTTTACCTAAGTAATTCAAGCCACTAGGCTGGGAGCCACTTCTTAATACGGCTGTGACCATATCTGCGAGCAAGGACTCATAGTTTAGGGAGATACAAGAGGATATGCTAAAAATAGGGCTCAAGTTCAGATATATATTGTGGAACACAAAATACGTTAAGTTTCATATTCATATTCAATTTTAAATTCAAATTTCAATGTTGCTGTTGCTGTTTTTTACTGTTTGCGGTTTTTGCTGTTTGCTGTTTGCTGTTCATGATTGTGAAAGCCTTTCGTCTAAAAATTGCATTTCGAATCACGTATGTGTAGTTCTGTGGGGCTGTGTGTGTGTGTGTCTTGTGTGTTTCTGTGTCTGTGTGCGTGTATGAGGCTCAAGATAAACTACCGTTTGCCAAGCTCATCGCTTTGCTGCTTGATATCCTTGACCACATCATCGGCTCCAGAGACAAGCATCAATGGCAGGTTGAGCCAAGGTCCCGCCAGTTCACTCAGATCGGAGGCATCAGAGGCACGTGAGGACTTGCGCGACGAAGCGCGACTGGAGCAGGCAGTGCCGCGTCGGCTCACCTGAAATTGGAGACAGTTAGTAGAAGTTCTGCAGCGAAGAGATCTCTTGTTTTGACTCACCTGAAGATGGAAGAAATTGAGAGCGGAGAGCTTCGATTGCCAGCCACCTGGACTGGAGTTCTGTGTGGCGCTGTCGCCGGAGTTGGAGCGTTCCTTCTCCTGCTTACGCCTGCAAAATGAAATCAGTTTCGAATTAGTAAGCACCATAGAGAGGTTTGGGTTTGGTTAGTAGGTTAGACTAGACTAGGCTGGTTATGTTTTGGTTTTTATTTGTTTAGTAGTACCGCAAATAGTCCTTCCAAGCGGTCTGTATGGTCTTGGCCGCCTTTTCCTGGCGCTTCCAGATCCGCGTTGACGAAACAATTTCCAATTCTTTACGCGTTGGAAACTGTTTCTTGAACTTGACATCCATTTGTTCCTGCAACTGTTTGAAGTTATCGGTCTCCTCGACATGACCTAGCACGTGCTTAACTAGCGCGTGCAAAATGTCGAGACAGTGTATTTTATTACCCTTAGAGATGGGCAGATTAAATGACACTAAAGCGACATTATTGGGCTTCGAGATGCCCAATGGTGGATCGAGTGAGGCAATAAAATCGGACAGTTGCGAGAAGTGTATAAATTGGGTGGCATGTGGATCATATCTGAAATTATATCAAACGCAAATAAGTTGAAAATCCAAATACTTTTTCTCCTCGATTCCCATTATCAATCTCTTTGGTAAAACCTACTTGGACCAACGTATGTAAAACATTTCCAGGTCATCTTCAACGATGCCAATTTCTTCCTCCTGATGCGCCTGATTGAAGTTCTCCAGTATGATGGCAATGTACATGTTAATCACAATCATATAACTGATTATAATGAAGCTCGTAAAGTAGGTGATCGCCAGCAGCGGATGGCCGCAGTCTCCATTGGTTTGCCGATTGAAGAACGGATCACAGTCCGGGGGCTGGATCATCAGTGACTCGAGCACATCGTTCCATCCCGCCGATGTCATCAGACGGAACAGCAGCTGCATGCTACGTCCGAATGTCTGGAAGTTCACCATATCATCGAGTGCACCTTGCAGCTTGACATGCCCGAACAGGGACATGCCCAATATGGCATAGATGAATGTGATCAGCCCCAGCAGAGCGCCAATGTTGAACAACGCCGGCAGCGAGACGACGAGGGCAAAAAGCAATTTCCTTATACCCTTGGCAGCCTTGATGAGCCGCAGAATGCGACCGATACGAAAGACACGTACGACCCGCAACAACGTCGGACTTATGGGCAAATCAATCATAATGTCCTCCATGAGAATGCCAAAGATGGAGGCCAGCACCAACAGAAAGTCAAAAACATTCCACGGCACGGTGAAATAATGATAACGCAGTCCCACAATCTTCACAATGGCCTCTGCGAACATATCGTTATATATACATATATATATTCTCATGCCATAGCATATCAATGAGTTGTGCAAAACTACAACTTACCCAGACCAAAGACAGTGGTGAAAAAGGCATTGCTTACTTCCAGTATAAAGAAGACAGCGTGCGGCTGATCGTAGTGCTCGATGCCCATCGTAAGCATATTTAGAAAAATCAGTACAAATATCGCTATTTCGAATCTGAAGATGACGACACACACATTCACAATATGAAATGTAGAACCACAATATGAATTAACAAAAGTGTATAAGGAAATCTAATTGAAGAAAGAAAGAAACAATCTTCGTGCATGCCGAAGTGAAGTTGTTGCCCAAACTCCAGACAAGATTTATCGGTTGGAGCAACATTAACTAGAGCTAAAACTATTTATAATCGAAGTATATACATGCTTATAATACATTTAAAAAGTTAGTTGATTTTAACCCCCACTAGGCTGTATCTGTATCAGATCTAGAGTAGTATCTATGTAGAGCATGCCCAGACACACTTCACTCAAATGCAAGGTAAAAGTGCGACGAATATCGTTAGTATTATAATGGAATATTACATTATATATATATATCTACTGGTTGGAATGCAAGAGGAATAATACCGGATACAAAAAGTGCTCGAAAACATCTAGAAAAACTTCGTACGTATAGAAGGTTTGGATTTACAGAATTGTGGCGTTTGGACAACTTCTTTTTGGGTTCATAAAGAAGCGGCCAACACCCTGCGGAGAATGTGAAGTGTTCAAATGGATTTCATATCACCAAATCGAAAAAAAGATATGGGTATAGTAGAACTCAGTTATAGAATCAGAATAGATACGAGTAGAGAGCAGGTTATTATTTGTTAGTATAAGGGGCGTGGTGTGTGTGCCTAGCCAGATAGTATAGATAATGTTATAAGACTAACAGTAAGTAAAGTTAAAACTATAGAGAATTATTATAAATATTTTTAGTTTTGCTTGGGTTGAGAAACGTTTCGTTTTGTTTACCTTCTCGAATTGGATAAATCATAAAACATAGCTAAAAAATGATTTATAGGTCGCTTAATAACTTTCTGTGGTTTCTTTCGTCCCAATTTTTTCATAGCGGTGTAATAATGTTTTTGAGATTCGGTGAGAAACATTTCCAACACTCCTCCTTCATACTATAAAAGTGATGAGAATAGAATGAACATTTATTTCATATGTACACAAATACCAAATACCATAAACATATACAGAACATACATATCTAGTACATAAAGAGACAACACACTCCACTATATCATATACAAATATCGGAGGGGGGGATATCGATTTGTTTCTTTTGTATAATGCACAACTGTACAGTGTGTGTGTGTGTGTGTATGTGGGGAGATTGGGGAGTTGGGGGAAAGTTGCTTTATATACAGATAGTTGAACAGATTAAAGATTATGGTATGGTTCGTTTTAAGGGGTCTAGCTTAGGCCAAATTAGCTTACCTTCTTCTTGAGCATATTGAAATTATCAATGATAACTCCAATGAATAGATTGAGTGTAAAGAACGATCCGCACACAATAAATATAACAAAATAAATATACGCATATAAATTGGCTTCTCTCTGGGGCTGGAGATCAACACCCCGGGCGTCAACAGCATCGGCCATCACCTCCATCCATCCCTCAAAGGTGGCCACCTGCAGGAGAGCCAGGTATCCCATGCCCACATGATCGAACGTGATCTTCGAGTTGATCCACGTGTAGTTCTGTTCAATGCAATCCCATTTGTCGTTCACTTCCTGCAGGAACGAATCAAAATCAAGAATTAATCGCAGTTCCATGAGTTAAGATCATAAAGTATATTGTATAATAATAGATATATCATTTCGCTTGGAATACTCACAGTAATTGGCAGCAACTCGCCCAACTCATTGACGCATTTGAAAAATTTACCACCAAAGAATTGCACACCCATTATTGAGAAAATCAACCAAAAAACTAAACAAACCAAAAGTACATTGAAAATTGATGGTATTGCATACATGAGAGCGTTTACTACAATCCGCATTCCTTGCCACCTGGAATAGAAATGTTTTATGAAATTCTAAGAGTTACGGGATGGGCAGGAATACGTTACAATATGTACAATACGTTTACTACAGATCTATAATATAATATAATATATATATATTTATAATTTATATTAGGTAATGTCTTATTTTTGGTCTCTGTTTTTGATATATACATTGATTTCTTCGATTAACCGCTTATGTATGTACAGAGATTATATGATATACGAGTATTTTATGTAATAGGCAATCTTGATCTAGTCAGCTATGTACATAACAGGAGGACATGACGATGCAATGTGGATCTACTACGTATTTCTATTCGAAATTCATAAAGAAGACGAGATTGTATTAAACACTGCACAGCTCTGGCAAGAGATCATTGATCAGAAAGAAATTAGACATAAGAAAGTAGAAGAAGAACCTACGCAGAGAGAGCTTACTTTGTTAGCTGGATTATACGACATTACATTAGTTAGTAGAGATCTCAACTGAGCAGTTAATGTAACCTAAAAGAGCCACATCCTGGATACAGAACTTACCTAGAGATGGCTCTCAGCGGACGCAAAGCGCGCAGGGTACGCAATGAGCGCAGCACCTTCAGGTTCTCATTCTCCTCGATAAGCAGCGAAAAAACAGATACCTAAGGAACAAGAATAAATAAAATATATAGTGGTGAACTTTTCTATACTCATTCCAACTTACAAACACTATGATAAAATCGAGTATCGTCCAGAAACTAGTAAAGTATTTGGAAAATCCCAGCGCCAGCCATTTTAGTACCATTTCCACCACGAAGATCAGACAGAAGGAGAAGTTGGTCCAGTAGAGCACACGTTTCAGTGTCTTATTGCTATCCAGATAGATGTCC
The DNA here is from genome assembly GCA_018151435.1 of Zaprionus africanus. NCBI lineage: Eukaryota > Metazoa > Arthropoda > Insecta > Diptera > Drosophilidae > Zaprionus > Zaprionus africanus. The sequence continues at coordinate 13,024,812 of JAECXB010000118.1, forward strand.
TCGAAGCAGAGCGTAATACTCGACGCAAAGATCAGCACTAGCACAAACCACTCAAAGGCCGGAGTATCGACAACCGTCAAGACAGCCGTCCTTACGCGCGTCCAGTGCTTGGCACTCGGCGTGTCCATGCAGGACATGAACCAAGGACAGCGAAAGTAGAAGCTGAAAGATGAACGAGTGAGCAGAGTAATCAAAGAGAGAGAGAGAGAGAGAGAGAGACTTACTGTTCGTAACACTTCTGAGGGAAGCAATCGTCTGGCACCTTGGGCGGCTTTGCCTGGCCAAAGCTCGGAAAAGTCATGGGATCATTGTAAGCGCCCTGCGAGTTACGTCTCCCACCGACAGTGAGATCGTCTACGTAGGAAACCAAACAATGCCATGGTTTTTCGGTCAGTCGTGAAAACGCCGAAGCCGGCTTGGATGATGAAGCCTGCTGCGTTAATTCAGTCTTTTCACCAGCCCCCCCATGATCTTGGCCATGGCCATTGGAGAGTGAACGTTTGCCGGCCACATGCTGACCCAATGATGCCAATCCCAGGGCCGAGCTACTATCAGCTGCGCCCGAACTGTGCGATTCGGTGCGTGCCGATTGAAAGGATGCGGCTTTGTCTAGTGTCGATTGTGGATGCTCGGCGCGACGTCTGCCCGCCACGCCCACAGCCGATGGGTGCTGCTGCCCTTTATTAGTTATTGCTTGTTGTGTTGCTGTTGTGTCTGCAGCTGCGGCTGTGTCTGTGGTTTGAATGCTTGTGGCATGATAATGCTGCTGATGCTCTGTGAGGGCAGCCAGCGGCGGTGTTGCCTTTAGCGATGAAATTTGCGCCAGTGTCGGCGGCTCAATGCTCGATTTCAATGATGTTGGCGGCGTTGCTGGGAGTTGTCCCCCATCGCGGCACAACTGCTTCTGGATAAGCAGATTCTCATAGGAATTGGTGCTCTTCAAGGACATGCTGTCCATGCGCAGTTTATCGCTATTCAAGAATTTCCTTGGCATCTTCTCGGACTCAATACGTAATGTCGATATGGGTTTATCCTCCTCGGGCAGCTCTTCCACGCGTTCAATTAGAGACAGTCGCTTGAAGCGATCGAACTGTACGCTGAAGGGATCATTCTTGCGCCGCATGAAAGGCGATTGACCACCAGAAATGCCAGCACCAGCACTGCCACTGCCACTGCTACTTGTGGCAGCCACAGCGAGTGCTTCCATAGCGGCGAATGGTGCATGGATTTGATCACAGATTTTACGTATTTCATTCGATATGCTAAAGTCCTCATCGATCTTGCGTTGCTTCTCCAGCGAGCGACGCTTCAGCTTAACGGACTGGCGCTGGGCGGCGGCGCTAACGGATTGGGAACGTCGTGGTACGCTGGACAAATCGTAGCTATCGTAGGGATTTAACGGATGCACCACCTCATCGGCAGCTGTGCGCTCCGAGGCACCAGTTATGATCGCAATGTGATCCATTATGGCTTTGGTTGCCTCATCCGCAGCTGGCGAAGGTTCTGACAGCGTCGAGATCTTACGTTCCAACGAGCTAGTCGAACGCTTTATCTCCTCCAGTTCCTTCTCAAAGCTCTGTATGATATTATCGAATTCCGAATGCTCCATCAACGGTTCACTCTCGTGCTGGCCGTGGCCACTATTGCCATTACTGCTGTGCCGTGAGTCAAGTGTTTGCATTATGGAATTCGAAATGTAGCTGAGATTGGACTTGATGCTGTTCGTGGTCTGCTTCTTCTCCCTTGTCGCTTTGCCCAGCAGCTCCTCATCCTCCTGTAAAAACTGAAAGAGCTCTTTCTGATCACAATTGAGCAGCTCCTCACGCAGATTGGCCTGCTGGGAGAGCAGCTCATCCTGCTCCAGTGATATGGAGTTCAATGAGTGCCCACTTGAATGCCTTCGCATTGCACTCTCATCCGACTTGAGGCTGAGCCGCGATGGCAACAGCGAACGTTGTGACTGACCGCTGGATTGCGATAGACGATCCAGAGACTTGCGATAACTTGGCGAGCGGGTTAGCAGGGACTTTTGGTACTTTAGGTACGCCTCGTCTGTGTCAAAGGAGCCGCTACGCTGATCCGGGGCAAAGGCATACGGATCGGTGTCCGTTGAATTGTATTGGCCCAACAGACGCAGCTCAATCGACTCCGTATACGTGGCCTCATCGCGTGAATCATTCTGCTGTGTGCCGACGCCCGAGGAGATCTGATGCTGCAGGCGCAGACTACTACGCTCGGCCAGGCCCAGAGGCGTTAGATTATCGCATCCATTACCGTTGCCATTGCTCGAGGCAGACAGCATAGCGCATTCATATGTGGGTGGCAGGGAGTCGGGATTGACCACCGACTGTTGCTGGTGCTGGGGATCTGCAACTGTTGCTGGCGTTTCATCGTATTCCAGGCCATCGACAATGGTGTGCAGGCCATCGCTGAGCGGAATTTGATAGCCGAAATCCGAGCCAGAAACTGGACGATTCATAGATTCCTAAAAAATAGAAAGACTTAGAAGGGAACTCTTTAAAGACTCAAGACTCTCTCGAACTTACCTGATAGCTCAATCTATGGAACTTCGTTTCCGCCAGCACGCCGGTCTTATCGATCTCCCTGGCCGACGCCAACGATGTTGCATGCGCCTGCTGTGCCTCGAGCACTATTTGCTGAAACTTCTCGGCATACTTGCGTTCCTTGCGATCTTTACGCTCTTGTCGTTTCTTGCGTATGAGATCACGAACACGCTCTATGCTGCGAGCCAGTTTCGATTCCTCGCCCACCTCCTACACAACAAGAAAACATTCCAACATTAGTTAAATTGAAAATATAAGAGAGATTCCAAAAAGAACTACGAATATATAGTATATGATTTCGAGACAATCAGTTATATCCAATATACATTGAGATTCACAAGCTAAAAACACGCAAAGAACACAAAAGTTGCAACAATTTACAATATTTATATACACAGCAATTGGTTATATGCAGAGACGATTAACTAGGAATACATTATATAGCACAGTTAAGGTATTTTTGAATTTTCATTCGGGTAATCAAAAAGTTAAAGCAAAGTAAGATTGGTTTAAGTTTAAAAGCTTTAAAGTTTAGTTTGGAAAAATTACCTTTTTCTTGAAAATCTGTTTAACGTTTTTGTGTATTTAAGATATTTGTATTTTTTTTTTAAGGTATATTTAGGTTTTTTAAAGTGTAGTTTGTGTATTTGAGGTTTTTTTAATTTAAAACGCATTGTGCAAAGTTGACAACAAAAGTTTTAGTTAATAGTTTGAGTTAATAGTGCAAAATAGTAGAAAGATTTTCACATATACGATAAGACATAATACTTAAAAGACACTGAGACTTAAGTAGGATATCAGAATGCATATGGTAGTCATACAATATAATAAGATGAAAATAAAGAGTTCGCGATTTCGACAGGGCCGAAATTGCCAAGGAATCTCGCATAATTTGAAATGAATTATGTAAAAAAGAAGGTTAATTAATTAACATTTATCATACATAGCACAATCTGGAGTCGAGTTGGATGTGTACGATAGAATTTAGTTGAAAATTTAGTAGTATGTGTGTGATTTCTTTCGGTGTATGTTACACTTTGCGCAAAAGTGCTTTACATTTTGTGTATAATTCAAATTGGCCTCGAATCGTGTGTGTGAGAGGGCGATTAATGTAGAAAGTTGATTTGATTTGAACTTAGCTAGATAGATATAGATAGACACACATACATTCACACACAATAAAGAGGAACTCACATCAAAGTGCAAACACAAAGGGATTAGAGAGAAGTAATTGCTAAATTTGTTTTTAGTTTAGTTTTGGAGTTTATGGCAAGCCCGGGTGGGGGGTTTGTCCTTAAAGATAATTCGAAATGTTTAGACTGTTTCCTTTTTGTTTAAGTAACATTGATTGGCCAACACACATACATAGATACACAGACATATACATTCACGTAACGGAAGTTAAAAGATTTGCACACAAATGGAAAACGCATCTGACTTGCCTCTTTCTTGGACTTGAGTTCCTCGGAATTAAAACTGTTGAGCAACAACGCCAAGAACAAATTCAGAACCATGAAATTTCCCATGACCAGAGTGGGCAGAAATATGGCAAAGCATGTGGAAGCACCTTGCTGTAAAGGGAAAAGATCAATTAGAAGGGAAGTTGAAGTTAATATTAATTTAACAGTACCTCCTCTTCGGCACGCATGCAATCCCATAGGGGTTCGATCCACTCGCCACATAGAATACGAAAAATCATCATGAACGAATGAAAGAAATCATTGAAGTTCCATCTGCGAGGGAGAAACACGGAGAGTCGTATTTAATATATCATTTAATATAGTATTAAACTACATACCTTGGCACAGGATCTGGATCAAATTTTTCGGGCGTGTAGTCTTTGGAGAACAATTGCATGCCGATCACAGCGAATATATAGATGACTATAACTAGGATCAACGTGAGGTTGCCGAGTGCACCAATTGTCGATATAATGATGCTCAACAGCACCTTCATCGTTGTCCAGGACTGTGCCAGCTTCAAGACCCGCAACTGCAAGGCATAAGTACAAAATACATTAGTATTCAAATCATTTAAGTCAAATCTCCCTAATCCCTACCAGACGCAGGCCCCGCAATACGCTAAGACCGTCGACCAGCTCGAATATTATATCCAGCAGGCTGGCGGTGACTATCAATAGATCGAATATGTTCCAACCGCACAGAAAGAACTCCTTCGATAGAGCCATCAGTTTGACAATGCATTCGAAGGTGAAGATGGACGTAAAAACCTGAGGAGAGAGTAGGATTATAATAGAGAAACTTATAAGTGATTTTTCTCCTTACCTTATTGCCCACATCCAGGGCATTGCGAAAGCTCTCGCTCATGCCATGATGCTCCATGGCCAGAAACGCGGTGTTCAACACAATGCACAGCGTGATGGCCAGTTCAAAGAGTGGATCCCGTACCACCTTATATAGACAGTTCTGAAATTGCAGCCAGCTCTCGTAGTCGGCACAGCAGTGCACACAGCGATCGCAATTCCGATCGGGCAGATCGTCTATAAAGAAAAAACAATATATTACATTATGTACCCTCTTTCAGCTCCCTCATGCCTTGACCTACCAATCACTACCACCTCGGAGGAGAACTCCTGATGCAGTGCATAGACATTGTGATTCTTGATGCGTGCAATATTTCCATTGCATTTGATGAGGCGCACCTCGCGCGGTGACAGTGCCAACTCCACGGTCGACACATGTCCCAGCTCGTTGGCAGTGTCCTGCTCCTCATGATCATCGACAACACCAGAATCATCCTGTGAGGATTCACGATTGACGCCGCCACTTGAATTCGAACTTGTCTGCCTGCTGCTTGTCACCAGTTGCCCCTTATAGTCAGAGGGGTACAGCATATTGGGATTCTTAACGTTTCCCTCGTGGAAGCTGATGCGATTTGTTGATTTCTGCTGTTGCTGCGATGTGGCAGCCACCTCAGCAGGTTGCTGTTGCCGCTGTTGCTGTTGCTGCTGCTGCAGCAATTGTTGTTGCTGCAATTGCTGCAACTGTTGCTGTTCCATTTGTTGGTATTGTTTTTGCGCCTGCAACGTTAGCGCCGATGGACGATCGGCATTGCTATGACGCGGACTTGGTCCTGGACTGGGTGTGGCCGAATGAGATTTGAGAGTGCGTTCCTGCTGCTCGATGCCATTGCTGCCATTGTTGCTGGCAGTGTCCTTGCCACCTTTGGTCTTTTTTCGTCGAGTCTTCTTCTTGCTATACGAGGCAAGGAGCACGCCCTTGCGCGAATCAATCTTCTTCTTATTGTTCTTATTGAGCTTCTTCACATTCAACACGGAAGGATCAAAGCTGAACGTCGAATCGTCACGATGATCCAACAGATCCTTCTTGCGCTCCTGCAGAGTAGGGACAAAAAACAGAGTTAACCTTGGTGATCCTTCGCTATGATCTTGTACTTGCCTCATTGGTTATCTCCGCCTCCTCCTCGTAACTGAGCGCGACTACAGCTAACATCAGGTTAATTAAATAGAATGAGCCAAAAAACACAACCACCGTAAAGAATGATACACTCATTGGACCACATGTTGCTAGCACCTGTAAGGTAAAGATTCCCATCTGGATCAGTTGAGATCTATCAACAGAGAATCAATTACTTTACCATATTATAGACGTTCTCCCAGTAGTCGAGTGTTATCAATTGGAATGTGGTCAACATGGACCACATGAAGTTGTCGAAGTTCGTGTAGCCGTGATTTGGATTCTCGCCCACGCAGATGCACATGAATCCCATAGGGCAGTGGCGGGCACCGGTCAAATTTCCACATAGCATGGGCATCTCATCCTCATCGTACAGCCAGTTGTCCGTGTCGTTGACCCAACTACAACGGGGGAATATAAAGATTACTATATAATAATAAAGGGAAAAGGGACGCACATTTGCCAGTCCAGGTGCGACACGTTGGTCCAGTCGGCGGGCACATTCCGCACGCATTTGTTCCTCAGTTCACCCATGTAGACTTGCAGTGCGAAAAGGGCGAAGACCATTAGGCAGAATATAGTCAGGGTCATGACCTCGGCCAGTTGGCGAAAGGAGTGCAGCAGTGCATTGATTATAGTCTTCAGCCCTGGCATTATGGATACCGTTTTCAGCGCACGCAACACACGAAACGTACGCAGTCCGGCCAGATTGCCAACCTCCATGCCAATTGTCGCATATCCACTTGTTATGACCACAAAGTCCAGCCAATTCCAAGGATTACGCAAATAGGTATATTTGTTGAGCAAAAAGCCTTTGGCAATGATTTTGATTACCATTTCAATTGAGTAAATGGCTAGGAAGATATATCTGCAAGAGAAGAACGATATCCAAATTAAATGCATATTGCTTTTGGGATTAGGTGCCACCTACTCAGCTTCCTCTACAGTCTCGGTCATGGCTAGGAAAATGCAGTTGAACAGAATGGTCGCCATGACGCAGTAGTCGAAGAATTGATTCGTTGCAATGTAGACACATACGCGTCGCCATGGACTCCATGGATGGAAGAGGAAAAGGCTTTTGGTGCCCGTAAAGCGATGTATATAATTCTTGCGGAATCGCTTGGAAACCACACAAAACGTCTGCAAAACAATGAAATTAAAAGAGCTTAATTAAATATACACAACTTTACGCGCCAATCAAGAGGTGATTTTGTAAATTATCGATGACACACATACAGTAACCCTACGAAATATAAATGCAAATGTTAACGAAAAGCAGGCCGTTGCTCACCTAACAGAACTACTCCTTAATGTTAAGAAAAAACCACTCGCAGTTATCGAATTGCTACTCATTTGGAATAACAGCCCTACTTAACAGCATTTTCGTTCAAACTACAGAACTGCTCCACACTTAACAGTTTACCCTAACAGAATTACTCGATGCCCGACTGTCATATGACTTATCGATACTTTCCAATTGTCAAAAATAGCCACGCGAAGGTAGCAAGCTCAACTTCCGTTTTCCAATCGTTCTTTCGTTCTCAAGTCGTCTTCGTGACCAGAAGGAAAATGAGAGCTAAGGTAAAATAAAAATTTGCAAACTACCGCAGAAAAAAAAATATAGTGAAAATACAAGTGATTTTTAATTGCAATAAGCAAGTGTAACTGAGATAGTAATTAAACATTGTTTATGTTATTTATTACAGTGGCGTAAGAAGCGTATGCGTAGGTTGAAGCGTAAGCGCAGGAAGATGCGTGCACGTTCCAAGTAAACGTTGCCGTCGCCCATTGAGTGGTAAGTTACCCCCATCTACCGTCCAGCGGAGCGCTAGCGCTCTCTTAACGTTATTTCGTTACTTATCGTGTGTCTTTCTTCTTTTTTACAGGAACTTTTGACTACAAAAATAAGCAAGCCGACTGGGTCACACAAAACATGCCCGAGAAGTAATTTTGCGCTAAAAAATGATTTGAATAAATTCACTTTGAAATTTTAAGCAGAAAATAATAAAATTACTGGTCTTCCAAAAGTTCCCGAAAAGCCCCCAGAGTTGTGTGTGTTAATTTGTTAGTGAAATTGAAAAGCAATCGGGAAAGATCTATTAAGCGTGTTTTCTCAACCTAACCAAATTGTGTTTGTAGTTGGGCCTCGCGTGTGCGTCGGGCTTGCAACAGAAAGAGACGAACAATACGGAGAAGAAAGGCAGCAGCAGAGCCCATGTAATGCCACACGCGTCTGTAGGTTCTCCGCGTTCTCATGCCTCCAAATAGCTGGTCCACTCATAAAGTGCAGGCGCCATTCACTACACCAGTGAGTATTGAAAATCTGCGCACACCTTGAGATTATACACGACGTGGGATGGTAGACGAGTATCACTCTCTAGGGGAATTCATTATGGACAAATCGATGTCTGCTTCAAGTAGTTCTCTTCATTAGCGCAGCGGTTTACTCAATTAAATATGCCGATTCGGCCAAGGCACCCATGTTAAGGTTGACAAGGGATAATCAAATGCCTGTCCGCCCACCCACACACGAAGGTCGTTCGTTTCGGGCCGAGTAAGCAGAAATTTTAATGTAACAAAGCACAAATTACGATGGGCCCTTTTCCCACTTCTCTCTCTCTCTTTGAGTGTGTGTGTGTGCTTTGTAAATTTGCATGTGCTTTTTGCCGTCCGTTTTGGCTAAGTGTTTTTCTAGTTGGGTGGTGGGGGGACAAGAGCTTAAGAAGAAATAAGCATGCTAAATGAAAAGTTATGTCGCTTCTTGTAAACTGTGAATGGAGATTTGGGTTTTAACACAACGGAACATTTTCAACATGGCCGACATGCGGTTGTCTTATCAGGGCTACACGTTTTTCTCTGTTTGCACATTTCTCTGCGGTTCTTGTCCTTAGCCGGCTTAAAGTGGCCCATTAAATGCTATTAAGCACTTTGATTTTCCGTTGCCTCCCTCTCTGTTCACACACACAGTGCGCGCACACACACTTGAAATTGTGTGTGTACATTAGCATTTTGGCGTTGCCATGCAAGCGTGCGTGCAAATGTCTGGCAACATTTCGTTACATTTACGCCAGCCCTGGAGGCGGCGCCGCCATTTGAATGCATATTTACGTTGGCGTCCGCGCGAGGCGCTCCTCAACCTCTGTCCCGTTGAAAATATTTGGCCACGACACGTGTACATGTCAGCACATGTACTTGTATGTGTGTGTGTGTAAGTGTGAGTGTGCCGCCAAGTCTTGAGTAAACTTGCATGTTCGTCTGTAATTTGTCCAGTCCTGCTGGGCTGCTGCATAAGGCGTCACACACAGGGTGGGGCAGCCCCAGTCAGGGTTGCCAGCGAGGTGGGGGGCAGTTTGTTTAAGCCACCGTCACGTAAATAGTGTTGTCACACTGCTCTGCTGCTGCTGCTCGGCCTTTTTAAAGGCAAACTGTGCATGACCCATTTCCTTTCCGCAATGTGTAATTGTGTGCGAGTATGTGTCGGTGTGAGAAGAGTGTGTGGACTTGTATTTGTATTTATATTAGTGCCGCTCTTGCTGTGGCAGTGTTGCTAAATTTACTCTCACTTTTGAGTACATGTTCGTGTGTGTGAGTGCGTGCAAGTTTGCGCGTGTGTGTGTGTGGTGTGCGCTAGACATTATGCTGATATCCTCAAGTGCCCCACGAGGGCTGTTCTAACCGTTTGCATTTCCATTAACCTCAGTTTGGCATCAAAAGTGCATTCGTTTTCATTAAGTCGTTGCATTTGCACTTTTATATACAATTCTAAATGCAACAACAACAGCGGCAACAAAGGTAGCGCGTTCCATTTCCGCCTGTGCCACTTGTTTGCCAGGCTGCAGGCACAAGGTGGTGGGGAGGGGGGCAGCGCTGCTTGAACTGGCACACAAAACACCCTGTGTGACTTATTAATTAAAGGGAATGCAAATGGCAATGGGCCAAATGCAGCATTTTAATTTATGTTGTTCTTGTTGTTGCTGCTTTGTTTTGTTTCGCTTTCGCTGTTGTTTTCACTTTTGTTTTATTTTGTTTTTGTTTTTTGGGCGCGCTGGGCGTGCAATTCGCTTGCCACGCTAATATGCATATAAAAAGGAAAGAACTAAACGAAGGGGGAGAGGGAAGGTCTTTGGTGACTTACCTCTTCGTATATGAAGGTGTCAATCTCCTCGAGCGGCTTGCCATACATGTGCTCCGGAAAGGGTTCAAATTTGCGGGGCAAAACATCGCCATCCTCGACGGAGGCCTTGGTGCGGGGATGGAAGCCATATTCGCGCACCAGCTGAATGTGGCGATTCTCGTGCTTGACCTGCGACTTTTGCGTGTAGGCAACGACTTGCTGTTTGGCCACTGTAAGAGTGAGAGAGAGAGGGAGAATGAGAGTAAGTGAGGGTACGATGTATCGTTTTTTGGGAATGCACACGAAATCATTATAATTAAGCTGTGTTATTTTTATATAACCAAAGGGATTTGTCATGTGATTTATGGGGTGGAAAATTTGAATTACCTTAACTAGGGTAATCCATTCATGGTACTCATATCATGCATTAAATGTGGTTATAAACGAGCCAACTTGGATTCTTATAAGGTATGTAGCCCATCAGAGCTATCGACCGATTTTTGCAAATAATTTAAATATTTCTTGTTGGATTTGGATGATTTTTTTTTTTTTATTTATTGCGTTATTTATTGGATCTACTCTTATTATGAGACTAACAATAATTATTGAAATCTTATGATATTGGATGATAACTTATTAGATTTGGATGATAACTTTTATTTTTTTTCAACTAAACTATTGAAATCGGGAAAAAGTCAATTATTGCACATAACTATTCCATCTTGAGTTTTTTTATACTCTTTATATATTCCTCTAATATTTGAGCTATATTGTCTTTCGCCAACAACTTTAACTCTAACTGTATTTCTCTAGGCTGCCACAGAACTTGGATAGCCGTAGATGAACTGGATAAAATTCAAACGGGAATTATAGTAACACTAAATACGCACTAACATTAAATGAGGTGGGTGTAGGAACAATTATAATATAATATATATCATATATTTTACAAGCGAGAGATAGAGAGACGGTAATCTTCACTTTTTGTTATTTCCAATGCCCTTAGATGTCCTCAAATAGTGGTTTGAATTCACCAACTGTTCAATTACTGCAAGCACTGGGAGGCGGAGTATCTGGAGCAATCACCCGCTTTATATCACAGCCCTTTGATGTACTAAAGATACGGTTTCAGCTGCAAGTGGAACCATTGAGCAAGAGTCAAGGAAGTAGTTCGAAATATCATGGCATGCTACAAGCAATCAATTCGATTTACACGGAGGAAGGTATTCGCGGCATGTGGAAGGGTCATTTGCACGGTCAGGTGATGAGCATAACATATGCGGTAGTCCAATTCTGGTCATACGAGCAATTTCGAACACTGGCACAGCAGTATAAATTCTTTGTCGATCGTCAGTATTTTACATACTTTCTCTGTGGCGGCATTGCGGGCACGCTGGGTGCGATTGTGGCCCAACCCTTTGATGTGGTTAGGACGCGTGTAGTAGCCGCTGATCCGAATAGTGGGACAAGTAAACTGAATCCGTTGACTGGCATATTTTCGGTGTTGAAAACCGATGGTTGGCGTGGTGCTAACAGTGGTTTGGCATTGACGCTACTGCAGATATATCCCCTGGTTGGGGCCAATTTCGTAATATATAAATCCCTGAACGAGATCTATGCCCTCATGTATGAATACTATTCTGGTAGACCGACAACACAGCGCAACATACCTGGCGTAATGCTTTTCGTTAACGGTGGTCTCTCAGGTATGTTCTCGAAATTTTTAATCTATCCCGCGGATGTGATCAAGAAACGTTATATGCTTTCGTATTTCACCAAAGACCGAACATCCTTTGGAAAGAATCCCGAATGCACAACAGTTAAACAGTGTGTATTGAGCACGTTTCGCAACGAGGGATTTTTTGGTTTTTATAAGGGTATGTTGCCAACGCTTATTAAGTCGGGTGTCATGAGTGCATGTTATTTCACCGTATATGACTACTACAATCGTATTGTCACTCAGCCCTACAAGCGGCGCCATGAGGAAGATACCCCAAAAAAATTTAAAACAACGAAGTCCAGTTGGTAGCTGTGGGTTTTAGTTTCCTTTGAGCGGTAGATTACTTTGTAAATTGCTTATATACAAATTAATATAAGCACTTAAAATTCATTATCTAAAGTATTGCAAAATAAATTGAAGTAATTAAATTCCTGTACATCCAATTTCTTCATATATGGTACCTAATTTACTGTAGCCTTCTCTGATATTTGTGTAAGGTTGGTTGTGTAAGCTTATTGGGTTTTATAGTTCTTGAGTACTTTCTACGTACTAAACTCACAGACTGTGGGACTTGTAACATTATAATAAATATTCTATACAATGTATTTATATTTAAATGATAAGTATATTCTTTACTATATGTAGATAATCTTTGCATATTGTTTGTAAGTTTCATTAGTTTACTACTCTGACCTTTAGTTTCCATTACATTTCCGAAAAGATTGGGTTAGGATTATTAATTGTCTGCCAATATTACACTTATTATGATGTTCGGGCAGGGTTGCGTTAAATCTAACTAGTTCCTCTGATGTGTTATACCAGAACTACGCACTTTTATACCGATAAATTCAATTAAAACTACCTATTTCAGAAAAAACAACCTATTCCAGAAATTAAGTTAGTTTCCATTACTTTTCCGAAAAGATTGGGTAAGGTTGATTAATTTTCTGCCAAAACCACTTTTTATGATGTTCAGGCAGGGTTGCGTTAAATTTAACTAGTTCCTCTGATGTGGTATACCAAAGCCAAGCTCTATTATACCGATAAATTCTAATAAAACTTAAAAAAACGACCTATTCTAGCAATTAAGAAAGATAAGGAAGTCTGAGTATAGACTTAAATTGATTTTGTTTTTAAGCCAACCAATATTTGGTAAAAACAAATCTGAATAGTATAATTAACCACTATTCCGTGCTATCAAAAAGTAGAGTAGAAGACATGACAACTCTAGACACCCATTAGTTTAAAAATACTGCTGTTTTACTTTGACCTACCCAAGCTACGCTCTTTTATATCGATAAATTCAATTAAAACGACATATTTTAGAAAATTACGACCTATTCTAGAAATTAAGGTAGATTAGAAAGTCTGAGTATGGACCTAAATAATAAATAATTAATCACTATACTATAACTACTGCTAACAAAAAGTAGTGTAGAAGAGATGACAACTCTAGACACCCCTTAGGTTCAAGATACAGCTGCCTTATTGAGACCCAATGAAATTCACAAATAAAATGAATAAAGAAAAGACAAATCAGGTACCACAGATTGCTGGCACTGCTTCAAACCCGATTCCGTTTAAGGGTCGCTCAAATTATCTAATCGCACGATGATTGCTCTCGATCAAAATTGCGTCAACACGACGATGACGTGATAAGCCTCATCGTAGTCGTGCCTCGTAAGCATCTCTGCGAATCACTTTCACCCCCTCGTGACATAACTGGGCCCCTCTGGTTTTTGTGGTCACGAGCAATCGTGGGTTCAGCCTCCAACATAGACGACAAGACATTGTGCTCTTAAATTATTACACTACAAGTTTATTTTGTACATCGAGGGGTCACGATGAGTGGAAAAGGGAAGGGGGGAGAGGCAATATTGCCCCCCCCCCTCTCTAATGGTTATATAAATACGAAGCAGATGTGGTTCGTGGAAATGTGTGGATGAGGAGAAGGTGCATCATAACTTAGCTAACCAAATGGGCCATGAACATGAACATAGACTAGATGACCAATGGCCATGCCTGTGCGAGGGGGCGTGGCACTTAGGACCAACTGGAGCCGGCACCAGACCAGCCACCAGCAGGCGCGGAGTAGCTGTAGCCACCACCGCCGCCGCCGCCGCCTCCTGAGCCACCATGCGAGCCACCGGTGGCTGCTGCAATGGCCACAGTATCATCATGTCCACCATGTCCACCACCGCCGCTGTAGCCTCCGCCGCCACCGCCGCTGTAACCGCCATAGCCGCTGCCGCCGCCGCTGCTGTAGCTGCCGCCGCTGCTGTAGCTGCTGCCACTGCTATAGCTGCTGCTGTAGCTGGAGCCACCACCACCGCTGCCGCCGGTCCAACCGCTGGCAGGAGCAGCATAGCTGCTGTAGCCACCATCGCCAGAGGAACCATGCGAGTAGCCACCAGAGGAGCCGGAAGATGAAGCAGAAGCAGCTGCCACGGCAGCCAAGTGGGAGTCATCGTGTCCACCTCCATAGCCACCGCCGCCGCCGCCGCTGCTGTAACCACCGCCGCTGCTGTAGCCACCGCTGTAGCCGCCGCCGTGGGAGGAGGAGTCTGAGGTGGCTGCAATTGCTGCAATGTGGGCAACTCCGTGATCGTGTCCACCACCGCCGCCTCCGCTGCTGTAGCCACCAGCACCGCCTCCATGTCCGCCGCTAGATCCTGCTGCAGCAGCAATGGCTGCGATCTGGGCAGCATCGTGTCCACCACCGCCGCCGCCATGACCATGACCATGATCGTGTCCACCAGCGCTGTAGCTAGTGACATAACCGCCACCACCGCTGCCGCCGTAATGACCACCACCGCCGGAGGAGGAGCCATGATCCTCAGTGATGACAGCAAAGGTGCTCACATGACCACCGCCGCTGCCTCCGTAGCCACCACCGCCGCCGTATCCGCCGCCGCCTCCGTAGCCACCGCCGCCATGGCCGCCACCGCCATGACCACCACCATGTCCAAGATCATGAATCTCATAGGCAGCAATGTCGCCACCGCCGCCGCCGCCGCTGCCATGATCATGATGATGCTCGTGGCCATGATCGTGACCGCCGCCGCCGCCGCCACCACTTTCGGGTAGATGAATGCGAATGTGAACGTGCTCGCGGCCACCAAAGGTGGGTTTGCTCCAGGCAGCCTGCACGGCGAGCAGGAGAAGTAGCTAAGGGAGGGAAGGAGATTAGGAAGGGGAAACCAACGCGGAAATGCGGCGGGATGCACTCACTGGAAGGTATGCAGCCATCTCTCTTGGGTTTGGCTACCGTTGAACTCGTGTTGTGCTGCTCTCGAGGATTGCCGAGGTTTGTTGTCTGGCACTGGGGACAACGATGGAACTGTAAATGATTCGGCAAACCTCGCTGCGCTGCGTTTTATACCAGCGAAAGACAACGGCGACGATGACGATGACTGGGCTGGTTATGTAACTACTGCGCTGCCGGCCGAGGCAAGTGCAAGAGATAATCTGCTGCTGCTGCTGTTGCTGCCTCGCGGAGGCTGGCCCCACAAGAGAGTCTGCTTGGTGGTGGTGGTAGTGGTGACGACAACCCAATTCGAAGGCCACATTGTTTCTTCGTCTGCGTCTTCTTCTTCTTCTTCTGCTGTTTTCGTTTTCATTCGACTCGTTTCGGTTCGCTCGAGAGAGTGTTGACCTTTCACACGCAGCGCCCTTTGCCAAAACTTGTTACTCGTCGAGAGAGTGAGAGAGCTGCAGAGAGATCGCTTCCGGGGGAGAGCGGGCAGCGGGTGGAGGGTCTCTGCTCCACTTTCATCTTGCATCTTCGTCTGGTTTCAGTTTCAAATTTTCAATCGAAAATCGGA
The DNA here is from genome assembly GCA_018151435.1 of Zaprionus africanus. NCBI lineage: Eukaryota > Metazoa > Arthropoda > Insecta > Diptera > Drosophilidae > Zaprionus > Zaprionus africanus. The sequence continues at coordinate 13,040,471 of JAECXB010000118.1, forward strand.
ATTAATATGCGCAAGTTGACCAGTTCCAGCCGAGGGCCCCGCCTTTCCCTACCTGCCAAAACACCTTGTTGGCAGCAGGTTGTTGTTGTTGTTGGGTTTGTTGTTGTCGGGTTGGTTAGACCGTTAGACCCGTTAACGTTCAACGTTATTTGATTTGTACGCTTATGCTTATGGTAATATTTTGTTTCCAGCCCAGTCTGAACTTCCTATTGGCAATTCCTTTTGCCACTTAGCCTTGTTGTTGTTGTCACTGTTGTTGTTGCTGCCCGTGAGCCTTATACAATAATAAACATTCATCGTCAGCAACGACAACTTGCATAACCCTCCATCGCTTGGATGCCATCGGGCTTCGCTCGTTCGTTCGTTTGATTCGCTTCGTGTTTTTGTTGTTTTTCGGTTTTCGGTTTCACATTGGCCAAAAAAAACCCTTTGGCTTGGAAAGGGGCTGGCACTGGGATTGGGACAGGGACTGTAGCTGGTACTGGCGCTGGTACTGTGTGTGTCTGTGTCGTGGGGGGTTAACCCATTAACAACCTCATTACATTCAGCGCATTCAGTCAGTCAGTTTTGCCAAAGCAATTAAGCTGTCAACATGTGGTAGCGTGTGTTGTTGTTGTTGCTCAAACTGAAGCTCAAGCTCAAATTGATTTGATTTCCGTAGCACACAATCAAAATTGAATGTACTACTAATCAGTTAATAGACCTAGTCGCATCTGTTGAGGATTGCGATTGTGATTGGAGTTGTTGGGGGAAAGGTTTCGCGTAATTGGATTAGTGGAGGATTGGGGAATGCTGAAGTCAAGCTCGATTGAAGTTGGCCAAGTTCAAGAGATGTCTTAGGTAAGACATCACTCATATGAAGACTGGGCATTGAAGAGGAATAACTTGGGTTTGGTTGTAATACTCATCTTAACCTATTTTTCAAGGGTCTTAGGTTAGTTGAGTATTGATTATGAGCTAATTTGAAGAGGCAGGGGAGTTTAAGAAAAGGGAATTGGAATAAAGACTGTGGAATCGGATTTTTAGACAATCTCAATTTAAACTAATTTCCATATATGATATATTGTATATCGTATTATACATTGTCGTAGGTTAGTTGTGGATTGAAATGCTTTAGTAAAGCTTTATTCAAGTTATGGAAGATCTTAAGTAAGACTAACGTCTGTCATATGTTATATGAAGACTATAAACTAAAGTGGGACAATTTGGGCTTGCGTGCAATCCTAATTTGAAGGTATTTCCGAGTTGTCTTCGTAGTTGTTGATGATGCGCAACATGTAGAGATATTTTTCTTCAATTAAAGTGCTAGGTAAGACGCTTTTGATAAGGTATTTAAGGTTTGAAGAAGTAAAGTAGGACAAGCTGGGTTCATTGAGTTATTAAAAGGTTTTAGGATGCTTCAATGAAGCAATGATGACAAGGAAGAGTTGAAGAGATATATGTTTTGTGTGCAGTTACATGGGTATTTCTTTGCTATTAAGCACATAGGATGTCTGAAACTTAAATCTATGTTTGCACGGAAGTCTTGAGCAGAAATCTTCACTTGAATTCATAATGTATAAAATGGAAACGGGATAAGTTAATAAATATCTAAGTGACAGTAAAATTTGTAACCTTAACAGAAATAAATAAAATGAATATTTTCCAAACTTCTCACTTTGTTTATTATTTATGATATATATTGTTCTATATATTCATTATATTCTACACTTTATTTTATTCTTCTTTTATTGTCCAACTTTAAGTACTTCAGCTAGGAAACATATTTAAGAAAAACCTACTTTATTTAATCCCTCAATTCCGCTTTAATTTCTGCGCGGAACTTATTTTCTTTGTTTAGACATTTAATCCTAAGGTTCTGGAGTTCAGAACCCTGTTGCGCATTGTCTTTTTAAATGTTTCTCCCTCAAAGGAAACAAAAACAAGTTAATTTTGAAAGATGACAAAGGACCGCGCTCCAAGCGTAAGCCCCCGAGGAAGGCAAGGAAACAGGCCGTTTAGAATAATGAGCTATAATCAGCTATAATTACAAGGGATATTTTCTAATTGTTCTCCCTGAGAAATACAAGAAAGCGCAGCTGTAACTGAATTTCCCCACTTTGTACCGAAAAATAAACTTAAGCAAATTTCGCCAGCAGATTAAAATTACTTTATGACAGCCCGATAAAATGTTGTAAACAATCATTAAAGCAACAACAACAGCAACAAAGCAACAACAGAAAATCAATTAACAAAGAAAGAAACAAAATAATTTGCCTCGGGTTGACCCCAAAATGCGCTGTATTTTGTCATGAATCAGTTGAAATTGGATGGATGGATGGGTTAAGACTTGCCACCGCCTGTGGCAATAACAAGACGACGGAAAGGGAGAGTGAAAGAAAGAAGGAGAAAGAGAGAGAGAGAGAGAGGGGGGGCAGCGCTGGCGAAATTGTTGATTTGCCGCTCATTTTCTCGCTCATTCTTACATCAGCGAGCAGGTCATGGCCAGCGCCCGCATCAGTCTTCACAGTGTATGTATCTGTGTTGATGTATCTGTATCTGTGTGTGTGTGTGTGCTGCACTTGTATCTGTATCTTTCACTCGCTGTATCTGCTCTCCATTGTCTCGCTTTCGTTCGCTGATTAGTCGCGCCGGCTTTTCATTAGCACAACGTGTGGGCGGCAATTTTCATTAACGATTCTGCAGATCAACTAACATATATATCATATATATATATGTAACATATTCGTGGCATCTATAACTACTCGTAACAATGCAAATGAGGGGGGAGAAATGTTATGTCTGTTCGGCTTGTATTGGATTGCCAAATTAATTAATACACATTTTGATTTTCATTTTGATTTTGATTCATACGAAATGTAAACAAAAGACCGATGAAATGCCGAGGCGCGCTAAACAATTCAGATACGCAGCATGAGCCGCCGCTGCTTACATAAAAACTACTTCAGCAGCAGCAGCAACAGTAACAACAACAACAGCAACCACAACGAGGGCAGCTGTTGCAAATGAAACAAGAGAAGAGAAGAGAAGAAAGTTCAACACGATCACATCGTCTTTTGAATGCTCTGCGAGATGATGAGTTCAGGTTCAGAGTTGGTTAGATCGAATTTGACTAAGCAAATCTTTTGTCAAAAATAAATATATATCTATGTACATATGTATATATTGTATTTGTATGGCACGTGCTGTTTGCAGAATCTGTCAAAGTAGAGACAACAAAAGGAGAATTGTTCAAAAGAAAACTGTTAAGTTGAAGTAGGAAGGATTTATAGATGTAGACGGATACAGAAAGATTAAGATCAAATAATAAAGAAAGAAATAAATAAGTATATCTATATATGGAAGAAGATATAACAAGATTCCAAGATAAATAAATATAAATAATAAGACAGTGCTAAAAACATTTTTTAAGAATGCTGTAAAAACACAGTTTACAATTTTTTTTTTTTTTTTTTTTTTTTTTCTCTTGAGTTTTGAAAGAGTGAAACAGAATTATTGAAATAAATAAATAGAGAAAGAGGTAAAGAAAGAGTTGACAAGACAACAAGAATGATGAGAAAGTAACTTGAAGGTATGTATAAGAATAGAGTGATATATTTTCAGAACCCCTGAGAGCGAAAGATAGATACTGAGAGGAAGTTTAGTCAATAAAAAACAGAGAAAGAGTTCTAAAAAAGAGAGATAATTAAGTTATAAAAAGTATTCCATAGCTTTCCTTATTTTATAACAACTTCAAACATTTCTAAATGCAAACAAAAATACCTAAAATGAAACCTAAGTCTACTTAAATAGTTCAAGGTTTGCCGAATACGCCCTTCAATAAACCCCAGAACTTATGCAGGACCTGAGCACAACATGTTAACTGCATAATTGCCAGTTGGCCAGAGAGCCTAAATAGAGCTTAAATAGTTGGCAATTAAACATATAATGGAGAAGATTCATAAAGCAAGGCCACACAAAAGAGAATGAGTGGAGAGTGCCTTCCCTTGCTGACGTTACAAACATGTTTGCCCAGCGACAATACCCGGAATCTCGCAACTAGTTACAATGATTAGGTAAAACACACGAAATGCATTTCATATACATACATATAAATTTATATATGGTGCTACTACCCAGACATAGTAGTATTAACTCATTTACAATATCATGGCTTTGCAAGTCATTAACTATCAGTGAAAATCAAGTTCGTATGTATCTTTTGATGAAGATTAACGGGCAATAACAACGAAAGAGGGAGAGTGAATGAGAGATGGAGGGAGATAGATAGAGTGATGGAGAGTGAGAGTGTGAGAGAGTTAGCAAGTGGGAGAGTGAGGGCTACAATGTGATGGGCAACCGGTTGGCGGCGGTCGCACATTAACATTAAATGCAAGCGACGCACATCTTCCCCATATTGCATAATGCCAAAAAATGATGGAAAAAACCGGCAAGGGGAGGGGCGCACTACTAAAAAAGGAGGAACTGAGCGCCGGGCCCCCCGCCGCTGCTGAAAACCTGCTTGCAACATCTTCGGCAGATGCGGCAGAGAGGCCACGACACGATGCGGAAGCAACATGATTCTCAAAAGCAGCCAAGGCAAAGCAAAGTAGTCGAAGGAAATTGCACACAGACACAGAGACACACACACACAGATACACTTAGTTATTCGCACAATATCTTTCGTTGTTGGCTTTTCCGAAAGGCAGAAAACGATAAAAAGCCAAAAGGAAAAACCAGTCTCAGCCTCAGTCGCTGTTGCAGTTGCAGCTGCGCAGACCTTTGCACAAGTTCAATGGTGACTGTCGCGCGAAAGGAGAAGCAGAGGGAGAAGGAGCGGCAGGAGGAGGTACCCAATTGGAAGGGGGCACCCGACAGGGAGCTCAGTGCACTTTCTTTCCTGAAAAAACATGTTGGAAATTAAAATAAAATAGAATGCAGTCCAAGGTAAACTCAAAGCTGAAACTGAAAACTGCAGTAAAATAAATAACAAAACGCAGTAGAACGCAGAAAAAACAAGCACACACACACACACACACATATACACACAGGGGCACACACACAGACACACACAACAATACACACACGTAGAGTTTGCTCTACATATTTAATTAGTTTCCGTTTCCGTTTCCATATTTGTAATCCGCTGTCGCTCTCTGCTCTGTCTTTGGCCTTTGTGCATTGTGCCCCACTGGTAATTGTGCTGCCCCCGCAATCTACCTCCCCCGTTCCTCCCTCTGCTGTGCAGCCTCCAAAAAGAATGCTACCCTCGAACGGTTGCGTAACTTATGGCCAGTCATTAACTGAGACTCAATCGGGAGAACGAGTCTGAGCTGAGGCAGGAAGATTGAGAGGCTCCCGGGGCGATTGCGTTTTTAGTTTATCATTTATTTAAATTGCCCTCGAGCATCTTAAGGGTGTTCCTCCCTCGGTGTGTGTGTGTGGGTGTGTGTGTGTGTCCGGAGCATACTTGATGCGAGTTCGAGTCAAATTTTATTGAGCTCTGCACACACACACACGCACACACAATGAACACGAGCTATTTAATTATGCTGATGAGCCAAACACGACTACGACTCGAAGAACACGCACAGAACAACAGCAGAACACACACTCACACACACACACACACACACGCATACTGAGAAACAGTGGCACAACACTCCTGACCATTTCGTACAGATTCCACTTGCTCGCACCTTGCTGATACCCTGCTCTGGAGCCTGTAGGCTGGTGTAGCTTAACAGGCAGAAGAACTGACATAAAACAAGCTTAACTTTTGGTCTTTTATTTTGTTTCGCATAGATCTCTGTTATTAGCAATGATAGAGTTAGCAAATTTGGCATGAAGCCACTAATATACCATATAAAAGTGAAGTAATTTTTTAATTGGAACGGCAACGTACAGTTTTAGAATTATGAGACAAAGAGATAAGGTAATAAAAATAATATATTTTTAAAGCTTTGTTTTCAGAATGATTTTGATAGTTTGAAGTGCAAAAAGAGGCTTGACAGTATCAAATGATGTCAATACCACTCTCACATTATAAAAACTTATAGATCTCTGTTATTCAAAGAGCTTAAGTTGGTAAATTTATCATATAAATACTTCTTTAGCTTGCACATTAAAGGCTTTCTTCAAATTTTTCCTTGCACGCACAGTCTCCCAGTTCGCATAGATCTCTGTTATTAGCAGTGTTAAATACACCAAATTTGGCACACAGATATAACTATTCATTTCTTATCTAAAGTACTTTTAAAATTTAAACTGTCATACATAGTACCGAAGTTATAAACACCCTAACAGCAATATCTTTCATCAAGCAAACTAATGAGTATTTGATAGTCTCGCACATTCAGCAGTGGCTTGCTTTACTTGTTCGTTTTGTTACCTTGCGTGCTGTATTGCTACTGGGGGGAGGGAGAGGGTGCGGTGGGCGTGGTGGGCCCTGGCGTTGGGCGCAACTTGTGTTTGCCTCTGGGCCAGGTGTCGGTGTCAGAGGGCGACTCAGTCGCTGATTTCATATGCATGCCCAGGCCATGCGCAGATTTGATGGCACCTCCCCCCGCCTCAGTTCCCTGTATACCATATACTATATAGGTATATCGTGGTAGGGTGTAGGGTGCTGTAACTTGCATAGCTCATTTAGTTGGGCTCACTTACCTTTATCATCATTTTGCGCTGCCACCGTTTGATCATCACTCATTTTGACTGATTGTCCTTTATTTATCTCGTCTTGTGTTGCCGTCTCTCTCTCACTCACTCTCTCTCTCGCTCTGTCTCTCACTTGTTGTCTCTTATCGCATCTCTCTCTTGCTGTCTCACTCTATTTGTGGCTCCCTCTTAGTTGCTGATTCGCATTGGGATCGTCGTTAATATTGTCGCCTTTGTTAACATTTCTCAGTTCTCGCGCATTTGTTGTGCTTATCACGTGCGGCTCATTCATGACGATGCCGCCAACCCGCTCTAGTCTCTCTCTATATAGTATGCTATATATATATATGTATACAGATATATATATGTGTGAGTCTGTCTGTGTCTGTGTGTGCGCTATGCAAAGCTATGCAAATCTGACGAGTTTGACAGTTTCCAATAATGGCATCGCGTCTCGTCTCCTCTTCCTCCTCTGGCTCCTCCTTCTCCTTCTCGTCGACTGGCTTTTGTCAGCTTTGCCGCTTTCCGCTTTCTTCGCTTACTGATTTGTTGCGTTGATTATCCTCGGCTCACATTTTGCGCCTGCTTCTGCATGGGCTCTGTAAATGAAAAAGGGGGAAATGGAAATGAAAGGAAGAAGAAGCAGAAAGAAAAGAAAAAGCAGCTTATTAGTTTTGGGCTCATTTAGTTAGCACAAACGGTTGGACTATCAACTAGTTGGGGGTGCTGGCAGGGGGAATACAAGGCGTTTTATGAAGATAAATGATTCTCGGCTTTGCTTATTAAGCAGCCAGCGAACCAGAATTAATTAAATAACCTAACTTAAGTTAAAGAGTTAAAGAGCATTGAAGAAAAACTTCAACTAGTTTCCTTTTCTATTGTTTTCCCGTTTGTAAATATTACAATCCAAGTACTTTCAGTTTCATTCAAACTAAAAAGTCTTGAAGAGTTCTCTCAGCTTATTATTTATTTATGCTTTGCGAAAAACTTCTCTGAATGTGCTGAGCGCTTTAATTAAAATTTTGGCAAACTTATAAAGTTCTTCACAGTTAAATAATTTAGTGAAATTAAGCTACGGTCAGCTAAGAAGCTGCCCCGGGTATTGTAGAAGTTTCTTTTTGGCATATTAACGTTGTTTGTACTGTTATAGAAAGCGAGTTGAATTGTGAAAAACTTTCGGCAAAACATTTCGATGAAAATGAGCTCAAAGCTCAGGCTTCAACTACCTAGAAAACATTTACTTAAACTAAAGTCCAGCTTTATATAAACTTTTTCGACAGTTCTAGAAATCTTTGCCATTTGAAGAAAATGCAAGAAAAGTTTTATAACACATTTTTAAAATTTAACAAATATAATCTATGATAAATTTTAGTTCCTTAGTAAGACTTTTACAGATAATACTGAATGAAATTCTATATAAAACATTTTCAGAACTTAACCAACATTATGTTCCTTTAAAACTATCTCTACAATATTAGAACATAGAGAAAATCAACAATATGAAGAAGTTTTAATTTAAAACAGCATGTAATTCTTTATAAAACATTTTTACAGTTCTAACATCGTGATAATTTAATAGAACAGTAAGTAATTTAAAAGACAGTTGTTTTCTTTATTATATTCAAGTTCCCCGTGATAATATTTAACAGTTCTGTACCATAAACTATACCAATTAAGAACTGAATGAATTCCTTTATAAAGCATTTAAAGACTTCTACTAACAAGATGCAACTGAAAACTGAGTTGTATAAGAGGCAAAATTCTATGAAACAGTAACCTATAATATAATCAACTTCCTTATGAAATATAATAACAGTTTTACAAACTGATAACTAGTGATATACGCTTGGAATGAAGTTATTTTTCCAGCAATGATTGAGATTCTTTTTTGAAGAAACCAGTCAAATTTTAATATCAACATTTAACATAAAGATGTCCCTTATATTATAGACAAAGTATCCTATACTATATACTTTACTAAAATATATAAATAAATTATTGTTCCTTGAACTATACTCTTGATTGCTCTTTTATTTCTCTAAAAAGGGAATAAATTCCACAGAGAAGAGACGACTTAATCAAAGTGAAATCCAAGTAACTTTGCAGTGCCTTCTCCTTCCTCTCTCTTCTATTTCTCCTGCTTCCTTTGCACTCTGACAGTTCTAGGTAAGAAGTTCTTACGCCACCTCGATTGTATTTAATGTTGCATGCAACGCGCAGTTGCCTCATTGTCTGCCAGTGGTTTCAGAGAGTCAGTCAATTGGCGCAGTCATTAAGCGGAAATTGCGAAGCTCTAATGCGGCAGCTTAAGACACCTACACGGCTTACGTGTGTACGCAATACGTTTACGTAAGACACACATACACTCACACGTAACACGTGACACGTATGTGTCGCATGTGCGTATAAAGTACGTAACGGAAAAGATAAACACGGCCAAGACGAGGCCGGAAAATGTGAGCGCTTTAAGACTTAAAGCTTCACAAAGATAAAGTTAATTAACATTATGGCATCAGGCACAGACGCACACACAGAAAAGCAGAGAGAGGGAGGGGGAGAGGGAGATAGAGAGTGGGAATGAGAGGAAGATAGAGGGACACAGGGACACACGGAGCACCCACACGGAGGCAACTTACAACAAGAATTGATAAATGGCGCCGAGCAAAAGGCGAACAGCAGCAAAAGAAGATGAAGAAGCAACAGCAGCAGGAGAGGGGGGAGAAGAGGTGGAGCAAGAGGGGGAGAAGTAGACAAGGAGGCCACGCTTGGATGCTGCTGAGTTTGCTTGCTCAGCTTTTGTGTGTGTGCGGCTTGTTGTAGTTGATTGTTTGCTTGCTTGCTGTTGCTGTTGTGGCACGTTGTTGTTGTTGTTGCTGCTGCTTGCCACCGTTTGTAGGTAGGCCTGCTTCCTGTTGTGTTTTACAAACTTCTTGACACGCCGCCTGACGACGACGACGACGGCGACGACGACGACGATGTTGGCGAAATGGAAAACGTTAGATGAAGTGCCATAAAATATTCAATATCAAGTTGCTGCGTCGCCAGCGAGCAGAGAGCGGGCATAGTGCCAGGTGTGCTTCACTTGCCTCACCTGCCTGCCTCCTGTCGGAAGTCACACTGTGACTGGCAGCAGGGCGGGGCTATGGAGGGGGGAATCACAGCCACAATGCAGTCATAAAGGCGAGTGGGAGATACTTAGGGAACGTGCGAGCGCCGATAAGAAAATGGCCAAGGCAGCCGCAGCAGCAGCAGCAGCGGCTCAAAATCAGTAAGCTCCCCTTCCTTTCCCTCACTTCACTCTCCTCTGTACACCTGTGCCACGCCCCCTGCCTTCTGCTACTAACGCCCCTTTAGCGCTTTGCTAAACACACAAATCGTCAAAATATTTTTATTACAACAATAAGCGCAACACACGAACGCATTAACAGTGCGCTAACGAAGTTTTTATGGGGGCGTGGCACCTGCCAGGCGTGCAGGGGCAGGGGGCGTGACCTCAGGGGAGTAGTGCGCGGGTAGGAGTGAGGAGAGTGAAGTGGGGCTGCTGCTTCTGCTGCTGCTTTAAAGTGCTGCCCAGCGCAGCGGAAGCTGAAGCTGCCCGTGCTGCGCCTTAAGCTATGCTACACTTGCTTTCGCTCTCTCTTTTTCTGTGATTCTCTCTCTCCACTTCTGCTTATTCCTTTCATTTCGCTTTTAGCCCCGTTCGTGCGCTGGTTAAGTGCACATCAAGCGCTAATTTATGGCCCCAAAAACGTTGGCCACGTTGGCCACAGCAACCGCAAAGGCAGCAGCAGCAGCGGCAGCAGCAGAAGGCGACCGCAAAGCGCCCGCACGAGGGCAGCACATGGTCACACACACACACACACAAACAAACATACTAATAAACAAATTGACACAGAAGTAGGATTTTGTGGGCAGTGGGGAAAGGAGACTGCAATCAATTGAAATGTTCAATGAATTTTTTACCTTTAATTGCCTCGCATTGCATTCTTTGCTGCTGCATTCGCGTTCTTGTTGTTGTTGTTGTTTTTTTGGCATTCGCGTTGTTGCGGCGCTTTATGTAATCGCCAGTCACACGCACACGTACATGCACACGCACAGTGGGACACGCACCACATGCAGGCAGCACTAGCAGCAGCAGAGCCGTGGCAGCGGCCGCAGCAGCGAAGGCGCGTGTACTTATACTGTGTGTGTGTGTGAGCAGCGCACGTGTGTGCAGTGTGTGTGTGTAAGTGTGTTTGTTTGCTGTATGTGTATTTACATTTCAATTTTACACTAGTTTGCTATTTTTATACGCATTGCACTCTGCAATGTTTCTATTTCCACTTTCTGCACTTCACTTTGTCGCTCTTTCACTCTCTCTCTCTCTTTCTCTCTGTTGCTCTTGCACTGCTTGGCTTGCACTCTCTCTCGCGTTACCCTTTTGCTCTCTTCGCCTTTGAGCTTCACTTTGACTGCGGCAACGGCGACGGCGACTTCAATTGGCCTCAGCTGGGCACACTTTTGTTATTATTATGGCGCACGCTGTTGTTATTGTTGTTGTTGTTGCTGCTGCTGTTTTTGGTGAATTTTGTTGTTATTGTGACTTAGGCAAATGTGTTTGGGACTGTGCCTGTTGTTGTTGTTGCTTTTATTTCTGTTATTGTGACTGTTCTACGCCTGTTGTTGCTGCTGCTGTTATTGTGACTGTTGTTGTTGCTGTTATTGTAGGTGTGCTGCTGTTGTTGTTGTTGTTGTATGTGTACTTCTATTTTACATTAATTACATTTTTATTTTAGTCGCAATCGTCAACTCTGTGCAACAATGCCGCGGCGAAAAAAAAGCACTGGCACGCACATTGTTTGACACACACACACACCCGCACACATGCACGCATATAGGCAGGCTAGCAGGCACGCACACACACACACACACACACACACACACACACACACCTTGTGAGCCGAGAAGTGTTATTACAATTTACTGTTGATTTCTTCTTCGCTGCTGGCGAAGCAGGAGACGAAGGAGGGGAGGCGCAAGAGCACCACGACGTGTGCAAGCGAGAGGGCACGAGGCACAGGCGTCACAGTTAGCTGTGCGTGTGTGTGTGTTGTGTGGAGCTCGCTGTTTGCGTGTCTCTGTGTGTGTCTGTGTGTGGCTCGTGCGAAAGAGCGCGAAAATGTAGGTTAGTTTCCGTTTTATCCTGTTTTACAGCAACAACAACAACAACAACAAGAAGCCAGCACAGTCTATGCACATTTCACTCTATTTTTGGGCGCAGAAGACTTTTTTCTCCACTGCTGCTGCTGCTGCTGCACTTGCGAGTGGGCCACGCGCTCTATGTATGTGTGTGTATGTTGGTGTGTGTGTAGGTGTACGTGAAAGTGTGTTGGTGTATTGCTTGTCTCAATCTCCGTGTCCGTGTACAAGTTTCCTTTTTTCTTTCGCGTTAGTTCTGCGTGTCCCTGTGTGTGTGTGTTTGTGTGGCTTTCTGCCTGTCTGTGTGTGTTGCCTTCTGCCTGCCTGTGTGTGTGTGTGTGACTGTGTTGCGTTTGCTTCTTTTTTTGTTGCGTTTTTTGTTGCTTTTATTATTTTATTTGTTTCTTTTTGTGGTTGTAGTTGTGTCTCGCTCTACGGACGCGTGCATTGCCAGGCGCGACTGCTCGATTCTAAGGTTCGTTGGTGACTGAGCCGAGCCGTCGCAGCAGCAGCAGCAGCAGCAGCAAACGGGTTTTCCTTTCCGTTTGACGTAATCTGCAGGCCCATACGGCAGGCAACGCGTCAGAGCCGAGCGTTGTAGCAAGAATATTCCCGTTATTCGAAGCGCACATGTCCTGGCGGGGCAATTTGCTCTCGGCTCTTTTGGCTCGTCGTGCCGCGTGGCTCGTGCCGCATGCCATGTGCGTGTCGCAGTGTGTGCGCGTGTGTGTGTGTATGTGTGTGTTTTGGCCAAAATGTCAAAAGCAACGACCGCAGGCCAACACACACACACACACACGCGCGAACACACACACATAGAGAGAGTGCTGTCTTGGCACAGTTTCTCCTGCCGGCATAAACAAATGCGCTGCTGGCCATGTTCAACAAATTACCCAGTATTTTCCCACTATTTATGGACATCTTCTGCTGCTGCTGCCTCTGCTGCTGCTGCTGCTGCTACTGCTGCTCTGCTCTGCTGCTGCTGCTGCTGCACCGCAGGCACCGCTGTCTAAAAATGTCAAAATTATTAAGCCCGAATCGGGGACACACTGAGTGAGAGAGAGAGAGAGAGTGAGACTAACAAAAGAATTGCTGCGTACTCGTCTCGCTTCGTTTCGTTTATCATGCTTATCACACATGTCGTATACGTAATATGTGTGCGACGTATGCGTAATATTGCAAGACAGCCTTGACAGTGCGCCCGATCAGCAAATTACAAAGCAAAGCTTGGCACTATATAATGTTTGTTATTTTATTATTATCGGAAGTGGACTTTATCAGCTTGGCGAAGAAAGAAAGAGAGACAGAGAGAGAGAGATGGGCAAAGGGGAAATTGGGAGAAAGAAAGAGCTGGAGAGAGGTGTAGAGAGACTGAAAGAGATTGAGCATACAGTAGAGTGTAGAAGGCTCTTTCAAGTTGAGCTTAGGCTACTGATAAGGAAACTGTTACAAAACATCACGGGCTTGCGAGGGTGGCTTAAGTTGTTTGTGTAATTTGAATGAATATAATTGTTAACATTATTTGATAAAGATATAGAGATAAAAGAGAGAGTTAAAGGAGTTGGCAGATAAAATGTTAGAAGAAGAAAGAGAACAGACTTATCTGTAGCTCATAGAGCTTTCAACCTTAGTTCTTTCAATCGGAACTTCTCTTTTAATGTCTCTTATTGTCTGTTAAACCCTTTTTCTCCCTATCTTTTACTTTGAAATTTACCAAAAAATTTTGTTTTAGATGACAAATACGATTCTTTTGTAGATTAAGTAAACTACTTTAACTTATTTATCGCTTAGTTTAACTCTCTTCTTTTCTAATGAATAAAGGTTGAACAATTTTTACCAGAACAAAAGTGCTTAACTCTCTCACTCTCTTTCCCTTTTTCATCTTCTCTCTGCTTTTTCCTCTATCTAGTCTTTTTATCACCCTCTCTTTCCATCATTTTCTTCCTCTGTCTCTTTCTTCTTGATTCTCTTCCCTCTTCATCTCTTTCTTATCTAATTGAAATCGATATTAAATACTTTACTATAAACTTAATTAACCACCCACGCACATTCGATCGTCAGCCCCAAATGGAGGCTCAACTCGCCGCATTTGCTGGCGTTCAGTGCGCGTCAAGAGCTCACAGCGTGCGGAAGCTGAAGAAGAAGAAGCAGAAAGTAGAATCAGCAGAGCAGCAACAACGAACTACAACGCATTATATAGGGCTGGCGATAAGCCCAATCCGGGATTGCTTGGTTATCAAGAACTACAAGTGCCGCGCAACGGAAACTGACTTGGCTAAGGTCTCAGCAACTAAGCTCTAACCCCATCCCAGACTCTTCACTCCTGCCCCGCCCCTGCACACGATGTGGTGCTCGTACCCGCTGCTGCTACTCCTGGCAGGAGTGCTGTGCTGCCACTGTGGCAAGGTGCCCACGCCATCGAATCACACGGAGAGTTACGAGAAGGCCACCCGGGATATACTCGATGTGGCGTCGCAGCGAATGCGCACCATTTGGGACATGAGACGCCGCATCTTTCTGCAGCTGACATCAAAGGGAAAATCCCCACTGGCTGCTGGACAGGCACCGAGCAAGCAGGAAGTGGAAATGGAAACGTATCGCTTGATGTACGAGTTGGCGGCGAATTTGAGTGTCATCCCAGTGCAGGAACTGCGTGATCCGCTGCTGCAGCGACGTGTGCAACGTCTGTCCAAGTTGCAGTTGCAGGGACTGAAGCCGGAGGCGTACGAGCAGTCCAAGGATTTGCTGCGTACCATGCAGAACTTTATTAGCGGCCACTTGGTTTGCACCCATGAGGATTGCACTGCACGACGCGCCCTGTCCATGTATCCACAGATCTATAATCAGAATATGAGGACGAAGCGCTACGAGGATCTGCAGTTCACTTGGTTTACCTGGCGCAAGGAAATCAATCTCAACGAGGTCGCCAAGACCACGTTCATTGAGTATGTGCGTCTGCTGAGAATCGCTGCCACGTACAATGGGCATGTGACGCCATCGCGCACTTGGTATTTGAACTTTGACACGGAGAACTTTCAGGCTGAAATGGAGGCGGGTAAGTGGAATGAAAGACAGGGAGAAGGGCAGGCAGATAAAGATGTAGGGACAGACAGAAAGAGACAGATAGACAGACATGCGCTGAACCTAGCTAATCCTCACTGACCCCCTTCCTCTCCCTTCCCAGTCATCTGGGAGATCATGCCGCTCTACAGGGAACTGCACGCTTATCTGCGCCACGCCGCCCGTCTGACCTACCCCAAGGCCAACTTCAAGGATGATGGTGCCATTTCAGCGCCCGTGCTGGATCAGATGCTCTCGCAGGCCTGGTATCCGCATCAGATCTTTCAGACACCCTTCTCCAAGGAGCAGTTGCCTTCGGTGCATCATCGACTGGAGGAGGTGCTGGTCACGCCGGTGAAGATTAACAAAAAGGCAGCGGAGTTCTTTGAGTCGCTGGGTCTCAATCATATGAGCGAGTAAGTAGAACTGAAGAGGAAGAGCATGGGCACTTACTTATGTATATGTATGTATGTATATCATTCCCTCCCTCCCCCTTGCAGTGGCTTCTACGAGCGCTATTCGCGCCGCATGAACGACGAGGAGGGCGGCGTGGACTGCAAGTCGCAGGTTTATTACTTCCCACCGGATGTGGCGCTGCGCTACTGCCCCAAGTTGGACTACAAGAAGATGATACAGATCCATGGCACCATGGCGGAGTTGCAGTACAATATCTACAAACGTAACTTGCCCTTTGGCCTGGACTCGGAACCGTGTCCCGGCTTTGGTGCTGCCCTGGGAGAGACCGCTGTGCTGGCCTCGGGTACACCGCGTCACCTGCATCGTCTCCACATTCTGCTCAACGACAGTCTGTCGGAGCATCAATCCCTTAATCGTCTCTTCCGCATGGGTGTACACACTCTGCTTGCTGTGCCGCAATATTTCATCAACGACAAGTTCCTGGTGGATGTCATGGATGGACGCATTGGTGTCAAGGATTACAACTGCGCCTATTGGCGACTGCAGGACAAATATGCCGGAGTGCAGCCTCCACTGCTGCTCACGCCCAAAAACTTTGATGTCGACTATCGTTTCTACAAGGGCATGCACCCGGAGAGGTCCAATACCAGGTGAGGATGAAGATCTTAACGGGTTTCCTCTCTGTATTCTTATACTCCATTCATCTCTTTCTATTTCCACTCTCAGAAAGTTCATTTCGGAGATTTTGGGCTTTCAATTCTATCGCTCCTTCTGCCTGGTCAGCGGTCAATACAAGCCCGGAGATCCTGAGTATCCTCTTCACAACTGCGACTTCTATGACAGCAAGGAGGCTGGCAAGCTTATGCGGTGAGACTATATAGATATTCATTCATTATATAGATATTCATTCACTGCGAATCTGTCAAAGGCAGCGCATCCCTAATGCAATGCATCAGTAACCAACTCTACTATAAATATTCCTTTTTCCTCCTTCTCCCCTAGCGAGATGATGGAGCTGGGCGCCTCGCGTCACTGGCGTGATATCATGCACATTGCCACGGGCGAGCGTAAGCTGAGTGGGCGTGGCATTTTGGAATACTTTGCACCGCTCTTCACCTGGCTCAAGGAACGCAATGCGCAGCTGGAACTCGAACCAGGCTGGGATGCAGACGAGCGTGAGTTGCTAAAGAAAGAAACTTTTGGCCTTCCACTTTACAAATTTCTTCATTCTACTTTTACAGCTTGTCGCAAGGAATAAAGCTGCCTGTTTATATGCTATATATCATACAATATTTCATATATCATCGTGAATTATTTGCCTTATGTATCAAATATTAAATATAAGCAAGCCAGGAATGATATATTATTGAAAAATTATTGTCCTAGATCTGTTTCTCTGTATTTGATTCTTCAAATTTAAACAACTAAACTTGGAGAAACCTTGATATATCTCGGAAATTATCTTAATGTAGTACGTATATCGATATTATCTGGGTCTTTCTCGATTTCATGTTGATATGTTAATCAAATATTCATATTTTACTTAGCTTATCTATCCACAACTGACATAGATCCCGGGCTTATCAACATTTCAAAGTTTGTACATCATTTGATATTTAATATATTATAAAATCCATTGTTTATTCTAGTACAAAAGAATCGTTTATTTGTTGTTGTTTATATACAAAGGCACTTTGGTAAAACGACAGAAAGCTTACTCCTATTTGGGGTTTGCACTTAAATATCCAAGTAGTTCTTCATAAGCAAACATTTATATAGTATATGATATGATAGCAGATGATTCATGATCATGTTGATATGGAAGTGTATGTGTAAAGCATTGCGAGTACTATAAATACAGATACGAATGATAAATCTAGCTGTATATAGCGATGCGAAGTATAAATATGTTGTCCAGGCGAGCGATTGATCGAGATCTTGCGATGAAAGTGATGCGCAGCAGATGAGGCTTGTGATAAGTACGATATATATAGTATAGAATCTAATCTAGAGAGAGTCTACATGGTCGTCTCCGAATCGGGTGGCGTGTGGTAGTTAAGATTGTAGGCGGGCGGACCGTTGTTGAGGAATGCCATGGATCGTATGCTCTCCCGCGATGCGGTGCGCTTCGAGAAGGACATGTGACCGTGTGGAGGAGGCGGAGGATGCTGCACGCCACTGACATAACTTGGCGCCGGCTCGGGCACAGGTGGAGGCAGATATTGCTGCTGCTGCTGCAGTTGCTCCCGTTGCTGGTGCAATGGATGTTGCTGGTAGAGTGGGGGAGTGCAGGGAGCTTGTGGTGGACTCGAGCTGGCGCCACTTAAGCCAGCAAACACATTCTCCGTGGTGTTGTAGGCGGCAGTGGACAATGGCCGCGAGCCATGGAAATTGGAGTAACTGGAGCGCACAGAAGGTGGACGATTGTTGTAGAGCTCATCGCCAGCATGGCCCGCCCCGACATCGTTCAACTGTGTCGTGCTATGCTGATAGCTGGGATTATAGTGACCACCAGCATGGAGTGTACTAATCGGAGCCGGTGGCGGTGGTGGCAAGGGAGGGCTTGCCTGCTGCTGCTCCATGCTGGCCAGCAACATACCCTGCCCATTGGTGTTGTAGTATATGGGATCCAAGGGGATGTTCTTGCGATAACTGTGATAGTAGTGACTGTTCTTGCCCAGACTGCCCAGTTGAGAGCCGGACACATTGTTGCTGTTGTTTACAATGTCATCGTTCAACGATTGCAGATTGGATGCAGTCAGCGTGCGCTTCTGCTGATGCTGCTCCTGGCGATGGAATGAACCCAACTGGGGCTGCTGATACTGTTGCTGCTGCTGCTGTAGTTGCAGCTGCATTTGTTGCTGCTGATCCAGCAGCTTTGTCACTGGATTCTGATGATATTTACGGCGCGAGCTGCGCGTGCTGCTTCTCACATAGCTGCCACTGCTGCTGTCGCCAGCACCGCCTCCTCCGCCATGCTTGGAGCGCAATGTGCTGCTCGAGCCATGATGTGAACGTCGTGTGCTGCCTCCACTGTGGCTGCCACCGCCTCCTCCTCCTCCTCCAGTTGATTGTCTTCCATGTGTGCCTCGTGCCATAACCGAACGTCGTTTGACCCGACGCGGTGTCATTGGCTTCGGGCTCAACTCGCCTCCATCCTGATCGTGTGGATCGCCCATGCCACCGAGCATATTATCGCCATGTCGATGATGTCGTATAGTGTCGCCGCTGCTGCTCCCAAACTCGATCGAGTAGAGCGACTGGCGATGCTTGCTCTGCTTGCTAATGTGCTTCACTGCAGGAACGGGAGAACAGAGATCGATTAGAACTACAGTCTATAATGATATGGGGAAGCAATAGCCAAAGAAAACTGAGCAGCAGTTACCTGGGGTTAGACATTGTTGGTGGTGTTGGTGATTAGATGGATACAGGATTGAGGATTAGCTACAGATCAGTAGTAGTTCTCAGATACAGTATAAAGATATATATATATTTATAGTATACAAAGAGAGAGAAAAAATGTGGTTCGTTAGTAGAGCTACATGAAGCCAGTTGACCAGATGATACGATACGATACGATACGATACTATGGATAAGGTCGGATCAGATACTAAGCATAAGATCAGATAAGATTAGAGATCAGAGAGAGTTAAAGGCAGGCCAAACATTTGTGTAAATGAACATTTATTTTGGAAACGCTTTGAAATCTTTTGCAAGAATTGGCACACGCAATTAGTTTCTCGTTCTTCTTCGGTAAATACATATAGTATAGTACTAGCTATAGATATATATACGATTTATATATATTTAGTATATAGTAGATCTTGATCTGCATTGAACTGTGCTCGCACTTAACTAGTTAACTAATTAGCAAAGTTTTCCATTGTTTTTCTTACAACTAAACTTAACAATTTCGATATACGCACACACATATATAATCGATTATTATCGATATATACAGTATATAGTATAGTTTATAACGAATCTCTCGCACTTATCTAGGTAAGCAACTTGCGATTACTACGCTCAGATATTGTATTCTTCATCATCATCAACAAAAAGGCAACTATTTTTAGAGAGAACTTCTCTATATATATCATAAATATTTTTTATATATACTCTTCTTCTCTCCAGTTTCAAAAGGCATTTCGTTTGCATTGGCAAATATTCTCAACAATATTTTCGATAAAAAAAATGTTTCTATTTTGTGACATTTTGTGTGTTCTATTTTCATTTTCTTTCATTCTTTCTTTTTTTATCGTTATGTAGTATCACAGTTCAACATAAAATTATGAAGGCATTGGACTTTCCGCTTAGCGTTTCGTTTCATCTCATTTCATTTCATTTCGTTTCACTTTTCTTCTTCTTGTTCGCATTCTCATTTTGATTTTTCCATTTCAATTTTGTAACATTTTTCTATCACATTGCATCATGTTTCAATAAGCCATTGTTCGGGGAAAGTCTAACAAGTGTATCGGGTATGTCTCTGTGTGTGTGTGTGTGTGAATGAATGTTTCTTTGTTAGTTTCGTCTGTCACAAAACTAGTAAAAATGGCTTTTTCAAGGCATCCGAATTAAAGCTTAATCTTATTAACTAATTGACACTCCAAGTGCAATGCAAGAAGAATCGTTTCTTGTGCGTTTAGGAGAGGTTAGGTACGCTGGCAATGGAACAGTACAGTTGCGTTTCTCAAGAAACATTGGAACTGAAACAGAAAACGTTCTTTCGCCTTGCATTGCACTCTCGAAGTGCAGTCGTAATTGTGTGTGTTTCTTTCTCAGCTGTTCCTATTGAACTTCTCGTATTATTCGTGATATATATGTACTATATGTTTGTTTATATGTGGATATTATCTAACACTAAACACTCGGTTAGGCACAACAAAAACGACAACGATACACATACAAGATTAGTATGGACAACACACACACGGGCAAGGACACACAGCACCTGCTGAGAGAGAGAGAAAGAGAGATATCTAGATACGACACTGATATATATATATATGTATATAAAGAATCTGCACATACTGTGTGTGTGAGAGAGAGACAGAAGAGAGAGAGCAAGCGAGCGAGCGAGTGAGTTTAGCTTCAGGCTACGGCAGCGTCTGTTTGCAACAAAGAAGATCAGCAGATAAAGCAGATTAGGTCTAGAAAAAGTCTATATAAATTTTGGTCAGCGGAATGAAGCATTTTTTTTAAGCCTGTGCGCCCACTATGGAATTGCAGAAGGAGCGTGGGCGTGCCTTGCGTCCACTGCGTCGATTGACATGAGGCGCCGCCTGCTGCAGTTGCTCCTGCACCTGATGCTGCTGTTGCTCCTCCAAGCGATCGTCGCTCTGAGCCCTCACAATGTCAACGAAATTGGCCTGCGCCAACTGTGGACGCGGTCGTCGCTGACTACGTCGCACCATGGGCGAACCAGGGCCCACATGCTGTGTGGGCATGGCATATTTCTCCGCAATCTCCGGCGAGAGATCCGGATAAGGGGCCTGACCAAGACGTGGCTGGAATATATGCGGACGTGGTGCAGGCGGTGGTGGTGGCGACAATGCATCCAGTGGATTCTCCATGCCACCACCATGACAGCTGTGTATGGGCACAGTGGGCAGCGGTATCTGAGTGGGGCGTGGCACTTGCCTGGTGCCGGCAACGCGCAGCGGACGAGGCGAATAGCTAGCAGATGGAGGAGGATCATAGCCATAGGGAATCCTGCCATTATTATTATTATTGGGACTAGAATGGTTTGCCTCATGGAACGAATTGAAAACAATGTGCGGTGGTCCTGCATTATTATTCTCCCCACCCACAAAGAGACTATTCGGAGTGGGACTCTGGAAGGGCACATAGGTTACACCGGAGTCGCCATTGGGCGACAGATGTTGCAAAGAAAAAGTGTCCTCATCCTCTTCTAGATTGCGCGACAAGCGATCCAAGGCAAGCTGTGTGTACTTCACATCTGGCAAGGATCTTGGTGGCTTGGGCTTCTGATGGATGCGAGCAAAGTGGCCACCAGTGCCAGCACCAGCAGTGCCACCACCACCTGGCACCTCAGTTTGTGCCGCATGGAATATGCTATAGTTGCTGTTGCTCAGCGAAGTTGCCAGCTGAGGATTGGAATTCTGCAGAGAGGCATATGACAATGAGGGCGTGCCACTTTGTGCACTCTGCGGTGACATGGACATGGACATGGGACTCACTGAGGCATGCTGAGGCTTATAGAGGCGTGGCTGCTGCTGCTGCTGCTTGCTGCGTCTACTCTGGCTACTCTGCGATTTGAGGCGACTGAGACTCGCATTGTTGCTGCCACTGCCGCTGCTGTTGCTCTGGCTGTGACTGCGACTGTTGCTGTTGTTGCTGCTGTTGCCTTTGCCGCTGTTTGTGTTGCTGTTGTTGTGGGTTAAATGTTGTTGTTGTTGTTGGTATGCATTATGGTTATTTGCTGTTGCTGTGTCTGGCTGAGGCTGAGGCTGAGGAGGTTGAAGGGGCTGATGAACAAAATTATTGAGTGTATTATTGTTGCTGTTGCAATTGCTGTAGCTGTTGTTGTTGCTGTTGTTGCTATTATTGTTGTTGTGGTGGTGGTGGTTGTGATGGTGTTGTTGTTGTAGTTGCTGTTGGTTGCTGTTACAGTTCTTGCCCGCTTTGTGTCGTTGATGTTGTTGATGATAGAATTGCAGTGAGTTTTGCTGTTGATGTTGCTGCTGTTCCTGCAGTAGCTGTAACTGCTGCTGCTGCTGCATTTGCTGCAGTTGCAACTGCTTATTGGATTGCATTGTGGCGCTTGCGGATGTTGTTGGTATACTTGTATAGCTCACGTACATTGGATGGACCACGGTGTGCTGTGGACTCTTCGCGTCGCCGTTCATGAAATCGACTGTAAACCAGAAAGTGATTAAGATTGCTTTAACAAACTACAGAAATATGTACTTTATATAGCAGTAGTAGGAGTCAGGGCGGCTGACTATCGAAATTACTATCGATATCGAGCAACGATGGTAGTTACGATAATTAGAGCCTAACTCGCAGCAGGAACTATCGCAATTACTATCAAATTTCTATTAATTATAGATCGATCAGTATCAATAGTAGCAACGATAGTCGTTCACAAAACTATCGCATTTATTATCGATAAATGGAGCATCTGTTGTACTCGATAGTAGTAACGATAGTTGAGCCAACTTGCAGTTAAACAGAGTAAGCAATACATAATACAAATATAATACGAATATTTCAGAGACATTTCACTTTGGTTGTAGTTGTTCTTGTTGTATGAGTGACAATTATCGATAACATGAATTACAATACAACGAGCAAGAGTATGTTTGTTTATGATTTATGTATGTTTACGTGTGTGTGTGTGTATTGTGTTTCGTGACATAACAATTTCTTTTTTGTTGAGGTTTCACATTCACAGTGGATCTAAACAAAGTTCTGAACATTCACATTGGATCTGGACAAAGTTCTGAATTTAACATTGATCAATCATTAATCATCACATAGATTATAAAAACAATAAAATAAGCAATCGATAAATCGACATTAGTTTCGTTTCACAAACATTCGGCATCACTTTGGGTACTTAGAATAAGCAGTGGGTATTATTATTATAATATATGGAATATATATACAGATAGAAGGGAAAAGGAGAAGGGGGATAAATATAATACACAAAATACACAATTTGTTAGCATAACCAATAACCGAATACCAATTAGTCATAGAGTACATATACTAATACATTTATATAGTTTAAAATCATATGCCCAATGCAAATGGAACTGGAAACTTACATCTGTCGTCCTCATCGAGAAATATGCAGCTGATTAGAATCGCACCAAGTATTCCCAGTAGCTGCACAGAGATAGAGCGAGAGAGGGAGAGAATTGGGAGTGGGAGAAATGGGAAGCATACAATTTATAACAATTCTCGGCAGCACTTTAAATTGATTAATATATAGTATGGTGTTTGTGTGTGTGTTTGCTCACCGCCAGCGCGGACTGTACCGCCGAGTGGATGACCTCAACCCATTGATAGTCGAGCAGGCAATCCTCAACTGTCTGCGGTCTTAGGGGACGAAATGGATCCTCTGCAGTGATGTTATAGATGGGCTTACAGCCATATCCGTTTGCCTCGAACCATGACACGCTGCCCGTGCCCAAGTTGAGTAGATCTTCATTCTGTGGAAAAGGGTTCAATATCATTTATCAATATTTGTATATGTTATTTACTTATTTAGGTCACTCTTACCCTATTCAGGGTGCCGACATCCAAATAGAAGCATATCAAAAACGCATTCCAACCGATCCATATGAAGTTCCATAGCAAATACTGACCGAATATAACAAAATTTGGGTTATCTATCAGTGTTATCGCACCTACATATGCATATAGAGAGGGGAGCATTGATGTACTTACGGTAATGATGTATTTGATTCGAAAATGATATGCGCCATAGAATCCAAAAATTATGAACAATATCTGAAAGAAGTTAACCAATATGGGCGCCCACATATATCCGAGAAAGTCGAATGCCTGGCGCTCGATAATCGTTATCTATATAAGGGGTTTGGAGAAGGGGTCCAGTCGTTTATCGTATAGCAGGCATATTTGTAATAAAATGAAAGAGAAAAGAAGTTGGAATAAATAAGAGATTCGTTTATAAAGCGCACGCAACAATAACTTTGTTTGTGCTACGATTGTTACGTGGAATTGGGTCAAAAATGCATTCACGGTTTATTATAAGTGAATTAGACTATAAATTCAAAGTGATTGTATAGCGCCATAAATACCATTGTGAATGCATCTTTCACTCGTCGTGACTCGTGACTCTCTTCACTCACCATTTGCAGAAAGCATATTGACAGCAGAAAGTGTCGCCGTGTACACGAGCACGAGCCCATCACAACATAATTATTCCATTCAGAAATTTGTGCCAAAGATTAGGTGTATGTGTGCCACTGTGTGTGGGTGTGAGTGTGTTTGAGTCTGTGTGTGTGCTCCAATGCAGTTCATGCACTCTATTCTCTCCCTCCCTCTCTGGTCACACTTCAATTTGTTTAGTTTCTTTCTTTATTTATGCTTCTTGTTGTTTTATCTGCTCTCCTTTTGTTCTTGTTTTCTATTGGCATTTCCGGGGATGCGTTCCTGCCTGTGAACTGAAGTGGCGTGTCACGGTGTATGCGTGTGTGTGTATGTACGTGTGTATGTGTGCGTGACTGCAACCTGCCCTGCCAGCCACTTGTTCTCTTTCGCACCTTAGAATATTCAGTTAAAAGGGAGACGAAGAAATGCAATGCAATGCTGCAGCTGCAGCTGCAACGAGGACTAGGCTCGTTGCTCCGTCGGTGTAGGAAAACCTGATCTGTGTGAACTAAAAGTAAATAAAAAAAAGAAATTAAAACGAAATGAGCAGCAGCAGCGCAGCTACCGAGAGAAACTTTGGCTCTCACACAAACAGAAACACACACAAATACACTCTCTCACTCGCACACACATGTCTGCAGCATATCTGCATGTGTTGGTATTAGTGCACAAGTATTACGTGCACACGAACTAACGTATGAAATTTGTTGCAATTTGTTAGTCTGTATTGTTTTAAACAATTCACACTGTCCGCCAACGCGCCGCGTCGGGGTCAAATAATTAATTAATTAATAAAGAACACACTCACTCTTAGACACACACACAGGCACTCATAGAGGCACTAACACTATCAGTTTATTTCTCAACTACAGGTCAAGTTAGGTGCACACTCACACATGCACACATGCTTGCCATATGCGCGCACACACACACACACACTGCAACGTTAATGTTTATGAAATTGTTGTTTTGCATACTAATTCAATTGTCAGCTATTAATCAAATTAATGCCTATGATAACACGATGCGTAGTATGTCTTTCTCTCCCTCTGCCGTGTGTGTGTGACGCGCTTAACTTCTTGATTATGACTCAATTTCAATTGATTTCCGGGAACGAAACAAATCATAATTGACGCACTTTATAGCACACACCCATGCACACTTGTTAAGAGATTGTTGTTGTGGCTGTGGTTCATTTACATAATCTTGCATCTGGGCAGGTTCACTTTATTTTATCAATAAATTAACACCCTTTTCTTACGTAGCAAGTGCGCGGAGCTCTCCGATACGCGCGGTGCATGCAACAACTACAACTACAACTGGAGTACTTGCAGTGTGACCGTGTGTCGATTGTGAAAATATACCACACTGTGTTTCTTACCTGTACAACGAGTATTTTTTAGTTGCCGATAGTTTAAGTTTATTTCACAACAATGTTTAATTGACAATTGTGGTAGATAACGAAATAATTTAAGTTAGTTTACTAAGCGCATAACGTTTGTGTTAGTCGTTGGTCAAGAAATAGCTTAGTATTTGCTAAATTTGAAGTGCTCCTGCAAGTATCGATACTTTTGCCAGCGTCGCAACAACAACAACAATAACATTCGCAACGTGAGAAAAAAAATAACAGTGCAATTTTCCGGCATTTGACGGTAATTAGAACAAAATCCGTATGTCAGCTCTGAAAAACCAGGAATATGACTGCACCGCCAAGTGCCGGCAGCAACAGCACGGTAACTGCATCACGGCGGCGCTGACAAAACGCTCCATAGACGATCACAAGCTGGCGGCATTTATAGCCAAAACTTGTGCGAATTTTAGCAACATACGAGATTATCTAGGCCGATCGGCGGTGCATATGAGTGCATCGGTGGCACGCTACAGAATCTTGGAATGGCTGCTGAATCACGGAGCACAGCTCAACGAGAGGGATTACGAGTCTGGGAGCACGGCGCTCCACAGGGCGCTCTATTACGGCTGCATCGATTGTGCCGTGTTGCTGCTGCGCTACGGAGCCAGCTTGGAGCTGCTCGACGAGGACACCCGTTGCCCACTACAGGCCATATGCCGGAAGAGAGACGTGAACAGTGGAACAGCATCACAGTGAGTTAAAGATCTCTCCAACTGACAGCAAATGCTCAAGTTGTCCCTCCTCCTGCTTTACAGAAATGAAATTCTCGTCTGGGGCTCCAATAAGAACTACAATCTTGGCATTGGCAACGAGCAGAACACAAATTCACCACAGGCTGTGGATTTCTTTCGCAAATCCAATATCTGGATTGAGCACGTTGCTCTGGGCGCCTATCACAGTCTCTTCTGCGATAACAAGGGGCATCTCTATGCCGTAGGTCATGGCAAAGGCGGTCGTCTTGGCATTGGTGTGGAAAACAGTCTGCCCGCCCCAAAGCGTGTCAAGGTGCCGCTAAAGAATGCTGCCACGGAGCAGGTGATCTGCATTAGCGTCTCCCGGCAACATTCACTGCTGCTGACCAATCGTTCCCTGGTCTTTGCCTGCGGCGTTAATGATAATCATCAGTTAGGTTTGCGTGATGCTGGGGATCATGTGAGCACCTTCAAAGAGGTTGTCTCCTTGCGGGACCAGGGCGCCATGGATTTGGTGCGTGTCATTGCCTGCGATCAACATTCCTTGGCCTACAGCAATCAGTTCATCTATGTATGGGGAGCCAATCAGGGACAGTTTGGCATCAGCTCCAACACCAAGATGATTAAGGCTCCCACTCTGGTGAGTCTGATAAGCTTTATCCAGTGTAAATGAGCCGTAATCTAGACGCTCCTCGTTCCCATTTAGATGAAACTGCCCGAGCGCACGCACATTAACTTTGTGGAAGCCAACAATGCAGCCACGGTAGTTTACACCAACAAGTTAATCCTGCTGTTCTATGCGGAGAAGACACGCAGCATCAAGACGCCCAAGTGAGTCTGGTATACAGAGCAATCCTCATGAAATCCTTACCCCCTTTTCGATCCCCAGCTATGAGGATCTGAAGAGCATTGCAGTGATGGGTGGCAACATCAAGAACTCTACGAAGGGCTCAGCTGCAGCCCTGAAACTGATGATGCTTACCAAGACGAATGTGCTCTTCTTGTGGTACGAGAACACGCAGCAGTTCTACAGGTAAGTGAACAAGTTGGAGCAGGCGCAGGCAATTTAATTTTAATCCTCTTTCTCCTCCTTCCTGTGCAGATGCAACTTCTCCACCATACGCTTGCCGCACATCGAGAAGATACTCTACAAATGCAACCAGGTGTTGATACTCTCCGATGGGTGTGTCTATCGTGGCAAGTGCAATCAGTTGCCACTGCCCAGCCCAGCACAGGAGGATAAGGCCAAGCACAACTTGGACATTTGGCAGAATAACGATCAGAA
The DNA here is from genome assembly GCA_018151435.1 of Zaprionus africanus. Taxonomy (NCBI): domain Eukaryota; kingdom Metazoa; phylum Arthropoda; class Insecta; order Diptera; family Drosophilidae; genus Zaprionus; species Zaprionus africanus. Next base: position 13,068,012 of record JAECXB010000118.1, read on the forward strand.
TCGCACAGAGATCTCCAGGGAGCACTATGTACGCATCGATCTGCAGCGTGTACCCAACATTGATCGCGCTGTGGACATTGTATGCGATGAGAGTTTCTCCTCCTTTGCTGTGCTGCAGGAGTCACACTTGAAGTACTTCCGCAAACCAACATTGCCACGTCGTGAAACTCATTTCAAGAAGCTTTATCACGAGACCAGCGAGACAGATGCAGTGCACGACGTTGTGCTGCACGTGGATGGCGAAACCTTTGCGGCGCACAAGTTCATCATCTATCAACGTGCTCCAGGTTTGCGTGAGCTCATACGCTGCTACCTGGACAAGGATATCTATCTTAACTTCGATAATCTAACTGGCAAAATGTTTGAGCTCATCATGAAACATATCTACAGCAACTATTGGCCTACCGAGGATGGTGAGTGGTTCTCAGAGATGCCCTAAGTTAAGCTCTTTATGTACCTTATTCTACTATGCATTTTACTCCCCTATGTAACTAAGTCCCCTAGGCACCTAACCCCCCCAGGCACCTAACCCCCCTAGGCACCTAATTCTCATGTATCTAACTTACCTACTCCAATTCCTTCCAGATATCGATGCAATCGAACAGAGCCTGGGTCCCAATAGGCCGCCGAAGCGCAGTCGTGTCTTGCAAATGTTCCACACGCATCTGGAGAAGTTTCAACTAACGGAGTTGGCCAAATATGTGCAGGGGTAAGCAGGCTGAAATACCCTAACTATACATCAATTGATTCCTTCTCTATGTTTTACAGATACATCACAGATTCAAGCTTCCCTCTGCCAAGTCGCGAGCGCTTTACGCGTCTACAGCGCTCAGCTTATCCGGAGCTCTACGATGTGCGCATTGTATGTGAGGATGGTGAAGTACTGGAGGCGCATAAATGTATTTTGGTGGCACGTTTGGAGTACTTTGAAATGATGTTCATGCATTCGTGGGCCGAGCGTGCCACGGTGAACTTTGCCAGTGTGCCGGCGGAGTATATGGAGGCGATACTCGATTATCTTTATAGTCTAGATACGGAGGCATTTTGCAAACAGAACTATACAGAGACATTTCTGTATAATATGATAACGTTGTGTGATCAGTACTTCATTGAATCACTGCAGAATGTATGTGAATCTTTGATACTGGACAAGATCAGCATAAGGAAGTGTGGAGAGATGCTCGACTTTGCTGTGATGTTCAACTGTAAACTGTTGCAGCAGGGATGCCTTGACTTCATCTGCCAGAATCTGGCCAGGGTTCTGTGCTATCGCAGCATTGAACAGTGCGAGGCGGAGACACTGCATCGCTTGAACGGACACTATCGCAAGATGTTCCAGTCTGTGTTCGATTACAGACAGATCACACCATTCTCAGAGGCTATAGAGGATGAGCTGCTGCTCAGCTATGTGGATGGAGTTGAGGTCAATTTGGACTATCGGCTGAGTGAGGAGGTACCTTAATAGATATAGTTACTATATATGTATTCCCATTTAATCTGTCTGTGTTCTTGCAGGAGGCTTCGAAGCTGAAAGAGGCTGCCAAGCACAAGCAGAAGGAGCTGCTGCACAACAACAGCAAACAGGATGCACATCACTACGAAAAGCAGGCTATCTCCAGCATGATGCGCTCATTAAGTGTCAGCGAAGATAGCAGCGCCACTGCCACGCAGCTGCAGGCATCCTCCCCTGCCCAAGAAGCTAAGAACTGGTCAAGGGTGGTGGACAAGAAGGAACAGAAAAGAAAACAGGCCGAGACACAGGCCAAACAGGACCAGCAGCAATCACTGCCAGAACGCGAGCGAACCATTAGTGAGAGAACTCCCAACAAGGAGCAAACACCTCCACCAACAGCAGCAGCAGCTCAGCCCACCACACCCACAGAATCCAGCACGCCCCTAAGCAAGAGTTACAATCTCGATCTGAGCTCGCTGATGCCGCAATCCGCTAAGCTGTCGCAAAAGCAGCGCAAGCGTTTGTCCTCCGAGTCCCAGAGCTGGCGTGCAAATAGTTCAGCCGTGCTGGAGACTCCTCCCCCTGTGGCAGTGCCCAATGCATGGGGCGTCACTCCAAGCTCGCCGCCAACTTACCCCGAGGTGTTCAACTCGCCACCAGCAGCAGCAGCACAGCCGGCAACGGGCAGCTTTGCTGATCCCACTTCCTTTGCCAATATGATGCGTGGCCAGGTGGAACAGAGCAATAGCTTCTCCAAGATACTTGCGGATGAGAAGCGACAGCGCGAGAGCTATGAGCGTATGCGTAATAAATCTCTAGTCCATACACAGATCGAGGAGACTGCCATCGCCGAGTTGCGTGAGTTCTACAATGTGGATCGCATCGATGATGAGAACATTACCATCGAGCGCAAATCCCGACCGAGTAACATCAATTTTAGCACCTGGACAAAGCATTAAGTTACTTTAATCTTGTGATTCGTTTATTTGTCGTTCTCGTTCCTGTTGTGAAATAAAAAGACGCTCAGAGAGAGAGAGAGAGATCATCCTGATCATGTATAGTTCTCGGCTCCGCCTGCGAAGTTTATAAAACATTGAGAGAGAGATCGGAGAGATTTGGGGGACGGCACATGGAGTAAGAGTTTTATTGGACGCGTGTGTGGAGTATTTACAAGTAGCGCACTAGGTACTGCTATGAGGCAACAACAGAAACACATGAGACAAGGTATAAAGACATAATAAATATAAATACAATACAAAAATCAATATGAATAATAACAACTATGGTAAACTAGAGAGAACCCACAACCTAAAGAGCCCCGTTTGGACGCGATTTTATACCCGCTAGTCGCTAGAAGAGTATTATAACTGTTACAGGCATCTACGTGTACAAATTTGTTCGTATGAACACCTTAATCTCAGGGACTATTAGAGCTAGGACTACCAAATTTGGCAGCAATGGCTTCTACTATTGCGGGAAGAGAAAGTTGGTGTTTGAATTGGACCACGCCTCCTTTCAGCCCTTTAAAATGATAAAAATCGGATAATAATACCTTTCATTGCTCGTTTCTTCTTCACTTTCTATGGCAATTCGACTAAGTTCTCAGTCAAAACGGGGCTCGGGGACATGATATACATAACAATAATGAGATAAGGCAGGGAAGGACACTACATATAGAGATGGATGTATATAGATAATGTGGCTAGCCTAGAAGCACTCCTTACGAAACGCGAATCCATACTGATCGCACTTGACGCGCAGCGTCTTGGCCAGCTCCGGTGGTCCGCAATAGAATACGGTCACCTTGCCCTTTTGCTGTGCCTGCAGCTGCTTGAAGACCTTGTCCCAGTTGGGTCGCCCTGCATTGGTGCGCGTCTTGAGACCCGTTATCAGATCACGCTTGCCCTGGAAAGGGTAAATAGAAAGTTAGTGAGCAATGGGAGCTGGTAAAGCATGCCTGGGATTACCTTCTCGTGCAGCAAATCCAGCGCCAGCTGCAGTCCCACAGCCTTCATGTCCGTGCGTTGCAGTGCGCTGGTGATGTACATGTGCATGTCCAGGAAGCTGAAGAGGATGACAAGAGAATTATAGACGTGGCACGAAGAGAAGAATAAACTACAACTCACCGCTCCATGGCGCCGCCCAGCTCGGCCTGTTCGATCTCCAGCTGCGACAGCAGATTGACAAACCACTCGAAGCTGCGCTGATCTCGATTGATCCAAAAGAAATCCACTTTGCGCAGGTTCATCACAGATTTGGGTATCTCGCTGGCCCACTCGAACTGGCAGCGTGGACAACTGTGTCGCGCCTTCCAGTAGCGATGCATTATAGACTGCAGAATGGAGGCGAAGGGCGTGACGCCAATGCCGGTGCCAATGAGCACGGCGTGTTGGGCGCCAAAGATGTGGCTCGAGGGAGCGCCGTAGGGACCGTCAATGAAGATCTACAGGAAGAGATGCAGCAATAAGGTTAGTGTGTGTGTGTCTGTGTATGTGTATGTGAGTGTATTCGGGCCTAACCTCCATGACGCCCGCATCGAGTGTGACCTTGCTACCGCTGTTAGTTGTGGAGCTGCCACTACCACCACCACCTGTGCCACCTGCTCCTGTGCCTCGATTTGTTATGGATGTGGACAACGTGCGCAGAAATGTGGGACGCCGCAGGCGTGACTTTCTGCTGCCCGTTGTGCCCGTGTTGCTGTTGTTGTTGTTGTGTGTGTTGTTGTGGTTATCCTTAGTTGGAAAGAGAAGCCAAGGATTGCAGTCGAATTGATAGTGATAGGTTACTGTGCGTGGAGTTACCTCGAGGGGTCTCTGCTCTACTTCGGCCAGACTAAGGCGTGTCAGCTGTAGCTTATCCCCTGCCGCACTCTCTGTGCGACTAAGACGACCCTGCTCTGCCGCACTCATGGATGCTTCAAAGGAGGAGCCACCATTTGCCTCCACTTGTGGCTGATCTGCCTGCTCCATGCTGGGCGTCTTGAAGGCAATGATGGTTGGCTTGTTGCGCATGTAGCGGAAACTTTGCGCCAGCGACTTGTTCTGCGGACTGAGATAGGCCAGGCCGACGCTGCTGTTGCGAGTGCGACGCATGCGCTTGTCATCGAAGGCGCTCTCTGATTCCGAGCGTCCCAGGGAGCGCAGACTAAGCAGAAAGGAGAGGGATAGAGAGAGAGAGAGAGTGAGAGATTAATAACAGTCAAAGAGAGGAGGCAAGAGACGGAAAAAGAAGAAGAGAAGTAAGAACCATGTTGGGGGATAGAAGTAGGAAAGAGGATGAGCTTTCTACTCACGCCTTGAGCCTTGAGCGCTTCTTGCTCTTCATGCTAATGTCCGGCAAAGAAATGCTCTTCTCCAGCGGCCGCTGCTTGAGCGCCATATCTGCCTCCACATCGCCCACAAAGGCGCCATTGACTATGCTGCGATTGGGCTTCGGTTCGCTGGTCTCCTTGCGCGAGAAGGTGCGTTGCAGTGACTTCTTAATGCTGCGTATGCGATTCACACCAGTTGCACCTCCACCTCCTCCTCCTCCTCCACTGCCTCCATCGGGTATGCCCGGTGCTACTGTCAGTTTCCGATGCTGACGTGGTGGGCGCTGTGGTGGCGAGCGATCCGTCAGACTGGCCATATTTCTTGCCAGAAAATCCGTCTGTGGTGTCGCCTCCGTCGACGTCCTGGACCCTTCAGCCATTGCGGGATTGCGTGACTCGTTGAGTAACATGAAACTAGGCGTAGGTATGGCATGCATGTGATGATTGCCCTCGCCCTTGTGCAGCTTCTGCTGTTCCCGCTCGAAGTAACGATACAAACGGTTTGTCCATTCACCCACAGTGCGTATGTGCAGCCACATGTAATCCTCCTGCTCTGGGGCAGAGCTAATGGTGAACGGATGCCACTCGTAGTTGGCAATGGCGGGTATATTCACGAATACATAATCCCCAGGGCGAAAGTTGAAGTTGTACGGACGCTTGATGACCAAGTGGATCACCTTGGAGGGCAGCAGCAGGCCGGAGCTAATGTAGGTCTTACCATGTTCCCCACGCATCCAAACAAAGCGCAGCACCCGCTCGACAATATAGACCGCACCTGGGAGCATAAACCACTTCCAAAAATTGGGCCCGTGAAACAAGGTGAGTATCCAGAAGGGCACGTACAACAAGTGAGTCCAGTAGAAGATCTCGAAGCTGCCCTTGCGACGCACAAAAGGCTGCGAGCAAACGAACATCACAATCAGTATGCACAACAGCGCCACACCCGTGGGATTAGCACAGCCAGGAATGAGTCCAAACAGTCCGGGACGATCGGTGAGTAGCCACTCCCCAATGGTGAAGTGACCCGCATTGATGTTCGGATCATTAATGACAATAATGGAGAAGTTAAACAGGTGCATAATCGTGTGCACCAGACTCAGCACAGAGATGGTTATGCCCGTCAGCTTGTGCAGATAGACATGATTGTCCAGTGGCAGGAACGCAGATAAGCCTCGAGAGCGTAGATAGGTCAGTGAGTGACGCAACATCAGCACCAGCACCCAAGCACAGTTGAAGTTCAGACATTGTCCTGGTAAGTAGGGGGAAAGAGATCGGGATTAGTCAAGAAAGAAAGCCCGATTTCGGATACGGTCCCTCTCATTCTTCCACACTTCCAACTCACCACATGCTCTGGCAATGATAACAAATCCATTACTCGCCCTGTACTGTATGGCACGTGAGATAAACAGGCACAGATTGACAGCAATATAGAAGAACAGATACGAGACAAAGACCTGATTGTTCTTCATGTAGGCCAGCGTCAGCTGGTGAGGTATGGTATTCCACAGTCGTGAGGTCTTATTGCTAGCCGGTGGCTCCTCGGCAATGGGCACCAGCCAGCGATCGATGCTATAAGAAAACAAGAAACCAATCAATAAAAGTTCATAACAAAATTTCTAAATCGTGTCCTACGTAATGCTAAGGTTCTCCAGCAGACCACCGTGTTTGTGCAGCTGATTCTTGAGCGCCTCATAGGTAATCTCGCCACTATTATGAGGATCTGCATCTTCGAACATGGCACTGGTTAGATCCTCTATCTGATCCTCGGAGAATTCCATGCCATTCTCCTTGATGCAATGCCGTATCACATCGTGCAGCTCCTTGTGCTGTATGAGACCGTCGCCTGTGAGAAAGAACCTGTTAGATCGAGTATTACATATCTAAATATTTATTCCATACTCACCATCAATATCATACACCTTGAACAGAAAACGTATCTTATCATCAGCCGATTGTCCTGAGAACTGATGTATGGCATCGATGAACTCCTGCAGCGATATCGAACCCGAGTTATCCTTGTCGAATATTTGAAAGACGCGCTCCGTGAAGAAGGGCTAAGTAGGAAAGGGAGAGAAAGCAAGGATGAGTATTTATGAGTCTTCAGAGTATAGAACTGAATCTTATCTACATTCTTGGAGGTGACAATTTTTTGAAACTCCTCGCGGCGTATCTCCTGCTCATTTCCCACTGTATTGCGAAACAGTTGCTCCAGTCGGGCCAACGAGCTCTTGTCGAAACCAGTGCGGGGTCTGAAACAAACAAGATTAATATTATTAATAAACAAAAACAATGATCATTTACGCAAATTTAGTAAATATCGAACGACGTGTCGTACAAGTTGTACAAGTTCCACGCTTGAGTCATGTAGCAATACATATAATAATAAGTCGTTACTAATTTCAATCGAGTATTTTGATAATAAATTAAGTTCCTTGGACTGAGCTTAACTCAGTTGCATTGTACCTTATCGGTCAGATCTTATACGGGTGTTAATATATAACAAATTTTAAGCGGGTTTGGATCTTCAAGCTTTAGAAATAGAATTGGTTAATTATGAAATGAAATGAGCTATAAAATACAATAGGTTGCCATTCCTTACATAGGAAAAAATAGATCAAATATAGATATTAATATAAACCTATTTCAACAGACTTTAAATCTTTAAACTGTAGAAACAGATCTCATACAAGTTTATATACTAAATTTAATATAAATTCAGCTCTTTAATCTCTAGAAACCGTAACTTAAACTCACCTAGAATTAGTTAAATGTGATATAAACTCCATGACTTGGTTGGTGGAAATAAGGTTTGTGCCATCGATGTCGATCAGACGGTAGAGCTTGTCTAATATCTGCAGAGAGAGGTGGATTATATATCATATATAGACATTATTAATTGACACATTATAATCAAATTTGGCTAGCATACTTACGCCTCTGGTATGCCAGATATCGCGAAAGTTCTTAAAGCTCACTTGGCTCTTATCGCCGCAGATGACATAGGCCACAGATTCGATTTGCTCTGCAAAGTCCATTTGCCGATCGTCGCTAAAGAGAGAAGGAGGAAGAGGGGGAGTTAGAATGGCAGTAGTATTACCATTAGCATTGCCATTGCGGGCAACGATCCACTCGCTGCAGTAGCTGATCTGCCTCCTCCCTCGCTTGCACTCCCGACACGCTATATTTGTATTTGAATGACTTCATTACGACAGGCAGGCAGTGACAGTCGTTGCCGGACAGTGCAGAGGGGCAGAGAGAGATGGGAGCGAGGAGGGGGTACAGGTGGAGCACTGCGGACTATGTTAGCTGTTGTATATGTTAACATACAACACAGATAGCATCACCAGTGGCGATGGCATCGCTTCGGTCTGCCTGCTTGCCTGCCTGGCTTGGACGTTGGCGTGCCAAGTGCAGCGTTGGCATTCGCAGTTCGCTGTTTCTCCACGCTGGCGCAGCTGGAATGCTCTCGCCACGGCCTGGAGCACGCCATGTGCGTGTCTCTCTCTGTATGTGTGTGTGTGTGATTGGGTTTGGTATTGCGATCGGGTACAGAGACAACTTTTTTGCTGGCAGCTCGAGCTAATTGTTTTGGCACCGCTTTTTTTTATTCTCCTCCTCAGCAACACAACAGGCAAATGAGAGAGAGCCAGGTACTACAACTTCATCCCGAACAGATTCCTCGTGTACTTACGTAAGACGTCCCTTGAGATGTTCGATCCAGCGATCTTGCAGTAAATATCCATGGCGTTCAAGGTCAAACAGCTGGAACAGTTTTTGTTGAAATTCCTGTAAATAATTGAGATACAAAAGTTGTACAGAAATTCAGTTTATTTAGCTACACTAAGTGATCTGAAGTGTTAGTAAATTTATGAGGTACAGTGGCCACTTGTGAGAGAGAAAACTGAGCAGATCAAAGAATGGGAAAATCCATTATAAACCAATAAAAGACAAGAATGATTTCCGCTATCTATTTGGTCCAACAGTTGTACAAAAATTCTATTTATTTTGTACACAAAGTATACCAAAGCGCAATAAATGTGATAATCAATTTATGAGCTACAGTGGGTTGAATGAAATCTAGTACGAAAGATTAAAGTGGAAAATCTTTTATAAAATTTATTTGTAAATTAATTCAAGCTTATTCTGTACAAAATTTAGGTACAAAACTTGTAAAACATTTCAATTTATGGAATACCCAAGAAAAAGCAGAAGCGCAATAAATGTGCTAATAAATTAATGAGCTACAGTGGGTAAAAAGAGAAGACTTAATGCTTATTTTAATACTTATTAAAAATATATCCAAAATGTACCTATTATTTCTACAACTCAAGAAATTTCCATATAAAAGTATAATATAATCTTGTCTGTAACCTATGTCAAGAATTTCCCATATTAGAATATAACCTATTGCATTATTTTTATTTTATAGTATTATAAATTCTAATTACCCATCTGCTTCTTTACGAATGACCACTGTCTATTTATCTAAGCATTTGTTTACAACCCACTCTGGGGATGGATGAAGAAGATTTATTCATCAAAGTGGGAGAGAAAAGAGCATAATAGGCACATTGATTGATTCTACTTTGCTGGCCATCTGGACGGGAAGTGGCAGTGCCAGCGCCAGTGGCAGCGCCGGCACAGTGGGCAACATTGGCATTAATTAAACGCTTATTAATATGCACACACTGTTAATGACATGCAGCATCACGACGAGCATCGATCGATCTGCACAACGATCTTTGCATGTTTGCATTGGTCACACTCGATCGGGGATCGGGGGATTGCCGATGAAATATATATATGCATATTTAACGGATGAGCATCAGCGGCAGCGCTGGGCCCGGCGACTGGTTGGACAGCTTTCTTGGTGGAGCCCATAAAAAACGAACAGAAAGAGAGGGAAAGAGGGGAGACAGACGCGTACAAAGAAAACAACAAAAGCATAAATAAATAACGAAAAGCCAAAAAAAGAAAGAAACAAGTTTACAGCGGGTAAAGGACCACAAAATATGTAGCACAAGGTCAGCTCTACAGAGAGACTTGCCCCCTCCCTCCCTCTCTCTCTCTTTCATTCCCGTTTACAGGGCATATTGACCAGGTCTGGGTCTGGTCTCTGCTCATCTCTGGTTCTTCTGCACTTACCTCGTCCAGAAATAGTTTACGGAACGCCTCACGTGTGTGTCGCCCCTCACCAAACCTGGCACTGCACTCCGATATCAGCAGCCAGCGCTGCTTCTCGCGTCGCGCCTCCAGCTCCATGGAGCTGCAGTTTTTATCTAAATTAAGCTTGTATCGTTCCATGTACAAATTCGATTGCGGCTCATACGTTGGCATTTCCTGCTTGCCGCCGTTACGCGTATCTCCAACTCCGCCTGCTGCCTCAGGTTCGGCAATAAGAATGCTGGGTGACGCAGCTGCCATGACACTGAGAGCAGGCTGTTGCTGCACTGCATCCACAACAGATTCGTTGTCCAGCTCGAGCACGGCAGCAGCGGGTTCTATGGCGGAATAATCTCTTGAGCCGTGCAAGCGTTCCAAATATTGTACGGCTTGCTGGAGTACTTGACTGACGCCACTTGGTTCTGTGGGAGGCGTGCTAGGCGTGGCACTGACACTGGCGGCGTTGTTGTTACTGTTGTGGCTGTTGCTGCTGCCACTAGGCAACTCGTCGGAGAAGGAAACTTTTTTGGGTGACCGCGATGGTGTGACAGGGATTTCCAGTGATTTGTTCGAGGAGACCGAGCCTCGATGATTGTCCTGCGCATGCGAATCGTTATCCATGTTGCAGCACTCGTACACACACACACACAAATTAAATTACACAAACATTTTCAACGCAGTGCTTTTTAAACTGCGCAGTGTAAACAAAGAACGGAACTTATCGATGGCGCAGAGCTGCGTTGCCAGCTTAATTACAGGATCTATCGATAGGGCACGAATTCATACACACTCAACTGCAGGATGTATCGATGGCACAGAGACGCGTAGCCAGCTTAATTACAGGATCTATCGATAGGGCACGAATCACAAACAGAAAGGATATATCGATAGTGAGTACACAAGTGCAAGCTCTTTTAAAGGATCTATCGATAGCGCAGAAATGCACGCAATGCAAGCTCACGTTAAGGATCTATCGATATCACTCAGCGCCGTTTTACCGTTGGCTTTTGCGTTTGTATGTAGAAGTGCGAACAGCTGAGCAGAACGAGCGACCGAACGAACGAAGAACAGCGAACACGGCGAACAGCGGACGAGGCGAATAAAAAGCAACACCAAACGGACGCAGCAACGAGCAGCAACTGAAAGCGAAAGCCCCGCAACACGAGCGCCGCAGCCCCCAGCACAGCGTAGCGGCGACGTGCGTCGGCCCTCGGCTTCGCTCGGATCGCTTGCCCTGGTGGTGGTCTGGGCAGAGGGAACGGAGAGAGGGAAGCTTGGAACGCGTTTCAATTTCAGTTTTTCGACGTGCTAAAATCGCTTTAATTTCGATGATTTCGTTTTCGAGCTCGCGTTCGATTTCGATTAGCCGCTCAGAATGGCATCGGTCTGTCATAAGTGAATAAAAACACGGTACACGGTACACTGTATTCGTACACATGTACACTATACAGTGGGCAGCAATCGTAGATTTCTACCGCCTCCGCCGAGCCCGCTTCATCCGCTTGGAATTCCCCCCCGAGATAAATAGTTAGATAGATATTCTAATTTGGTCTCTGCGATTCATACGTTTGTGTGTATTATTGATAAGGTGCAAATAATACGAGTACAGCGAGTACCTTATACAACGGTACTTTTTACTGTTGGTTCGCTCGAGCTGTTCTTTAGCGACTTCTTCTTCAGTGTGCTTTTTAATTTCAACGCCCGTGTTGTGTAATAATCAAACTTGTTTATGTGCCGAACGTGTCTGTTTCCGAATTCTGCTCTGACTGCATTTGTAACACATTTTCACGGAATATCGTTATGAATGTCTATCAAAATATTTGTATGTATGTATTGGAAGTATCTCTATAGTATTATTCCCTGTCACTGCGTGTTCTTTGTGTTCTTTGAATCATGGCTTTTTGTTGTAGAGCTCAGGAAATTACCGGACCCAGCATTATCAAGAACATAAAACACACTTCAATAAATGTGCCAATAAATATGTTGACAGGTCGTAACACTAAGAAAAATTCCAAACATTAAATGTTTCCGAACTCTCAATCTACCTTCAAGGTCACAAATCAAATCAGTGCAGCTACATCCATCTATCTCTCTATCGAGACGGTACCTACATCTCATATCTCAGTTTTTTGATTCACAGCGCTTTAGACACTTTCAACAATGTATCAGCTATTTTATCGAGTCATTGAACTTGGGTTCCATGCGGACTGCAACAACGCCTTGAATATCGAACGTGAAGTTGAAGCCCGCAGAGACGAAAACGAAATCAACGTAGACTTCCATGTCTGACTCTCACTGAGTCTCAGTTTCGGCCAAAGGGCAAAAACTAAAGAGATATGTGGGGCAATCTGATGCTTTGCCAATGCCCTGTAATAAATTATATGATGTGATATACATTACAATTATTATGTCTAAAGTCACGAAAACTTAATACGAAATTTGCCTTAACTTAATGCTTAAAACAAAGAATTGTATTTTTAGTCTTGTTGTTTATATTTCTCAAATACTATACATATATTTAGTAATAAATATTATGAAAATTCTATTAAACATGGAAATCAAACAGAAAAATCCCTGTAAATTTTGTATTTACTCTAACATTTTATTTATAATAAATATAATTACATTTATTCATTGCAACATCAAACAAAATATCCCACAAGTTTCTACAAACCAAGCTCATAAGTTCATTTCTTATCTTCAGCCCCCACGTAGTATCGCTTAGTTCATGCAGCTGTCGGTCTCGATTTCTCACCAATATTTTTACTTATTTTTCTTAATAATTGCACGATGGGTTTGCATAAGAAATCGCCCAATATGAGTACCACCTTATGTGTAGTATTCGATCCGCACTGCCGATCGTTGATTAATGTTCACCATTGGCCTTTGCCGCGGTCATTGGTCGCCCATGCGCGGATCGCACACACACACACACACGACGCACAGCTACCGCTTACTTTTTGCGCGCACTGTTGTTGTTGTTATTATTCTGGCTAACAAAATGGCGACTTTAGGCTAAGCGCGTACGAATTAAGATTGAATATCGAGATCGTTGCGGCAGTTAAGACGCAGTCTGGCAGAAATCCAGTTGCTGTTACCGTTTAATAATCTGACGCTACATGTTATAAGCCGCGCAGTATCTCTGTCTTCATATCTCTAGCAGCCACTGTCTGCACAGTGTCTCTCCCTCCCTCTCTCTCCCTCTTTCTCTCCCATTTATGGCCATTGTTGTTAATTGCTGAAATTGGCATTCCCGAGCACAGCAGGGCGCCGCCGCCGTCGAGCAAGTCACATTGCCAGCTCCCAGGGGAGCACACTGTGCACCCAGTCGTGGAGTGGGAGCAGCGGAGCGGGAGCCGTAGCCAGTGTCCATAATTGAGCTCCGGCAACTGGCGCTGCAATTGACACCGCAGCGGCCAATTATAAAGGCACCTGGAATAGTTGTGCACACACACACACACGTATGTACATACAGCAAGAACTGTGCACCGCCGGGTGGTCCCACTTGGCTGACACAGATAGTCCAAGTCGGACTTGCTTGGCATGCAGATTGATTTGCCAAGTTTGTCCAGCAATTTTCCAAATGGCCAACGCTGCTGAGAGAGCTGCGAGTGTCATCAATTTAAATTAAGTTCCCCGCATATGTTATCGCTTGCCTCGCATGGCAGACTCCTCCTGCTCCTCTTTCTTCTCCCTCTTTTGCTGTTCGAACTCCTTCTATTTCTGCTCTTCTTACTCCTCCTTCTCCCTCTCCTCCTACTGCAATCGCTGCCCGTCATCATTATCCAAAACATGTCATTAGATGGCGGCAACGGTGGTGGCAGCAGCAGCAGCGGCGGCGGCTGCGACAGCGGCATCCAGAATCCTGTTCTTACACTGCTATCAATGCTGGCAACATTCGCATTCCAAGACGTCGACGCAGACTGCGACAGCGGAAATTGGTCGCTAAAGCGAGCTTAAGCTGCAGCAGGCGCAGACGCAGACACAGACACAGATGAGACGCAGGCGCAGTTGCAGTCGCAGTCGCGGCGCAGCCTCGCGCAGTCTCGGCTCAGACTTAACGCAGACGCAGACGCGCTAACATCGCGTCGTCATCGAACGTCGCCGTCGTTGTCGTGTCTTCGTATCGATATATCGATATATGTAGTGAGTGCCTGGCAGAGTTGTCGTCGTCGTTGTTGTTGTCGCTGTTGTCGAAGTCGTCGCCTAATAAAGCAGCCGCGCGAGATCGCAACGCTAATTAAAATAATTGAAATTTCTCACGGGAAACGCGCAGCTGTGGCAAGTGTCGCGTTAGCGCGCAGGGCATCCACACACGCACACACACACCGACACACCTGTCCCCCATATCCGTTGCAGTTGCACTGTGCGCGGCTAATTGCAAATTGATCTCAATGCAGCAAGCAATGCAACGCAGAGCCGCAACATGGACATGTCCAACAATCGAATTGACAGCCCCAACTCGTTGCCTGGCACATTTGATGGACATTAACATGGATCATAGCGTCGGCGGAGGCAACTCTGGCAACTCAGGCATCCTCTGACTGTGGCATAAATGCATAAATTTCATTAGCTGCCACAAGTTCTTGGAGCGCGGCTCGTCCTGGTGTTGGCACTTAAATTAAATGTCAGCTTAGTTAGTTGCGTAAATAATTCAGCACAGTTCAGTTCAGTACAGTTGTTGTTGTTGTTGCTGTTGTTGGCTAAAGTGATTCCATGTTCGGGGCAGGAAACGTGGCCGTGCCACAGATCTGTGCAATAGATAAAAAACAGCCAGTGCTGCAAGCCCGTAAAGTTGTCGAAAATGATTTGCAGATCAAGATTTCGTGCGCACAATTTATGTGATAAAGTGCAACGTGCAACGTGCCACAGCCAGCTGGCCAGCTACCCCGCCCGCCACATCCTCCTTCTCTGCTCCAATTAGCGTGCGCTTCCATTTGAAATGCAAACAATTATTGAAGCCTCCATGTCGCGCTAATAATGACGCCTTTAAATGTGCAATAACAATTTCAACGACACAGACGCGCAAAAACTGCAGACACCAGTTGAAATATATCTGTGTATATATATATACTATAGATATACAGATATCTCTGTGTGCCCATTGGCTGGCGAAACCAGCTGCGCGCACACAAACGCTGCCTCAAGCGCGCTACGTGAACGTTTTACTGAATCGACTCGTTGGAGGCAGAGGCAGTGGCAACACCAGCTGCAGCACTTGTGGCAGGCTTTGCGTACTCGTCACTCAAGCTATACTGCACCAGTATCACAATGAAGGTAATCATATTGGCCAGCATCTGCTCTAGGAGGAGGAGGAGGAGGTTATTAGCCAAAAGGGAATTTCTTTCTCATATAACGCATACGCACCGAGGACAGCATGGTTGCATTTAGCGGATACAGACCGTAGACGGTGTAGGTTTGTAGATTTGTGTAGAGATCAGCACTGAACTGGGAGAGCTGTAAAAGGAAGAATGGCAGAGTAATCAGTGGATTATCTACAATATGTGGAACTCCTTTTTGGTGGCAGATCTTACCCGACAACGTAGAGTTGCGTCTGCCGCGTAGATGTTGAATTTGTTGAGATAACGTAGGAGTTGTTGGAACTGTAGGAGAGTAGATTAGAAAGATAGAGAGAGCGAGAGAGAGAGAGAGAGAGAGAGAGAGAGAGAGAGAGAGAGAGAGAGAGAGAGGTAGATAGAGAGATAGATAGAGAGATAAACAGATTGATAGATAGGTGGATAGATTGACAGATAGATATGTAGATAGATGGATGAATGGATAGTTAGATAGACAGATGGATAAAGAGATATTATATATGTATATTAAATCTTCAGTCATTCCATAGAAAAATATACTATATATAAGAAACTGAAAAATATATACAAATACATTTAACTGTGATCTGTTTGCATTTCAAGATCCTCTTTATAAATTTAAATTAAATTTATATTTTTATAGATTTTAAAATATTCCCTAATAGAAAAGGTAAAGAAAGTCAATGACTTAAACAGTAAATCAGTTAAGTTCATCAGTCAGTTCGTTAGTTATTTAATTAATCAGTCCATCAAACACGCCATCAATCACACAGTCAATTACCAAGTCAATCTACCTACCGATTGATACAGCAGCGAGAAGGCAATGATTGTTAACACGGCATTAAACGACTCGGA
Organism: Zaprionus africanus; assembly: GCA_018151435.1. Classification (NCBI taxonomy): domain Eukaryota; kingdom Metazoa; phylum Arthropoda; class Insecta; order Diptera; family Drosophilidae; genus Zaprionus; species Zaprionus africanus. The sequence goes on from JAECXB010000118.1 coordinate 13,084,108, forward strand.
CACAATCTGATAGCCATAGTAGAGCAGCGCGGTGGGCACATCCAGAAACGCGGGCTCATGGTGGAGCAGCACGCGTATCATATACATGGCCAGGTGATAGGCCTTCACCACGATGATGGTGCAAGACTGCAGAAATATCCACAGCAGCTGCAGACGGCGATTGTTTGCCGAACGTTCACCCAGCTCAATGAACTCCATTTGCAGCTACAGTTGGAGAGTACTTGAGTATTGTATCAACTCTATTATGTAGGGTATACAGTAGACTTACTGCCATTATGGCATCCAGCTTCTCCAGCACTCTGGGCACATCGGTTTCACTGTGTCGCACGCGTGCTGCAGCCACTGCGGGTATCTTGCCTGTCCAAGCCATGCTGGGGAACTGTTTGAAAGGGTTTAAACGAGTGTGAAGTTGTTGATATATCTATACTAAATATATGGGCTATGCTATAATGATATGTGTGATATGTAATATATTATAGAGGGTTGTTTGAAAGATTAATTATGAAGAGAACTTGGTTTGAATAGGTACCTTGTGATTGGAGTATTATTTTATTAGGTTTGTTAAAAAATATCAGAAGATTTCAAAAAATACGATTATAAAAATAGATTGGAAACAGTAGGTACCTTCCAAGAAGTCTTCTGATTAATTTGGATAGAAATGCATTCTATTAATTTGGAATTTGAGTATTAATTGAATATCTTTAAATGAATTGAATTAGATCTTAAACTATCGTATATACAAAAAAATATAAAGTTCTTTGGATATCTTATGCTAAAAACATAGGCGAATACAAAATAGAAATCGGTCTTTATATATGAAAATTCTTTGAATTTGTGCAGGAAATTTAGAGTATTTCTTCAGAAACTAGTAAACCTAAACTTTATAATTTTTCACTTTTTAAAAACACTTTTCAAATAAAAAATTTGATAATAAACGAATAAAAAAATAAAATAAAGTATAAATAATATAGAAGATAAATTTAATAATAAAATATACTCGTAATATAATACAATAAAGGCTGATCCCCTTGCTTCTTTTATTATACGTATACCAAACAGATCCCCAGAAGTCTGATCCATTTGTTTTACTTCTCATACCTTTTTCAACTTCAAAACCCTCCGTCAATTAACAAGTTTGTTTAACAACAAATCAAGTGTACAATTAACAACGGAAGTGTCTTAATGATGTTGTGTGTGTGTGTTGAACACATCGTACATATAATACCGACAATGTTTACGAACCGCCCTCTCCAATGAATGAAGTATGCGAATCATTAATCACACGTTGGAGCACTTGATTAAAAATTGGGTGCACAGCGCGATACTTTGGCCAAATGAAGCCCTTGGGAATGTGGTGGCAAACGGTGGCCACGACTGGACAGCACGACTGGCAGGGGCCACCATGGAAATCATTGTTAATGCATAGACATGAACGGGGACCAGCTGGACATGGGGGACAGAGTTGGACAGCTGAAACAAAGTGTCGTGTCAGTTGCAGTCAAGTGCAGTCATAAACCAAGAGAGAGAGGAAGGAAGAGGGAAGTAGGGAGGGAGACAGCGAGATCTCGAGGAGACTGATACCTCGATCAGTCAAGCGAGTGAGTCTGGACGGGATTGGGTAACGGGTAGGTGGATTTATGGCTGGGCCCAGCGTTGGCTTAATGAGTTTCTTGGCATTAATAAAAAACCAAAGGAGCAACTGTTGCAACGGGAGTTGGAGCTGTTGTTGCTGTTGTTGTTGTTGTTGTTGCTGTCGGGCAAAAAGCAATTGGATTAGATTAGACGGCCCAGCTGTCGTGACAGGTTGAACGGGCACGAAACTCGGGCGAATGAGAATTTATGGCCAATGCGAGTGCGAGTCCGAGCCAGACCCGGCCCCGTTGCGAGCCACAGTGCGTGCATTGGACGCAATATTTTATAATGACTTCATTACAACAACGCAACAACAACAGCAACAACAACATTGGGAACTACAACAACAACAGTGAAGGCAACTTGGGACTCTCGCAATAAAAACTTACGAAAAAATTGTATAAAATGCTGACTTTATTTTGATTTCCTTTTGGCCAAATTTGGCTGCTTTGATTCGTCGCATAATTGCCAATTACCGTGGCCAAAACCGCCGTGGCCAGAGCGCCAGAGTGCCTGAGAGCTAAGTTGAGCTGAGTGGGCGAGCAATCGCAGCGCAGCTGGGCGCACTGCGTCTCCATATAGCGCCCCACAATAATTGCCAAATGATTTTTGTGCCTTGTCACGCAAACCCTGCGGGTTGTCCCGGTCTACCTTGCTCCCCCTACAGCCCCTCCTCTCCGCTCCGCTCTACTCCTCCTCCTCCTGTTGCCTGATCAGGTCTGTGATCACTTGCTAAAAAGTTCAGTTTGGATTAGCCACATGTGGCGAGACCTTTGATCTTGAGCTGCAGACTCCCTGGCAAGTGGGAAAGTTATGGAAATATGTTTTGAAGGCAATTTGAGAGGCATTTGAAAGGCAATTGAGGATTAGATCTTAACTGAATGGAGCTGGTTGATAGGTCTACTGAGCTGAGAAACTCTTAGAGAGGAACTTAAGGGGGAAATCTTATAGAGGAACTTACGAAGGAAATTTAACGGGGGAACTTAATGAGAAAACTTAAGAAGGAATATTAAATGAAACTTCAGCAGAGAACTTTAGAGAGGAACCTTAGAAGGAAAGTGAAGAGAGATCTTTAGAGACCAACTAAACTAAAGAAAACTTTAAAGAGGGAAACTTAAAGGAGAAACTTAAGAAGGAAGCTTAAATGCGAAACTTAAAATGAAATCTTAAAAACTCAATTAAGGAGTAAAAGATATAAGATTTTATAAGCCTGAATCTAAAAAACTAGAAAGACACTCTGTTACTTGAGTTAAGTGCTAAGATTCTTTAGCTTATAGTTATCCTAATATATCTGCTCATCATTGTATGGATATCTTCAAATTAATGCTTTTAACTGACTTGCATTCTAACTGATCATATGATCTATTCTACATTTGAATAAAGACACATCTGTCTGCTTTTTTTCTAATCAACTAATCCTGGATTAAGTTCCCGGTTCAAAAAAACTCTTCAATTTTTCAAAATAATAAAGTTGTATACGAGTACACCCTGATACATTTTACTTTTAAAGCTAACCATCTAAAACATTTCTTATCAGACTGTCTGAAGATGTTGTTCAACTTACGTCTTGAATTAAGTCAAGCTTAGTCATGATTTTGACTGTGGTAGACGACTCTATCGAGCTTCAGCTTAATGGCTGACAATTTTATGAAAAAACTAAGCACTTTATTATATGTTCTACGTCTACGACTTCTCTTGTCTTTTATAAAGATATTCTACTTCTTATGAGTTCTAGATCTTCTCTATAGCTGTCACTATATATATATATTTTTTTATTTCAAACTTTATGCCGTTTCTCTGTCTTCTCTCAATCAAAACCATATCTCCTTTACTTATGATTTCTACTCTTTCAATTGAAACCCACGCTGTGCCTTCAACTCTAGTTATCGACTGACGCATTAAGTTCTCTTTTTTATTTCCCAGTCATACTATGACACATCAACTTATGATTTCCACTCTTCCAATTGAGACCTGCACTATATCTTCTGCACTTTATATCTTCTCCAGTTTCACACAGTCTTGCACTCTCCCAGACTTATCCAATCTACTCATAACTTTAAACTATTAAACTGACACTGACTACGATTTCACTTTGGCCGAAACCCGAACTATATCAGCAACTTCTGTGGGCTATAGCTGGGGGTGCTCTGGCTCTGCTCTGGCTATGAATCTGGCTCTGGGTCTGGCTCTGGCGCTGCCTCGTGGCTATCGTCGTGTCTCTCCCTGGCGGTGTCTGGCGGTGGCTCTGGTTGTGGCAGCCATTTATTGATTGCTTTTAATAGGCGCAGCCATTCACTTTGCTCAGTCTTAGCCTTAGAGCCCAAGTGAATGTGCACACACACACACAGGCAACACACACAGGCACACACACAGGCAGGCACACACACACAGTCTTGAGAGTTTCCTGCACGCACATTTGCATTTTATTTAAATGCATTTGTTGGCTGAAATTAGCGTCTAATTGGAGTTTACACGCTGCATTTTTTATGCGCAAATAAATTGCAGCAGCAGTGAGGGAGAGCAGGAAGAGGGGGGAGGAAGGGGTAAAGTGATGGAGAAGGAAGAGGGAGGGAGGTAGAGGAAGTGAGCCAGAGCCTGCGCCTGCGGGCAAGTAGGCAACCGCCTTGCTTGGCTGCTTGCCTCACTCTCCTGCCTGCCACAATCCCCTGTGCCTCCCCCCTTTCTCCCCTCTTCCTCCACTCTCCCCTGTGCATTTTGTAGTTTGCCATTTGCCGAATTTGTCAGCGTTTGTCAAAGTAAAAACGAGTTGAGCGAGTGAGCAAATCAAAAAAGAAATAAAAAAATAAAAACAAACGCGACAAAATCTCAAAATCAAAAGCAGCAACAACTACAACAACAGCAGCCATTCACTACGCACACACACGCACACTCGCACTTGCTCCTCTCTCTTTCTCACTCACACGCACTGTCTGCTGCACAGTTCCCTCTCACTCTCGCTCATTTTGGGGGCCAACTTTGCGTATGCGTGATATTTGTGCGTTGTGCTCGTTTTGCTCTTTTATTGCCAGTTTATAATTGCGCATTACAACAACACACACACTCGCACACACACACGCACAGTTGACACTTGCCAGGCCGAGTGGGCGTGGCTATGGGAAGGCTGCGCTTGCTTCAGGCTGCAAAATGGCGTGCGTATTGAGCGAGGGGAATTTATTTTGGGAGGCAACAGTTGCAGTTGCACTTGCAGGTAGACAGTGCTGGCAAGTGGCAAAGGGGAGAGGGCAGTTGGTTGCAGGTGGTGAAAAGATATGAACGGGAAAGGAAAAGTTAGATGACTGAGCGGGAGTTGACAAAGGGAAGCTAAGGAAAGGGCAGCTGACGAAATCGAGTGGAAAGAAGCGAACGTATTTGGAAGCTGGAAATGAAATAGACTGGAGGTCTAAGGGCATTGGTGGCAAGTGGCAAAATATATGTTTACACTGCTTACTACTGGATGCGGCTAACAAGGCAGAGACCATGAAGAGCAGGCAAAGAAGAGTGTGGTTACTATAGGCTAAGGCTATAGGCCAAGCGAAAGAAGGATTTAGTGGAGGCTGAAAAAAGAGCTGATGTCAAATGGCAAAGCAATGAGGCAAAGAGGGCTAACGGCAAAGGAGGCCGGCTGGAGAGGACGGTAAAGGGGAAGGGAAAGGGGAGGGCGCGCATTAGCCGGCAAACTGGAGTGTGAATAGCCGAAAGGATGCAGCTCAAAGGTGATTAGTGACAAGAGGAAACTGGCAAAGAGCGATGACATAAGGAGGCAGGTGGCCAGTGAAAGAAGGCAAAAAAGAGGTATGAATAATCTCAAATAAGAAGAAGGCAACTATTTTCTTTGTGTGCATGGGAGAGTATGTAAAAGTCGACCCTGTAGTCTTCTACAACACTATTGTCTACTCTCTAGTATTTTCTACAGTTTTTTCTTTAGTCTGCTCTATATATTTCTCTTTTTAGTCTCCTGTATGTGTTTTCCGTCTTCCCTATAGTCTTACATAGAGTATTCTCTATAGTCTTCACTGTAATGTAAGCGTTACTGCTCTGCATATTCTCTTCTCTTCTTCTCTATGCGCGAGAAGAGCCTTGTGCAAGGTCTGCTTTCTCCTCTAAGCAATTCTTCTCTTTGTTTCTCTGCTATTCTTCTCTGTATGCGACATTTCTCTAAACTTCTCTGTGCGTTTTCTCTAGAGTAAGTGAACTCCTTCTCTGCATTGCTCTCTCTCTCTTCCTCTTCTCTTCCTAGCCTGCCACATTTTGGTATCAAGTTACCCCGCAGCTGGTGCCACTGCTGTTGCTGCCTCTGTTGCTGCCACTGCTGCTGCTGTTTGCCTAATCCGCTGTCGTCAGCTTGGGGGATTCTGTTGCAGTTGCTTGTTGAACATGTGCTTAAGGCAGACTCCACTTGCTTCCTCCGGCTGTTTGTGCCACAGTTGCCACACTTGCCACACTTGTTGGCATCGCATTACCCGCACTGACAAGCCGTGGCTACCTGCAGCTGCAGTTGCCTTCTCTCCAGCGCCAGCTCCAGCTCCACTTCACCTTGCTGCCCACTTTGGTTTTCCGTTTTGCACTTTTCCGTTTTTCAATTAATTTCGCATTAACCGCGCGTCGCCCAACGCATTTGCAACTGCAGCGTGCAACGTGCAACTTGCAACCAGTTGCATATTTATTTCCGCCGCCAAACGCTGTCACTCGCAAGCTATGTAACGTCATCTTCAACATGACAGCAGCGCTGCTAATCCCCCCCAGAGCCCAGTCGAGCCCAGTCGCGAGTGGCTTGGCCAAGGAGCGCCGGCGAAGGCAGCACCAGCACGAGCACCAGCTGTGGCTCTAAAAATTATTAACGCCATTAACGGCAATAGAAATATTTGTGCAGCGCCTGCCTTCCCCCCTTCCCCCTCTCCTCTCCTCCTCTTCGTTCCTGCACCCCGGGAGGAGCAAACGAGTTGCAAAATTACAAGTCATGACTGCTGAAGCTGAAGCTGGCGCGGCTGTGGCCCACAAATGTGACTAATGGCATTTTTTAAATGCAGCAGAGGAAGGGGGGAAGGCTGAGGAGGGAGCTGGGAAGGGGCGAAAGGAGTGAAGGCAGCAAGAGAGGAGAATAAAGCAGTAGAGGCAGCTGAAGAAGAGCTTGCAGTGAGAGAGGAAGGAGAAGAAGTAGAGGCAGCTGTTGAAGAGGGAACAGGGAAGAGAGGAACAGATTGGGAGGGAAAAAGGAAGGAGCAGAGGTAGTGGAAGATGAAGGAGTAGGGAAAGAGTCAACAGAGGACAAGCAAACAGAGGAATAAAGGTAAGTGGTGAAAAGAGCCAGCAGGCGAAGGTAGAACAGACTAGGATGGAACTTAAGAAGAGAGAGTGGATTAAGAGGAAGGAGCAGGGAAAAGACTTATGATGCAGATGAGGAAGAAGGAGACACAGGAAGTTGACAAAGGGAAAGCAGACTAAGAAGAGAGTTAAGGAAGAAGGAAGAACAACGAAATTGATTTGAAGAAAGTGAGAAGAGAAGAACACCTAGATTATCCAAAGGAAGTTAGGCAAAAGAAAATAGTTGAAAGGGAAACTGGACTAAAGGGACAAGGTAGAAAAAAACAAGGTATGAGGAAACAAGAAGAAAGGACGAAAGTTGTGGTACTAAGGGTAGTTGTAGTTGGCTAAAGGGAAGCCAAGAAATACGTAGAAGGGAATAAAGATTTAGGGGCAGGCTAAAGCTAAGCTGCTGTTAAGAAGAAGGGAGCAGCCAAAGAGGAAGTAAACTATGAGGAAGCTCTTAAAGAGGAAGCACAATCATGGAATTAATGGAGCAGGCAATGAGGGTCTAGGGCATAAGAGGAAAGACAGCTGGCTAAGTTATTGCTTGAGTTAGAGGCAGCAGGGAGAGACCAAGAGATAGCAGTGTAGCATTTGCAGGCAGGCAGAGAGGCAGACAGGGAGACTGGCAGGGAGGCTGCCTGCGTAGCCAGTCAAGCAGTCAACTCCTTTGCAGCTCTTTAAGCTTTATAGGCCACAATTTTTAACGCCTCGCCGCATTGCGAGCAGATCCGCGGCTTAGACGGCAACCACAACTGCAACTTCCACTCTTCTCGCCTTGCCTTGCCCCGCCCGCTTGGCCGCCTCTTGCCACATCTGGCTTTGGCTTCATCATCAGCTCCTCTGGGGCTGTGGCTGGCGATGCGTGCGTGCGCTGGCTTTGCTGCAGCGTCATTAATTTTGCCATGAATTGACAAAAACATCATAAACTACTTGTTGAACAGAAAATCCACTTCGGGCGACAGCGCAGCGCGGCGGCCCACGCGCCACAAACGCTGGCGGCAATGCGGTGCAGACAACAGCAACAACAACAACGATGGCAACAGCAACAGCTACAGCTGCAACAACAACAACAACAGCTACAGTAACAACAACAGCAACTGCATTTGCAACAGAGACAACGATGCGATTGCCGCCCGGCAGGCTCATGTTGCTGCTCCTCCTTCTTCTCTTCTTACTCTTCTACTTTTTTGAGTCTAGCCTCCTCTAAGAGTAGCCTCTTCTTCCTCCTCTAAGACTCGTCTCTTCTTTATGCTACACCCTCCTCGAAGTCTTCCCTCTCCCTCGAAGTCTTGCCTCCTTCTCTAACTCTTTCCTCTTCTCAACTCTTGCTCCTCTCCATCTGTTCCCCTTCTTAGTCTTGCCTCCTCTCACTCTGTACCTCCTCCTCTAAGGTGCCTACCTTTCCCTACTCTCTTGCCTCTTCACACTTCTTTCCTACCTCTCTCTCTCCCTCTCTCACTGTCTGTTCTCTCTACCGGCCCCATAAATTTCTCTTCTCTGCTCTTCCGCATTTTCCTGCCTCGACTTTGCTCGCTTCGCTGACCTACAGGGCCCATAAGATGTGCAAATTGATGAGCCTAGCGAGATCAGATTATGCATTAATATAGCCAGGCGAATATATGTGTCTGTAGACTGTAGAGAAGACTCTAGCGGTACGCTCAGTGAATCCTCTACTTTATGGCCGTATCTTCTTACCAGCAACGGCATCTGCAGCGCATTCATAACGACTGATTGAACGGGGCAAGTAAGGAAGGAGGTTAGGAGAGGTAGAAGTGGAGAGTTGGAGACGGGGAAGGGGAAGGGATAGCTAGAAGGGGGAGCACATGAGTGGCAGCAGGCTTAAGAGGTTACGAATGAAGATACGCACAGCTTCAGTTTGTCTCTGTTAATCTTTCATACTTTATCGGATCCTTCAGAACTCATTAACTTATCAACGCAGCTCATTAATTGAGTGACTGAGCTTTCTTTAAGCATTAGCTTTAGTAGTGTACAGTTTAAGTTTCTTTAGGTTATTGAAAGGTAGAAGATTGCAACTAAGTTTGTGCTCTTCATAGCCAAGACTCTTCTTCTCCAAGTTCTTGGTGGGATTCTCTCTCTCTTTCTTTCTCTAAGTTTTTATTTCTTTCTGTTCCTCTTTCTCTTTGTTTCCCTTTCTCTGTATTTCTGTCATTCTTTCTTTACTCTCTGTTTGTTTTCTCCCTCTCTATCTTTCCCTCTCTATTAATCTATCTCACTCTATTTTTTCTACCTTTCTTTCTCTATTTTTCCTTCCTTCTTCATCTCCCTTCCGCTCTACCCACCTCCCTCGTACATATAACTTATCTTTTCCTAGCTGCCTCATAAGCACTGACCCTGCAGCTAATCTTCTTGCACCACTTGACCCACACTGCGTATGCGCAATGTCCCATTAACGTAAATCGTCGTGTAAGCGATTTTAACATTTACAGACAGGCGACAGCAATTGGATGTCTAATGAATTGGCCATGGCAGAGGCATCTCTGCAGTCTCTGCAGTCTACAGTTGCACTCCCAGCTCCACTCCCAGCGCCAACTGCAACTGCAACTCCAACTTGCAACAGTTGCAACAAAACGAGTAGCAAAGTTGCTGCCAAAGGTAAATCGAAGCCGGAGATTAATAGCGATAAACTATTGATTAGCCCGGCAGACAGCAGAGAGAGAGACAGCGGGAGACAGAGAGAGAGGGAGATGGAGAGAGAGAGGAAGAGAGTCAGCCGATCCACTTGAGATGTTATCAACCCCAGGGACGGAGCGGGAGAGGAAGGGAGGCTGGCTTAGGTGTTAGACGGTTACATGCGAGCGATGCGAAGATAACTCAGACCAATCTCGCCGGATGCCACAGTGTGTCTACGATTGCGATTTGCTAGGCTTGGCAGCAGCAACAGGCGCGCGGAGAGGGGGTAGGGGAAAGGGGAAGGGGGGCAACTAGCCGCTGGCACTGCTGGTGAAATTAAGCGCACGCTGGCAATTTGCATAAAAGCAGTTTAATGTTTAAATGTTTTATTGAATCGACGCTCGATTACAAGGCAGAATGGATGGAGAAGGTGTGGGGAAAGGGGAGGGGGAACAAGGAGGATATATATATAGGAGAAGGGGAAAACTGAAGAGGTTAGTAGAAAGAGAAGACGGCAGCAAGAAGAGGAGAAGGCAGCAGGGAAAGAAGGCAGAGGATTGGGTAGATGGCAATAGAAGGAGGCAGTGAGAGGAGAACAAGTGGAGGGCAGCATGGGAAGGCAGTGGAGAGGAGAGAGAAGGCAGTAGTTGTAGGGGCAAGTAGAAAGAAGAGGCAGTAGAAAGAGGAGGTAGCAAGAGAGGAAATGGAAGGAGAAGGTAGTCAAGGGGGTGGGTGAGTAGAAGAAAAGTTCGCAAGAAGATGAGAAGCAGCAGAAAGTGGAGGCAACAACAGGAAGAAGCAGCAAAAGGAGGCAGCATGAGTAAAGAACTGAAAGAGGTAGAAGAAGGTGGAAGGAAGGAGCAGAAAGCGGCACTAGAGGGCAGAAGAGAGGGGTCTTCCCTCTTCTGTCTAGAAGCCGAAGAAGGTAGCAGCGGAAGAAGGTGCAGGATAGGGACCAAAAGAAGGAGGAAGTTGAAGGAGATTGGGCAGCAGGGGTAGGCAATATAAGAGGGCAGATATGAGCAGAGAGAAGGGAGTAGGGAGTACGGAACAAGGAGAAGGAAGAAAAGACTAGGGCGTAAGGAGAAGTGCACAGCAGATAAGCGAAGCAGAGGAAGGTGGTTACAGGCGAAGATAGCAAAAGGAAGCAGCAAGAGAAGGCAGCAAGTGCAGCAGAGAGAAAGAGGAGTAGCAACTAGAAGAGGAGGCACTAGTCTCTGAGGGGGAAACAAGCTGCCGTTTCTAATTTGCATTGCAAATGCAGCAGTTGCAACATGCAGGATGCAGTGCAGCCGCGACACAGGCGCTGTACTCCCCTCACATCTGCCAGAGCACCTCTACCTATCCCCGCAACTCCCCTGATCCATCTGCTCCTTCTCCTGTTGCTATCTGCAGCGCATCGCTTTGGCAATTTGACTAAACTATCTGACCGCGCTGCGAGAGATAAAGCAACGAGATGAGGCAAGGCTGGCGGAGGAAGGAGACGAGCAGAGGAAGGAGGTGAGGAGTAAGAAAACAAGGCAAGGCTAGAAGATAAGAGAGTAGCGAGGTGGCCAGTCAGGAGATCCATTTGTAGTCGCTTCACCAACTGGTTTTTTAATTATGACAAAAGTCTTCGCGGCGGCAATTGCAATTTTCGTTGCACTGTTGCAACTTTGAGCTTTACGTTGCACTGGTGGCAGCTTGCCCAATGCAGCGTGCAGAGGCCGCGGCACGTCGCTGATCAGTTGTCAATCAAATGCGACGCTGATGCTTCACACTCGGACACGGACACGGAGATGGAGCTGGAGATGGAGCCGAGAGACCAGGACTGACTATCATCATTAGTCGCTGCCAGTGCGGGGACATTGAGACACGTTTGATACGCGCCGCAATCCGTGGCAACACCGAGACTGCGCTCTCTAATTGCAGCTGCCAGCTGGTTATGGCCAGAGCTTGCAACATGTGGCACATGTGGAACTGCTGCCGCTGCTGCTGCTCGGGTTATCTGACTCCAAGTGACTGTCTGTCTGTCATCGACTGATCTTGAACTGGTTCGCATTTTGCATTCGTGGTGGTCCCCAAACGTCAAGACAGACTCACTGTTCCCTCTACCTACTGCCAGCTTCTCCTGCCTGCCCCCTCCCTCGCCTGCTCCCTCCCTGCCAGCTGCCTTTCCATTTTGTCCAGGGCTCGCCTGCTGTGCGTATCACATTCAGATCTCTTTCAGTGCCACAGCACGCAGTGGCAGCAACAGCAGCGCCGGCAGTGTCATTATGCGTTGTCCAACCAATGTTTGGCAGCTCCCCCTTCCCCTCGTCATCCTCCACCACGAATCCCCTGCTGCAGATCGTGTCCAGTGTCTACGCAATTGCCGCAGGAAATCATAAATTAAAATCGATTGTTTGACAAGGCTCTCGTGAAATATTTCCATTTTGGACGTACGTTCACATTTGGCCAAGCTCAGTCCCGTCTCCAGCTCCCTCTCCCTCTGCATCTCCCTCTCCGACTGGCTGCACAATTAGCACAACATGCAACGGCAGATGCCGAGCCAGATATCGTTACCCAAAACGGGAATCGCTAACAAATAATGGCCACATGGTTAAGGTTCCTCCAAAACTGGCGTGCAGCAGCAGCAACAGCAGCAGCAGCTCAAATGAGGCAACGTTTACCTCACAGACTCCTCAGCAGACTCCACTGCAGTCCATTCTCCACTCGAGACTCGACTCAATCTCACGCGACACGCTCATAACTCATAAACAAACTGATTCCCCTGCTGCACCTCCTGGATGCAGATGCAGATGCACACGCAGCTGGGCTGGCTAGGCCTAGTTTCCTCCTTACTCCTCTCTCCAGCATCCTCCTTGCACTCGTCTATCTTCAATCACTCCGCTCTTTTCCCCACTCACTTCTCCTTCCGCTACACCTTCTTCTGCCTGCTCCCCTTTTCTCTCTCGCCCCCTGCACCTGCACCTTCGTCCAAGCTTTAGCGCGTCGCGAATGCCATCAACACCAATCGCCAAATGGCGCTCGTGTGTGGCCAGTGACACTCGAGGCGCTGCAGCACAGCTGGAAGCGTTCGCCTGCTGCTGCCTGTGCTCCCATGTGGCTAGAGATGGCAGCGTGACAGGCCTGACAACCTGCCAAGCGACACAGAATGCAACAACTACATATTTTTGGTAATTTGAGCTTCTAAACTGGGAGAAATTTAAAGTATTTTCTACAGAAGAACTTCCTTCCATATCTGTGTAATTGTTCAGATTGCAAATATAAATATTCTTTGAAATATATAAATAATTAATTAATTAATGTAAATTACGGCTATTTTACTACTCAAATCTCTTCCTTCTCAAAGCTCTTAACAAAAAATTATTGAGAACTTAACTCAACCTAATTTTTGTTCTAACTTAACCTCACTTTCTTGAAATCTCTCGCAATCGTATCGTATTTTCAGCATTAGCACGTTTATTTTGCAGCATAAAAATTGCATCGAAAAAGTCGCGTGAACAGAAGTCGATATATGGTATACGATATATATATATGATAAGTTCGTGTATATATATACATATATGCGTATTTATGGCTTAATGATAATATAAATAAATTAATATTAATCATATTTGAATACGCGCTATCGCCGTCTCTCTCTCTTTCACTCATTCTCAAGCCAAGTTGGTCCACGAAAGTTGAAAAATATCACATGCAAACGAAAAGCCGAAGAATTTTTACAACGAATACAAATTAAGGTAACTCTAATAATAAAATATAGATATATCTTTGTGTGTGTGTGTGAAAAGAATCAATAAAGTTTGATTTGATGCGATGATTCTCGCGTGTCACGACTCGCTTAGGCTTTCGTGTTATCTCTAGAAATTGTTGCGATTTTCCTTTTCGTCGTTGAGTTTGTTGCTGTTGTTGTTTTGTTGTTGTCGCAGTTTTATTTATTGCTCTTTGTTTAGTAGTCGTTTCGTATTAGGTTTAGTATTAGTTTAGCTACGCACTAGACATCGTCCGATCGATCACACACTATACAACTTATATACTAATAGCGGGTTATCTTCTCCTCATCATCCTTTTCTTGTTTCCATCCTTTTTTTTGCTTTGTTGCTCTTTCTTCCTCTTCTGTTTGCTCCTTAAGCTCTACGTTTATTAGATCCAAACGGGCCGCTGCTATGAGCGTACATTTCCCAGCAGGGGCGTGCGCTCGGCGGCGGCCGACTTTGAGGTAATCACGGTTTGGCGCGACCCACTCGGGCCCTGGCCCTGTCCGGCCGAAGGAGGCTGCGGTGGGCGTGGCCTATTGCTGGGCCCAGGCAGCTCATCCTCGGCAGCCTCATCGATGCGCGACTGACGCGCTTGGCACTTCTGCTGGCTCAGCTCGTGCAAATAGAGCGCACTAAGGCACATGTCCGCCACAGTGACACCAATGGGATCGGTGGCCAGACGGGGCTCTACGCCGTAGAGACTATAGAGTAGCGTATCCGTTGGTCCCTCAATGCGTCCCTCCGCCTTGCTTAGACGCAAGCGACGCATCTTATCCGCAGGCGGTCCAACGCTGCTACTTCGCGACATGTGCCTGAAGCTGTGGGTGCCTAAGGCTGGCTCACCCACACGGAAACTAGCGGCACCAGCAGCTACACCTGCAGCTCCAGTTCCTCCAGCAGCAGCAGCACCATGGCGACTTGCTGAAATCGACTGGCCGAGCCGTACCTGCTCAGGACTTAGCTCTGCGGCCAGCACTGACTGGGCAATGGAACCATATTCCTCACCAATGGTGCCAAATGAGATCAGGCTGTGCGTGAGCAAATTGTCACGTTCAAATGCGGGCTGCGCAGTCTTTGCCCTGACTAGCTCCTCCATGGCATGTTCACGCAATCCCTTCATGAACAGCGAAGCCTCCTTGGGCATTTGCCACTCAGGATTATTGAGGGTGAAGCGCACAAGCGACATCTCCGTCTTGCCGCCAGCCATTGCCTGTTGCTGCTGCTGTTTCTGCCGTTGCTGTTGCTGATAATTTTGTGGCGGCGACTGTTCCATGCCGCTTGTATCTATTTGCCAGTCGGGATTACCATGTTTGCGCACATCCATCTGGGCAAACGAGCAAACATTGCCCACACCTCGCACAGAGACTGTAAGAGAGAGAGAGAAAGAGGCAAAGAGTTAGTTCTGCTACCTGCTGAACATTCTGAGAACTCTGTACAGCAATATTTGAAGGTCAACCTTTTCCCGGATAGTTCAGTCCTTTTATTTAGTCATATTGCTTAAATTTGATAACTTTCTATCCTTAAATCTTATGTTTTTTTTCATATTAAGTGTTTTTTGAATAAGATTTTGATTCAATTGGTTTGAAATCGACTTACCGCCACAATTTACTATGAAAATCGTTATCTGGGCTTATCGATTTGGCTATCGAACAATTAATCAATTTTCAATTATAAAAATTAAAAAAGGACCAAGGGATCACATCTTGGGGCTAAAATTTCCCGATTTCGATTAAGCTCATCGACACCCCACCACATAATCTATGCAAATCGTTATCAATTTTTCTATCGAGCTTAATTTAAAATGTCCATGGGGAACAAATCTTTAGGGTTTTTGTGTAAATTACCCCATTTCGATTGGAGAATGGGAACATTACCGAGGCAACCTTGAAATACTTATAAGAAATTGGTTTTGTTTTGTCAGTTCTGTTTGTACGTTTGTCCCTTTCTATTTTCCGTTTTCATTTCTTCATCTACACATGCTGTAAATTGTTTGCTGTACGGAGTTCATTTTGTTTTATGCACTTACCCGTAAAACTGCGAAAGAATTTGACAATCTCCATGGCCTTGGGCCGGAAGACAAAGATGAGGACAAACGGCGTTACGAAGGGACTGAAAATCTCGCTGAGCAGGTAGCCGGCCTTGAATTGAAAGAAATTGCTGAACTCGTTGCGCACATGTGCTGTATGCGCCTGCTGTTTCCACTCCGTAGGTAGGTAGTGAACGTGGGCCAAAATGGCGGTCATCAGTTGCTCGGGACACCAGATTAGGTTCTCGTCGGGTATGAGAGTGCGACACACAACCCCGACAGCTGTAAACACAGCAATGATGGTCACAATATGTTCCACCTGGAAGACATGCTCCTCGTAGATGCCCAGTGCGAGGATGAGCAACAAGATGCCTCCACTGATGAAGAGCAAATGCCGTGCAATGACCGCCGCCAGTGGGGAGGAGAAGGAACTCAAATAGCGATCCGCATATTTGTAGGCACGATTCAGTCTCGCGTCCAGCTCATGATCCAATTCGTTGAAGTGCCTCAAGTAGAGTCTTCCATAATTGCTCCATGTGCGCAATCCCAGTGCACTTGGCTCTTTTCTCAGAATGTTTGCATACGAGAAACTGAAGTAGATCAGTTGCCACAGGAAGATCACGGGCGAGAGTAGAAGATTCGCCAGTGCCACACAGAGTATCAACTTGGACAGACGCTGAGCAAGCTCTGTTTGATTGCTGCGCACCTGGAATTCATCCCGCAGTTGCCAATTATTCTGGAAAGGTGATCCCGGGCCGCGAAAGAGTATAAAATCAATGTTGAACAGCATGCCACGACTCAGGGACACCACCTCCCCGATGAGGGGCAGATGGAACCTCACGGGCAACAACTGTTTGTTCATCAATGCCACCAAATAGTTTTTGAAGCGCAGCACACGATGATAGATGTCCAACTCGGTGAGCAGCTCCTTATCAATGCACATGTGTTGCTCCGCTTGGACCTTCCGTGTCCTTTGCTGCACTTCATGCCATGTGATATTGTCCAGATCATTATCCTCAATGCCCAAGGCCTCGTTGTAGAATCTCTTTATATCCGCATATTGCGTAATGTGGTAGATCATCTTGAGCAGCCTGATGCCAAGATACACCGCAGCAATAAAGATGATCAAGTAGGTGAAGAATGAGAAACTCACGATGCATTCCCCTGTGGGTATTATCACATCTGATAGAGACACTTTAGTAGTTGTGTTGCTCGGTTTGGAGTCGCCAAAGAGCACATCAAACCTAATGCAGTGCGTCGTGAAGGTGAACAGCCACACTACGAAACCGAACTCGAGCAACTGGAAGATTGAGTCCAGCACTATGACACGGAATCCATGTTTCTGCTGATAGTTGTACATGCGGGAGAAGAATGAATCCAAATCTTCTATATGATTCCATCGATGCGACTCTTTGCCCGTCTCCGGGACAATGTGTATCATAATTCCGCTATTGCGTGGAGTATCTTCGTTCTCCTCCCCGTGTGGCTCATCATCGTGTTCTACTCCGTCCTCCACCTCCACTAAATGCGCAGCAGCTGTAAATGATTTTGCGTCGTCTGTTTTTGTTATTGTCGTCGCTGCTGTTGTTGTTTTTGTTTTTGTTGTTTTCGCTTCTGCTGGTTCATCGCGTAGTTCGCGAAATGGATTCGACGTCTCCTCGGCCAAGGATCGGTAATTAATATTTGGGCTTGACATGACGCACCCGCACAGGCCCCAAGGTCAACTGTTGACTTATTTTTATATCACTTTTCGTCTATCTAGTATAAATAAAATGAATAATCTGTCTTCTTTGTTGTTTAATTTGGCTACTGTTAGAATAACGCGTTGTGCAATAAAGCACCAAAAGATGCGCAGCGTTTAGGTGCGCTGGTCACATTGCGCGGAGGAGAGCGCAAGACTGGTCACACATTAATAACGCAACCTTGTGTTGCATACTTTCGTGCACTTAACATAACTAACTCAAATGTGGAGCAAAACTGTTAGTTAAAAGCGCCTGGCCTGCCAACCTATTGATATTGTTATCGCACAGAAAGGCCCATCACTAGTTTAAATAAAAACTGCGAAAAATAAGTACTCAAACATTAAGTACTCGTACTCACGCCTCACAGACGTCGTACAGTCATTTTTGATTCTCGGTTATTCGTATTGTTTGTAAAGAAATAAATAAGAAACAAACCCAGAAAATACAATTTAACTCAAGCTAATTGGTGTTTTGTGTCAGTGCGCGACAAATAACGAGGAGGAAGAAGGAGAGAAGAAGGAAAAGGCAGCGTTGAGGTAAGTGGCAAAGCGACGCGACGGGTAGAGAAAATAAAGGAAAAGAAAAGGAAGGAAGACAGAAAAAAACAAAATGTAAAGAATTTCGTGACAAAGAAATTTGCAAAGAATGCCAAAGATGCCAACATGTTTTCGCTAAAAATTTCACTCTAGACTCGTTTTGTGCCTCAGCCCGCCGCGGGGCTGCTGTTGTGGGGCTGTGCGTAATATTATATTGGCCAATACCCGTTTGTGTGCGCTGTGTGCTGTGTAGACTCATCAATCTTTATATTGGTTTTTCATTGCATTCACATTCGCGGCCAGCGTCGTTCGTCGTCGTCGTCGTCCCGCCTTGGCCAGGCACATTGCCAATTGCCGCTGCACTCTTCGTTCTTTCTTGTTTTTGCTTTCTTCTCATGCCTCTTTTGGCTTTTCCATTCACACATTTTTCAAACCACGCCAACCACCATGCGAAAATACTTGGCTTAAACTTCTACGCCGCCGTCGCGACGCGTCGCTGCCCGCGTCCGACGTTGGCTTTGTCGTTTTTCTGTGAACTCATGCCCTCTCGCTTGCTCTGCATGCGCAGTGGCGCGCCCGGCTTCTTCCCGCATTTAAGTGCAAACGCGTCGCTGTCGAAGTCAACGTCGCAGTCGCTGTTGGCGTCACGCCGACATTGTTGTTGTCTTCCCTGTTACCGCGTGTGCCGGTGCATACACATGTAACTTCATTATACCGTAATTTATTTTGCGTCTGCTTCTGCCTCCGTTTGTTGTTGTTGTTTTCTCTCTGAGATAAAATCAAAACAAAATGAAGCTCCCACGCTTGGCAGCGCCAGCGAGTTCAACGTGCCCCCAGTGGACATATTTGGAAGAAGCTACAAATAATAAAATATATACATACATAGCAAACACAAATAGTATAGCATAACCTATATTTTATGCATAGAGCAGCACTAGGCAGCATCAATTGCAGAGAGAGAGAGATAGATAGCAATGCAGTTGCAACTTACTCAATACCATAGGGGGAGGGGATGAGAAACACAGTGGGGGAATTAGTAAAACGAATTTATATCAGTCGTGCTTGATTCATTCCATTGTGCTTTGAATAATCGAGTAATTTATGGCAAATTAAGCTATTATAGCATCATTTATGGCATCATTAAATGTTTGTACTTTAGTTCCACTGTGCACTGTGGGCAATTGCTCAACTGTGTACAGCAGGTAAAGAGTGGCTGCTGCTCCTCTCTACTTGGCCAAGTCAAGTGCTGTTTGTTGCTGTTGTTGGCCAAGACAAATGTGTTTCACACCTTTTGCAGTTGCCAAGCCTCACATACACGCACACACACACACACACACACATGCAGTGGCAGCAAACAAATTATTTTGAATGATTCGCTCCATTACGAACGAGAGGTGACTCCTCCATCCCCTCCCTCTTTCCATGTTCTAGTGCTGTAGAATTTTTTGGCTTAAACGAGCTCAACGAAATTTCAACGACTTTTGCTTTTGTGTTTTGTTCCTGTGATGATTTCCAGTATTTTTAGCGCTCACTTTTATTTACCTTGTTTGGTGGGGAGTGTGACAAGGAGAGGAGAGGTTAGGATAGGCGAGGCAGGGAGAGGTGTGGTGAGTTGAGGAGTGAGAAGGCGTGTTGAGTTTATGTGAGGCGTGTAGTAAAGGCGAGCGTCATCTTCTGCCTCCCCTTCTTCCTCTATCTTCTTTGCTAATTTGTATGTCTTGTTGTTGTTGCTCTTGTTACTTTTGCTGTTTGCATTCTGTCTGCGTCTGTGTGTGTGTGTGGCTTTTTGCATATTTTGGCTGTGAGGCAATTTGGCTACAATCTACGCCAATTGCGCGCCAATAGCTGAGATTGCTCTCTCGCAATTTCAGCTCTCTCATCGTGGCGTATGTATCTCTCACGTTCTCTCATGTGTGCGTGTGTGTGTGCGTTGCGTTCATTGACATTGAGCTGATTAAAATTGTTCATCGTCTACTTTGTTGCAAATGAATTTTCGTATTTATTGCCGCAGTTTGATTTGTTCTCAATGTTTTCTTGGCCTCCTCATTCTGCTCTCTTTCTCTCTCTCTCCTCTGTTGTTGGCAGTGTTTGTTGTTTTTATCTTTTGTGAAAACAAGCTCAAAATTCGTTGACCAAAATTATTATTATTGTTGTTGTATATTTTGGGCTCGTTCGTTTTCATTAAATGTGAAATTTCTCTTACGGGGGTGTTTGTCTCCTCGGCCTATTTACTCATAAAACAAACAGAGACAGCGCCAGCCTACAACAAAACATGAAAATATTAAATGACATGCCTTTTTATACCCTCTATCTATAGGGCAGCGGGGTGTTATAGATTTATGTAAAGCGAATATTTATTATATAATCATTTATTTATAAATATTGTAAATATTGCAGTGTTTGCTCGTATGAACACCTTCATCTTGGGAATTTTATTAGCTACTAAATTCAAATTTGCTGTTAACAATTATTATAATTCTAAAAATGATTATTTTAAATTTAATCTGGATAATAATCATGTATCTAAACATTTAAATGGGTGAGCAGTTAAGGCTTTGGATTGTAGGTATTTGAAAGTCAATCACAGTCGACCGTAGCTTCTGTTACTTTTGTGCTTGCTCATGATATTATTTACAATTTCTATATATTGTGTAGGGAAGGACGGAGGGGGAGAGAGAAGAAAAGGGAGCATCCATCCATCGCATACAATATTTATACCGCTGCAAATGCAATCAGCTTAACTTAAATTGAGTTTTTCCCGTTTTTCTCTCGTGTTTTTTGACAAAAACAACAACAACAACAAAGCAGGCAGGCAGGCAGGCAAACAAATAACATATCTCGCACTGTGTAAGCCAGCATCAGCTCATTCCTAGGTGCATTTGGGGCATTGTGCCTTGTTGTGTGCTGATTTCCCCGTAGGCCCCCTTCTTCCCCCTGTACACACACACACACAGACATACACACAATGAATCTCAGCGTGGCCCACATAGGCAGTAGAGCTCTCCGAGAGCAGATACCTAAATAAATATAGCATATATAGTACACACACACACACACACACACACACACACAAATGATATGTAGATACATGTAGATATTCCCTCCATATATGGCATGTCATGTAAACGGAACATTTCGCGCTCTGGAAAGTTTCAGTTTGCACCCGTATTAATTGTACAAACACACAAAATACGAAATTCCGTAGAATTTCCATGCGGGTTGTGTCCAGCAGAAGAAAGATTGATGCGCGACCCAACCCTAGATTATTATTTGTTGCCAGCTTCTCTGTTTAGTTTTCAACTTTTTATCACTTCACGGCAAAAATTAAATAAAAAACATGTTGTTCCGCTCAAGTATTTTGATAGCTTTTGTCTTATTGAATGGCACCAGGCAGACAAACGATGATATTGTTGGTGTTGCTGTTGTTGTTGTTATTGTTGATTTATGCTAATCTTGCTTTGCTTTGAGAAACACGTTTTCAGCCCGGCATGCGATGTGGGGCCCCAAAAACCTTGAGATGCCTTGCAGCATCAAGCAGCTCTTCGTTTCTTGTTTTCCCATGACACCACACGAATCTCTCTCTGTCTCTTTGTTGCAAATCTCAATGGAAACATTTATCTATCTATCGTATCTGTCTGCCTGTTGATTATACAATCGTCTCTTCACTTGCAATGACTCCACACAAATTGCCAAAGCAAAAGGCAATTACACTCGCCAAAAAAAGCTAAAAAAAAAAAATGCATATCTAAAAAATTCATTCATTGCCTTGAAGATACTTTAACGGGGGCTTAGAAGATGTAGATAAGTAACGACGCTTTATATGTACACGATGATGCATCTCATATATCGTGAGAACTTGCCAAGCTTAGCTTATAATTTAAATCGGCTCATTTTGATTTTTCTTAACTGAGTTTGAGCTGTAAATGTTTTAGCTTTAATTCAAATTTAGACAGTGACTATACAAGTTGTATAACTAAGTTGACTACTTAGAATGAGAAGTTTAATTGATATACAATATGTTATGGTTTAAATTTGATTAGCATTTAATGGCAGTTAAATAGATACTTCAGTGTTTCTCTCTTGGGAAGTCATAATATAATTACAGTCGGATCAGAGTTTTTTAATACGTTCTGAGCTGAACTAAATAGGGAACTTAGCAGATCAGCTAAGAACCATCCGAAGTGACGAAGCAAATGTGACATTGCATTCTGCGAAAGATATTTTTATTGATAATTAATCGATTTTAACTGCACTCTACAAAACTTAAAAGGGATTGAAATTGCATTATACTCGACTTTATCAAGCATTCTAATATGCAGACTATTTTTATGCTATATTTAAGTTGAGCTATACAATTTTGTATAGATAAAACAGAGCTAAACTTAAACTTTTCAATCCTAAGTGAATTATATTATCAAGTAGCAATATCAATAAATAATCGCACCATATCGTTGGAGGATAAACGACTGTACTAAGGATAAAGCTAATAATAAACCCATAAATTGTCAATTGATATGCCTTATTACTGTACCCCAAATTACCGTTAATGTGCCTGCTAGGGCCAAGTATAGAAATTCCTTGGCAGATTTTTCGCCATATACTATGCTATATATCACTGTCTCTCCCCCTCTCTCTCTGTGTCTCTTATGTATGCAGGTCATGCAGCTCCTTGGTCGCGTAATTAGTCAAGTTGCAATTGTCGAATTGGGCTGGCAACAAATTGTGTGGATATTTATGTGTATCCCTATGTATTGCCTGCCTGGGGGGGAGTGTGCTGGGGATGTGTGTAAGTGTGTGTACACCAGCTGGAGTTGGGGTAACTGCTTTTCAATCGAAGCCTCTTAATAATTCAAATCGAATGCTTAACGTAGCTCCCCAAGTCAAGAAAAGTGGACAAAGTTTTACTGTACCCCACAACACAGCCTGGAGAGGAGGCATGGCGAGTAGCATAGGACATAGGATAGCACACGCCATAAGCACATTAGTTATTAGCGCTGGTCGGCAGGGACCGCAATGGAGTAGAGGAAGGAGGACGAGGAGGAGGAAGGGAGGCGGAGTGGGTGTAGTAGGATAGACACGCGATGGCTTGGACAGCAGCGGTGGCACCTTTGCGGGTTGTTGCTGCCGCGCACGCTGACATGTCCATAAAAGCCTTGAAGTGGACAGACAGCAGGACAAGGGGGAGGGGCAATTTTTCTACCTATACACAGACACACACACACACACACATGGACACATGAATAGAGGCAGTAGCTATCTATTTGCAGGCACGATGAGAATTGTCAATTGTGTGCATTTCCGCCTGTTCCTGCCTCGCCCCCCTCTCTCTTTTCTCTCTCCTTTTCCCGCCCCCTTCTTACCATTCACACTGTTGTTGCGTGGCTTGTCTGCACTGGACATGGCATTGTCCATTAGCTGTTTTTCCGCTAAATTATAGAGTGGCTGGCGAACGCATATGCCCGCTCCGAGCACACAACGGACAGTGTCCAATTAAGGTGGCATGGGGCAGCACCAACACACACGCACACACACACACACACAGAGTGAGCAGGACAGTCACGGCAGAGGAAAAAAATATGCTGCATAAAATAACAACGCGAGCTCAGGTCGCGCATATTACCGTTTCCTGGCTGCCTTTCTCTGCTCTCTACTGGCTTCTTCCTGCCAGGACTCGGGACTTACTGCCTGCTCTCTCTTTCGCACTTGCTGCCACATTTTTGTGGTCTGGAGTGTGTGTGTTGCCTGCGGGAATATGAAAAGAAATTTACCCCCGTGCCAACTTTTATTCTTTACTGTGGGGTGTGTGTGTTGGTGTTCCAGGGCAGGTGTGTAGAGGAGCGGAGGGGGGCGTGGTCAACGGTTTTTGTGGTTGTGGTTAGGCGCGTGTGCGCTGTCAAAAGCTATTTGAACAGGATGTGTGTGTGTGTGTGTGTGGTAGCAATCAAATGATTTTCACATAATTGCTACCTGTCCATTTATGTCACTTGCCTACACAGAGAGAGAGAGAGAGAGAGAGAGAGAGAGGGGGAAGAGAAGGACCTAGAGAACGCTATCAACTGTTAAAGTGACCCTCGCAAGCTGGTAAATATTTGATAAGGAAGCTGCGGTTTAGTTCCAATCAATGCGCAATTAAGATCAAGCTAAAGTTCTCAAAGAGGAGAGAATTGCAGAGGGAGAGGGAGGTGTGGGTAACGGGGTAGAGCAACTGAAGCAGGACACAGCACATGCGTCAAAGCAATTACCCTATTATATTATGATTGAACTGTCCTCGTCGGCGTCCTCGTTCTCATCGCAATTGGGGCCAACTGCTGTTGAAAGTCTCAGGCCTAATTAAAAATGCGTTCGGGCAAGAAGAAGAAAATGTTACTTGGCTTGTTTTTTGTCGACTCCTACTGCCTCCGTCTGCTCTGCTGGCGTCCCTTCAAGTGTCCCGCAAATTGCTCTAATTACATGAATAATAGACAAGATTGCAGTATGTCCCCCCTTCCCCCCTTTAAGCCCTCTGCATATGGCAAGTTTTGCAATCTATATTGCTCTATAATGACAGGTCAGTTTGGTGCCCCATAATGACACACGGCCTTCAGGTTGGAGTGGGCGGTGGGGGGAGGGGATTAATGATATTTGCATTGTCAGCGCAATTTGTTGCATTTCTCAGACGTTTAGCGAGCACCACGTAGCAATAAATAGCGTCATTTCACATTCCCCTCCCCTTCCCTTCCCTCCCCTTTTCCCATTTAATATTTAAACGTTTGATGTCTTGAGGCGCCTCCGTTTAAATATGTATAATGTGAAAACATCCAGCTGAAGTTGCATATCTAAAAAATTCAGCTGCAGTTGACGTTGCAATTGCGACCAGTGCCCTCCCTCCCCCTCTCTGTACAGGGGGGTCGACATTATATCGGCCCAGTTATTAGTTCACAATGTGGATTCATTAGGCTGGCGCCCCGCCCCCAAAGTAGCTCGACCACAAAGCCAATTACTATATAAGAACCAATATGTAATTTGACTATATGTATATGCGGGGCATGTGGAAGGGGACGTGGGGGGGGGGAGGTAGGTCTACATATGTGTAGATCTATCTATCAATCATAGATACAGCAATGCACTTTTGCAGGCAGGCAGGCAGTACATAAAACCACCCGATATATAGAGTAGTATAGTCCTTCTCTATAGCGCTTCTGTTGTGGTCAATCCAGAGACAATTAGTCCCGGTTGCCATGGGTAATCCATGGGGCTGTCCTGTCCTGTGACTATCTCTGTCTATTTCCCCTAGTTTTATTAGGTATTGTCACCTTTTAGAACGTATTTGTACAATTTCTATTGGTCAGCAATTTCCGTTTCCGTTGCCCGTCGTTGGCGATCTTTGATTTTCATTGGTCCGTCGACTTTTTGATTATGTCCAAGGATTTGCCTATAAATAGTTGAATTTCTGGAAAATATTTTCATTAGTTTTCCAACCGCAATAGCAAGAGGACAGCAGCAGCAGCACCTTACTTCACCTGCCTCATCCTCTCGTTATGTAACCTGTGTGTGGGAAAAAGGAAAGGCTGAGAAAACAGAAAAGAGAAAACTTTGTGAAAACTATGTGAAAACATTTCGAAGAAATTGTGTAGAATATGTTGTAAAGTTATGTGAAGTTCTTGATTGTGATATTATTCTAAAAGAAAAGAGGTAATTTTCAAAGATAACAATATTGCAAAAATAAAGTTTTGCCAACATTTGATTTTGTGAACTTTTCTACACTGTGAAAATTTTAGTTATTACATAGAAGAAATTTAATTTTCTATATATTTGATATTTATACATTTTATTAAAAAGAATTTTCACTTTATAAAAAAGTTCTTTAAAACTGTACTTAATTTCATAACTTTTCTACACTGTGATAAATTTGTATTACATAAGACAAATTTACTTGTTATATAGTTATTGTTATTTTGAGATTTTACAAAAAGTTTATACCAAATTTTATGCTAATTTGAAGAGGATTCAATCTGTACACTGAAGAGTTTTCAAAGCTCTACTTATAATGTATCTAGTTCTGTGCACAACTGTACTTCAGCCACTTTAGAAGTCTTTCAACCTGAGTACTGAATAATTTTTGGTTTACGCTAGGCTGAACACAGAGCAACTACACCAGGTTGTCCCGTCTCCCTCACTCTTTCTTTCTCTGTCTGTCTCTTTACCTTTATCAATTATCATGATGTTTTTTCAAGCTGCTCGAGAGCTCTAACCCTTTACTCAAGTTCTACTGCCCACACGCGTTGGGAACTGTACGAGATTTATGTACAGTAAAGCTGATTCATTTTTCGGTAGAGCTTTGAGCCCCCCATTTAAATCCTACTGTTTGCCCAGTGTATCTGGCATATTTTTGACAACTTAACAGCAACGGCAGCAGTTCAGACAATTGATGTTTTGACATCCGAGCCGAGAGTTGTTCAAGTGCCTCAGGCTAGAAATGGAAACAACTCGCACACACAACACACACACGCACACACAGTCAGGCGTAGTTACACCTCATCTCTCTGGGGTCTCTGTAGGCGACATGAGCCGACAAAGCCCCTCAATTGTTTTTTTTAGTTTACAAAAAACGTGACGTTTGTGACTCAGTGTGCATAAAGCAGTCACATAATACATTATATATACTGCATATAGGGCACTGATTCAGTAAAAAGAAGGAGCTTTTGTGTATGGAAATTGCTCCACTTACATTATATATTGCATATTGTAACACCTACACATACTGTATATACAATAAATGTGCTGTAGGGAAACTATGCAAAAAAATAAAATATTAACTGAACTGCGCGTTGGTTGTGTGGAATTTCCGCCTGAGCTGCTTTGGGCATAGGGCGGTTGCAACTAGAATAGATATAGATAGATAGGTAGATAGATCTAGAGATGAATCAAGACATTGTTTTCAGTTGGCAGCAGCTGCACGACATCTTGCAATGGGGCAACACCAACACAGCAGCTTAACTGACAGGCAGATAGATAGATGGAGATAGAGAGAGAGAGAGAATGAGACCGACTGGGGGACAGAGACGGGACAACCAGTCGCAGCTAACGATTCCAACTTCAATGAATTCGATATGAAGCGAATTGAATTGTTGTTTAATTGCGCTTGGCAAACTGAAATTCCAACCCACAATGTGAGCCACCATTTGGTTTATTATATGGCTGGTAGTGTAAGCGACAGATAGAGCAAGAGTATGTTGACTTTGTCATGGGGTATACGTGAGTTGCAGCACA
The DNA here is from genome assembly GCA_018151435.1 of Zaprionus africanus. NCBI lineage: Eukaryota > Metazoa > Arthropoda > Insecta > Diptera > Drosophilidae > Zaprionus > Zaprionus africanus. The sequence goes on from JAECXB010000118.1 coordinate 13,110,974, forward strand.
GGTAATTCTAGCTTAAATGAAGATTTATTGCAATCTGTCTAAAGTTAACTAAAAAATCGAATACAAACATTTAGAATAGTATTAAATCTTCTGAGGCGAACTCACTATATTATGATTCATTATGAGTCAAGTTTATAAGAATTCAGCAAAAGTCACTCATAAAATCTATTTAAGAACGCTTTTTGTGGCACTTTTCAACACTAAACAATTAAAAATATATTAATAATCCCGGCAGGAAAATATATCTTACCTTTATGAGACACGCCCTTATTTATTGTTTTACCCATCAAAATTTAAACTGAAAACCGATTAGGTCGACATTTGCGACACTTTTCAACACTTATTTTAGCAATACTTATTTTGTAATACTTGTTATCGAACTGTCAAGCATAATTTTCGATAAACACCTTTCATTTATTCTTAATACCCAGCCCAGTATAGAATTACAGGCATTATTTCTCGAGCTGTGCACGAGTAAAGTTCTCTATTGAAAATAGAAAAAATATAAAAAAAATTAAAACTATTTTGGGAATTTTATAAAGTGAATTATTTATTGAACAAAGTGAATTATTATTTATTCATTGCTGATTCGAGCTGTGCACGAGTAAAGTTCTCTATTGAAAATAGAAAAAATATAAAAAAAATTAAAACTATTTTGGGAATTTTATAAAGTGAATTAATTATCGTAAAAAGTGAAATATTATTTATTTTTTGCTGACTCATTCTAGAAAAAAAGAATAAGAAGAAAACTAATTTAGAATTAAAAGTGATTTGTTTTTAAGTAGGTGCGTGACAAATTTGTTGATTTTTTATATGACTTTTTTTATATATATATATAAATTATAGATTATTCTATACGATAATTGGAATTCCATTCCACAACTTCTTGGAAAGTGTATAAAAGTATCGACCTTCCGTTGCAACTTTTTTCGTTACGAAAAGTTTTGTGACTTGTCGATTTCAGACAACGCGTCTGTCGAGGTTCTTCAGTTGTTTTTCAACTGGCGCACGCGGCGTATGTGCAATCTGCTTCTGGCTCTGCGCTTATCCAACAGTTTTAACAGTCCCAAACTGATTTACGCGTGTTTGCTTTTATGCTTCTCCTTTGCAGATAGAAATACAGACACACACACGCACACAAAAACACACACACACAGAGGGGAGCTGCGAAGCAGATAATGAAAATGAAGCGCGAAAGCAATGAAAGCGATGGACCACAGGACCAGAAGCGCAACAGACGCAACGAGGAGACCGTTCGCATACTGATACCGAGCAGTGTAAGTATCTCTTGCCAGTTAATCCCCCGACGGGCAGCATAGCTTAATGTCTTCTTCCATTTACAGATTGCCGGCGCTGTCATCGGCAAGGGAGGTCAGCACATTCAGAAGATGCGAACTCAGGTATTTACAACGTGCAAACTGCATAAAGAAACCCATAAAAAAAATGAAATATTTAGATAACAAAACACAACGATTACAAAAACAAATGATAAATTGAATTTTAGACTAAACACAACTGAAGCGTCTAGTATTATTTATGAACTACCAGACAAAAGTACCTCCTGTCTCTCTTCATCTCTCTCTCTCTCTCTCTGTCTCTATTTCTGCCTCCGAGCGCATTGCGTATCTCTCTCGCTCTCTCTCGAGTATTATTATCGCTGTGGACCCGCAATTGTAGACCCCGTCTTTGACTCGGTTCCCTCTTAAGCGTCTCCAATTAATTATCTGTTAGAAGAGAAATCAACCTCAATCTAAAAACGCTTCTCACTAACCGTCTCTATCACTATCTCTCCACCTACCTTACCTCCACCTCCCTCCCAACCAAGTCTCTCTTTCTATTTCTCTCTCTCTCTCTCTGTCTAACAGTCACAATTGTCTCTATATTTCTCTCTCTTTCTCACTCTCTTGGCTTGACTCAGTCTCGAAAATAATACGATAATATTTAGGCGCTTTATTTACCCACAAGAACAACAACAAAGAAATTGCCACTTTTTTGTATAATTCAATAAAAAAAAAGAACAAAACAAAAACGAACAATTTACACGCTTTTAACCTTTTTAACTAAATGAACAATTTTCTCTTTCTCTCTCTCTTCTCTCTACTTCTTACGTATGACCCATAACAAAAAAAAAACCAAAAAATGAATCTCATGTAAAAAAAAAACAACCAAACAATCGCCTGACCGACCGCCCGCCCGCCGGTTTGCACTATATCAAACAACCAAATATATAATTGATCGATTGCACTACCGACAATCGATAAACCGACCGATCGACCAACCAATCGCCCGCCCGCCCGCTCTGCTCTGCTCTGGTCTGTCTCCCACACACAATATGGCCACACCACCGCCCCGGGTCTGGGTCTTGCTTCGTCACCTGCTCTGAATCATATATATCTATTTATATAAATCTGAACCCGAATCTGAATCTGAATTCGAAACTGTGTGTGGCCCGATCGATGAACCAAACGAATTGTTATCGAAATCGCAAATCGATTTCAAATTTTGTTAACGTATGTAAAAAACTGATGCCAAAAATCTTAAACGACTTGCAAAACAAACCCGTCAAAATACTAAAACAAAAAAATACCAAAAAACAAACCAAACCACATGCACAAAATCCAACGTATATTTACTATATATACATAATATCTATATATTATTATTGATGCATATTCATGCTGGGCCCACATCATTGTGTGTGTTGTCGTCCCTTTCATTTCTTTGTGTGTGTGCGCTTGGGGGCTCTCTGTGTCTCTCTCTCTCCTGTTCCACAAAAACACCAAACAACCTGCACAACAAACAAATGTTATAATAAAATAATATCAAAAAATATATATATAAAACGCGGCGCCCAATCAACTATAATATATGTATATATATATATTATGTATATATGTGTGTATATATGCCTCTATATATGTCGTATATATCGTCCATGCGCCCAACTGAACGCCCGACCGACCGCCCGACTGCCCGCCCGCCCGTCTGAACTGACCGATCCGCCCGCCCGCCCGTCTCGCCCGTTCCAAAAACCAACCAAACAAAACCAACAATGTGTAATGTGCGCAGTATAAAGCCACTGTATCTGTGGATGATTCCCAAGGCCCCGAACGGTAAACCACAACAAAATCTATACCATTTTTTCTCTTGTATAAGCTTTTTACCAAAAATACCAACAAAATACCAAATATCTCTTACAGATATAAAACTCTTTAAGCAAAAAAACAAATAGAATTGCCAAAAAAAAAAAACAATTACTCAGTAAAAATTATGGTAGCTCCGTTAGTTAGTATATTATGCTGTTTTGTTCAACCAAAAAAAAAAAAATACTGTATTGTTTTTCGATAGTTCTTAAAGTATTCCTTTTCCTTCCCCAACACTCATTTTAGTACCTGCTGCAGGACGCGTGTCTCTTTCTCTTTATTCGTTCTTTCTCTCTCTGTCTCTCTTTATATATCTGTGTTGTCCTGCTGAATGTGTCCATGTTACCTCCCAAAAACCCAGAGATATTTCAATGCGAAGAGGACCCTAATCCGTATTTGTAGTTTTTGGTCCCCGCCCACTCGAACTACCTTAATTAACTTGGCTACTAATCAACCATAACCAACCCGAATTCACGGCATTAACTTGATATGGTATTAATAAAATACTAAACAATGCACTTGAGGTTTAATGTGCCTCCCCAACTAACCCGCGCTTGACTCATCCAAACCAAGATGTACCAATCTCTTGCCCGTACTCTCTTTCTCTCTCTCTGTCTGTCTCTCTCTTCCCGCATCCAGCAAGCGTCTCTTGAGTGTGTGTGTGTCCTTGTGTATGGTATGTGGTGGGTACAAGAACAAGAAGTCCCGCTATAAGGTCGAACCACAACCAGAACTAGAAACGTCGTCTGCCTTTCGTTCGCTCTCTCTCTCACTCTCTCTCTATCTCTTTTATCTTAGTGTATAAGTTGTTCCTTATAAAAGATTAATGTAATATTGTCTAGTTTTTAGGATCTCTTAAGTTTAAGCGATTAATGTGTACTTTTAATTATATGTGTGTTCACCTCACATTCTCTCTTTTCTTTCTCTTTCTCTCTCTTACACACACTTTTTTCTCTCCCCTACCAAATATACCAAAAATTTCTCTGCACGCTTTCATAGTACCATACAAATATCGGCGGATATCGAATCAACGCTGGAGATTATCACGGAAATGCTGAAATACTTTGAAGAGGTATGCGATCACAAATGATGTTATATGTGATGGAATTGTATTAGAGATTTGAAACTGGATCTTCAACAGATTTTGATCTTTAACAGTTCCGTCAGTTAACATTCTACAACATATGCTAATGATTCTCTCTCTTTCCCTCTCTTTAGCGCGATGAAGAATTCGATGTGCGCTTGTTAATCCATCAGAGCTTGGCCGGCTGTGTCATTGGCAAGGGTGGACAAAAGATCAAGGAGATACGCGATGTGAGTACAACAACAATAATAACACAATGATAAGGGAAACGTGGGAACCCAGACATATAAAGAATTATACCCAGACAGGATCGGGCAGCTTTGTCTGGCCAAGCATATCCTGGTACTCTATATCATGCGATGTAATTGCGTGTATATTCTATGTACAGTTAATGTGGCTAATTATAGATATAGTAGAAAGAAGGGGCAGGGCTAGCAGGAGAAGGTAACTCTCTCTGCCAGTGACTGCTTCACTAGTCACGTTAAGTGGGAAGCCCAAGCTGCCTTAAGCTGTGACTTGTATGGCTACGCTGTACACATACAGAGTTTGGCAGCTGCAGAGAGGGAAAGAGGAAGAGGATGTGGGCCTGTCAATGGCAGCTCAGAGCGCATAACAGCATGTGCTGTACACACACACACGCACGCAGCATGTGTGCCTGCTGCTGTTGACGACATTGCCGGGCTCTTTCATAAGCTGCTGCTGTCATAACGCAATTGTCGCCATCGTCATCATCAACACAACAACATCGTCATCGTCATCCCTGCTGGCATTCCTGGCAACGCACAAGGTGTGTGTCTGTTGTGTGTGCAGGTGTGTGCGAGTGTTGTGTGCGTGTTTTGCACATGTCAAGAGCTTTTCAATTGCGCAATTGCAGCGCAAGCTAAAGAAATCAATTTCATTGCAGTATTTTCTACACTTCCTCATCCCCCTTCTGCCTCATTCACTCTTCCCCCTTCACACTCATTAATTAGCAATGAGTAGTTTGCTGCCAAGTGGTTGCATTTTAATTGGAATGTCTTGTTTTTGTTTTTTATTTTCGTGCCCTCTGGCACACTGTGCAGTATTTCACACGCACGCACACATTCACATACGTGCACGCAGTCTCTCACGACTTCCGCTCACGCTGCCTGCCCCAGTATGTAAGCGTGAATTTAATATTGCATACTTTTGTGCACACGCAAAAAAGAAAATCGTCTCTGGCATTCGCTTTGTATGCCACCTTGCTTCTTTTTCTCTTTTCTCTTCCCCTCTTCATTCTTTTTGGCCTGTTTGCAGCTGCTTGGTCCTTTTCCTCCACTTCCACTTCTGTTGCTTATGCATATTCATATTTGTGTACCCTGTGTGTACTTGCCCAAAAGAGGCTTATGCGATTTTTGGTTGAGGGCAAATTTCGAATGATTTTTTAAATGCTTTGTCTGGCTTTCCATGTGCAGATTGCGGAATGATGCATGAAGTTTTCCCGAGGTTTTTTTTGCCAGTCAGCTTGCGTTTAAAAGTGAGCTGGAGGTGCCAGGAATGTACATAGATTGTTATATAGGTTGAAGAGTTGTGGATTATAAAGAGAATTAAAAGAATTTGTATTTGGCGACAGTTTGGTTTATCTTTACTTTAACCCTACTTTTAATACTTAATATTTCTGTATTTCTGCCTCAATATTTGGATACATTTCTAGCACATTTTCGTAGCGTCATATCTTACTAACGTGTTGAAGTTTACTTTTCCATATCCTTTCGTTGTTGCCTCAGCCCGCCTCGTCATGGGGGTCAAGAAGTCCGCAACTACAACAAGAACATCTTGTCTGCCTTTGCAGCAGCTGAAAGCGCATTGCATTTTACTTATTTAGTTTCTTTTCGTTCTGTGAAAATGTTGTTTGTAATCATCCTTCTCCTTGAGCTCTCTGTCTTTATCTTCTTTGTAGCAGAAAGCAGGCACATCCTGCCAGGGCAAAGCAGCAGAAACAGCAACAGCAGCTGCTCTGCATTGTTGTCAGAGATCAGCAGTGTGGAGCCGCCGCCGCCGCAGAGTTTCTTTACTTCTTCCTTCCATCTTCCTATCATTGGCTAAGGCGATTCTCGCCTCGTCTTGTCTCATCTCGACGCCGTTCCCGTGCTGTGTTTGTGTCTTTTGTCTTCTGGCACAACTGGCCTGACCAGCAGCTGTTTGTGCCTGCTCAAAGGAGGTTCCTTCTGCCTGCCATCGTCTCTATCTCTTACTCTTTAATGGTTCCTTGTACCTCTCTCCTTTGCATTGCCTTATCCTTCTTCTATCAACTTTATGTTACCTTGTTTCGCTTTGTTTGCGTGTGTTTGACTTTGTTTTTGGCTCTTTTTTTTTTGATTATGGCTTTGGCAGCCGGTTATAGCTTTCTTTTTTTGCGTCTTCCTTTATTTTTGCCCTTGCCGGAAGGTTATAATGTTTCCTCTGCTATGCAGACACCAAAACAGCAGGCCTAATATGATATATCATGAGGACAAGGCTTTAAAATTTGATTGGGCTGGGGGATATGTAGAATTTCTCTTTAGTAGAAGCAGACAAATGAATTTGGAGCTGATTTACTCTAGGGAATTGACAGGAACATCTTCAAATGATACCTGAGATTATCTTAAGTCTACTTCCGTTGTGGAACTGTGTCCCTTTGGGGGAATTGCTTTAAAGTAATGTAAATAATTAGGGGAACAGGGAGGGCTCCAGTAGATTACCTTGTAAAGGTTTGATGAAGATTGGATTGTAGGAGATTCTAGGAAAGTTTAAAGAGAGGGAAAGATGTTTGAGCTCAACTTTCCTTCCGCTTCATAATGTGTTGGACCAAGGTGAACTAGAAGAGGCTTGAGGGCAAGGGAGAAGTGGGAAACAGGAACTGGGGAGGCTTGAGTTCGTCTTTCTTTCCGCTTCATTTGGAGCCTTGACAAAGTGTCTTCAACTGCAGCTGTCCCCCTGCAGGATATATCTTTATCTATAAATAGATTCTCCCAACTCCTGCGTAGCTATACAGGCTTCTTTCCCCATTACGCTCTTCACCTTCCCCTCCCTCCCTTCATGCTGTCTAACCCAATTCTATCAATTGACGCGCATCTCTTTGCCAGCATGGGCGACACATTTTCCCCTGCCTGCTGTTGCCCATTAAAATTGTCCTGTGCCGACAGCTGATGTTGTTGAGGTACGTTGGCATCTGCTGCTGCTGCTGCTGCTACCTTCTCTCATAATGAGCAACAGCCGCCGCGCGTCGCAGCTGAGCTGTGGCAGAGCTGACAGCTGCTGCTTACATCTAAATCCAAATCCCGCCCGTGTACATTGCCCACAATGAGGCACGCAGCGTGTCTGCCTTGATGGCTTTTGTTTTCGTCTCATCCTCGTCTCGTCCTTCTTTTTTTTTTTTGCCTCAGCTGCCTGCGGCTTACAATTGTTGCGTCGTTGCTGGCTTTGCTGCTTGCCTGTGGCAGCACTTAATGAATGCCTAACAGGTGCTACAGCAACGACGGCAGCTGAGAGACGAGACAAGACTCGGCTCAGCGCCTGCCTCAGCTCGACATCTGTTTCTTGGCATTCCTTTTTCTTTTCGAATTGTTGTTGCTCTAATTTGTGTTATGCAGGAGGATGTTGCTGCTGTTCTTGCTAGAGTTGTTGCTGCTGTTGGGGCTGTTGAAAGTTGTTGGTGCTGTTGTTGCTAAGAAAGATGTTGCTGTGAAGGATGTTGTTGCTGTAGAGCATATTCGAGGGTGCTGCTGTTTGCTCTGGTTGCTGTTGCAAATGAATACTCCTGCCCTGGAAGATGTTGCTGTTACGAAAACAGTTGCTGATGCTGCTGTGGTAGATGTTGCTGCTGCTGCATCAGTTGCGAATGTAGAAAAAGTCTTTGTACAACATTAATACTGCAACTGTTGCTAAAATTGTTGTTCAGAGGGCTATTGTTGCTGGAATTTCTGTTGCTGGTGATGTTGCTGTCGTCGCTAGAGTTAATGTTGCTCAGAAGGCTGTTTCCGCTGCTGCTGCTGCTGTTGTTGGTGGTGTTGTTGTCTTACATGTTGTTGCCTTGTCACTTGCCTTACTTTCGAAACTTTGTTTGTGCTGCTCAGCTTCCTCGACCTCCTCCTCCTCCCCCTGCTGCTGTTGCTCTCTTTGATCATTTGATTAATAAGTTCATGAAACTTCTGCCGGAACACACGCGCTGCGCTTGAACCCAAATCGAGCTCATTTTCTTATCCTGTTGCTCCTTTTCAGCTTCATCCTGTAAGCAACTCTCTTCCCTTCCTTCTCCGCCTGCCCCCTCTGCCTGTCAATATCCGGTTCAGTACTCGCTTCCGCTTTGTTCGAGTGCCTCTGCTGGCTGCCTGCCTTGACAGCTCAATTCGAGCTCCTGCTGCTGCTCCTACAGGATTCGCTGCTGCCGAAAAGTTTTGCAATTGCAGCTGCGCTGTTTGATTTTTGGGGGGATCGAGGGGTAAAGAGGCAGCTAAAAACTCAATTAGTGGCAAGCTGCTGCGGAATTATTATTGATGCCACAAGCAGTAGCGGCACAAGGCACAAGTGGCAGTGGCAAGCTGCTCCAAGCTGCTGCTGCTGCCTCCTCTTTAAGCGCCACTCAAAGAAGCTGCAAGTGGAGCAGCGCAGTGGCAGCAGCTGCCTTCGAATAGTTTTGCATATTGTGTAAAGCGGCTTAGAATATGCTCCTCATTTTTTGTTGCTATTCTCGTTGTTGTGCGTCCAAAAGTCAACAAGAACAGCAGTCAAAGAAGTGGAAGAAGAGGAGCAGAAGGAGAAGGACAGAGCAGGACTAGAGATATTAATATGTAGATGGCAGAGCAGAGGCAGAGGCAGAGGCAGCAATGATTACGTTCCATTTGCCATGGCTACATCACTTTTCGTGTGTGTGCGTGCCTATAATTTTAACTGCCACAAAAAGGTCCTGCGCATGTGTCGCACACACACACGCACGCACGTACGTACACAGAGAGGGAGCAAAAGAAACTGAATAATACACCGGTTCCTTCAGCAGCTGCGTCGCTAGAGCAGCAGCAGCAACAACAACAACTGAACGACGACAGGAGGCTGCAACAACAACAAGCAGAGGGAACCACAAGAAAGGCGCGCACATGCATGTTTGCCTGCCCTCTGCCTGTCTGCTGCTCTCTCTCTCTCACTGTGCTGTTAACTGCTCTCTCACGAGTACTGCGTGCTGCTCTTACTGCTGTTTGCATATGTATTGTATTACTTGCTGTGCCTGTGCGCTCTCTCAAACTAAGCTCTGTCGCTCTCTCCTTGCTGTCAGCGCTGCTGCTCTCTCCTAGTCTTTGCTGCGTGTATTGCTGCTGCTGCTCTCCTTGTCTATGCTGCGTGTATTGCTGCTGCTCTGCCGTGCTCTCCTGTCTGCCTGTATTCCATCTGCTCTCTCTCTGCTACTGCACTGATGCGCTCTCTCAGCTGCCTGTGCGGCCGCTTTGCTGCGCTCTCACAGCATGCTGCCTGCATGTATGGCCTCTGCCATTGCTTGCTCTCGCTTTTGTATTACTCCTGTTCTGTCGAGCTCTCTCTCTGCTGCGCTGCTGCTCTCCTCGCTGCCTTGTGCACGCTGCGTCTTCTCCCTACATGGCAACTGACATTCGTTGAACCCAATTAGTTCGACATTGGCGCTGGTCGCGCACGGTTCACTTAACGCGCTGTGCAGTTGCTACTTAGCTTCTGCTCCTGCTACTGCTGCTGCTCGCTCGTTCCTGTTTGCTCCAGTCGCATAAACAATTCAAGTGCCTACAAAATAATTTACACTCCCGTCGTCGAGTCGCGGCAACAAACAACAAAATGTGGCAAGGCACGCAAAGAGAAAGAAGCGAACAAAAGCAATTTGTGCTTTTATTAATTGTGTTAAAAAGTTCAAAAAACTCGCTAACAAAATAATATTAAATTAGTGCTAAATTGCTCGTGAGAGTTGCCACTAGTGGACGTGTGTGTGTTTGTGTGTGCGTATTACATGGCATGCCATCGCATACACACACACACATACTCGCAGGACTTGCCTGGCTTTTAGTTTTTTATTTTGTGTGGCCACCAAAAAGCATGCTATACTTTTTGTTGTGCGCGCTTTGTGTGTCACATACGCAGGCGGAGAGAGATGGCAAGAGGGGGGAAGGGAGGCAGGGGGAGCTGCCTGTTTAAATTTAATAATGAATTCAATGAACGTCGCGTCCGCGTCCAGTCGTTGCTTTTGAAGTTTTATATTGTGACATAAAAGCGGGCGGCCTTCCCCCCACACGCACACACACACACACTAAGTTGTCATTGTGTGTGACTCAACATTCATTCACAGGGGAAGAGGAAAGAGAGGGGGAAGGGGGAATCGGGCAGCACTTCACAGTTTTTGATGTGTCGCCATTGTTGTCTGGGGTCACACGCAACGAGTTGTCGCCAAGGGAGCAGCAAAAGGAAAGAGCAGGAAGAGAGGAGAAGGGAAAGGGGAGCGGGAGCAAGCATGACGCAGCCTTTGGTCATTGGTAGCACGCAATTTTGGGCCTAGCCAGCGAAAATGATGCAATCATCTTGAATGCACACACAGTTAGAAAGAGACGAAGAGAGTTGAGCTGAGTATGTGAGTAAGAGGGAGAGCAAGAAACGGAAACGGAAGCAGGCTCCAATGCACGTAGGCGCAGCAAATCTGTGTGCTCTCCCCCTCCCCCACTCTACTCCACTCCACTCCACACTCTGGAGTACAAAACATGCATTCCTAAGTGGCTATCGAATTTCACATTTACACTTCCGCTGCAGACGACGACGCGCTCAAGGGAGGATAATAAACGTGCCAGGGATGGGAAAAGAGAGAGAGAGAGAGGGGAGGGGGAATAACACTTCCGGCGGAGCCCTAAGCAGCAGCGCACAATTGGGAGCAGCTGCTGCTGCCGAACTGTGGCAGGCAGGCAGGTAGCAAAACCAACGATAAGTGGCTGCATCCTGTGCATCCTGCGTGCCTCTGCCTGCTGCCTAAGCCACTGTGTCGAGTTCATTTTGAGTGCAGCTGTTGCTAGGGTACTCTGTAAATACTGAGACTGAGCGGAGGCAGGGGAGACTGATAGTGTATATACATATATGAACTCTGTAGTTGATGAGATTGAGTGGAGCAGAGGTGTCTATAGATTAGCTCGAACTGAGTAGTGTTGGGAATGTAGAGAGTCTGCGAAGCGTAAAGGTGTCTATAATGAGGAAGGAGCCTGGGTAGAGCATGAGATACTGTATTTGGAGCCTGATTAGATGTTAGATAAGCCTCAGCAGAAGGGACTGTTAAGGCATCAATGATGAGCCTGAGAACAGCACAAAAATTAGGTCGTGATGAGACTGAGTACTGGACTGTGGAGAAAGGATAGACCTAGGAAGAGTAGAGGTGTATTTAGACTGAACAGTATAATGATAGGATCGTATCATATGCCGCACTTGCTAGCTCTGTGATTGAACTTTCCTTTCCAGTGTTTAAGCTACTTCTATTCTCCCTGATTAGGTTCTCTCTCAGTAAATTCCCTCTAAACGAAATTCTTCGCTGTAGGTTCTTCCTGTATGTGCTGTGTGTGGGATTGGGGTTACTGTCATGGTCAAAACTGATTTAAACCGTGTCCGCATGCGATTAGTAACAGCTGCCTACGATTATCTCTGCCTGCTATGCCTGCTGCGCCTCCTGCTGTCAGCCATTTTAGTCGCTTGACTTAGCATGACAGCTGAATGCCGCTTAGAATCCATAGGCCCTAGGCCGTTATCCCTTGTCCCTAGTCCGTTATCCCTTGTCCCTTGTCCGTGTTATCCTTTGTCCTTAATTCTATGTGAGTGTGTGTGGCGAGTGCGTGTTAAATTCCTGGAAGCACCGCACGCTGTGTTCATTCTCTAGGGTATCCGGACATAAATTGCGAGCACGCGTGTGTTTCTCCTGGAATTCAGAACATTTAAAAGAAGGTGGAATGGCATAACAGATAAGCAGCTATACTTTATAGATGGATATACAAGAAAATGTGTATACATAAGGCAGAAGGAGGCGTGGTAGGCCTGGTGTATACATAAGGCAAAAGGAGGCGTGGTAGACCTCTACAGAATGCTAAATATCGAGTAAACTCCACTGGATCTTTCCCTTTTTACTAATCTCTATACTCTTTTTTCTCTCTCCCTTTAGCGCATTGGCTGTCGCTTCCTGAAGGTCTTCTCCAATGTGGCGCCACAGAGCACAGATCGCGTGGTGCAGACCGTGGGCAAACAGAGCCAGGTGATTGATGCCGTGCGTGAGGTGATCACCCTGACACGTGACACGCCCATCAAGGGGCCGATACACAATTATGACCCCATGAACTTTGATCGCGTCTATGCGGATGAATATGGCGGCTATGGCACTGGCACCGGCAGCACTCGTCCCAGTCAGCGTGGCAATAATCGCAATGGCGGCGGCGCTGGTGGTGCTGGCGGTGGTGGAGGAGGCGGTGGCTTCGGCAATGGTGGCCGCAGCGGAGGAGGACGTGGCAATGATCGCTTTGGTGGTGGCGGCGGCGGAGGTGCTGGTGGAGCTGGTGCTGGCGCTGCTGCTCTCGGTGGCATGGGTGGACCACGTGACAACCCGTTCATTAATCCCTGGGCCAATGGCGGCGGTGGCGATGCTGATGGTTTCGGTGTGGGTAACAATGGCGGCGGCGGTGGCTTCGGTGCCGGCAACTTTGGCGGCGGCGGCGGCGGTGGACCCTTCGGTGGCGGCAATTTCGGCAACAATGGATTCGGCGGTGGTGGCCCAAATGATTTCGGTGGTGGCAATCAATTGGGCGGCGGTGGCAGTGCCAGCAATTTGCCCAGCCTGGGTAACTTTGGTCAGAGCCAAGGAAGTACCGGTGGCGGCGGTGCCGGTGGTTTCGGTGGTGCCGGAAACAGTCTGACCAATGGTATAGGTGGTGCTGGCTTCGGCGCAGGCAACAACAGCCTGGGCAACGGTCTGGGTGCAGTGAACAATGGAGGCGTCGGTGGTTTGGGTGCTAACAATGGCGCTGGCGGTGGCTTTGGTGCCGGAGGAGGTGGTGGTGCCGGTGCTGGCCAAGCGGGTGCAAATAATGGCGCCAATCCTGCGTCGAACATACCGCAGGGACACGATCCCAACAACAGCACGCAGGTCACAATACCCAAGGACGTAAGTACTCAAGATGATCCTCTCCAAGTTACAGAAGCTTTATCTAATCTCTCTCCCTCTCTCCTCTTTAGTTGGCTGGTGCCATCATTGGCAAGGGGGGCGGTCGTATACGTCGCATAAGGAACGAATCGAGTGCGTATATAACCATAGATGAACCCCTGCCTGGTTCCAATGATCGCATCATCACCATATCGGGCACGCCCAAGCAAATACAAATGGCCCAGTATCTGCTGCAACAGAGGTTGGTGTCGCAAACAGACTAAAAGTATGCACAACAAATCCTTTCATATTGACTACTTTAACTAACAAGCAAACCATCCTGATCCATCCCCCACATCCCAGTCACGTCTCTAACCCCAAGTGCTAATCGATCATCATCAACTTTACTAATATTTTTACTATATATCGCTTGTCTCTAACCGACCTGGGTGTCATCTGCTCCCACGGGATTAATGCTCTCCGTATGGAAGACTAGTGATTTTGTTGTTTGGTCTATGCTATGAACAATAAATCCCTTGTCTTCTTATGGCGGGCATGAGGCTCTTCATTTTACTCGTTACGGTGTGTGTCACTAACAAGAACAACAACAACAACAATACATAATACTATTAAATGCGCGGCTCTCGGTTATACCTACTCCCTCCCCAACCCCTCATCCACTTCATTTGTTACCTTCCTTTGCTTTGCTTAACGCTTTCTCAAGAAGTTTGATTAATCATTCGTCTCTTCTTCGCAGTGTGCACGAGAATGGCAGACGAAACCCTTAAGGACACGACTGCAACATCGACAACAACAACAACAACAAATACACTAACAACATCAACAACAACAACACGAACCATCGATGTCTGCGCGTTCACATTAAACTTACAACAACAACAACAAAAGAAACAACTACAACTGATTATACAGTCGCCCCTCCCAAAAAAAAAAAAACAAAAATATATATAGAAATTAATATATTTCGATTTATAAGTTTAAGTAATCTTTTATCTATAATTGTACCCCGTCCCATCCCCAACCCCAACCCCGTACTCTTTCGCCCCACTCACCCCTTGAAATGAAATCAAAGAAAGTAACTTACTACAAATTGTGTCCACCACAATTGTCTCTCCCCACTTCTCCTTCTCTCCCACTCTCCCCCCCACAGCCCAGGACAGTCGAGTCAAACTGCAAATTATATATTTAATGATAATCTACAATATGAATCTATGATGTAAGATCGAGATATATAGATCGGAGAGAGCATGAACAAATAAAGTATGAATACAAAATATGTCTAAATGAATTGTGCATATATATTCCGGATGCGGGAACGCGGGCCCAGCTGGGGGCCACCGGACGGGTCGCAGGTTGCGGATAGCGAAAGGCCTCATCATTGTCAACATCATCATCAACATGAGGTTAGCTGCGAATACGACAGGATGAATAAGCAGCCCCGGACAGCCAGCGGGTAATACGAATGCTACAGAGATTACCGACCAGGCGTGAGGTAGGAGACCGCCTGTCAAAATGTCCCTCCACACTTTCCGGGCCGGACCAAGGTGTTATTCGAACCGTGCCAAGGGTCGGCCAGGCTGAAGGCCCGGATTAACAAATAGTTCAGTCGCTAACGGCGAGCTCAGGCAACAGGGCGACAGTCTGTTCTAATTAGCCTTACCCGGGTATGGCGGATCTCTGCCCGGGCGGACCTTATATATTTCTCCGCAATTCGTGGGAATCACTAGCAATATGAATCATTTAATTAACTTTAATCAATATCAACACCAACAACAACAACGACAGAAAGAAGAATGGCAAAGGGAGCAAGAGCAACGACAACAACAACGACAAAAAGAAGAATGGCAAAAGGAACAAGAGCAACGACAACAAGAGCAACGACAACAGGAGCAATATCGGCAACAACAGCAACCGCAATATCGTAATTACTTTTTGCCATCAATGAATCGCTTGATAAGTAATCAATCCCCTCTTCAAAATCGAGAGAACTATGAACCCAATACGGGACACTACGGCTCGTTTCCGGGTCATGCACGAGAACAGGGAATACCATTTGGGTCATCGTCAAATCCATCTAGATCCAGTTGGCCCATGGACAAGCTCAATGGTTGGTTTGAGTCGCCATTTAGCCGAGCATCGCAAGATTCCTCGCCAGAGCGACAGACCGCAGTCGTAGATAATCCTTTTGAATTGAGGAATCGCCCAACCGGACGTGGAACCTGGCGTAGTTTCAATGCAGATTCTCCAGATTTATCGCCAGAGCGGCAGAACGAAGTTGTGGATAGGAATCGTTCACAGACAGGCGCCAATGGCAACTCAAACAAATCAGGACGTGACATATGGCGTAAGGGAGTTAACAAGAACAAGTCGGCGGGGACGGGATATATAGGCTTCAAGCCCGAACCGAAGCGTCGTCGCACTATGGAGCCGACTAAAGCCGAGAATCGGGAAAGGTTGGAGCCAATTAAATCGTGGGCTCAGTTAACTCAAGAAGCTCGAGAAACAGGGAAACTGAATTCAGTTTCGGGGTCGGCTCAAGCTCGAGATACACTCAAGACAAAGAATCAGCAGACGTCGGACTTGGATAAACCTCGCAAGAGAAGTGAAGGAAAGATCATGACGCTGCCCCTGTGGCGTCGCAAGTGGTATTTGCGCTACATTGCCCAGGGATTCAGCACCGAAGAGGCAATGAGCATGTCCTGGGAACCGGTGCAGCCAGCAACTGCTTACAATGCCAAGAAATGGAAGGGAACAACAACGCCCCAATCTACTGCAAATGCAACTAATCTTGCTGCTGCTACAGCTGTAGGAGATGTAGATAAAGAAACTGATCAGGAACCTGAAGAACAGCTGAAGATCTGCCTCAAGCCAGTGGGTTATCCGGCAAAGAAGCTCAACTACAAGGAGAAGATGCAACTGGAGGAGGCCATTATCGAAGAGGTGCGACTAAGCCGTGGTGTCGGCAGACTCCAGTTACCTCCTCCTTTGCGTTTCACTTCGATTCACTATAGATTGGGATACATTGAAGTGTGCTGCTTCAACCAGGAGACAGCCAAGTGGCTGTTGAACTGCGGCTCAAAGCTCTCGACCTACCAAGGTCCTGCAGTCGAGGTACTACAGGATTCCATGCCGGATAAGCTTGTGCATCCCATAAGCCTTTTTTTGCCACGTAGCGCTGGTAAACCTGATGGATACATACGTGAGCTACTCAAGGCACAGAACTCACTGAACATTGAGATGTGGCGGATCACCCAGCGCAAAGATCAGGGCACTGGCTGCGTCATTCGCTTTGACATTGATGATGAAAGTGCCAAGGAAATTGTTGCTAATGAGCACAAGGTCTTCTATCGCTTAAGCACCGTAGCAGTGACGGGTCTGGAGAAACTAGATAAGCCAATTGCAGCCTCTTTAGGCCAAATAATTTCTTCTGTGGATGAGTTGCCGAAGCGTGCTTCAGTTAAGCAGCCGGCAGAGATAAATATGAGTGTCCGTATACCAATGCAAGAGAAAGTGCTATTCACCATCGATCTGGCTTCGGACAATGAGGAAAGTGAGCAGAATCTTGCTGCAGGAGAACCTTCTATTTTGAAGAAACGTTCAGCTGAAATGAAGACTGTAGGTCCGGTAGCCACCTCAGAGGTTATAATTCTAGAGGACAAGGTTGTTGATGAAGGAACTAACGCTGCTAAAGCTGACGAAGGTAACATTGTGGAAAAGAAAACTAAAGAAAAAAAGGCTGAAGGGAAGCAAGCTGAGAGTAAAGTTGTGGAAAACCCCCTAGAGGAAAATAAGCCTATTAAAATACAGAAAACTGTTGCAGGAAATGTATCCATTCAAGAGATGAAAGGAAAGGAACTAATTCAAGTAAAGCAACCAATTGAAGGCAGCAAGACTTTAAATAAAGGGAATATAAT
Source organism: Zaprionus africanus (assembly GCA_018151435.1). NCBI lineage: Eukaryota > Metazoa > Arthropoda > Insecta > Diptera > Drosophilidae > Zaprionus > Zaprionus africanus. Next base: position 13,128,245 of record JAECXB010000118.1, read on the forward strand.
AGCAAAGAATGTAGAGAAGCCAGCTGAAGATAAAGAAGAAGTAGAGAAGCAAGCTGAAGCTAAAGTTGTGTCAAAACCCCTAGAAGAAAAGGGCCCTGTTGTAATGCCGCAAACTGTTGCAGAAAAGGAATCCATTCAGGAGATAAAGGAAAAGGAACAAGTTCAAGAAAAGGAACCAATTGAAGGCAGCAAGACTTTAAATGAAGAGAATATTATAGCGAAGAATGTCGAGGAAGCAAAAGACGCAAGCGAAGATGGGAAAACTCTGGCAGAAAATGAAAGCAATGTACAGAAAACCGATGAGTCAGCTAGCCTCGGCAACTCTCTATATTCTTAAAAAATAAAATGTTCACTTCAAATTAACATTTCATTGTTAAAAATTGCCAAATAAAAGCGCTTTAGCTTGAGGAAGAGATGTACCTCATAATAAATATGCTATATAAACATATGTTAAATACATATATATCATAAGTCAGATAAAAAAGATACTTACCTAGTTAGCTAAAGTGTCTCTACCCTTTGCATTTATCTAGTCACATTCGAAAATACTACGCCAAAGATAGAGCTACATATAGATATAGTATATATGCATATATAATCGTGGATCTTCACATTATCATAGTGTTTAATTACAGGTATCGTACTATATATTGAATGGTATTAAATGTGAGTGCATCTCACGTGGTACATACAATATCATATTATACAGAATTAACTTCGGTTTGTATTAAGAGAACAAACTTTATCGTTCACAATAAATTATTAGGCATTATTAATAATAAGTACAACACGTATATAAGAATTGAATCAATCTGGTATTACTAGGCGTTCTTCTCTTTCTTTTTCTTCTGTTCATTTTAAGGTCTAATGATTAGAGTCTAGAGTATTTACATGTTTCAAATCGATAAGATGAGGGGAGTTAGGGGATGGGGGACTGTGTGGATTAACAAATGTGAATCTCGGGCATGATTGGGCGATGGATGGGAGGGAAGCTTTAGCACCTGATTGGGGGTTTGTTTTAGTTGCTCTGCCACTTAAACTAGACTATTAATTAATATTGCATTTTGTTTGCCAAACTACAACAACAAAAACAACAACATAAGTAACAACAAGCACAACAAACTGCGTCGTGTTGCACACTTCAATTCCGCTTGGACGAGTTGATTAAATATTTACAGCAATGCGTCAGCAAATGTTTCTCCCCCGACGATGTGGATGAGTTGTTGTGATGGTTGTTGTTGCTATTATTATTGTTGTTGTTGTTGTGATGATGGTGCTGCGGTGCACCCAATTCGCGGGTGTAGATATCCAGTCCATATTGACCCTCCTCGGGGAAGCTAAGTAACAAAGGGAGAGGGGAATGAAATCAAAATGAGTTGAGTTCCACAGAGGGAGAGGAGGGTCTAACTCACTTAATGATGAACGTGACAATGTCGTCCAGCGTGCTGTGCGTCACATACTTCGCCAGCTTCTTCTCCTCGATGCCGTTCTTGTGCAGCGTCGCCATGAAGTCGGTGAGGGGGCGGGACATGCGGAATTGCAGATCCAAACTGCGGCCGGCAAAGATTAAGGGGTCCTGGAGGAAGATGGAACAAAAAGAAGGTTGAAGTAATGCTTGCTCCTCTATTCTCCTTCGCCACTCACCTGATGTGTAATGGGTATCAGTCCAAAGAGGCGTGTGGCCTTTGTGGGTCCCCATTCACCGCTGGCACAGTCCGGCAGCGGCACCATCACCGTCTGCAGTTCCTCGCAGCAGATCTGCAAGTGAAGAGCAAAAGAAGAAGCACTTAGCACTTTGGCACCCAAGCTAGTTAGACCCTTTCCCTGTTCCTACCTTAAACTTGCACACCGACTTGAACTTCATGGGTTCCCCGGTGAGATATTCCTGTGGCGTTACCGCATTGGCAAAGATGTCCAGCAGAAAAGCTCCCGAGCAGGGCGCATGCACGCGGAAGGCAACAATGTTCCCGATGACGGACTGCATGACAAAGCGCTTGAGGGAGACACCATCGTAGGAGAGCTCTTCATCGCTGTCGTAGAACTTGAGGTTATAGTGAAAGATAAGGCAGCTCTGCATATCCGTGGGCATGGCAATGCGCACTGTGGCCGCACCAGTGTCATCCGTGAAGACAACAGCGCCATAACCCTCATCCGCAAAGTGCAAGCCATAGCGGAAGAAGAGCGAGCGCACAAAGGGCAAGTTCTCGAACTCCCTCAGCGTGATGGGACGCTTCAGCAGCTGCCACTCCTCCTGCAGTGGATAGAACTCGTAGATGAACTCGCGCGGATCCGTAAGGAAGTAATGATCATCGTACTCGTAGCTAAAGGGGAGTGAGAGAAAGGTTTAGTTGAGGATATTATTGAACTGAAATCTCTGATAGGATACGAGCTGTTCTGCCTTCCTAACGAAGTCCTCCTGCCCGTACTCACCGCAGACTGTCGTTCTTGCCGCGTCCCTGTTTGGGTGCCTCCTTGGCGTTGACCAGATGACGTGCACCCCAGTTGCACTGCACGAATCGCCAAGCGCCCGCCACGTAGACCGCATTCCAGGAGTTGCGAAAACGTGAATCCTGGAACTTCACGCCCGGTTGATAGCCAGCACTCTTGGAGTAACCCTTGATGACAACACAATGCAAGCCGGCGTAGCTGCAGAGACGCTTGAAGAGCACATGGTAGCTCTCGGTGCCGTATTTGATGCCACGCAACAGTCCCATCGGGGTATCGCCACGTAGATCGTCATCAAAGTGCATCGCATTCAGATTCTTCACTGTTATCCAACGGAAGATGGTGCGCGCCTTCTCAATGTCGGTGGTGCAACGTCCAACAAGTTGACGCACCAGATCCGTAAAAGTTTTCTGATCCTCTTGCGCCACCGAAATGGCAATACGATCCACATCCTCGAACTCAATGGGATCTGTGTAAATTTGAAATTTGCTCACGGCTGGAGGTGCTGGCACTGGAGCATTAAGTGGATACTCAATGGGCACAGCACCCTCACTGAACTCATCATCCAGAAAGATGCTCTCGCTCTGCATGTACTCGGAACGACGAGCACTGATCAGTTCCAACATTTCACTGGACTGACGATCCACGAGGGCCGCCGTCTCGTATCGCTCGTGTTCGAGCATTTTCCTTGTAATGCTTTCCTTCTTCTTGCTCCTGCGCAGTGTCATGTTCTTCTCCAGATCCTCCTTCTGCTGTTCATGGCGCAGCGTGAGCATATTGGCCTCGTCCCGATTGCGGCGTGATGTGGCCAGCTCCTTCTCGAACTTGTGGGTCAAACGCTGCAACTCGCGCTCCCATTCATCCTGGAATTCATTCTGTATCTTGCGATCTTCTTCCTCACGTTTGCGTGCGAATTTCCTATATAGATCATCCTCCTCCTTGCGATGCTTCATCTCCAGATGTGCCTGCTCCTCGCGAGCCTGCAGAAAACACAAGAAACGATGGATGGTGATGAGAAAAGAGCCAAAGCAGGAGAAAGCGCCCCCCAATAACTGTTTAGTACAATCTCAAAAAATGCAACTGATGCTGCTGCTGCTGTTGTTGTTGTTGTTGCTGTGGTTGCAGTTGCTGTTGCGGCTTTTGCAATGCTTGGCTTGTTAACTTGGCTAATTATAATGCCACGCTTCAGCTGCAACGCTTGGCTAAATATCTGACATTATCTCTGCTGCCACAAACTGACGTCCACCGTCCACGACTGCAGTCCAAGCTGCCCCACCCGCAACAGCCTCAGCGCCTCCTCACCCCCGCGGCTGGTCACGCATTGCGTGCGCCTTCGCCTTCCCCCTCCCGGTACGGTTATTACTAAATTTCACCTGCCATTTACGCTAATTGCACGCACTACATATTATCCTATTGTATATTTATCTTCTTTCTGTAATTGTTTAAAGGGAGTTCTGCAGATTTGCAAAGAAATTTCTCCGGTTTTCCCTCAGATAAACATATACCTTAAACTTTTAACTATAGTAGTTTATACTACATATATATATTAAATAAACTAAAGTTAGTAGTTAAGTATAAGAACTGATGATAAGACTATGGAACTCTTTAAGAATAACAATATTATTACAAAATTTTAAAACGAGCTGTCAAGTGCGACTAACTTCGCGTAGTAGTGTGAGTGTTGTAAAAGACGCGTGCATTGCGTAAAGGCAAAAGCCCTAGAGAGAGAGAGATGGAGAGCGAAGGAATTGAACTCTCTCAAAGAGCATGGCACGTGATAACGTCGTTAACGAGAGAGCGCAAAAATAAGATGTTTTAGAAGTTCCCTTATTGTCTAACGTTTTGAAAAATAAATAAAAATAAAATAGAATTTATTTTTTCAGTGACTCCTCATATCCTTAATAGCCATTTCAGGCTAAGAGAGTTTCCTACTCTTTAATTCAATACGGCGATCTTTAAATGCTCTTTGGCATATACAGATCATTCATTTCTGTTAATTCATTCATTCACAGCGCCATAAACTGTTATCGTTTCACTTTCTCAGCTGAATGAGAATCGAGTTAAACAAAAAATACTCGTAAATATTCAACGAATTTCAGCGAAATTCTTTAGACATGCAAATCAACGATATAAAAACATTAACTTGGTCACATTTGCATGTTTAAGTTTTATTTGCCTGGCCAGTGTGGCCATAACTCTTCGTTATTGTTTTCAATTAGTGAAATAGAGTTGCATGTTGCATTCCATTTCCTTCTAGATTCGAGTAAAATAATATGGTATTAAACAAATTAGCCGACTTTGTGATATAATTAATGCTTCCGCATGGGAATTCTCGCTGGAACACACATACACACACTCACACCCGCACAGCTTAACAATATGCAATTAAAACCAAAATTCAATGTCAAGTTCAAAACAATAAACAAAAACAAAAGTAATAAGCAGCAGTAGCCATAGCAACAACAACAAAAACGAAAATAATAATAATAACAATAACAACAACTAAATGGTTCATAGCCCCGTTGACAATGGACAGTTGGAGTTGCGTGAGCGGCTTAGTGAGACCAGACTGAGTTAAAAGTAGAGAGCAACAAACAGTTATGACGCCCACGGTGACAAAGAAGAACAACAACAAAGGCAGCAGCAACGGCAGCGGCAACAACCGAACCGAACTGAATTGAACTGAACTGAAAACGAAAGTCCAAAAACGTCGAAATTAATTATTGCATAAGAAACAAGACAACACAACAAAACAGACAAGGAAGCAAACAAATAAAGAAACGCAACAAAATCAACAAATAGTCGTAAATTTTAAATTGGCAGCGGCGCTGCGCAAAAAGCTCAACATAACCTAAGCATGAGGAAGTGCTCCGACGCCGACGCCCCAATAACAATTACACGGCGCATTTACGGATAAAATGCGTACGCATTGCATAAGGGCACGAGAGACAGAGAGGGAGAGAAAGAGATTTACTCTCTTTGGTAGAGCCAAAACGAAAACAAGTGCGACTAACTTCGCGTAGTGAGAGTGTTGTAAAAGATGCGTGCATTGCATAAGGGCAAAAGCCTAAGAGAGAGAGAAAGAGAGCTCTCTGAGAGAGCTAAGGCGCGCAGGCAAGTGCGACTTACTTCGCGTTGTGATACATCAACTTGTACGCATTGCATGAGGACACACTCTCTTTTGCTTGGAGAGGCGAAGCGCTCTAGCAAGTGCGACTAACTTCGCGTAGTAGTGAGAGTGTTGTAAAAGACGCGTGCATTGCATAAGGGCAAAAGCCCAAGAGAGAGGGAGAGCGAAGGAGTTGAACTCTCTCAAAGAGCTATGCAAAGCTGCGTCAAGTGAGAGCGTCGTCAAAGAGAGCGGACACTCACTCGCACAAAGAATGGCACTGCCGTCGCGACTGCGAACTGCGCTGCCAACGTTGACGGCTGCGTTGAATGATGAAGCAAATGCGACGGTGCCGTTACTTTCACTCTGGTGCGCATAATTTAGATTTAGCAAAGAGCGGCAGCGGCAGCGTCGCTGCTGGCGTTCGACGTTGACGTTGATATTGCCGTTTGCCGTTTGCAGCCGGAAAAACAAGTGACGGCGGCGGCGCACAGATATCCGTATATGGAAATCTATGCGCGCTGTCAGCGCAAGCAGAGGCAGAGCCACAGTGCTGGCCAAAAATATTGTGCAGAGTACATTAAACCTGCTGTCAGTGTGTTTTTGGGGGTGTGTGCGACGGTGTATGGTTGTGTTTGCAAGTGTGCGTGCCTGTTGTAAAACATGCAAAATTTTTAATGATTGCATGCATGCAATTTTTCACATATTTTCTATTAGACGCGTCGCTCAGCTGCGGCTGCGGTTTTTGCGGTGTGTGGCAACAACAAAAAACAACAAAGCCATCAAACACCTGTTCGAAATTTGTTAAATTGAGCGTTGCAATAATGTGCCGCAGTCTGCTGCAGTTGTAGTAGTTGTTGTTGTTGTTGTCGGAGTTGTTGTTGTTGTTGCTGATCACTCGCGTGTGGCATTCTCGAAAGTGAAAGAAAACTATTTGGTGGCATTGCCACAAAAACCAAGCCAGAAAAAAATGGGTGGAAAAAAAGCCAAAACTTGTGTGTGATTTTAATTTCATTTCTTTTTGAAATCGCTTTTTACGTAAAATGCGATTATAATGCTTTCACCGTCAGAGATGCAGATTTGCGCAGCGATTACAAATGTCTCGAGTCATGCGCCCCGTGCCAGATCTTGGTTGCAGTTTTCGATGCAACCCCCCTTCCTCCTCCCTACCTGTTAAGTGTTGCACATTTGCACATTTGCTATAAATTGTAATGGAGCCGCCGCAAGAGATTCGACCAAGCTTGTTACCATAAAACTGCACGCATTAAGCTTTATATACTGTATATGTATAACGGATAACATGCTCTATAAAATATATGCCAAGTTTGATAAGGCGGACTTGGGAAAAACTTGAGAAACTCTTTGGAAAGTGAAGGAACTGCATTAAAAACATACATAGATGATAAAAGTTTGTTGATTTGCATTGTATGAATAATAAAATGAAAATTAAAATATATATATTTATAAATAATATATATTTACTATATTTAGAGATTGTGAGAATAAACTTTTCTATGGCAGAAATACCAAATTTGCTTCGTTAGATATAAAGAACTTAAAAACATTGTTATGAAGATATTACTTCATTGATAATATACATTATATGAACTATATTTATCAACTTGTGGAAGAAAGATCTTTAAAATTAATTTGATACACGAGAAAACCTCTTTAAGACAGAACATTAAGAATCTACAAACTACATGAAGCAAAAAGAAACCGGAAAAAGAAAGCAATATAAAAGAATGCCATAAATATGATATTACTCAAAATGATTGATATGATATAGACACTATTTATCAGACTGTTGACACACTCTTTCAATCTCATAACAAAGATATAAGATAAATAGTTTAGAGTAGCTAAAACACAGTAAAACACTTTAAATATATCCGATTCTTCATCTGCTTCCCCCTCAAGTGCCTCAATAATAGCCACAGTCACAGCAACATTCACCAGTCTATATATGCCATATAATCGGGGGCAATTTTCAATCATAGTTTGTTTGATTTGGCCGGGTCCGTTGAAAACAAAAGACTTAGGCAACAAACTTTGTTGGCGGCACAAGTGTAAATAGCACACTAGCCTACATAATCATGACTCTCGGACCAAACAGCCATTGCATTAATTAAAGACCCTCGCTATGCAACGTTCCCTCCCCCTCCCCCTCCCTGCCTGCACTTGTTACTTGCCTCAACTTGAGGCGGACATAACAAACGCAGATGGAGAAGGCGACGGCGACGACGACGACGACGACGACGGCAACTGACGAAGCATTGCACAACCGTTTGTTTACCAGACACAACTAGGTAAAGTACGCTAGTGTGTGTCTATGTGTGTGTGTCGGTGTGTGTGTGTGTTGCCAACCCGCTATAAACGACTGAGAGACTGAGGCAATCAGTTGCCCGGCAGCGAGCGAAGCAGTTAAATTTCATTAGATGTTCTGCACTAAATAATTTCTTAATTTGCGGCCAGTTAGAATAGCCAGTTAGTTCCCCCTTCCTCCCCCCTCACAGTACCCCCTTCTGTTCGTTCCTTTAACTTACCAGATAGAAATCAATTGGCTTCTCGCGCGCCTTGTTGTAGGCCTTTTGTATCTCGGTCTGTTTGAGAGCGTGCGCAATATGCAACGCGCTCGCATCGAATCTGCCATATTTGTAATCGGAATCGTTTTGGGATGGTGAGCTCACCTCGCCACGCCCCCCACCGCCATAGCCATTGGGCGTTGATTGACGTGAGGACAGGACACCTGCAGGGAGATTGCAAGAGTTGCATTAGTTGGAAATATATGTTTTATATTGTTATGTATATATTGTATATATTCCTGTACAATAATCTTCAATAATTGATCTGACTTCTATGTTATGTTTATTATATATTTATATATAATTCCTAATTTGATTCTGTAGACTATATTATATTTACTTCTCATTCAACATATGTTTCTATATTTTATTATGTACTATAGATAATTCTCTTTATCTTTCTCTATCTCTATATTTCAATATATATTTCTATATATCATTCTTTATATATATAGAACTTCATCTGTATACATTTAATTGTACCGTATATCATTCTGTTTATATTTCTATATCAGATTCATTACATATTACTGAATACATCTCATTAAAAACTTCCATATCTCATTCATTATCTTAATATATCTTCTCCTGTATATATTACTTTATTATATTTCTCCCTCTCTCTCTCTCTCTCCAACTCTTACTTACCATCAATCTCCGTGCGTGTGCCGCGTATTTGCTCATTCACAAACTTATTTGTACGTGGCGCATTCAGCGCCTGCCTTATGCCCACCGATGTCTGGTCAAGATGGCCGGGTCCGCTCTTTGGTACATGTGAACTGCAATAGACCTGCGTGGAGATACAATCGAAATACTTCAGTACGTAACAAAATAAAGAAAGAAAAAGGGGGAAAAGAAAACAATGCAAAGTGCGCAGCAATGTGGGGCAGGTAAAAAGGCATTAAGGCATTTAAAAGCGATTATCATGATCGTGATGATGACGAAACTTGAAGGCGATTGCAATTAGATTGAGTCAGATTTGTAGAAATAGATTAGCGCCCCACACAAAAGACCTTTATTGGCCATATTGTTGGGCATTGTTGGGGATTAAGTCATATATGTGAAGTAGTTGAGAAAGTGGGGAGTTTGTCTTTAAATAGCAGCAGCAGATTTAGCGTAAGATGAGCTCTTTGATATTTGTTTAAAAGCATCTACGAAACTTAGAAATTGTAAGTAAATCATAAAAAATCATCTTGAAGTTTACAATAAATGTAAAGAATAAGTAAAAGATTTGGAAAATAACTAAAAAATCATCATAAAGTTTACAATAAATGTAAAGCATAAGTAAAAGTGCTGGAAAATAATTAAATAAAATACATTGGGCTAGTTTAACACATTTTATAATGAGAAATACTTCAGAAAACTGCGACAAAAAGTCTTGAAGGGAACAACTTATATGTTGTATATCATCTTCAAGTCTTCACACAAGCTTCAAGCAATAAAAACCCAACTAATCTAAAGTTCAGACAGATCTTTTAACAGATTAGAAACAGCTCATTGAAAGTTACTCAAAACATGCACAGTCAATATGCAAAGTTGTGATCTTAACAGATCCTAAAAACTGAATTGTTTATGAACTTGTGACGGCATTTGCAACGAACCACTTCACCTACTCACAGCAGGTGGCCGCCTTAGGTATGCATAGATATAGCATACACATATATAGCCAGATATATGTATGTAGGTATGCGCGGACAGACCGCAGTGACACACATTCGCACTAAGTGCAATAACAAAGTGTATTGATTATTATTATGCATAGCGTATGCAAAGTGTGAAGAAGCAGACACAGATCATGCATATATATGCATATATATCATTGTATGTGTTATATGTATGTCGCGGGCCTTGCAGCTGTGCAAATATTGGCACGTTTGTCGCCTAAGTCTTTCGTCTTTTTGTCTCTCTTTCTTTCGCCTTCACTCACCTCTTTGTCGTCCTGTTTGTGTTGATTGTTGAAATATGTCTTCAGCGTCAGCTTGGTGCCACAGTGGACACACTTGAAGCAACCGGAATGAAAGAATGTGAAATCCTTGAGTGGCCCCACGCGATCCACCTGATAGACGGTCTCGCTGCACCGCAGGCAGGTGGACTCGTAGAAATTTGGACGATACATTGTGGTGTGAGAGAGACAGGCGATGATGATGATGCTCGAGCTCTTGCTGCCCCTTGTTGTGGGAACTAGTTGCTGCTGGCTGCTGTTGCTGCTTTTACTGATTTCCGGTTATCGAGGCGCCTTTTTCACTTTTCTTTCTAATTTCACTTGCGATTTATATTCTCTGTCGATTTTCTGGTGCGGCACGTTTATCAGGTTCTTCTACAACTACTTCCAGTCGTGACACTTTCGGTTGTGCACACACAGCAGCACACACACATGCTATGCTAATTTATTGGCCGACCAAATTGTGCGCCATGTTCAGGCTGACAGAAGCTGCCCAAAAAAAAACAAAAACAGAAACAGAAATAGCAATGAAAATAAAAATGGTTATAAAATACGAGCCGGAGAATCGAAATTTGTCGCAGCGTATCGAAGTTTATCGCCTCTCTGTGTGGGCATTTGAATTTCCTTTTAATACGCGCCACACACAGTCACACAAACACAGTCATGCACACACACACACACTCGCACCGATAGACACTCTCAAATTGGACATATCAGTGGCCCCGGCGACAAAGACACAGCTCATCGTCACGACCAAAATTGGCCAAAAAAAAGCGAGTCAAAGTCAAAGCCAAAGTTGATACAGTCAAAAAAAAAACTTTCATTTTTAAGCCGCGAAAAATATTTTTATAATTAATGAATTTGAATCGAAGTGGACGCGGCGCGTCCCACTAAATTTCTGATTGTGTGTGTGTGTGTGTGTGTGTGACTGTGACTAAGATAAGTGAAGGCAAGGTTTGGTGGGCGAAATGTGAGTTAGAAAAAGAGTTATCGATAACAATGAGTTATGGTAAAGTAATAGTAACCGATAACACAAAATAATAATCGATAACAATAGGCTTTATACTTCAGACAATGAGTTGCAGAGAAGTATCGATATTATTGATCATGCAGAGCAGGAATAATTATCAATGCTGCGCGATAACTTAATATTTATCGATAACAACGAGTTAAGTGCTGTCGATAACTTATGGACAATGCAGAGAACGTGTGAGTTATCGATAACAAGCAGTTAATTTTATATACTATACAAATTATCGATAACAGCAAGTTTGATCTACAAAGTAGTAAATAATTATAGATAGAAAGGAAGATTTATCGATAGCAATGAGCCATAAACTTCATAGAACTAATGAGTTATCGATAAAAAGTTAAAAGGTAACGATAACAATGAGAAGAATACGAACAAGTTATCGATAATATGGATTTGTTTTCTAAAATATGCCATAAGGTAAATGTTGTCAATAATAATGAGCAAAGTGTAGCGAGGAGAAGGGGCCGAAAAGGGGAATGAGGCAAGAAGGGTTGGCAGTAGAGGAAGGCAGAAGAGGGGGCAGCCAACGGCATTGCCATTGACCTCGCCACAGTCACAGACACAGCCACAACTTGCCACAGCGCAAACGTGCAACAATTGAACTTGTTGTTGCAACTGCAATGTTGCCAAGTTGCACGACTGCAACTGCAAATGGCAAGGCGCGCCGAAGGAGGCCGTCGCCATTGAATTGTTGCTATTGTTGTTGTTGTTGTTTTTTTACTTTTTCATTTTGATTAATTGCAGGCGATTGTTGTTGTTGTTGTTGTTGCTGCACATTTTCCACAATTAAATCAGAGATGGAAAAACATAAAACACCAGCGCATGTAATATTAATTGATTGTTGTTGTTGCTGATGTTGTTGTTGCACTTGTTGCTGCTTTGGCCAAAATTAAAACAAATGCGGCGCAAGCAGCTTTGCTTTCTTTTCAAGTTTAATGAACGTTAAGCAATTGTAATGCACGGGGAGAAAGAAAGACAAGCGGGGGGAGGGGAACGGGGGTTGCTGCTGTCTTTGTGATTAGCTCATTGAAGGTTGCTGGCCGCAGATTGCATGCAGCCGACTGTATAGGAGAAAGAGAGAGAGAGAGGTATGGAGCAGGGAGTGGGGGGAGGACATGTAAATGCAGCCAACATTTTGAAACACCAAATTATTTTGATTGACTGCAAATTATCAGCAGCAACAGCAGCAGCAAAAGCAGTTCCGCTTTGTGGCGCTTTGCAGTCAATCGAGCGTAGCAAATGAGGCGATAACCGAACAATTATCGATAACAATGAGCAGCGCGCTGCAGAGAACGAAAGAGTTATCAGTTGTAATGAGTTGCATGCTGTAGATAGCTAAATAGTTATCGATAACATGAAGAATTATCGATAAAGTATCGATAAATTATCGATAATAATTAACTGTGTGCTACAAAAAACAACAATGTTATTGTTAACACAGAGAAAAGGGAGTTATCGCTGGCATAACGTATAAGTTATCGATAATTATGAGCAGAGTATGAAAGAATTATCTGCACTTAATTGGAAAATTATTTTCAGCAATTTCCTTAAAGCATTTCCTTTGGAAAAGCTAAAAGCAAAAAGCTTTTAGCTGCTTAAAGCGGCGCTTTCATTTCCGCTTATTAACTGCACTCTACACCCAACTATGGCCAGATAAACCCGGGTGAGATGATGATGATACGATCTGGCGTCTTATAAGCCGATGACAACACATTCCAATCGACACTCATCACACACAGCACACACACACAGACTACTTCTGTCAATGGCCCCTGTCCATAAACCGATCTCGTTGGGCCATGCTAAGTTAATTGATTTGGCGCCGCTGCCAAGAGTGCCCACACACACACACAGACGGAGAGAGAGGTACGGGGATAGAGGGAGACAGACAGCAGTGATCGCCATGAATGAAACGCCCACAACATGACGACAATGTCGGATCTGCGTGATGCGATCTGTAGATCGAATTTGAAAGTGATTGAATGATTCCAATTAGAGGCTGAAGTTGACATAATTAGCGTGTAATGATAATTGTAATGACAGGCCCCGTCAAGGGGTAACTATCTCCCTCTTTCTCTCTCTCTCATTCCCCCACTCTTTTCCTCCTCCTGTAGGCGGATTTGACAAAACGCCCCCACTGCTTACAGCAGAATTACAAAGAAGCTTCTTCCCGTCTTTTCCCTCTTTCCCCCAAAGAACCTTCTTCCACTCCCTTCCCCTTCCCTAGCTCAGCCAGCTGTGACTAAGAAGCGCTTGGCAGCTTCTTCCTCATTGTAGAAACGGCGTAGAATTTCGCACATGCCAAGCAGAAAAACAACAAGTGTCTCATCTTTCACTTCTCTCGTTCTCTTTTCCAACTGAGCAACAACAAAATGATGACAAGGTTAAAACATTTTTAGGGGAGGAGGAACTCTCGAAACTCTAATTAAATCTCTGGTTTAATTTACATAAATTGATATGGAAAATTTGGAGTTGAACAAAGATAAATGGCTTAAGGAAATTAAGAAAACTTCAACGAAATGAGTTTTTAAACTCTTGAAGGTCAAATGTTAATTGGAATGTTGTCAGGCCCGTCATCGTTATCGTTATGCAAGCGCGCATAAGAAAACTATAACAGTATTAATCCCCCTTGCGATATACGATATTTTATATGATATCTTTATTTAATTTTCTATCGGAAATCGAAAGTCGCCGCATTTGCATAGAGATTGTTGTGCGGGATTTTTCTTTGCTTCTTTCCTCCTCTGCTTTGCTCTTTCTGCTTCCCCTTTTCCCCCATTTGCTTTTATTTTCATTTTCTTTGACGTTTTTATCAATTTCAAATGTTTGCCAGCAAGTTCGTTGCCTAAGTCTTTTGTGCAGTGAGTCTCGATAACAATGACTATCGATAATAACAGTTAGACAGACGCAACAACAACAATAGAAACAAACTAATGAGCTTTGTATTATTGGCATAATTGCCGCCGCTAATCACAATGCAGGCGAGAGGAGAGAGAGAGAAGAAGAAAGAGAGAGAAGGAGATAGCAAGACATTGCCGTGTTTTATCTATAACTGGTTTCCACGCTCATTACTAATGAAACAATCATAGTTATTTAAACAAAATGCAAATGATTGCGTCACTTTCGAAGATAAAAATGAAATACGAAAATAGAAAAAAAGTTGAAAAAGTAAAAAAAATGAAACGCTTACGAAACGAAAGAGATTCCAATCTCAAATCAAATGCGCAAATATGCGAGAAGGGATCTGTGTGTGTGTGCGTGCGTGTGTGTGTAGAAAGTGGGCGCAAGTCTAGCGTTAATGGGCTAAGCAAATTGCTAAAAAGGCTTCTACACTGTGCTAAAAATTTCTTAGCTGCTAATTGAATATGAGTGTGGGGGAGGAAGGGGGCACCATAACAATGCGGCGGCACTGTCAAAATTGGCAAATGAACCTCGAAATTAACTTTGTTTTTGTTTTCTATTATTTACGAACAAAACAGACAAAGGGAAATAACAAAGGCAGCAAGAGCAACAACAATAACAAAGGCAGCTGCAATGAGAGCAGGTGCCTTCTAACTGCGCTGACCCTGTCGTGCCTCTATCTCCCTCTCTCTCCCTCTTCTCCACCTCGCCTCCCTTCTCTCTCTCACGCCTGCATGCTTGCAATCTTTCACTTTTTGTGTGCTCCACTTTTGAGTAAATTATTTCTCTGCTCTTTTATTATTATTTTGTTGTTCTTTCTGTTGTTGTTGTTGCTGTTGTTGATTATACACACGCGATATACATATGCAAGCCAAGCTGCGCTGCACTTTTGGGCCCTTCTCTCTCGTTCTCTCTACCTCTCTCCCCACGGCTCTTCGCAGCTTCCCAACTGTTTCAATTGTTTTTAGCTGCTAGTCTTGACTGAGTTTCGGCTGTGTGTATGTGTGTGTGTGTTTATATGCGTGTGTGTGTCAGCGTTGTTTTCTACGCAGCTAAACAACTTTCTTCTCATGCGTTTGAGGGGCGCGCGTTGTGCAAAAGTATTTATGATAAATTTCACACACACATATGCACGCATACACAGATATAGCACAGGTATAGCAACAAAACTCGCCAGTAAAACACACACACAAACTCGAACACACACACACACGCACACACAGTTCAGTGAGCATACACAGAAGTTTGAACGGAACTTCGATTTTATTAAATTTTTGGCATTTTTGTCATATTTTCTTTACAAGTTTCTGTTTGAGTCTGTGTATGTGTGACTTGGGGGGATACTCCAACACGAATGCGAACTTTAAACGGGAATGTAACAAAATTTCATTACCAAACACACACATATACACACACGCAAGAGTGCAAGACAGAGACAGAAATGAAAACCGACCGCTATTGCACGTTTGTTCGACGACGATCGCTTTGAGACTGACTGTGTTGAGAGAGCTTTGAGTACAACCAACGCGCTTTGAGCCGTGTTAAAACGAGCTTTGAGTTTGTGATCGCTATGTTAATTAACAGCGAATAAATTATTCCAAATTTAAATGGCAAATGAATAAAAATTGATTGTTGAATTAAGAAAATGAATCGACAAAATATACCAGACTAGGCTTAGAAATTACAAATAATTCAAATTGGAATTTTCTTCTTGAAGTCACCACGACATCAGTGTTGGATAATATGTTAGTACCACCTGCCTTTACCAGCACTTTTGAGAAGCCAAGCGAACAGCTGAGCATTAGTTATCGGCTTGCCGCCACAGTTTATCGACGATATGTTTCTAAATTGTAAACAAACTGCAGTATACTATAAAAATATTTCGCTGTTTATTTCAATAATTTAAACAACTCAACATTTTCTACATTTAAGTGAAATGTAACTAAGGGACGCAAATCAATAAAATGACTCGTAATCGAAAGATAAAGTGGTGAATAAGCTGCAGCGCCGGCAAGGCAGGCAACAGGTGGTGTTGGCATTGGAAGAGAATTTCTCAACTGTTGGCAATGTCCATTCGTGGCTTCATAAGGAGAAGCATGTCTATGTGACACTCACTACCTGCCTGGACAATACTATGCATAGGCGTGTGTGCTAAACGATGAGATCAGCAACAAGGTGTGTGCGGGTCACAATCAAAATGTCATTCCCAAGTGGTAAGGTGTGTACTGAACCTCTAAGCACTTAAACTAACGATTTACATATTTAGATACACGCAGAACACACAGAGGATCACTGGAGGATAAGATGGAAGCAGTATCAAAGCTACTGCCAACTCCAGCACCCGTAAACATCGATGAAGACTCCCGCATTAATTTGATACATTTCTAGTTTCTTTTAGTTTATAGTTTTTTCAATTTATTGTTGTTTTATCGTCGTATATTGTTAACTCTATACATGTGTGTTTCTATCATATATTGTACTGCTCCACACTCTTAAAATACATTGATGACTTTGTGGACTGCAAACCGAAGGGGCCTTTAAAATTTCCTCATTCAGACATGTTCCGATTTCTGCTTTCAATATACGATTTATATAGAGGGAATAGATAGAATCGGAACTCCAAACATTTCTGAATGATAATATTTACAAAACAAGAATAAGTTTTTCACTATTTTGATTTAAAATCGGTTTGCAGCCTTGCCTATAATATCTGTAAGCGTTTGTAACTGTTTTTCTTATAATTTAGTTTTTTTGATAACGCTCTCTCTACAGTAACACTTGATAGATATTAGGTTGTCAAATTTCTCTATTCTGCCTTTTTGAACTAAACCCGATCACTATATTATAAAGCATTGAATAAAGAGCAGAATAACGGAACGGAGATATTTGACAACCAACAATATATTATATATAGACAATTGTTCAACATGGCAATATAATACTCGTTATCGTACTCGATTGGCGCGTGAGGAATGTGTTAAGTTTAGTTTCTTGTGTGTGGCAGAGAAGCAGCTATAGGCAAAAGATGTTTAATCGTAATACATAGCTATATATATTGTGATATATACATAGTATACTCTCATTATAGGCATTATTCAGTCACATAAAACACAAAGAATCCGAATCCGAATTTGAATTATTACTTTGATAACAATGGTGCTCTTAACTCGTTCCCCGTTTAACTTAACAGATACACAATATATACGAATCAGACGTACAAACTAGTACAAAATATATATAATCGTATAGTCTAAGAACTAATACAGATAGCCACCCATTTGCTAAGGTATATACAACTCGCTCTCTCTATCTCTCTCTGTCTTTAAATATAATACGTGGCCACGTTGTCGCTGGTCATGATTAGCTATGGAATGATTGAGTCCTGAAAACGCGCCTCTGTCAGGAAGTCCTCTTCCAGCTCGATGCGCGTATCGCTGTGATAGCCAAGCAGCGATTCGGTATCCTCCTCAAGGTGTCGTATGGGATAGCTAATGCCATCGCCAAAGCTAATACCAAAACACAATTAAATATCGGGTAATGCAAAATAAAAAGAAATATAGTAAGTATATATAGAATCATATGATGGTATATAGGAGGAACTGCACAGCAACTGTTTGAGTGTGTTTTTTATCAATGGAAAAGTTTCTTGATTCGATGCGATGCGGTGCAGAGAGAAGCTGAATGATCAGTGAGAAATATATATTACTCGTATTGGCAAATTAAAAACAAACCTGAGTGGAGTTTTCTATATAGTATAGTTGTGGTATATTTTCATCATCGTATCAAAAGTAAAATTTATAAATCTAGACAAAAATTAACTGGCAAAACTAACTACGTGATATAAAAGCGATCAATTTCTGAATAAACGCGACTTAAACAGTTCTTTTGTGTTTTGTTTTGGTATTACACAAGTCTTATGTGGAAATGATATATATGATATTTAACAATTGAAATAGTTATAAAAATGCTTAAGAGAACAACAGGTATTAATGTTACTACTTAGTATTGCCAAAAGTTCGATCAGTTATAGCTTACAGTAAATGTCACTTAATGAAATATATATCAGTATATTGATAGTCTCATTTTGGATACATGCTTAATTATATTACACACATATTTCAATATATATATATAAAACACATATGTTCCAACTTGAGTCTTGAGAGAGTCTGTGGGGAGAACTGGGGGAGGCAAGGTACAGTTTTATAGGCTACAGATGGAAACAGTTTATATGGTGTTTATACAATTATCATTAGCATAAGAACTTACGAATAATTATGTTTATATGCATGTTGAACGTATAATAATATAACTATAGCATATTTTAAATACACATTTACAAAACTGGCTCTAGCTCGGGCTCTCTGTGTTGTGGGGGATCCTTATCCATTCCCCGGCTTAGTTTAAATCTCAAATCTGCGCGCTTGTATTATACAATCTTGTCTAGTTCAATCTCTACTGTTGTGGGCAGGCCACCGTTAGCATCCTTGGAATGGTTGTGGTGGTGGTGGAGATGATGATGAGGAGAAGGCACACCAGACGTATCACCAATCATATCGATAACGGTCTTCGTCGCACCCGTTGCCGTTGTCGTCGTCGTCGTCGCGGGGGGTTCAACATTGACAATGACTTGACTAGACGGAATCAAATGGCCGTTTTCTAGCTCCAGATGAGGTGGTTGAGGTTGAGGATGATGATGGTTATTGAGATTGGAAGATTGTGCGACAATCAACTTATCTGTCGGATGAACATCTAACCTGTTGGCCGTGCTTGTGTCGCCCATGGCATCGTAGCTTGGGCCCCTCATCTGGTCTTGCGAAGTTGGGTAGCTAAATCCATCGCCACGACTGATCCCACACGATTTGGTTATCGGTTAATAAAACGATGATTGTTGTTGTGTCGATTGTTGATTGATTTGTGAATAAGCATAAAAGTTTTGTAATCGTTAACGGAAATTCAAAATGTACAAAAACAGAAAGCGATTTGTTGTTGTTGTTGTTGTTTTTGTGGTAATTTTGCATTTGTTTTTTTTTTCTATTTGCTGTTGCTGTTAGACTTTGCGCTTTATACAATTCAAGTTTAGTTTTATAGATTTCGTGGCGTGACTTGTGTGTGATTTCGTAATTTAGTAAGCAGTAGAGATGGGTTAGAGCAGCTGCAGTTGGCCAGCTAATTAGTTACATTCCTTATATAAGGCACGGGGGCAACAATCATCTGGTGGTGAGAGAACTACATGCGATGTTTGTGGTAGCATCGCATGCAGTTGTCAGGCCAATAACCATTGTTGAATTTGGACGGATGGATTCGGGTACCTTATCAACAAAGTTATTAACATAATGACCCTATTCAAATAATTGATAATTATAATTACAAACAGTTAAAGATAATACTGTACTGTATTATCTGACAGTCTCTTTTATCCATTAGCCACTGCACTAATCTCTAATTGGGGGCCAATTTTAGTAACGATTTTGGTTATATTGCTTAAGCCTAAATTAGATTTACGTATCCGAAACACATTTACACTTTCATTGCCTCCCTCGGCATCATTTACATTAAAAGGTTCTTAAATTAATTCAACAGAATTACAAAAAATATTTTAAACTAATTGTTGGAGAAAGGTTAAAAGAGAGAGAGAGTGCAGTCAAAACACATTCAGAGTTTGTATATTCTTTTTTTGCTCGACATGCCTTTAATTTGCCAAAATTTGTATGTGAAAAAGGTAGTTGGAAAAAGCGAAAAGCGTGGAAAATCAAAAGAAAAAAGAAAACAAAACAAAAAACACACAAAAACAACAGCAGACTAAAGAGCAAAGCTTGAGAGTTCTTTAGAGTGTGCAGCACATATAAAGAGATCGTATGACATAATGAAGATACTGAAATATGTGTGGGTGTATTTGTATGAGTGTGTGTTTTGTTGCATACCTGGTAAATATGGGTAGGAACCAGTACTGCCAATCATCGCCAAAGACCTCACAGAAGTTGGCATAACGTCCCAGATTGTAACCATTCTTATCGGGTCCGCCAATGCGAAAGATCGGCGCGCGAAATGATTCTGGAGATGGGAAAGATATAGTAGAATTATATTACATATTTCAGCTTGAATAGAGACTGCTCTGAGTTGCGTTTACATATCAATTTCTCAACATCAGTTTAGCTACCTTTGAGCTTAGGTCGATAGTCTGAGCAATCGATATAATTGTCAACTTCAGAGCAGTTTCGGCGTCTGTACGTACCCAAAGTTGTGCGATTGACGAGCACCAGATAGATGTGATAGCCAAACAAGCTTACCAAGCTGATGGCAAACATAATCGATATGAAGAACAGGAACAGTATGTGAAAGCGACCCATCCCACTGCCATTGAGATGTCCCTGTCCATAGGAATTGTTTTCTTTCTTTTTATTATATACATATCGTAATATATATACAATTTATATAGGTTAATAAAGAGTGTTTCAAGTAATTACACATACACACACATTCGACAAGTTGCATGCAACGTTGCAGGCAACAAAACAAGCTAAAATTATAGGATAATTAAGATGATGAACATTTCATACGACTCACCTGCCAGAACTGTATGAAATCATGCAATGATGTCGCGGCAACATATAGACAATAGATCAACGCATATCCCAGAAACAATACAAAGAATTTGTAATTGTAAAAGTTAACACAATTGTTCACCCACGGGCAATGATGATCCATTTTCAGTACACAACAACTACAGACGCTGCAATGATGCGATCGATCTGGTTTGATGATCTTGCACTTATCACAGAACCGCACAGAACCGTTCATTGTGCTGTCGATATGGAATTAATCATTAGAATAGTGTATAAACTATTTATACAGTTAGATTTACCGATTTGTTACTGGTAAATTGCGTGCAAATGTATTCAAAATACGTTTCTGCGTCTCCGGATTGTCGGCACGAAACAGATGATTCACTTCCTCGTCCGGTATGCGCCACTAGAATAGATTTTTAAATATAAATTTATTAATGGGAAATTCATGAGGAGTTTTTTTTAAAGAATTATTCTTAATTTACACAAAATATTTAGCAAAATTACAAATGAAATTAAACCCTTGAAAAAACCATTGCTTATTCTGTATAATCGAAAAATCGAATAAAAACCAATTGTTGATTCTTCATTATTTTCAAGAATAATTATAGTAAACTATAATGATTCTTCAGAACTTATATACACAATCCTCCTTTTAAATTATATATAGAGTACTATATAGCGTGGGTGGACTGTATTTCTGTAGTACAGTTTGCTATAGTAATTGTGCAATGTACTTTTCTCTTATACGAAATTTACTGTGAAAACTAAAAACTCAATTTTTGTTATCGCGCCTTATTATCAGAGGCGCAACGTAGACTCGCTATGAATCAGCTAGCATTATGTTCAGGGTATACTCACTTGATCTGGTATGCGGCCAACCGATGTATAAATCGTCTTCGCATACGACCATACAAAAAGTATCAGCGTGATGTGATAGAAGAACAGCATAAATATCATGGCAATAAGGTTTTCCGTGTTATCTATAAGTGGAGTGTGGGGAAGTGGGGAAACACCATTGATTAGGATATCGTAATCGGTATGTTGTTATCGAGGTTACTCACGAACACACAGCTCCACGACGTAGGCATAGTAGGACCAGCCGATAACGGCCAGGATGAAGAGCACGGGAATCCACTTGAACACAGCCATGCAACAGCCGCAAGGTGTCGTCTTCCTCCTCCGGTGGTCGTCGTTGCCCATGCTCGGGTGTGAATGGGGCAGTGGAGTTGGGTGATGGAGCGGGAGGTGTGTGATTTATGTTATGTGTAAGGTGGGTGCAATGGTATGCCAAGAGAAGAGAAGCTAATCCTGCTCTTGGTGCACAATTATTACTTTCTTTTCACGAGTGAATCACGCAGCGCAGCGCACAAGGCAATTGTCATTCACAATAAACACTCATTGGCGGTGCCCTATTGTATTAGGTGCGTTTTTTCTTTTTTTTTTTGTTGTATACCAAATGACACTTTTGCTTTTCTCTTTCTCCCGCACACACAGCTGGGCAAGTGAAAGTGATTGGAATCTCTAGCTAATCGCCATGTTCTCCCGATAACACGCTAATTCACAATGCCACCGTCTGCTCGTTACGATTAACTTCTTACAATATATGCAATATAATAAACCAGCACGAATTATTTGTTGGAAATTAAAGTATGTGCATACACCCGCACAACTACACACACGCACACAGAGGTATATGCTGTGAATGGTTGTTGGTTGATGACGAAGAGTGATGTGCAAATTAGCTCGATGTGGATGTTGATCATATATCGATATATGTTGAGATTTACGATAATTTTTTCTGCAATATGAAACAAAACAAATCGAGGACAGATAATTTCAAGTTGCTTTGTTTTTAAATTAACATCTAACATATTCACCGTTAAATTAGTCAAACCTGCATATGGCTTTTAAAATAAATTTGCAATTAACTCAGCTTGGCCACCTAGCGTAGTTGCGCAGCGTTGCCACCTCTTGACGTCACAACTTACGCGCACATCTCTGCAACGTGCTGGCAGCACTTGCAAACGATACCGATACCTACCGGCTGGGCTTGCAAGTATAAGTATCGAGCGAGCCCAATAAGAATCTGAGTTTCAGTATTATAGTAACGTGTGCCGTCGCCAGTGGTAGATATATAACTCTCTGTCGCATGTCGGATTATGCGTACTGCGTGCGTTCAAAAAATTAAATAAAGTAATTACACAAACCAAAAATCTAATTAAATACAAAGAGTGTTGGGCAGTAATTAAAAGTGGACAGCGCAGCTTTTAACTCACTACAGCAACAACAATTCTTATTAGAAATTTCGATTGTGCAAGTGTATGTAAAAATGTGCGCGTAATAAAAAACGAGGGCGCGATATGCACGAGGAGGCGAAGGAGGAGGCGAGGAGGAGGAGTGAAAGGAGGAGTGAACGGGCAGGTGGTGGGCAGTAGCAAGGGTGGAAGAGAGAGTGAGAGACAGGGGGAGGTGGGCAGGCAGAGAGGAACGAGAAGGAAGGTGGGCAGGCAGGCTCCCACAAAAAATATACATACAAAATTCTACCTATCACTTGCCTTGCTGCCTGCTGCCTGCCCTGCTACCTCTGCCACTGCCTCTGCTGCTGTCGACGTTGTTGTCGGCAAGGTTTTTGGGGACGCCTGTTGGGGCTTCTCCTCTTATTTGTTTGTTGGGGGACAATCAATAAAACGGCCTGGACTGAAGCGTGTTGCTTCGTGTCGTGGTCAAAAATGCCAATGTGACGGGATTAGAGTAGAGCGGGGTCAGGGCCCGGCGACAAATGCCGGTTTTGAATTGCTCAAATGAACAAGTTCGCCGTCGACGGCGACGTCGTCGCACTTTATCATCTCTAATCAGTTGATCTACATTGCGCTGGCGATAAATAGACAAATAGACATTGCGTGAGTGTGTTTGTGTGCGTCTGTGTGTTTGTTCTTGTGTGCGCGGCCCTATTACTTAATTAATGAATCTATCGCAATCGTTCAATTAATTAATCGAAATTAATTGAAATTAAATAAGATTGTTAACACCGACAACTGATTGTCATCGTCTGTAAGTCGGGGTTAATCGAATTAGGTGGGGAGGCTTATCGATATGCATTTTCCAATTGGGTCATGGTCATCGAAGTGTGAGTGCGTGTGTGTGTGTGTGTGATTGGGCGACTTTTAATAAGTCAAATGCCAATCACAGCAGGTGAACTCTACGCACACACACAGAGACGCATCCAAGTAGGCCTGCTCTGCGTGTGTCTGTGTGTGTGTGGGAGTTGTGCAAGCGCGAAAAGAAAGAGACAGAGAGAAAGAGAGAGAGCACAACTGTTCACAGTAGACAGGCAGGCCCAAAAGCACAAAGCACAAGTGCAAATAAACAATACAAACAGCAACACGAGCAAGAAGTATGTGTGTAGGTGTGCACATACCTATGTACGTATGTATGTATGTTGTATGTGTGTGTGCGCAAATATACAGACTTAACAAATTGCTGTGCACACACGCAGAAAATATTAAATGTTTATTTAAGCGTAAATAATTCACATATACAGTCACACACACACACACGCCTGCAATGAATTAAACAATTACATTGCCAAAAAGAGAAATACGTGTGAGTGTGTAGGTGAGGCGAATTGAATATGTTGTTGTTGTCTTTTATTATATGTTAAAATTCACACATATATAACATAATTAACGCGGAATGAATGAATAAATAAATGGATTAAGACATTTCTCGTTACGGTAAAGCTGAACTTGTTGTTGTTGTTTTTATTTCGAATTTACAACTTCGAAATTGTGTAGTTGTGTGCATATGTGTCTGCGTGTGTCTCACTATTTCAATCAATTCTAAAAAAAATTATTTTTGTTAAAACATCAAAGTCTCAAATCAACACACACACGCACACACACAAACGTATAGAATTCGCCGTCGAAGCAAGAACGGCAGCCGAAATTGAAGCTTTGATTTTGCCGTAAGAGCCTTCGCCTTCGCCGTCGCCTTTGGCGTTGCCTTTGCCTTTGCTTACGCCCGCCACCTTCGCCGTTCGTAGCACTCGCCCTCGCCTTCGCCTTCAACTTCGCTTGTGTCGCGATAAACCCAACAACAACAACACGAGAGTAACAAATT
Organism: Zaprionus africanus; assembly: GCA_018151435.1. Lineage (NCBI taxonomy): Eukaryota > Metazoa > Arthropoda > Insecta > Diptera > Drosophilidae > Zaprionus > Zaprionus africanus. The sequence goes on from JAECXB010000118.1 coordinate 13,152,948, forward strand.
AAATTTGGTTTTAGCCAATAGCTGCAGCAGCAACAACAACAAGGAGTAGAAGAAGAAGCAGTGGAAGCAGCAGAAGAAGAAGTGTAACAACAGCAAACATAACTGAAAAGCAATAAAAAAAGTCACCAAGTGAGAGTGAAGCATTGAGCAAGAGCGGCAGAACGGAAGAGTGAGTGAGTGAGCGAGAGAGAGAGAGAGACAATCGTTGTCGTTACGTTTTGTGGTTAAGCAGCAGCAGCAACAGCAGCAGAGGCAGCAGCGCAGCAGCGTCAAAGTCAGGTGAGTTCTTTTTTTCTGTTTTATTTTGCGAGTATTTTGTTTTTGTTTTTGTTTCTTCTGTTTGTTTCTCCATGCGATTAAATATTTTACGCGCTTATCAATAGCAGTGCTCCAAGGGTGCTTGATAAACGAGCGGGGGAGGGGGTGCGAGAGGGAGTAGTGAGAGAGAGAGAAAGATTGCGAGACAGGGAGATTGGCAGAGAAGACAGAGAGGGAAATTAGGGAATGTAAGTAAGAGAGTTAGAGGAGGCAGAGAATATGTAGGAAAGGCAAAGGGGAGAGACGAAGGAAAGACATTGAGAGAGGTAGGGATAGATAAGTGAAGATGGAGAAGAGGGAGAGAAGGAAGAGAAGGGATTAAGAGTGAGGGAAGAAATGAAGAGAATGAAAAGAGTGGGGAAACAGAGAGTGAGGAGACAGAGAGTTGGGAGACGCAATGAGAAGAGAGACTAAGGAGTGTAAGGAGAAAGAGAACGAAAACAGATAGTAGGGAAATAGAAGGGGAGATAGGAAGTTGCAAGAGAAACGGAGAGAGAGAGTTGGAAACAGAAGGCAATAGTGGGAAGCAAGTGTAGAAAATAATTAGAGCGAGACAGCGCATAATGCAAATTGTCAAGCGGCGATTCAGGTGTGTTTTCACTAATAGTTTTTTATGTGACAAACCAAATACGAATCACACTAACACACACACTCACACAAACACACAGATCCATCAAACAGCCACATCCATCAACATTAGCGAGAAAGGAGGCAGCGCGGGTCATGTTAGTCACGCGCAACTCGAGCAGCAGCTGCTGACGTACTTAGAAAACCAGGATGGGATACGGATTTGGCGACTGGAACATGACAGGGAATGGAACGCGGGAGTGTAGGTGGGGTGGCAGTAGGCAGGCTGCTGTAGGCAGCAGGCGGCGAGCCGAGCAAATACTTACATAGCATATACAATTCAATAGCCTGCGGCAGAGGCAACGGCGAACTAAGGCAAGCTGCGGCGAACTACAGCAAGCTACGGCTTCTCTTGTTGGTAACGCTTTTGTATACCCTGTAAAGGAAGAGAGGGACTATAGTTGCCTATTAACTGCTGCAAAACTGAATTCATAGGCTGTTCAACACAATAACTGTCTAGCAGCACAGTCTACGGGGTATCTAGCTCGTCGAGCAGCCTCTCTCTTTCACGCCTGTTTGTTTGCCCTCGCTGCCTGTAAAGCCAGATTCCTTGCATGTCCGCACGTTTCCTGGACGCGACGCGCTTATGTCGGCCCATGTTCTGGCGTCTTATTTCATTTTCCGCCTCTCCATCTGGCCCGCCCCCCGCCTGCTTGCATCATGTTGTTGCTTTATTGATTGAACGTTGCGTGAAGCAGAAGTTCGAGATGAATGTTCTACATTATTGGCGAGGAGCCTCTTTAGGGCATGGAGTTGCTCCAGCTCCCTCTCTTCTTCTCTCTGCCTACCTCCCACTCCCTCTCTCTCTCTCTCTTTTTCTCCCTCCCTCTCTTTCTAATTAAGCTCGTAATGAGCTCGGTTTTATTTTACTTTATTTTCTCGTTATTTTCGGCATTTTTTAGGATCATAATGAGGGAGGAAGGGAGGAAGATGCCCTTGCAGAATGTATTTTCCATAGCATATTCCTCTTTTTGCTGTTGTTAATTATGTGGTGAAACCTACACAGGGAAGGGGAGAGGGGGAGGGGCAGCAGGCGTAGGTGGCAGCTTCAGGCTGGGTGGGGCTGGAGGGGGCTTTGTTGGGTTCAGTTTCGTAATAAGTCAGGGGTAAAAGTTTTTACTCGATGCGGGCGTAGGTGTAGGTGTGTGTGTGTGCGTGACTGCATATGTGTGTGTGTGTGTGGTCTGTGTATGTGTGTGTGTCTGTGTCGCAGCTCAAAGGCATTTTTATTGACAGACATCGAGGTCCTTTTGCCTCTTCATTGACAAGGGTTTTGTTGCTGTGTGTGTGTGTTGTCTGTGTTGCCTTTCGCCTTCTGCTGCTTGTTCTGCTGCTTCTTCACCTTCTACTTCTGCTTCTACTTCTGCTTCTTCTTCTACTGCTGTCCGTGTTGCACGTGAAAATCCCATCATAAAGACAAGGCGCACAACCTTTGTTGATGCCTTTATTACTTTTTCATTTCTTTTTTGCCGTTCAATTTTCTCGCACTCGCTATACACCCAGCACTCTCTCCTCTCCCCCTCTCTATCTCTCTTCAACTCATTGTCTCTCTTATCTTCTTTCATATTTTCTCTTTTGCTCTCTCTCTGCCTTTCATTTTATTGCCATAGCTTGTTTCAATTTTGTGTATTATTTCATTTTGTTGTCTCTACTCGTGCGTGGCGAACAATTTTCGAATCGCTTTCCATGCAGGTGGAAATAAATTATGTCCGAATTTTCAATGAGCAAAGGAGAGGGGGTGTAGGGCTGTGCAGGGGTTGCTCGCGGGGCTTTTCTCGGGACTGGTAGCCTTAACTCCTCCTGCTCGGCGCATATGCAAATTAATTTCGGCATAAAGTTTACCCTAGCTACGGGCCAAAAATAGACGCAAACACCACACACACACACACGAACACGGGAACATACACACACACACAGACCCATACACATGCATTCGCACACTTGAAGCATTTTAACATTGTGCTAAATAAACAAAAAACATGTTCGCCAGAGGAAAATGAGCTGAACGAAGCGCTGAACTACACGGCGTATGTGCAATTATGTCTTGAACTCGTGTGTGTTTTCCTCTTTTACCTGCCCGGCCAAAAAGTTAATGCGTCGTGGGGCTTAATTAAATTTACGACCAGGCTGGTACCCCCTTTCCTTACCCCTTCCCCCTCCTCTCTTGATTTCCGACACGAACAAAAGTTCATTCAATGAATTTAACTAGCTTAAGGCAACTTAACCGAACTTAATATTATTAATTAGTTTTCCGTACCGCCAAACTAACTAACTAATTCAACTTGAGCCCTAGATTTGCCTAGATTTTCTAGCAATTTCAACACTTTCTGTGACGTCAAAGTGAAATTTGTCTGTTGTTTGATTGATTATTTTGATAAACATGAGAAATACTTGAATGAGATTCGGAACTTGTTGTTGTTTATCATGATTCATGCTCGCATATTGCGCATAATTATTAAATGTGTTATTAATAAAGTGGCCTATTCATTCATTGTCTCTGTGTGTGGGTGGGAACACAGAGACAGAGACATAAAACAGAGAAGAGCGTGAGTGAATAATCAAAACATATATTCATAATTTGTTATGCGTTTTTGTTTCAAGTGGATGAGAAAGAGGAGAGACAGATATGGCGGATTATCTGATGTTTGTAGGCGCTGATTTTGAAAAGAAATGGCATATATACAGTGTGTATATAGTATATATAAGTATTTGGGCTGGAGAGTGAATACTACTTGAATTAAGTATGAGTTTCTCTGAAGCTTATAAGCTCTCTAAAGTGTTTAAGTTCTCCAAGGCTCTAAGGCTCTATAGAAATACTAAGGTATCGAAGTTTTCTTGGTTATCGAAGGTGCTAAGTCTTCTTAGGGATATATCTATTTAGGGAAGCTGAATGACCAATTTTACTCAAGTTTTAGCCATTTTTAACTATCCCTAACTAATTAAAGCCCCGTACCGTCCCATCTCTAGCAATCTAAGAATATTTTGAAGAAAATGAAAACAGCGCAAGAAAATGAAAATCTGTTTAATTGTCTTGCTAAGAAAAAACACACGCACGCACACAGACGCACAATTAAAACCACACAGCCACACACACACACAGACACACGCACACATAGAGCAGAAATCGTACAATAAAAGCGACGACCTTCGATAGACGATGCCAAAGGCAACAACAGTTCGCAGCCAGTTTGCCATAGCTAGCTCCCCCTTTCTCTCTCTCTCTTTCTCTCTCTGTATCTCTTTTGCCTTTCTGGTCTCCCCCTCCTTTCTCTCATTAGCTATCTTCGGCAAGAGTTCTTGGGCAAACACACAGAGAGGGCCAAAAACAATTTCCAAGTTCATCAATATTTCCATCTAATTTTTGTGGCATCTTCTTCAGGGTTTATGTGGCTAAAGGGAGGCGCAAATTTGTTGCAGGCACTGAACAATTAGCGGATTACGAATAGGCCAATCAATGGCAGCGTTAAGAGGTCTGGATTAAAATTCAGTTGTCGTTTAGTGGGAGGGTATAAAGCAGTTAGCTTAAGGTTCTCTTAATGTAGAAAAGGGAAAAGATGTTGAAGAGAGAAGGTAAGAATTGGAGGCTGGTGATGATATTTGAAGTATTCTTTGAGGAAAATGTAAAGAGATTTTAAAGTAATGTTGGGAAAATTGAAGATGGAATAACTAAATAACTGATGATGGAAAATCTCAAGAAAACTAAAGTATTCTTTGACCTATATATGATAAGAAATTGCAGTGAATATCTTTTAAAGTATGAATCTCTAACTTGTACCCATTTTTCCAATCTAATTATGCATTTTGAGGACTTGGTAACTTTAAATTCATCTTCTGACAACCCCTAGTCAGTTGCACACCCTGTTTTCTTTGGGATACCATGCTTAATTCATTAGGTCTCGACTCCTTGAACTTTGTGCTCCCTGCTTTGCATATTCTGTTCTTGTTTTTTTTTTTCTTTAACTTGGAGGAAAGTCAACGAAACTAATTAGAGAGTGAGCGGATGCGGTCGTGACGCGTTAAAACTTTCTATTGAAAATTTCCCGGGGAGTCGTTTAATCTGAATAATACATACACATAAGTCTATTTAAGCTATATACACCAGTATATAGGGTATATATGTATAATACTTTGGTATTTACATAGATTGTGCCCGCTTTTCAAGGCAAACGAACACGGGGGAGATAAGACACAGCCAGCAAGGGAGAGAGAGAGGGGGGAATGAATTCAATTGGTACCTCCCCCGATAAGAGGGCCGAAGCAAGCACGTGAGTTGGCCAATATCGAAATAGAGCGACAGTGTGCCCCATTTGGGCTCGACTAGGACGCTAAAAGTGGCATTTAAAAGCCAATTAACGCACGCACGGACATGTCCAATATGGCCTGTCAATATGTTCGTTCCGATCGATGGCAAATCGCACTTGGATATATCGTATTGTACGCACAGCTTGACAAGCGTTTTGACAGTTATTGTTGTCGCCGGGAACAAAACAAAAAAAAGAAAAAAAAAATCGCGATGGCTAAGCAAAAATAAGACTGAGTTCTGTTTTTTTTTTTGTTTATTTGGCTATTTCAGCTTTTTTTGCTGTCGCTTTTTTGTCGTCGCGTTTTTTTATTACCAGTAAATTAGACGCTGCGCTGTCGTTCCACTTACAAACGTTATAAATATACGATATATACGATGCGAGTGAAAAAAAATTCTCTTTTTTTTTTTATTTTACTCTCAACGGAAATTGAAAAAGTCTTTAGCGTGTGTCCTTGAGAGAGTCTGGAAATGTGTTTTTCCCAAATATTATTTGCCATAAATATGTGAAACGAAACTTCCATAAAACATCTGGTATTCCCTGAAAGAAAAGTACCTAAAGAAAATACTAGCAAACTCGTCGAATCACCCTCGCTATACGTTTGTTCTTTTGTTCTTCTGTGAAACGCATAAATTAAAAGCCTTAAAAAATATATGACATATTCAAATATGTAGGGGATATTACGGTCTACATATATTTAATATATATCAAACGATGCAACATGCGAAATGGGAACAAGTAATAATGAAAAAAGCTTCGCCCACGCGCCAAAGCGAAAAGTTGCCGCAAAAAATTTCTGAAAAATTGACCCAGTCAGCGTAGAGTGAGAAAGATACATGTAGTGAGAGAGAGGGAGGTAGGGAAGGAGACCTGCCTCGACATTTACAGACTCAATTTTAATCTCATTCATTGCTGTCTGAGACACAGTCTGTTGCCTTTGCCCTATATGGAGTTTATATTAGCTTCTTTCCCCCCGCCCCGACTGATAGCTTATCTCTTGACGCATTCCGACACTTTCCCTTCCTTCCCCCTCACAGTGTCTGCCAGCTGGCCTATTTGCGTAACTTTTTAGCTACTTTAATTTTGGTTCCACTCTCGTTATCAAGTCCAATAAAAAGTTAAATGGAAAAAAGCTTCGTCGTCAGTTGGTGACGTCTTTTGGTCAATCAACTTGTTAGGGGATTTGGCTTTGATGACACCTGAGATCCAAGAGATCTCATAGCTGTCACTTTACCACACACTCCCTCTCCCTCTGCTTCTCTCTCTTCTCTCTGTCTCTCTCTCTCTCTCTCTCTGTTGCTCTCCCGTGGTAGCTAATTAGAAAAACTTTCATAGTAACGTCGGAAACTTTCGACTTTACTGATTGCAAAACTTTGCACTTTGCCATCGCCATCGCCATATTAGCAGGACATCGGTGTTGCTGCTATATAAGCATACATACTACTTACATACATATATACGTTCCTGATTGACTGACTGACATTCATGAGATTATCTAGCCAGTTGTTGCTGTTGGGTAACTTTGCGTTTAATCGATTTAACAATTTCTTGTGACGTCAATGTCGGCCCTGTTACGCCTTCTACCTTCATTTAGCCACTGGCTACTGTCCACGGCAACAGCAGCTGTAAGAGCCGATCGAATGCGCGTGAATAAAGCTAAAGCCAAAGCCAAAGCCAAAAGCAGCCACATAAAGCCAGCAAAGTCGAAGCCAAATCTATAGCCAAAGTTCACTTGAGCTTAGCCCCCGCATTGAAAGTGTCTGTGTCCATAATGGAGCTGAGTTTTCAATGGGTTGTATGGGCTGTGTGTACTTGGAGTAGAGAGTCTGTGTGGGCGACAATAGTTGGTGCTCTATATAGTGTAGAGCTTTCAATGATTGCTGACTGCTTAAATGCACTGCAAACAATTTTGCTTTGAAAAAGAAGTCGTTTGTGTTGAACAAGAACATATATATTTTTTATTGTAACCTCACGCTTAGTAAACTTGGATGATTAATACTCTAAGCGATACTTGCGATAAGCTTGAACTATTTTATTATTTTCACTTGATTAGTTGAGCTTGAACAGGAATATATATAAAGATTAAAGCTTTATAAAGCGCTCACAATGGGGAAGAGTTTAAGATAAACTAAGAATTGCCTTATAAACCACCAAAAACACACAGAATAAAGTTGGTTGACTGTTGTCGATGAACAAGAATATATATAGTCTTTATATCTGCTACAAAAAGTATGCTTGGCTGGCAGATACCCTGCAAAATTCGCAGAACTCTTACAAACCGTTTTCCGCCAAGAACAAGTATATTTATTTGATTCATATCTATCTCATTCATAATAGTTAATACTCACACTTCTTCTAAACATTCTCACCCACTTTCTGCACTCTTCACTCAATTTGTGTGTGGGTGGCATAAAAGAAAAACCGCAAATAGGCCTCCAAACACACACACACACACACACACACACAACCCAAACAGACCCACACACAAGCTTCGCTGCTTCGTCAACCAACTGTCTATATCCATTTTTTTTGAACCATTTCAATATCTATTTGGCCACTGAGTACACAACTTTGTGTGAGATTTTCTTTATTTCATCTTGCTACGAATGTGTTGGCACAAGCAGCAACAACAACAACAACAACAATAAAAAGAAACAACAACAACAACAAGCAGAGCAACGCGACGAACAAAGTTGTCCATGCAAAAAGCACTTCAAACTTTACGCAGTTAAGTCAACAGCAACACCAACAACAATAATGGTCACATTGTGTGCCCTGCCACGCCCACATGCCTTTGACCAAAGGACAATATGCAGAGTGGAAAATGGTGGAGAAAAGGAGGGGGAGCGGGGGGAGAGGAAGCTGGGAAACAAGCAAATAAAATGAAAAACTGTTGCTTGTGGCATATGTAAAAAAAAGTTATAGGAAATGGGGGAGGAGGAAAAGAAAGAGAGGGGGAGCGAGCGAGAGGGGTAGAATGCGACAACTTATGTTTATTTATGGGCGCATATGCTGCGAGCATCTCCGTGTGTATGTGTGCCTGCGTGTGTGTGTGTGTGTTTGGCTGTGTATGCGTGGCTGCTCATGCGTGTGCGCGCACATGTCTATATATACTGTATATGATATGTATGTGTGAGTGTATGGGTAAAACTTGCATATGCACTTTGTGGGTGCTCTGGAAAAGCGCAACATGTAGCAAAGCCAAGCCGAGTCGAGTTGAGTCGAGTCGAAAGCCCTTAACTTCTACCCCTAATGCCCCACAATGGGATGGCAGGCGCAGCTTAAAACATAACTGTACTCGGGCTCTATAACTATTTATATGTGTGTGGTCTCTGCACCTGTGTGCAGCAGCATACAGTCAGCGCTCGATAAAGGGGCTGCTTATTGAAAAAATATAGGGAGAGAGATCGAAAAAAATTAATGAGAACGAAAGAAAATAAAAAAAAGAAAAGAAAAACAGAGAGATACATTCAAAGTAAAAGAAAATGATAGAGAACATACAAGCGAATAATAATGAAAATGAAAGATTAAAAGATACATAATGATTGACTAGAAAAAAAGTAAACAATCCATTAAAGTGCTTAAGTAATCTGCTCAAAATCATAGGGAATTCTGTAATGTCATATATAACACCATGCTCCCCATTTATATACGTATTAAACCTAAGACCTTCCAAGTAAACAATCTCTTATCAAACATCAATCTCTCTTACTGTGAAGAAGTGTTGTAAACTAATCCCAAAGTCATTCCATAAATTTCTAAAAGACTCTATTCACGCAAAATTTGATATAATTGCATCTTCTTCTCTAAGTTTCATTCTTATTCTTTAGAAAATTCTCTCCTTAACAAGTGCTCCAATTACCGAGCGCGCACTGTGCACTTTTCTAGTATTTTCGTAGTATTTTATTCATAGTTCTTGCTTTGCATAAGAATTTATGCACAGCGTGGCCCACAAAAATGTTGACCCAACCTTCTTGGTCAGTGGCAATTCCAGTTTGAAGGCTTCATTTAAAGGGGGCAGACACGACGAAAGAGAGGCAGTCGGAGAGAGACAGATACAGGTGCCGAAAGAGATAGAGAGAACGTGAGACTGAGCCAAATGTTATCCCAGCGTGAGGGTCGCGTCGGGTTCGTCTTGTTCAGCTCGTTTGACAAATTTACCGCACTTTAAGCATCTTAACATGCAGCGACATTTTTAAGCCTCTCCTCAGATAGCGACAACAATGAAATCTGAACCTTTTTCCGGCTGATGCTGCTCCCAGCGTGCTCTGGACACACAGAAAATTGATGAGAAAAGACACAGAAGGGGCAGAAGGAGCAAAGGGCAAACAGCAAGAGCAAACAACGCGCGCACTCGAACAACAACAACAATATACAAAAAATTGTGACAATTTTTAACAAGCTGCCAGAAGAAACAACAACAGCAACAACTTGACAACAACAACGAACGAACGAACGTTGATGGAGAAAACATAAGCAAACAATTTTGAGCAAACAATGAAAGTCAATTTTTTAAAAAACTTGCAAAAAACGAGGCAAACAAACAAGGCAAAAAAACAGAAAGAAAGGAAGGCCCAAAAAATTAATCAACCTGCTTTGTTATTGTGTGTTTTATTCTATTCCTACGAGGAATAAAGTAAGAAAAGAAAAATGAAATCTCTGCAAAAACTTAAAGCAAAGAGTCTGAAAAAGTCGAAAGAGTCGAAACTGTTTCTGTTTCTGTTTTTTTTTTTGCCTGCAGCAACACGACCCAGTTTGGTGCAGGAACTCGAGGCAGGCCAGTTCATAATTTGCTTAGGGCACACACACAGGCTCTATCTCTCGATAGTTGGCCACACAGTTGGCAATGCGATGGGCACTGATGGTCCAATCTAAGGCCAAGCCGAAAACATCAATTAGCCGCACACATGTGTGTCCCTAGAAAAGCTAATCAAATAACAGTTCAGTTCGGTTCGCTTGATTTTCGGTCAGCCAGATGAACCAACTGACAGGGACACAAACACACACACACAGACACACACTGACTGACACTAACTCCCTTACTAAACTTTGCCTTGACTCATTTGTGTGATTAATCAGCAAAGTAATCGTTAAGTTTGCTGATTTTCCTATTGTAATTTAGTCAAAGTTGCTTTGACATTTGTTTTCTCTACTTCATGATGCATTGGAAACCTGCAAAAAAGGTCAATTTCCACTAGGTTTTGTTACCTAACTGAAACAACTGTTTTAAAAACATTTTTTTTTAAGTCTTTTGACTTATTTTATCAATTAAAGACAGTCTGAAGTACTGAACTTGAAGAAAATTTTGCATATTGTTCATAAACTTAGTCAAAATGCTTTTTAAAAATTGATTTTTATGCGTGAGTAATTGGATAAAGTTATCTTTTATATTTACTATAATTAATTATCAAACATTACAGCCGAAAATTAAAAGTATTTGGTGAAGTTACGAGTAAAGGTTGAAAATGAGTTCCTTAATATGTCTTAACAGTTTAAATTAACCAAAAACAGCACAAAAATATTCTAAACCGTTTAAATCCTAAAGAAACCTGAGCATCTACTTATAGCGCGCACACTTGTTCGCCTCAATTAATTTCTCATTATAGAATGATTTTATGAAATAATAAATTGCAAAACAATTTGCGAATTAGCCATTGAAACAATGCGAAAACTCATGGGAAAATCTATAGAAACTATTTAGCTTATTTTTATACGATACGATGATATTCTTCATTCGTTTGAAAAATCTATTTTAAATTATGCAATTAATTTGCCGAGAGCAAAAACCGAACAAATTGTTGGCCCATTTTGTTTGGCAATTGACTGAGTGCGATGAGGGGAGATTGAAGAAAGAGGGGCATGTGGAGGAGGGGTGTATAGAGGGTGTGGGGATTATACGGTCTGTTTGGCGTCTGCTTGTGCTGCTGCTGTGCGACTTAAGTGCCCATAGCGAAAAATGTTTTCTCATAATCGTTTTAGCATTTTTCCGCACATTGTTTCTGTCACATTTTCGTAATATCGGGGCAAGCACTTTAGATATAGATATATAGATATAGTAAACGGTTCTCGTACGGTTTTGTTTTAGTCACATTTCGTAAATAAGTGCGACAATTTGAATATTTAAATATGCATATAGTTCTACACCCCTTTCCACCTCTCTCTATCCTCGTTCTCCATTTCTAAACGGCCTCAACTTTTATTTATCGCTTTGCCAAATGTCACTCGAGCGTTTCCAACTTTGTTGTTATTGCTGCTAAACTGTGACAGCTAAAATGCCGCTGCCCGGCGTTCTACATTCTATACTATATACGATATACGTATACGATATCTTTATGACTTGGCACAGTTTGTAATGTGGGTGAATTGATTGCATTGTTTTGCCGCGTTCCTGGGGGGTGGCTAATGTAGGGGAGGAGGTAGGGAGGTATATTATAGTGCTGCGCAGACTGGTCTGCATATTTAATATTAAACATACGTTTATACTACATCACATATGACGTCAGAGATTTACATTCTGACTGAGTGTTAGTGTGTGTGTGTGTGTGTGTGTGTGTTGTCGCTTGCCAAATGGAAATGTGTATGGTAGAGAGACGTGTATATAGTATAGAGACGATTTATTTCTTCTTGTACTATTAACTTGATTTATGTTCACTAAGTATTTGTATAGAGTTTGCATGGATTGTAGAAAGTTGAGTATGGTTAGGGGTGTCTTTAATTCACTTTGAAGTTATTTATTTAATTAAAAATTCTTGTAATTTATGTGTTTTTTATTTTAGGGGAATCAAGTTAGGTTAAAGTTAGTTCTGAACGGACTATTAGTTAGGATTAATCATATAAATGAGCAGTACAATAATCTTGATTAATTTACGGATTTTTCTTACTAAATAAATAGTCAGATTTTATGTAGAAAATAGTGTTGGAAAAGGAACTTGATTACTCAGTTATATAAACTATATATTGTATATTCCCATTCTATTTAGTGCAGCATATTTGCCTTTCAATAATATTTACCTTCCTTTCCTCTTGTTTTGTCCCACTGTGCTCTGCATGGTAAATAGTTTATGTAGTTGTCCTGGAACCAGATACGTTCTAATGCTAAGTGCAAATATGAATACAGTAGTAGCTATATATAGTCAGGATATGTATGAGGGATTGTGTCTGAGTGTTTGTATGTGTGCTTGTGTGTGTGTGTGCGTTACAAACACTTGACCAATGACAGCAGCACGACACACTCACTTGACGTCAGCAGCCGCAGCCTTGGGCTGTTTCACTGTCCACTTCCTGCAAACACACACACACGCACACACCTCTCATACACACATACACACATACAGAGTAGTAGAGTTGTATGGGCATGACATTAATAGCTTCAGGTCAAGCAGAAGGAGAAGGAGGAGGTTGCTTTAAGGAGTTGCCCTGCTAAGTGATTTCCAATGCAGTTGCATTTTGTCGTCCTCCATCAGTCCAGCCATGGCATTTGCATAAATGCGGCTTCAAGTGGCCTTTGCCAACTGCAGCAAGGAGGAAGAGGGGAAGGGGGTGCTGAACTGATGGAATGCCACGTAAAATTTAGGTTTTGTTTAGCACATTCTGCACATTAACCCACATGCAGTAAAGGAAGTACAAAGAAGAAGGGGAAGGAGAGAAGGGTTGTTGTCTATCGCTATTTCTGCCTGGCAAAAAAATAAAGCGGAAGGCAATTTCCAAGTGCCTTTTTTGCATAATTATCCAGTTTTGCATATGCCGCGAAAGCGAAGCGAGGCTAACCCAGTTAGCGAATGTGCTCCCAAGGCTCTCTATACACATGTGAGTTATATGACTTTAATAAGGTAGAAGCAGCAGGCGGAGTGCGACTGGAATGTGCAGTATGCAGTTGATACTAAAAGGGAATGTGGAGTAGTTGGAGAGGAGCCAGATTGAGTAGGATTTGAACATATAAAAGAGGAAGAGGAGGAGAGGAATGTGAAGTGCTTAGTTCGTTGATGATTGATGAGGCTGTGTAAGCGCAGAAGAGGTTTGAGTACTGTAAAGAGGTAAAGTGGTTAATTAATGGAAATTGAAATGAGGCTTTGTATTCACATAATCAGAGTAATGGCTTCCCTAACCAAATATATTCTCTTTACAATAGAATGAGCTGCTTATGCTGCAGTAATACATACATATGTTTAGGAATTTATATTAAGCATTTCAATGCAGATTTCTCGCTACATATGTTTTCTTTATGTTCTAACTTTATTTCTTATGTAATTTCCTTAAGGTAATCTTCAAGTTATATTAATATTGTTCAATCCTTTCTCCAGTTTATCAATCCCCTTTAAGCAGAGTCTCCCTTTATTTTCGTTGCCCCATTGCCAAATTGGCATTTTGTCCATTGTTAAGTTGCAGTTTAATCTATGGCACTGTTCATTTGTGCTCGAGGGAAATGCAATTTCCATTTAATTTTGGGCAAAGTAATTAGGGATAATTGTTGCTTGTTGTCCGGAATCAGGCTGGAATAGTTGGTGAGCTGCATGCGAAATGCGATTGCAAATCGAGCGCAGCAAAGTATGCTACACTAATTGGGGCGGAAGCGCTAATGTGTATCTGTGTGTGCCTGTATCTGTTTCCCTTTCTCTCCCTATCTCTCCCTCCCTCTCTCTTTATTTCTCTCATTCTGTTGGCCTGTGATATTTACTTGATATTTATTGCCCAGCGTTGCTTGGGCTGTTCGCCTGCCTGCCTGGCTTGTTAATGGCGCAACAAAACACTTTTAATTATCACCCAAGCAGTACACATACACGCATACTCTTCGGTGTGTGTGTGTGCGTGCACTGCGCTGCTCAGTTATCGACGCAATGGCAATCAAAGCAGCCCAACCAACTGGAACTTTTTACTGGCAATTCGACACTGCTCTCCCCCTCTTCTCATTCCTTTCTGCGCGTATTATCTCTGCCTCTGGTGCCACTTGCCATGTTGCTAATTGCCAAAAAACAAACAAGTAACAACAGAAACAGAAACAACAATAACAACAACAGCAATGCTCATGCGCAAGTTAAGACTGTCTTTTATTTTGTGTGTGTGTTTGTGTGTGTGTTGGGGGTTTGCCCTCAGCACGCGCCGTTTAACAGACACGCGCAACAAATTTACCAAAAAGTGGGTTTAAAATTAAACAGAGACAGCAGCAACAGCAACAACAACAGCTAGCGAGAGTTTTATGTGGGCGAACGCGGCGTATGCGTCATGTAGATAAACGTTTTGTTACAACACATAATCGTCGTAGATAGCAGAGACAAGATACACAGTGCTACAAAGCTATACAGCTCACAGATACACACGCACACACAGATACAGTAGCAAAGTTAATGATAGGGAAGAAGTAAGTGGTGAGGAGAGAGAGAGAGGGGGGAACAGCTCTGCTGCCTTTTAAAGCAGCTGCTCGCGGTAATTGCGCTCTAATTTAACGCTAATGAGCGCCAAATCATTTTGCCCAAGCAGTTTGTCATTCCCAGCCCCTCAGCACCGGGCAACAACATCATCAGGAAGAACCTTATAATCATGTTGCCCCATCAACATGATTAAATATCAGTAAACGAGAAAGGCAACAAGAGAAAGAGAAGAAAGAAGGGGGCAGTCCTGCGAAATGTGCGTAGGCACTTTGCATAGTCGATTCGACTATTTATTTATAGCTTCAGCAGCTCCTCGAAGGAGCTTCATCTCATCAGGCATGTCCAAGCTGTGCCCGGGCAGCTGCCGATGCTGTTGCTGGCTTGTTTGGATTAGTTAAAAAAGCTTAAAGTTTGCAGCCAACTTTTCTCTTTCATACTTTTTCCGTTCACCTTCCCCCTTCCCACCCCTACAAAGGTCAGGCACATTAAGTGTGAGATTTAGTTGGAGGAAGGTTGCTGAACCTTGGCCCCAAACTGTCGCACAAAGTTGCATTTAATGGCGACCACTCGGAAATTGTTGCAGCAAACAATGAGAAGAGAAAAAGAGAGTGAAATAAAAAGAGAGAGGGCATAGAATAAAGAAAGAAGGGATAGGTCTGCTTAAGAACTTTTGTCTATTTAGCTTGAGCTTGACTTGCAGCCGGAAAAGGTTGAAGGTATTTTTAATGAGGTAAATTTGAAGATCGAATGGGAAAGAGATATTCAAAAGATGGACTAGAGTTGATATTAAACGATAGTAGAAGGTGAAAGAGGTGAGCTAGAGCTAAAGGTGTGAAGAAATATAGTTCATGGAGGTTCAACGATAACTAATTGAAGTTGTTAAGCAATATCGTTATCAATTATGGGAAGAACTCACTTATTGCTCCATAAAAAACAGTTAATTATGGTTGTTAATTGATATCTTTATCGGTTATAAGAACTGAAGACTTCTTTAATTTTACCATAAGCACTACGAGCTAACAATCGATGTTGTCGATAGTTTAAGTGCGTAAACTGCATACTATCGATAAGTTAACAAAACATTTACCTATTCATTGAAAAGAACAACTAGATTAACATTTGAAATAGTTCTCAATACTTAAACTTAAAGTTAAACTACGTACAATGAACTCATTAAGTCATGAACATGAACTTGTGCGACTTTCGCACACAGTTATCGATAACACTTTGAATAAATAGTTACCAAGAAGGTCTTCCACCTTTGATCCCTGCAGCACATTAGTGGTGCGATACTCTTTCCACTCAACTTGATTTTAATTGAAAACGACTCAGAAATTTTAATCTAAAATTCAATTTGAACTCTCAGCTCACACTACTGAGACTGAGACCGCTGTGGAGCTTTCTGCAGCTGGCGATTTACAATTCCATTGAACTCGAAAGTATAAATTACATTCTCGAGACGATTTTATGCTCGACTAACACGAAAAACCGAATCGAAAAAAAAACAAAACAGAAAACAGCAAAATGAAACCGAAAATTCCTTGAAATATTGCAAAACGATTTGAAGTTTTATGCATGCGAGAGAGCGCAAATCCAATAGATTATTTTATAATTGAATCAGACGCAAGAGACAACAAGAAAAGAGGGAGAGAGAAGGAAGAAGAGAGTGAGGGGAGCAGAGCCTAAGACTGAGACACAGACATAGTCAGAGCTTTAGTGACGATGCGACAAGCGAATTGCCTTGGGGTATATGAGATATGTGAGTGTATAGAGAGCTGAGTTATGGAACCTCTAACCAAAAAGAGTTGCCACCCCTCTCCCCCCCTTCCCCTTTGCTCTGTTAAATTCCTTAAGCGTCGCTTGCTTTGTATTCTCGCCTCGCATATTTCACATGCTCAGACGCGTTCTTTGGGGATGAGTCAGGACTTTAGGAGTCCTTTGCTCCGCTGCTTCTCTGCTTCTCTGCTGCTCCCTTTCTCCCTATTCATTACGCATACGCTTTCTTCAATTTCTTTCCCTACTTCGTGTTAATAAATCAATACCCTGGCGTCGCTTTTTGACAAACATTGCGAGCTGATAACCTTTTTACTTTAACACCGGGCCAAAAGGGCCAGCGCACACCTTGAGCAGCAGTACACACACACAAACACACGCATACACACACACAGTCGCCTTCAATGCAAAAACAAATAAGCATTTTGCCATTAAAGTTGCGTGACGAACTGAAATTTGCGCCAAAGACTCGCGGGACTCGTTTTCCTTTCTCGCTTTTTATATTTTTTACACTCACATGTGTGTGCGTGTGTATTCTGAGTGTGTGTGCGCTGCTTCTGACATTTACGTCTGTTGCGGAGCTGTTGCCGTGCCCAATTTGGGGGGTTTGCTTTTTTCCAACGTCTCAGCGCCCTGAAGTATGCCACAAAATTGCTTTGATGCCTCACGTGTACTGAGCTGTTGCTGTGTGTGTGTGATGCACAGATATATACATACATGTGTGTATGTGTGTGTGCATGTGTGTGTCATTTTCGTTGTCACAAT
This sequence comes from Zaprionus africanus, assembly GCA_018151435.1. Lineage (NCBI taxonomy): Eukaryota > Metazoa > Arthropoda > Insecta > Diptera > Drosophilidae > Zaprionus > Zaprionus africanus. The sequence continues at coordinate 13,170,097 of JAECXB010000118.1, forward strand.
GAGCGAGAGACGCGTGTTTTAGTGGGGCGACTTCATGCTTTGCCTTGGTTGCTTGTAAGTCGTCTGTCTCCTCCCTCGACTGTCTCTCTGTCTGTCTCTCTCTCTGTCTGTCTGTCTGTGCACCCACTCAGGACAGCTTTTGCTTGACTTGCGGAAAATTAAGTGCTTGTCGCATGGCAAAAGCGGCTTTCTTCTGTTCTCTCTCTCTCTCTCTCTCTCAGCTCCTCAGTCCCGTCCACATCCTCGTCTGCTTCTTCTTTTTTTCTGGCTTTTTTTTCGCTTGTCACTTTGATGCATTGACCGGAAAATTCTGAATGCAAAATCCTACAACAGTCAGCAAGAGAAAGAAGAAGAAGCAGAAATTAAGGCAGGGTCAGGGGGGGAGGGGAGGTAGAATAAATTAAGCTAAATGTCATGTGACATTACAACATTTGTGAATCAATAAGAAGAACTTTTAGTTAAGGTTAAACAAGTGCAGGCAACTTTTATGAGGAAAAACATTTTTTGCAAAATGTCAAATCACTTAAGCTGATAAAAAACAGTGTACAGTGTGTAGAAAGTAAATGCTTTATGAGTTGAAACAAACAATAGCGTGGGCGTCTTTGAAATTTTAAGGAACTTAACTAAGAATAAGTTATTGTTAGTAAGAAACGATCTATTTCTGTTATACAAACAAATACAAACAATCCATTTTAGTTTAAAACAAACTTTTTCAGTAAAACAGAAGCCATTTTAGCTTAATACAACCTTTTTAAGTAAAAAACCACCTTACTCCTCTAAAATGAACATATTTTCAGTTTGAAACAAGCTATTTTTCACTAGTTTCTTATCTAAATTCTTTGATATTGTGTATCCTGCGCTGATAATTAGTAAAGTACGTATGTGTATGCATATTATGTTTATAGAATAATACATACTCTATATATTGCATATTCTATCTAGTATATATATTTCATATCCTTTTTTCGCCCACTTTACCCAAACCGAGGCTTCACATTTGTTTTTGTGCTCAAACAATCGCAATGAAAATCAAATTTTAATTATGCATTTTCTGGCAGCCACAAAACTCTGGCCAAATTGCGGACCGAACTTTTTAGGTTGCCACAGCAACACGGCAACAGCAGCAGCAACAGCAACAACAACAGCAACAACAACAGCAGCAGCAGAAACAACAAAAGGCATTTGTGAAGTGTGCTGCGCCCCGAGGGGAATTTTCATTTGTGAAATTCTTTTTGCACTTGTTGTTGTTGTTGCTTTTCACCTGTTCGCCAAAAATATTTCCGCGCGTTGTGTTTAATTTTGTTGTTGCCGCCGCAGTCGCAATTGAAAATCTGCAAAACCGTTGGTCACATATTACAACTCAATATACATACCATCATATCATATGTGTACGTATGTATAAACATCTCTATCAACAGCTTTGCTTTGCGCTTGTGCGCAATTTCAATGATGTCACAAAGGTTTTTATGTGTATTTTTGAAGGGGGCATGTCAAATAAATATGGAAAAGTTTTTATAGTTGTATGCTATGAACATTAGGGGTGTTTCCGCGTGATATTTGGTGCTTTTAACTTATGATCCTGCCAGATAAACTTTATATTCAGTTGCTGTAGAAATTTTAAATTGTTTTAAGGAAATAAGAAGCATAAATTAACCTATTCTTAAGTTTTGTGTGTAATATTATTCCCTTTCTATCTCTTTTACATCTTATACCTTATCTAGCTTCAATTTTCACCTTGTTAATAAAAGATTAGCCATATATTTCCACTCTTCCCACACCTTATTCAAGCCACACTTAAGAGACCTCGCTGTCAGTTCCTGCCACTTTTGGCCTCTAAGTCTGACATATTTATGGACTCAACGTGGCTTGGCCATCAGTCTAAATATACATGCATGCATGTATGTATAGCATTGCACTTGAGTCTGTCTTTAGCACTGTCTCTACCCCCTCTACCCCCCTTAACACTTGATATCAATTTCATCGATTTCAGATACTCTTTTCATGCATTTTGTGTATGCGGCGTAAGCAAAACTTGACCCAATTCGACGAGCCAACACACACTCGACGCAAGTGCAGCGAGGAGGAGGTCAAGTGGGGGGCGGGGGTGTGCAGTGGACAGGGGAGAGCAGGGCGTGTACAGGGAACTGCGACTGAGAGACTCTGTCAATGACAGTGTCAGGCCCCAATGGCAGCGCCACATGCCGCCGGACATAATAAGCAGCTGCCGCTTCTGCTGTCCACTTTGGCTAATTGTGCACACTGTGCGTCGACCACGCCCCGTTAACGTACTGCCACAGCCCTCCCCCCTCCTCTCTCTCTTTTCTGTTTCCCATTGCTATGGTTCGCACATAATGAAGTCATTTAAAACCCACGCACAGGTGCTTCATTTTTGTTGACGTAATTTGATCTGCTGCTGCCATTTACTGTTAGAGGTTACCCTGCTGCTCTCCCTTCTCCCCCCTCTCTCTCTCTTTCTCTCCCAGGCACAGCTTTAGTTTCTCTAGTTTCCAGCTGGGGCCTGTTAGCAGCAGCAGGTTTACTTCAAGGTTAGCACTGGGATTTTTGAGCATCTTGCCAAGGTCAGCGCGACAGGAAGTTGCCTCTTTGCCAGGCACTAAGGCAGCAAGGCAGGCAAGCACACCCAGGTGTGTAGGCAGCGAAGGAGAGCTGAGCAAGGCATGTGTGAGGCATGTGAATTGCATTTGCAACAAATTTTTAAATGCAATTACAGCACGACTCAAACTGAATTTGCCTTAATGCAGCCATGTGCAGCGGGTTAAGCTGAGAGCTGCTTCAGGTTCGGAATGAATTTTTCTCAGCTTGTCAGCTTCATTAAACTTTTGTTGCTCTTTCTCAGGCTGCCACTCTTCTTTCTCTTCTCTTCTTCGTACTCTTCTTTCTAACTTAATTGTCTTTTCTGCCACCTTGTTCACCTTTTGCGCCTATTGCTTTAACTTCTTGTCTTGCCTTGGAGATCTAGTTGCTTTAGTTATTTTTTGTGGGTCTAGTTAGCCTGTCCCTAGTGTCCCTAGACGGCGAGCTAGCCTTCTGTACCTATTCCTGCTAGTTATCCTTGTCTCTTTAGTTTTTCCTCTTTTCCTTTTCTATCCTTTCCTAGATTCTTTCCCCATCTCCACCTTAGTTGTATTTCTAGTCTCTCTCTAGTCTTTCTATGCCTCTACCTACAACTCCCTTTCATTCAATTACTTTTCTCTAAAACCCTCTTCTCCTGCCCTATTATTTCATTCAGTTACTCCTTTAGCTTCTTCTCTGAGCTCTACCCCTCATATTTCTCCTTCATCTCTACCCTCTAATCTGTCCTCTTCCATGCTCTACTTGCTCTGTGCTTCGCCTCCATAACTACTGCTGATTAATGCGAATCCATAGAATTATGACTCCTCTCGTAGACCGTAATCATTTTATGCGCACATCAAAAACGCCACGATACGCTGCAGTTGCACAGCAGTTGACGATGTGGCAAGGAAAGCAAAGGGAGCAAAGGCAGCCGGGGCAGAAGAGACTGTAGTGTACATGGACTGCTGCGTGCTCTGCGTGCGAGGACTGCAATGGCGACAAAAATTGTGAAATTAGGTTGGTTAATTCCATAAAGCGCTGCAACCCGCTGGCTAAAACATCATCATCTTCACCATCATCATCATCGTCATCGCCATCTTCCTTTGCACCGTGATCATAAACAATTTCCCCTTTACCGTCACCTCATCATCATTTACATCATGATGGGCGACCATATGCCAGGCTTGTGGTTGGAAAACGTGACTAGCTAAAATGCGAAATGTGTGTGTGGGTTGTGCATGCTCAGCAGGACAGCCACACACGCATTAACACACACACACACGGACACACACACACCTGCACCGCCATTAGGTAAATTGTTAAACAGATTTAGCTAAAAAATGTACGACTTTATTAGATTACACAATCTATGGCAGACTGACTTGAAAAAGGTTGACGTTTAGTTTGAGGTTAAGTTGGGTTGAGGTTTGCTTAAAGGCTTAAACTATATAATAGTTCTATTAGGGCTTTCATTTAATCACGTTTGAACTGATTTGTGCTTAAGGTTATTAGCTTTGATTGATTGAAGAAGATAAGTAAAAGATAGAAACAGATAAGATAGTGAGGAGTGCTATTGAAAAGTGAAGTATGAGAACTGGAAGGTGCTTGGGTTACTGTAGGTTAGCTGGAAAGAAATAGCAAGTAGAGCTGGTTATGTTATAGAGAAAATCATAGGGATTTATGGGAATCAGTTGTAGTTATATTAGGAGTTGTAGTTATGTAAAAGAATAGATCTAAGGGAAACGTTATAGTGAGGTAATGCTAACTAAATCTTACTCCAATCATCTTTGTGGTTTTGCGAATATTTGTGGGAAATATATATTATCTAGAAGAAACCTAAGCAACAAGTAATCTACTCATCTCTCCATATTCATCAATTAGGATCCCTAGATATTGATTACATGCTCGATAAAGATGGCGAAGCATGATGAACCATCTCTACCTTTGTGTTAGGTTGCTAGTTTTAGTTGCCTTCTCTTCTCTTACTCTCTCCTTTTCTCTCTGCTTTCTGCTGCTGTTGCGGAACTTGCAACGGAAATTGTGAGGAAATGAAAATGGCTTAAGTTTCTTTCTTTCTTTTTCTGTTGGCATTTTGTTTGGTTACCCTTGCTGCCCTACGCCCCCTGCCCCTCCCTCACCTGTCTCTTGTGGTATGTGGTGCGTGCCTGCAGTCAGTTGAAACAGCTTAACTCGACTTTAACTGGAGTGAGCCCGCATTGGGTTACGCAGTTGCACTCGACTGGTGTGTGTCTCTCTCCTTCTCTTTCTCTGTCTGTCTGTATCTCTCTCTCTCTCTTTGTCGTTACTTGTGTGCGCTATTTTAAGTTGTTGCTTTTCAAAGTGTGTAATTTATTTATGCATTGCACTGCCGCGCATTGCGTATCGCTAGTGAACCACCTTGACCCACTAATTGGACGCCTCGTCGAACAAATAGTATTGCACCCACCTCTCTCTGCCCCTCTCTATCTGTCTCTCAGTATTTGTTTTTCTCTATGCTGCGCCTATCGATAACATCGTTTTACTGAATCACGCCTAACACACCTGTGTGTTTGTCAGCAAAGTGGGAGAGAGAGAGACTGCAAGAGAGACTGAGACTAATAGCAATAATCGCATTGTCAATGCAAAATTCGTTACCAATATGACAAATGAAATAGCATAATAAAATAAATAGGAATAATAAAGTGCAATAAAGAAATCGAATTTGAAATAGGCAAATAAATAAGCTAATCAAATAAAGCCCAATAAAATAAAAACGATTGAAGTAGAAGTGGAATTATTGTGATTCAAATCAAAATTTTATTATTTACTTTGCATTTTTATGATACTAATAATAACTATCATTAAAATTAAAATACACAAAATATAAGTATTATCATTTATAAACTTAATGCTACCAATAAAATGTTGAACTTATCAACTTATCCTTGAATATTATCAAAAATATATCCAACACTTAATCAAACACTCGAAAATTAATTTCAATGCATGCAAAGTTTAGTGAAGGTCAAGAAAACTGCATAAATAATTCGTTGGAATTTGAAAGTATCTCTAGTGATAAATAATAAAATTGAAGTATCAATTTTAAAGCCCTTTCGCACCCAATTCAAATCGCATTAATCTTTCTCAACCTTTTCGCACTCAAAAGTTTCGCCAAGAAGAATTTTCAATCGAGGGCAAGGAAAACAAAAACAAAGCAATTTGCGCATTCATTATGCATGAATCAAAGCCAGACTGCAGTGTCAGTATATACTATATGTAGTGTGTGGGCGTGTAAGATACACTTGGCTGTGGGTGGAGAAAAAGGGGGCATGGTCAGAGATTTGGGTGAGGCAGTACAGGACACACAAGTCGTAGAGCCATTTAACTGTCAAGTGGCAATTGCCAATTGCTCTGCTCGTTGCCAGAGTTGGGCTAAATAAACAGAATATGACCACGCCCACGACCACCCAAAGTGTGCACACTGGGCTGCCTTTATTAGTTTGTAATTTTGGATTTAAATATTTATTTATTCGTTGCTTTTTGCACCGCAGGCAAAGTTGAATATTAATGAACTTAATTGAAAAAGTTGGCGCTGTGGCAAAACAAACTGATGTGCGGCTGCCTGCCCTCTCTACCTCTGCTTTTCCCTGTCTCTCTCTCACTTTCTCTCCCTTTCTCACTCGGGGACAACAATAATGTTTCAGCTGCGGCCGTCGGCGCCGCCAGCTAAGGCAGAAATTAATTTTCAAAATTACGACAAATACTTAAAATGTTGCGGGTAACTTTCGCAACAAAGCGAGCGGAAAACGCAGAGACGTCGGCTACGAGGGGGACGGGGGTGGGTGGAGGCCCTGCTTGTATAACAATAACCATAGCTCAATGCACAATTTACATAATTACGCATATTTCGGTGCAAACTTATAAATATTTATGTGCTGCATTCTCAATGAAGTTCCCTCTGTGCTAAATTCTCCTTGCGAACTATGCGAGAAGAGCAGACTGGGGAGGCAAGTGGGAGAAGGAGGGAGTAAAGGGGCACTTGCAACAGTGTGCAGCAAGGATATGCATTTGCTTGGTGCAGCGGAAAACTTTTTAAGAGACGCAGCCAATTTGAGGACAAGAAAACTGCAACTTATAGATAAAAGTTAAGCTGAAAGCAAAGGAAATCTTTACAGTTTCCTTGGCTTATAATAAGGCTTAGTTAGGAGAGCAGAAATAGAAAGCCAAATCACATTTTCTGTTGCAAATGGAACTGCGAGTCTTTGCAACTCTTCCTGTATCTTAAAAAATCCACTACAATTCTTGCAGTTCAGATTTCCATTCGATATCGTTGCAGTTCTTTTAACCTTTTCTTTGCAAGTCTTCTTGTAACTTAAAAAAAATCCATACCAATCTTCTTGTTCGTAATTCATTCGAAATCGTTGTAGTTCTTTTAACTTGTAAATCCAAGAAATCTGCGAAATTTCTGCAGTTCAGTTTCAGTTCGTTACAAATCTTCAAGAAATCCCAACAAATTCAAGAGAAAACCAAACGAATTCAGCGCTCAAATCAAGTTCGAGAGTGTAAAAAGTGCAATACACAACATAAACATGACACATATTTTTGAGCACATACGTTTTCACTGGATCTTTGTGTGTGTGTGTTTAAGTATTTGGCGCCCCGCGTTGAAAATGTCAAATTAACATGAAGCTCACGTTCTGCGTTTTCTACGAACGCAACAAAGTGGCGACAAATCTGACAAAGTCAAGTAAAAAGTGAGAATAAAAATGTAAAATTTATATTTATGTGAAAAACTATGTAACTGAGAGATACCCTATAAAGCATTGTAACAAGCAAAAAACTAGTTTAAATTCTCTTCAACTCTGAAACAGTTCAATTAGCTGGAAACATTAACACTGATTGATTTGTCAGACAAAGTCTCATCTCTTAATGTTTTTCACTGTAGGAGTTTTACGAGTATGTATTGTGAAGCTGAGTTTATCGATAAAAAATCGAACTCTATTTACATACCAAATTTGCTATCAGTAACTTCGAGATCAATAGATTACGGACAATAGAATTGTATGGATTCATCGCTTCTAAATAAAAAAAAAATAAATAAAAAAAAAATAAAAAAAAACGGAACAAAAACGTCTCCTCTCCGAACGGAAGTGAGAACATCAAAGTTGACTTTCGATGTCGTCGTACAATATGACGCATTTACATATGTACATACCCAACAAATACAGGGTATACTGTGTATGAAATGAAAATTGTGCAACGTTGAATCACGCGCCAAACGATGACGCGAATGAGCTACTTACAGTTATGGTAAGGCCGTAGCTGCTGTTGTTGTCGTTGTTGTTGCTGCTGTCAGTGTTTACATTACGAATTGCTGTTGACGACGAGTGACGCTCATGTTGTTGTTGTTGTAGTGTCGCTGGTGTTTTTAGTCTCCCCTGGGCAGCCTAAAAAATGACCATAGGGAGCCAAGCTCGAGGTCAGCTACACGCGCTGACAAATTACCCGAAATGTAGAGGGAGAGAGAGAGAGGGAGGGAGAGTGGGAAGGCAGGCCTGACGATGTGTCTAGGTCTGGGTCTGCCTCTCGCTATGAATTACGATTATCTCGTGCTGTTGCAAGTGCCGGATCTCTTCCACTTACTACATGTGCTTGTATTGCCATCTCTCTTCCACTCACTGTCACTGTTGCAATTAGTCGTAAATTGATTTGGTAATCGTTTTTTCCATGCCCTACACTCGACACTCGACGGGGGCCCGACAACAAAGTATCTGCAAATTTATAATGCCAGCGCTGTCTTATCATTTCGAGTGAAAAAAATGAAAAATGCTTGAATTATTTTTAGCACGAATTTGTGAAATTTCCATTTCGATTGTTTGATATGGCAATCAATCTATCAATCATTTCCATGCTCTATTTTTAAAGCTTCCACTTAATAATGAATCTATTTGGAATATTTGTTATGTCTATCGATCTATAAATAGATTGCTTACCTCGTTCGTATTTTTATTAATTCTATTTGCGATTCGTTTCTTTTCTTTCTTTCGTTCTTACAGACACTGCACAAATATGTCTAGCGATTCAAGTCGACGCATTCAGGTGCCCGATGAGCTCAAGGAGGTCCTCTTGCAGTTCTCGATTGCGTATCTGGTTGAACAGCCACCGGATCTGATAGACTTTGCCGCCGAATACTTTAACAAATTGCAGGCAAATAGACCTATCCTCTCCAGCACCGATAATTTGCCCGAAGATCAGCAGAGCATTAACTCACTAGATGGCGACGGTAAGTGGAAAATGATTATTTATCGATAAAATGGCAATAAGTGCTTATTAGAGGAGTAGGTCATTGAGTTGAAGAAGAATTTCGTTTAAGAACTTAACTAGATCTTGAGCTATTTAATTTTCTTCATTTAAAACATGAATATATCGATTACTTATCGATAAAGATGCACTTACTGACCATAAATAGAATAAGTTATTGAGTTAAAGAAGAATTATATTTAAAACTTTACTAGACACTGAGATATTTATCTGAACTTCATTTAAAGCAAGAATATATCGATTATTTATCGATAAAATAACTTGTGCCTGTTATAAGGTCGAGTAAGAGAAGAAATTTCATTGAGAACTGCGCTGGTTCTTCAAATGTTTATCTTATATTTAGTTTAAGCAAGAATATATCGATTATTTATCGATACAAATAACTTGCAAAGGCTATAACGAGGGTAAGTCGATGAGTAGGAGAAGAACTATTTTTGAAAGTTAGCTGGATCTTCAACTGCTTATATAGTCGTCATTTCGACCGAGAATATATATCGATTACTTATCGATAAAATTGTTATTTAACCTGTAACAGGCCTCAGCCAAGTTGTAATGGAAAATGTTCATAAGAAACTCAAAAAAACCTTAAATTTCTCATCATATTTACAAAGCAATCGGTAAATCATGAATTCAAGTTCCCGACCTAAGGTCTCTAGAGTTTCTATTAGTTTTCTTTCCATAACTAATTCATATTTTGCCCAGGGAAATCAATATTAAATAGCTACAAATTTACTTGGAATAGGAAGATTGCGTGTTGTGCAACTACGAAAAGTCGTTCTTCTTCGTCCTTTCCTTCTTGGCTCTTTCTCTTTCTCTCACGCTTTGTGCGTCAATTGGCGGCATTACTTGAACTGCGTGTTGCAGTTTCCGTTTTTCTTTTACTTTATTCTTGTTTTACTCTTTGCTGGATATTTTTAGTTGGGTTAAAAGTCATGCAATTTGACGTCAGTCGCGTCATAAATAAACCTCCCCAAAGTGAAGGTCCCGTTAGGGTTGCGACCCACAAGATGTGCGCCGAAAGTTTTGCACTAAATTCTAATTATAAATTGGTGAAAAAAGTTAAGAGTCAGAAGAGCAGAAAAGGCAGAGAAACAAGATGGTTGGAAGTGACCCTTGGTTCGTAAATACCCTGTATTTTGTACGTAGAGATCCTTTGTATGATTCCTTTGTATTGTAAGATACTTTTGACAGTCAGAAAAAATTTGGTTGATACTTTTGTATCTGTAAACTTCCTTTGTAAGCACACCCTATTCCATCAATCCCCTTCCAGGGTATACACAACAAACATTATTTGTTTGTTTGTGAATTGAAAAGTTTTTTCAGGCTGTTGCACAAAGTTCTCGCCCGCGGCACTTCGCACCTTGTACGTGGCTGCTGAAGTGTATCTATAGTCGGAGGTTGTGCCAGTATGTATGTATCTCTACACGCTCTGTATCCTGCAACTGTATCTCATTATTCTCTGCGATAATGCGCCGCACGTGTGCCAACAATTAGCGGCAGCTGGTCACGCATCTTCTTCCAGTTCAGTCCAGGCTCATATCGGACATGGGGCCAGACATCTTCGAACCCGTGGAGAGCACAACAAATTAAATAATAATGTTGATAAAGCTATCGAGCAGGAGACCTGAGCAACAGCAGCGAGCTGGGCTCCTTCTGCTTCTCCTTTTGCCCCTCCTTTCTCTCTCTTTCCCTCTCTCTCTATTTTTCTCTGTGTATTTCAATCTCATGCTCTGCCTCGGCGTGTTTATCTTCCGGTTAATCAAACACGCAGCCTCGACTCAAGGGATGCCGTGTCAAGTGAGAAAATGTTTCGCTTTGCCTTTCCACTCACTTACTGAACCCCTCCCCTTTCCCACCCCCTCTTTCCTTCTCTTTTTCTTCCTCTCTGTCTCTATCTCCTTCCGGTTCGCTTTACATCCCTTCTCGCACTGCGTTTGTCATTAAAAATCTATTAATTGCGCACACAACATCGAGAGCTGCACAAATAAGACCAGCCACGCCCCCCTACTCTTTACCTCCTCTGCCTTTGCTCGTCCTTTAATTAAAGTTTGAAGAGCACAGGGGCCTCGTCTCGTCTCACTATAAGCCAGCATCGCATTGACCTTTTTTCCCTAAGCCAACTCCAACTGCTGCTTCACCTCCGCCAACTTTGTCTGCTCTGCTCAGCGAAGCCTTCAACGAGGCAACGAGGCATAAGCAGCAGCAGCAGGCAGCAGCACGCAAATAGCCACGCCCCTTTCTGTCTTTGATGTCTATTTATGGTCAGCTGTGGTGAGCGCGCAGTTTAAAAATTGCTTTAAGGCTATGAAAAAGCAGCTGAAAAACAGCGACTGTTGAAAATATTAAGCATACGCCGCATTGGACGCACAACAATTTTTGCGGGTGCCAAATTGTGGCTGAGGTGTGCGAGAAAGAGCGACAGAGAAAGAGACAGAGAGAGAGAGAGAAGGAGAGTCGTGTGCATGTTGTACATTCTATTAACAAGAGAGGAAGGAGGTGTGGGGGGAGGGGTGAACAGGTGGGGGAGGCAGCTAGTGAAGCATGCGATGAGCAGCGGCAGCTTCGCAGTTTTGCACGCTTCAACAGGCACAAAGAGGGCAGGTAGTGAGAGAGTAGAAAGGGGGTGTGGCAGGGGGGCAGGGTATTGCTGCCTTGATGTATGGGATTATGGCGCAGTGCCACGCCCACACACACACACACACACACACATGGGCTGACATGGGCTTTGCTTGGCAGTTACATTTCAACATTATTGACATGCCAACGGCAGCTTTTCTTTCTTTTTCTGCTGCCCAGGCTGACGCTTCTGCTCTCTGTACATGTGTATGTGTATGTATGTGTGTGTGTGTGTGTGTGTATGTGTGTGTGTGTGCCTCCTGTTGCGCTTAATGATAAATATAAAACCAACAAAAAGAAGGCGAACAACAAAATGTTCATGTTAATCGAGACAAAGCGCTGTCTCTCTATATTTATACACGGCATACAAAGGCCTGCGAGGGTGTGCGTGTGAGGGTGGTGTGTGTGTGTGTCTGTTGACAGGCATCTCTTGTGTGTGACTGCTGCTGTTGCCTACTTACAAACACTATTTCCGCTTTGGTTTGTCGCTTTTGCCAGCCTCAAAGGCTGCTGCGGCTTCATCGACAGCTTCAGTCTTTGCTCGAGCGTCACTCGGTGCGCAAGAAGTCTGTCTGTCGCTTGGACTGCCAAACGGTCTGCCGGTCTGACCGTCTCTCTGTCAGTTTGTCTATCTCCCCAGCTCTCTGTCTCTCCATCTGTATTTGCCTGTCGATCTGCCCGTCTGACTGTCTGTCATTTACTTAGTTTGTCATTCAGTTAACTCTGACTGCGCGTCTCTCTCACTGTCAACACTCACTTCACTCACATTTACCGCAGCTGTCATTCTTATCATCACCCTCAACATCATCATCATCATCATCATCATCTGTTTCGCATTCGCGGCACATTCCTTGTCAGTCTTCTTCATTGCCAGCGTCTCATCTCCTTTTGCTAATGAAATTAATGCAAACTTTTATTTGCCGTTTTTAATTAAATTTCTGCCATGTGCGGTTGCTCTGTGTGTGTGTGCGGTGTGTGTGTGCGTGCTGTTTGTATTTGCCTATCTGCAGTGCTGTAATTTAAGTCAAATTGATTTTATCAAAACAAAAAGCTGAACTAAATAAAATATAATTAATTTGTATGCAGTTTATTAATCAAATAAATGACAATAAAACAAACGCCGCGGGGCAACAATGTTGAGTTAATTAATGAGAAAATAATAAACAAATAAATAGCAAAACAAAAAGGGCTGCGCCCTTTGTGTAATATTTGGCTATAATAAGCATTAATAAATACAATATATATGTACACACACAATCAATTAAAGCAAGCACAGTTTGAATGAAGATGTTGGCCATGTACAGTGCAATGAAAGTACAGTGAAAACTGCTGTAAATTAAACATGAAATATTTGATATAATTAAAACTATTTTGTAAAAAGTTTGAGAGTGAAAATTAATATAAAAAAAAATCAAATAAAATAAAAGAAATAAAATATAATAGAACAACATAAATATAATAATAAAAAATATGAGATTAATCAAATAAAATAAATGAAATATAATATAACAATATAAATATAATATAAACAATAAATACAATATTTAAAGTAAATATTTTGTATGTCACATCATCTTAAAGAAAACTTCATCCAAACATATTTAAATTATTTTGATTATAATTGCTCTAAATAGTATAATAAATATCATAATGATATATAGTAAACTTCATATATATTATTTTCTATATTATACATTAAAATAATCAACTAAATCCCCAAATCCTTCACACTTGTGCCACTACTGCCAGTTAGCACTGTAGTCAATTAAGAGGCCCATCATAATGTGGCGCATTCTCTTTCCTGCTTAACAAACGCAAAATCAAATGAAATTTAATTAAATGAGACTTCAATTAAAACCGCAAGTGGCGCTGCAGGCAGTCAGGCAGGCAGTCAGTGTTAACAGTGCTGCAAGTAAATACGCGAACAGCAGCAGCAGCGCAGTCACAGTCAACTTGGTCCTCAAGGATGGAGATGGAGATAGAGAGAGAGATAAGAGACTCTAGTCTAGACAACAGACTGTGCTAGTTTATGTCCATGAGTGTGTGTGTGTACGTGTGTGTGTGTGTGTTTGCGCCTGTGTGTGCGTTGGAATTGCATCATCAAGCAGTGTGGCACTGTGGCAAGTGCCACACTTGACACGACTTCAATGCAAACACAATTTCGATGATAAATTGAAGTGTACGCGTGAGTGAGAGAGAGACAGAGAGAGAAGAGATTTCTCAGAATTGAGTTTTCTGTTTACAGATTTGTGATTTTTGCAAGCATTAAAAATATTTATCGCGCATACGCAGCGTGTGACAGCAGCGCAACAAACTCGATTGCAGTGCGTGCAGTGCGTTTCCACCTTGAGTTGCGTGCGAAACGTGTTTTTTTGTTGCTGTTGTGCTGTTGTTGTTGTTCCAAACCAGTTTGAGAAACTGTGCAAAAAGTGAAAAACTATAAAAAACTATTCGAAATTGAAACTGCAAATCGAGAGCAGCGTTCGCAATGTCTACGCAAGTGTCTGGGAATCTATTGGCGGGTAAGCGAGCAAACAAAACAAAACCGAAGCCTAAATTGCCACACACACACACGCAATGCTGACCAAATATGTCGATGCGAAAAACAAACGCACCGTTTGGTCAGACATGCTGTAGATACAAATGTATCTACACCTTGTGTTATGTGTGCGTGTGTGTGGTAAGTAACAGATATAGGCACAGTGGGGAATTGTGGACACGGCTACAGTTAGAGTTGTAGTTTCAGATACAGTTAGAGATGCTGATCAGATGTAGATGTAGATGCAGATAGAGAGATACGTGAGCGAGGCAGATACAGATGCAGTTACTTGAGGCAGAGAGTGCGAGATATACAGATAGATAGTTACAGCTACAGATGCTGAGATACGGACAGTTGTAGATGGCGATAGATACAGTTGACAGCTGCACATGTAGATATAGATAGAGTATGATAGATAAGGTTATGGGAATCCCAGCAGATAGAAATAAAAAAAGAGATAACTCATATAAGATACGCAAATGCTGTAAGAAGCTACTATGGCATCTGTTGTACAATATAACAGATGCATATCGAAAAAAGATACAAATGCAGATAAAGCAGCTGCGCCAAAGGGAGACAATATATAAATATAAAGAACGCGATACATACACGAAGATAATAAAGTGGCTACTACTGATTATATATATATATATTGACAATTTTATAAAAGGACACAAGGTTAGCTTATTCATAAATCTATCCATGCAGCTTTTTTAGTTCGCACAGAATTCCTCGAACTGTTGTAGCTCTTTTACCTTGCACAGAATTCATGGAACTGATGTCACAAAACAAGACGTGGAAGAGCTTTAAAAATACGAAGAAACGCAGCATCAGTTCTAGTTCTGCGAAAAGATATTTACAACTGCAGATACTGTTGCAGCTCTGCTGTTATAAGCAGATTAAGATACAGATAAAATTACAAGTAGAGATACATACACAACATCAAAAACAGATACAACTACAACTACAGCTACAGCTATCAATAATAAATTGGTGATGATGATTGATGCTGCATAGACGAGTGTACATTGTATTTGCAGATTATGTATCTATTTTCCATTCACAAATTCTGCTGAAAATATAGATGTGCATAGTATATGCACAGCAATAGATACAGCATTAGAGATACAGATACATATACAGCAGCTGCAGCTGCAAAAACAGCCGAACAAACAAAAACTGAATACAAATTTGACTATATGGCGAAAAAAATCGAGAGAGAGAGGGGGAGAGGGGGTAGTGTAGGGGGCGCTGGGAGAATATGAATAATTAGTGAAACAGATCTAGAGGTTTTACGAGGCTTTGGCTCTGCTGACATGTCCAGCTGTTTGTTGAGCTTTTCAAGTGTGTTCCCAATGATGAATTGTAAACATGCAAGTGAATTGTTATTTACTGAGGGAGGGGATAGAGGAGATATTGTAGTAAAAGTGTCATGCCGGCACAATTATTGCAGCTACAGATGCAGATACATTTACAGATACAGTTGAATATACGACTAGCAAGACATGTAGTCAGTTCAGACATCGAGCATCTTCTGTAAACTAACTTTATGCATGTGCAATGATAGCTATCACACACACACACACACAGTATGTTGTCAGTGTCTGTCTGGGGCCAGCTGGACACACAGTGCCCCGCCCACTGTCTATTTGCGCTTCATTTCCATTTCGAGTGCATTTCCAGAGCGATTTGCCGTTGCTACTGCAACTGGACGCAGCTGGATAATAAAAAAAAAATTACTTTTGCTGACGCAAGACACTTATGAAATGCAGTGAACACCCCGCACTTCCCCGCCTGCCTGCCCCTGCTCCTCTCCTACACTTCCTCAAGTTGCTGCTAATGATGCAAGTCAGCAAGCAGCTTCTCAGTCGATCATATCTATTTATCTACCCATCAATCTATGTATTTCTCTTTATACTTGTGTACTTGAGAGCTTGTCTATCCATCTGTCCAGCTATCCCTACATCCCTCTCCCTCCATCTCTCTCTATACCTCTCCCTATACCTCCCTCCAGCTCAATGGCAGGACAATGTCCTAGGGCCTCCTTCTGCTCCGCTTTCTGCCTGGGGTCACAGACAGCAAATGAATTGTCCATTTTCATTAATTAGCCAGATTACTGGAAGCAAGTTGAACAAAAGGTTAAGTAGCTTAATTAATTAATTAATCAGCCATGTTTTTGGTAGAGGGAGAGGGAGAGGGAGAAAGGGAGATTAATTTCATATTTATTTACAATGCAAATGGCAAGCGTCGAGGGGCTTTAACTCTTAGACCTTTTCAACACGCTCTATGAGGCTTGTATCCTTTCAAACTTGACTTTATTGATTTATACTCTATTAAATTAACTTATATAGAGAGCGGTAGATAGAAGCAGACATGTGTGAAAGTTTTTTACCAGAAACCCTTTAGGCCTTGTTAACACGTTTCTATAACGTGTTTTAACTTTTACTCTACTCTACTCTACTCAATTAACTTACACCCTTTACTCAATTAATTTATGGCATCTACTCTTCCCTTTTTTTCCACAGCGGAACCACCAATAGTACAAACCTCACGTCGCAAATCAGTTTTTGCGGAGGCGTATGATCCGGAAGCGGACGATGATGATGAGGGCGCCACTGCCATATTCCCCAAGACAGACGAACAGCGGGCACGTCTCATTGAGTCGGTGAAGAATGTGCTGCTCTTCCGTTCGTTGGAGAAGGAACAGGTGTGTTGTGTGTTAGCTTGATATATTCCTTACACACCACAAACACACACAACACACACCCGCACACACTCACACACACACCTCAGACAGCAAGCAAGAGGTTTTTTTCCGGTTTAGCTTCAGACAACCGCAAAACCAAATCACGTTGCTTGCGGTTGTCTCCGCTCTATCTAGCTGTGTATGTGTGTGAGCGGGAGTCTGTGTTTATAATGTATGTGCCTCTCTTTTACTCATATCCTCCCTTCCTCCCTCTCTCTCCTGCTGCAGATGAACCAAGTGCTGGATGCGATGTTCGAGCGGAAGGTGCAACCAGGCGACTTTATTATACGCCAGGGCGATGATGGTGATAACTTTTATGTTATTGAATCGTAAGTGAACAGAACAATGTGTGTGCAAATTGCGTATACGCCCAAGGGGTGGCCCCTAAAACTAGGCAATGCCATTCGTAGTGCGTTTGCGCAATTCATTTGCATTTGGATAAATCCCTCGCACACACGTGCAAAATATCATAATAATTTCTCATTTGATTCTCTCTCTCTCTCCTCCTCAGTGGCATCTACAAAGTCTACATTAATGACAAACACATTAGCACCTATACCCACACCGGATTATTTGGTGAATTAGCGCTGCTCTACAATATGCCCAGGTGAGAAGAGTGCTGTGAATATTAAATGAAGCAACTATATAAGATATACGATATACATATTTAATTCAGCAATAAGTATGTTCTACTTATTTGATCAATTTGTGACTTGCAGCTCGAGTAGTTAGTGTTAATTTATTATTTGACACCTGCCAATTTGATACTCTTTTCTTATCATCTTGACGAAGTTTGGAGAAAGCGTAAATTAGCTTAAATTTGAGTTTATTGACAGCTAAGTGCGATAAATTATCCATTGGAAATTGTTTTTAATTATTCAACAACTACAAAAAGGCTTATTGTAGTAAAATACGGTCACCCTAACCGATACAAGCTGTACATAAACTTGCTTAACAGCTTCTAATGCAGTCTTCATATACATAACAGTCGAAACACTTGATTTGAAAATTTGTTTATTGATGGTCACCCTAATATACACCTGCCATAAATTTAAGATTATTTATATATGGTCAATTTAAACTATACTCTTTATTGGTGGACTCTGTGTTTCATTTACTATTTTTAAATTTGAATAGCGAAGTACTTTTCAAAATAAATTAATGGTCAACCTAATTAAAAATTTCTGCTGAAAGTTAATTTATAGTCGCCTTATAAGGCAGTTCAAAACTGTGAATAAGTCGAAAATTTAAGGTAACGGTACTTCATACTGTCAATATTTATAAATGGTCACCCTAATTTGAATAGTTTACAGCCAGTTTAATATGTTCACCCAATTGTAATAGAGAGAAGAAACTTTAATTAATTTTCAGCTTCTCAAAAAACTATCTAATATATTTTAAATAAATTATGTATCTATCTACATTTCACTCACCTCCATTTTTATATATAATTCTCTGCAGAGCGGCCACTGTGCAGGCGGAAACAAACGGTCTACTCTGGGCCATGGATCGTCAGACATTCCGTCGCATATTGCTCAAGTCGGCATTCAAGAAGCGAAAAATGTACGAGGAGCTGCTGAACAGTGTGCCCATGCTTAAGGCGCTGCAGGTGAGACAGAGAGAGAGAGATAAATAGAGATAGATATATATCTTACATATATTTATGCTTCACAGAACTACGAGCGCATGAACCTCGCCGATGCTTTGGTCTCGAAGACCTACGAGAATGGTGAACAGATCATTAAACAGGGTAAGTTGACAGTCTAGACGATACTCAAGAGCCTCCTTAATATATATTTCTTCCCTCGTATGGTAGGTGATGCCGCCGATGGCATGTACTTCATAGAGGAGGGCACCGTTTCGGTGCGCATGGATCAGGAGGATACAGAAATAGAAATATCCAAACTGGGCAAGGGTCAATACTTTGGTGAACTCGCACTGGTGACACATCGGCCTCGTGCTGCTTCTGTCTACGCCACGGGAGGCGTTGTCAAGCTCGCATGTAAGTCATATCCCGGACTCGGCTGCGCTAACATCGAAAACCTTTCAACCTCGTATACTTACTATTATTATATCGAGACTCGCTTATGGGGAACCTTGTGGTTCCTCCCTCTCTCGTTCTGGGCCGAACACTTAATGCTTTTGTTTTCTGTTTTCTGTTTTGTTTATCGTTTATCATTTTTGTTTCTTATTTCTCGTTTTATGCACTCGCTCTTTAACCCGGCGTCATTTGCACCTTATGTATTATTGTTGTTCTTGTGTCTTGTTCTTCCGTGTTCTCGTTGTGTTGTTGTTGTTGTGTTGTGTGTAAAAACTGTGTGTGTTCTTTTGTTCTTCTACTTCTGCTCTTCTGTGTGTAGTTTTAGACGTTGTTTGCTTTGAGCGGCTGTTGGGACGCTGCAGCCATCTCCTGCAGCGCGGCATACGAGACTATCGCTATCTGGAGCAGGATCTGCGCGCCTACTTCGAGAGCCTGCTGGCCCTGTAGACTCCCCACCCACCATGCTGAGAGAGGATAAGCCTCTAGAGAGTTGCCCTAGACTGTAGCTTAGTATGTTTTCTAATTAATGGGGGGAAATTTAAACCAAGAACTTAGTTCGGAATTGTTTTTCATTTCGGTTCCGATCTGCTTTCAAAAATCTGTCCGATTTCAGTTCCAGTTCTTCTATTTCCAGTTATATATTTTTATTTTCTTTAATGCACCCATTTCTCTACAGCTTCCGATAGAAATTCAATTGCGGCTTTTGGTTCCAGCTCCGGTTCAACTAAGACTCCGATTTTTATGCCGATAAGGAACTATAGTTCGTGTTTTATCGTTTCAAATACCAATTCTAGTTGAATTTCCCATTCTAGTTCCAGTTCTGGTTCCGTTTCTTGTTTTATTTCCCAGCTTGGGGTCTCTTTCCCAGTCTAGTTCCAGTTTCGGCTCCATTACTGGCTCCGTTTCGCCTGCTAGTTGCACTTAGGAACAATAAACCGTAACAAATATCAATTCTAGTTCTGTTTCCCATTGTAGTTCCAGAAATGGTTCTGTTTCTGGTTCCATTTGCCTTTCTAGTTCCAGTACTGGTTCAACTAGTGGTTCAGCTTTGTATATTTGTTGCAATTATCAGCTCCTTAGCAGTTTACTTAGCAATGCTAGTTCCTATTCCCACACTGGTTCCAGTTCACAGTTCCGATTTCGCTTTTAGCCAAATCTAGCTCCGATTTCCAGTTCTACAGCTCTCTACACTCACACCCCAACCGCCTTTAGCCCTGCCTAGCTTGTAATCCTTTGGTAAACCCCTCTCAAAATGCCCAGCTCAGCTCTAACTGCTCCTCACTCCGTCCAGTCCTAGACACCGAAGCCTTCGAGCGCATCCTGGGCTTCCTCACCGACGTCCTCAAGCGCAACATACTGATGTACGAGCAAATGTTCACCGAAATGGCGCGTCGCAATACCAATCTGTGAATACGAATACGCAAAATGAATACACTGAATACCACCTGAATACTCAATACCGATAGACCGATAGACCGAAAACCGATAAGCCGATAAAGAAGCGTGAAGCGTGCTTAGCAAGTAGCCCAAGGCTTGAGTATTTGTTATTATTATTGCTTATTATGATTACTGTTATTCAACATATTGTTTTTCACTTGACTATACTTTCGTTACTTGTTTCGACCAACAAAAAAAAAAAAATAGGAACCATAAAAATTGATTGTAGTGCGCGCGAGAGAGACGATTAAAAATTAAAAAAAAAACACAGTTTCGCTAAGTAAATGTGCAGTTTGGTTGCTTGTTTTGTTTTTCTATTTCATTCATTCAAACACACACACACACACACACGAGCGCACACAGACACGCACAGACACGTTTAAACATGTACAGAAAAAATAAAAATAAAAAGGCATATACAGCTGCAAGCACACACAAATATCACGTATACGCAACGTTAAGCCTCCTAGCCCACAGAGATACAAATGTCTGCTGACGACAGAGCCCCAGACCAACAGACCCAACCAACATCCCCACCAGATCCCCCACAGAAAAACGAAAACGTTTCCATTGTGAATGGTAAGCGCAGCTAGAGCTCTATATAATATTTATGAGTTTGAGGCGCCTGCGGTTTGGAAACTGGTTCAACATATTCTACTATATGTGTATCTCTCTAACGGGACGAATGTGTGAAATTTACTGGGTCATTGAATGGTCTCCCCACCCCCCTCTCTGTCTCTCTCTCTCTCCCTGTCTGTCTGTCTCTCTTCACTGGGCATGCTTTGTTAACTCTCTTATGTCATGTTTACTAACATTTTGTGATATTTTTGGGCAAAGGTTTCACATAAGTTTACGTAGCTTATTTACTTGATTTGCAAGTTACTTTACTATTTACCAGTTAAGGCATGTTCTATGTTCAATTTTAAGTATTTTTTGATATATAGTATACATGATTTCTATATATAATCTTTGCCAGTTCTCGATGTGAGAGCATTCGAACGTCTGCTTGGACCCTGCATGGACATCATGAAGCGCAACATTGATGATTACGAGTCGCAGCTGGTGAAGATCTTTGGCAGCAAAAATAATATCACCGATACACGATAAAAAGTCTGAAACAACAACAACAACAAAAACAACAGTTATAGCAACAACAACAACAAAAACAACAACAACCGTAACCAGGCTAATGGAGAAACAAAAACAAAACGAAGGCATAGATACAGCAACAACAACTACAACTTCAACAATGCACAACTACAACAACAAATACCAATACAAGCGCAAACCAAACACACACACACACACCTACACACGCACACACATGGACCTAAAGTAAAACTCTTTAATAAGCTGAGGCTGGATAATGATGAATGAGAACAATGATTAAAGATGATAATATGATATGATATAATAATGATAATGATAATATGCATAATTGATAATTGATAACGAGAAAATGTTTCACACACAAAAAGCAAATATTGTATGTATGTATTAGCAATTGTAATTTAATGTATTTAATTGGAAAATGAAACAAAACAAAGGAAACACAAAGAAAACAAGATGAAAACACAGAAGAAGCAGCAGAATTAGAAGAAAAGTAAATTCAATATCGTGTGTCATCATTAGCTCAACCAGAGAGAGAGAGAGAAGGAGAAGAAAAGTGTGTTAAGTGCATAGTTAATAGTCTTGTTTTTTTCTTTTATTATTATTATATTATACATATATATTATATGATGAAACCAATTTGTTATCGATTGATTTATTACGCATAATTTAGCACAATATATAGAAGCGATAAAAGCAAGAAATCCATTCTACAAAGCAATCAAACAGAACATAACATAACGACAAGAAATCAAGCAAAAAGTTATATAGAAGAAGAAAGAAGCAGAACACATATATAACGTATATATCAAATAGGCGCAATGGAACACACACATCAAGAGCAAAAAGAGTTTATATCTATACAAAATGCAAACAAGAACTACTTATACTATATACATAACGTAAACCTACACATATGCATTAAAAACAAATCTAATTTATTTATAAAATAAAGTAAAAAACCAATCATTGTACTAGTCTATATATATATATACATATGTAAACTTGCTGCTTGCAGTATTTACAAAAGAAAAAACGAAAAAAAAGGAAAAAACGTTGAGAAATTGTTTCAGCGCATAATTCAAATAAAAAGAACGTTTGAAATTTGTTTAAACTATATACGAGACACGCTAATGAAAATGTTATGATCCCCTCCCCCGTTTCCCACTATATCTCGTATTCGATAAGAAAAATATATGTTTTCCCTTTGGGTTTCCAGCCAGAGCCATTGTCAATCTGCTTTCCCCCAAACATTCTTTGCAGTTTCAAATTTCAATTAATCCAAAGATTTCCCAACAATTTCGGCTCAAATAACGATCTCAAGCAAAATCCACTTTTTTGAATATATATTTCAATTGGCTCTACGAAAAGAAACTGAAGACGAAGGCGAAGAAGGCTAAAGGCACAACAACAATCAATATAAAATGTTGCATGGGATCAACTTAGAAGAAAAAAACTAAAAATAATTTGAATATGATTATAAAGAAAGACGAAAATAGGCGGGCAGATCAGCTCAGTTATCGGGGTCCCATTCAAAATTAAATGTAGTTAGAGCGAAGCGAAGCAAAGCAAAGCAATATCAAAAAGGCCTAGATGTGTACTTAGTAGAGAGTTTTATTTGCGATTTCCGCCTCCCCCGCCTTTCCCCTTGTATCACTTGACTTGTATGTACGCATATATACTATACCTATTAAAAACTAAATGAGCTTAAATATGGTAAACCCAACAAACTCCAGTACTTTATATAGTAAAAACAACGTTACTTTATTGTTTGTAAAATGCGTAACTAAAACAAATCTTAGACGATTAATCGATTAATGATTAACATAAAGATATACCATGAGCATATATAGAGCTATATGCCATGGCATATAAACAATTTAACTGGCATACCAACAGTCGACAGGTGTTCACAAACAAAAACTACTTATAAAGATGCATTAAAATATGAAAATATCATTATTTATAAAAAGAAAAATAACATAAAACAAAAAAAAGAAAAAGAAAATGCTAAAAATATGTTTAATCCTACATAATTGGTGTCTAGTCTACGTTCAAGACTTTAAAAGCAACAAATTCTTGAAAAATAAAACAAAAAACGCAAAAACATATTGAAGCGTACACAAAATACAAAACGTATATCAGAGCGGAAGCAGCTAAAAGAAAAAGATAAACAAGAAATAAATACGATAGCAAATATAATGCATAAACCTAAATATATAAGAAGCTGAAAGTGCTGGCCATTTTCTTCCAAAATAAAAACAAAAACAACAACACAACACGCATAAAACACACGCACACCACCTACAACGCACACCTACATACACATAAACACACTCTCACACCCACAACAACAAAAGCAAAGCTCAAAGAAAAACAAAAGAAAATGTTGAAATAAAATGGAAAAAAGAATTTGCAAATGCGCTAAAAATGAAACTAAATTAAAAAAAAAACCTATTTGTATTTTAACTGTTGTGTTGTAATTTTTGCATAAAGCATATTTAATTATGTATGTGTAACAAAAAAAAACAAAAAACGAAAATATGTATGTATGTATTTAATGAGAATATTTAAAGTGTAGACACTGCTAAATGAAAAAAAAAAAAAAACAAATGAAAAACAAAAGTAAAGAACCGAGCGAACTTCATTGGAACTTGCAATAGGCGTTAATAAATTAAGAAGAATTATTATTATATTATTATTATCAATTGAGAAACGCCGCGCAGAAGCTGCTGATAAAACCAAAATTCATAAATAATTTGTGCTTATCATTTCTATTCAATGCCAAAATGATTTATTTGAATTGAGCGCAGCACACATTGGTTATCGATATATAGCTGTCGCTATCGTTATCGTTGCCACGTACATATAGCTAACTCTACTTATATAAGTTATAGGAATGTGAAACTTTTCATCAGATACCAATCAATGCAGAAAAAGCAAACATGACGAACATGAATACAACAAGTTTAATAAAAGCGATTAAAACACAATTTCCTCTGTTTTCATTTAAACGGGTTCTTTATACTCTTCCACTATAGGGTTCAGTTCCCACTTCCCAACCTGAATCAAGAGGTTGCTCGCTTTATCCGACTTTATAATTTTTATTCACTTAAAAACGTAGCTCCAAATACACTTATAATTTTACGGTGTTTAATATATGTATGTATTTATCTTTATATGTATGTGTGTATGTGTATTCTTTTCTTTATTATCATTATAATGTATATAGAACTCCGATTTCTACGGCCGCTTTATAGTTAATGCACGAATGATAAGTTTATTATGGGTGCGCCCAATTACAAGTGAAGGTTGATCTCAAAATCAAGTTCAAGAGTTCATCAAGGTGTAGTTGCTGTTTGTTGTTTAGTTCTCTCTTATTGTTGTTGTTGTTGTTCTTCTTGTGCATGGTTCGTTCTTCTACTGTTGCTGTTGTTGCTGTGGCTGATGCATGGGATCAGGATGATCAGGATCAGCTGGTTTTAAAATGTTTAGTTGCTCGGTTTGTTGGTTTTTTTAAAGGAGGAAAAATTCATTTAAAAAATTGTTATCTTTTTTGTTTTTGTTTGTTTGTCTTGTGTAAAACTAGAAATCTAACTGTAAAGATCATCATCGCCATTGTCGCCTGGCGAATTGACTGGCATGTTGGTGCCAGACCCTGAGGTGTTGCCGGCGTTACCGGGGAATCTGTGGAAGCGAGAGAGTTAAACTATATCTTATATAAAGTCAAAGTAACAAATCTACCTGAAGTTCTGTCCGAAGCCACGGGACTGCTGCAAAGTCTGAGCAAACATCTCGTATTTGCGAATGTCATTGTCCGAGACGGAACGACGAGCAAACTTCATTGCCTCCTCAAAGTGGGCACGTGTAATCTCCGGCACTGGATCGTCCTCGTCCATCTGTGAAATATATTTAAAAGATAGTATACTATTCCCTGTAGTTCTCGAGCAATAACTTACGTCCATGGCGGAGTTCTGGTTTTCAGCCCTGTCCTTCTCACGACGAATCTCAGCCTCGATGGCCTGACGAATGGCCAGTTTACAGGCGCGCTGACAGATCTCAGTAAGATCAGCGCCCGAGAAGCCCTGCGTCACCTTGGCAATGTATGTCAAATCGACTTCCTTGGCCAATGGCGACTTGCGCAAGTTGGCCTTCAAAATAGCCTCACGAGACTTATCATCGGGCAATGGAATATAGATCAACTGATCCAAACGACCCGGACGCAAGATGGCCGGATCAATGATGTCGGGCCTGTTGGTAGCGCCAATGATGAACACGTTCTTCTTGGCACCCATGCCGTCCATTTCGGTAAGGATCTGATTGATGACACGATCGGCAGCACCGCCAGCATCACCCACATTGCCGCCGCGTGCCTTGGCAATCGAGTCCAACTCATCGAAGAAGAGCACACAAGGTGCCGCGGAACGTGCCTTGTCGAAAATGTCGCGCACATTGGCCTCGGACTCACCGAACCACATGGTGAGCAGCTCGGGTCCCTTCACGGAAATAAAGTTAGCCTGGCACTCGTTAGCAATGGCCTTGGCCAGCAGTGTTTTACCACAACCAGGTGGGCCGTAGAAGAGGACACCACGACTGGGCTGCATGCCAAACTTGAGGAACTTATCGGGATGCTCGACTGGGTATTGAACCAGCTCCTGCAGCTCCTTCTTGACATTCTCCAGACCACCAATATCGGTCCAGGTGGTGTTAGGCACCTCCACGACAGTTTCACGCAGTGCCGATGGACTTGACTTGGTCATGGCATAACGGAAGTTCTCCATGGTGACAGCCAACGAAGCCAGCACTTCAGCATCAATCTTATCATCCTCCAAATCGATCAGATCCATCTTCTCACGGATTTGTTGCAGTGCAGCCTCCGAGCAGAGCGAAGCCAAATCAGCACCCACATGACCGTGTGTCTCGGCAGCAATCTGCTCCAAGTCAACATCCTCATGCAGCTTCATGTTCTTGGTATGTATCCGCAGCACCTCCAAGCGACCAGTGGCATCTGGGATACCAATATCGATTTCACGATCGAAACGACCAAAGCGACGCAGGGCAGGATCAATCGAGTTAGGCCTGTTTGTGGCGGCCATGACAATCAAATGGGAGCTCTTCTTCATGCCGTCCATCAGTGTCAACAGCTGCGACACAATACGACGCTCGACCTCACCATGGGTCTTGTCACGCTTCGGGGCAATGGCGTCGATCTCATCGATGAAGATGATGGCAGGCGAGTTCTTCTCAGCCTCCTCGAATGCTTTACGCAAATTTGATTCTGACTCACCGGCCAGCTTGGACATGATCTCAGGTCCATTGATCAAAAAGAAGAAAGCGCCAGTCTCGTTGGCGACAGCACGAGCAATCAGAGTCTTACCGGTACCGGGTGGGCCGTACATGAGAATACCACGTGGTGGCTTCACACCAATGGCCTTGAACAGCGAGGGATGACGCAGTGGGAGCTCAACCATCTCCTTAATCTGGGCCAGTTGCTTGCGGCAACCACCAATATCATCATAGCCCACAGCGTTCAAGGACTCCTCTTCCTCCTGCGCAGGTATACATGAGATTAGACATAGCTCTAGCTCTAGTTGTAGTTTCAATTTACCTCACGCTTGATGGGATCACCATCACAGAAGATGACCGTCTCGGGAGCAACAATGCAGTACGGCTCGGGATCTGTGAGCACCACTTTGAACTCAATGGGACGCATAGCGGCGCGCACAATGAAGTTGTCGCCCATGTGAATGGGACGATAAGCTTCCAGGAAATATGGTTTCAGATAGATTTCAAACAGATTACCCGAAACGCCCTCGGTGGTGTCATCGATAGGCAAGATGCGTACACGCTTGCCGTACTTTACATCTGGACAGGATTGTACGGATACAACATCCGACAAATGGACGCACAGATTGTTGCGCACAACGCGATTCATTCGAATTTTCTCATCGGGGCAAGTATCGTCCGACAGCACAATGCAGACGGTCTCCTTGCGACGTTTACCCTTAAGAATAACCGTGTCGCCACGGAAGAGCTGCAGCTCATCCATTTTCGCCTATACATATAAAACACAATCAGTTAATCATCACCTTAAGATGATGACGTGGCCGTGTCTGCTTACCTGCGACAGCGACACAACGGAATTATCATCATTCTGAGCCTCCTCAACAATGAGGCGATTGGGACGATCCTTACGCTTCAAGATTGCCGTTGCCAGGTCCTCGCTGTGGAGAAAAAGAGAGAAACAAAATATAATGTAAAGATCAATGTACGTCCCTCAAAGAAAT
Source organism: Zaprionus africanus (assembly GCA_018151435.1). Lineage (NCBI taxonomy): Eukaryota > Metazoa > Arthropoda > Insecta > Diptera > Drosophilidae > Zaprionus > Zaprionus africanus. The sequence continues at coordinate 13,197,747 of JAECXB010000118.1, forward strand.
AACCGTTTTTCAGTAGAAGTCTGCGATTTATGCACGTCGACCAATTCTTTTTTCTTTTTCAACTGTGCCTCCTCCTGTTCTTGTCGATAATTACGCACAATATCGGTCATATCGATATCCATTTGCATTGGTTCGCTATTGTTGTTGTTGCAGCTGCCTTTGTTGGTTTTGCCGGTGTTGGCAGCAGATTTTGAGCCAGTGGCACTATCTTCGTCGTCGCTCGACATTTCGTTGCTTTTGGATAAGGAAGGATGTTCGCTTTCTTATATTTTTTTTTAATTCTATATTTCTTTACCTAAAAACGGCAACTAAACGTTGTTGCCTTTGTCAAAGCAGGTTAAAACCGTAAAACTCCATGCTTACTGAGATTATTTAATTCAATCCATTCTGATACCCATCCCTGACAAGGTAACAATAGCAAAAAAAAAAAAATAAGGGCTGCAACAGCAACAACAAAGAATGGACAAATGGCGTTTTTTCTTCGGCTTGGCCCAGTTTCGCAACAAATACGTTTGTCTGAATTATTCATCAATTCTAGCATGTTCGTACAATAATTTAACGATACAACATTTGTTTTTAGGCCAATAAAACATGGCGCGCATTTTCATGCATCATCTTCAACGGCAGAGCCAATTTTTCTTATGTGGCCTTACGGGTTCTTTTTTCTCTAGGGCCAATGACTGCGCGAAATTGAAGCTGTCTCAGTTCAGTTCAGCTCCCTATGCGTGTCGGCTTTCTTTTTCGACTGAATTTTGATTATAGATACACTTACCCCTTGGAATCAGCCATTGTAAATGATTTGTGATGAAACTTTCGAACTTAAATATACAATTTGGCGCTTTAAAATGTAATTATTTTCCTTTTAAATCAAGCACAACTTCTGTACAAAAATCACAAATGATTTAGCTAAACGTCTGCAAGGGCTGCCAACTGGACTGATACAAACGCGTTGGCAGTTCTGCGCATAAAAAGTGCTGAGTTGTGTGATAATTAGGGCTGGGACTTAGCGGATGCACAAAAACATATATCGATATATTGACAGCAACCTGCTAAACGGCGTTGCCACCCAGTTGGAACAGAGTGTAGAGCTAAATTGGCGCGTATATTTGAATTTTAAACGTATCGATGCGTTTTAAACGTATGCTTGAGTTGAGTTGTTGTTAAGATGAATAAATATAATATTAATATCGCGTTTATTTCTGTAAATATAGTTTTTTCCAGGCACAGTGTTCAACAAATAAACAATTGAATTTGTATATACAAAATACTGCTTTATTTATTAGAGGGAAATTATCAAAAACCGATTCTTTAAACACCAAAAAGGCATTACGTCTTAATTATATACTCATTTTACAAATATACAAAATAATGGTTTTTAACCTAATTACCAAGCTAATTATATTTATGGGAAACAAATTATACAAGAGTTTTGATTACAAATATTTATAAAGTATAGTATAATTTCATAAGAAGTCTGAAAAGTGTAGAGCTCCATGATGATGCTTCCCCTACCTCAGCCCGTGTTGCCTTAACCTATTCCCATTCCCAAGCCTCCTACTCGTGGTGTTGCTCTCGCGGCTTGAGCCGCACCCAGAGGCCCCCAGACGCGCGTAGGGTGATGCGGAAGGTGGCCTCAAACGTGGTCTTCCCTGGCACCGGTAGCAACTGATAACTGCGCAGCAGGCGTGATACAATTGTTTTGATCTCCAATATGGCAAATCGATTTCCAATGCAATAACGCGGTCCGGCACTGAAGGGAATGAAGGCATACGGATGACGCTTCTCCACGTTTTCTGTGTCAAATCTTTCTGGCTTAAACTTTTCCGGCTCCGGGTAGATGTGCGCCAGGCGATGTGTGGCATAGGGACAAATGAAGATGTTGCTGCCCGCGGGGAGAGTGTGCTTGCCCAGACGCACCTCCTCGCCCAGTTTGCGTGCAATCAAAGGCACACTGGGATACAGACGCAGTGCCTCCTTGATACACATCTCCAGGTAGCGCATCTCACGCAGATCACTCATGGTAGGAGCACGATTACTGTACTCAAAAATCCTCTCCAGCTCATCCTGGCATTGCTGCTGGCACTCCCCATTCTGGGCAAGCAGAAAGATGGTAAAGGCCACCGCAGCACCCACTGAATCCTGGCCAGCCAACATAAAAGTGCAGGCCTCATTGATGATGTCCTCCTCCGTGAAGTCGGGATTGTTCTCGTGTATGTCGATCATGTAGTCCAGCAGACACTTGCGCTCCACGTTGTTGTTGCCAGCTGTGTCCCTGATCTCACGTCGCCGCTTGATCATCTGACGTGTGAACTCATTGAGACGCTTCTTCTGGTTGAGCTCATCATTGGCCAGTGAGGTGAGCTGATAGATGCCATCGAAGAGTAGCCACGGCTGTGAGAAGCGCGCCGACATCATAATCTTGCCCTTACGAAAGGGAGAATCATCCATGAGGCCCTGACCCTTTTTCTTGATGGGCACGCCCAGCACAGCCTCTGTAGGGAGAAGAAGTTGTTGAGACCGAGAGGAGAAGAAGGAGGAGTGACTTCCCCACTTACCATTCAATATATCGATAACGCAATTGTTGACATATTTAGCTATGTTGATCTCAATGTCCAGCGCCGATCTGTCCAGACACTCATTCAGCGACTGCGATGCATCCACAAAGGTATCGATGAACTTCTCCAAAAGACTGAGATGAAATGCGGGCTGAATGAGCTTGCGATGTGTGCTCCACTTGACGCCATTGCTGGTGATCAGTCCGTTGCCAAGGAAGTTGTGCATCAACCTATAGAAGAAGACCTTGTTCGTGTGCTTCTTGGAGGAGAGCACTACCTGCAGATCCTCCGGCTGCAGCACCACAAAAAAGGGAAAGAGCAGAACCCAGATGCGCACGAGGGAACCGTAGAGATTGAAGGCATTGGCAGCACGTTTGCGCATTACTGGGAGAGGGAGAGATTGATAGATATAGAGCAGATCATGTATATAGTGTGTAATCTACTTACAGTCCTTCTCGTTGATCAGCAGACAGTTGCCCAGAAAGGGCAGCGTGGGCGGGCCGGAGAGGCGCAACGAGAGCAGCACCGACTTCAGATATGTGTGTAGATTGCCATAGAAGGCATAGATGCTCAGCGAGAGCAGCAGCAGCACAAGCACGCTGCACAGCTCCGATCTGGTGGCGCGCTCCAACTGCAGAGAGCGAGAGAGAGAGAGGAAGAGAAAGAGAGGGGGGTATTTATGTATTTGCGGTAATTTGTTTGCCTCATTCGCGCAATTGAATTGAGTGCGTAAAATAGATTTGCCTGCCCATCGTGCCCAACCCGCCGCCAATTGACCCTTTGAACGCACTTCAGCCTAATGGCAAGCGACGACATACACTACGAAAGTATCTGCGAGATATTTAACTGATCTGTGTGTGTGCCGAGACCAAACATCGTTATAAGTAGCAACATGCGGCATGTCGTAAGTTTTTGTAAACACTCTCATCATCCATAAAACTCGAATTATCGAAAGTGCCTGCAAAATTGTGTGAATTGCTTGGGACAACACGTCGCATACGCGATGCGCGTCATGTGTCTGTGTGTGTGTGCTAGTGTGTGTGAATAAGTTTTGATCGTAACTGACTTCGGCTTAGGTAAACAACAAGTGCAGCCCGCTGCAAGGACAGAGACAGCACTACAGATACCGGATAAAGTTACAGCGACAGCTACAGATACATTTGTATCTTTTACCCTTTGTGTGCAGCCTCTGACAAGAACACAAAACAATCCGATCGACTTGACTAATGATGATCACCAAAATTTTCGGCTAAAAAGTCATGGGCGCACGTTTTGTTTTTGGCCTTTTTTCTCCGAACGCATTGTTCGACCCAAGTAAAAGTGTCATGCAAGAAAGATACATTAATAAGTCCGTATATGTCAAGTGTATTGTGACCCACAAAATCAAGAAACCGAAGAAACAAAACTTGCAGGAAATACAGACAGAAAAGCTGAGCTAAATATAAGACATTTGAATACCCTGTCGGAAGTTTAAATCTGCCTTTAAATATTGTGGAGAACATTAAAACTATAAACATATAGAGCCATCTGTCAGAGATGGAATACATATTCACACATATATATCTACTTCTTTCCTACAAAAGAAATTATAGAACTCAATACAGATAATGTATTTTTAAAAGGAATATAGAATGAGGGAATATAAATCAAATAGAACAACTTCACAAAGATTGTTTGCCAACAGACATATTCAAATGCCCCTATGCACAAGTCAATAATAGGGAATCTTAGCTAGTTCCTTCCTTATATATTCGCATAATCTTCAAAGTAAACTCATTCATTACATAGCTGCATGTTGCCTTAAGTTTGATTTCTGACAGAGTAACCCAAAATCACACATACCTTAACCTATACCAAATTCATTCACACCTCACACTATCCCAATTTTCAGGGTCACAATACTTTGCTGTACTCGCTGCACGCACAGGCGTTAAAAGATGATATGATAATCGTAAAAAAAACTATATAAAACTGTTGTGTCTAATGTAAAATATATGAAAATAACGCGTACCGGGACAGCATGTCAAATATTTCAGTTGTAACAACGACAGCGAAAGTTTTCACAGACCCAACCCCATTGGGAAGTACAACAACTGCTTGTGGTATATGATACATGCGTGCGTTTGGTTTAGTTTTATTTTTCACAGTTATTAACTATTAACGACATATTTTGTACTCTTCCAGGATTTGTCAAGATATTTCTTACTCGAAATTTTCCCAATCTGTTTTTCGAGCCGGTTACCCACTTGAATAATTTGAACCTTGATGGGAATTAGAGATTTAATCGGTTATAGATCTAGAGATTCTTAGCCAACCTTAAACAAACACCATGTGCAATAAAAAATGAATATAAAATAAAGAATTTCAAACTCCTATGCCTCGCTCAATCCATTCGTCCTGGAGTTATGGAAAAGACTGCGATCCCCATCGCCCCAAGGGAAGCGTTTGTTGCGTCGACGCATGTACTCGTATTTGACCTTGGGTAGACGCAACTCACGTTCATCGCGCTCGTCCTCTAGCGATTTGTAGGCATTGATCATGCACAAGGCGATAGCCGGCGTGGCTACCAGAAAGGTGATGCGCTTCCAGAGCAACGCGTCGGGGCCTTTATAGTTTTTATAGATCGCTTTAAGGCTCACATTGCGGCTCATTTGTAGGAAGCTCGGGCGGATATAGCGTTCCCAGAACTGGGACATGATCAACTTCTTCTTCTTAACTTATTTACAATTTACTGAATTTTAATATGTTCTACGTTTTCGTTTCACAGTTTCAAAAACATTTCTAAGCGAGCCGATCCAATGAAATGTATCCTGAGATGAAGGAAAACCTTAAAGCCACTTTGATTCAAAATGAATTCAAATGAGTATAGAAATAGTTGTATGTGGGGGAGTATTGTGAGCAATTAGGAAGTTTCAAGGCAATGCTCATAGAACCGACAAGGTTTGAGTACAACAACCCGAGCGAGCTTCCGCTCTGGAGTGTATGTCTTAACCACTCAACCATTTATCAATCTATCCAACTATCCATGCATCCATCCGTCCACCTGTTTCTATCTAAGTACTTGCTATCCCCAGCCCCATCTATCCATCCATCCATCTATCATAATCAGCTAGGAGAGAATTCGCAGCTAACTGGCTAACTGTTTACACGCCAATTCGCACCTGATCACTAATAAATGTACATGAATATTTCTCACTAATTCTATAAATTATCATAAGCGTCTCTTTTTGGGCACTCACTACTCGAAGACCCAAGCCTCGATCGCAGAGTGCCCGGGCAAGCCCAGAGCAACGCAGACCTCCCCATCGAGTTTGTGCAATTGTTCGTGCCGCGTACTAACCGAAAAATAACTAACCAACCCTATTGAGAGATACAACTTCAAGTTGTCTCCATATCACATATACGTTTTATCTCACACAATCAATCTCTTTAGCTCTCTCACATGGAAGATGAAGTTCCGTTTTTATATTGCATAATTTTTATGGGCATATTTTTGCAATTTGCGAATTGACTTAGGTCTTTAATTTTTGCAACTTAATACATCCATTTGCATTCGATTTTACTTGCAATATTCTTCAAATCTCATTAATTATCTCTTTTTCTTTACGTGTTTCTTAATTATTCATTTTCTTGGGAATGTTTCTTTTTTCATAAATTTCTCCTTCTTTTCACAATTACTCACCAATTTTTCCACAATCATTCTAACGTTTTTCTTCACAAAAATCACAAACAAAAATCTCGTTCTTCCGTTTTTGGAGCTGTCTTTAAAACGTCCTTTTAGACACCTACAGTGTCTGCAGTAATTGCACGCACACTCTCTCACTCACTTCACGGTCTTTCAGTGTTCACTTTTCCAAGTTCAATTGTCAATTTACACACGCCGCAAGTTGGGTTTCAAATGGTGGTTCTCCATCCAAGCGAGGTCTATTTATAAGCCCCGTCATACGCTTGGGATGGGGCGTACGTGTGCGTGAGCTACGCGTTGCCTGGCGGAGAGGAAGAAAGAGAGGCCGCGCCGAGCACTACTGGGCAACTTAGGGAGACTGACTGCACACACGCACACACACATGTTAAGGTGTATGTACGACTACAGGGAATCAATCGCGCGTCGCACAATGTGCTAAGTACCCAAAACGAGGAGATGACCAAAAAATAATAGAATTACCAAACGTGGGAGACGAATTCTAACATAAATGCAAAAAACCCGCGCGATTCTACAGAAATCAGCTCAGACTAATATTAATTCTAAGCACTTCGGTAGTACCTGCTGAGCACCTCTCGAGTAGTGTGTGTGCACTAGTTGGAGAGTGTTCCAATTGTTCTAGTACCCTTTTAACCATGTAGTTCCCATGTAGGTCGCCTTGAGTATGTAACCCTTGAGATCAGCTAATGCAGTTCTCCACAGCTTCTGCATATTTATAGAACTTACATAGTTCGAAAAGTCTACACGGCGGCTCTTACGACGTCCCCTTATGTCGGATGCGCCAACTTGATTAGCATATTTTCTTCCGTGTAATTTGATAATGTTGACTGACTTAATGATCGCACTGTTTGTACATCATTCTCACGGCGTGTGCCTTAAAATTGCAATTCGCAAATCAATCTTTTAGTATCTGTTTCGCCGATGTCCGAATCAAAGCGCAACCGTAAACGGGTGGTGCGAAATGAATGGATAGACAGAAGAAGGACGAGTGTATGGGGATGATGCTTCTAACAACAACGAAGTGTATTTTGACCTTCTTCTTCTTGTTTTATTGTTACGTTTTTATTTCAGCGTATTCAATCAAAAGTCGAACAGGCATACAAGAACGCTAAAGGAATGATTGTGAGAGGGGGGACTGGAGGAGAAGCAGTTTTAGAGCAGGAGTCAGCGGCAACAGTGGTCGTTCCCACTGTGGGTGGGGATCCGCGAGCCGATCTGGCCGATTTGAATTTTCCAAAATTGTGATCGGAAGGGGGTGTCCCCCTCAGGATTGTGTACATGCTAAGGGGTCGTGTCCCGGCTTAACAGAGTTCTGTTATTGATTGTTTTTTTCGATTTTCAAATTGGACCAATACATGTTTTACATTCCTCTGTTAAAGTTAACATTGCACTGTTAGCCCAGTGTTCGTAAAATAATAAAAGCATCACATACTTTTAAGCGCCTGCAATTAATAAAATGAAGAAAACGAAAAAGTAAAGCATAATTTCCTACGATGACCAGTGTTGCCAGAATTTTTATGCGAATAAATGGGAAAAGCTGAACTTGAAAAAAAAATCTGAAAAGAAAAGCTAGTGTCATTTAAACAACAAAATTACTCTTTAAGCAGCTTCTCACAAATTTTTGCATTCCCATAAAAAATCAAATGCAATATAATCAAAGAACAAATGAACTTTATTAAAATACATTTAATATATATAACCCTATATAATCAAATTAGTGTTATTACGTATACGCATGACCTGGACAAGTTAACCTTAAGCTTATGCTTTCGACAAGTTAATGTGCTGGTAAATCTTAGAAGGTACTACATTGTAATATTGCATATTAAGATCGTTATAGATCGTCCCGCTTGCCTAGTGCTTGACTGCCTCGATACCATATCGCAGCAGATCAATCAGTCCAATTTTTGAGCACATCCAATAGCCAAGAGCTCCTAAGATAATGGTTTTGCAGGCGCGATCCAACACATACATGCTGAAGTAAGGAATATCAAAGAGTTTAATTTATATTCTATTAAGATAACTGATTTGTGGAACTTACAATTGCAGCTGTATGCGGGCCTTGGGCAAGGAGGTCAACGGTTCCTTCATAACATATTGCCGTCCACCCAGAATGCTCATCTTCATGTACTCGTAATCGTCTACATCGTTTGTGTTTATCTTGAAGCTATTCAAAGAGAGGGTAAATATTTTTTAGGATATCGAAAAAGGGTTAAGAAATGATTGTAACATATCTCAGGAACCTGATGATGACCTATGCAGATGAAAGTTAGTATGCAAGAAGATGAGCAACTTCGATTATAATGAAGCCCTGTTTTAGCTAGAATCTAGCTATGTATTCCTTCAGGTTAGTATCTTAACTGCTTAGGGTACTTGTCGTACATTTGTCGATCCTCCTCTGAGATATCTTTATAAATCTGCTCAAAATGCGTGGACTTAAAGTGCCAGTTGCGTGTGGTGAAGAACTGCAGCACTTCCAGACCGACAGATATTTTTGTTTGCACTCGAATCATGCTGGAAAAGAGGGGACTCATAAGTAAGCTAAGTTTCTATTTAGACAAGTCAACTCACAAACGCCGCTGTCCGAATATGGCCAAGAGAAAATCGATGAGATAGGCGGGCAGCCACATAAACATGATGGAGCAGAAGGTGTGATAGAGCTTGCTTGAGGTCATGTTGCCATCCGGGTACCAGAGCCCCACCTCGAAGGGGTACTTCATGCCCAGGTCACGGCCGACATCCATAATCCATTTCCAAGTGCGTTTCTTGGCATCATCAACTGTTATATTGTAAACGGGTATCTGCGCGGGTCTACAAATAAGAAGAACCGGATTACAATTTAATAAAAATCGTATAACAGTTTCTACTCACTTATCCTTGACGCGACTGTTGTGGTAGGGTATCAAAATGAGTCCGTTTATGGCAATATCAACCGGCACCACCTCCGACTTCAGCTCGCCGTTGCATATCATGGAGCGTATAACACCTTTGCCGGCACCAATTAGCACACCTGTTGGCCCGTTCATATTGTCCACCCAACCGGGCAGCGGCTCTGCCACAGCAGGCGTAACTGCGCAGGCAAAAGAAGAGTTAGTTTCGATCGAGCAAGAACAGGAATAACTGCTTAAGGTTAAAGAGAAACAAACTGTTCGATCTGTGTGTACAAAAGACCTATATAAATGAGTATATGCTTTATTATACATTTGGAAGACCTTGGACTAAGAACTAGGCACTACATAATTGACTAAGTAAATTCCTGCGACCACATTTGAAAATTTGAAGAACCCAACATGGGCTAATGCTTTAGAATAAAGCCAAGACGCCGGTCCACTTAAGCAGGTAGTACGCAAAGAGACCCACGATGAGGGTCTTGCAGACAATGTCGACAACCCATTGGCTGAAGCGGGAGAGAAGAAAAAATATAAGAGAGGAAATGGATGGGGAGAAGAACATATGACTCTTACATGCGCATGTGAAGACGTGCTTTGGGCAGATCTTCATCCTTCTCCTTGAGTATGAACCTGCGGGCACCCTGCGCACATATTGTCATATATTCCTCCTCTGTTTCCTTGACATTCATGTTCATGTTGAAGCTATGGGTGAAGGAGATGATGAAGGAGAAGGTGTTAAAGAAAGAGAAGAAGGTACTGCATGTCTAACTCACATTAGCTTATCCTGCTCGTCCAGCTTGTTCCAGAGCGAGGCATAGTTATCGGAACTGAAACTCCAGGCATTGAGAGTAAAGAACTGCAGCACACCCAGACCAGTGGAGATCTTCTCCTGCACGCGCAGCATGCTAGAGATAGAGGTACAGTCATTAGGGTACCCTTTCACTGCAACATCTCTTCATCACTTACAATCGCTTTTGTCCCAGAATGAGCATGAGGAAGTCGAGCAGGTAAGCGGGCAGCCAGTGGAACATGAGCACATTGAAGCTGTGGTACGCTTTGTTGGTGGTCACACAGGGATCTGGGTACCAGAGACCCGCATTGAAGGGCACCTGCTTGTTGATGCGCTTGCTCATCTCGACAACGGTGCCCATGGTCATCTTGCGATGATCGGCGTTCGTCACATTAAAAACGGGCACCTGATCGGGTCGCTTGGCTTGCTTGTTAAATTCGTAGGGCATCACGATGAGTCCATTGATGGCATAGTCAACCGGTATGACCTCAGCCTTGTTCTCCTGATTGACCAGTACAGAACGTATGACTCCCTTGCCACAGCCAATCATCAGTCCAGTGGGTCCATTCAGGTTATCCACCCAACCCGGTAGCGGCTCATATGCAGCCGGGGATACTGTGTGTAGAGAAGGGTATTTTACGATATTAGACAAGTTCCCAAAGACCTTAACTCTCGTTCGGCTCTACATACCAAGATGCCCAAGATTGATGAGTTGTTGTTGAGTTGCTCTCTGTAACTCGATGATGATAACCGAAGCCAATTAGGTGTGCGGGTGTGTGTGTGTGAGAGTGAAGGGTAGTGTTTGTGAGTAGTGCTTTGGGTGAGTACCTTGTGAGTGCGTGTGAGTGTCTTAATTGTATTGAGCATAGTGTAAAACGTGTTTGTAGTGTTCGTGTGTATTATAGTGCGGCGCAACTATCGGTATAACTATCGCTCGACAAATAGAAATATGCCTACAAGAAAGAGGGTGCTACAAATCTGCAAACATACAAATTCTGTAGCTTCAGTCTTAAGGCATATTTCCTTCATTACGTTCGATAGTTTCACCGATAGTTGTCAGGTGCATTTGAGTTTTGGCTTTTTTCGCAGTTCTTTCTCTTTTCACACTCGAACACGTACACAGTAAACTTGTCGAACCGTTTTATTTCATATTTCATATATGGAAGACTTAAGACTAGGATTAAGCTGATTAATCGAGAATCGATAATCATTTTGTACCCCAATAACAAAGCGAACCTAAGCAAGATCGATAATCGCGCGCATATTTGAATAAATTGGCCTAAAAAGTTCCCCACTAAACGCCCACAAGGCGGGCCAGCAGGCCGTAGGTCCAGTACGCCATGAAACCAATGAAAATAGTCTTGCATGCCCGATCCAAAAGATACATCCTAGAACGGTAGTAACGGGGACAGGGGGAGGGGAAGGGAGTTAAGTTGGAATCAAGGCACATTTGAATTGGCTTTCATTTACAGCATGAGCTGACGTCGCGCCCGAGGCAGCGAGTCCGGCGACTCCTTCATCAGGTACTGCCGTCCGCCCTGCACACAAGACTCGATATACATGGGAATAGTTTCCACCGGGTCCATGTCCATGTTGAAGCTGCAGAAGGGCATAGTCAGTGGACAGTTGCTGCATAGAGAGGCAACTCTGAGCTTACTTTTTCCTATCCACGTCGGTCAACATGTCCCACAACGAGGCGTAGTTATCGGACTTGAAGTACCAGGCACGCATGGTGAAGAACTGCAGCACCTCCAGCCCCACCGAGATGCGGTTCTGCACGCGTATCATGCTAAGAGGAGGAAGGGTAGCGACTATAGAAAGACTACCCCAAGGTCATACTCTGGAACTTACAAACGCTTCTGCCCCAAGACGAACAGCATAAAGTCGATCAGGTAAGCCGGCAACCAATGGAAGAGCAGCACATTGATGCTGTGATGGAAGCGATTCGTGGTGATGCAACCATCGGGATACCAAAGACCCGCCTCCATGGGATACTGATAGCCGATCTTCTTGCTCATCTCGATGACTTCACCCCACTGCATCTTGCGATGATCGGCACAGGTGATGTTGTACACAGGCACCTCCGCGGGTCGCTCCTTCTGTTGTTGCTCCACAAACTGATACGGGATGACGCACAGTCCATTGATGGCATAGTCCACGGGAATTACCTCGGACTTGTGACGCGTATCGATCAACATGGAACGAATGACGCCCTTGCCAGCGCCAACCATGAGGCCTGTGGGTCCATTCAGATTATCCACCCAGCCGGGCACGGGTTCGTAGGCCGAGGGCGACACTGCAGGAGAGCGGGTTGGGTTGTATTACAACTGGATGAGGCCTTGTGGCTGGCGAGAAGGAGCAGTGGCTGTGGCAGTAGCATCGGCAGGAGACGTGGGCGTAGGCGTTGGTAGGCGTGGATAGTTTCTTTTAGGCGTGTTGTTCTTGTTATTGCTGTTGTGCGCTGGAGGAGGATGTTCGTTTCTGTAGCTTGGCTTAGTGCTTAGCAGAGGTGGAAAGAGGCGTGGCATTGGGAAAGGGAGCTTGGCTTGGAATGGGGTGCAGCAGCGGCGTGTGGGCGTGGCAGGGGCGTAGCTTTGGCGTTTTTAATTTGTTTGCTTTGCTTGTTTTCTTTTCTTATTTTCTGTTTTCTGTTTCTATTTCTGTTTTGGCTTCAGTTTCAATTTCAGCTGGCGGCGTTTTCAATTTCAATTTCATGCTCGTTGAACTTGTTGGTCAATGACGAAGCCGAGTGTGGTTTCTTGTAAGCACCATGTTTGTTGTGCGTGTGTGTGTGTGTGTGTGTGTGCGTGTGTGAGTGCGTATCTGTCTATGTCTGCTTAGCTCAGCTAACTTATTTGCCTAAAACGTCGCGGTTTTGCGGTTGATTTTGATACCCTGCACTGGGTAAAAGTGGCTGGAAAGGAGGGTTTACTCGGTTTATGTGAATTTATGTAGATGAAGACTTGGCAGAGCATATATACATAGATTCATATGCTTGCTTAATAACATCAACTGAGCAGATATAATCATCTAAAGATCGATACAAATGCGAATCAACCATTTTGTCTATTATATGGTATAGGGCAGTCTCATTTCGATTTCTACAAATAAATCGCATCAAGTTCCCTTGTTTCTTTCTCAATGTGTGAGTGAAATAGTCACAATATTGAGCATGCTTTCTCTATCACACACCTATTCCAGGGTAGACAACAGTCGATTGTTGTCAAGTATATATTTTATTACTACCTGTTGTTGTTTGTGTGCGCATACTAACTACCTAATATGCATAGACGAGCTTAAGCACACAGCACCTTACAGACACACACACTCTGTCTGTGTTGTTGTTGCTGTTGTTATGTTGTCTTTGGTCTGATTCATGTAATTGGCACCCAAAAGGGTTTGCGATGGCAGAGAGCCCATTAAATTAGCAAGATGAAGACACAAGACAGGCACACGTACATACATACATACATACATACATGCACACAAACACTTACACACATAAGAAACTTAGCCACAGCGAGGTATACCTGACATACAATACCAAGCACCAGCCAGACTGAGCATCAGGCAGCGAAAAGTGACAATTAGCAGGCGACATTTAACTTGCAGTTTAATTTTAACTGTCAACCACACCCACTCACACATTTATACCCGCACCTACACACAGAGAGAGACTCCCTGAAAGAGCTGTCTATATGTTTCTCATACTCCCCCAACGATTGGGCAACTCTTGACGCCGTAAGCGTTAAAACTTTTGAACTCATCGTCAAAAGGCGCGCAAAAGTCATCAATTTATCAATGTTTATGTGAGGAGTGGAAGAAGAGGTGGAGAGGAAGAGGAGTAGAAGAGATAAAGGTGAAGAGAAGGAGGAGCTGGTGAGGAAGAGGGATTGCACAGCCTTAGGCCGTAAACCAAAGTAGCTCAACCTAAGTCAGCGAACCATAGATTAAGTCATTATCTCGTATTATTCTCTTGTTTACCCCCAAAATTGAGTCCAATTTGCAATGTGCATCAGCATTATCTACTTGAAGCTCTTCTTCTTCTGCATTTACCTAAACAAATTGTAGCCCCACGCGCAGGTCAACCAAATATTTGTCCAGTTTGCACCGTGCCGAAGATCTTGCAAAATCGCGCATTCTTTGAAAAATACAAAAGACAAACGCCAAGTTAATGCTGCCATTGTCAGTTCTGGGCGTGCGAAGCCAATGAAACTTAGTGTAGTGCACATGTAGGAAACAATACGATATACTTAGTATAGAGATAAAGTCATGTAGAGTCAGTTTTGAAAGAAATAGACCAAAAAGAAAAGACAATTGAGAAACTTGTTGATGTTTTAGCCAAAATATGATTAAGAGAAAAGAGAATTGATACAGTTGTAGTTCTTTTAAATTAAATATGCATTAAAGAAAAGAGAATTAAGAGTCTTCTCCAATATTCTATAGAAACTAGGCTAATTGAAGCCATTTTTAAGTGATTTATGAAGTGTGATAACCAGTTGAAACCTTATATAATTCCTTAAGCTGGGCAATTACTTTGTGCTACAATTAACAAGCTCTCCTTAATTCCCGCCCTGATCAGTTACCCATTTCTTTTACTACGTGTTACAATGGCTAAACGACTATTAAATTGATTGAAACTAGGCAGGGATTACATATATTGTAAATTGAAATCATGTGAAGCATAAAGCTGTCACTCGTTAAAAGCTAATTTTGCAATGAGTGATATAATCAACTGGAACTAAATAAGCTACAATGTCGCACTTAGTTGTGTTGTTGTAGAAAAACTAGCATTGGATATTCTCCATAACATCATCACTATCTCTGCGTCGGCTTAGCTTGGTCTAACTAGCTAAACTGGCTATAAAGTATATTTATCGCATCGCTAGGCTATATTTATCAAGCCTACCCACTCGCAGAGACCTCGCTGGGGTCAGTTGAGAGGGGCAGGCAGCCCATAGGCCCCACTCAATTCAGGTTTGAGGTAATCAATTCAATTGCACAGAGCCCCAAGTTGTATATCGTGTTAGCTATAGAACTGGATGCAGCTGGGATCGGTGTTCGGCGACCCGTTACGTTGCAGCTGGGGATCGCAGCTGGTCATGTAAAGGAAAAGCTGTTGCTGTCGCTAGGTTTGAGTGTTAATTACAATCGATTTTTCCGGCTATCTTGTTTTTCTTAAGCACTAAGATTAATCGGCGGTTTTATGGCCAACACACACACACACAAAAAAGCTATAAATCAAGACTTAAAATTTGACAGTTTTTGGCAGTTTCAAAGATGTTGAGGAGAAGCAAGCGCAGAAGCAGCAGCAGCAGGCGAAAGCCCCGACCAATAAGGCAGTTATAGCCCCCGAGCATAGCTTATAAGCTTATAGTATTACTTGTATATCGTATGGTATATCGTATGGGATATCGTATATGGTATATAGTTTATTAAATATCGTAGGACGAATATTGCAAAACGAATATCGCCGAACGAATTCTATATATTGCAAATATCGTATTACGAATATCGAATATGGTATACCGTATATCGTATTTTGTATATTGTATACAACATTTAAAATAATGTATAGTATACAGTATTGCGAATATCGTATAGCGAATATCGTATAGCGAATATCGTATAGCGAATATCGTATTTTGAATATCGTATAACGAATACCGTAAATCGAAATTCGTATATATATACCATACACAGCATTAAAATCTCTTTCTGCACTTACCGATACTGGGCCTTGCAATGATAACCGGCATCGTCTCGTAATGATCACGTACGAGCAACTCGGCCAATCGCTTCGAATAGGTATACGTATTGGGATGGGGCTTCAGCAAGTCCGGAGTAATGGCATCCAAGGTCTTCACATCCATCCACTCAGCCAGACGCATAAGGTCCTCTGGCTTGTGTGGGAACTCGTAGACCTTCTCGTACATCACTTCCTGGTCGCAATTGCAGAAGGCCGTCGAGAGATGCACGAAGGCCTCCAGTTGTCGCATCTGCTTGGCCACATTCAGTGCACGCTGTGTGCCCAACAGATTCATGTCCACGGCATCACGCAGATTGCCCTCCAGCTTCAGCGTGGCAGCCATGTGGAATACGATATTCGTGTTGTCCACCACATGACGCAGGTTGTCGCCACTCAAACCAAGCACTAGAGGGGGAAAGAAAAAAGGTTACATTAAGAGGAGTCTCTATATCGTATGCTGCCTTCTCTACTCACAATCGTAGGTCACATCGCCCTGGTAGATGGTCACCTTCTTGAGCATGTGCGGTCTCTCATCGCGTATGCGTTGGAAAATGGGCAACTTGAACATCTCCTCCAATCGCGTCTCTGGCGTCTTGCCGCGCTTGGGCCGACAGATAATGATCACCTCCTTGAGGGAGTGGCATGAGTACAGCAGCTTCTCCAGCAGCACCTTGCCCATAAATCCCGAGGCGCCCGTTATAAAAACAGTCTTATCCTTATAGTATTCCTGCACGGGTGATAGGTCCGACATGTTGAAGGCTAAGAGGGAGAGAGGAGATGGGAGAAGAGAGGGTGTTAGTCATGTAGAGTTTTAAAAGGGAAAGGAGGGAGACTAGTTAACCCATTAATCAAGTGGCAGAGGCGAGAGAGAGTGGGGGGGGGCTAACCCATTTTAGTCGCATAAAGATTACAAAGCACGCCTCCATTACATTCCTGGCGTGCAGTCAAGAAAACCGCCGCAACGCAGGCTGTCGAAACTGGGCTAATTCTGAGGCAAGTGTGAAGCCAAGTGGTGGGCAGGAGGAGAGGGAGAGGGGGAGCGGGCTTGCAAACGGGTTTGCTCGGCTCGGATTCAATTTGCGATTGCGGCGTCGATTTCGCATTTCTTTGCATTTGCCATTACGCAATGGGCGACTGTGTCTGGACGGATTGGCTACGCGATTGGCCTAATGCAACTGCAGTGGCAGCAGCACCAGCAGCAACAACAACAGCGCCAGCTGCAACAAGAACTGCAGCAATATGAGCAGCAGGTTGCAGGCAAACATGTGGCAGGCAGGAGAGCAGCAGGCCCGGCCAAGCCTGCCCCAATCTACTGTTGTTGTTGCTTATGTTTTATGAAATCGTGCGGCAAGTGTGCAATATCTGCCGCAGCAACAGCAGCAACAACAACTACACGCAGCATGCCCCATGCAGCATGCCACCAACTAAGCGAGCGTCGCGTTGCACAATGAAGTAGGCCGCACTGTGCCGCGCTCAACTTTCGACTCGGGTTTGGGTTTTAGTTTGAGTTTAGGGGGTTTATGGACTCGCATCGCGTTACACTTGGCCAAGTCGTGGCCCACTAAACACGTCGCAACGTCGACCGCATTTGGAGCAAACTCTGCCCCAGTCGTTGACTCTGCCTTTGCCTATGCCTCAGCCTTTCCCTCAACTGCTGCCTCTGCCTGTGCCCCAGTCGCTGCCTCAACAACTGATTTTTCCCTTTGCCTCTACCTCAACCTCTGCCTTTAGGCCTGCTGTCTTTGCCTATGCCCTGCTGTCTTTGCACTGCTGTATTTGCCTATCCCGCTTCTTCTCTCATCCTCTGTCTTTGTCTTTGCCTTTGCTCTTTGCACTCCGTTTTGCTTTGCTCACTCTGTGACATTTCTAAACGGCCTCCGTTTGAAAGTCGTCGTGTTTCGCTTTCCGCTGGCATACCCTACAGGGTTGAAGGTCTTTCAATGAGGCATACACGGTCAAAGGTAGCCTGAATGGGAGTGTGAACATATTTTTACTATTTTCATAATTGTTTTTATAAAATTTACATATATTTCCACATATACTGTAGGCCACTTTTCATTGAATAGTCAACTTACTACGTATAGATATCATTTCTTACTATTCTTTTACTTTTTTGTCATTCCATATGTTTTAAAGATATTTTATCGTAAATAAACAATAATCTAAAATACTGCCAACTTTATCAAATCTGCATGACAGCATTATAGACAGGAAGAAATGCTTTGAATATCTAAATATTCCATTCTTGTCTGATCGCTTACTTTCCACATTAATATTATACTTCCTTCTTCACTTCATATATAGGGTAACTAGTCAGTCTATCCCCTTTCGCTGCACACTTCGATTTGTTAAATCGCACATTTCATGCAAGAGCGAACGGGTTTTTGTATTTTGGGGCCTTCTCGGGCTCTCGTGCCTCGCCCGTGTCAACCAAGTCTATTTACCATATAAAAACAGTCACATCCATAAGCAAACACTCGAGCATAGCGCAGCGGATACAGCTACAGGTTATGATAGCTAGATATACCGATATAGATGTAGATATAGATCACAAAATGTTTACCCAATTGTGGAGTGCTTGAGGAAGTGCTCCGTAATCGAACCATGACAAGCCAAAACAGACGCCAGATGAATAGATATAGACGTAGGTATAGCGACAGGTATGTCTAGCTATATTGAGGCTACACCTTGAACTACAATTTGTCATGGCAGCCCCCCCTCTCTCTCCCCTGCTGAGCTAATGAGACGACGAGCTCAAGCTGCGATCGATGCAAGTTTCGCGCTTCTCTCTTAATTTGCTCGTGGCACTCTCAGTTAGCAGCAGTTGGGCAATTGCCTCATTTCCATGTTTATTGCCAATTAAAGCGCGTCTGCTGAAAACGTCACAAACGTCGCTGAAGACGACGTGAAGTTGAATAAAGCAGAAGAAGCAGAAGAGGAGGGAAAAACTCGCGTGCAGCTTGTGCAAGCAGCGTCAAAAACATTTGGGGCCAAGCCAAAATCATAGGCATAAAACAGACAGACACACACACACACACACAGAGACACATATAGACGCCATATGCAGTGTATGATAAATGCCAAACTAGCCGAATCCAAAGACGAAACGAAAGACTTAGGCAACGAACTTGCGCACTGTGGCATGCAGTTTAATATGGTTGTTTATAGACCCCCCTCAGCACTGACAAGCGTACTATAATTTGAATGTGGCACTTGAATCGGTCAAGAAATAAAACGGATAACACGAGATACTTTATTCTTGACATAATTTAGACAGTTTATGGTCAAGTTGTCCCTGAAACACTGCGGACTCGTGCCACATGAATGAGTGCGAGTGTACGCTATATAATCAAGTGATACTCAATATTCGATGTTTTCTTAATGTGGAATTTTTGGGCAAGTCGCGTGTCTCGACAAACAGTCCGTTAAATTCCGTTTACAGGCATCGAACTTTGCATAAATCTGCGTCCAGTTTGTAAGATTAATAAAAAAATTAATGACAGGTTTCTCGATCTGGCGAACCGGTTCCCCATAGTAATAGATAGTGTAGTAACATTTCTCGAGGAAAAAGTCTTGTTTACATTTCATAACTTTCTGCTGTTGTTGGGCAACCAATGGAGCTAAATACGACTAGAACTCGTTCGTACCCGATCAAAGAGTGTCGTCGTTATATAACCTCAAGAAACACACTCAATACTATATTCAAATGCATTCGACCTCATTTCTTGGGGGGCTTTTTTGCCAATAGCCGAAGAGATCGTTAAGAGCGAAAACGAAAACAAAAAACGATTTACCACGAAATCGAACAGAGATTTTTAATAGTATTTAAGCAGATGTATGTCTGTTCATCCCTTCAGGCAGAGCGGGGGGTCTTATATATGTGGCATCATATCTCTCACGAGACGAGACGAGTTCGAAAAACAAAAACAAAACAAAAAAGAAACAACAAGCCAAAGGCAACACCGAGATATGTAAATAGGTCCACGCCGATTGCCATTGACACAGAAGAGGCGCAGAGGAGAAACGAATTGAGGCGCTTATAATAGACAATATCGATAGAGAGATACATAAATAATATATTATACTATATGTGGCAGCTACTCTTGGCGAAAATCAAGGGCATGGGTCAGTGGAAAATACCCTAGGCAAGTTAATGACGGAGAAAATGAATTGTTAATGACTTAAGCGACGCACGAGCTTAACGAACCGATCTCAATTAAGGGTATTCCATTTGGACAGAGCTAAATACCTTAATCCCCACCACTTTATGGTATTTATTTCATTTGTTTTTAGTTATTCAATGTTTAAACTGCTCAATTAGGGGAATTTATTCAGGCAGCTCAGCTTCGTACCCTCTTGACTTTGGAGTATTTTAATATATAATTTTATTAACTATTTTATATTTTATTTAATTGTTTATTATTTTTAACAGATAATAAGCGGGTTTCCAATAGACGCACCTAAAGTTTTTATATCATGAATAGCTTAGGTTGATAAGAGTTTACTTCATGGGTTGGTCTAAGCTACCCCATCCGTTCCCTTGTATGTCACAGAGTATTTAATTAAAACCAATTCACAACGAATTAATTGAAACCAAAAAAATAAGCTAAAACTGAAAATGAAACTGAAACTGAGACGACCCTGACATAAGACCCCCTTCTCCCCTTGCCTTCCTGTCTGCTGCATCATTGACCTACGACCCCCCACGGCCTGAGCTTATGTAATTTTCTGCGTTTCAGACGCTTGCAAAATAATTAATAATACTAACTAAAGTTACTTCCAATTAAATGCTCGGCTGGGCAGCTAATGGCTCCCAAAGTGTTTCAAAGTGTTTCAAATTGTTGGAGTTTTTCGGAGGTTTTTCTTCAGTTTTTAAAGCAATTTTTATATTATTTTTTTTCTTTGCTAATTACCCAACAACGAGAGGTCATAAAGCAATTGAATGCAGCTTGGATTGTACAAATGTTTATAAACAATAAACGGCCTGAGACCCCATCGCAGACGGGCTGTCTCAAGGTGTTAGATACAGGCGGGATTCCTCAACGAGGTGCCTCGCAAGGTGTGCAGACGTTTTAATTACCTTTTGCAGAGTGTGGCTGCTTCTCCTAATCAAGTTGACTAAGGCGACGTGGAATTTTACCCAAAAACACACACAAACAAAACACGTTGCACGCAGACGAACCAAAAGAGCACGCGGCGGAGACGGAATCGAAGATTAGCTTGGAGATCGAAGCTTGACTGGGGAGCGAAGTACGATGTGCGCCGTGCGACGATCGAGAGAAGACTGAGACGCGTCTGGCTGCGCGCGCGTCAATATGAATGAAACGACGGCACAACGAAAGTGAGTCTATTTATTAACTGGTCTGGGGATTGTGGGATGTGGCAAGCTGAACAGGCTGGCTGCGAGACGAGGAGGAGGTAAGGGGCCACCTGCATCGTTGACGCTGCAGAAATAATTAACTATTGGCACTCACAATTAGCTTAGCAAATTCAGCGGAACTTTTGACCAAAAAGGTGTCTCAAAGGAAGTTTTGTCACGGTCTCAGTTATTGTTGTTGTTATTTTGCACCGTTAAAATGGTTCACTTTTTGGGTTTACCTGCAAACATACAAAATTTTAAGAGCTTGCAAACAATTTTCTATTGTTTTTGCACTTTGGAAAATTACGACTTGAGGGATAAACATGCATATTTATATATACGGGATAATTATGCTCTTTTCAAGCTAAACTAATTTACAAATCGAATACATTTTGTTACACAATCCCCGCCGCATTTGCATTCGCCATTTGCCATTTTGCCGACTTAATTATGCAATTATCAATATGTCATGCAAATTTGTAAGCTTTTTATTTTCAAACATTGCGAATTTCGCTGGCAAAACGGGTAACCTCAAACATCGCGAAAGATTACAATTAATTATGCAAAGGCAAACTCATAAATCTTCTGCATTCGGGGATTTTTTGTTGTTTTGATTTTAATTTTGATTTTGCCGCCATCTTGCCAACTGTCGATAACACGCACCGAATGTCAGGGCTTTGCGGCGTTGCCACCTTGCTGCTGACTTTGCTCTGCGTATGGACTTGTTTATTTTATTTGGAAATGTCAAACAACTGCCAAATATTTACAAACATTACGAAAAATACTAAAAACAAAAACCATTTGAATACATAAAAATTTGATTCCGTAGGAAAATGCATACGTAGACAATCTTTGTGCACAAAAACTATCGGAAGCGATCGTTGCACCAACAGTTGTTTTTAACTTTAGACTAGACCATGCACAGCACGATAAATTTATATATTGTTAAGAATTAGAAAATTAAGGTAGTAAATTAAATGCATAATTTCTAGCGGCAACAATAAGTTAAAATATATGCCGTGCAATCTTTGACCACGTGTGGCTCACACTCATCGATATAATCAATCGATAGCGATTTTTTTTTCCATCCCACCTCACGCGAGTGCGATTGGATTTCATTATAATTTGGAACAAGGAATTGCGAAAATAATTGCAAACATGGCCGAATTAGATGACTTCTTTGCGAAAAAAGACAAGAAGAAGGGCAAGTCCAAGACCAAGTTTGTGACTGCGGACGAATTGGTCAAGAATCTAGAGGAAGTCAAGAAACTTGAGGTGGCGGCTACCGCTGTCAAACTAAAAAAACCTGATGTCTTAACGGCAGCAACGGCGACGGCGGCTGGCGGCGTGGCAGAAGGCGGCGGCGAAAAAGAGATCACAACGGAGACGGTGGTCGAGGTGAGTGTGAAGACGAGTGATAATGCATTCCACGTACTGGTAAAATCACTAAATACATTCACATATGTTGACAGCCTGTTGAAGAGGAATGGAAGGAATTCGAGCAGGAGCAGCGCAAGGATTACAGTGGGCTCAAGATTGGCCAGCTGACAATCAACGATAGGCAGCAACAGCCGCAGCAACAACAGTCCGACGACATTTACGACGACGAGGATGAGGATAGCGATGGCTACGCCAACAGCGATCCCAATGCAAAACGCAGCGGAGGTGGTCCCTGGAAGAAACTGATACCCGCCGAGGAGGTGACTCAGATCCCTGTGCCGGTTGAGCCGGAACAGAAGTCTACGAAATACATTGCACCCGCGTATCGGCATAGCGTAAGTAGCCCCGACCTTAGTTCGTCTCTTCGTGTGTCGAAATTCTAATTGGACTTTGTGCTTTGCAGCAATTGAGCAGCGGCGCTAGCAGTGGCAGCGCTGGCGGCAGCGGTGGTGGTTTGCGTACGCGTCGCACTGCTCCAGATATTACCAATACGGAGTTCTTCCCCACGCTGAGCGCAGCCAGGCCGGAGGAGCAACGTAAAAAGAAAAACGAACCCGCCTTCGAAGAAGTACGTCATGGTGGTCGCTTCCAGCGTGTGCAGGAGACGGCGGTGACGCCGGTGGCGGCAACCAATCGATTCCAGTCGCTTGACGATGAAGCGGATAGCTAGGCCGCGCCCACCAGTTGCCACCCGAAACAAAGCCTACAACAACAACTACTACTGCTGCTGCTGGAATGCCAAGGAAGGGGGCGTCTGGATGTGTCAGACTGCTGCCCTCACCTCCTCTGTTCCCACACGATATTCAGCTAGTTCTACTGAGTTCTCTCCTCCTCGCTCTACTCTTTCTTTATAGGCTTTACCACCACCAACCCCCCAAGATCCTCCCGCTCCACGAAACAAATATTGTTCATTTCGTTTGCATTTTTGAATTATGGAATCAATGTAATAGAGTATGAATAATAGCCATGCGTTGAAATCCGTTTATAAACGTTACAATCTTTTTATAATCCCCGTTTCCTCTCTGATCATTCCTCGAGGAGACCATCGGGTGTCTCCTCTTTCTTCTTCGTTGCTTTTCGATCATTCCTTGAAGAGATCGTCTGCTGTGCTTTCCGCGTAGCTGCAATAGAGACGAAGTATGTATCTGTAGTTTCAGTAGTTGAGATCATCTTTGGCTGCGATCTTTGGATCTCGCACTGACTTCTCGCTATAATGCTGCTCCGGTGTATCGTGGTAAGAGGCGAGCAACGGCTTCGCTAGCATCGATTCTGGAAAGTTGCGTATTAGATATAACCAGCATTCCAGAGTGCTATAAACAGACAGTGATTAGTTCAAGTTCCTTCTTCAATCCTCGCCACCTACTCGTTCTCCTCCGTTTTAATCTGCTGCAGCTCACGATCGTAATATCTCGGATAATCCTCCAGCTCGTCCAGTTTGCCAAACATCTGGTCGTCCACCTCATAAATCTCACCCTGTATGTGGTGACCCACACCGGGACGCGCGAGTAGAAATGGAATGTTATACCGGGTGCCAATCACCAAAGGGAATTTGACCACTGTGCTGCCCCGGGCCACAAATCGGGAGACACCGTTCTTCTCTCTGTTAGTCAGCCAGTGATGGTTGGGCTCACCCTTCTTCAAGGTACCATAAACGAAAACTCTTCTCAGTGACTGCGCCATCCCGGTCAGCATGTGTGCGCTAATTATAACTAGAATTAATCTACGATCATTAAGAATAACAAAAACTAATCTTATCACAATGCCATTCACACGCAACGCCGACACGATGTTTCTATTAGTTTGCTGTTAGCCTAACAGTTCTGCTCCTCTTACTTAACAGTGCTGCTGTAACAGCAAAGAGCAAGGAGTATGTACAAAAATATACTGCTTTACTTTGCGGAGTGCACATTAGCTCGCGCTCTTTCTTTGCCCAGTCTTCGTTTTTCAGCTACGCGATTGCTGTTTCTTCATTCTGCCTGTAAACACGCAACTTGTGTTGCCCTTTAATTCTTTAAATTCTCTTTATGGGCTCATGTAAATCAACGATGCTGGTATAGCAGTTGCCAAATAAAACCTCATTCAAAGAACATACGGGCTGCAATGTCATTACCGACACATCGTGGCGTTGCCAGAATTTCAGCAGACATTAGAGTAGCGCTGCCTGTACACATGAAGAAACTACCCAGTAATTTTCCACTTTGGGTCAAAATAGACTAACACCTGTTGCTAGAAAGGTTTACCCCCTCCACAGCACGTAGAGACTTGCCTAATTTAATAGCAAACACTTTACTCGAATTGCGTTTATTATTTACTCGAAACTTATAAAATTACAAACTACATAAACTAGACGACTCTCCTACTGTGTATATCATATATATATATATCAATGTATCATCAATCAATATGTACACAAATACCTTAATGCGTGTACATATCAACCATTTAAGTCTGTGTGTGTGTGTTTATCTATACTCGCTAGAAATGCAACTACCGGTAAAATAATAACATAGATAAGATTGACCACGCCCCTTCTGGGCTTAGTTCTGGGCGGCCTCGTAGTTGAGATCGTCCTGGGCGGGATGTTTGTGTGTGCGACGATGGCGCATAATATAAGGATGAGTGGCTGAGTTCTCGTATTTCGACAAGTAGGGCAGAGAGAGCAGCTTCTCTGGGTACTTTTGCAGCAGATACACCCAGCAGGGAACGGAGCTAAGGAGTGGGAGAGAAAGAAATAGATGACTTAGTATATATTCCATAGTTGAGAATTATATAACCTCCAACTTACCCCTCGCCCACGCCAATGTTCATGTCCTGCTTCTCACGGGTGTAGATGTCCTGGCAATCCTCGAGATTGTCCAGCGAGTTGAGCATGCGATCATCCACCTGAGGTAAGGAATATATAGTACATATGATAGGGTATACCCAGTCTATATGCTCTACTGACCTCATAGATCTCGCCGGTTACATAATAGCCCACGCCGGGTTTGTTCAGCAGAAAGGGAATGTTGTAGCGCGTGGCAATCACCAGTGGCAGCTTCTGGGTGGTCGTGGCACGGCACCAGAATTTAGCGTAACCATTGCCCGTATTGGCAAGAATGGAACTAGAAGGTTGACCGTATTTCAGGGCACCATAGACAAAGAGTTTGCTCAAGGCGGAGGAAGCTTTCTAAAGGAGAGAAGAGAAAAGGAATTAATTGAATGCAATGAGAAGAAAAGAAAGAAAAGGAAATATATAATATATCGAATGCAACTTAGATAAGATATAAATCAGCTTAAGCAATCTCTACTATATCTCATAATGTATAATAATTGCCTCTGACTGACTTATCTCAAAAGTCTCGAGAAATTTTCCGCACACGCGCCCCGCGCAGTCCCCAGCCGCGAAGTCGATTGATAAGGTCGAACACGAACACGAGCCGACAAAAGCGCCGTCCCGCCCCCTTCGCCGGACCCGCCCCTGCTCTCGAGTATTCATATTTATTTATAACATTTCGACAAAAAAAGAATAAAATAAAACGATACGACACGAGTCTGTCCAGAGCGACGAGGCGTTAATGCATCAACCGGTTTTTACAGTGCATTTAGGCCCGCTTGATTGTGTTTTTGTTAACGAATACATGCACACATGTATATTAGTAGAGTGTATTTACCTTTTTTTATTGTTGAAACAATTTTGGCTGACGTGCGTGGCATGCAAACTGCGCAGCAGCTACGCCTTCTTTCAGATTCCACGATAAAAAATAAAAACACATGCTCACACACACACACACACAAGCATACCCGTTTTAAATAATAAATCTCTCTAATCAATGCTATTTATACCGATAGATACACCAGGTGTAATCGCTTTGCACTTGCACGGCCGCCTTCAAGTCTCTCAATGTCAACTTGAGCAACAATTATTGTTATTATTGTTGCAATTTAACTGTTAGTTGTCTCTGTTTCCATGTGCTTACATAACACTAAGTACAGCATGCACGCACACACACACACGCACAGATAGCAAACACTGTTTTAATCACTATTTATAGCAAGATTAAAAAATATTCCCACGCTCAAGTGCAGGAAGAGTTGCCAACTTAATCACAGGATAATGGGTGCAAGAAGGCAAGGATTATGTGCAGGTGAGTGTGTGTATGTGTGCATGAGTGCTTGCATGTGTGTATGTGCTCTTTACTTGATACTTTTCACTTACCTTGATCTGGCCCATTTTCCTTTTGCTTTACTTCGCTTTGTTTAAAGTTACTTAAAATTGCAAATTAATTTCTTTTTTGCCTTCTGCTGCTCACTCAGCACAATTTAAACAGGGAATTTTAAAGTACGAGGGAATTTTTAAGTACACAGCAAGAGAGACAAGGAGAGAGTCACAACAAGTTCCAGGCAAAAGCTGCTTGGCAGGAAATCGAACCGCACCAGTGGAAAGCAAAACTCCAACTGAACGCAGCCGTCGTGCTGCTGCTGCCGGCAGAGCTCGGTCCAAACATTGGAGAACGAACGTCGCTGCTGTCGACGATGACGTCTACAATAACAAATATAAGGGAAACAGGCCCCTCTGCCCCAACAAGAACAAACGAAAACACGCCACACGCGCTTGCTATTACCGCTGTCGCTGCCGACGCCGACGCTACCGCCTTCGTCTTTGCTTTATCTAACAGAGCAAGACAAATGGTTGGGAAAATCGAATACCCTACGAATTAGCACACTTTCGTACACTACAGCTGCTATGCATGTATATGTTGTGTGTGAGTGAGTTTTAATAAAATGAAGCTTATCAGGCCACTTTATTTTGAAGTAAAAGGGGTTTTGTATCCGCTTTCAACTGGTTATTGTGACAGTGTCATAGTGTAGGGGGACAGGTCGGAATCCCTCTAAAAAATGAAGAGCATTGAAACTGAAGCGCCGCCACTGGGCCACACGTACGCACAGCAGCAGCGCGACGTCAGAGGGGGAGCGTCGCTTCTTGAATTTTCTAAAATTTGCAACTGATAAACTAAAAAAAGTTCTGTATTTTTGGGCGACACGCCCAGCCAAACAGTAAACACAAACAATAAACAATAACAAATTCGTCATTAAACAACATTAACACGAGAGAGCTATGCGTGGCTCTCCCGCTCTCATTTCACTCTCTCTCTCTCTTGCTCTGTTATGGCGCTGTTACTCATTAACATTGCCCGTGTTATTGTTTTTGATGACCAGCTGGAAATTAATTTTAGAATTGCACTTGCCAATAGCGCATGTAATTAAATTCGTAGACTTCCACTCTTCTTCCACTTTCCAGTTCAATAGTCCTTTGTGCAAACCCCTGTGCGGGTGTAATGGAAGTGCTTGTGACGGCAGGCGCACATGTTTGGCGCAAAGCAATACGCGCGTGGACCGCAGTCGCTGTGAAGCAACCAGAGGAACGTTATCTTAATGTTGAATAACATTTAGCATCCACTAGCACTACTTACTGATCACAGATGGGCATGCACTGTGGACCGTGCAGCAGCGTGGAACGCATTTCATAGCCCTGCGCACAAACACAGCTTCCGTTGTAGGAACAGGTGCCGTGGATACAACGTCTGGAAAATTTCATTGGCATTAGGCCAAAAAATTCTATCCAATTTTATTTTCATAGCTTACCCCCCGCAAAGATCCAGCAACCTCGGCACACGACGCCGGCATCGCTTGGCCACTGCGTCATAGTAGTAGTGTTTGCTCTTGCGGCACAGGCATAGCTCTGGGCCGGCACAATAGCCCCCCGCCTCTTGGCAACCCTCCAAGCACTCTGCAGCACATGCCACGCCCTCGTTGGCCACACTCTGGTACTGATTGTCACACGGACACGGTCCGTCCTCGTAACACACACCACGCACACACACAATGTTACAGCGACGCACACACTGACGAGTGTTCACCATGAGCATCTCGAACTCGGAGCAGATCGGAGGAGGTTCGTTGATCTCCCAGTAACGGTAGTCGTAGTCGTAATAATGACAGTGGACCTCAATGGGCAGCAGCAGCACCAACAGTGGCAGCAGTGGAAGCAACGTTGGCGACAGCATCTTTTAGCGGATTGTAAGTGGAACGCAATTGCTGTGGGATTAATAAGAGGTGGCAGGCAGGCAAATGAGAGTGAAAGTGTATGCGCAATTCATTTTGCCTCATCACGATCCACAATTGTTTACACACAGACAGATGATGCAATTGCCCCCCATTGAAGTCGGTCTGCTGATAAGCACGGTCAATGTGGATCGGGAATTACAAAACTTCATTAGCATTCAAACAAATCCAACAACAGACGCCATCTATCGCATTACTCACAGCCGGCTGTGGTAAAGAGAGCGAGAGAGTGAGTGGCTTGTGGAGGGTGGGGGCAGGTCAAACAGATCCAACTCCAACATGTGTGCATGCCAAACACAAAGAGAGCAAACTGCACAGAGAGTGAGAGCGCGTACCCAGAAGCAAATTAGCTGCAGCAAACTACCCTGAGCATTCATTGCGAAAGTAATGTGAAAAGTACAAAATTGCAAATATTCAAATGAAAAAATATAATTGATGCCTCAGTATAAATAAAATATATTTATAATTTTAAAAATTTTTTATTTACAACAATACCAGTACGACTTTGCGAGCAGCAAGAGCACGCTTCAATTTAAGTTCGCAAATTCCCACTGGGCTGTCTGACTTCTATGTGCATGGGAGAACATGCGCTGCGCCTCGCTAGTGTTGTCTGTAGTCTGGAATGTCTGGATTCCACACAGCTCCCACTTCCACTTCTTCCTCTCCCCCTACCACACCGGACACTCTAGCGGCGCACGCATCTGGCCTGGGCATGCGCTTGGTCGGTTTCAATGCGCGCCATTCATTCAGTTCTTCTCGTGCAGTCGGTCGAGAAACGCCTGCGCAAAAGGCAACTCGCGCTAAGCCGAATGTTGCAAAATTGAGAGAAAATTAAAAAGAAGAAAAGCACAAAAAAACAACTGAAATAAAAAAACGCCGCTGCAAGAAAAACAATCATTTTCATTTGCCGCTGCTGACGTTGTGTCTGTCTCTCTCAATGTGTGAGTGTGTGTATGTGTGTGAGGCCGCACTGTGGGGTGAATGAATAACATAAAACAGACAACAG
The DNA here is from genome assembly GCA_018151435.1 of Zaprionus africanus. Classification (NCBI taxonomy): domain Eukaryota; kingdom Metazoa; phylum Arthropoda; class Insecta; order Diptera; family Drosophilidae; genus Zaprionus; species Zaprionus africanus. Next base: position 13,227,342 of record JAECXB010000118.1, read on the forward strand.
AAACAGACAACGAGGCAGGGGGAATAGGCGAATAAGCATATAAAATAAACAATTCCATTTCGGGGGCTTTGGTCAGCTGGAAGGAAGTGCCTGGCGCGTCTACGAGCGGTGGTGGTGGTGGTTGTGGTGGGTGTGCCAGTGCCAGTGTGTGTCAGTGCCAGTGTGTGTGTGCGTGTTTGTGCGTGCCAAAGCGCTCAAAGCCCGCACAGACTTGAATATGTATCCGGCGCGTGCTGACGCGTTTTTCCCAAAGTGAAACCAAGTGAGAATCTCCTCAAGAAGAACACAGTCAATCTCATACTATCTCACTCGCACTGCCACCATGTGCTACGTTATCATCACGAGCGTCAGTCTAGTCTGGTTCCTGTGCACCCTTGTGGCTGATATGCTGCTGGCCGTGGCGCTGGTCACGCCCAAATGGCTTATTGGACCCAGTGGGAGTCTCAATGGCAGCACACTCCCCAGTCCCCGCCTGCCCTCGGTGGGTATCTACACACGCTGCAAGCAGATGCATCAGCTGGGCTATCACTGTGGACGCTTCGATCTGGATGGCTTCGGCACCGATGACTCCGTTTATCCGGCAGAGTGGAAGGCAGCAATGTTCTTTATGTCGCTGGGCTTTGTGCTGCTCTCGCTGACGGTGGCAGCGACGTTGCTGACGAGCTGCCGTCAATCCGCCTGCGGCAAGAGCATACACAACATGACCGCCTGTGCACAGGTGCTTGCAGGTAAGGAGAGAATTGGAGAAGAGGTAGGGAAGAGGATCATTTTGTTTCTTTGCAGGAATTGCTGTCATGGTGGCGCTGTTCCTGCATCCGCTGGGCTGGCGTGCGGAGCGCGTGCAGCGTCTGTGCGGCCCCGAGGCAGAACCCTTCTATCCCGCTGACTGCAGCATAGGTAGGTGTTCCCCAAGAGTAACAGGAGAGCAACTAACTCTCTAAATCCTTCCCAGGCATCTCCTTCTACTGCGGAGTGCTCTGCGTGCTGTTAACCTTTGCCTCTGCTGGCATAAGCCTCAAGGCGGAGTCCTCCAACATGAGAACACGTGTACGCCGGCGCGTTGAATCCGGCAGCAAGCTCGTATGCATTCCCTAATCCCACAACCAGCAGGAAGAACCGAACCGAACTGGGCATTGACACTTAATTTAATTGCGAATTTAACTGTAACATTAGCATAAATAAATATGTATCTAACAAGCAGCTACAGCTCAAGCTGGAGAGGATGGGGGTATCACTTGCGTCCTTTTCCCTTGCCCTTGCCCGGGGGTTTGCCCTCCACTTCAGGCTTGGACTTGGGTATGTACACGCCGTGGTTCGTCTTTTTAAGGTGCGCAAACAGTTTGTTCTTCGAGTCAAAGCTGAGTTTGCAGGTGACACAGGTGTGCACCGTTGCGGTCGTCTCATCACCAATCAGCGCTGGCTGCGCTACTGCCTTTGCCGGCTCTGTTGGCGCCGTCGCTGGCTTTGGCTTGGACTTGGCTTCCGTTTCGGGCTTCTGCTTGCTGCTTCTTTTGCTCTTCTTGGCAGCCTTTTTGTTACCCCCACGACTCCAGTCATCCGCATCATCGTCGTCACTGTTGCTTGGCGGCGCCGCGATCTGCTCGGCTAGCTCAGTCTCCTCGTCACTCTCCTCCACCAGCACAGCCTTCGGTGCAGTCTTTTTAGCCTTTTTGTTCTTCTTGTTGCGCCTGCTGGGCAACTGCTCCGCCTGCTCTTCATCACTGACTAGGTCCGGATTTGAGTCTGTTCCGTTAAGCTGCAGCTCGCCCAAGCTCTCCTCAGTGGCATTAAGACTATCGTTAAACTGCTCTTCCTCTGCCTCCATTTGCTGACGCAGTCGCTCCACATTCTCGCGATGCTTTTTGCTCTCCTCGTGGTTGGCACGTGCCTTGGCATTCTTGAATGTCTTATTGCATGCCACGCAGTACAGTTCATCCACATATTCCAACTCAGAGAGCACCTCGTCATCATCACCAGCCTCAGAGTTCTCATCCGGCTCGTCTTCATTGTCCACTTCATCCTCATCTTCCTTCTCGTCCGTGTACTCATCAGATTCACTGCCATATTGCTGCTCAAGCTGACGCAGCTGCTCCTCGTACCCATCGTTATGCACCTTGTTGGCTTGTGCCGCCGCCAGCTGCGCCTGACGCTCGCGGAGCTGCTCCTTGCGCTTGTCCTGCTGTTTCTGGCGATTGGCCTCGGCGCGCTCCTCAAGCACGCGACGATATGCCTGCACACGTCGGTCTCGTTTGCGCACAAACGACACCAAGTTCCGCACCTTCAATAGAGGAGGAAGAGGAAGATTAGACTGGTTTATAATCCCTATACCAGTTGCTTACCTCCTCGTTACGCTCCTTACGTGCATTTTGCACAATCTTCTTCATTTCCTTCTCCACCTTACGTAAGATGAAGCGTTCCTTGATGTCGCGTATATCGTACGGGCACAGCCATTCGTAGGTCTTCTTGGTGCTGTAGGATAACCAGTAGGCATAGAAGGGACCCACCACCTCCTCGTAACTACTGTCAGCGTTGCCAAATTGTGGCGCATACGCCTCTGCCTCATCGCCATCCATGAACTCCAGATCTTCGCAGGCAATATTGATGAACACTTCGCGATAGACACTATAGAAACTCTTCTCATCATCGCCAAATCCCTTGTAGCACGAGCTGGTGAAGTACTGGAAGACATCCAAGCTATTCTCGGAATACTCCGAGTTTTTGCCTCTCAGTATCTGCTCGCGATGATTGTCATACCAGGCACGCTCCTGTGCATCGGAGAGCACTTCATAGGCCTGCTGGATCAGTTGGAACCGTTCCTTCGCCTCTGCCAAGCAATCCGGGTTCTTGTCGGGATGCCAACGTAGCGCCAACTTACGATATGCGGTCTTGATATCACTCTCATTAGAGTCGCGGCTTATGCCGAGCTCCTCGTAGTAGCAGCGCATTGTAAATGATAAGGTAAATTCAAAGTATTTACATCAATATGCTTTAAGTAACTAAACGAAATTAGCAAATAAATTCGCCCGTGTTTCACAATAATGCATGGCATGCAATGCTTGGCGCTATCGATATATCGATACACATTCAGGGCTGGCGTATGCGATATAACAACAAAACGCAGGGCTGAACAAATTTGAAATTTATTGTACTTATTCAGTTAAAATATTAGATTTAAAACAGAATAAATACTAGTAATATCAGAATTATAATTGTAAACCCTTTTTTAGATTATTTATTTTTTCAAGCTTGCCTCTTGCCGCGGAATTCGAATCTGCCAGATTCATTTTCTCTTTTAGAGTTGCCAGTCAAAGCCTAGCAAAACAAGAGTTGCCAGACTGTTGCTGTGTTTGAAATAATATTTGTTGCCAAAGTAATTATTAATTATATTATAGCACTTTCCTAATAAGAACTTGAATTAATCATTAATATATAATTTATGATTGAAACTTAATAAATATTCTTACAAAATTCATATCTAATTTTGTTTCTTTGGCAACTCTAGAGCTAATTGCGCGCTCTCTTGCCAAGTCGCGCTCCCGTTCGTACCCGGTTTGAAGCCAACTCCAGTTTCAGTTACCAACAAGCATTCGACGCGGCAGAAGGCCCATTAACCACACTCCGTAAGTTCTTGCGATCGTAAAAGAAAAACAAAACGAAAAACTCTCTTGTTCCGTTGTATGTGTGTAAAGAAAAGTGTCAAGTTGTGTGTGAACTTTGCCAAAAACAAATTTGTATACAAAGCTGGTTCAAAGTAATCGGTTGAGTGCTTCGCAACGGCAACAACAAGGTTGAGTGAACTTGTTGCTAGTGGGCATTTTATGTGTGTATAATTGTATGCGTGTGTAATGCATGTTTATGCCTGCAAGTACGTGTGTGATTTCTAAGCATGTGTCGTATCTCTCTCTGTGTGTGTGTGTGTGTGAATTCCAACCGGAACGCAGTTCGAGCTTTTCCTTTTCACTTCACTGAAAGTGTCATCCACAACACACACAAGCCGTGATTAATCTAAAGCGTGTGACTAAGTACATCCCACTGTGCTGCAGAGTCGACCCCACTGTGCCATAAGTCGATTTCTTTTCATGTACAAAGAGCTTGTTACGTTCTTCAAGTTGACGTGACCTAGTTTATTGAAATACCCTAACAAATAGAGAGCAATAACTATAACTAACTGTACATTGTCTCAGCCATGGCCGACATTGATTTGGGTATATAGATCAGTGAATCGAAATAGGCTATCAGATCATTGGCATCCAACTCCTCTTCGGGGGCTGTCCATTGCAATTTATCGCATTCCATTATCAGATCGTTCATATTGTAGGACACTGCTGGCGCACCCGCCTCCCCTTCCGTCGTCTCCGGCAAGGCTTTGACTTTGACCCAGGTGAACTCGCTGCTTTCCACAGCCTGCAGATTGCATTGCAGCCAATCGTTGTTCTCAATCACCTTCGACTGGTTCTGCAGGTGCCGCAATATCGGCTGCCTCACCAGCTTCCTCTGCCTCGGCGAGAGTTGCTTTTCGTCCATATAATCAGAGAGCTTCTGCCACAATTGCATATCCGTATTTGAATAGGGTTCATAGAAGGGATTCTCCTGAATAATCGATTCGTTTGTGCCATCTTGTGGTTGCTGTTTCTGCTGTTCTTGGGATACCTCCAATTGGTGCAGTGTGGTGGCCAATTGTTGATCAGAGTTTGTATTGTTGGCCATGTTCCAAATCGTCAAGCTAAGTATATATGTATAATATAGTATTTATATGTGTTGGGATGATGTACGGAGAGAAGCCTGTTGTTGCAAACAAAGTTTGAGATGGAGATGTGTCGTGTCACGCTCGGAAATAAATCTAGAAGTTATTGAAATCTGATTAGATTTTGAATACGACTTGCTTTTCTGAAAGGCGTGTCACGCAGGAATACAATATATATCAGAACTCTAATTGGACACGTATCACATAGGATGCTGGGTGCTACATAGTCTCAAATTTAATTAAACCTAACTTCACTTCACAGGAATTTCTGCATTGTTTGCCGTATGGAAATAACCAAGGGGAGATAAGAGTGCGCTGCCTGGCAATGTCTTCAGATCGATTTCATAAGTGAGTTCCGGAACATGCAATTAATAGTGCTCGCTTCGATTCGGCGCCGTATCTTATCTGCTGCGATGATGGTATGCGCTGGTTTCATTAATTTCTTGTCTTGTCTTTTCCTAGGGCCGCCAAAGATGGATTGCTGGATGTGCTGAAGGAGGCGACACGCAAGGATGCCAATGCCAAGGACGATGACTCAATGACGCCAGTCATGTGGGCGGCATTTGAGGGACGCTTAGATGCGCTTCGACTGCTTTGCGGCAGAGGGTGAGTTATGAATGTATTAGTCACAAGTATATCTAATCTTATTTCTTTGTTTTATTACCAACTTCTTTTCGGGGTGCTCTTGCAGTGGCGATCCGGACAAGTGTGATCAGTTTGGCAACACAGCGCTCCACCTGGCAGCTGCTAAGGGGCATTTGCACTGCGTCGATTTCCTCATCAAGTTCGGCGTAAATATTTATGCTCTGGATATAGATCGACACAATGCCAAGGATCTGGCGGCTATCAATAATCGCGACGAGATTTTGCGTTATTTAGATGCGGCCGCGGCCAATTTCGAAACAAATGAAAAGTGAGTGATGGTCATTCATGCAGTGTGCCAAAATGCACGAGTGCAGTTCAACAATCGATAGGCGCAGTAGAGAAAGGCTTGCCAATAGTTGGCATTGCGGTTAACCGGTTGGAGCTTACAAGCTGCAACAGCTGATTGATTTCCATAACTTAATCGTTGTTATTTATGTAGATTTCCTTAAAAATGTGCAATATTCGCTGCAAAATTGCAACAATCGCGTCGCAATTCGCAATTTGCGTCGCAGAAACTTTGTCAATAATTTAAATTTCGGTTGCACTAACTGACCAAGGCAGCTGCTGCGGTATTTTCATTGATTTCGATAACTTCCATTCATTTTTAATCGTTGGTATTTAAACTAAATTTAAAATGCAGTTGCAACAGTTAAGTTTGCGAGTAGTTGGCAATGCGGTTAACCGATTAATGCATTTAAATTCTTTATCATTATAATTTTAATTTCTGTTTCTATGTTTTATTAACATAAAATAAAATATTAAAATTATAAATATATAATATTAAACCTTTATAAATTTACAGAAAAAAAGCAAAGGCACTTAAGGAGCTGGCTGATAAGGAGTGCGAGAAGCGCGTCAAGGAGTACATGAAGCGTCAGCAGCAGCAACAACAGCAACAGCGCCCGGGGCATGACTACAGTGACCTGAAGCCGAGCAGCAAACAGACGCTGGTTAGCAGCAAGTCTAGCAATATGTTGTCCACACTGAAGCAGAAGATCTGGTCCAGTCAGGGCAATCTCAATAAGACCCCGCGTGAGCCCGCTGCCAGCCCAGTGGCGCCTTTTGTGCCGGCACAGACGCGTCACCAGGCAGGCGTTACCAAGTTCAGTGATCTGGTGGGTAGCGGGAGCAGCAGCAGCGGTGGCTCTACCATAGCCAGTCGTATGGGCACAGTGCAAAAGAAGCCATCGATGCAACTGAAGCAACAGCAGCCACCGCCACCGCATCAGCAACAGCAGCACATGAAGCTGAGCCAACACTCCAGCGCGTGTCCACATGCAGCCTCCACTGTGGATGGGGGCTTCAAGGTGCGAGAACTGGAAGCGGATGGCAAGAGAACGATAACATCGCTAACAGGATTGCAAAGGGACTCGGAGGTGCTGTATGTGGGCACATTCAGCTCAACAGAGGAGCAAAGCCAAGGCAAGCGAGGCAAAATTGCCGATGTATTCGAAGTGGATGACGAGGGTAATGAGCGGAGCGGAGGCTACAGCTCGGCTCTATCCCGTTCCTTCTCCCAGCCAGATATATTGGGTGACGTGCAGCTAGCGCAGGAGTTGAACGAGGAACTGCAGGTGCAGCTCCAGCGCCCGCTGGGGCTCTTCGATCGTCCCACCATGTTGGGCAGCATTGCCTTTAGACGCTCCGTGACAGCGGCGTTGAGTCAGTTGCAGCTGCAGGCAGCGGACGATAGCGTCGATAGCATCTCCAGTTCGACTATGAGAAATGCTACCAGCTCACACCACAATAACGGCAACAACAACAAGTCGCGCTCGAATGGGAACAAGGCACGTCTATATCTAAATTTGTCGGATGATTCCGACTCAGAAGGTGACGGCGAAGATGTTTATAGCGACGATGAGGATGAGGAGACAACTGCGAGCGCATTGCAGCGCTTCCTAACTGTCTGGGCACTGGATGAGTATCTGCCTGTGTGAGTACAGTAGGAGTATGGCAAGTGGAATCCATGGTTAATCCATTTCTCCTCTCCCCTACAGCTTTCAGAAACAACAAATCGATCTGGAGACGCTGATGCTGCTCACCGAGGGCGATCTAAAGTCGCTTGGCCTCCCCCTGGGTCCCTTTCGCAAGCTGACGTTCGCCATACAGGAGCGACGCAATGCGCTGGCCAATCCCGGACCCATGTTGGACAGTAGACTATAGTTTCTATACGCATATTTAGCTTTAATCGATCGTACAACAAATATTACAAACTAGTTAAGACAATGACAATGTGAGAGGAGTTTGAGTGGGGTGTGGGGGAGATAGAGGGAAGGTCTTATCCCGCCACCTGCTGCATCATGTAGAGATCAGCGTAGATGCCATTCAGTGCCATCAGCTCATCATGTGTGCCCTTCTCCACAACGACACCCTTCTTGAGCACACAGATGAGATCCGCATCTCTCACTGTGCTCAGACGATGCGCAATGGTCACACACGTTCTGCCCGCTCGCGCCTCGTCCAGTGCCTGTTGCACCACCTTCTCGCTCTCCAGATCCAGCGCCGAGGTGGCCTCGTCGAGGATCAATATCTTTGGATTACGCACCAACGCACGAGCGATGGCAATGCGCTGTTTCTGTCCACCGGACAACTGGCTGGTCTTGCCCAGCCGCGTCTCGTAGCCCTGCGGCAGTGAGCTCACGAAGTTATGTATATTCGCCTTTTTTGCCGCCTCAATGATCTCCTGCATTGGCACATCGTCACGGAAGTTGTTGCCATACGCGATGTTCTCTGCTATGCTGCGATCGAAGAGCACAGGCTCCTGGGAGACCAGACCCAGTTTGGAGCGTATTGTGTCGAGGGGGAAATCTGTGCTGGGCACGCCACTAAGATTCACTGAGCCAGAGACGGGATCATAGTAACGTAACAGCAGCTGAATGCAGGTGGATTTGCCAGAGCCGGAGGGACCCACTAGGGCCACCGTGGTGTTCTTCTTGATGGTCAGATTGAGGTTATGCAGAATGGGCGTGTCCTTGCGTGTTGGGTACTCAAATCTAACGTTCTCGTACACAATGTCACCCTCGGATTTCTGCAGCAAAAGAAGAGGGGTTAAAGTTCTCCAGGGCTCTCTAGAATCATCTGGGATTACTTACCTCCGCAGTGTTGTAAGGATTGAGTGGAGGATTCGACTGTGTGGGTGTCATCTCGAACAGCTTCATGAGGCGCCCAGCCGAGATGATGGCATCGTTGACATTGGGCGCATAAGCCAAGGCTTGACCCAACATCCAGGAGCCGAAGATCAGAGCCTCAGCGACCTTGATAACATCCTCGTAGGGCAATCCATCGTTGGCAATCAACATGCCACCATAGTAGAGCGACACGCCGTAGGCCAAGAAGGGCGCAGTCTGTCCCAGCGCAAAGACCAATCCACGATAGCGAACCTTCTGTCGGCAGGCGACATCCACCTGATCAATCTGCAGTGTGTAGCGTTCAATCACCTGTCGCTCCAATCCCAGCCCATTGACGGTGCGTATGTTGGCAATGGCCTCCACGGCCACTTGGGAAGCCTGCTCAATGGCCTGCTTGGACCATTGCACGCTCTTGGCAATGAAGCGTCCCTCCAGATACACGGAGAGGCAGAGGAAGGGCAGGGTGACCAGCGTGAGCAGCGTCTGCTGCCACGAGAAGACAAAACCAATAATGATGCCCACCAGGAGCGTGACCACGGCCTGCAGCATGATGCCTACACGTGCACCAGTTGCCTGTGGAGGAAGGAGTAGAACAACAATGAGTAACAAAGGAAGAAGGAAGGTAAACTGACTACGACTTACCCCCTGCACATTGGAACAGTCGCCGGCAAGGCGGGCACATAACGCACCCACCGCATTCTTCTCGTCATCGAAGAAGGCAACCTCCTGCGACATGATGGTCTTGAATGCGGTCTGTCTCAGTCGCGTGGTCATCTTCACACCGGCTGTGGTGAACATGTAACTCTGCAGCATGGTGCCCAGTCCCGCCATGATGCCGATGCCAAGGAAGATGAAGGAAATGTTGTTGCCCTCGTGACGCACCACATTCTCGTCGCCATTCGAGAGAATGCCAAAGAAGTCGCCGAAGAAGAGACCCCACAGTGGAAACGTTGAGCCGTGCATGGCCGCCGCCAGACAACCCCACAGTATGTAGCGCCATTCGGGGGCATTAAGCTTCATCAGTTGCACGAACGAAACCTTTGGCTCATCCTGCTTCTTCTTCTTGCGACGCTGGGAACGACCTGCAAAAGAAGAAGGAGAATTAAATTGAAATTAAAGGTAGAAAAGAGAACCTTCTTTTTCTTTTAAACAAACTCAAAACATATTCAAAATATGCAAGTTCAATTTGCAATTCATAATAATTTTTTCTAGATGGCAACCCTATCTCCAGACTGGTACTAGTTATTCAAACATTAAACAAGTTCAAGTTCATTGATAAATTACGAAATCTTATCTTACTTATAGAGTAGACTGGAACCCAAACAAATTTTCCCACTGTCTAAGCTCAATTTGAAATTTATGGCTTCTCTTTAAAGTAGGAAACCTTATCTGCAAACTTGACTAGCTTTTATTGTAGATTTGGTACTAGAAATAGGAATATTTTACTATCGGCATGTAAGAATAATCAATAACTAAAGTTTTACATTAAGAACCCTGTCTAAAGTCAATTTGCAATTCCTAACAACTGTTTACATAAGGTAATCTCATCTTCAAGACCAGTTTACGACAAGACTTAGCTAATTTATGGGTTAGGTCCGAGAATTATTATAATAATATTTAATTGGAAACTGAATAAACCTTGAATAGATCATAATATATACTGAGTCTTATCTAAGACTAAGATTCTCTCCTACTTAATGGGCTCTGATGGAAACACAGGTTTATGTTAAGCCCTAAATGGAAACACCTGCTAAATATTATATATGAAATATGGAGTAACTCAATATGAAAATAAAGTTAACTTTTCCTTTCGATTTCAGCCCAGCAAAAGTGGAAAACTTAGCCAAGTCAACTGACTTTAAGGGAGGCTCAAAAGAAATGCCAAAGAACGCGACGTTCTCTTGGGGACTCACGCCCAAAATGAGCAGGCAGAAGGGGGAGTGCGTGCGTGGGCAAGGGGTAAAGGGGTATAATACTCGTATAAATCCACTTACGTTTACCACGTGAGGTGACGCTGAACACATCGTCCTTGCTGCCGTTAGCCGTGTAAGCGGGATTCACTCTAGCCACGTTGCCATGCTCCTCCTCCTCCTCTTCATCTTCTTCGTCTTCGTCATCGTCCTCATCCTCCTCCAGCACGTCGTCGTTGTCAACCACGATATCCTGTTCGCTGCGCTTCAATAGCGGCAATTTACCCGCTCCACTCACTTCGCCAGCGTCGCCACCCTCGCTGGCCTCCTTGCGCCTGGTTATGTTCACCAGTTCGCAGTACAAGCCACCCCTGTCCATGAGCTCGTCGTGCGTGCCCTGCTCGGCCACCCGTCCGTCCTTGACAAACACAATTTTGTCGGCATTAGTCACAGTCGAGAGACGATGTGCCACCACCAGGGTGGTTGGTCCCTGGCTAGCCAGCTCCAGTGCATCCTGCACACGCTTCTCTGAGGTGGGGTCCAGTGCAGAGGTTGCCTCGTCCAGCAGCAAGATCTTTGGATTGCGCACCAGTGCACGAGCGATGGCAATGCGCTGCTTCTGTCCGCCAGACATCTGTGCACCACGCTCACCCACCTTGGTGTCGTAGCCCCTTGGCAGTTTGCTGATGAACTCATGGCAATTGGCATTGCGTGCGGCACGTTCGATGTCCGCCTGTGTGGCTTGCGGATTGCCAAAGCGTATGTTCTCACCAATTGTGGTGGCAAACAGCACCGGCTCCTGACCCACCACACCGATCTGGGAGCGCAGCCAAGCGACGTTCAGGGTGCGCAAGTCACGTCCGTCGAGCTGCACCGTGCCCTGCTCGGGATCATAGAAACGTTGCATCAACTGGATGACAGTGCTCTTGCCACATCCGGAGGCACCCACAAAGGCCACAGTCTGTCCCGGCTCGACGTCCACCGTGAGACCCTTGAGGATTTCGATGTCCGGCCGTGAGGGATAACGGAAGTGTATGTCCTCGAAGCGTAAACGTCCCGTAATCCCCGCCGGCTTGTCTCCACTCTCTGCCATGGGATCGATTTCCGACTGACGATCGATAATCCTGAAGAGATTACGCGCTGCACCCAAGGCGACGGCAAAGGAGTCCACATGAGGCGAAGAGAAACCCAAGTTCTGAGCTCCCATAATCACAGCGAAGAGCACAATGACCAGCGTAGCCGGCGTGTACTGGCGCACCTCGAGATCCCGATCGTCCAGGATCAAATTGACGCCATACCAAATGGCAATGGCCATGCAGGCGTAGATGATGAGCCACATAACGCCCGCACCGATGCCTGAGTAGAGACCCTTCTTGCGTCCCGTGATCTCGGCTGGTACCAGCAACTTGGAGAAACGTTCAGTCTCCTTGCGCTCTCCACTGAAGGCGAGCACTGTGCGTATTCCGCTGAAGACCTCCTCGGCCACATTGCCAGCATCCGAATAGGCCTTCAATTCCTTCTCCGCCAGAGATCCCTGAATCTTAGCGACCATCGCTGTGGAGATGATGATGAAGGGACTGCAGGTGAGCACGACCAGTGTCAGTTTCCAGCCATAGATGAACGAGGCCACAATGCCCATGACAAAGGTCATGATCAGAAAGGTGACTATGGCTACCTTCTCACCGATGCCCTCCTTAACCTTATCCAGATCCCTGAGGAAGAAAGGTTTGAGCTAAGTCAAGGGATCTTTGGAAGTCACCCAAGGCTAACTTACTCTGTCATTTTGCTGGCGAAGTTGGTGCCCGATGAGGTGTCGTACCAGGACATATCCTGACGAAGTATCGCCTCCAGAAAGAGCTTCCGTATGCGATTGATCTGATTGAGGGCGACACGATTCGATACATCGATCGCAATGATGATCAGTACCAGCATTATCACTGATCCCACCAAGCTGCCAATGCCGAAGGCAATCGAGTCATCGATAATGGCCTGTGTGTTCTCCTCCTTGCTGGCATTGGTGCTGGAGAAGATCAATAGTTAATTTGCATGATCAGTTGAAGATCTTCTTCGGTTTTCACACTTACAGTCGCGTGCCGCCTCCAAAAAGGGCGAGTATGAAGGTTGGCGATGAGGTGCCCTCGCCAACGGTACGATCGATGAGCAGGGATGTGAATTCTCCGTAGATCAGTATGAAGTAAGGTATAAAGATGGAGGCCACTGTGGCGACGATCATGCTCAGTGCGAGCAGAAAGCGCTCGCCGCATGTTGAGTATCGAAACTAACGAACGAAAGACTTCACTGAGTACCAGGAAGGAAGTTCGCAAATATATATTCTTCGACTTACCAGATCGAAATACGTATACTTTCTATCTCGTTCCGCTGTGGCGCCACCTGTTGGCACTCCCTGCACTTGAAAGTCACCCAAATCGGGCAATTTGCTGCGATTCTCCTTCTTCGATGGCTTGGCAAACTCCTGTTGGCTGGACATGACTGAGATCCTTTGGAAATTGTTGAGTTAAGGTTGCTGAGAGTTCTTCTTCTTCTGCAAGTGTAGAAAGACAAAAATCGAGACGATGAGAAACGAGAAAGGAAGAATCTATTTCCCTGAATTTCCCACAATCAACTGGGGCGATGCGCTCGATTGTAACGCGCTTTTTATTTCAATTTCCGAACCGAAACGCAAACAAATTAAGTTCCCCAGTTTTTTCTATACTCCCTTTATTGTTTTTTCTTTTTTTTTTTTTATTATATTGTATAACCCAAGTGTGTTTCTCAAGACAATTTAGAATTTACAAATCGAAATCGCTGGAAGCAGTTGCAGCTTGATAAATTGAGATTGAGATAGGCGATTGCACACTTGTCGCGATCAATTGAGGCTGCTGAGGAAAAACATCCATAAATTAATAAATTACAAACGATTCGAAAGTGAAATATCTTTCGCAAAGATCGAACGCGATTGATCGCGACAATTGACGCGTAATCTTTGTTCCCCATTCCCATTTTCCCCATTCCCCATTCCCCATTCTCAGGCTATTACCAATTATCAATTACCAATTGATATAGATTCAATTCACTGTATATAGATGAGACGCGATCACGTTCACGATCACGATCACGGCAAACAAATGAAATTCGAAGTGTTAACGATAACGCACGAAGTGGAAATCTTGAGCGCTATGGCAGACTATCTGGGGTCACTATATATACACGTGTATATATAAATTTATATTCGATACTTTGTTACGATCCTCGCGTTCGCATCTCGACACTTTGCGATGGCAATTGGTACTGCTGGAGCCAGTGGAAAGGCACCAGCGACGATGCCTCGGTTCGCCTCGGACATGATATAAGAACTCAAAAAAACGAACGGATGGCATACAATAAAAAAATGAAACGAAAATAAAAACACGATCGTATAAAAATTTAATCGGCAAGTGCTGCCAATTAAGCGACGTCGACGACGACGACGACAAGAACGACAACAATTGAGCGACGTCGGGTCGCCAGTCGGGCCCCAGAAAGCAAGCACATTTACCATCATCTCGCCAGTGTAAACAAATCCCGTCCAGGTGATACCGCAACAACACACATGCTAATCGTAGTTAGCTTATCGACGCGTCGCGCCCGACAACAAGCGAAAGACGCGCGACCGATCGCGACTCATTCTGCGATTCCGGTGCAGCCCCGCAGCCAAAGTGAATGTTGAATGGGGCCCGACCTGATCTGCAGCTGCCGCCGATGAGTGTACGAAATTCTCGGAGCTCAATTCAAGTTTTCCCTTCATTTCGCATAAAGATCACGCACGTGAACGAAAGTCAACAACTTCTGCATACGTTGGGGAAGACCCGTGGATCATTTCTTGTAACTGTGACGCAGATCGCTGTGAAATACCGCCAAGATCTCGCGCGATTGATAAACACCGTAGTGGTTAATAGATGCTATAAACGAATATAAACTGATACAATTTTTTGCCATAAAGATTTGCGTATCCCACACAAACAGAGCTGGAAAAGAATTCTACAGCTGCAAGCTCAGGTGTGAGCTTGGCAACAGCCGGAATCTGGTAGCCGGTCTCTCCGGCATTACGTGAATCTGGTATTACAAGTGTGCAGCACAGTTGCGATTATGTCAGTCGATTATGGCCGGCACGGGGGGCAGGGAACAGGGCAGATAGGTCTATCTTTGATATGGGCGAGTGCAATCATTTGCGCAGTGCAAATTAAACTGTGCAACAAATTTGAGGTTGAATAATAATAGAAAGTTAGGGTATAAGATGGCATTTAAACTCGATAGTTTAGTTTGTGGGGATTTTAATATATTTAAATAATTTTTTATTTATTTTTCATTCAATATTCCTCAAAGTTGCGTTATTTATTAAACTAAATTTACATTAACCCCTAAAAATTCATGAAAATTTGAAAATTTGAGTGATTTATTCAAAAAAAAACCTTTTAGATGTTCAAATTCTTTCTTCAACAAGTAAGGTAAAGAATTTCTACATAAATCAAAGTTATCAAATGAATTTCATAAATAAAAGTTTTAAAAAATCAAACGTATCTGGAAAACTCAAGTTATTTATTCAAGTTTTTTACTTACGCCTTTATATACGAGGGTCGTTTGATAAGTCCGTGACTTTTTGTATTTGCCGCGCACCTGCTCTAAATACAACACTGCTCCTGTCAGCAGTTATCGATTAACAGCTGACTGTAAAATTTTGAGAAAGCTGCGTTTTTTGGTTTGCGTTTTATAGGCATTGAAAGCAGACGATCTCGATCTCCATTTTCGTTAAAATTCACGAGATCGTCTGCTTTCAATGCCTATAAAACGCAAACCAAAAAACGCAGCTTTCAAAATTTTACAGTCAGCTGTTAATCGATAACTGCTGACAGGAGCAGTGTTGTATTTAGAGCAGGTGCGCGGCAAATACAAAAAGTCACGGACTTATCAAACGACCCTCGTATTTTGAGGGCCTTGAGATCGTCTGCTTTCAATGCCTATAAAACGCAAACCAAAAAACGCAGCTTTCTCAAAATTTTACAGTCAGCTGTTAATCGATAACTGCTGACAGGAGCAGTGTTGTATTTAGAGCAGGTGCGCGGCAAATACAAAAAGTCACGGACTTATCAAACGACCCTCGTATCTATCAAGTCTATTTTACAGAGTATTCAAATACACTACAGATTCTCTTCCAAGACCAAACAATAATTTAATTTGATACAAATCTAACTCACAGGGTATCTCTCAATTTCTTTTGGAACTTTCCTGCACTTGTAAAGTGCCTGATCATCTTTGTTGACCTACCCTAATCAATAGTTATTAGAAGCCAATAAACAATCAATTTCTATATTGGAATTTCACAATGTTGCGTAAAAGATTGAAGACCAAACAATGGTTTTGTTGACCAGTGTTACAGCACTTTCGGCACTTATCTATTTGTAAGTGCCTTGACTTTATTGGGGAAATTACGAACGTTATAAACAACAAACATCAAGGTTAGAGAAGACGCGTGTGTGAATGTGTGCAAACAAATTGGACCAATTCGCGAACAGCCCGCGTTGCTAATCGCATCGTATACGATGGAAACTCTCCACTCACCGCAGATATTAATATTTGAATATTCGTATATTGTCTCTGGGAGTTCGCACTAGTCACCGATCGAACGAGCGAACGCACTGTATGGGCGATGTCAATTGAACTGAGCTGGGAGACGGAAAAAGCGCAGTTATTTATACTGTCCACCGGCTCTAGGCGTGTCTCTATCTGAGAGACAGCCGGGAATTGCCTGAGCTGCGCTTATGTGTGCAGCTCATAAGAGACAGTTCTATGGGGAGATATGTCACTAAGCCAGTACCTGTGTTATCTTTAGGGTTTTCTAATTACCTTATGCTAACGCCAGGCAAGCATACGTTTATTTATCGCACTCAGTAATTATTCCTCTTAGTCTACAGTTCATATATTACATCACAAATTCGAAAAACTGGTAAATTTTTTCCGTCTGGACCTTTCATACTAGCTAAGGCTCTTACACGATTTCACCATATTCCAGAATCAAAATCTTATCACCACATTTCATTACGTCGCGACATATCAATCCATAATCGCTGCAAAGCTTTCCAGACTTCTCTATTTATTGAAACATTTCCGCAACTTTGGGCAATTATAGCCAGCCCTCGGTTCAAACGTGACCTATAAATACAGTTTGTGTTATGCTATAAAGTGACAAGGCAACATCGTAGCTACTCGAATTATATCATCTCTCGTACTTTATATAGTAGAATATATTCTTAACCCACACGTGCTGCAGTTGATAAGCGAATCGGCTGGGTAAACATTGCGCTACACTGACTTTCCTATGAGCTACGCAAGAAAAGGAGAGAGAGAGAGAGAAGTAGTATGTCGAGCGAAACCCTGATCAACTTAGACCTATCATTAGTGGGGCAGAACTTGGTCGGAACTCGGTCGGAGCTCAGTCGAGGGTGCCGAGTTGAAGTTGCAGAGTGGAAGGAGGAAGTATGTTCCGTCTTAAACAATGGATACTTAAGATCTGAATTCCACTAGTTGGCTGGGAAATGTACGAATATTTTGTAAGATAATTACAAGAATAAAACTTGGTTTGCCTCATTAGGTGTAGCTCGGAAATGCTTCAAATATCTTAAAAAAATTTTGGAATTATATTACATTGTTTATACAAGCTAAGTTCTTTTATTCTCTTAATATTTCTGTAAAATTAAAATGAGAAACGCATATATTTTAAAATATATATTATTTTAACCTCATAAAGATTTATTATTAACCATTTTCAATGGTCGAAAGATATAAAAATATTTGAATATTGTTTTCTTATCCGTGCTAGAACTTTTATTTTTTAAGATGTGATAGAAAATATGAGCAAACACTTTTAATATACTCTTCTAGAGTCGAAGATAACCTTTCTTTCCTGTATTTACAAATAATTTGAATTCTGTTTACACTTTCTAAGCACTTCCTATCGCAGTGCTTAGTCCAACTGTTCTACGATTTGAATGTTGTTCTTGCGGTTCACTTGTGCTTTGCTCAAGATCTGGTTTCAAAGAGGGGTCAGTAAACCGAAAACCAGTCCCCGTCTCGAGGTCGAGAGTGTTTGCGTTTTTATATGGTCTTTTAACTAGAGTTAGGAAGTGCGACTTTAATGAGCTCCGTCATAATATACTATAAGCGCAGTCGGAACTTGGTTGAGCGGGGTAAACGCAGGAGGCGGACTCAGGTGGGCAGGGGAGGTTTGGGAAGTTACGTGCGAGTCGGAGAATCGTGAATCACGCAAACAAAGTTTCCCAGAATATAAATACAGGTATGTTTCAATGATAGTTTGTAGATATAGTGTAGTGTAGTGTAACTGTATGGTATACAGATAGATAGAGTAAGAGCTCTTCATAGAGATGCCCTAACTGGTGAGCTGAGCTCCACGAAGAGTGGCTTAATAATACAGTTTTTAGATACGAGTATACCCATGATTCGTCACCAGTTATGACCCTTTTGAGTAAATTTGAGACATCGTTGCGTCATTCATCAGCTCTTAAGCGATGTTCATGCGACGGTTCTTTTGGTCAAAATTAACCTTTACGCCTCTCACAACCAAAGAAAAAATGCTATATTTGCTTGAAAGTTGATACAGAAGTTCGGGTAGAGTGTACCAACTTTACAAAACATAAAATTCGATAATCGAAAATACCATGCCCGCGAAATTTGAAAGTCACCTTACTTTTTGAACACACCTCGTATACAGCAGTATCTGTAGTAGATCTTGAAGGCACCCTCACTTCCTCAACTAGGAAAACGAACAATATAGAAAAGGGTTCTTTAGTATATAAATATTATACTGATATATTTCAATGATATGGTACAGTTTAGATAGATATAATATACAGTATATAGATAAATATAGCATCCATGGTACATCAGTTAGGATAAGATTTGTAGCTGCTTGCTGGAACTAGGTACATCTCGGAGGTAGCTGCTCTTTGGTGAGGTAGGTACAATTAGGTAGCTGCCGTACTTGCTCTCAGTAGCTCAGACTGCACGCCTGCTGACGGTGATAGAAGTCACTGCGCACGAGGACCTCGTAGCTGTTGATGCGCACCTCCTGGCCGCCGTAGGCCATGTGCAGGCAGCGATGCGACTGCTGTATCTTGCCCGGTGTCAGGCTGCCCATGTAACGGGCACGACCCACAAACACGGGCTCTCCATTGTGGGCACGTCCCGCCTCCACAGCACCGGCGGCAATGCTGCCATCATAGCCCGGCACCCAATGGTACTTCGCCTGCCCGATGAGCACCTCGTAGCGGGACTCAACAATCTCCCGACCGGCATGGGCAATGTAGGCGCAGCCGCGACTCGGTGCCGCCTTGCCGGGTATGTGGATGCCAGCGTGGTAGGCACGACAGACGAGCAGTGGCGCCATGTCACTGTCGTGGCCACCGTAGACGGCATCAGCAGGAGTGTAGCCTGGACTGGCTGGCACCCACACATCGTAGCCAGGTCCGTAGGAAGTTGCAGCGGGGCCGGCAACCTCAGCGGGCGTGTAGGAGGAGCAGCTGGGCTGCTCATAGTGATTCAGCGGTGGCTTGTAGGTGTCTGCGGGCACAAAGCTTGTCGAGGGGCAGGGTGGAGCCACCACGGCGGGCGTAGCTACCACAGCGGGAGAGTAGGAAGGCGGCGGTGGCGTGTAATGTGGCTTGGGGGGCAGCGGCGCAGCCATCACGGGTGGACGATATTGTGGCAAGATAGATGGCTCAGCCACTGCAGCTGGTGTTGGTGGTGCTGGATAGGGATCTGTGCTGGGCATGGGCATGGGCGTGGGCATCGGTGTGTACTGAGGGGGTCTGTCGTGCAGGGAGAAGGGCACGGCATCGAAGTCCGGTGGATAGGGATAAGGTTTGACGCCACCAACGGGCTTGAGTCCAATTGGGAGTGGTGGTGGCGGTGGTGGTGTCAGTGGGCATTTCTCCACATGCTCTGCAACTGCTGGTGGTGGCGGTGGTGGCAATTGCCAGCCTGCCGACGGTACGCCAGGTTGCTCCACCAGTATCTCATACGAGTCCAATCTCCGCTCTGCTCCACGATAGGCAATGAACAGAGCACGATGCACTGAGGAGATCTTGCCAATGATCAAGTGACCCTCGTAGTGTCCACGCCCAATGTAGATCGGTTGATCCAGCGCAGTGCGTCCACAGAGCACCGCCGAGTCGGGTATCACGTGGTCGTAGCACTTCACCCACTTCAGGTGCTCGCCGCACAGCATCTCAAAGATGTCCTTGGGCAGAGCCTCGCCACGCTGCGATATGTAACCGATCTGCTTGGAGGGCACCACCTTGCAGACCAACATGTCGCCCTCGTGCTCGGCACGACCCACGTAGATCATGGCGCCGTCTTCATCGTTGCCGCCCACCACAGCATGGGGCGGTATGGAGGAGTAGGCCGAGGACTGCACCCACTTGTAAGCTGCAAGAGGGAATGGAAGATCGAATTTAGTTAATGGGTTATCGAAAGGGAGTGCCATAGGCAAAGATTGTGATCGTCAAACAGAAGTAATTTCAGTTTTGACTCATATTTCTTTGTTTCCAAAAAAAAAAATAATAAATAAAAATTATAGCTTCATATTGAGTTATTTAAAAAAAAATAAATAAATAAAATTATAGCTTCATATTGATTTATAAATATCTCCACTTAGTAAGGGGTGCCCTGCTTATTTATTAAATATTTAATCACATTTTCTTTGTGGCTTTAAAGTATTTAAAAGACGCACAGGTTATTGCAATTATGACGAATATCTTAACTTGGAAGAAATCAGTTTAGCTCAAGAAACAGAAAGAGATTGAAAGAGAGATGATGAGTAAGAAATATTTATATCATACGAGTATATGCTAAATATAGGAAAAGAGTGCAAGAGATGAAGAAAGGAAGAAAAATTTAGATTACATTTCTTCACATATTTCACTTACAGAGAGAGACAAACAGTTAGAGAAAAAGTGCTTTCTAGATTATTTTTAAGGATAGTCTTATTTTCTTTAGAATATTGCAATTTAAAATTGATTTACACACATTCCACACATATTTAATTTCCTCGTTAATCATCCATATTCCTTTACTTTACCAATAAATCAATAAGTGATATAGGTGAATCAACACCTCAAAGAATATAAAGTAAAAATAGAAACAGTAAAATCCGATTGGCAATCAAATCTGAAATAAGCTCAACCCATAAACATACTTTATGAAGAGTTAAGATTAGCGTCTTTCAGATTAGCGTCTTCCAAGTTGTGACACAACAAGAGGACAAACAATAATAAATAACTCGATATTATAAAAAAAAATATATAAATAAAGAAAAAAAGTAACGACTGATAAGAAATCAACCAATTATCGATAAGGGAAAATAAAATGCTTTTAAGTATGTTTAGAAATTGTTATAAAAACATCGCACCTTTATTGAAATTATTAACAGAGTATGGCATAGAGAGGGGCGCGATGCAAGTCTATATTGGGTTGGGATTATAATAAGTATAAGGGGGTGTTTATTTTTTGGTTGATCTATTGCCTGCAGAGCACCTCATACGAGTCGACGCGAATCTCGCGACCTCCGTACGGAATGTAGAGACAACGCTGGCGTGCTGAGATCAAACCGGGTGTCAGGCTACCCTGATGGTGTCCGCGGCCAAAGTAGATGGGTTCTCCGTTGCGAGCACGTCCCGTGGTCACAGCATTTGGTGGCAGAGCGCCATGATGATGGGGCCGTACCCAGACATAGCCGTACCCGGTGAGCACTTCGTAGTTGGCCTTCTGGAACTCGTAGCCACCGTAGCAGACATAGGCGCAGCCCTTGCTGGGCACTACCTTGGCGGGCAGCATCTCACCCTCGTGCATTGCACGTCCGGCATAGATGACGGTACGATCCGAATCGTGTCCAGCGACGACAGCACCGGGTGGAGTGTACGCAGGCGAAGCAGGTACCCAAACATCCTGTTGCTGATAGATCAGCACCTCGTAGGTGTTGATGCGCACCTCCTGACCACCGAATGGCACATAGAGGCAACCGTGCGATGGATGCACCTTGCCCACGCTCAACGAGTTCGCGTAATGACCACGACCGACAAAGAGTGATTCCCCGGTACGGGTGGTACCGGTGCGCACCGCATTCGGCGGTACACCGCCACTGGAGCTACCCACCCAGGCGAATCCCTGGCCGACTAGGACCTCATATTGGGTCTTCACATGCTCGGTACCGCCATAGGCCACGTAGGCGCAACCCTTGCTCGGTATCACCTTCGCTGGCATATTGTCGCCCTCGTGACGTGCGCGACCCACATAGATGGGCGTGCCGTCGGCATCGTGACCGCCCACCACAGCGAACGGAGGCAGTGCGGCATATGGAGACGAAGGCACCCAGGTGTGTTCTGCAACGAGAGAAGCGGACGGAGAAACGGGCTGCAATTAGCTTCGATTCGTAACGATTTGCAAGGAGAGTTATCGCGGCGATAAGCAGTCCGAAAGTCCCGATTAGATAAGGCACTTCGATTTGTGGTCTATAAGAAATCACACTGCCTACCAATGGTCACAACTGCGCCCGGCTGCACTGCACCTGGAAGAGTGCGAAGAAACGAATGAAGACGACGCTACAGACGAAGTGAATCGTGGAAGAATCGTACGATAGTCGGACAGGAAGACGGAGCTTAAAGGATTACGACAGTACTCTCTTTATCAGACACTCCCAGTCACACAATCTTTCTGTTACTCATTCGTGCACTCTTTTTCACTCTTTCTCTTTTATTCTCTTTCTCTTTTACTCTCTTTCAGTCACCACTTCAGTCTCTCTTTCTCTAGAGTCTTTCTCTGTTATTTACTCCTATAAACTGACGTTACTTATGCACTCTTTACTCAAAACATAATATAATTTTATTTCTATAACTTACCCATGATTCAGCTCTTGTGTTGATAAGTCTTGATTCTATATATATATATAAATATTACAAGTTATTTTTTCTCCGATATTTGCCCGCTGGAACTGTCGGGTTCGCTGTTTGAATTGTTACTAAATGTTTTGCAGACCTTCCCAACCGAGCACGGGGCCTTTGTTTATATGTATGGAGAGCTTTTGCGTATTGATAAACGTAGTACTTCCAACGGCTCTTATCGGGGGAGCTCTGTTTATCATTTCTTTCCAATAGGGTGTCTCACTCGACTCACTCGAGCTTTTTCCAGTGCGCATTATCGATCATCGATATGTCAATGAGTCATTCACACGGCACGACGGGGATCTTTCTAGTATAGTATTTGGGTTCTATATTTAAAAACACTTGTTCCCAAAACTAATCAGGTGTAACGCGCACATTGTTTTATGGCACCCACTTAAAACTCTCCCTTTCAGGTGAAATCTGACGTGGAAATTGTTCTCGATTAGAAGTGGGGTCTACACGCGAACATTACTCGTGTTATCGATCGATTTCATAATGAAAACAATTTCAAAAGCTTGACCCATATGGAGTTCCAGTTGCAGTGGTTACTCAATTGAAACTGTGTATGCATTTTAGAAATCTTCTTTATAACTTTATCTTTACAGCTTTCTTCATATCTCGATAAATGTGACTAAGACTGTATGTTTGTTCTGCTTATTATATTTACAAGTTAATGTACTCTGCCTTTTATTTATATAAACTGAAACCACAAATAATAATACCAGTGTAAGTGCAGTATCTAAATGTTTACTCACATTCTTTATAAAGATATAAATCAAGGAATTGTTCTTCGCATATCGAAGCTAAGGGTTCTTTGTTGCTTGAGTGGTTTATTAAAATAAAGAAACATATTATATATAAAGATATATAACTTCAAGAAATAATGAAGTTTTCTAGGCTATAATGTAAGTCATATAAGTAAGCTCTTTCTTCTTTATATAGAGGTGCTGAGGATCTTTAAATTAGGTTCCAATCATATCAAAGAGAGAGTTTAATTTAAACCTTTCCTCATAGCGAATCTTCACTGTTCTACTTTGCTCCATACAAAGTACAAAATTTGTGCAAGATTAAAATGCGATTATCTGCAAACAGAAATTCTACCTTGTTGACTCAGCAAATGACACCTTTATTTTTTGGGGGCTCCAGTAGGCTCTGTTCTTTAAACTGAGTATTTCACATGTAGCTTGACTCATTTTGGGGACCTTGCTGAGAAATTATCGTAGACGAAATAAGAAAACAGCTGTGCCTTTGTAGCTATCCCAGAGAGAGAGCTACCCAGAGAGTATTGCACTAACTGCACACAGCGGGTGCGGGTAGCACGGCTTTTGCATAAAAAGCGAATACAACTCGCCCAATTAGAGCAGAATCCAAGTGAAGGAGCTACACAAAACAGCTAAGCCAGAGAAATGGAGCTCTGTAAGTGCTAAATCCAATAAATCTCGATAAGTAGATGGGGTGCTGCAATTTGTTTCGTCGGTACTGCAATAACTACCCTCCCCGATACGTATTTGCTTGGTTTATGACATCGTTTATTATGGATTATTGATTATTTGTGTGCACTGCGATAAGTTCCGCGGGGTCGTGCAATCGCTCAGCGATAAAGCTTCGTGAAAAGATAAAAGACCATACCGAACCGGGCTAACTAATTATAATACTTCATGAAGAACAAGAACAACTATCAAAGTTGTTTTGTTTGTTAAGGAATTTGGAGCTTCACACCTGAGCACAGGTGGCCCACACAGTTCGAACCGATGACGAAGTGACACTATGAGACATGCACTCTACAATGTACACACACACACACAGCACACTCATACACATGTATAGATATCGTGTTTACTCGGAAAAAGCGGTCTCCAGGCTCCGATAGAGGGCGCTATCTTATCGCACAAACAGTCGTCAGTCAGTCAACACTTTTTGTACGATAAGGCAGCAAGAATAGACGGGTTGCTTTATAACACCACAGCCCAACGTGAAGTCCAGTCAGTCTATATACCTGCTACGTACCGTACAGAACGTAGAGAGAGAGAGTTATCTAGTAAAGTTTTTACCCAACTCGAAATAAACACACAAAATGGGTAAGCAAAAAGAACAAATGGAAAATTGACCACAAATTATTGGATTATATCAGTGCGAATACCGTGAAAGTGTGTTAAGAGTTTTCTAAATCGAAACTATAGAAGCTGCACAGGATTATATATGTACATATAGTGCTCTAGTGCCATATTGCAGTTATCAGTTGCCCCCATTATTGCGACTTTTCTCGAACAACTTTCATTATCAATAACTTCTTCTTCGCTCTCTCACTGAGGCAATCGCGCTATTTTTGGGACACACTGATGGACAGAAAGTACAGTTCGATAGGAGGTGTACCTGTTGTACTTGTTGTACATGTTGTACATTAAACCTACATATATCAAGTATGTCTTCATAAGGTCGACAGCCTAAGTCGCCAGGGCTTTGCGAGCAGCTTTTGTGGGATCTGACAACAGTCAAGATAACGACGGAAGTTAGTGACTCGATTTCCAACTGTACTAAGTGACAGGCGGCGTGACAGATACACCTGCCCTAACTATATCTATCTATATTTCAACATATAGAACACTCCTTATATGAGTGTAAGTGTGTAAACTTTAAGTACACTTTCCTGTTCTCATTATCAATCGTTTGTGGGAAATGGAAAGGGTTTACTTCAAAAATGTTTTCTACTTTTAAAATTTGATTTGACCTATATCTTAGTGTATTATACCACTTAGTTAAAAACAGTATAGGGTTTTTTGTTTATCCTTAAGATTTTCGGTAATATGTTGCTGAAAGTTTAGTTTAAAAAAGTTTTCTAAAGTTAAAGACATGCCTCAATGTTTTAATTAATAAAATATTAATCTCGTACCTAATTCAAGGCTAAACTTGCAACATTCTTTATGAATATATACGAGGGTCGTTTGATAAGTCCGTGACTTTTTGTATTTGCCGCGCACCTGCTCTAAATACAACATTGCTCCTGTCAGCAGTTATCGATTAACAGCTGACTGTAAAATTTTGAGAAAGCTGCGTTTTTTGGTTTGCGTTTTATAGGCATTGAAAGCAGACGATCTCGATCTCCATTTTCGTTAAAATTCACGAGATCGTCTGCTTTCAATGCCTATAAAACGCAAACCAAAAAACGCAGCTTTCTCAAAATTTTACAGTCAGCTGTTAATCGATAACTGCTGACAGGAGCAGTGTTGTATTTAGAGCAGGTGCGCAGCAAATACAAAAAGTCACGGACTTATCAAACGACCCTCGTATTTTGAGGGCCTTGAGATCGTCTGCTTTCAATGCCTATAAAACGCAAACCAAAAAACGCAGCTTTCTCAAAATTTTACAGTCAGCTGTTAATCGATAACTGCTGACAGGAGCAGTGTTGTATTTAGAGCAGGTGCGCGGCAAATACAAAAAGTCACGGACTTATCAAACGACCCTCGTATAACAAAAACTGTCCAAAATACCATAATCTACCAAGTACCTTGTCTATATCTAATATAGCTACCTATTCAGCTAGCAATCTCTATCAGTCAATCTATGAAAACACTCAAAAAATGCGCTCAAATTCTGCAGACGGCAACTTTCATTTGCCGTTGGCTTTCTCCTTCCTTTCTCACCCAAACTCTCCACTCCAGTGCAGTGCTGGCAGCAGTTGCTATCTCGCTCACTCTCCCGCTCTCTCCATCACACTCCCCTTTGCAGCTTTTTGAGTAAAAGCACAGCACATTGAGCTTTTCACTAACCTCCACTCTCTCTCCCCTTTCTCTCCAGATCACACCTGGGTACCCCGCAACGTGTACGATGCACTGCCTCCCTTTGCCATCGCTGCTGGCCATGACTCGGACAACGATCCCATCTATGTGGGTCGTGCCTATCACAACGGGGACATGCTGCCCGCCAAGGTAATCCCGAACAAGCAACAGGCCTACGTGGCCTGGGGTGGTGAGGAGATTAACAAGCACGACTTCGAGATCTTGACGGGTCATCACTACGTGTGGATTCCGGCCAGCGGTGGTGAGGTACCTCCACATGCTCTACGTGTGGGCCAGACCTCTGATGGTGAGCCTCTCTATGTTGGTCGTGGCTACTTCGCTGGCAGCCTGACGCCCGGCAAGGTGCACCCCTCGCACGGTTGCCTGTACATTCCCTACGGAGGTGCCGAGCAGCGTCTGGAGGCCTACGAGGTCCTGGTACAGCCAGAGACATGGGTTAACTCCTCCGGCAGCAACATTGTGCCCGGAACCATCTTGGCCGGACATGATGCCGATGGTGATCCAATCTATGTTGGACGTGCCTATCACGAGGGCGATTTGCTGCCCGCCAAGGTGAGTACCTCTTGGGGAGGACCTTTATTCCTCTTGAGCACCTTTATTCATGTCTGTTTTCTCTCTCCTTCTACAGGTCATTCCCAACAAGGGCTGCGCCTATGTGCCCTACGGAGGTGGTGAGCATGTGAAGTACGACTTCGAGCTGCTCGCTGGGTACGGCTATGGTTGGGTACCCGACGCCTTTGGCAATGTTCCCGGTGGTGCCGTCGTCTGTGGACGTACCAGCGAGGGAGAGCCACTGTACATTGGTCGTGGCCACTACAACGGTAGCTTCACGCCCGGCAAGATTCATCAGTCGCATCGTTGCCTGTACATTCCGTTCGGCGGACAGGAGGTGCGTCTGGACAACTACGAGGTGCTCGTGAGGTCCTAAACACCCAAACCCAAATTCAAACCCTAATCAAAGCTTCATCCAATTACCCTGACTAAATTATTCGTATATCATCCGTCACAACTTATCTGAGACGATATTAAAATATTAAATATAAATTTTAGTTATTTTTTTCAAAATGCTGCAAGTTTTTTTATTCGTGTGGGGGGAGCTTTACAAGCACTGTACCCTAAAGTATGCAATGGAACATTTTCAAAAAATGCAACGCCCTGTTGCTCTCTCACTCGCTCTACTAGCTTTTAAATAGCCAGCGAATTTAAAACAAGCAACTCTATGCGTGGTACCTTCTCAACGACCTTATTTCATTATTAATATGATATTTTTTTAGTACTAGGAAATTATTTCTTTAACATTTCTATTGCACCTTGCCTTCTTCCTCCGCGAGCTTTTTCGCACGAAGCTTTCGTGCGCTGTCGTCAGCACTGTGTGTAGAGTTGTTTCGTAGAGTAGTCGTGCACTCGCTTGGTCTCTCTCTCCCTCTCTTTCGCTCCTCATTGGTCGTCGCTGTCTGCTGTAACACGATTGGACGACAAGAACAGCGACGTTGCCAACCATTGGTCGTCGTGTGGCGCGTGCAGTGTTTGCGGGGCGTGTTCTACAAGTTCTGAAAGGTTTCAATGTTTGTAAAATAAAAAATTATGATAAAAATTTTGTTCTTTCACTTTTAGAATAAGCTACTCTTGTTGTCTTAAGGTTTAAAATCTGTTTTCGTTGCGAAAGTCAACAATAAAACTGGTTTTTCATTATCTCTCGGCTTCGGAACGCGTCGGCGGCCTTTGCATTTGCCGTCGCTTTGACAACAACCATTGGACGTGGTTGGAACTTTTGCAGATGTGGAGAATGCTCTGATACTGGAAGGGTTTATGTAATCAGGAAATTTTCATTTAATTGTACAATATGTATACAATGTAGAATTCTGACTATGTAGTCATTTCAAACTATGTTTAAGGAAATAAAGAGAGAATAGAAAAAGAACCAGTGAGTTTGGGGGGAGTATCAAAGTTATGGAAAATGGGGCTTTGGTTCTTTCTTAGAAAGTCTAGAAATCTAAAATATATATTTTTTACACTTATGTACATAAGTGTGTTCTTCATTAGAGTTTATGCCACAATACATGTACATACATATAAAAACTCCTGTTATTTTTATTGCTGAATATTTACTATGTTTTCGCTTGATAGATCTTAATTTTCTAAATTTTCGGATATTAATGGAAAACGTGAGCAATTCTTTTTCCCTTTGGAAAATGAAGATTATTTTTTATGCTTAACAGTCAAAAATAGAGAGTTATAGTCGATTATTATAGCATAAATTATACATAATTATGACTGCAACTTTCTTAGAAAGTAAAACAAGGGAAGTTAGATGCAGTACAGCCCTAGATCATCTTAATGTTATCAAATTTGTTCCATAATTTGATAAATAAAGTTCATTTATTCATATAATTATCATTTATGAACTGTTTTTATGTACTCGTAGTTTAACGTCTAGTTATCCTAGTTCATAACTTTCTGTTAGTTTTTAACTTGATTTTAATATGTTTATATTATATAATAAACATTTCAACTTATCGTTAAGATCATAACATGAAAATGCTAGAATACTGTATTTGATTAACAAGTAAATCTTGAACACTTATAGCTCTGGTACGTCACGTTGATGCTACGAGAGACTGGAAACTAGTGCTGCAAAATAATCGATATTTGGCAGAATCGATATTTCCGATATTTTAGAGGGGAAATATCGATATAATCGATTAATCGAAAATCTGGTTATATCCAGATTTTTAACAGTGGTTTTGTAGATTTGTCGTACTCCCACTAGTTTTACATATTTTTTTCTTTTCAACCATGGATTTTTTGGCTACGTTGTTCGTGTTTTCTTCATCGGAATCTTCAACATCAACAACTGCTGCACCTGAAATACTCACAAGTTGTAAATGCATTTCTTTTAATTAAAATTAATCAAAGAAACTCACGTTTTCTGCCAAGAAACGTATCCATCCTCTAAGATGTGCCCGTAAACCATTCGAATCAAACTAAAACAATCCAATTATCAAAAATATGTAAACTATTTGTATAATTTGTAAAACACTTTTACTTACCCAGCCAACGCGAATGCAATAATGCATAGTGTGAGTTGATTTACTCGATATATCGATTTTCGGAAAAAGTATCGATTCTTTTCTCAAATTTCAAAATATCGATATAATCGATTCTCCTTCGATTCTTTTGCAGCACTACTGGAAACCCTTACTTTACTCGTTGAAACCCGTAAAAATTCAATTTTCGCAGCGCTCCTATAACTTCCTGGTCAATTTTAAAGCACATTTCTTCTCTACCGAGTACACGAAAATATTTTTGGGATAAAATACGTTTAAATCGTATTAAGTTTTAATCTCTGTGCGCAATAGAAATTCCTGTAATTTAATTTCGACGTTACGAAACGAGAAATGGGGACTGTGGGGGACGGGGAATGGGGAACGGGGCAACAGACTGCAGACAGCCACGCACAGCATGCTACGTTCCCCAGATGGATGCCCTGTGCTGTGTCATATCAGCTTCAATATCCATTTAGCTAAAATGTATTAAAAAGTAACTCAGATGCTATCGGAGGCATCGCAGGCAGCATCATCCATTCAGGTCGAAGGAGAACAGACACAGCGCGCCATCCCTCGCATAACTCGTGAGGAATGCTCGAAATTCTTGCCCAGAGCAAACGGTAAAGGCAGCAGCAGTAGCAGAGCAGTAGCAGCAGCAGCATCAACAGCAGCAGCAGCAACAACAACATCAGCAACGGCAATATCAGTTTCTTCTGCTGGAATGAAACGAATGACAAAATTTTGCCTGTGGGGCTGTCGCTAGAGCCGCACACACACACAGACACAGGCTGACGCACATGTATTGAAGAAGGAAGTGCGTTGAACGTGGGCAACGCGACGAACGCGACAACAAAGCGAGGGGAGGAAATACACAAAGTGCTGTAGCAAACAGCAAAGGCAGGCAGGCAGACAGGGCAAGCACACACACACACAGGCATTTACATATATACTCAGTCTCGTATGAATGGATGCTGCTCTATGTACAGCCACACACACATACGCACGCACACTTATGTACTGTGTGCAGTTACAATTAGTTTTGAATATCAGCTGCAGGCGGCGGCTGCGAGAGAGTTAGAGTAAGAGAGCAGCAGCAGCAGGAGAGTGGGGGAGAGCGCGCGCTCTACTGAGGGAGAGAGTGTGAGTAATGTACGAGGTGAGTGTGGTGTGAGAGTAGAACGTGGTGTGGCGTGAGAGGTGAGTGAGAGGTACGTACAGTGGTGTGTCTGTGTGTGGAGGGTTTTGTGCTGTTGCTATTGCTGTCGCTGGCAGCGACGTCGCTGTCGACGACTAACAGGACACGCTGCTGTTGATAGGCTTCAGGGGCGGTGTGCGGGCTTAGCAGCGCGAAACGTGTCTCATCAGATGCTCTACATACACACACACAAATACAGCGCTAGAAATGCGCGCGCGAAATAGAAATGCAAAACGAAAATGAGAAAGAATAAAACACAAAACGTAACTAAAGCGAAGCCACAAAATTTGGTACATAAAAAATGGAAATGAGACGAGAAACGTTAGTGGACAGCGCTGGCACAGTGGGCTGAAGCATTAAAATAACCCTCGCAGCCGGAGTCGGAGTCAGGGTCGTGTACGCAGAGCCAACGGCTCTGAATGTCTCTATGGGCGTAATGTACATAAAACCAGAGCCGAAAACCTTTTGCCTGCAAGCCTATGTATGTATTGCCTGGCGTATGTGTGTGTGTGACTATGTATAGCTCATATTGTAGCTGGGAATAGAAGAACGACTAAGCGACTGAGGCTGCCGACTGCCTGAGGCCTTAAGCCGTGTCTAGAGATGAGTGCGTGACACGGCACGAATAAAAAGCTATAGAAATTATGAAATAATATATGCTGGAGAAATCATAAGAAAAGGCTAAAAGGACCATAGTGATTATTTTGTATATTTTGAAGAGTGTATTTTCTAATGTTTATCATTCATGATTAAAAACTAAGACTAAAAATGGTTTGAAATTAAATTTTTATAATTTTTGGTTTATTTTAATAGTGAAATTATATTTATTTGATGTATTTAAGTATACACTAGACATATATTTGTTGCCAGCATTGTATATTTTATCGGTATCTCGTCACGACACGCTGTCATCGTTAACTCATTGACGCATCTTCATTTACACTCGCTACTCTAATTAGTTTTTACGATGCAGCCGAAAAGAGGCGTCTAAAAATAAGACAAAACAACAAAATACACATAAATATGAATATGAAGAGTGTTTAAGAAGGAAAAGTGCATGGGAAGAGAGGGTGGAGGACAGAAAGAGAGAGAGAGTTGCCAGTTCGATCTGCTTCACTTGGCAGTGAAAACATCGCACACACTGTGGCTGTCGCTTATGCGTGATAATTCAATTAGGAATGTGTGAATCGCAGCCAACAACAACAATAACAGCAACAACAAAACTGGTGCAGCATGCAGCAAGCAGGAAACAAGCGCAACAAACGAATTGAACAGAAAATACTCTTTCCCAGCAGCCCAAAAAAAGAAAGAAAGAAATCCGAAACACGCTGGCGAGTTGCATGCAACAACCCTGTTTCTCTTGCTCTTCCTGCCACGCTGTGTGCCACAACAGGAACAGCAACAACAACTGCGACGGCGACGGAATCACAATCAGAATAACACGGCACGGCCTCGACTCGGGCTCGGGCTCGGGCTCTGGGCTCTGGCTATGGCTGCTACACGGGCCTACATGGGCACTACGACGGGCCTGAAACAATTTATGTGCCATGTATTTTGTACATAAAAATAGCAGCAGCAGCAACGGCAACAGCAGAGCGAGAGCAGAGACGCCAGCGCCGCAGAGACGGGGCAACGGACATGGACAGTGTGACGGAGAGGGGCGCTTATGTATGCATGTGTATATGTGCCTGTGTGTAGAGTATGTGCGCAGCTTGCCTCGAAAATATTTCAACACACAAACAGGCAAACGGGCGCACTGTGGAACTCAACTCGACTCGGCTCGACTGAACTGAACTGAACGGGGACTGAGACACTTACTGCGCAGAGGCGTAGCTTGGGAGTTGAGAAAGGGGGTTGAACGCGAGAGTGCAGGTATAATTATTGGTATTGAAGAGTATTAGCTGTTTAGTTTTAAGTACTCTATTTTTATTATATAATTTAGGCATTTATCTATAATTAAGTTAAATGTTTAATTTGCTTTCCATTTGTCTATTTGTTTATATATATTCGTATCAAATGAGTATTTATTGATTATTATTATGTCTGATTCACTTTATTTCTTAGTTAGTTCTATTTAGTTCTATTAACCACTATAAAATATATAAATATCTATTTAAATTTGTTTACAATTTATTTTTTATCAACATTTATTTTATTAATTATTATTACACATTTCTTATTTATTAAATCGTTTCCTTGTTTTATTATTTTTAAAAAAGAAATCTACTTTACTAAATAGTCTCATCTACTTCGTCCCCTACACTGCTGTTTGCCTACGCCTCTGGCTTCTATCTTGAATCTTGCTGTACATACAAGCACGAATATGAATGTATGTACACTGTACGCTGTATACAACCATATATAGCAGACACTATGTGTGTGTTTGTGTGTGTATTCAAGTGTGCGGCACTGCGATAGCAACGAATAACAACAGCAGCAGCAACAACAACAGAGCACAGAGCTCCGACCACGAGAGTTGTTGTTGTTGCTGTTGGGCCTCGTCGCATTACCAATTTAAATTCCCATCCAATGCCCGCACGTAGCAAAAGAGCCGGTAAGGAATAAAACGACAGACAGCGCGACAAGAACGACCGAAGGACGGACAGGGGACAGAGGGTAGAACAACAACACAACACAGTGAAAGATAGAGTATTTAATGAGCGCTACTGTGCTGCCCGCTGCTGTTCGCATTTCAGTTCCCTTGTTGTTGTTGTTTTTGTGGCTGCATTGCCAACACTCGATAACACTGTTGTTGTTGCTGTTGCTGCTGCCTGCATTGCCAACTCTCGATAACATTACATTTTTCAGCACGCTCTCCTTGTGTTCGTTCTCGCTCTCACTCTCTCTTGCTCTCTTACGCCTGCTGGCTGTCATTTGCTGTTGGTAATGCTGTTCCTCCTGTGTTGTTGTTGTTTTTGTTTTTGCTGTGTTCTATCAAATTAGGTTCATTTGCGAGCGCATACGTCTGCCGCTGTTGGCGTCGCTGTCGTCGTCGCCGTCGCCAAGCTTTGCCAAAAGCACCCTCTCTTGCAGTGCGTTCTGGCTGTGTCAAGTGGGCTGTGCGTGTGTGTGTTCAGTGCTTATTGAAGTATGCATGTGTGTATGTTTGTGTGTAAACCGCACGGCTCACTGGCTGCTTTCGGTTGCTTGGCTGCAGCGTCGCCGTTGCCGTCGCTTTGACGCCGTCACTGTGGTTAGTCGTAAGAGTGTGTGTGTGTGACATTATGTACTTGCCTGAGTGGTGTACATAGTGCGTACATAATGGGTACATAGTACGGTGTACCGTATACCGTAAGGCATTGCTAATAATTCAATAAGCTGCAAAAAATATGTAAAAAATGCAAAGGGAGAGAGTTGTGTGCAATGTGCGTGAGTGTGTGTACATACCTACATATGTACATATGTTTTTACTGGCATTATATAAAACTGACAACTTCAGGCAGCTGCCTAGGCAGTCGGTAGGAGGGGGGGACGGGGAGCCAGGCAGACCGCAACTGTTTGCGCTTACTTAACAGCAGCAGCATCAACTGCCAGTTCACAAGTCTACAAACACACGCACACACACACATAGAGAGGCAGGCGCAATTGAATTCTGGCAACACCTCAACGCACAGCATTGCCACCCAACAACAACTTCATTTGCAATGCAAACGCAGCCCGTGAGAGTGAAGTGAGAGCAGCAGAGGCACAAGCAGAGGCGGAGGCAGAGGCAGCGGGAGAGAGCGGCAGCGCAGAGCGGAGTTTGTCTTGTGTAATCAACTAATTACAAGCGACGCCGTCGTCGTGCTGCCTTCGCTGCCTACAGCGCTGCCTCCTCTCCTGTTGCGTCGGCAGACAATTTATCTTGTAGAAATGACTTTTAAGCTTGCAAACAGCCTCTCTCTTTGCTGCACTCTCCCACTCCAACTCTCCACTCAGTCTCCCTCTTTCGTACTCCCTCTCTTTTCCACTCTCCCTCATCGATCACAAACAGCTCATCATTAGAGACAATTGAGAAGCACTCAATGTGCCACTCAAATCAATCAAAGCGCCGGGCAGAGGAAGGGGGAGGCTGGCAGAGAAAGAGAGAGAGTCTGCTTAGCGAAAGCTGTCCAGTTTGAAGAAGAAGAAGCAGAAGAAGAAGGCACATTTATCGTTCCTTTCATGCACTTATTATTCTTATTTCCGGTTCAGGATTTTCGTTGGCCCAGGAAAAGCAACGCAACCACACTCTCCTGCTCACTCTCACTTCCCTGCCCCCCTTTCACTCTCGCCTCTTCTTTCTCTCCCTGTCTCTCGCACTGTGCTTGTAAATTGATACTTTTTTGGGTTTCGCATTTGATATGATGCAAAAAAAAATACACAAGCAAAAGGGAGACAGGGAAAAGAAGGGAGACAGAGAGAAGGAGGCAGAGAGAGAGAGGAAGGGAGACAGCGCACGTTGCTGGGGTCTTCATCTCGGGGCGTCGTGCATATTAATAATGGTGCACTAATTGGATCTTAATGCTGGGATTTCATTACATTACTCGCCCCGATGAATGAAAAAGAAATGTCTCCAGTTCCGGAGAACTCTTCACTTTAGTCCGGAGAGAATGAGATAAAAAATCGTATAATTATTTTGATGGCACTCCAATTCTCACTGTCTGCGGAATGTACACGAATAAACATGGCAAGTTTGCTTGTTTTATCTCGTGCTAACATTGTACCCTCTTCTTGGGTACCCTTAATATTATTAATTACAGTGTACCAACTTCGGTTGATTCTTAAGTGTCGAATCATTTGCATTTCCTTCTCCTTCTCCTCGCTTTGCTTTCCTTTTTTCATTTCATTGAGTTTTTGGGCTGAAAAGGGTCAATTGAATTTGGCACAAAGCTTTGGGGGGTGGGAAGGATTTCCGGAATTTCTTACATTTCCATACATATTTATAAGTTTTAGCAACAGAAACTTTACAGGTTTCCATTCCATGCGGATGCGTTTTGCATTTTCATCAAAGTTTAAAAGGTTTTGAAAATGGGAATCTGTAGAAGTTACGGGGGGAATATGGAATATGCTGTCTAGGGATAGTCAGAAAAGGAATATTATTATATCAACATCGTATACATAATATATAAGCAATATTTACTATATATGCCTACGCATAAGTTCTATTTATTCAGTAGATAGTATAGATTTTACTATTCATTCTGTTTAAACATTATATATAAGATATAATACCTTATATATCAAAGAATTCATAAGATTTATATAGTATTCCATCTGATTTTGAGTATAGTTCAAAGTATTAAAATAACTCTTCATTCTTCGGGTGATTTTGTTACTTAAATTTACAAAAAATACTGTATTAAACCAGAGACAAATTGGAAAATCTTCACCCTTTTTGGCCTAAAACTTAATTAACTGTTTCCACCAAAAGCTTCATTAGAAAAGAATGCAAATTCCTTTTAATTTCTTCCTTAAATCAAGGGAAATTCCTGCAATTCCCTTTATTTGGGGGAATATTATAGCAAGTTGACGCCACAGTCAAATGAATACGAAGAATGCTAAGTTTAAGAGTTATGGTAGATGCCCCCAAGCAATGCTCTCTCTCTTTCTCCCTCTTCTACTCTCTCCTTCTGCACGCAATCTCAGATATTCATTGCGAATTCCTGCAACGTTTCCCCCACAACTTGCCATCATAATCAGACAATTAGGCAGCATTAACTATAACTGTAAGCTCTTAAGAGGCAGAGAAACAGAAATATAGAGAGAGAGGGAGCATGGCAGAGGAGTGGAAGATAGAGACAGTATCTCTGCTGCTGGCCCAGATAATGCCACAATCAATGCCACTAATGCGATGACAACCGTAAGATTGCTAATTAAATTTCTCAACGACTTAGCCGTGCAGCAGGTCACAGCACGGCGCACAGGTCGTAGGTCGCCAGGTCGTCGTAGCAGCAATTTGGCAACAGTTTGTACGACAAATTCTAAGCACATAAATCGTCATTTAAGAAGAATGCGCAGAGTGAGAGGGGGAGATGGAGAAGAAGGTGAATTTTACCAGGACCAGGGAAAATTGCAATTAAAGCAGTTAAGTGTTGCTAAACTTTCGCAGGCTTGTAGCGCCTTCTCTCTACCTTCTCCACTGACTTCTTCGATGCCTTCTCCATTTCCCTTCCCTCTTCCTGCTCCTCTGACTGGTCCTCTTTCATTGCCTTGTCCTATCGCCCCACACATCGCAACTTTTGCTCGCAATTCAATTAAATTTTGCTGGCGGAAAACTTTGATGTGCTTTGCTGCGTTGTGCAACACTGGAAGTGGCGGCTACGTAATTCAATACCAGGGTTACATTAATTATAATTACACCTACGTAAGAGAGAGAGAAAGGCAGAGAGAAACAGAGAGGGTGGTGGGAGAAGGAAGACAGGGAGAGAGATGCTGACGATTAGGCAGACAGATAGATATCTAGTTAGATAGATAGATAGATAGATGGAGATAGACAAATAGATAAATATGTAGATAAATAGTTAGATAAATAATTAGATAAGTAGATAAATATAAGATGGTAGAGATATAATGATAGATATACATTAATATGTAGAGATCTCTCGCTAGAGCCTCATGCAAGTAAAGTTTTCCATACGAGGTCACAAGTTACACCACAATGCAATGAATCTATCTACATATCTAAGTACATGTGTGTATCTGTGTATCTCTATCTCTATCTGGTCTGCCTCCCCTGTCTGTGTGTGTGTGCCTTGGTAATCGACTGGACATGGGTTTGCTCAGTGGTTTGCCTTCTGACCACACGTAGTCAGGGTTCCATCTATCAATTAAGTGGCAAAACTAGAACTACAGAGAGTGAGAGACAATTCAAGTGCCTTACCGAGGGCGGTACGCTTCGATTACACTTTTTGTAACATTCTTCTTTTCGAGTGGGCGGTACTCAGGGGCGTGTTCGAGGGGAGCAAAGTGAAACATTAGTTTTTGTGGATTTATAGCCAAATTTGGGTGGCAACGTAAGTGATTTATTTGATCTTTTAGCGGGAAATTAGTTTGGGAAAATGTTGTAACCAGCGTTTAAAAAACTGCCGTCAGTTTCATTTCACATGATTTTGCTTCTGCTTCTGCTTCTGAAAAATCAGAAGTCGCAGTCAAAGCATAAGTAAAAATCACGCAGCGACGAATATCAAAAATCAGCTGCAGTCGCCGTTTTTCGTTTTTTCGCTTTCTGCTTTGCTGTTGCTTTTGATCGTAGACGCAAGTCGCTGCTGCAGCTACCGACGACTTTCGGAAGTCGTCGGCAGTCGCAGCAGCATAAGTCGGTACCTTCGACTGTTTGCTGCTTTTGATTTTCGTTGCTATTGCTTTTGATCAACAGTCGCAGCAGCATAAGTCGGTGCCTTCGACTGTTTGCTGCTTTTGATTTTCGTTGCTATTGCTGCTGTTCAACAGTCGCAGCAGCGTAAGTCGGTGCTTTCGACTGTTTGCTATTTCTGATTTTTGCTGCCGAGCAGCATAAGGCGAAAGACGCATGAGGCGACAAATTCTTCGAAGTCATCCGCAGCGGCCGCAGCCGTCGCAGCGTTTATTTCCTCATATTAATTTTACTTGTAAAACGTTTGCAATCGATTAAGCCAGGATGTTCTCGAGAACATATTGCTCGTTAAATTAAATCCCACCTTCTTGGACATGGCCATTGATACTTTGCCACTTTTTGAAAACGAAGAACTTACTCTTAGTGGTTTAGAAAATAAGTAAAATAATAGTTAAAAAAGAAAACAATGAAAATTTATTTATGTTATTCATCAAAATTCATGTGCTATTATGTTTTTATTTTTGCTAATTTTGTTTTTATAATTTTTTTTAAATTGATTTATTATTTCTTAAGCATTATATAAAAAGAAAGTAAAAAAAATAAAAAAGTACAAGAAGTACGCTATAAGTAATTTTCAAAAAATTTAGTCATTTGTTATTGAATACAAGTTGCGGCTACTGAATGAATTTGTCGCCTCATGCGTCTTTCGCCTTATGCTGCTCGGCAGCAAAAATCAGAAATAGCAAACAGTCGAAAGCACCGACTTACGCTGCTGCGACTGTTGAACAGCAGCAATAGCAACGAAAATCAAAAGCAGCAAACAGTCGAAGGCACCGACTTATGCTGCTGCGACTGTTGATCAAAAGCAATAGCAACGAAAATCAAAAGCAGCAAACAGTCGAAGGCACCGACTTATGCTGCTGCGACTGCCGACGACTTCCGAAAGTCGTCGGTAGCTGCAGCAGCGACTTGCGTCTACGATCAAAAGCAACAGCAAAGCAGAAAGCGAAAAAACGAAAAACGGCGACTGCTGCTGATTTTTGATATTCGTCGCTGCGTGATTTTTACTTATGCTTTGACTGCGACTTCTGATATTCGCAGAAGCAGCAGCAGAAGCAATTGTTCGCTTTCTGATATCGCTCGCAGCAGAAGCAGTGAAAAGCAAAAATATTGCGACTTCTGCTAATTCGACTGCAGCTTTTCAAACACTGGTTGTAACTAAGAATACTGAATGAATGTATGAAAAATTAATGATCTATATTCTCTTTGTTATTTTTCTACTCCTTATAGAACTCTCAACTTGCAGAGAAACGTTCTCTTTAAGTGTTATATTCATTTCTTACTAATTTTTAAATTTACACTAAATATGAGAGACAAATAAATAAAAAATGGATAATTTTCTAACAGAATATTCAAAAAAGGTGACCATATCATACTTACAGGTTAAAGGAAAGAAAGAAAACCTTTAAGTATTATTTATTTAACTTTAGAACTTTCATAAATCATAATCAATCTTACAAAGCTTTCTGCAACTTCCCCATTCCGCACACCAATTCATGCACATTGCTTTCAGAGTATTAAAACAGTCTTAAATTGTTGTAAATAAATTTGATTAAGTGTGCAAAATCTGTTCCATAAATTGTCTCATTTGTGAATATCGTAAATTATGTTGCCAAACGAGGAAGTCGTCGTTGGCGCTGTGAAAGTTTCAAATAGATCATTGGACTTTCAAGTGGAACATCTGTTAAATGGGACTGGTGTGAGTATAAGGTGAATGTAAGTATGGGTAAGTCTAAAAGAATGGAAAGAAGTATGAATACGTGTGTGTGAATGTGACTGATTGGGAGTTGGGATGGGTGAGATTAAATGAGTGTAAGTGAATGTGAGTAAGTGGGAAAGAATCTGAGTGAATTGTAGTGAGTCTCAGAAAGTTTAAGTATTATGAAAAACTGTGAATGAATGAGAGTTCAAGTTGTACTTATAAGTAGTGAGAATAAGTAAGTTGTAGTGAGTGTGATGGAGTTGTAATGAGTGTGTGTCAAGTGTAAGTAGTGTGAATGAGTCAGAGTGGGCTGAGTGAATAGGAGTATCAATAAATGGAGGGAGTATGAATGAGTTAAAATGAATGTGAATAAGAAGAAGTGATTCTGAGAGCATGTGAGAGAGTATGAGAAAGTGTGAGTAAGTGGAAGTGAGTCTGAGGGATTTGTATTGATTGTAAATAAGTTGTAGGGAGTGCAAGTGAGTATCAGTGAGTATGTGAGCTTGTGTGTGAGTACGTAATGAATCTCTTAATCGCTGCGCATATTCAAATCGCATTGTATTTCGCAATTTTGCATTTCTAATTACTTCAGCAAGTAACTTACATGAGCAAGGGGTGGAAAGGGAGGAGGTACTGAAAGAGAGAAGGGGAGGAAAGCGGGAACACTGTCTGTGTGCTCACACAAATGATTTATAAATGCTAAATTAATGCGCTAAAAGCCGAGCGCATTAAACTTGTTCAGATGTGGCCCCAAAGCAGATACACACTCACATACTCAGATGCTCGTACTCACACACGCGCATGTGAGTAAGTGAATACAATTTTGAATATGGCAAACACCCATAAGTACTGCAAAGGGTGACGCGTTGATTGGGTGGGGGTCAGAAGGCAACTGCTTGCTTAATTATTGTAATTGGAGTTTTCGCTCGCAAAACCGCAAAATTTCATAAATTATTCAGGCGAGATGCGGCGAAAAGTTTTTGAATGAATTTTAAATGAATGTCAGAGCGAATGAGAAGCAACTGGAGGAGTTAAGAGAAGCATTGGCTGATGTTGGGGCGAAGACAGCTGCAGTTTTTTTATAACAGTGAATACCCTGTAGGGAATGTTGACTGAGCTGGCAGGGTAACTTAGTTGGAGACTTTTTAGAAAACTTAATCAATTCAAATACTTGCAATTTCCATATTAAAATATATGAGTTGTAAAGGGTCTTACATTTTTAAAATTTTATTAATAAATGTACATACTTAGATACCCTGTAAATGTGGAAATCCACCCAAATACCCTGCAAAATTATAAATTAAAATGGTTTTCATGCTCCGAGCCTTGAAAATATAAAATTTTCTCACTTTTTTTATAGCCTTGCAACTCCGTCGCATACCCTGTAAAGAAAATTATTATTGAAAACGATTTCCACTCATATTGGCCGTACAGAAAGAACCGTAATACCCTGTAACAAGTAATATAATACCCTGTAACACTGAGTACATGCACTAAAAATCAATATAACAAATAAAAATTATATTATATTTATATTTTTCATCTTTTCTTATTTTTACAGGGTATCTCCTCGTCTTTCACTCGCCACCACTTGCAAACAGCACATGCCTGCTATAATTTTTATGGCCAATGTGTCCCGCACATAAATCTCTTGATTTTCAGCGCCGCTAAACCAATTCGCACCTAATCCACCCCATGCACACTCGCACCGACACTCGCACCGACACTCACACTCACTCACTCACTCACACACTTACTAGGCCTATCAAGATGCCGCGTCCGCAACCCTCAACCCTCGTCTTCGTCTTGGGCAGGCTCATTAGACGAGGCTGTGCCTCAGTCTCTCTCTGTCTGTGTGTGTGTGTGTGTCTGTGTGTGCGGGTTGCCTTCTGGGACTCGTTTCTTGAAAATTGGCAATTTTCGAAATCGGAAACTTGCAAAAACCAAAAAGACAAAACAGAAAAATTGTGCAAAGGGAAAATCAAGAAACAAGAAAAACAGAATAACAGATAAACAACAACTACAACAACAACAACAATGGAAACTCGCTGGGATTTCCTATGGTTTTTCATTGAACGACGCCGTAATCTTTAACGCTCTTTGTCTGCGACCGGTCAGCGGGATTTGGGACTAGAAGCATATCGCAGGCGGCCTTCGTCGTTGCCGTCGACATTGACCTTGTGACCCGCAATGCGGACGGCTCGGGGCAGCTGAGGTTGAGTCGATATTAGCATCCTCGCTCGATTTGACAGGCTAAATAAGCAATGCACAGCCGCGATGCCCTTCCTCCTTCCTCTCTCCTGGTGTGTGTGTGTATGAGAGAATCAATCTCATATTAATGGGATTTATCATCGCTTTATCTCGCTTCATCTCACTCTCCTGAACTCGCGCTTCTTCTGTGGATTAAAAATGCATAAGGCTTGTTCTCAATGAAATCATTTATCGCTTCTTCTTCATTATTTCTAGCTAATTTAGCTTGTTTAATGGGCAACATGTACTTTGAAAGCTTTAAGAACACTTTAAAATGAGCTTAAAGTTGCTAAGCACTGATTAAGTTCGAGTCGAGAGCTTTGAACTGGTATGAATGTGCTATATTGAGTGTGTTTCAATCAAAAGCCTCTTTAAGTTGAGTTTCAATAATTATTTTATGTAAATTTAATACAAGATTAAGTTAAAGTTTAGCTTAGAAGCACAATATAAAGTTCAACTTAAGCTTTTCAATCATTTACTATGAGTAGGATAAACCAAAAGCTTTCCATTAGTTAAGATTAATTTGTCAAAGCTCTGGTGACCCAAACTTACTTGTTGTCTCTTTAAAATTAGCTTGAAAATTAAATTTAAAGCTACAGCTTTATTCAGTCTGCCTTAAATGGTCACTAAAGTGGAGCTACATCACCTGCTTAAGTTTAAAATTGCAATAAACAGCAAAGTTAAAATATTTCGAGCTTTAAAAACCTTTAAAGTTAAATAAGAATACGCCACGAAGTTTGATAAAATATTAATATATTTATTTAATACGCTTTTTTGTATAGAAGTCTTAATCTAATTGATTCTGAATCGTTGTCTTGCTATATATATGTATAAATAGTATATATCGTATATCGTATATGGTATACAGTGTATCGTATATGGTAAATGGTATATCCTTTATGTGGTATATATATGGTATATAATACTTAATTATATGTACAAGCGGAAACAATAAGGTTGGCAACGGGGGACGGGAGTTGCGGGGGAGAAGGGAACGCAACAACTAAACAAAAAGCTCTTTAAACATTAATTAGCGACGCGTCGCTTTTCACTTGGCTTTTCCGGGGTTGCTCTTGCCCGGCTCAGGGGGGTGGCCTGGACGGTGGGTGGGTGGATTGAGGGGTGAACTTGTTCGTCTGTGTCCCTCTTCCTTCCTCTCTCTCTCTCTTCACTTGCTCTTGCCCGCCAGGCTTAGCCCGTTGGATGTCGCTGCCGCCGCCTGTGGCCGTGGACTGGCGCCACTTTTGGCCAACGCAGCCGACGTCGCAGTCGGCGTCAGTTTGCCACCGGACAATGGAGATGTTTTTGGACTGGCAGCTCCAGCTCCCACCCCCAGCACGGGTGGCGCACCGGGACTGGGCAGTGTCACTGTGGGCAACATGGGCATCACTGACTTAACATCGCTGCCTGCTCCAGCGCCCGCTTCGTTCTTCAGCTTCTGCAGGTAATCCTTGAACACCTCATTCCCCGCCAGCTGCATGCGCGACAGCTGAGTCAGGTATGCCTGCTGGTAACTGTACATGGCGGGACTGAAGTTGTACAACAGATTCGAGTTGCTTGCCGCCTGGGCAGCCGCAGCCTGAGCGACCTGAGCGCGCATTAGATTCTCCTTGAGGAAGTTACTCAGGTCCAGTTGATTGGCGGACGAGGCAATGCTCAGCGGTGCATTCAAGCTAGGCAGATGTGGATGCGCTGCAGGTGGACCCATGGAGCCGGGCGCAGAGGGGGGAGGAGTCACTGTCGGTGGCGGCGTTGGTTGCTTGCCGGACTTTCTGCCTGCACCAGGTGAGGATTTGGGCGGTGTAATGCTGCCAGGTTTGCCTCCAGCCTGGTTAGCTGCGCCTCCTCCTCCTCCTACTGGTGACTTCTTGCTGGCGGGCACCTTCTTGTTGTTGCTGTTGCTATTGTTGTTGTTGTTCTGGCCCATGTTGTTGTTGGCAGCAAAGATAAAGTTGGCAGCATTTGCTGGCAGCACATTGGGCGCCATTTTGGGCGACAACTCTGGCGTGGGCGTGGCATTCTGTCGCGGCAAAATGGGACGGAACTTCTTAGCTGCCGATGAGTCGCCAGCATTGGCAGCATTGCCAGCAGCTGCTCCAGATTTGGGTGACTTGTTCTCACTGGAGTTGGGCGAGTGGGCGCCAATGCCTGCAGCAGCTGCACTGCGCTTCTCCGGACTGGGCGTGGCCTTCTTGTTGCTGCTGTGCTCCCCCTGCACCTGCTGCTGCTGTGGTGCACTTGCTGCCGCCGTGGGTGAAGTCTTGGGCGGCGTAATGACACGCGGCGCTGCGGGGGGCAACTGCTGTGGCGGCGTCATGCGTGCCAGCAGATGCTGCGGCGATGGAATGGTCTTGCTGGGCGGCGCTGGCAGCTTGACGGGCACATGGGCAGCAGGAGCAGTTACCTTGCTGACCTTAGGCGCTGCTGGCGCTGGCTTTGCCACAACTGCCTCCTTCTGTGGTTCCACAGACTGATCGGGCAACTTGACAATCTCAATGTAATTATTCACAGGACTCTTGTGCTTGGGATGCTGTCCACTGCTGGGAGAGGAGGCATCACCATTATCCCTGGAGATGGTGATCGACAGCGATGAGGGTATGTTAATGTTGCACGAGTTGAGCAACGATTTCACCTTGACCTGTTGCTTCTCGGGTGCATCCTCGCCAGCAGCAGAGGGATTTGTGTTCTGATCTTGCTTCACCGGCGGAGAAGGGAAGAGACCACCTGACGCGGCGCCTCCTCCT
The DNA here is from genome assembly GCA_018151435.1 of Zaprionus africanus. NCBI lineage: Eukaryota > Metazoa > Arthropoda > Insecta > Diptera > Drosophilidae > Zaprionus > Zaprionus africanus. Next base: position 13,271,824 of record JAECXB010000118.1, read on the forward strand.
GCTGCTCCATTGAGCATGCTCTGCAGATAGGAAGTCGCCTGATTCGCTGCCGATGATGACGAAGTTGTTGTTGTTGTTGGCTTGGGCGTATATTTATAGGTGGGCATGGTGGGTATATTATAGTTGGACACATATTGCGGCGAACTGGGCGAATAGATGGGCGAATTGGGCGTGTACATGGGCGTGCGGCAGCCAGGAGGCGCCTCCTTTCCTTTCGATTTGCTGGCATTGAAGAGCGCCAGATTAAGGTAGTTGTTCGAGTGATTCGTCTTGGCCTGCGATGAATTGGAGTTGCCAGGGTTGCCGCTGTTGTTGTTGTTACTGTGGGAGTTGTTGTTGGCGTTACTGCTGCTGTTGTTGTTGTTGCTGTGACCGAGCTTGTGTCGTGGTGGTGCCGCGGGCGGACCCATCTTCTGCTGCTCACCCAGCTGTGGCGTCGTGGTTGGCTTAGGCCCATAGACATGAGGCTTGGCTTGAGCTGCCTGGCTGGCAATGGACTTGATCTCGGTGCCCGCATCCTTGAGCAAACGATTGACATCGCTGGGTATGTTGGCAAAGGGATTGGGCCGCGCTGCCTTGGGCAGAATGGGCTGATAGCGCTTGGCAATGGGCGTGCGATTGCCAGGCGCCGCTAGCTGTAGTCCTTGATGCGAGTGCATGGGGGCGTAGGGCGGTACAACTGGAGGCGTGGGAGCTGGCGACAGAGTCGAGGGAGTGTTGGTCTGCTGCGACTTGTGACGCACTGCAGCCAGTGGCGCTTTGGAAGCTGGTGGTGGCATCAACGGTTTATCTGCACTTGGAGTGGATGTTTGTGTGCCCACGTTGGGCGCCGCAGGCAGGCGTATTTTGAAATCTTCACGTGGCAATGGCGGCGATAGTTTGGGCTTCTTGCTGGTCACCGTCTTGAGGGGTTCCTTGCTCTTGCGCTTGGAGGAGGCTATGGATTTGGGTGGCATTGCACTGGGAGGCTTCATGAGCAGGCGATCATCTAAATGAGATTTGGGCAACGCTGGTGGTGGCAGTTGAGGCACTCCTGCTGCGCTCTGCTGCTTCTCTGGCGACTCCACCTTGATGGGCTTCAGTGCAAAAGATTTGAGGAACTCCGACTTGGGATCCTCGACCACACAACGTGGACTAAGCACATGGCTAACCCCATTGGGACTGAGTATACGCTCGGTGCGTATGGTCAGTGGTGGCACAGTCAGCGGACTGGGACTCTTCCTCTTGCGTTCTGCCGAGGAGGATTTGGGACTGCCATCTTTGTCCTTTTTGCTGCTCTTGGAGCGCGACTCCTTCTCCGGTTTCAGTGGCTTAATGATCTCCTTGCGATCCGGATCGGACATGTTAATGATGGTCACACTATTCTGTTTAGACAGATCAATCTTTAGCTTGATGTTGGGCTCCTCCTTGTTGTGCTGTTGTCCAGCTCCTGGTGAGGGTGTGGAGGCGGGCTTAGGTGATTGCTGCATCTTTGGCGGCGGCGTCTTCTCGTGCTTCTCCAGCACATTGCGATTGATGACCAGCTTGAGTGGTTGCTCGGTGGGTGAGGACAGCTTGGGCACAATGCGGAACTCCTCCTGCTGTGGCTGCTCCAGCTTGATGCGGGCTGCAGGCGGTGATGAAGGGGGAGTCTTGACAGCAAGTGGGGCGGGAGAAGCTGGCGCAGAAGCAGGCAGAGTAAGAGCAGGCAGGGCAGGAGCAGGCAGAGCGGGCAGCGCCACAGCTGATGGTGATAGCTGCTCCTGCTTGAGAGGCACAGCAACGGGGGCGACGGCTGCGACTGGAACGGGCGCTGGTAGCGCCGCCTTCGGTTGCGGTTGCGGCTTCACTGCGGGCTGTTGCTGCGATTGATAGACACGGAAGTAGAATCTCATGGGAGCATCCCGCTTCCACGTGTAGATGTAAGCGATGTCCATCAGCGTGTAGTAGTCCAACAACACAATGGTCTTCACCTTGTACATGATGTCGATGTCGAAGCGCTGCGGATCTATTTCGAATTTGTCGTAGACGAACTTCTTCAGGTGACTCACGCGACACATGGCGGGACACTGCAGATAACGCGGACGCAGTGTGTCCACGAATTCCATCTCAGTCTCGCCGCTTAGTTCACTGTGAAGGAGAGAGGGAGGAGGGAAGAGAATATGTTAGTATGACTTGGAGATACTTTAATATCTATACTTATTGTATTAACCCTCTAGAATTCTCAATGGTTAAAATCTTAAATCTTATTTTTTTTTTTTTTTTTTTTTTTTTTTTTTTTTTTTTTTTAAAACCTACTTTCCACTTTCTATACTGTCAACTTACCCAAGCTCAGCATATTCCAATGAAAGGGACATGGCGTCGTTGGGACTAAAGATCAAATGTTCGGTATCATCGCCACGTTGCTCGGGCGTGGCCAGTGCTGCCTCCTCAGGACGATCCTTATAGAAGGCACGTTTGCGCATCAGATCGCGCTCGTACAGACCCGGCACGAGCTTGTAGACAATTGCCTGCAGTGTGGTATCGGATCTGCAAGAAAAGAAAGAGAGAGAGAACAGTTAGAGCATGTTGTAAGAAGGAGAGAGAGAAAGAGAGATAAACGATTGCATAAGGGATAAATAAAAGACAGCCTGGCCGGAGACATGTGTGTGCAGTCAAATGGAAAAGACACACACACAGACAATGCTAACAAGACGGCTGCTGGAAAGCGGGAAAATTAGTCCAAGCGAGTGCAAGCGAGAGAGGGAGAGGCAAAGCAATCGGTCTTGCTTTGGTGCGGAAATGAGCACAAGGCAATCCACAAAAGGAGACGGCAGAAAGAAAAGCAACACAAATTAGACGCGGCAGATGCAACTGCTTCCAGGCAGCTTGTGGCACGCAACAAACGACACCGTGTGGCATGCGCTGCTGCCCCGTCTTTCACTCCTGCCCCTGCCCCGGGCCCGTGTGCCTTCTCTTTGGTGGTGGCACAGGAACTCACATTAAGCCGCATTTCACAGCGCAATTGAATCGCTCAGGCGGCGCCGCTCGCTTCAATCATTCTCAAAAGGAATCGAACAAAGCAGCCAAGGAAATGAGAGAAAGAAAGAAAGCAAAGGAGAGAGAGAGAAATGGAGGGAGAGCAAAGAGCGATGAGCGTCGTGTACATCAACAAAATTCCTGCTTACTTTAATTTAGATCGCAAGAAAACCAAATCGAAAGAAGAAATTGAAATAGAAAAGATCTTGAATGCAAGATATCAACGAAGAAAAATTAAAGCTATTAAATTGGGAAAACCTCTTATAAAACAAATCCAAGGAAAGCCAATTAAAGTGAAGGAGTAAGGAGTTAGCGAAGAGGTAAGGGTAAAGAAGGTGTTGAAGAAGGTTGAATTTGATAAAGGAACTGATAAAACTAGAAAATACTTTAAAAAAAATTTACTGCAAAAAGGTCGAATAGGTCGAAATTATAGGGGAATCTTTTATAGCAAAATATTTTTACTAAAAAATAATAAATAGCAAGGAATATTATAAAGGTGTTGATTACGGCAGTACTTTAAAGTGTGAGTTGCCAAATTATGGTAGATAGTTAAGAGTTTGAGCAAAAACTAAAAAATATACAAGAAACATAAGGTAAATTTAAAAGAAATATAGAAATATAATAAAAGTATAGAAAACTCTTTTATAAGTTATGTTAACTAAACCATAGCAAACTCTTTAACCAACCCCACTAGTTCACTTATAGCTCTTTTAATGGTGTCATGAACAGCCAAGAAAACTTTTTGATCTTAAAGATTTCTTTTGCTGGATAATTTGACAGCTGCCTGACAACGCTTTGAGGTTAGGTTAGACTGCAAATATGTTTTACTTTAGACAGCGAAAGAAAACAGACTACTTCTTCTCCCCCTTCTTCCTCTCTGCTTCACCGAGACAACTCTCTAGTTGCCCACATAAACTTCCACTAAGTAGTTGAATGTTTATTTGGCCAGCGGCAGGAAGAAGTTCTACAACGATTTTTGGACAATTCTCGCAGAGTTTTTGCTCTCCCTGGCGAGGCGTAAGTCGAGTGTAAACTTTCCAAAAGGGAAAATTAGGGGGAAAATCCGCAGAACTTTCGCTGTGGTTTCGGTAGAGAACGAAGAGAGAGAGAGAGGAAGAGAAGGGAAGAGGCACTAGGCACCTTTAATTGAACTTGTCTCTTTCTCTCGCAAAGTTGAGCTGCGGTTAACTTTATTTGATGCCTGCCAAATATTTGGACTCGGCTCGTTTACCCCACCTTCACTCTGCCTCTATCACTCCCCTTCGCTTCTACACTCTCTCCCCTCTCACCCTCCCTTTCCCCATGCCAGGCTTGCCAAGTGTTTTGGACGTACGCACACGTTTCTAATGAAAAAACACGTTCGTGACGAGCGAATCAATTTAAGGTACAGCTTTAATAGTACTGCAACCACCCGCTAGCTAGGGTTGCCACCCCATGCTGCTTCAAAAGAGCAAGCAAGACAGCGAGGCAGAGAGAGAGAAAGAGAGCGCGTTAGGTTGTAATCTCGGGCTGCACACAAAAAGATAATGAATGCCAGTACAAATTCAAAGATAAAGCAATAAGAAGAGAGGGGGAGCGGGAATAGGGTACCGTCGGTACTGCCGTTGCCGTACCTAGGGCAAAAATGGTGTGAAGTCAGCAGAAACTACAGAGAGCGAGAGCGATAGAGAGCGAGAGGGAGATAGAGAGAGAGAAACAAGTGCCTTTTGTACGTGGTCTACGGTCGCGCTGTCTCGAGAGCTTCGCTTCGCTTGGGGCCTTTGGGGGCGCCCAAGTCGAGTCGTGTCTCCAATTAAATTTATTGCGAAACTTTATTGTTTAACCCCAAACAACAACAACAAAAGCAACAACAACTTGCAACGTGCAACAAAAGCTTCCAGCTTTACAGTCTTCATTTATTTACTTTGCTTTATTACTTATTTTCCTTGTTGCGAAAGGTAAACAAACAACAAAAACCGGAATAGAAAGTGCAAAGAAAATAGCAAGAAATATACAAAAACAACAATGGGACAAACGGAACATTTTGACTTGCTGTACGGCCATGTTTTTTTTATTGTACCCCCGCTTAAGCAGAGAATAAAACGAATAGCGAAGCTGATAAACTGCAAAAAAAAAAAACAAAAATAAAAAAAACCAAAAACGGAAACTTCCCAAAAACGCATTTCCAAGAAAAGCAAATCGAAACGACGAGCCAGAGATAATTAACGGGCGGGTCTTGCGCTCACAGAGTTGAGTTGAGTCGAGTCGAGTTGAGTTTCGCCGACGGCCAAACGAGGGAGGCAACTCTGGCTGCAGTAAGGCGACGGGTAAGGGGGAAAAGGAGCAAACGGGGGCACCACAACTGGCAGGCGGCAGCTGGAAAGAGTTCACAAAAGCGTCAAGCAACAAAGGCAGAGACTGTCTCGCACACACACACACACACACACACACTGGAAGACCCTTCTCTTGTGCTGAGTTGCATAAAAAGAGATGCAGAAGGATAAGGCAAAATGGAAGCAGGAAAACGAAAATAAACTTGCAAGTTCCGAAAAAGAAGAAGTTCAATTAGCTACGGTTTTTTTTTATTTTTATGGACGCGACAAGTGGCAATTGATTATCCGATCACAGGGAACGTGGGAATGGAACACGATTAATGATAAAAGGGCTAATCAAAAGGAAATGGGGGAATGGAACGCAATTAATATTAAAAGAGCTTCGTGGTTTGAGATTTCATTAAAAAGCAGAAGCTTTTGAGGGAGAAAAGGAATACAAAAGTATTTAAGGGCATAAAGAAGTAAGAAATGATTGAAAAAAGTCTGAAATATTAAAATGAAACACTAAAGAAACAAGAAACTAGCTTGAAATGATGAAATGAAACAGAAAATTTTATAAAGAGTTGAAGAAACCAGAAAGCAAATGAAAATGAAAGAGAAATGTAACGTAAAAGCTCGATTTATGAATATCAAGCTCAGAAAGTGAAAAAAGGAAAATCACAAGAGAAAAATACCTCAAATGAACTTTGTAAATTGAAACAGAAGTCAATATGACAACCCTAAATGCTGTAGTTACATTAAATGCAAGAAAATTGACAAGCGGCAAATAGAAAACTGCAATGAAACTTGCCTGGAAGCAACAAATAAATGTCATCTGTCATACTTCTCATTTGCTCATGGAAAACTCATGAAAATGCAGCAGGAAAACTCATAAAAACTCTGGTACAATATGCGTACAACTTTATTGAAATACCAATTTCATTTCATTTCGTTCCACACCAGATATTTCCATTTGCTATTTGTGTAGGCAGCAATTAATTTGAGGCTTTAACTTGTCCGCTGGGGAAACTGTCCGAAAAAGAAAAGTCGAAGCACGCAATACACGCCCCCAGCACTCCTCCTTCTCCTCATCCAAGTGAAACCCCCCGCTCTTGAGGCACAAACAAATTGCGAAAGTTCTGAAGTGCGTGTGCGACGAGTTCCCTCAGTCGAACATCCTCTCTTATATGTTTCTGTGCCTTACTCTGCTCATCTCATCGTCAAATCAAATCGCCAGTTGTCAGTTGCAACTGTCTGTGGCACAAATTGCCATTATATATATTGTAGTATATTTGGTACATGCTGTATGTTTCTTTATAGAGTTCTGTCTCTACTTACTTGATGTTGGGCTTGGCATTGTTGATGACCATCTCACAGCGCGGACAATAGCGCTCCTTGCGCAGGTGATTGATGAGGCAACTGTGGCAGACTGCAAGAACGAAAAGAGAGAGAGAGAGAGTGAGATACGTTGCGTGTGAGTGAGAGGTGAGATAAACAGTCCAGTAATACGTGGAACTGCAGCAAGCTTAAGTTTTAAGGCTGGAAATACGAAATAATTCAAATTTATGTAAAACCCGCCCAAGTAAATCTCAACACAGTACAAGCTGCCCCCGCCACGCCCCCTCGCTCCCCTCCTCCCTCATTTCAGACAGACGAACATGGCAAACCACCCACGGGGCTGACAGCGAAAATGTACCAAAAAAGAACCAAAGAAAAAGGCCAAAAAAAAAGTTGTTTTGACTTTAATGTCAATGCCAGCGCAGAGCAGCAGCAGGACAGGCACAGACTCCTCTCCTCTCCTCTTCTCACTGTCTCTGCCAACTGTCACCCAAGCGACAGCAGACAACAGACTTGCCAGAGGGACAGGTGGGGGTGGCAACTCTACCGGACACATTCGTTGCGCCTGTTACGCTTGTCTGTCAGAGCAACTGTAGCGCACACACGCAGTCGTTTATGCCACGCTACAGTTTTGTGGGGTGCTGCCCGAATGGCCTCGAGTAACTGGCTGCAACAAGCTACAGTCCAAGAGCAGCTGTTGCCGCATCCATTTGCGAAATACGAACGCCATCAGCAACGACGCGTCGACGCTGCCGCGAGCCACAATATACCTCCCCCTCAACCCCAATATAGTGCCTCAACCACCCCCCGATGTTTGGACAGTTGAATGTCCTCAGCCGGACACTGTCTCGCTCTATCTGTCTGTCTGTCTGTCTGTCTGTCTGTGCATCTGTCTGTCTGTCCATCTGATTTGTTGCCCCCTGGTTGCAGCATCGTGTTGTTCCTCCTACTTTCAACAGATTTAAATGAACCTCAGCAGCGTCCAGCCCCATCGACACGTCCATAGTCCGATCGAGTCAATTGTCGCCCTTGTAGTGTTGTGATTAGACGCCACACGCTAACCAGGGTTGCCACACACACACACACATACAGAGGGGTTTGCTCTCTAATTTGTGAATTACGTACGCAACCAAGTTGAACAAAAACTTGCAACTAATTGGATTAATTTCATTGGATGCCAGCAGCATTCTCAGCCCCGTTTAGTGACTAGTTACGCAAGTCCTTAAGGCCTCTACAGGGGTGAACGTTTTTCGTAGATTAATGAGAAATCAAAACCAAGAAAATTGAATTACAACAACTGCTTTGATGTAAGAACCAATAACATAACATTGAATTAGATAAAATATAAAAAACACCCTGATTTTATCATTAAAATGGTCACTCTAAAAATATAATTTTGTACAGGAGCCAAATTGAAACTGTCACAGTCAAGCTAAACTCAAATTCAGTAAATAATAAAGGATCTGTTTCATATTCAAAAGAAATATGGTCACCCTAAAAATCAAATGTTAAGTTGAGAGCCTGAACTGTCGATTTAACGTCTAAACAAATCATTTATGCTTATGCATATGAAAAAACATGGTTTTTTGAATGAAAAATATATGGACACTCTAATAAATAAAGCTAGTTATGATTTTGAAGAATCTTTTTATTAAAAAACTTACTAAAAATTAACTGAGGCCTTTTAAAAAACCTATAAAATCTAAAAATAATATCCATCTGGCAACCCTGTCGCATTTAAAGTGCACCTAGCTAAGTTGGCTGCGCTTGCATTTTAAAGCCGAGTGGCCGAGGCAATAAGTTTCACAGTAAAAGCGCTAAAAAGAAGCCAACGCAAACTAACCGGAAATTGAAGTAACGAATTTTCCATAGAAAACTCAGCAATTTTCTTCTCCATTTTCATCGTTTTTGCGACCCTCCTGTTGTCTGGTTTCCCATGGCTTTTTTCCCCCAAATTGAAAAGCGACAGCCAGCAGTCGTTAAAGCCTCTAAACAAGTGTCTGCTTCGACTCGAAAGTTGTCTGATTTATGCCTCACTTGTTATTAACCCGCAGCGTATCCTCTCCTGAAGAGGCAGCAGCAAGCGGCAGGCAGCAGAACCATTTGTAATTATTTAGTCTGACATATGTATGCAGCAGCCCATATACAGCTCTTCTGCCATACCATATATATCCCGGTACTTATCACCTCCCGTACTAGACTCCCGACTTTGGCCAAGTACTTTGGCAATATGCAAAAGTCTGGCGAGAAGGCTCATTAATGCTGCCCATTAACTTATCGCCAAGCAGCATCTGCGTTTCGTCTGCGGCATCCGCCGTCTCTCATCGCTACCAGTCTTCCTCTTCTTGTGCCCCCACTCTCTTTCTCTCTTTTGAGTTGCTTAGACAGTCCCAGAGAGGGAGAGGGAAGAAGAGCAGAAGAGAGACTGAAGAAGATGTAACTAAAAGTAGCTAGTTCTAGCCATAGCTGTATTTAATATAAGCATTAGCAGAAAATGAGGTAGCTTATTTTAGCTATAGCTGTAAAGTTTAAAAATAGCTTGATTCAGCTATGAAAATGCTAGGAATAAGCAGAAAGTAATGGAATTCCTGCTAAATGTAGAATTTTCAACTCTATACGGGCTACAAATTAAAGCTATGACTATTAAATAGCAAAAAGTAAGAATAAATTAAAACAAATTAATTAAATAAAAAAATAAGTTGTAACTAACTGAAATAATATCAAAAATAAATAGAATTAAAAATGGATCTAGCTTTAAATAGCTATTTTTAACAATAAATAACAGAAAAAAGTGAAGTAAGAATAAAAACAAATAAAGTCATTCAAATGGCTAGTAATTCCGCTAAAAAATACAACTCCTTTTCTAGCTATAAAATGGCTAAGTGTGCAACACTGTGCAGGAAGGCTTTTGCCAGTTTTGTAATTAGTCGCGAGTCTAGGCAAGAGCATGAGAGGTGGAGTAGGGGCAACGGTACTGCGAGGAGCTAAGGCAGGCTACCGAGGGGGCTAAGGCAATTTATCGAGGGGCGCCTCCACAGTTTGTACTTACACGAGTGCAAACATTCCACGATGGTCGTCGCATTGATCAGATATCCCTGGCACAAGTGGCAGATTATGTGTGGATTGACTGCCGTTAGTAGTACGGGGCGTGGCCTTGTCATCATCATCGATGTTGCTGATGTGCTCGATGTTGCTGTTGTTGTTGTTGTTGTTGCTGTCTCCTCTGGCGTTTGCTCCTCATCGGCAGAGGCGCCACCATTGCTGCTGGCATCCTCGCTGCTTGTGGATGTTGTTGTTGACCACGAGGAGGAGCATGAAGAGGCGGAGGAGGCGTGAGGCTCAGCTGGTGCTGCTGTTGTTGTTGCTGCGGTTGTTGTTGCTGTTGATGTTGCTGGTGATGCTGATGTTGTTGTTACTGCTGCTGTTGTTGTTGTTGTCGCGGCTGCAGTTACTGGTGCAGCGACTGGAGGTGTTGACTCCTTCTTAATGTTTTTGCTCGCCAGCATTGTTGCTGCTGTTGTTGTTGTTGCTGTGAGTGCATTAGCAGCAGTTGCTGTTGCAGTTGCAATTGTTGCTGCTGCATTTTCACTTTTTACCTTATTGTTGTTTGCAATAAAGTTTTGCTGTTGTTGTTGCTGCTGTTGCTGTTGTTGTTGCTGTTGTTGTTGCTTTTGTTGCTGCTTCTGTTGCTGCTTTTGCATTTGCATTTGCATTTTATCAACACTTTTCGCCGTTATATTCGCAGAGTGCTTTTTACTGCTGTTGTTGTTGTTGTTATTATTGTTGTTGCTGCTGTTGTTGTTGTTATTGTTGTTGTTGCCCGCTGTGCTGACAAAGCTTTTAGCTGACTTCGTTTTAGCCGTCGCAGCCGACAATTGCAGCGTCGACTGCGCTGTCGTTTGCTTTTGTGTTGCTTGCGCCATTGTGGCAGCAGTTGCTGTTGCTGTTGCTGTTGCAGTTGTTGTTGTTGCAGCTGCTGTTGCTGTTGCCTTCGACTCCGGCGTCATCATAATAATAATAAAAGTAATAATAATAATAATAACAAGAAGAGGAAGCTTAATTCGCTTTTATTTCTGCAAAGAGAGAATAGAGAGAGAGAGAGAGAAAATGAATAAAACGAAAATCGAAATTTAATATGCAGTCAAACGACAAATAACAAATGCAAATATAGACACAGCACACACACACACTTATACACACACACAGACATGCACACACACTCCCTCACATGTCTGGTTTATATTGAAATCGGAATCAAAAGCGTTAATAAAGGTTTTTCAGCATGTGTAGAGACTGCGCTCCAATCTCGGTCGCTTTTGTGCGCTGCTTTAGTATCTCCCTTCCCTCTCTCCGTCTCCCACTCCTTCTCTATCTTACCCCCTTAAATACTAACTGTAAACACACAATGGCAACCCTGACGTCGCTCTCCGATTGCGCAAACATATCCTCAATTTCCACTCGAAAGACACTCGAGAGATTTCGTTTCGTTCGTTCTTCACAAAAGAAACTTGCTGAATTTCTCGCTAAATTCTTTGTACGAGTATTGTATCTGAGCTCAAGAATCAGCTGATTAGGCGGAAACTAACTGTAAGTAGGAGAAGCTTGTCAAAGAACAAGATTTACAATGCTGCTTGTCCATTGCTTATCCTTTTAAGCACGGCTACTTTTTAAGTTTAGGAGTTCTTTGTAATTCTAACCTTTAAATTGCAATTTTACATTGTTGCCAATTTTCAATTGACAGAATTTTCAGTTCAGCATAAGAGAACATAAAGTAAAAATTAAATTAATGAAATTTAAATTTAATTCCTAAGAATCTGACACGATATAAATGTTGCTGGTAGATAACTCCTCACTTAAGAATTATATAGTCATATTTAAGAATCTGACAGAATTTATATTGTTTTTTTTCTCATTCTAACCCTAAAATTGGCACTTTACAGTTTATTAAGAGTTTTGTAATGACAGAGTAATGAACAAAACCAAGAATGTTCTACTAAAATACCATTTTTAATACTATTTGTCATATTAAATAGAAATAATTTCATGTTACTCCAATTCAATAAATTTCTAGCCTTAAATTTTACCTTGTCACTGGAACACCTCATAAATAACTTTAAATAGACTTTAGTAAACTGGAGGTAACTGCTCATGTTATATTCATAGCCCCCATGTTGTTGTTACTATTCCTAGCTGGGGGTAGCATCCCCTATTGTGTTATTATTATGTATTATGATTGTGTACTGAGTAATTGAAAATCAAACTGTTGAATCACTGTGACTACCAGAGTTGCAACCTTGTTCAGGACATGAAACAATAAACGACAAATTCTATATATACTGCATATCCACAGAGAGAAAGAGAGTGGGAGATGGAAAAAGAGTGAGTGGGTGATGGACAGAGAGTGGTGGAGAGGAAGGGCGGGCAGGGCTATTATATGCATTGAGTCGATGGATAATGGATGCTTGTAACCAAACCCCCTCCCAACACCCCTGCTCTCTCTCACTCTCTGTCTCTCTCTCTTGTTCCATCAGAGTTCATCGAAGTTGCCATGGGAATGTTAACGACTGCGAGAGACCCCTCAGCGCGCATATTGAAATGCACGACACACGGGGGAGTACGAGAGGGACAAGCAGTGGGGAAGTCCGAACTGTTAAACAGTGCAGATAAGTTAGGTTATGTTGAAGCGAGTGTGGAATGAAATGTAAAATATATTTGAAAACAATTTCAAGTTGTTTTTGCATCAACGCGCCATGACCAAAAGTAGAAGGCAAAAACTTTGCCGCACAAACTTTTTAGTCCAACAAACACAGAAGGAGAGAGAGAGAAAGAAGTGGAGAGAGAAGGGGTCAGTAAATGGAAATATGAATGAATATGAAATGTATTCAGAGCAGGGCGCACAAAAAGCAAAGCGAAACGAAACGAAAAGCGTACGAAGCGATGATGCTTTAAAATCCTTTTTACATGAAAATTTAAGCGAGGACTTTGGCCACGCACACACACACACACACACACATATAGAGTCGCACTCACTGCGTACCCAAGTTTTTAACCCTTTCCCAGAGACCCCGAAAAAAAACCGGGACAGGGTAAGAAAGTTGAAGGCGAACGGGGCAAACGCGCGCGCAAATAAAATATAAAAAAAATTCCCCGTGCACGAAACATGAAAAGGATAATAAAAAAAAAAAAGGAGAGAAGGAGAAGCAGAAGCTGAAACAGCAGCGGAATTTCATGTGAGAACAAAGCGCGACCGACGACGCGACTGCAAAAAGGGCATGCGGAATGCAGCGTGCAATGCTGATGTGGTGTAGGGTGACTGTGTGACACGACTACCTCGACAGAGACCACGACCGCGTTATCTACAGTATCACACGCACACACACACACATACACAGAGAGGGAGAGCGAGGGACAGTCACATGCAAGCAGCGATAACTGTATATGATTGCATTTTATCTTATTCATTTACTATCTCTGCACTTCATGTACTGTACATATACTCGTAGAGCATATGATATATTATATTATATATTTTATATATTTCATTTACAATTCCCAACACACGCTTTGCCAATCGCAGTTTGTGCATTTTATGTGGGGGGCCATAAATAAAAAGCTGTTGCTGCTACTGTTTTTGCGCTGCTTTGTCTTCTTCAACTTCTTCTACTGCTGCTGCTGTGGATGCTCAAGCAACTGTTGTTTTATGCACGCTCTCCCCACACTCTGTATGTGTGTATGTATGCGTGTGTGTGTGTATGAGAGAGAGGACGAGATTTAAGTCAGCGCATTATAGAGAGGGGGGCAGGGAGGGGGAGCCCTCAGCAGCAGAGCACAGCGCAACAGCTGTGTGCGCGCTGTCAGGCCGGCATGCAGTGTTGTAAAACACCAGCAAGAGAGACTGTGAGAGAGTGAGTGAGCCAGCGGGAGAGCGGCAGAGGCGGAGGGAGAGGGAGCCTGCAGTTGACACAGCCTCGACCGAAATTGTTTGTGTATTTTCAACTTCTTCTTGGTCTTCTGCTTTACCTGCGTTGTTGTTGCTGCTGCTAATCCAGTTAAATGCGCGGCATTTTGTGTTTGTTTGTTGTTGTTTTTATTGTTGTAATTGCTGCAAGAGGTTGTGAACGTAATCCAAAACGCGAGTTGCAGTTGCAATTGTTGTTGTTGTTGTTGTTGTAATCCAAAGTGCAGTTATTGGCACACACTTTCACATTTCCCATGCACACACAAACACGAACATAATTATTATTCTTCGTTTTAATTAGATTTTCAACAATTTTTCTCTTTCTCTTTTCCTTTTTCTACTTCGGCTTCAGCTTCAGCTGTTTGCGTTGTTGCTACGTTTTATTGCTTGCTTTACACTCCACTTCTTCTTCCACTTCTTTGCTTTGCTTCACATACACATGCACAGCATAGAAACTCGAGCGCTGCCTCTGCTGTTGCTGTCACTTTGGGTTATTTGCTTTCGTGAGCACCTTTATTGTGTATTATGCTTTGCCTTATGTTTTCTGCACACACACACAGAGAAACTCAGCGCGCGCGGTCGCTCTGCAGACGCAAGCAGAGACGTCGACTGCGTACATAAACGTTCGGTATATAAGCGCAGTCTGTTCGCTGCTGCTGCTGCTATCGTCGTCTTCGACGTTGTTGTTTCGGCATTTGTCACACGAGACACAAAGGAAATTTCTAGCAGTGAAACGTGCAATGCGTCATATAAGTTTCACTATCACTTTTAATTATTTTACACCTTTTTGTATGTATTTACATATATGTATACACAGATTGGTTTAATACTGTTAAATTATTCCACTTAATCCATTTACTTGTGAATTTCAGTTGAGGCGCTATCAAAATTTGACAACGAAATTGCGCGCACGTCTGCTCGTCTCAACGTTTCACTTACAACTGAAGTTGCCGTCGCTGCTGCGCTGCTGTTGCTGCTGCTGCCGAGCTGTGGCTCTGCCTTATTTACTCGTGCAGTCGCGCGCACACACACACCGACACAAACGCAACGCCTATTTACATTGACGACGGCCAACTGCCTGCCCTCTGCTGTCAGTTTTTCGTTTTCCTTTTTACCTACTGCTCGCTCAGTGGCTGATACGACTGCTCTCTCGCTCGCACGCAAACTCTCACTGGGCGACTACAAATGCAGCGCGCTCCCTCGCTTGTTCGTGTTTATTGCCGAACCGACGCGCACTCGTCGTCGTCTTTGCTTTGGTCTCTCTCACGAGGCGAGGCAGCGACAGCGACGTTGAGTTTTATTTCTCATTCGTTGCTGCTTGCGCGACCGAGTAACGAACCGCTCTCGTACGAAGTTGGCTTTGCACTGAAATGTAGCTAGAGCTCTGGTGAAGTCTGCTGCTGTTGGCGCTGGCGCTGCCGCCGTCGTCGTTGTCGTTGCCGTTGCCTTTTATTTCTTCTGCTGCGCCTGCTGTTTCTTTGTTTCGTCAACTCGCATACACACACGCGGGTGTGAAAGGAAGGGCTGTAGGCAGCGACGCGCGTATCCGCAGTTGGCTTATATACACACAAACACACGCATGTACAACTCTCTCTATGTACATTTGCACTGCTGCAGAAGTTTGTACACACACGCATGTGTATGTACACGTTTTCATGTTGGAACAAACTGAGATCATTCTATTTACTTGCCTAACTAAATTGGTCGTTGCTGCTGAGAGTGTGTACACAGTACATAGAGGAAAATGTGTTTTCTTTGATCTGCGCTGAGAGCATACGTACTTTTATGTACATATGTGTATTTATATAGAAAGTATGTACACGTGTACATATTCTACAAGTACTGTATTTATAGATAACCCAGGTACATCAGTTTCATTTTCAGTTCATATAACAACATGTCTATATGTTTGTATGTAAACATCTTTCAGTATGTACACACTTGCGTGCGGCGAGGGTAGGTAGGAAGATAGTCGTGTACATAGTAGGTACATTGGATATGTGCGTGCCTGTATGTTTGTCATAATCCCAGGTGCTTATGCCGTAACCATTGGCTTCAAGTAACGAATCTGCGTTACCAGTGTTGCCCCCTCATGTTTTTCACGTTTGTATCAGGTGACAAAAAGCCGCCAATTAGGCGGGGCGCACGAAATTTGAAATATGTGTACATAAGCATGTAATCCTACGCCTTGTGCTCTCTCCTCTCTCTCACGCCCTATGCAGATAGATTTATTTAGCAAATAATGCGGGGTAAACATAATCTTAATGCATTTTACATTTTTTGTACATGTACAAATCGTTTAATTCTTAGAATATAAGTAAGTTCCAAATCAACTGAAAATAAATTATGAAACATAATAATATACATAGTTTAATACGGGCGTTTATGAATAACTATGTGAATGACATGAGAACTGTTTGTTAACTATAATTTTTCTTTATTCTTTTTAAACTGAAATACTTTCATTGTATTTTGTTGAAAGTGTTCTGTAATTTTAAAAAATAATTTTCTGTATCCTAGGGGTTTTTAACTCAACAGTTATACTTCTCTTCTCTTTATATCTATAAACAATTGAAGTAGATAGAACTTGTAGGTATTAAACCCTTTAAAAATATATTAAATCAACATAAAACCAAAGGATTTAAGAATTTAATCTTATTTTTACAAGAAAACTAACTATAAAACTTTCGAAATTCTGTATCAAATATAGAGAAGGTTCATAAAAGGTCTTTGCATTACCTGGCATGTGCTAAATACATATATAATCTTCACACCATTTGCCGAAGTATTCGATAAAATCCGAAAGTAATGTATGTCTATACTTTATTGAGGCCGCACCAAACAGAGAACTTGTGTCGTAAAACAAGATTGATTTCTTTACTATACTTGAGGTATAGTAAATGTTATAGTTCAAGCAGTTTGTTGTTTTTGTTGGGCCTCACCGAAATCTGCCCACTCGGCAATTCGTTGTTTCCGTAAAGCAACCGAGAGAGAACTTGCATATTTGCACGTAGGCGTGTAACACACACACACAGATACACGCATACAGAAATCCAGATAAAGATACAGACCCATACACACACACACATACATAGAGTGAGTGCTTTTTGCACATGTGAATCAACAAACAACAATCAGCATTTGCCTCGTGTTTATTTTCCTTTCCCATTTCCAGAGTCGGACAAAAAAGCTCTCCAATCAGTTGCACACTCATTCATCCGAAGATTTAAATGTCCACTCTTCCACTTCTCCATCTTCTTCTCTTCCTGTTCTAATGGCTCTCGCAATGTAGCGCTGATTGTACAAGAAGGTGCAAGCAAATCAACTGGAAGAATCACTTAAAATAACATTGCAATACCTCTAAAAGGCTAAACTCTTTCGAATCCCTGTTGCTTTAGGTTATGTTGAGAAAATTATGACAACCTGAAGGTAAAAAGAATTCACTTAAATGGGGTTACATAAGAAACACCTTTAATTTAAAAAGATTACACGAAATTCTGATGTTCAATGAAATTTCCATTTGAATTATCTATTTCGCAATAAAAGTAATGAAATAACCTAGAAAAGAGCTGTCTATATGCGACAAAGACTTTCCATAAAACAAACATAATGATCTTTGACTCATAATTGAGTTTTTATTTCATCAGTTTTCAATAGGTTTCATTTGTTTCGTTTGGAACGGGGACATCTGAGTCATTGTGCCTGCGATCTCGTGACACGTCATTTCAATTCCCAAATGGAGGCTAATGTCTAGCTCATGTTGCAACCAGAGAAGGCACTTCCTTTTGAAGTGTTGTAAATGTTTATTGTAAACACTCGTTAAATGGAAAAGAGTGCGAGATATATAGCTATAAATGCTAGGATACACGAGTGGATTCATATAGAGACTGCAATATAGTTTTAAGAATGTTTTTATTATTTCTGCAATTTCTTCAAAATTACTTCAAAACAGAAATAGTTATGCATCTTTGATTTCTCTTTAAAAAACTGATAGCTAGACTTTTCGTAATAAAAAAAGAAAAAATATAAATTTTATGGTATAAAAAGGTCGTTTCAAGGAAAATAAAGTTGTTTTGGTTTAGTTTTTATTTATTATAACATAATCTTAGCGTATGAAGCATGTTTTTACACTCATTAATATTTTAAGCTTAGGAAATTGTCTGGAAATGGTATCTGCTATATGTAGAAACTTAAAAATAAAGTTTTGACTAAACCTTTATAAGTGTTATTAGACAATTTTCTTGCTGGATTGACTTTGAAATGATTTGAAATGGTTTTATAGAAGTCTGTGTTTGAATTTTTAATACACTTTCAACTACTGATAATGTTTTATATGATTTCAAATAGTTATATAAAAGTCTAATACTGTAGTTAACAATGAAAACTTCTTGACAAAACTGAATTGATATTTTGCTTTGTACAATACAATATTATGCTTTCTATAATACAACCAAATTTCATGAAAAGCAAAGCATTCAGTACTTCATAAATTAAAGGAAGAAGATACGTTCCCAAAGTCCATCTAAGATACCTCCATAGCCGACTCAATAGAGATTAGTAAGTAGATACTCTACACTACAGACCTCTCCCCGGCTATTATAGAGAGACAATTCCCTGTGATGATGTTAAGACCCTCAACGAAGGCATTAATCATGGGGGGATGCAACTGCAACCTTAGTGAACGCCATTTTAAGTGATGTCGGACGAACAGACAGTCGTGCGTCGTCTGTCGACCGCCCGCTGCCCGTTGCCCGTTGCACGTCCCGTTCGTGCCGCATGTGGCTTGCCACAAGTTGCAGAGCTGAGCTGATTGAGCTCATCCTGTCGGGCTGGTTTCAGGTTGCCTCCTCGGCTTGTCGTAAATTATTGATTGGCTTTAATTCCGCCGATAGATTGGCCTCAACTGGTCTTAACAGCTTAATTGAGAGACCCCATGCGGCAATAAATGCGATAAAGCGCCACAGCAGCAGCAGCAGCAGAGGCAGAAAGAGAAACTAATAATTCGCCCAGATGGATGACGATGACGTTGGAGCTGCCGTTGATGATGTTGCTGCTGTTGTTGTTATTGTAGTTTTTGCTGTTGTTGCAGTTGTTGCTGCTGCTGTTGCAATTGCTTAAGTCGTGGCAAGGTGGCACGACAAGCTGCAGCAGCAGCGGCAACTCCGGTAGCAGCCTCCAAGTGAATGGGGGCATTTAGGTTTAATTTGCGCTGCCGTCGCGTTTTTTTCTCTTTCCCATTCGTTGCTACGACGCCCCCCACCCCCTTCCACTCGGGGCACATCGACAAATCCCGCAAGCAATGACCGAGCGAACTCTCGTACCCAACTCACAGGGCGCATGCCGAGCGACACACACGCACACACACACGGGCGGGCATTTGCCAGTAGATTTTCCCAATACGCAGCAGCGACGCTGTGCTGTGACGTCACTGAGGCAGAGGCAGTGGCAGAGGCAGCAACATCATCATTCAGCATCATCATAACCATACTTATGCCTCACAGCAGCGCCTCAGCCACAGCATGCCCCATGCCTCATGCCGCATATACCCATTCTCCCATTCTCTTCTTATTCCCATTCTTCCATTCTCATTCCCAATTACCAGCGACGTCAACAGCAGCAGCAGCAGATGTTTATATGCCCCAGTGTGTGTGTGTGTGTGTGTGTGTGTGAAGTGCTGCTGCTAAGTGAGCGCGCATGTGTGTGTGTGCTTGCCTAAGCTGTTGCTGGCGGTCGTGGCATGCAGCCACAGGCGCTCTAGAGTTGCCGAGGCGCAGCAGAAATGTGTATATAAAAATATGTATGTGGAAAATAATAAGATTAAATAAAATTTTATAATAATAAGAGAATAAATAATAAAAACATAAAATTAATTAATTATTAAGGCATTTAAAAAAATATATATAATATTCTTTAATTTAATTTTATTTGATTAACTATGGATCAACATACAATGAAATATTATTTTCACCAATAAATAAACAATAAAATTATTTTTTTTAATTTTTATAAATTGTATTTTGATATTTTTACATTTAAAAATGTTGCATATACCAATTTTACTTAATTTCATAAACAAATATTTGATTATTCTCTTATTTTCAACACTTCGTCAGTCACGCAATCGCAAGCAGTCGACAACCCTGTTCGTTTGTGCTGCTTTATTATCTACGCGTGCACAGACAGCGACAGCGACAACGGCAGCAGCAGAGGCAGCGACAGCGCGGCGAGCGTTCGCTGCCGCTTAGAGCATAATAATGAGTTTTCTCGCCGACACACACACACACACACTGCCACTAATGCATTTATGTACAAACAGACAAAGTGACAAACGGGGGTAGGAAAGAAACGAAATAAAACGCAAGAAATGCGCCACGAAACGAACGAATACGAGTGGAAAGAAAGGCAGAGAGGCAGAAACATCAGCGACAGAGCCATACAAACTGGTTGCCAGCAGCAGCAGAGGCAGCAACGAAGATGTGTGGAATGAAGCAGGCAAACAACACTGACAACTGTGGCAGCGCAGCCGGCAGCGACGTCGAACGAAGCCATATGCAGCAAGCAGCAAAAGCATTAAGCGAAGCGAATGTCGAGAACATAAGAAAAACGAAAACGAAAAGTATGTACAGCCATATGCAGCCGCACATGTGTGTGTGTTTGTATGCGAGGGTCGCTGAGAGCAGCAGGCAGTTGGGCAGCAACGCAGCGACAGCCACAGCCACAGCGGCAGCGGCAGAGGCAGAGACTGCGAAGCGAAAGGCAATCGAACGAAACAATACGAATGAGCGTGACAAAGCGCAGAGTAGAATACATAAAGGCAGCGTCGTACCACATAAATTGCTTGTTAGTATGTATGTATGTATGCGTACGTATTTGTTTGTGTGTGTAACGCAGGGGGGGCCCAAAAGGTTGGACAACGTCGACAACAACGCTGGCAGAGACGCCAGCAGCGCACAGCGTGATACCGAATACCCGAGCGCCCACAGCCTTGAGAGCAAAGCCAGAGAGAGAGCCGATTGTGGAGAGCCGAGAGCGGGCACAGAGCCGAGCCGAGTGGCGCTCGTGAGTCGATGTCGACGACGCCGTTGGCTTTGCCTATGGAGATTGTACGAAAACAAAAGGTTTTTACTGATGCCGCTGCTGCTGCCAGAGCGCTGTTGCTGCGCTGCCGGCGTTGCCTTATAATTAATCAAAAATATTTTAGTTTCAATTAAACGCAAACGTGTGCGGCGTGTCCGATAATAAATTATTTGATTAAAGTCGTCGGTCAGAACGGTCAGAGCAGATGCAAAATAAGACACTCGCACACACACAAACACACTATGTCTCTATCTCCCTCTCTTTGCCGAGACAGCAAAGTTGATATGGGTTGCATGAGACGAGGTGTGCGAGTGGCAGCGCCAACAGAATAACGGCAAAAGTTTCACAAAGAGAGGGAGACAGAGAGAAGCAGTGGGGGCTGCACTGTGGAGTAGAGGGGGTAAACTTGTGCTAAAAGTTCAGCAAAGTCGCGTACAACTTTTTTATGTTCACGCCAATTTTGCGCTTAGCTCGAGAGGAAACACAGAAAGCTGTAAAAGGAAATCCGCCTGCGGATCAAAGTCTGTCAGACTGTGGGCCGAGACTGAGAGGGAAAGGGCGGGGGATGCAGAGTGAGAGGGAGCACATTCAATACAGAAGTGTTGACCCCACAACGTTAAGGTCGAACAAAGTCGCAAAATCAGTGATTTTCTCTCTTGTTCAAATGGCAAAATGAATTTCATCCGCCACCATTGACCAACACTGCCACATCTTGATAGGCGAAAGCGGCTTAGGAGCTCTTGAACTCTTTTATTATTTTATTTTTATGGGCCCAGCAAACTTAAATCTGCGAAATCACTTTGAACTCTACTCCACACTGCAATTTTTAAGGGTCTCGGTAATATTGCTATAAACTTTAAGAACCTTGATAGATATAACTGTTTTGAAGCATCTAAAGAACCTTGGTAAATGTTGATTTTTTTAGTAACCTAGCTTTCAAATTTTTTGAACAATTTGCAGATATTCACAAGGTTAAAGTAGAAAATTAATGTTATCATTCTTACCTTTAAAAGTACCAGCGCTTGAGTTCTCATGAGAAATGAGTCAAAGTAGTTGAAGATGAAGTGGCTGCATTATCAGACAAGAAATAGGAATCCATTTTAAACTACAACTTATTTAGAGGAGGTGTTTATCAATCTAGAAAGCATGGAATTAAGATATATGTACTTAGTCTGTTTTTCTTGTAGCGTCATGACTTTATGCGATATAATACTGTTAGTAAAAAAGAAAGAAATTAATGCCAAATATTTTGTTTTTCTTAACAATCGACTATTTCGTTTGGTGTGTATCAGTCACATTTTGTTTTCAAGATTAGATCTATATTAATATTTAATCTCCTCAACCGATATAATTGTATGCAAAGAATGCTAAGTACTTATTACTTAGTAGTTTATAATGCGAAACAATAATCTTGGGAATTCAAAACTGAAAACAATTTTGCATTTCGTACGCTTCGTTATGTTTAAATTGGCTATGCCTTTCATTCCTCGCCCTTTTTATAAGCCGACATTTTGTAAAATAAACGAAATCGCAAAAGGAAGGCACTTTACTTCTTTTTTTTTGTGTGCACCCCTGCTACGAGTCAATAAACTCCCCCATTTTAAATGGTATCGCACACTGCATGTGGGCAGTTTGCTTCCCTTGCCATCCAGTTCCGGACTGGACAGTTACCTTTTGCTGGGTTTTATTGAGATAAGCCTCTTAGATCTTATGCCTTTCGTATCTGGTTCTGCCACAGAACGATTATGAAAGCGCCAAAAGAATAATTTAAAATGTCCTGGCCCGTTTTATTCGTTTTGGTTCTAATTTCAAACTTGAAAACATTCAGTTAACAATATAATCTCCAGCTGCGAATGTTGATTTGGAATTTCAATTATTGTTGAAGACATTCCTGAGCTTAAGGTAAAAGTTTGTGACTTTAATAACTTGACAAATTTGAATTTTCAGCCCTAATCCGCTTAATCGCCATGGAAACTCTATTGTAATTGCTTTTTAATCAAGGTTTGGTGCATCTTAAAATATTTCTTTGTGTTTAAATCATCAATATTAATAACTTAAGGAACTTAACACACTTTTTAGTTCGATTATCATATTGCTGATACTCTTTTTCACTTTTTATCAGTGCAGCAAGTAGGAGTAACCTGTTGTTATTCACTTAGGAGAAAATTAAAAAGTTCTGCAAAAGGTATGTTGTATCTGTATTTCAGACTTCAAAGGTTGCTTCAACTGCAGCAAAGGTAAATGAAACTTGTAACTTGTAATTGATCTAGATAAACTTGAATTATATCATGGCATTATTTTATCTTTAAAACTGAGTTATTTTTTAATGTGATGTTTGATTATTTTAATATCTAAAAGTTCTGGTTTCTATATTGATAATTTTATTCAATGAAAAGTGGGTAACATGGAGGCTCTAGAAGGTGTTAGGTGC
Organism: Zaprionus africanus; assembly: GCA_018151435.1. Taxonomy (NCBI): domain Eukaryota; kingdom Metazoa; phylum Arthropoda; class Insecta; order Diptera; family Drosophilidae; genus Zaprionus; species Zaprionus africanus. Next base: position 13,294,916 of record JAECXB010000118.1, read on the forward strand.
TTCGACAGGCGTTATTAATCTAATATCTATAGAGAAACATGAAAAGTATCATTATCACAGTTGATTTGGAGATTCTCAAGCAGATAAAGTGTCCTTGTATTTACATATTTTAAAAAGTTTTTTACAAACCTGTATTTCAGACCGAATTCAGCCAAAACAAAGTCGATTTATTGTAGATAAAGCAAATTTGTTGCCAGTTTATTGTAAACAAGTTTGCCGCCGCACCTAAGAAAACTTCCAACAAGAAGGTAATCTGATTAAATGGAATATTTATATGTACATATATATGTGATTATATACAGTATATACCATACATGTCACCAGTTTCAGAACGGTTCAACATTCCGTAGACTCATTTTGACTCATTATGCGCGGAATTTGCGAAAAAAGGAGGAAATTCTTTCGTCCCCTCTGGCCACATTGTAAATCCCACTTAAATTGGGATTTTAAAGTTACGCGACAAAGATTAAAGAACAACAAAAGGAGAAGTAGAGTGGCAGAGGGAGAGAGAGAGGAGGATCAACAATGAGGCAACAATTTAATCTCTTAAATTGCACATTTTGCAAACATCCTGAGGGAGAACGTCGCTCGTCGTCCGTCACACCATCTCGCACCATCCCCTTCTCACTGCGCCGCCCCTGACTTTGCCAGCAAATTGGAATTTTTCACCCCATTCCGTTTGACGCGGACGGCGGCGTCGCGCAACATTCATAAACTAATTAGTGCCATAATTTCAAAAGCTCCGTTTTATTGCAGGAGTGGGGAAGGGAAGAGGAAAGGGGTGCAGATACGCGGGTCGGAACCGCCGCAGGTCGCCCATTACGTAATAATTATGAAAAATCACTTTGGTATTTAGAAAAAAAGGTACAAAACAAAAATTCTGTCAGTATTAAAAATAGCGAATTTGGTCAGCCAAATATGCAAAGGTGTGCGCGTGTGTGACAAATAATATCACGATTGTTAAGAGATTAGAGAGATCAATTAATCATTAGCTCCCCACTGTACCTCACTCTCTCTCTCTCTCTCTCTTCCTCCACCTCTGTCTCTAACTCAATAATATCGTGTGATAAATCGAAGCAAATTATAATTGGACAAAGCACAAAAAGCTGTCAAGGCTATGCAAGTGTGTGTATGTGTGTGAGTGTGAAACGAAAGCAGCGCAGCAGCAGCAAGAACAACAATCACAACAACAACAGCACGCAGCATTTTAAACTACACCCACGAACGCGGCGACGTCAACAGTTGTGCCTGAACAGTTTCCCAATCAAAATGTATATATGCCTCAGTCGCTGCCGGCGTCAAAGCTGCGCTGCGACTGGGGCTGGACGACGCGTCGGCCTCTCTGACTGTTGTTTGCCAGGCTCGACTGCCTGCAATTTAAAAGTAAACACACACGCACGCACAGAGAGAGAATCACATACACACGTACATATATGCACACAGATAACTTTTTAAATGCGAAAAGGCAAATGCAAACGCAGCAGCGGCACAACGCCATCGCCATGTTTGCGCACGACATCGCTGTCGCTGCCGCTGCCCAACATCGCAGAGACAGCATGAGAGCAACAACAAAGCAAGAGCAATAGCACTAGCAACAACAACAATGCAGCAGCAGCAGGCAAAAGCAAAAGCAACAACAACGCAGTCACAGCAAGAGCACTAGCAACAACAACAAGAACAGCGCAGCCACGGCAAAATTTGTATGCCAGACGAGAGCGAACGAACGAAGGCAGCACAAACAAGCAGAGCCCCACTAGAAAATTGACTGCCGCGCGCACTTATGCGAATATATCACCTATGCATCTTAAACAAATATATAAATACAAATATTTATTTTATGTTATATAATAAAAACTTAATTAATTGATACTATCCCATATAATATATTTTTTGCGGCTTCTATTTAATTGCATATTTTGACATCTGACTGCAAATAAGCAAATTGGTCACGGGGTCGCGTGAAACGCGCAACATTAAATGGGAACGATGAACGACGAGTCAAAAGCAATAGCAAGAAAGCGAACAGCACTTGCATGCGTGTGTGTGTGTGTGTGTCTATCTGTGAATAGTCGAGTGATGTGTGCCTGCATGTGTGTGTGTGTGGTGAGTTGAGCCGTCGGCTGATGTGTTACGTTTTTGTTGTTGCTGCTGTGGTGGTTGCCGTTGCCTCTGCTGCTGTTTCTATAGTTGTTGTTGTTGCTGCTGCCTCTGCTCTTTGGGCGCAGCGAATGTTGCTGGCATTCAGTTTTACGTGTACCGCAAGTGCTCATTACGTATTCGAGCACACACACACACACACACACGCACACGTATTCATACACGAATGCGCGCCGAGCATTGCGTTTTGAGGGTTAATACGAAAAGATACTTCACAGATTTTCTGTGTGCTGCCTTTCGAAATTGCATGTACGATGGGACGCAGGGGCAGAGCGAGCACAGTGGAACGGACAGGGGTATAAATCTACGCAATCCGCAAATCTTTTTGTGTTTACTCGCCTGTTTATACCCTTAATAATTTCACATTTCTGTTTTTATTTTCTCCCTCGCTTTCTTTCTCTCTCTGTCTCTCGTTTGCCTTGTGCGCTGTATAAATTATGCGCCCTCTCTTGATAGATGTCACTTTACGCAAAGGAGAGTGGGGTGAGGAGGGAGAGAGCGCGAGGGGGAGAACTGTGGACACTAATTGCCACAAAAGAGGCGTAATAAGGCGCACCTGTTTGAATTTCTCCAAATCCGCATTAGCTAAATTTGCAGTGTATCTACTGTCAGTACCTCACTTCCCCCTCTAACCACCTCCTGCTGTATGCAAGTCTGCTTGGGCTGCTGCTGCAACCGCACAGACAAAACCGCAGCCAGTTGCTACACACACATTAATTATGCACATTGCCCAAAGGATTCACCTCCAGCTGGGTCCAGGATTCCAACTGCATTAGGAGAAGGTCCTCGACCAAAAGAGGGGGAGCTGGAATAGAGCTGGGAGTAAGGGGAGCGGGGCAACACGTAATTACTTTAGCTGCAGTGGTTTTTCAGTGTGCCCGTAGGTGGTATTCCCATAAATAATCGGTAACTGGCAGTCACAAAACACGTGGATAAATTATCTTTTACAAACCACAAACTCCCGACACTTTTTGGGCGATTATTTTGCTATTATTCATCTCTTTAAAGGTTGTTTTTTGAAAAAATAAAGTTGTTTAACTGAAATTAAGTACAACTCTTCAATTTTACGTTTAAAAAGTAACAGAAATAATAAAATTGATGTGAATTTTTAATACTTTGTACAATGAACAGCACGAAAAACAGCTTTTATGTTTAAAGATTGTCTGTCTCAAGTAACATGAGATATCTACAATGAGTATAAGCGACTAAACGTAAAATCGTGTAAGGAGTACCTAAAGAAATAATAAATTGTAATCAGTAACTTAAAATTAAATTTGTTATAACATTTTAAGTGCCTTCATCGATTCCTAGTCATTCGAAATCCATTAAATTTGAATACACAGTCAATTTACAGCTGAAATACTATATAGTATGACACTTCCAGTGCAAATCATATTTGGTTTTTGACATAGTTATGATCGTTGTAAGTCAAGAACCTGGTAACCTAAATATGTATAATACAGAAAAAGATGTTGATTCTAAATCAAACAAGATGGAAAACCAAGAAACTAGATGGAATTCAATACAGAAAATGATGAAGCGAACGAAATTTAAAATATTTTTCATCATTTTTGGTAAGTTGTTCAGATAATTGTAAAAGCCTATTCCGCGACTATTGATACTGATCAGAGGCAATGTCTATATGCTCTACATCTTATCCAAGTTAAATGTTAGATAAAAACGAGTATTTTTCATTGAGGATATAGATTAAAAAGCCTATCAAAAAGTTGTGCAATACCACATAGACTGTAAAACACCGGATATTACCATGTGATCTGATAAATTTCTTTGGCATGTGACTTTTCAGTGCAACTATACCCACCTGGACGACATTTAAACAAGTTTCTGCGTCAAATAACTCAGTTCGATGTATGAAAGGAATGTCTTTCGTTGTTTTCCGTAACAGATAATACGGAATACATAATTAGGTAGCCTTAGCGGTGATTGATAGGATAGCATGTACAATGTCGCGTTCATTAAAGTAATATAATAACAAGGCACGAGGCTGAACATGCCGCCGAGTTCACCCCAGCACGAGATATCATGAAAAACCCGTTTATTTACCCTGAACCTATAGCAGGTTTTCACATGGGTTACCAAGGGGTTATGTTATAGTTGGGTAAGCGACAGAAAATGGCGTGGAGGTGTCTACAAAGACATCTTATCTTTATAGTCTTGTCAAAGTCAATATCTGAGAAGTTTTTGTATTGCAAAACCAACGATATAGTTGTTTGTAGGGTTTATCTTTAAGATGCTAGTTGCTATGAATGCTTAAGCGACTAAATATATAGCTTTTGTGTATCGGGTATATGTAAATTTTACTTGGAATAGTAAGTGTTCGCCCACTAAAACCTAGCAAATGGAGCTTCGATGATTAGATCTCAGTTGCTATGGTATTAAAAAGGATGAAATTTGGTATAATGCTTCATGTAGCTACGATACACTGGGTTTACTTGGAATAACAAGAGGGTACAGACTTTCACGCACGTTATGTGTAAGTTCTTATCTCCTTGTACCTTCAAGGTAAGAAAAAAACTTTTGCCATGTAACTTTGAAAACAGCCTAAGCTAATGGATTATCTTATTTCCCGTCTTCGAGAAGGAATCACTTATGTGCATCATTTATCAAACGGTGAGGCAGAGAGATAGGTGGAGAGAGAACGCCCTCTAGCGATTTCCGACGCATATTAAATGCCTAACGAGCCTTGAAAGCAACCTTCGGAACGTGCGAGGCGCTGTTCAAGGACACACAGGCTGATTATTTTCGCACTTGTCGCCGTCGCGACAACGAAACCTTTTTGAAATGCAAATTTTGACAGGCAGCGAAAGTCGCTTTCAATCGAATCGAATCCAATAAAAAACAAAAAAGCGATGAACATAAATTTATATATTCCTCCCACTGTCAGAGAGCAAAAAAGGGGAAAATGAAGTAGGCTTCATGTGTCAAGTGATGTCAGCAGCAGACGCACGCACCACGGCACACACACACAAGCAGAGATACAGCGGCAGAGAGGATGAAACCTTTTGCATATGGCGTGACATGACGTGACGCGTTACGTCGTTTGCCATATTCATATTTAATACAAAATGCCCAACGGACAAAGGTGGAGAGCGAGCGAGAAGCACAACAACAGCAATGAAGGAAAAAGCAGCAGCAGCGACGGCAGTGGGAGCAGCAGCAGCGGAGGCGCAGCGGCCAAACAAGAATTTGCAATAATTAAAATAAACGGCAAGGCCAGGCCCAATACGTAGTGGGCACAACGCAGGCAACGCGTCGCTGTCTCTGTCGCTGCCTTTGGCGTTGCCAACCTCGTCAATGCTGAGGCGTTAATCTCTCATTTGACAGTCGAATTCAATTAAAAACAGCACCCACACACGCATGCATTCATCACACACACGCACACAGGCGAGCGCACTCTCGCACACACGCCTCTCGCATAGCCACCCCAAAAAGGCAAGGCAACGCAGCGAAACGCACACACACACACTCGCACTGGCACACGTACACACTTCGTACACTCGTTCGTCGTTCGTTTCTTGCCTTCGTGTCGCAGCCGAAGTGCCGAGCATGGCACTCGCAGCCAATCAAGCCGCACGACAGCCGCAGGGTGGGCGGTACAGCAGCGCAATGGCGTGAAACAGCAACAGCGTTGTCTCTTTGTCCCGCTTGCGCGAGCACTATAGTGCTTCAGCTCTCGCTCTCTCGCGATGGTCACTCTCCAGCGCAGGCGCAGGCAGCGCCAGCGCACGCGGCGGCAGTGCCCGAAATCGTTGGCAGCTCTAATCAGAATCAGTCTTTGAACAGTTTTCGTGCCGTGCACTTTGTGGACGGAGAAAAGTAAAAATATTTTGTGTGTTCGCCGTCACGTAAAGAGCGAAAGACGAGAGCGAGAAAGAGAGAGAGAGAGAACAAGAGTAAGAGCGCTTCAAAATCTCAGTGTGATAATAAAAACGTGTACGAGAAATCGATAAGAGCAGCAGCAGCAGCAGCGCAAATACACACGCATTGCGTATTGCTGTGTATGTGTGTGTGCGTGTGTCGGCAAGTGTAATAAAGTAAGAAGAAGAAGCATTCCATCAATTTCATTGTGAATCGATTTATGCGTAAAATTGAGCTGAGCAGCCTCTGCCGCTGCCACTGCCGGCAACGGTAACTGCGTCGTTAGGAAATGTGGAAAAACGTAACGGAAAAGCGCGCTGTCAGCCGTGTGTGTGTAAATTTCTAATAAGAAAATTTCACTTTGCGAACGCGGCGAAATGTAACGAAATAATATAAAATATACCCACAGTGTGTTTGTGTGCGTGTGTGAAAATTTTGTAAACACACGTACACGTGACAAGTGCGTTTGCATGGGTGTGCGTGCGTGCGTGTGTGTGTTGTTGTCGTATTGGAATTTTCGATGTCGAAAAACTAAAAACCGAAACCATCAGATACGCGGCGACAGCGGCGAAAAACGGCCGCGCGCAAATTGTAGAAAGTTTTGTTTTGGTTATGCGCCGCGCTCTCCCACAGCCCACTGGGCCGGCCACGCAGGCGAGAAAGAGAGAGAGCGAGAGAGAAGCAAGAGCTGCGGCGAATAGATACAAAATTGTGTCGTCGCTTTGTTTTCGCCGCGCAATTGTACGAACAACACGAGACACGAGTGCGACTCGAGTGCGATGTGTGAGTGTGTGAGACTGCGAGTGCGATGCGAGAGTGGGAGTGTGTGTGCGAGTGCGAGTGCGAGTACTTCGTGTCTTGTTCGGCCTGCTTACCGAAGTCGTAGCGTAGCCGTCGCCGTCGCCGCATTTGAATTTCGTGCATTGCTTTCAGTTGTATTTGCAGCGGCTGCTGTTGTGGACATAGCGCAAGGCGGCAGCAAAAGTGCGTTTTGGTTTGATGCCGCTGCGCTGCCAACGTTAACGTCGACGTCGTCACTCTCGTTGTCGCTCTCGTTCGGTTTGCCGACGACGATGTAACCATTTCTCGTGTCTCGCCGCGTCTCTCGCTCACACTCTCTTGTCTTCGTCGTCGGCCAAGCTTGTTGCGTGCGCGTCGTGTGTGCGCGTGTGTGTGAGACAACCACCCTGCGGGTCGGCTTTGGTTTTGTAAAGTTCGCTTGTGCCGGCGCCAGTCGTTGCTGTGTTGTTGATGTTTTTGTTGTTGTTTTCGTTTCGATAGCGATAACAGCGCAGCGCGGCAAGCCTCTGTTTCGTCACTATCTCCGTGTGTGTGCGTGTGTGTGTGTGACATTGAGGACGTCATCAATTGACGCGCGCTACTCCCTCTCCTCCCCCTCTGCACCCACGCCACAGCTTAAGGACCGGCACAGTGGGCCACTTAAAGGCAGTCACCAGGCACTTTGTGTTTGTTGTGTGTGTGTGTGTGTGTGTGTGTGTGGGCGTGGGCCTCGCCTGATGAATGACTTTACTTTGCCTACAACATCCTCATTATTCTCTCATTCTAATTCACGTCAGCAGCAACGTTTGCACTTTTCCCCAACATCAACCTCGTCATCATCTTTCCTCTCCCTTCCTCTCTCTCTATCTATCTCGCTCTGCCACCTCTTGTCCAGCCTTGCGCCCACTTTGACTGTGTGTGTTGGCTTAGTTTTTCAACATGCTTTGCTTGTGTTTTCATTCGTTTTTTGTTTTTCTCTTTTTCTGTTTCTGTTTTTTTTTTGTTTTTATTGCTCGCCTTCCTTTCTCGCTTTTTGTTTTGCTAGCAGCGCAGCCTCTTTGCTTGTCACTGCTGTTCGCTATTTCATCTTCCCTTTTGGCAGCTGCTTTCGTGCCAGTTTCGCGTGAGCGTGCGACGTACAAAGCGAAACATGTCAAAGGCGAACGGGCCAAAAGTGGGCAGAGCAGCGTTGCTGTCGTCGTCGTCGTCGTTGGGCCAAGGCGACTTTTATTTGCCCTACAGCAGCTTGAAGCTTCAAAGCTTAAGGGGGATGGTGGGAGGGCGTAGAACGGAAGAACATATTTCCGAAATAGATGGCAACATGCCCTGCATAAGTAATGACTAAAGGTAGTAGAAGAGAGGGAAGGAAGGGTGGCAGAAAATATAAGAGACTAGTTAAAGCTCAAGGAATATGGAAATCATAAATAAATACGCAATGAATTGTATTGTTGAGATTTCGGGTATATTATAATATATGTATATATTAGTAATATATCAAGAATATATCATCATTGACAGTAATAAATTCCAAAAATCTAGACTAGATCAAGTTTATATCATCATTGGCAGTATTAAATCCAAATAATCAAAACTGTATTAAGGGAATATTCAGACTTTTTATCAAAATTAGCTTTAGATCCCTTTTAAATCCAGGTATTTCCAGTCAGATCTCTCTAACTCAAACTATATCCACAAAACTTTCATCAATAATGGATAATAATGCAATTTTGCTTGAGTTTTGTGTTTCTAGAGACGAGTATACATATATGTTTTTGAACAGTATAGATTTGCTAATGAACTACTAGAAAGATTTTTAATAAATCTAGAGAGCTTTACATGAGATTTAAGTGCTTAAAAACAAGCTTTACAACTAAGCAAGCTTAAGACTTGATCTTTGGAAATATCGTTGGCTATATCGGGGAAAATATAAGGTACAAATAGTTATACATCACAACCTATACTCATTATTAATAATATTTGCAGAAGAAAAAGAAAAATAAGCCACGCGGAGACGTAGAAATGCAAAATGACGTATAGTTAGCTGATAACAGCTGTATAAATATTATTCTATGAGTTCCATTGAACTAGTTCAAAGAGCAGAAAATTTAAATAGGGTTAAGCAAAGTTTTTAAACATCATTTAATCATGTTTAGTAAGAAATTAATCATTTATAACTTTTTAAAATGCGTAAAACTCAAATTTATTACAAATTTCGTTAAAATTAAATATTTATTGGGAATGAACTGCAGCTTACTTGTGATTGTATGTATATGATTCCTATAGGTGACAAAGCAATTATGATTAATCTAGGATTAATCCCTAATTGCTACCCCACACGAACTCACACACACTCTCCCACACATGATGATGACATTTACCATCGAATATAATCATCATTTCAGTCTTTCATACATTCTTCTTCAAGCAACCTGCTGATCCAACCAGCTCTCTCGCTACCCACATAGTAATAATTATCATCATTGTCATCATCATCACAGCAAGCTCTCTGTGTGTGTGTATGTGTGTGTAGGGCACACAAGAGCGTAATTTTCGTACTTTATTCGTTTGCACGACGACGACGACGAGGCAAAACCTAAAACTAGATTCAAGTACGTTGAGTGCACAATCGGCTTCACTGTGTGTGTGCTTGTGAGAGTGTGTGTGTAGGTATTTGTGTGAGTATAGGTATGTATGTGTGTGCCCGAGGTTTGTAGGGTGCCCTCTGTGTGACACGAAGGGCGTCGCTTGTGCGACGACGACAACGACGATGACGAAAAGCCCAGCAGCCACAGAGCCCCTAGTAACCCCTCCACTCCCCCTCCCTCCCCTCTATGTTCCCCTTTGCTGTACGCTTGACCCGCGTATGAGTTACTTTTTGTTCTTCGGGTTTCGTTTGTTTCTTCTTTTTTTTCATATTTCTTTTTTATTTTTTGTTTTTTGGGCTTTGTTGCGATTCATGGATGGCTGGCTTACTAGTCTAAAGTTTTCGTGTCTTGTGTCTAGTGACGCTACACAGATACACAGATACAAAGATACACAAAGCAACACGGTTACAGCTACAGAAGATACAGATACAGATACAGAGATACAAAGATACAATACGAACTTACAGTCTGTGAGTTATCTGTGGCTTTTGTTGTTTGACGCGACGACGACAGACCGCAATGCAATGATGAAGACACTCGTAATCATGATGATGATGATGATGATGATGTTGGTAATGTCGAAGTTGATGATGATGATGATGGTTGGTTCGCTTGATGGGCGATGGGATTTTGCTTTATGTTGTTTCTCACAGTTTTTTTTACTTCATTTTCGTTGGCATTGTTTGTGGCGCTTCAAGCTACTTCTTCTTCTCTCTCTCTGTCTCTCTGGTCTTCTCTCTTCTTCTACTTTGTTGTTTTTGCGCAGGCGCAACACGTCCGTGTCTTCGGCAATCATAATTTGTCACTCACAAAATAGAAGACGCTCCTGAAGGGAATTCAAGAAAGGTGCTACGATTCTTGGTAGAGCGCTTTCTGGGCAAAAGAAATCTTTCGCTCTTTGAAATCTTCAATATTTTTCAGTGTTAATGATTCTCGATGAAGGTTATAGACTCAGCTTTAGGATTTGATTCATTATATAGAAAATATAATGCATACTATTTGGTATATGCATTACTATAATAGATCTCTTCTACGATAAACTTGTGATATATGCTAGAGATTTTTACAGAAGACTGTAGAAATCTCAGTAAATTAAAGTTTATTCGGTTCTTAGGTCGTTTTTCAACTCCGGTACGGTCTTTTTTTTATAGTGCTTACGCGGTACGTTTGTTTTTGATTACGGTACGGACTCTGTTCGGTTCCGGTACGGTTCGTGTTGCGGTTCGGTTACTACAAAGTTCCTCCAGTCTTTAAGAACCTTAAGCTCTTCAACTCATGCAGTAATCTCTTTCCATTGTAGGACATGCAAACATCTTGAGTAGAATTTCTACCCCTTAAAAAAAGAAAGAGAGGCTATTAAAACGCATAGAGAAAAATGCAACAAAAAAGTGAAAACACGCACAAGAAGGAAGAAAGAGAAGGAGGAGCAACTGGAGTGGGACAGCGCGAGCTGAGCGAATTCAATGAGCTGCTCAGCTGTCGCATCTGTCGGGGTTACATGATAGACCCCACCACAGTGGACAGTTGCTATCACACATGTAAGTCTCCTCTCTATTTTCTGCTTCTTTATGCTCTTTGACTTCATCTACATCTTCTGCTTCTTCTTCTTTTTCTCACTCTCTCGCAGATTGTCGCAGCTGCATTTTAAAGCATTTGCTGCGCGATGTTTACTGCCCACAGTGCAAGGCGAGCGGCGGCAAACAGATCAGCGAGGATAACCTCAGGTAGGTGACAACCACGCCCACTCACACTCTCAGTGCCCACTCTCTGCTGCAGCTTCTTCTTGTTGCTAACTTTTCTCCTCTCTTCTCTGCTCTCTTTCTAGATCCGATGACACTCTGCGTGCGCTAATCTACAAACTTGTGCCGGGTCTCTATCAACGTGAGTGTGAACGTCTTGTGGAGTTCGAGCAACAGCATCAGGATCTCGATGCTGGGGATGTGTTAAAGCCAGCACAGAGCCTGGAACAGGAGTTCTTTGCCCCAGCGGAGCTTATCAGGTGCGTTGAGTCTTTAATTATTAACTATTTATATCTTTATTCCAAGTAGAGAAGTTTTACTGATTTAAAATTGTGAATAGACCTTCGAAACTAACAGTTAATCATGTTTTATTGTTATAGATTCCACTTGGAATACTTTACTCTGCATATATTCCTTATTAGCATCACTTTTAGACTTTTCTGTCCGTATGAACGAGTTAATCTCAGCGGGTTTTAGTGCTAGGTCCTTAAAAATAGGTAACCATATGTCTTATTATTATACGCAGCTATAGGTTGTCTAAGAAATCAGCCACGCCCCCTTGCGCAGACTTAAATTGAAAAAAATATTATATTAAGAGTAATTTTCAAGTCAGAATGTTCTCTTAATGTTTTAAATAATGTGTATAATAACTATATTGAAACGAAATCATCTTTGTAAACTGTCTGACTGTTTTTCTGTTTTTTGTCCGTATGAACGCCTTAAATTCAGCAACTAAAAAAGTTAGAGTTAACAAATTTGGCATATAATTTGCTGAATAACATGTGAAGCTAATGCTACGCCCACTACTCTGCAAATTATAAGTTTATGATTATAAAGGAAGTAACAAGTTTCTACTTGAGGAAATATAAATGTTTCTTCAATGTTTCTTGTTGCCTTAATTACTTCTTTTATCTAATCTTTTTAGTAATTGCTTTTGACTACTTATGTGTTAAACAGTTACTTATGTATATATACAGACAGATAATATACCTATAATATATATATATAAATTATTATACATCTATTCTATTCTTACTCCTATCCTTGTCCAAACTAACCAAATTTCTAATTTTTTCTTCTTTTTTTCTTTTTCTCTCTCTTCTTCTCTTTTTTACTTCTGCAGCTTATCTCTGGAGTATCATCCCGCCATGCTGAAACACTGCAGAGCCGCGGACAGGCCCCGCATTTGTTACCTGCAGTGTCCCGCCGAGGTGAGGGTGCTGCATCTGAAGCGTTTCCTCTGCTCCAAGTATGACATCGATGCCGAGAACAATGCGCAGGTGGAGGTGGAGATCACATACGAGGATGAGGTGTTGCCGCCCAGTTTTAGGCTCATGGATGTGGGCTATTGTTATCAATGGAAGAGGGTGAGTAGAGAGAGAGGGGAAGAGGGGTAGAAGGGTAGGGTTATTTGGTTCAAAATGTAGTTTAAGTTTCCCTTTCAACAGAAAGAAGTTTGCTGACAATGTGCACCCTTGTTTTTGTTTATCCTCCCCCTTGACACTTCACTCCCCCCTCTCTACAGCACGCGCCCATGGCCTTTCGCTACAGGATACTGCTCTACGAGAGCGATGAGAATGATTTATCAAAAGTTAATCAGGATACAATGGGAACAACTGCGACGCCGCCGTCGCCGCCTGCCGCCGCCGCCGTCGTGAAGAGTGTGAAGTGCGTGACCTTTGCGGATGAGGTTGCCACCACATTGCCAGTGCCCAGCAAGACACGTGGCGCCTCCGCCAAGCTGAGCAAGAGCAAGGCCAAGCAGGAGAAGCAGCAGCAGCAGCAACAGCAGCAACAGCAGAAGGAGGAACCGCTGAGCAACTTCAAGAGCTTGCGAAGCAACGATATGCGCTACAGCGACTACAGAGTGAGCAGCAGCTCCTGCTCCACCAACTCCCCCTCGCAGGCCACGCCTCTACTTCCTGTGAAGCGCGAACCTTCGCCAGAGGAGCCGCAACCCGCCTTGGTCACTCCGCAAGCGCCCAATCTGAACATCCTGGTGAGTATTCCTCAATCCCAGTTGGGCTACGCGGAGGATGAAGGCGCCTTTGAGCTAAAGACCGCCAATCGCAAGAATCTGCCCAAGCTAAAGATCGAGCTGAGCTCCATGAAGGCCAAGCTGAGTTTGCCCAAGTCAGCGGAGGCACGACTGGAGGAGCAGCATGTGCAGCAGCAGCCTCAACTGGATCTGGAGACCTATGCCAAGAACATTGGCTTGAAGCCCATTGATCAGGCCACACCCCTGGCCAGCACGCCTCCCGATGTGCTCAAGTACAGTCCGAATGCATCGCCAATGTCCTCATGCTCCTCCTCCACCAATGGCAGCAATGGTTCCACCTCCACCTCCTCCTCGTCGCATCGCAAGCGCAAGAAGAAACACTCGAAGGAACCAAAGGACGCCAACGGAAAGAGGAAGAAACTGCATGCGGAGATTTCTTCGCAGACTGCAGACGGGAAAATGAAAATGAAGATTACAACAACACCAACAAGCAAGCACAAGCTGGAGCTGAAGAGATCGCACTCGTTGGCGGGTGGAGAACTCGCTGCACTGCAGCAATTGCAGTTGGAAGAGCGCAAGCAGAGCTCTCCCAGCCCCGCCTCTGCCACGCCCACCTCTGCGACATTGTCGGCGCTGAATCGCACCCTGGGCGAGGTCAGTCTGATGACGGAGAAAGTGCTGCCCAGGCTGCCAGCATCGCCGCCATTGCCGCCGAGTCTCTTCAAGTCGTTTTCAGCAGCGACAGCAACAACTGTGGCAACAACAACAGCAGCAGCAGCAGCGACGCCGACAGCAGCAGCAGCAAAGCCAAAGCTGACGCAGCTGCAGCCCAAGAAGGCGACGCTCAACAACAACAACAACAGCAGCAGCAACAACAACAATAACAACAACAGTAGCAGCAGCAACTTGAACAGCAGCAGCAACATGAACAGCAACAGCAGCCAGAAGAGCAGCAACAACTGCAGCAGCAACATGAACAACATAAGCAGCAACAACCTGAGCAACAGCAGAAACAACAACAAGGGCAGCAGCAGCAACAGCAACAACAAGAGCAGCAGCAGCAGCAACATGAGCAACAGCAACACGAAGCCCAACAACAACAGCAGCAACAACAACAACACTTTGCGCAAGCAGCCCACACTGGCGCCCTGCAGCTCCCCCTCAACTTTCTCCTCCTCCTCCTCCAGCTCCTCGGCTGTCTCTGCCACGCCCCACTTTGCCGTGCCACAGCCTCCGCTGCGGCAAGCGCCGCTGCTGATGCAGCGCTACTACAGCACGCCCAGCAGCATCGCCAGTGCGGCCAACAAGCTGCCCAAGCGCAGTCTCTCCCTCGACGAGCAGCAGCAGCAGCAACTGTTGCTGGCCTCCAAGCAGCCACGCCTCAACGCCTACGCACAGCAGCAGCAGCAGCAGCAGGCCAAGTTCGCTGCCGACGCCGCCGCCGCTGCTGCTGCTGCCAAGCTCAAGGCGAACGCCTTTCTGCAGCCACGCCTCTATGGACCAGAGTTGGCCAAGCAGCCGCCGCTGCCCACAGGCCTGGGGGCGGGGCAGTTGCCTCTGCTGTGCCCCGCCAGCCTTAGCTCTGCTTACAGCAGCGTCACCATTACGCCACGCCCACGTCAGCAGCAGCAACAGCAGCCGCCTCCCTATGCGGAGTCAGCAACAGCTGCAGCAGCGGCGGCAGCAGCAGCAGCAGCATTGCCCTCGCTGGAGATTGTGCGACTGGGGGCGGCAGCAGCAGCAGCGGCAACGGCAGCAGCAACTGCCGCGGGGCGACACCTAATGGGGCCTCCCTTAGGGTTGCCTCGGCAACAGGGGACGGGGGCAGCAAGCGGGCTGCGCAGCCAGCAATTGTCAAGTCGCCGCCGCTGTCCATTGCGCTGCAACAGCAACAGCAGCGCGCCAACAACAACAACAGTAAGAGCAACAGCAACATTGCTTATCGCACATCGCCGCCTGCCTTGATAAATCTGCGCAACACATTTCCATCAAAGTCCAAGGCGGCAGCAGCAACTGTTGCTGGCGCAGCGGGCGGCAGCAAGGCGAATGGCAACAAAACAAGTTTGCGCGAGTTTCGCCCGCCACCAACAACAACAACAGCAGCAGCAGCAAGCGTAGCAACAACAGCAACAACAGTTACGGCAGCAACAGTTGCTGCCAAAGATGCCGACATACTTGATTTATCAGCGCAGGGCACTGGACGCGGAGGCTTAACCAAATTGGCGCCCACATCGCCACCCGCTGGCAGCAGCAGCAACAACAGCAACAACAGCAACAGTTGCAGCAGCAGCAGCGCCAGCCTTGAGGCAGCGCTGTACAAAATCAAGCAAAACATTTCCGCCAACAGCAACCACAGCAACAGCAGCAACAACAACAATAGCAGCAGCAGCAGCAACATGAGCAGCAACAGCAACAACAAGACTGTTGCTGCCGTCGATGATCTGCAGAATCTGCACATGCTCTCAGAGTCGGCAACAGCACGAGAGAAAATCTCGATCAAGGTGGCAACAACAACAACAGGCACGACAACAGCAGCGGGTACAGCTGCAGCAGCAACAGCAGCAACTAGCACAGCAGCAACAGTTGCAGTTGCGAGGAATGTGAATGCGTTGGTGAGGCCACAAAATGCCTCAGTGCGCAGCATTCCAAATCCCTCCGCCTTGGCCTTTCGCAATCAGGCAACATTGCTGACAACCAGCAGCAGCAACAGCAACACCAGCAGCAGCAGCACAACTACAGCAGCAACAACAGTAACAACCACAGTGGCAACAGTTGCTGCCACGGTTGCCGCTGCTGCTGTCACCAAGCCGCTGGCAGTCAAAGCTGATGAGAAGCCAAAATTGTCGCCAACTTCAACGCTGCTGCTGAGTCCCAGCAACACCAACAACAACAGCAGCAACAGCAGCGGCAACAATGGCAGCAACAGTTCAGCAACTTCGCCGCGTGCCACAAAGAAGGCAACAACAATCGATCAAGTTGCAGCGAATTTGAATATACGCGCTGAGGCAAAGGCGGCGGCACTTGCCGAGGAGACGCCAGCAACAACAACAACAACAACAACAGCAGCAGCAGCAACGGAACTGGCAACGGTTGCTGCTGCAGGCAAAACGGAAGCGGAGGCAACAAAGGGAGCAGCAGCAGCAGCAGTTACTGCAGCAACAACAACAGCAGCAGCAACAGCAACAACAACAGCAGTAGCAGCAGCTGCAACAACAACTGTAGCAGCAGAAACAACAGCAGCAGCAACTACAGCAGCAAC
The DNA here is from genome assembly GCA_018151435.1 of Zaprionus africanus. Classification (NCBI taxonomy): domain Eukaryota; kingdom Metazoa; phylum Arthropoda; class Insecta; order Diptera; family Drosophilidae; genus Zaprionus; species Zaprionus africanus. The sequence goes on from JAECXB010000118.1 coordinate 13,311,374, forward strand.
AGCAGCATCGGCAGCAGCAACTACCACAGCGGCAACTAACTTGGCAGCAACATCTTCCGCTGCCACGCCCAGCAGCACAACACCTGTCGCCCTCTCGACGCTGCCAACGTTGCCTATGCCGACGGCAAGCAGCGCTGCCAGCAGCAGCAGCAGCAGCAGCAACGACGCAACGCTTTCGAAGCCGCCAGTGCAAATCTCCGCAACCGACACGCCGGTACCGGTGGCAAGCTCCGCTTAGTCACAAGGTGAGTAGAATAACTGTAGTATAGGAATATATATGCAGAGATACAGATATATACTAGTCATGAATGTATACGGATATATGTACCTAAAATAAATCCACATGCTTTTTAGCTCCCCTTTAGAGTCTTAGCTAACTAAAGTTCCAACTCCTGCGAGAGAGTAAGGCAGAAAGAGATATAGGCAGAGATATAGAATGGAATAGGCACAAACCTGTTTTCAAATGCCAGACATAATGAAATAATGCTGCAGAATATGTTCTTTCTTTCGAGTTTGAAGATTCCTAGCTAGGTTAACGAGGTGTGTTCAAATAGTAAGATGACTGACTCAAATTTCGTGATTATCGATTTTTTCAATACTTGAAACTTGTTAAAGATGTTCGAAAAGAGTGTAACAACATAACAAAACAAAAAATCTTTAATTGAAAGTACATTGCCTGAGAAATTTGAAAGGCCACCTTAGTTTTTGAACCCCTTTTGTATAATAGAGTTTCTATCTTCAAATTATTCTTTATTCTGCTTGAGATTTATTGGAAATATGTGGTAAAGAGAATGCTTTTGCCTGATAGCTTATAGTCATGACCAAACGCTTAATTTCTCAGCTAGTTTAATGAACTTTGCTGGTAATGGGTCATATAATATTATTGGCCACGCCTCCTTTGCGTTGCTTGCTAGAATATTTATTTTCGATTTGTACTATAATTTGTTTCATTCAAATGGTTTCTTTGTATTCAGTTGGAAAAAGTTAATAAACATTGATGTAATTTAAGAAATTTACTTTAACCAAATATTCTATTTTGAGCAGTTACTTATTTTTTTTTTATTTTATTTAACTTTTATTTATAATACTTTTAAACCTTTCTTATGTCTTATGCTTTCTTTGCTTTATTTTCTTTACTCGTTACTGTTTCTTCTGTTAAATTTTCTGCCCAACTCGCAAAGCTTCTAAGCCAAGTTTGACTGCCGTAAATGGTTTTCTAGCCTCGTTTTTCTTGCCCCCCTTTTTCTTTGCCTCTTTCTCTTATTGTTTATGTTTCTTGTTACTTCTCTGGCTTAGCTTCTGTGAGTGTGTTTTTCTTTTGGCGCGTTTCCCACAGTCAACGGCAGAATAAAAGAAAAAGAGACACGAATTATACAAATTACTTTGTGTGTTTCGTGTTTTGTGCGTTGTTTATAGAGTTGTTGCTGTTGCTAGAGTTGTTGCTGTTGCCAGAGTTGTTGTAGTTGCTGCCAGAGTTGTCAGTGATGTTGTTGCTGCCTTTTTGTTGTTGCTGTCTCTTCTCAAGTAGTCATTATACACAAATTTAGCAAGCAACGTCAATGTGTGTCTTCCTCTCTCTGTTTCTCTCTCTCTCGCTCTCTCTCTGTCTATTGCTGGCTCTTTATAATGAACCACTAGTTACCCTCTCACTCTCTTTTTCTTACTCTTTGCCTTTTTCTCCCTCTCTCTCTACTGCGACTCTCTATACCTCCTCTTTCTCCTATCTCCCTCTCCCTTCGCTATTTCCCTCTCCTAGTCTCTCACAGTCTTTCATTTTTTCCCACTCCGCACATCTACTCACCTCTCTCTCTCTTTCCCTCTCTCTTTTCTCCTTCTCTTTCCTCTTTCCTCTCTCTCCGCTCTCCCTCTCCCTTTCGTTCCCTCTCAGTGCCATTACATCATTTGGTATTTTCATCCATGAATAACAATTTTCATTTGTATCTTTTGCTTAATGTATCTTTGTATCTTTCTTCTCGTTCTCGTTCGGCAGCGTTCCTTTGGATGTGTGGCACGCAAATGTATCTGGTGGCGCCACTGGAGAGTCTACAAAGCAACCACAATGCGAATTGAGACGCAGAGAGGAAACTGTCAGCAATGGAACTGGTATAGAACTGGCTACAAAGACAGATTCTGTTCTAGTTCTAAAGGAGGTTACTCAGAGAGTTACTGAGGCAGTTCAGGTGGCAGTTCCCATTCCTGAGATACCATTAACAGCACTACCGGACCAAGTGCACCTGCTAAAGGTACCAGGGACAGTTCCTGAGACAGTTCCAAAGGCAGTTTCCGTTCTTGTAGCAATATTCCCGTTGCTAAGGCAGTTCCAGTTGCAGTACCCGCTCCAGTGGAGGTACCAGTACCAGTTCAAGCATCAGTTCCAGCTCCAGAGGCAGTACCAGTGGCAGTACCAAAGGCAGTACCAGTTTCAGTTGCAGTAGCAGTTCCAGAGGCAGTACCAGAGGCAATTCCCGTTCCTAAGAAGGTGCCACATGCAGTACCAGAGGCAGTATACGTTCCTCAAGGCGGTACCATTGGGTAGTTTACTTTGCAGTACCATTATCAGCACCAGAGCTGGTTCCGGCAGCAGAGAAGGTACCAAGAGCAGTACCAGTGACAATTCGCGTTCCTGAGGAGCAGTACCAAAACCAGAGGTGCTCCCGCTGCAGTTCTTCAATTAGCACAGGTTATGAGAATCTCGCAACGCAACGTAAGCCTTAACGATTAAAACCGTAAATACCTTCATTAGAGAGAGAGCAATACCCTAGCAAACATGTGAGAGAACTCTTTCCCCTCTCTTTCGCGCACACATGCAAATTGATTGTGCAAATATTTGCGCTGGAATTAGTACGAGACTAAATAAATTATACGAAACCAAATGGAAACGTAATGGAAACGTAGTTAACAACAACAGCAACAAGAGGAGAAACAGGCAGAAGAAAGAGAGAAACAACAACAACAACAAGGCAGCAGAGAGAACAACAACTACAAAAAGCTGACACAAAAATGCGAAATATAAAGAAAATGTTTCTCTCTCTCTGACACTCTCTCTTGTTGTTGTAGTAAAAAATGCGCACGAAAATTAATTATAAAATATAACAGCAAATAACAAATGCAAAACACACACACACACACACACACACAGACAGACAGCGAGACGAGGCTACCTTGTTCCCCCTGTGACACTACCGAGATGAGGCGAAGGAGGTGAGGCGTCTACGTACGTGTTCGTCTACACTGAGCGAAAGCAGCGCATGAAAACTTAAAGCCAAGCATAGTTGAGGTTTTTGTTTTAGAGATTAGGCGCAGATACCCTGTTATGGCATGGAGAGGGTAGCTAGGCTGGGAGGAGGAGAAAAAGAAAATAGAAAGAATGATTGAAAATAATTTTAAAACAAGTTAAACATGCCAAGAAGTTGGTTATATATAGATGAAACTTTATATACAAGTAGAGAAGGCTCTGAAGAAGTTATTGACTGACACTATACAGTTTTATCTAGGGTGTTCAGAGTTGGAAATAGTATAGTTTTATACGAGAGCAGTCTAAAGAGCCCAAAACGAGCTGAGATCTTTCATATCAGTCTAAAATATCAAAATTGAACTTGAAATGTTTCATCTCTAAAAATTGTTCAACTTATGCATTAGCCGCTCCCCCAGCAGGGTATCTATCTGTACCATATACCCCTCCTTGCGCTTAGCTGATAACATGAAAAGGTGGGGGGGGGGGGGGGGGTTTCACAATCGGAATCAAAACAAATCGCATGAGGAATGCATAAATTATGATTGGGTATAATGAGAATCGTGAATCGTTTCGTCTATCGGAAGTGTTTACTCTTCTCTTCTCTTCTTTTCCTCACTGCTTCGTTGTTTCAGCGTGCTACCTCCTCTGACCCCCTCCGCCCCCCTCTAACACTCCACCCATGGAGGCCGCGGCCAAGTGTGAAACGCGCACTTAGCGCAGGTTGTTGACGAGCTTCGCATTCGCCGCGTCTCGTTTCGCCTCGTCTCGCCTCGTCTCGAGTTCGGGTTCGGTTTTTGGATTTTTAGATTTTCAGTTTTATTTTTCGGTGGTGTGTGAACAGTAGCCAGCCCAATACACACACACACACTCGCACACACTGGCACACAACACGCACGTTCGTTGAAGCGATAAAATTTTAACGATTTGCGCCGTTTGAGCCGAGAGCGTGTCGAGCATAAAGATACAAAATACCCAGCAAATACACATCTAAATATACCCTATATACAGTATATATATATGTACTGCACACAACTATATATACCTTATAAATATCTTGTAGATACACTGCACGCACTTTGTACATAAATTCTCAATTGAAAAACAAAATGAATCAAAGAGAATAAAGAGAATAATGAAAGATGTTCTTTATTGCATAAAGAATACAGAGAGAAGGAAGAGAAGAAAGCAAAGCATACAAAATCATTCTGTTTCTCAGCTTTGACCAAAACTATATACGATACATATATATTTATACCGATTGATCCAATTGAAACTACGCACCTAGTTACTTAAGCGATATATTTCAGTGTCTGTATATCGATAACTAACGTCTTCAGAAGCTTTAAAGATTCCAGACTACCCTGAGTTATCTCTAGATCTTTAAAACTTATTATAAAAATTGTAATTTTATTTTTTTTTCTTTTTTTTTGTACATAATTTATAAAGTTTTAGCAGTTTTCACAGCCAGCGTCATCGATATCGTGCTAGTTAGAAATATTACATAACGAAAGAGAAGGACAAACAACCCCAGTCATCCTTGTGCAACCACCCCTTTTCTCGTTCAAATTTGTTAAAATTTACATAAATAAATGTGAAAGAAACCCCACCCCTTTACCTTGTAGAGCACGTACCACTCCCTGATATCGATATGGTTGCGTAACTATGGAAACTGTGCAATAGACACGATATGACATGATTTTCTTTTTATTTTTGGGGCTCGAAATTGTTGAAGAGTATAAAATATTGTATGTTTATTTAATTTTTACTACTTGTGCAGAGCTCGCAGCGCTCTGGAACCGTGCAAAAGCTATAACTATTATAACTATACGATTATGTTAACCTTAAGCTGATATTAATGTTTGTTCCCCCATCTCTAATGAAAATTTACATGACGAAGAATCATACTTAATTATACCATATATATGATAATGATATAGTAGATCCTATGTATTTAGAAATCTGAATGTGTGCACACAACACCCCAATGATTAACAACTACAATAATGACAAATACATATATATTAATATTACTATATAGTAGATACATAATATTGTTAGAAGGAATGATAAAGAAACACCCACACCATGTAATCCCCAAAACACACACACGACATCCCCAAGTTAAACGATAAATTAGCAGATTTTTGAAATAAACAAAAAACGAATACACTCACAAAATAGACAAATGCGTTCTTTATTCTTTATGGGCACCGGGATAAATCAGATTTCAGTTGGAGACGGAGGAAGGAGCCGGTGACAGGAGGTGTCGCTGTGCGGCCAGGAAGATACGCCGATACGGGAGATATGTGTGAAGAGATACGAGTGCGAGTGCGAGTATCACATGTGAGTATCGGGTTACAGGCGTCGTTACAGTTATGTGTGGGCTAGAGCTGAGCGTGGGTCGTGACACGCAGTGGGGAGAAAAGCAAAGGTTGTACTTGTGAATAGGTGAGATGTTGGTAAGTTTAACTTTAATGTTTATGTTGTGTTTATATGGCAACTCTGGAAACCATAAAAGAGCTAGTTTATAAAGCTTCAAAGTTATAACTATGGGATTATAACTGAAAGTAAAGGAGATGATTGGTTATTGTTACTTATAACACATTTATTTTGCCAAATTTCCACTGTACTTATCGGCAAAAAAATCTAACCAGCTACACTCGACAATAAGACTGTAAAACTATCGCTATAGCTTTCTTAGCATAGCTGATAAGCCGATTGAACAGTTTTCAATCATAGAAAATACATTATGAGCTCTTTACATTTATTTTAAACTATCGTTATAACTATTAAAACTTATAGAGGGAAACTTATCCAAAAACAAGTGAAGTTTGGCAACAATTAAAAATAACTTATGTAAATTGTTGCCAAATTTCAGTTGTTCTAAGTGAATTTTTTTTTTATTATTATTTCTTTTTCACTTTTTCAAAAGTACTTCGTATTTCCTTAATATATTATATTACCAATTTCTCTATAACACAATTACACGTGTATATTCTCCCATCTTACACAAAGTTCACTCACAATCGTGTCACGCACGCAACACCCACACACCGCTAACTCCAAAACAAGAAGCATTTGCACAAGTCAAGGGAGCGGGCGTGTAAGAAATGCAGAGAGTGTGTGAGGGGGGTGGGCAAGGGGGAGTTGAAGGGAAGTCAGCTTGCTTTGCCTGTCAGTTTTTCATTTAAAATTCCAACCCCCGCACAAGGCGGCAATCGCCCAGCAAGTGTCAAGGCAAAGTCCCAGCTTAGGCTACATGAGGGGGGTACACCGGGTACAGGGTGCTGAGTACTGAGTACAATGGGTACAAGCGGGTACAGGGTGGGCACACAGATAGCGAGTACCCAGCACAGGGTGACGGGCGCAGGCTGAGGGTCGCTTTACTTGTTGGCATTGCAGATTTCAACGCTTTTCATGGATTTAAAGGGCTGCCGTCAGCAAAGGGGAGAAGGGGAAGAGCGACGGGGGCAAAGGGGGAACAGGACACTTGCCGGAAACATATGGCGGCACGCTGAAACCAAAGTCGTCGTCACACACACACACACAGGCAAAGAGTCAGAGAGACAGCGACATGCATAGACATGCAGCACAGGGCAAAGCCGCAGCCGCAAATACGTAACAACTGGCACGTGCCCGAGCCCGTGCCATAACCTTCAAGGCAATGACAAGGGTAGGGGGAAAGAAAGAGAAAGGGCAGGAGAGCTGGAGAGTGTGAGAGAAGGAGGAGAGGGGGCATGGCAAGAGAGTGAGTAGTGGGGAATAGAACAGGCACTGTGAGAGGACGAAGGCAAGAGCTCAAGGCAAGGAGAGGCGAAACGAGACGAGGCGAGGCGAAGGCGAAACAAAACTCAGGCAAGGCAAGGCAAGACGAGGCGAAACGAAGTGAAGGCGCAGCAGAGGCAGCGGCCGAGGCAGCAGGCTGGCTTGTGGGTGGCGTGTGCGCTGGCTGTGCTGCGCTGTGCTCTACTGTGTATGTGTGTGTGTGCAGCTACTTGTTGTGTTTTATTTGTTTGTCGTACTTTTATTAAAAACGAACGCTACTTAATCAGCAGCAAAATGTCGCACTTTACTGCACAGAGAGAGAGGGAGAGGGAGTAGGAGAGACAGACAGGCAGAGGCAAAAGCGCGATAGAGAGCGCGTGGGGAGTAGCACAAGGCAGAGCCCGGGCAGAGGCAGCGCGTGGGGAGTAAAGCTGGCGCGGGCAGAGCGCGAGCGTCGCGAAAACGAACTTATCAGCTTTTGTCTTTGTTTTTGCTGCCGCTGCCGCCGTCGCTGCGGCCTTGGCTGCGTCTGGCTGCCTGTGCTATTCCCCACTCCCCACTCCACCCTCTCTCGCCGCAGGCAGCTTTGTTATGGCTGATAAATAGCGTTTAACATTTCTCGCCGCGCCGCGTCGCGTCGTCGACGTCGCTTGGAACGTGCTCAGTTTTGCGATTTGCGATTGGGTAAATTGGGTAATTGAAAACACTTAACCGTTATGATTTATTGTCTATGTGTTGTGTGTATTGGTGTGTGTGTGTGTGGAGTAACTTGCCACCTGTAGAGACCCCCTTCCCATTTACTGTTGCAGTTTTTCATTTGTCTGCGGGGCTATTAAAATTGCATCAATCACATTGATGAATCGCCGCGGCAGGTGTCGCACAGTGGTGCACGCGGAATTATCTTGAAGTATTTGCTATAATTTATTTGCAGTTGAATCATTTCTTCTGTCTACGTATTTAAATCGGACAGTTTCATTCAGTTACAGCTATTACAAAAGCATTTAAGCATTCAATAAACTAATTTGTAGGTTAGATTAGTTGTTAAAATTGTAAAATCCTAGTTTATTCTATATACTCGTATATTCTATACCATCGTCAGTATTCAATAGTTGACACTATAAGGAACTTTTATACCAAATTTCATTGAAATTACTCAAACTCTTAGTGGGTTATGCACAAAATATACTGGAAATGAGGTATAATTTCACATTTTTTAATATATTCCCTCAGAGAAGAGAGAAGTAATGAAATAATATACTTACGCAAATGCAGATTTGATAATGAGATCTAGATTTTGCCAGATTTGAATAAATTTGAATATTTGGACAACTTAGAGAGATATTAACCAGAAGCTATACTAGAATAGAAGAAGAAAGAAAATTAACGAAGGTTTAAATAGATTTTTCAATAAGACGTATATTTTAAAACAGTAGTTAAATATTTTCAACAATAAAAAGGTTAGACAAATTTTGTAAACCTAGAGTCAGAACTACTGACGACGAAACGTGCTTCATGGCACATAAAGAGTCTCTTACAAATCCTTATTGGGTTAGTAACTATGGGATAATACCAACAGAACATCTACATCTGATTTATATATTGTATTGTTTCTCTAAAGTAAAAATATTTTATACAGCTCTAGCACTTACTCCTTGCACAACTAATACTCTACGAATCTTAGCTGTTATCAAAAGTTAAATAGAAACTACACAAAAACGTGCCTATTTCCTAGTTTATATTTTAATAAAAGAAACCTTTTTTGTTTTTGTAAATAATCAAAACAAAAACTGGAATGTTAGGAATTTCCTCATGCATCGAGATAAGAGCTTCATTCTGTTGTTGACTTTTTGTTGTGCTTAAACGAAAACTTTTACTCAACCTTTTAGACAGCTCAAGAGCTGAGCCTGAGCTGAGCTCATGTATGCCACAATTTCAGTTTTAAATAGATTGTAAAGTTCGCAAACTATCGCAAAGTTTCAGTCGGTCTGAGACTTTAAAAACTTTATTAGAACACGTCGTATACACGTCGTTGCCGGATCGAGTAAACGGAACTGTCGGCAACATGAGCTAAATAAGGTTATAATGTTGTCAACGGGATGTGATATGAAACGAGGCTCGATGACTCAAAGAGAAATTCATTTTTTCATTCTGTGAACTGTTCCGGTATGGGGAACATTCTAGAATACCGTGGGGAAACTGTAGCAAAACTAAAAAATAATGATGTAATTGTAAGATTTAGATGTAAAAGATTGAAAAGAAAATTTGAAAAACAGAATAACTTATAGAATTTAGTAAAACTTACTCAACTCAAGACTGTTTTCTCATAACTTTGAAAAAACTATAAATTTCAATGTAACTTTAAAATCAATTTTTTGCTGTAGTTTAAATGTGTTAAATACAGTCATTTCCTTCAATTTGTACCACTTTAATATTAAAAATAAATTCTAAAAACCAACAAAATAAATAAAAATTGTCTGGAGGGTCTCAATATCTGTGTGCTTATCAATATAACACATATTGTGGGGAATATTTCTTTTCAGAAAGTTAATATAGAAAATAAATGAACATAATACTTCGGAGCTTATCTTATGCCTCTTAAAACTGTCAAGGTTTTATAATATTCAAACCTACAAATTGAAATTTCATTAGTTCAGATAGTATTCCCCCTTTCCCTAGGGCTATTTGTGAAATAATTTTTGTGAAATTAAGTTGCGATTGAAGGTCATAAATCAATTGTATAATTTGCAAGGCATTAGTTTTTTATGGAGCCCATAAAATCCCCGAGTACAATTGAAACCGTTCGAACTGACCGAATCTTATCGAAAAATTGCGAGTATTTTCGTTCAATTACGGGAAAATTGCGGCGCTATCTGCGGGCGATTTTGTGAAAACTGTTTTTTATAGTACCACAATGAGATTTGTGCCCGCGATATTGGGGCCAAGCCAGACAAGCCAGACAAACCCAAGACAAGGCATGGCAAGACAAGGCGAGCCGAGGCAAGGCAAAGTGAGACAAGGCGAGTGAGTGCAATGAATACTCGTGGGTACTCAGTGGATTCAGTTGGTATCGCAGCACGTTGCAACTTTTGAACCCGTTGGAATTCGACAAGAGTATTTTAATGCGATTAAAACTAATGAAAAGGTCACACTGGGGCCAGTGAGGAGTGCGAGAGAGGGAGACGGAGAGAGCACGTGTGTGCGAGTGAGTGAGCAGGAGAGAGAAAACAACAAAATGAGCGTTAACCAAGCGAATCCTCGGCACGTTTCAGCGTCGCGCGGGTGTTCAAGGTGTGTCCCTGCTCCCTTTCCTCTCTTTCCCTCTTACTCACAAACGGCGAACACGCAAAGCGAATTCGATTTGGTTTTTGTTGTTGCTGTTGTTGTTGCTGTTGCCGGGGCTAGCATGGCAATTTGCCATTTTGAACAACGTAGGAGCCCAGCCACAATTTTGCGGCTTCATTGGATGCCAGACGAGAGATGCCAAAGGCAGGCGCAGTCGAGTGCGCTGCGCTGCATGCGCTTCCCTGTGAGGGCAGTTAAGTGGTGGAGAGAGAGAGCAGCAGCAGCAGCAGAGCGAGGGCAGAAAAGTGGACAGAGGACAGGCAGAGTAGTGAGCACAGTCAGAGTGGGGAGTAAGGCGGAGTAGTGAGAGCAACAGAGCGCGGGCAGAGAGCAGTCAGAGTGGGGTGACAGCAGCCAGAGTAGTGAGCACAGGCAGAGTGGGGAGTAAGGCAGAGTAGTGAGTGCATGCAGAGTGGGGAGAGCGCGTATGTTGTTGTCGTGCGGTAGTGGGGAGAGCGACGTGTGTGTGCGCTGCACAAGGGGTTAGTTGGTATTTGTCTGCCTTATGCAGCTGTGCAAGTGAGCTGCGTGTGTCGCTGGATGCGACGGGCGAGTGTAGGTGATGAGTGTGGTGAGGTGAATATGTATGCGAAGCTGAGTTGCTGTCCGCTGCTGCTTTTGCCTCTGCACCTGCGAATGCTGCTTGAACTCTGGCGTCGCTGCTGATACAGCTGTTGTTGTTGTTGTTGTTGTGCTTTTGTTGTTGGCCTGTCGCCGGCAGACTGTAGGCGGAACTCAAATAAAAGTTATATTGCCGCTGCAGGGGGATTCGAGTTAATCGAATAATAAGCACGCACACACACACAATCTCACTCACTCACACAAGCACATTCCCCCTCTCACTCACACAAACACGCGTGCCTTGTCTCAATTGGCGTGTTTTTCACCAAATTTCGCCGGAATGGAAGCCGATCTTCGCCTTGTTATGATTCTTGTGTCTTCTACTTCTTGCTGCTCCTTCTTCTTCTTCGCTTCTTTTTATTGCCTCTTTTGCGCTGCTTCGTGGAGGCTCATCAAAGTGATGTGCACTCATTTGTGAAGTACGCAGCGACGTCGACGGCGAAGCTGACTGCGCTTGATGCGTGAGAAAAAACAACTTGCAACTTCCTTTGCTTGCCCTTCTCTCTGTCTCTCTCTCTTTTCTGCTTCTTCTTCTTCTCGTGGGGCTACTTGAAAGCGATTCCCCGAGTCCCTCAAATTCATTTCTAATTGATTCAAAATTGCTTTCAATTGTGCCACAATCAGCGGCAACTTCAACTCGTTTTCGAGTGAAAAGATTTGCCCCGATCTGCCTGCATATATTTCTACTCCATAACCCTAGACAACCCCATCTATTTATAACACTTGACAGGAATTCAATTAGCGTTCAGCTTCCCCCTCCCTCTTAATTAATGCAACGAGTCGAGATAATTGAAATATATCTACATCTGTCAGAGATATGTTAATATATTTGAATTTATATATGGTTTAACTATTAATAACATTGAAAAACAAATTATATGGTTTTTAATATATCATTTTTAAAAAGATTTACAATTCAGATTAAAATAAATGCCAGCCAAAACTATATAAACACGTCTAGCTTATCATTCCAGATAAAAAACAGAGTATATTCTGATATTCTCTTTATAAAGACTGAAATAAAGTGGATTATCTTAGATATATTTACATTACTTATTTGTTTTATATACCAAAAATCAAAAAACAATGAAAATTTTAAATATTTTCTTTATTTTTTTCGAATTTGAAACTGTATCAATTTAAGATCGGCTAATATAGTCAAAGTTCTTGGCGAATTTGGTTCAAAAGGCCTTACATAATAAGATGATTATACTAACATATATTCCTTGTTGGCTTTATACCCATAGGAATACCACCAATAGTCAATAGTCCAGTTTAGCCTCTTAATTTCGTATTTAAATTAAAGTAATTTAAGCACCTTTGTTACAGCTTCTCCTCTAAAAGACATGCTATAAACCGCTAAAGGTTCTGACAATATTTTATGGTGCTGCACTTGAATGTGTAACTATATTTAACTGAAAGTGCAGGCAAACATTTTGTCTGGAATGTCATTGGCACTTCCGTTCCATTATACGAGTATAGCAGACATTACTTAACTCTGAACTGAACACTCTGCTCAATTACAACGCGAGTCGTCGAGAGAGGATGATTATGTTTTCGTCCGTCGCAATCAGCATTTGTGCTTGTGCTACACTTATCGCTCTCGCTTGACCGTACTTCCGGTTGAGCACTATTCGGACGATGCTTTTAAGAGCTGCCAAGTTATCTGTATGCTATACACATATTATACTCGTATTATATGTTGAATCGGAATGTTCACTTGTTCAGGATTTGTTGAGGTACAGAATGAGTTATTGGTTTTGAAGTTATTTAAGGTTGCTTGGCACTACGAGTATATTGAATAAGGGATACTATATATGCTATTTATACTCTGGTTTATAATATCGAAATTCAGTTTCTGCATATAGTATGGTTGTAATACAGTTATAGCATGAAAATATAGTGTTTATAGTAAAAATGTAGGAGATAAATGTACAATATGGATATATAATGGTTGCAACTTAATTTATGCGTAGTAACAATGTTTTTCAACAGTTTTTCGGTAATTATAGATAAGAATATTGATGAAAAATTAGCTAAATATATTCAAAGAATCGTTTTGTCATAAATTTGTTGAAGTTATAGTATAATTATGTTTAATAACTTAGCAAATGTTTACTGTAGAACTTTCTGCATTTCAATGCTGCTTTATAGTACGATTAGAGGTATAATGGTATATTTATAGCATATTTAATGATTGTATTATAGTTATAGCATGATTATGTCATGCCTGCAGTGTAGATGTGCAATATTTAAGTTTAATATGCGTACAACATGTGTGCTGAATAGTTCGCTGTGTATTTATGGCACTTCATAGAACACTCTCGTATGGTTATGACATATTTATAACAAGTTTATGGCATAGTTTAGTATAGTGCTGTGATGGTATGTATTTATACCAGGTTTATGGCATATTTATAGCAATTTCAATGTTTGCATGTACATACACTCAACCTACTTCTAAAGCGCACTGTGGTTTTTCAATAAATAAATACACCCGTTTTATAAGCTCATTTTGCATATATAAATGGCTTCTGTTCACACTATATCGGAAGAGGAAGGGGTGGCAGAGGGAGAGAGAGAGAGTGGGGGCATCGGTGGGGCCGATTGAACTTGCAGTTTAGTGTCGACAAGGGCATCATAAATAAACAATAAATTTCGAGCGTTTTGCTCGGAAAAAAACACATTTCACAAGCGCCGCAGCCAAACATTTTACAGCGAGAAAATACAGCACAACAACAACAACAAAGAGAGCAGCAAACACAAAAAAGAACAACAACAAAAAAGAGAGCAGCAACAACATGAAGAATAACAACAACAATGAGAGCAACAACAACTACAAGAGCAGCGCGGCGAAAAAACAAAAAAGTTTCGGTCAAAATTCCACAGCGTCTACGTTGTTGCTGTCGCTCTGCCGCTGCCGCTCTGCCGCTGCCTTTGCCGCTCTCCCACTGCCTTTGCCGCTGCTCCGCACTCTCTCTCGCTCTCCCTCACTGCTGCTCTCTTTGTCAAGCAATAAATTTCATATGAACAAATTGAATGCGCCTCATTTGTTGTTGTTACAGTTGGCGTTGTTGTTGTAGTTGTTGCTGTTGTTGCTGTTGTTGTAGCTGGCGTTTTTCATTTCATGAGTGACTGCCCGACAGCAATGCGAAATTGCAGCAGCAGCGACGCGGCGCCAAAAATGGAGCACATTTTTCATGCACTTTTCGAGTTTTCACAGCTCAAGGTTTGCCTAAGCATAGAACACACACACACACACGCAGGCACACACACATACCCAGTGTCTCTCGTTCTCTCCCTCTCTCTCCTTGCTCACCCTTGCACTGCAGACATTTTATTTCTGTTGTTGTCGTCGCTGCCGGCGTCGTCTGCTGCGCCATTTGTCATGTGTCCCCGCTGCCGACGCCTGTTTTTATTTGCTCACTGCCACCTCCTCTCTTCTGTGGCCCCCACCCCGCCCACTGTGCTGTCAATGCGGCTGCCGCCCATTTGCTTCCATTCATCAAGCAGTTGCTTAGTTTCCCTTTGCTCTTCCTCCTCCTCATTTCATCCTTCCTTTTAGCTTCTCTTCTTCTTGCTTTCCTTCCTTCCTCCCTTCATTCAGCCCTTCCTGCGTTTGCCTTCTTCTTAGCTGCTGCTTTTATCCTTTTGCTGCGCCTTTTTGCCCTTTAGCTGCCCGCAATCTTTGCTCAACGCAAGCTCTGCCCGCGTCGCCGTCGCCTTCTCAGCCTCTGCTTGCTTCTTTGTGCTGCGCTGCTGCTTCTTCTTCATCGCCACATTCCCTTGGCCCCAAAAAACTCAAGCGCTCGCTGCCTGCAGCTCTGCTGCTCTCACACTCCTCTCTACCTCTGCCTCGCTCTCTCTCTGACGTCGCCGCCTTCGCCGCCTTGTGCTGTGCAATTTTCTAGCTTTTTCGCCTTGTTCGCGTGCAGTTCGTTGGCTGTGGCGTTGGGTGTGCATGTGTGTGTGCTGTGTGTGTGTCTATGCCTGCTTTTGTATGCGTTGTCTAAAGTTCGTTTTGCGTGGACTTTGCTTTATATTCGCCGCTGCCTTCCCCTCTTCTACTCTCTCTCTCTCTCTCTGCTGTCGCTGCCAACTTTGCTCTGTGCAAAAATTTCATGGAAAATCGTTTTAATTATATTCGGTAAATTGTTGAATAAAATTTTCTCATTTTTGGGAGGTCGACGGCAAAAGTTACTGAAAACTTTTCCCTGGGGTTGCCGTATTTACTGATTTATCAGTTTATCTACAGATTTTAAGCCTCATTGTTTACAGATATTGTTTATATAGAAAGTCTTTTAAATATAAATTGGCTAACTACGGATTTAACACGAAACCAGAGTTGTTTGTTATGTCCAATCAACTTATTATGTAAAACCGTCTTTACAATTCTTATATATTTTGGCACCACTGAGAGCAATCTGGCAACCCTAGTTGAACTTTGCGCTTGATTCACTTTATTTATTATCTTCATTTATTTGCGCATTTCATGAAGTCACATTAAAAAACATTCGCGGCCAATTAAACAAAACTTTTTTGCAGTGCAGCTTGGCGGATTGATTACAAAATGGCGTCATAAGCGTCACTGCACGCGAGCAAAGTCCTTGTCTGCGTCCCTGACAGTTATTTGATGACTCCGACGCCGCGAAGTCATGTGGCGCGAGGTGCGCCAATTTGATTGGCAGCAGAGGCAGCAGCAGCAACTGAGGCGGAGACAGAGGCAGAGGCAACATCAACAGTCGCCGTCTGCAGTTGCTGCGAATTTGCATCAGCTTCGACAGCGACTGCGGCATCAGCTGCAGCAGGAAATTCAATTACGCCATTTGTTGTTGTTGCCTTGTCAAATGCGAAGCAAATAACGGTGAAGCGATACAAATAAGCCAGACGTGACGTCATTGCGTTGCACTCGTCCGGCTGTGCGGTATCCGCTTTAGCTTTAAACCTTCGCCCTAGCCGGAAAGTGGCCAATTTAAGTAGTTTTGTAGCTAGAATGAATTTGAAACTCGATTTACTTTCTAACTCTCTCCCACCGTTCTTCTTTCGTCCCGTCTCTTTCGCTATGTATCCTACTCTTTCTATGTCCTTCTTTTTCAATGCCCGTCACTTTTTAAAATGTCAGCTTTAGCAGTTTTCAAGCTACTTTTGTAGTATTAGAATTCAATTGACGCAAGCTTTGCCTGCCTTCTCTCTCTGCTACTCGCACACTTCCTTTTCCGTTGAAAGCCTTTCAATGACATGTTAAAAAAGTTTTCCTAAATTCATATTTCACATCAACTTAAAGTCCATTTTCTCGCCCTCAGCGTCGGTGTATTTGTGTGAAAAGTCTGGAAAATTATGACAATGACACGCTGGAAAGTTTGACAAGCTTAATTGACACTTGGAACACTCACGTACACACTCGTATCCGTGTAACAAGTATTATTAATGACAGCACATATTTCTTATGCAGGAAACGCACAGGAAACTGACAACAAGCTAAAAAGCTGTTAAATTTCAGATATGCGCATAGATTAAGCTGTTTCTAGATGTAAAAAGAGGGCATATTTCAAAAAGAAACATATTAAAGAATTAAAGTTTGTGAAAAATTGAATATAAGTTAATAAAACTTTATTTTTTGGAAATAGCTTAGAGTTAAACTTAAAAAGCATGTTTATATCGTTTAAAGAATTGTCTTTCCAGAAAAAATGGTATTTAAAGTAAAGATCTTTATGAATTGATAAAAATACAGCTACAACTTGCTTTAAAGTCAGCTATAAATCTTCCCTTAGTTATATGAGTATAGATTAATTCACTTATGTTCACATTTCGTCTAAAATCTAAAAACATATTTGCTTGCGAAAGTCTATTAAAAAACACATACGTCACAGGATGTATCCCAATTATAATATAATTGGGTTCCTTCAAGAGGGTGCATATATTAAGAAAAGGGTGCAGCATTTACATACGTACATAAATACATAGACACATATAGTATGTGTTCATACGTACACGTATATACAGCAAGCCCTGAGGGTCAAAGGGTTTCCTTGATTGGATTTTCATTAAGTCAACTCAATCTAGGTAGATGAATGAGAAACTCTGCCTTGTAAGTTGACAATATTCGTATAATTTTGTTTTCTATATAGATCAAAAAAACTTGAAGAGATCTCAGAATTTTTAAATGAAAAAATGAATACCTAATAATTGGGACTTAGCTTAAGGTTGAGATCAAAAATAGGAAGTATAGTAATTAATATGTTCATAAGATATTTTATATAATACTTATAGGTTTTTTGTATTTAGAAAGATTTATGTTCTCTACTGTTAAAGCAAATTGCAATATTCTTCAGATCTTTTGTTATTATATTATTCTTGCATAATCTCATAAGCGCAACTTTTATGAGTTGCCCAAAAACATTCATCAACTTTTCTAACCACCCACAAAAACAGACGCACATGCACAAACACTCCCACACACTTCCACATGTGGTTCACATCTCGGAAAATAAATGTTATTTCTATGTGGGACCCCCCGTTGGGATATTCTCGTATTTCGGCAAATGTTGAGTGAAAACATTCCTTTCCTTCCCCTGCACCTCCCGCTCTCTTCTTGATCATGTTCTCAATATATTTTCGTGACATAAAAAGCGCAAGAGACGAAAAACAGCTAAAACAGAGAAGCAGAATAACAAAAAAAGCAAAAGCGAAACGGAATGAAACGTAAACCAGCTGCGGCCATTTTGAGATATTTTATTGCCCCATAAGTCTTGAGTTATGACAAATATAGAAACTGAAAAGCATTAAATTTGGCGACACCGAGAATATATCCATAAAACCTAAACCAAAATTGATATTCAGCACGTCGAGCAACTTGTCGTCGAGGCCTTCAAGGCGAGTACATCCATCGAAATGGCTTATATAGTCTCGGAATCGAATATAGTCGGTGAATTCTGCCTGCCTTATAAGGCGGAGATGAGTGTGAGTGTATAAGGCGCGTGTTTGTGCGCTCATTGCGAAACTTGAACTTGAAAATGCGTCTTACTCACATACGATATCTATAGCGTTGTTCGATATATCCGCATATAATGTGCTAATTAGTCGTCTGGTGCGCAGCATGCTGAATTCCGCTGATAAAACAGATCGCTTTGCCCGATTACGAACGAGTATTTACGGCTCCATTAACATCACACACACGCACACATTCATCCAGTTATTTAGCTCGATAGTTATCGGCAACTAATGAATACAGCGAGCCAGCGATAAATCCAGCTTGAAAAAGGCAAATACAAATTTTGTGCTAATTATTATGAATATGCTGGTCATTTTTTAGGGAAAAACCATACAATATATAGGAATTATGCAGATAAAACTAATTTTCAGTGATTTGAATTGAGTTTGTGGTTAGCTCATGTAGTTCTGACCTTGAGCCAAATGTTGTTTAATTTTAATGGGATTTTCCTATTGATTAAGCATCTTCATATGTTTTTCTATGTTTTGCAAGCATTTTTCTTGCGTAAACTGACGTATTACTTGACTATTAACGCCTCTAGATTTCTCATCCAAATTTACAAAGTTTTCTTCAGAATAATGTATATGCATATTCCATACAGCTAAGATAATATCATATATATTATATAGTACATACGCTTGTTTGGTCATAAAATTCGAACCATATAAGATCGGTATATAATTGACTTTATTTTTATACAAATTTATATCATGTTTTTTCCTTAAATAAATGAATCAAGTCTAAATTTTTATAAATATCGCATTAAATTCAGTTTCTTACCAGAGTTGTGAAAAACAAAGAATATTTTATATATCTCATGAATAAGTTATTGAAATTAATCTCCAACTTGCTTACGCATCCATAAGAAAGACCAAATCTAATTATATAAATTATATATTGTCTCAATTATTCTATTTCGTATGCTCTATCTCTTCACTTTCAACTCTTTCTGGTATTTCTACGCAAAATATTGAACACGTTTTTTACTTGCCGCAAATAAAAACGGCTAAATGTCGAGGGTACCCCAAGCTAATACTTAGAACACCTATGAAATTTGAAGAGGCACTTAACACGTATTGACAGTTTGTGTTCACACTCACACAGCCGCACATACAAATAAAATATGCTGGCTATTTTCACGCCAAAAAAGGCTGTTTGGCGGGCTAACTCAATTCCGTCGAGAGTAATAACACATTCACAATTGCCTTCATTTGTTCAGATGTGGAGGAATATCTATATCCGTGTGTGTTAGGTAATACGCCTGTGACGGCGGAGAAAAGGGGGAGTGGCAGCGGAGGCGCACATAAAAAGCGGCAATCGGCACGTTTTGAGCTCCCACACAGCAGAGCGTCGCCTCGTCAGAACATTTCATAAAGTTTCTATACGACCACGGCGACCTTAACCATAAAATGGCGGCGGCGAGGCCCAGATTAAGCTGTGGCACAGGCACAGTTAGGTGGCACTGTTGTTGTTGTTGGTGTTGTTGCTGCAAGCGAGATAAAAATGCCATAAAACGCCGACGCCGCTGCCCGCTGCTTCTGTCGTCGCCACCCGCAGCAGGTAAAAACAAGCAACAAAAAGAAGAGGAAGAAGAGTAGGAGAAAGAAGAACAAGATTACAAAATGCACACAGCATTCATTCCATTCATGCCCGCACACTCACGGACACTCGGACAGACGCACTTGTGGGTGGGCTCTTTCTCACTCACTTTCCCACCTCCCCTCTTGCTCTTTCTCTTGCTGCGTGTTAAGTAAAATAAAAACTTCAAAACAAAATCGAAAGAAAAAAAATTTAGTCGAGAGAATTTTTTCTCTTCTCCCTCCTACTCTTTCGCAGCCGGTAGGATTCGAACCTACGCTCCCAGAGGGAATCTGATTTCTAGTCAGACGCCTTAACCGCTCGGCCACGACTGCTCTTGGCACATGAGCGTCTAGTTAGCGGCTTTACGCTCGGCAAAGCACTCAAGCAGCGACGGCGACGGTAACGGAGGCAAGCGGCAGCAGAGGTAGCGACAGCGGCGCGACGTCAGCTAAAAATAAAACACGCGAGGCCCTTCGACTATGTTGAGTTGTTCTTGCTTGCTTGCTTCGGCTGTGCTCGTTGGTGTTGTTGTTGCTGGTCGCGAATGCTTCGGCTGCTGCTTTCTTGAGTTGTTGTTGTTGTTGCTGCGAGTGTGTGCTTAGTTGTTGTTGCTTCGACTGTGTTGAGTTGTTGTTGCTGCTGCTGCTGCTTCGGCTGTTTGTCGTTTCTCTTGAGACGCGTTGCGCTGCTTCGCGGGGCCGCACAGTGGAGATAAGATACTTTTTTAGACTTTAAGCTTTGCATGCAATAAAAATAAAGCCGTTGAAAAAAACATGTATTTACGCTTTAGAAACTTTTGCTCCTCTCGCTTGCACTTACTAGTAGGCCCCCCCTCCCTCTTTTTCACCCACCTCCTTGTGTGGTTTGGCTTAGTTTCGTTACGTTTTGTTTAGCGGTTTTTTTGGCATTTTTCATTTCCATTGTTCACACTTCTCTTTACTGCTGCTGCTTCTCTTCTTCTTTTTCTCCTCCTTGCTCTGGTAATATTTATTGTTGTTGTTGGTTTCACACAAAAATGCGTAGAAACAATTTGCTCATCTCTTCTCTGACCTCTCAAAGGCGTCGACTGCGGCATGTCCAAAGTAGAAAATCTCTTTGTTCCGCACGTTAAATGCCATGAGTTGCACAATTTGCAGCACTTTTCGCAGCACATACTCAGCTTCCCTACATACCCGCTGTTTATACAAACATTTACAGTCGTGGTCTTGTGTATTCTCCCTAGTCTATGTAGTTTCGTTGAAAATTTCCCGACTTTTGACCTTTAAATGCTGATAAAGATGTGTTTTTTTCAATTCCTAACCCAGCACATCTCTGTGTAGTCTTTTTTAGAGGCATTACTCATTTCATACTATAAATATTTACAATTCATAATATATAGTCAGTGTTTTCATAATTCTTTAAAAAAAATCCTATATAAACCAGAGAATACTAGAGTTTTACTGAATATATCAAAAAACGGTAGATTTTAACAACGTTTGGGAACTGAAGCAACTTAGAAAAAAGTTTAGAAGATAATATTCTCTAGAAAAGACCCAAGATCTCTTACCATCTTATCTCTAAACTTAAGTTTAAGTTAAAGTGTAGCTACTCATTTAGTTTTCAGCCAGCTTTTTTTCTGTAAATAGAACAGCTTAAAGTTTTCAGAATTTCTCTAAATTCGCAGTTTGTCGGATGCTTTAACTGTGTGCAAACTAGAGCACAAAATAATTTCGTCTCTCTTGACTGTTTGTCTCTGTCTTTCATTTCATATTCTCTCGTGACAGGGGAACTTTGGCCAGGTTCAAGTGTTTGCGGTTCCGTCTGAGTTTCAGGCCAAAATTCAAGGTTTTTGCGCTAGCATCGTCGCTTCTATTAGAATTTCAAATTTGAAAATACGCCTGTGTTCGCTCTTAAATAGGCAAATATGTGCACAAATGTGTTTGCCACTTCCCCAACCAATTCAACAAAGTTCCTCAAGGGGCCTGGGGCCGGGGCGGGTTGGGTTCATTTAGCCTCCGTTTGTGAACTCATTAAGCGAAACGTTTTTAGCTTGAAAAGCAGTTGACGCTGCTAAACAGAGCAAACAATAACAAGCTCATTAGATTAGTGCGATTCTTCTGGAGTGCCCCGAGTTCCGAGTAGTCAGTTAGTCGGCTGGTTAAGATAGTTGGTCGGACATTTCGCAAATTCAATTCAGAGACTCAATTGGCGGGCTAATTTGTTTTCAACTTTTAATATCTTCTCGGAAAGATTCTTCACAACAAAAGAAACTTTTTCAATTAGAAATCTGAAAAATTAGTCAACATATTCTTTTATAAAAGCTTAGCTAAATTTAAAAGTACACTGCCTCATTTATAAGCTTTCCAGGGTCGACAGACCTTACCCATATATTTCAATTTAATTATTCTGCTTCTTTTGTATCCGTTTCACCTCCGGTAACTTTCTAATGAGTTTCAATTATGTTATGACGAAGAGAAATGGGAAAACATTTGCGAGAAGCTTTTCTTCGGCTTGTTTTTATAAAAACAGCGTGAGATGTGACTGCTTTGCACACGGAAGTTCTTTCGGCAAAGTTTTTTAACAAATTCAACTAACTTGAAAATATTTATACTTTATGTTTCAACCTTTTTAGTAAGTTTTCTTTATTAATTTTGGTTTAAGAAGATATTAACTGCAGTGCTCTCCTTTCATAGTGATTTTTCCTAATGGGGTTTCATTTCTAAGTTCAAGATCATGAATTCTATGTTGATATATCAAATTTCAACAAGCTAAGGTCCTTTTAGGATACTTTTCTGTGCTATCCACGCTATCCACACTTGAGACTTCGGCGAAGTAGCTTCTTTAGAAATCATTTTTGCATAAATCGAAGAGGGTTCTCGGGAGTCTTAACCACTTACTTGAAGTCCAGCTCTGAAAAGTGAAGTCTGTTGTTTGTTCGGCCAACAATGGCGGCTAATGCGAGAGTACTCGATGAAGTCCGACGGTATCGAGTAGCGAGCGATGATATCTAGCATCTTAACTTTCCAATTCGATTGCCCATTGTTGTTGCTGTTGCCGCAAAAAACGGGGGATGTTCCCCGATAACGAGGATTGCCCTTTTTTGGGGTTGGTTACGCGCTGCTCCGTTGTTGTGGTCTCGGGTAAACGACGTATAAACGATGTGCTAAATCCATGCGAGATATGTACATTCCCGGGCTGGAGGGCCCCGGACCAGGGTCCGGACCGGGCCAATGAAGCGCATAAAATTTTGATTTGTTTAGGGGGTATTGTTAACTGTTTATGGGATTAGTGGCCACAAATGGGCTGAATTTAGTTAGGTTATGTCTAAGTTAGGGAAAAGCTTTACACAAAGCTTTGGAGGGAAAGGAACACGACGAAAACTTGACCCTTTCTCTTTGTGTGCGTGTGTGTTTTTGTGTGTTTGCTTGGCAGCATTTTCCTTTATTACCTTGGCTACGATTTAATGTCTATACTTTTGCCACACTCTGTAACTGATACTCACACACACGCACACACACACATGTGCATACACAAGTGGCATTGCCTTGCATCTTGCTTCTTCTTCTTCTCTGTTCACTCGTTCGTTCCTCGCTTGGACGTTCGCCGCATGCCGCAAGCCAAGGAAATGAAATAAATTGCAAATAAATTCAATATACTCTGCCCCACTGTATGAGTGTGTCCATGTGTGTGTGTTGAGTGTCTGCTTGGTTCGTCTGTGTGTTCGCATTAGAGATCCAGTAGCAGAGATACATAAATCAAGGCCATAAATGGCAATTGCGCTCGCTGCCGACGCCGACGTCACTTTGATTGGGAGCAGGCAGCAGCAGCAGCGCAGCAGCGACAGCAACATCGTCGCATTGTGATTGGAATTGTTCATTTGTTCGTGTGTTCCGCCTCTTTCTCCCCTCTCTTGCTCTCAACCACTGCGACCACTTGAGCGTGCCTTGCACTCTGTGTGTCTCCGATTCTGATTCGAAGTTTGAGCTGCTCGGATCGACAGACGAAAGAGAGAAGAGAGGAGCGACAAGGGAAGAGAGAACATGTTGAACTTTTGGACTTTGCGCTTGATTTCGCATATTTTCGGCTATTGCAGCTGCTGCACTGAGGGAGAGAGAGATCGCGCGCGCTCTCATTGAGTGCAGTTCAACTAATGATGGTGAAGTTGTGTCTGTGCTCTCATTTCGTGTGCTTAGTTAGAGTGAGGTGTGGGGTATTCTGTTGCTTTGCATTTGACGGTGCTTTGCTTGAGTTAGAGTAGGAGAGAGCGAGAGTGTGAGGTGTGGGGTAATCTGCTGATGTGAGTTGGAATTAGGTGTGGGGTAATTTAGTGCTTTGCATATCATTTGTTTGGGAGTGTGATGTGGTGTATTTTGTTGCTCTGCATTTGTCGTTCGCTTGAGTGAGATAAAGAGCGAGAGAAGGTGGGGATATTCTGTCTATGCTTCTCTGAGTTCTTCTTTTGTTGAACTGTTACTTGAGACCGTGTTGAATTGGAATCTGATTGAGCTTAATAATTTACGTCTGCCTAACTCCCCTCTGAGCTTTTTGTCTCTTTCTCTCCCTCTGCCTGTGCTTGATTTAGTATAATTTCGGTTATTATTTGCAGCCCATTAAAGCTTGCACGACCTGCAGCGCGCGCTGTTGTGAGTGAGGTGAGTATATTGAGTGAGTGTGTGTCTCTCTGTGTGTGTGCGTGTGTAAATCAATCTTTATTAAGCGCGCTCGTTCCCTGCAGTGGCGTCGCGCAATAAAAAACCAAATTGCACTGCCGGCCACTGTACCCAGCAGCGGCAGTGGCAGCAGCAGCAACAACAACAACAACCTGAACCTGTTTAAAGTGCAACTTGCGGCAGTTGCGCTCCTCGTCGTCTGTGCTTCAGATTTCTCCTCGTGCTTTTCATCGTCGTCTTCTCTTGCTACAAAAGTCGAGTGGGCTCTTGTGCTCAATTTGGCGCGCTGCCTCTGCCTCTGCCTCTGCTGCCGTTGTCAACGTTGGTGCCGGCGTTCTGCCCATGCTCTGCCCCGCCTCTCTGTCGGCTGCAATTGCTGCGCCAATGCCGCAACGCCGTAGCCAGTTGCATATCGCAAATGCAATCGCAATTAAGTTTTATTTTGCAGCGAGCGCATTTTTTAATTAGCGAACGACGCGACAGAGACGCGACGTATGCTTCGTGTCGCCAGCGCAGTAGCAGCAGCAGTGGCAGCTACCGCCCCCCAGCCGAAAAGCTACCGATCCCCGTTGGCACTGCCTACGCGCGCGCCGCTGCTAATGATGATGATTGCTCTGCAACTGCCGCTGCCGTCGCTGTCGCGGCGTCGTGACTCTGCTGCGTCGTTGTCACATTGGCGATGGACGCCAGCGAAATCACGAGAAAGCTTTGGGAGGCGATAGTTGAGCGACGAATGGGAGGGAAGTTGAAAAATTATTAAATCATTTGCAGTTTGTAGATAGTGTAGTTATCGATAGGTGGCAAGTTGCTATCTATAGTTGACATCTTTATGTCAAATATCCTTTGAAAAGTTCCTACAGTGCTGTTAAAGTTGTTGATAGGCGGCTGGTAGTTATCGATATACTTAAAGTCCGTATGAAAGTTACTGTGTGAGAATATATCGATAATTGCTGTAGTTGATATTATCGATAAAAGATAAGTTATTCCTTTTTCAGTTATAGATCTTCATATAAACAAGCGCACATATATTAAGGACCTAATGAAAGTCATGTTAAGCGATTATTTATCGATCAATGTCTACAAAATTTTCCTTTAAAGTTCTAGATGCATTCGAAGAACTTTTTACAGTTCTGGCTACAATTAGAAAGCTTATTTTCCCTGTTCCATTTAAGCTTTCAAATTCAAGACTTTTAAACTAGTCACGCCCCACTCCATCACGACTATCGGCCATCGCTAGCGCCGCATACGCAGTATCTCTATCTGTATCTGTGCATTGCATACGAAAAGTGCACGAAAATTTATTCGCTTCTGCGATATTTAGCACCCAAGGGGGTAGCCGGTATAAAAATCAACAACTGCCGACGGCGGCCGATCGACTCAGATCGTAGTCGTCGTCGTTGTCGTCGTCGCTATATTTGGCACACAGCACAGCTCCTCCCCACCTCCCCCTACCGCACCATGGGCGCACTTGGCTACTGCGTGGCATAAAAACAAATTTTCATATTGATTTGATTCCGTTCCGTTTCGCTCTCGCCTTTTATCGCTCTCGTCTCGTCACTTTGCCAATGCATTTTCGAATAACAACAAAAGCAACTGCAACAACAACAACTACAGTGGGCAACAACAGCAACATGAACAGTGAGCAACAACAATATGAACAGTGGGCAACATTTGCATTTGACTTTTATTGACATATTCGCATTTTTATTGATCGTTTTAATTTGCATTTCGATTTCAATTTTGTCTGCTACTCGCTCGTTTTGTTTTCCATAAACTGGTTGTATGTGTGCGTCTGTGTGTGTGAGTGTGTGTGCGAAACACATTTGCAATATTTATAAATTTTTATTGCATTAATTATTTAATTTACGACTTTCTTTTATTTGATTTTACGACTCAAATTTTGCATTCCATTTGTCGTTGGCACATAAAACCGATAACACACGCACACACACGCACACACACACACACACACACACACACACACACACACACACACACACACACACACACACACCGATACACACACATATCGATATATGTTTGCATGATTATTGCGCATTACATTGGCCTTGTTTGTTTTTGTTTTCCCGCCACGCTGATTAGGTAATTCTCTCATATTCATAATGCAATCGAATGAGTCTCTCACTGCGAATCTCGATTGCATTCGCATTCATTATCGTATTCACAATTGCTCGCCTTGCAATCGCCGCTATAGGGCACGAGCTCTGTGCGATTATAGTACGTGGTATTATTGCATTTACGGTAATGATAGTTGACAACCCTGATTGATTGATCAATTGGAATTTCACGTGAGTGTGTGCGCTGAGTGCTAGCTATGAATAATTCGCATGTCTTGCGCATGATGTTGAAATTGCTATACCCTGTAGGGGGTTAAGGGGTGTATAGATTGTTAAGAAAGGCGCGACTGTCTTTAAAATATCTGAATTTCCATAGTAAAACTGTAGTAACAATCAGCATCTATCAGCCTAATCGACTTTTCATAAATTTATGATTTTTTTTTTATTTTCTGAATTTTTTAGGGTTAAATCGTACAGATCTCTGTAACGGTGAGAGTAAGAGTTATTAAATTTGGTATATAGTTTATTTCAAACCTTACAAAACAGCTGTATTTTTAAAAACTGTCGAATAAATCATAAAACCTAAAAACATTTTTTTTTTAAATACTCAGTAGCTCACAGTCGCTGCATTCGCTTTAAACTTTCTGTTTCAAAGTTGTCCTTCTGCCAAGTTTTAATGTATATTAAAATGACACAATGGTCTCAAGGTCGCTCAGTGTCACACTCAGCGCGAATGATGTCAGCGCAATCGACCGAAAGGAATTAGACAACAAGAAAGAGGGAGAGAGAGACTAGTTCCACTGTGCGACTACTGAATCTAATCGAAAATGATGTGTGAAATGTGATACCTCCTAACCGACAAAAGCTTATCAATTCGGACCTTATATTTCTGGTTTCTGTTCCACTTCGCCGTATGAACGTGTTGTTTTAGAAAGCTGTAGATCTGGAGTTGAGGTAATTAAAATTAATTAATTTTTTGTATATTAAATATAAAATCCCGCTAAAGGTTGTAATAACCAGATAAGCAAGGCAAGTCGGCAATTTTTGCGGTACTCGTCGGGTTTAAAAATAAGAAATTAAGTGATTGTTATTTGTTGTGGTCCGCAGGTCCTTTCTGACAGCTGATTTCGTATCTGACACGCAGACAAGCTCGAATATAAAGTCGAAACCAAATAATAATCATAATAATTGCGATACACCGTCGTCGTGTAGGGTCGCAATCATTTTCGATTGCTGTACACTTCCTGGCAATGCACAAAAGTTAATAACGGTGCTATTAAATACAACGGTACAACGGGCTCTAGTCTATTATTATTTTATGACTTAAAGCTAAAGGACCCCGAGTGTACTCGGAATGTAAAGTCGCTCCACGAATCGCACTCGAAGTTGGTTGGGAAGTGACAAAAAAGGAAACCTTTGCGGTTAATTGTTGTAACCAACCCCAGGGACAACGGGGAAGCCAGGCGAGTACGATGGAGAGGTGCAGGGGCGACCTGGTACTGGCACTGGCCATGGACAGAGCGGGTCAAAGGCAGCGTTAAATGTCAATTGGGCCATTTGTTGTCGCTGGGGGTTGTCGTCGCCCAAGGCCCAAGGCCCTAGCCCAGTGTCAGTACCATAATGTTTATACGACATGCGATTGCCGATAGTTTTCCGTGCTCGAAGTTCGTATTCTATACAATTTTACTGTCTGTTTAGGCATTCAATGAGGGCGTGTGAGTAGCGGAATGGAATTTGCTACCTCTTCGTGGAAAAGCATTCACATCTACATATAGTTTGTGTTAGAGAAGCTGATTTTGATAGTAGAAGAAATTAGAATGCAGTAGAAACTACGTCAGGCAAACCTATTTTTAATAGATCCTAGGACTTTAAAGGGATAGAGCTGTTAAATTTTGTATGAAGTATGCATACTTTGTGCTATATCTCTAGACTTTGAAGAAGATGTAAAGTTGTTAAATTTGGCATTAAGTTAAGAGTGCTATATGGTAAGCAGAGGTACAAACATATTTATTAGGGGATTAACAGGATTCACAGCGCCAATTTGCGATGAACATCGCATAAACTTGGCTAACATGGGACATTGTCAATTACACAATGCCAACACAAACAGAAAAAAGAGTAGAACAGAAAGGGAAAGAAGCAAAGAGAGAAAGAGTGAGTGCGGCTGCTCGTTTTAATAACGGTAACTACATTTTGTGTAGCTGTCAATATTGCCAGATTCTCACTTCCTGTCCCAGCTCCCCTTTTTCTCTCTCTCTGTCTCTCTCACTCTCAGTCTCTATCACTCTCCCCATACGGCTCTCTCTGGCACAGAATCCGCCCTGGCCGCAGGCTAATTAGTTGGCCAAATGTTTTTTCACCACACATACGCATATTTTGCCCATCGTTTTTATGACGCTGGGGAGTAGTGGGCGAGGGATAAGCGGGAAAGGGGCAGGCAAATAAAGCGCTTCAGTTCGCATTTAAAGCGAGTGAAATGGGCGAGATTTAAAATAAATTATATCGTCATATTCCCACGGGGGGCGTTGTTGTTCTTGTTGTTCCCCTGTTGTTGTAGTTGTTGCCTGCCGTGTTGAGTGCTTTACGACGCCCCTTTTGGAGCAGCATTCGTCTTGACTCCCCCACCCCCGCACACACACCAGGACAGACAAGCTCTCGTCAGTGAGCTCGACACGCCAATTCCATATGTTACAAACGGCTTTCGCAGGGCTTAACCCCCTTGCCCCTTTGCTACACCCCTGCTAGGGCTGTAAAGGGACCTGGCACATTTACATGCACACACATACACACACACATACGCGCACACACACACGCAGACTGGCCACACAGTCAGTCTCTGCCTGGCTGAGACACGACCGCATTGCATGAATTTAACCTAACCCCAAAACCATTTTGCCGCTACCCGTGTGTGTGTGTGAGGGAGAGTGTCAGTGTGTGTGTCTGTGTGCTGTGTGCCTGCTAGCGGGGTAAAACACAAGCAGCAGCAACAACTACAACAACACGCTGCGACTCTGCGATAATTGAACATGTTTCCGCTGCCTCCGCCTCCGCCTCAGTCACCGTCTCCGTCTCCGTCTCTGCCTGCTGCGCTGCCCGTCGGGCCTTTTAGTATTTTTTCCAAATTGCTTTTTGTTGCTTCTTTTTGTGGATTCTTTGACGAACGAATAAACCGAATGCCAGCCAAGCCCTTAGCCCGCACACACACACACACACACACTCACAGGCACACAGAGAGACTGAGACAGCAACTCCATTTTGTATGCGCTATTTTAGGGTGACCAGCTGACGTCAATGCTAATGAAAAAGCAACTCAGTCTGCAGACTCGACAGTATTTTGATTAACTTCACTGTTGCTGGCACTGCATAAATTATATTATACAAATACAGCGACACTATGTTTATATATAGCATGAGCTACATTGATAAAGCGGCACCTGGCAGCAGTAGCAGCAGACGATTTGGCTGGCGTATCTCATCGACCTTCGATAGCTCAGTTGGTAGAGCGATGGACTGTAGAATGGGTAGCAATACACAAGGTAGACATCCACAGGTCGCTGGTTCGACTCCGGCTCGAAGGATTTTTTGCAAAAATCTTTTTACAGTTATAATGTTTTTTCTGTATTATATTGATTATTTTTATATATTTGGGGTCGAGATAAGCATACAATTTGATATAATTTATTTATAATTGGGTGAAACAACAATAAAACGTTATATTATGAATTTATAGTTAGTTAGCAGTAAATTTTCGAATTGAATTCAATAAAACCAATTGAAATTAACAAATTTACAAGAAATATAGGAAAAATAAATATATAAAGGTATAATTAAGTACGCATAAGGTTTTATAGGGTGAACTTATGAGCTGTAACTCCGTATGAAACTCTAAATACACAAAATATAAGAGAAATTATATTACTTATAACATTTTTCCATTGCAATTCAAAAGAACTGCAAGTTTAGTCCACTATAATCACTATTTTTTTAAACTCTGACAATATTATCTTCAACAAATATATCAAGCAAGAAAGGCACCTATTCTCAAGTGTGCTAGACTTTTATACACCCACCAAGTAAAATATTAAAATTACTGCTTTATTTATTACAAACAACTATAATTAGCAATTTAGTATCAAAATAGCGCTTGGAATTCGTTTATTTACCGATTTACAGGTGCACAAAGGGTCTGGCTTATATGCTAAAATAAACTTTTGCTACCGGCATTAATAAGATATATTTTCAACAAATTTCGTAGCTCTAGCTCTTATAGCCACTGAGATTTAGGTGTTCATACAGGCAAAAATAGCTAAATTGACAGGGTTCTGATTAAGCATTTATGCACTTTTAGGTGGTATAAATAGATGGGGAAGAAGAGTAAAGGATTCTTTGTGCTCCCCATATAATAAAATACGATTATCTTTTATTTTATTCGTTTAAAATACAATCAATAGCATACTCCTTTTAAATCCAGCTAAACTGCATAATTTATTCCATTACGATCCCCAAATAATACCCAAAAAACACTTATTCCGTTATAAACTGCAGAGTAACCTGGTCACCCTGTCATCATTAAGCGTACAAGGCCCGCCTAATGAATGGGCTGTTACCTCATGCATTGTAATGAAGGAAGAAAGGTAGCGTACGCAGGACACGCACAGCAAAGAAGGGAGTACACTGCGGGACAGTTGAATAGAGACGGGATTACGCGAGGAACGTGAGGCGTGTGTAATGATAGGCCCATTTTCATATGCATATTTCATTAACTATTATACAAGTGGCGCGGCAAAGCTGCAGCAATAATTGATGAGGGCAAATCGAGGCGCCAGAAAAACAAACTCACTCACACACACACACACGTATACTCAGTAAAACACACACACACAGACGCATGCTCTCAAAGTGCCCCCCAGGGGTTTGGCTACTGAAACTGGCCCATCCCAATGTCAACTGCATGCAAAACTGGCTATCGCTGCCAAAGTCTCTGCCCCCGTCGCTGTTCACCTCGCTGTGCCCGTCGCTGTCGCAGCCGAAGCCAATGCGCGCAGCCGACGTCAAATCCGACGCAGCATTCGCAGTCATAAAATGTGCGCTTTATCCTTTAATATTTTTAAAGCCACGACACAAATACAAACACACTCAAACACGCGCGGACACACACACACACACGCACGAGTACACACACACACAGTTAGAACACGAGGCAAACAAGTGCAGAGAGCATGAAGGCTTTATAAAAATTAAATATTTGCCCAGGAGAGTCAGCTGGGTGCGAGAGCAAGGCAAAGAGAGAGAGAGAGCGCGGGCAGAGGCAAAGGCAGCGACAGCGAGGACAGCAGCAGCAGCAGCGCATCACAAAATAGCAGAAAAAGTTTTACACTCAAACTTTTTTCGCGTGCTCTTCCCTCTTCCTCTGCCTGCGCTTCTCTCTCACGCGCGCTCTTTCTCTCTCTTTGGCTGTGTGTGGTGGGTGGTCTGGCGCGTGCTTTACACTCGTTTGTGTGCTTGCCAACGCTGCAGGCAGTTCACACACACGCACACACACACACACACAGCTGCACTCAACAAACAGAGAATTTTGTGTTTGCTTTTGACTTTTTGTGCTAAGGACATTACAGACATTGCACAGTTGCCGCTGTCGCTGCCGACGCAGACGTCGCTGCTGCTGCTACTGTTGAATTTGTTGTTGCTGTTGCTGTTGCTGCACTGCTTCCCTTTGGGGTTGGCTGTCGAGTTTCGTGTTGTTGTTGTAGTCAGCCTTCTGTTCCACTCTCGGCGTGTCCTTATTTCCGGCCACCCTCTTGTTGTTCTTGTCATTCTCATTTCCATTTCCATTTCATACGATTTTTTATTTCATTATATTTTCTGATTTCTGCCTCATCTCCGTCCGTCTGTCATCCTGCCGTGTCCTGCCAATTCCCCCGGGCTTCAATTATGCCATTTAATGATTGGTTCGGGTTGTTTATAATTTTTCCGAGTGCTTTTGTGCCCAGAAGAGAGACTACAGATGCTATAAAAGCTTGTAAATATCCACGAACTAGATATAATGACTTGCTATACGGATTAGGGGGGCTTAAAAGATTGATATCGTATAGTAGTTAATTAAGTGCGGATGAAGCTTGAGCTTGAAATATGTAAGGTGATATATATTCAGGAACCATATAAACTATGGTTGTTCTCCTTTAAGATTGAAAAACAGTATTTTATCTTCAAATATTTTTATCTTTGGTGTCTTTGGAAGCTTTACAATAAATAATTTTAGTGAATTTAGTATAAGAATAGTTTTCGGAGTGAAATTATTCCTAATAAATCGTTAGTCTACTTATTCTTCTTCTACCAGTTATTTTTCTGATTTTTAGTATCGTTATTTGTCATTTTTATACATTTTTATATGAGTAAACTTTCTATATTTCTGCTATAAGCCAATATTTCCCTCTTTCTCTATGTCACTTCACTATATTGCTTATTTCTCTAAAACAAACTGACCAATTTCAGTCTGAACTTCATCAATCCTTTCGCCATCTATCGTGTGTAGCAACAGTAACACTTCAAATTCACTTATATCAACCCCAACCCAATTTCGAACTTAACTTAACCCCACGACACGCCAAGTAACTCGTCCATTTTGTGCGATACCATTTGTCAAATGTTCCGTTTGGTCCCCGATGAGCGATAGTTCCATTTACCAGATCCACTTGAGTTGTTCTCCCTCTCCCTCTCTCTCTCTGTTGTCTGGGTAGCTTCGATGCGAGCTCTATTTAATTGACACGGATTCGCATTAGACAGCCGCAACTGCAGGCAGGTTTATCCCCCTCTCTCTCTCTCCTCAACCTCCCTCTCTTCCTGGTGAGGAGTTGATTTATTACCGTGTCCCAAACTCCGCACACCTTTTGGCCAACTTGAGCAACTTGGCCTACGGTACTTGGGGCTGCGTGTCTGTTTGGTCTTTGCCGTCGCTTCTTGTTTGCTCTGTTCGGCTTCCCAACTCCCCCTCTCCCCCCTCTCCCTTGCTCTCACTGCGTTCTACATTTGCAGACTTAATATATTAATCAAAGGCATGAAATCTTTATCAAGTTGTCAAGGCGTCCGACTGACAATGAGACGCCTTGTCTCTGTCTGTGGCGCGAGCTGAGGCTGCAGCACAGGAAACTCGTTTGATCCCTAACACGCACGTACACGTAGTGTTCCTGCTCCTGCCAATCCCTTCTCTCACTTTACTCCTCTCCCTCTTCTCTACTCTTCTTTCTTCTGCAATTTGCAATCCGAAATCGGAGAATTGCACGCGTCTTTCACAGTCGCAACAAAGTGAGCCAAATAAATGAAAATTAAGCTACAAATTTATTCTCACCTCAGCGAGGGTTGATCAATTAATAAGGATTAGTTTGTAGAGGTGCTACACATAGAGGCTTCATATAGCGGCACCTATACCTTTCCTACCTTATATTTGCTTAGGTCTACAGCATGTTTAACTTTCATATATCATTCTGTTCTTTTCTCTTTTAGCATCTCCATAAGATTAATGTTTGAAAGCTTTTTCCAGATAAACCTTTTTTATTGAATTTTCCCTCTAAATCTTTATACTTCAATCTAACCCTCTCCCTGTATCATCTTTCACTGTCTCTATTCCATTTTATGCAAAACGAAGATATTTTGCGTTTTTTTGGTAAATTCTCTAAACCTTTCCAACTTTTTGATAGTCTTATTTATATTTTCTTGCTAATTTTTAAAAGCGAAAGTTCCTAAGCTTCTGGCTGTTTATTATTATATATTTTACTGGAGTTTCCTTAGGTTTCATCTTACACTTTTATCAGAAAGCTTCCTTTTCTAATTTTAATAAGATTTCCTCAACTGTCAAACGATGAATAGGAAAGTAATTGACATTTTTAAATATAAATTTAGTGCATCACTCGAGATGCATATATATTTATCTATATATTTGTATGTTTATTTCTCTGTTTATCCGTCAATTGTCTTGTCTTCATATTTATATGTATTTTCATCTATCTGTCCATTAAGCTATCAATATATGGATTAAATAGAGATAGATCATCGATATATCTTTCGATATATACTTCTACTAACCTATTAATTTCTTATTTATAATCTATCCATTCTCCATTTATTCTCCATTGCCCAAACTTTACCCCATTCTCCACCTTTTTATAGTCATATTTCTTACTCTAAATCAAAAATTCCCGCCCACTCGTTCTCCTCCTTTTAGCTTCTTTCCTGCTAAACCATTTTTTGTCATTTTCCCGTCCATTTACTCGCCAAACGACCCACGTTGCGAGGAGTTTGCGACGTGTGCGACAAACTTGTGTATCGTCCCTCTCTGCCTCCCTCTCTCCTCCTTTCTCTCTCTATCTCTCTCTCCAGCACATAGTGCGAAATCATTTTGCCAGAGCATTGCGAGCTCTGAAATTGTCACAAGATGTTTGTCGAAGTCGAAGTCAGGGAGGAGAACGGCGTCGGCAGTCGGAGGCAGCTTTGCGATCCGTTTCCAATCCGTTTTGTTGTGGCGGCAAACATTAATATTCACATGTCGTTCGACGGTATGCGCGACCAGTTTTGGAGGGGCAGGGAGGGAGAGGTTGCAGGGGGGACAGTGGAGAAGGTGGCTCCCGAGTCGTAGTTGCCCGTCTCCAGTGCCAGGTCCCAGTCGCAGTCTCCAGTCTCAGTCCCAGTGCCAGTCCCATTGCCCCTGCCCAAGACCCCTTGCCCTCTGCTGGCCCCCTCTGCTGCCACGCCACTGCGCTGCCCAGTCAAATATTCCGAAACGCGCTTTAGGCTGCATAAATTTATTCGCCGCCGTCGCTAACTAAAGCTGAGCCGCAGTTGGCGTCGCAGCTTCGTCGTTGAAAACGGGTTCCATTTATGCAAGTTGCCGCTAGTTGTTGTTGCTGTTATAGTTGTTGCTGTTGTTGTAGTTGTTGCTGTTATAGTTGTTGCTGTTGTTGTAGTTGTTGCTGAGGCCGCTTTCGCATTGAATTTTGCACCTCGGCTTTGCCGCATATACATTTTACTTATCGGCATCTAAATTCAGTCGCTGTCAAGCGCTGCAGTTCCCCTCACCCCCTCTCGTTCCATGGCCCAGCTGCCTCTACTGATCTGTCTCGCATTCGTTTTCGGAACCATCCCGAAAAGTATCGAATTTCAGTAGAGAAAATAGCCCAAAAACCGAAGAGAGAGAAAGGTTATACATACATCCATATGGCGAAGGTTTTATACACTTCCCATGAAAACTATAGGATATAGTGCTACGATTCTTATGAAATTTGATTAGTTTAGAGAGGATTACATAAACCTCAAATTGGAACGGGTATTTGGGAAAATTAGTACAGAATTTAATAATAAAAAAAACACATTTATTCACATTTATTAATGTTCCTATTGAGATGAAATTTGAAAAACATATAATATACATATTTAAGGAGAGATTTGTTAATTGATTTGATTGTGACATCTTCAATAATAATTTGAATAAACCAATAGTTTCTTTGGCAACCTATACGATATGTCCGCCTTTCGACATTTTCATAAGTATCAACAATAAAAAAAACATGTGTGACAATAGATATGGTTAACTCAATCTCCCTGTTGATGCTGAACAAGAATATATATAATATAGAGTCAAAGAAGTCGTACGCAAATCAATATACCCCTGCAAGTGTATAATCATAGAGAAACAGACCTTTTTAAACTGCACTATTCGTTGCCAGCGAGTCAAGTTCCAGTCTCATAAGACATTTTCATTATCGCTTGCAATATTTGATTATATCATAACCAATTTTTCAAATTCGTATACGAATTTGTTTAGATTTAGAGCTAATGAAGTCGACTTCTCCGTAGAGAATGATAAACATGGATAAACATCCGTCGGAACAGTCGGATTCGTTGGCGGATCTCGAGATTCGAATGGATTGAAATGATTTCTTTGTTTACTTTGTACACACTCATTATATGTGTATCTGTGTGTGTTTATACAGATGCAGGGCTATTCACACTCACTCTCAAACACTCACCGACACTCATGAGTTATTCGTCGTTATTCGTATCTCGTTTGTTTGTTTGTTTTTCGTAAATAACGCAAATGAAGGCCGCCGCAGATACTCGCACATCTATCAGATACAGATACAAATGCCCACACACACGCACACAAATATAGTTACATTTGACTTTCTATGGACATTAAAGTTAATGAGCTTTCGTTCCGTTTCAATGTTTATCTCTCTGTATAAACGAAAGTCAAACCCAATCAGCGATGCCAGTAAATCTAACTTGAGCTATGTGTCGAGATAAAAAACCTCTGATAGATCATATCTCCGAGGAGAGATAAGAAAAAAGAGTGAGAGGGAGAGGAGAGGTTTCGTTTTGTTCGCTTTAACTCAATTCATCATTCTTCCCACATTCTTAGGTATTTCCAGCGGCTTTTACTCTTTCTTTTGAATGAGGAATGACAATTTTAGATCTGATTGGGAGGCCGGAAAAATCTGTCTTTCTTTTAACTTTTATATAGGAGATGCATACCTAAAGATCTTTTAAGTAATGAAAGTAATTTATTCTTATTATCATTTATTGATCCGATTTCGCTGAAATACTTAATTTACATGAATCATATTCGATTAATAATCGACAAGTTCTGGAATAAACTTTGATAATAAATTGCAACTGAAAACTGCTATATCAAGAAGGAGTTATTGCGAGAGCTTGTCCCGAATGATTTGGGTTAGGATTAATTTTTCCTCAAAATATCGGTTGAGAAAGAATTTCCTTAATCTATCCAGCTAGAAATCTGTCAAAAGAGCCATATACCTTACTCTAATAACTTTGCCATGTAACCAAACCTCTCTTAAGTTTTATCAACAAAAAAAATAACTTATTCAACCTATTACGATCTTTTTTATAGTACAAAATTGCAATTTTATGCAGTTTTTCTCATTTTACACAATTGAAGAGCATTTCTTTGGTACCCAGATTCCTCTTTAACTTGCTCTTCATGCTACAAGTTTTTATTGCTTTTTCCGCTTTCTTTTCGCTCTCCTTAGATCAGAAAACCAATATCCAATAACAAATATTCATCACAATGGAACCGGGACAGGGAACGAGAGCGAGACTCTCTCTCTCCTCATCTCGCGGTTATTCGCTTTGAAACTTTTGCGGCAACTTTTTCGCAAAACTTAATTGATTTATATTTTGACATTTTCCGAAAAGCCGAACAAAAACGACAACGACGACGACGGGGTGACGGCGACGAGGTGAAGGTGCAACAGAAACTTGCAACTCCAGAGACCTTTTCGTGACAAATGCCGGAAAGTCGGTGAGCCAGACGTTGTACAGTTTACCGTGGTTCAAATGAGCTACATGGATTAGAAGTTATTAGAGAAATGTATGATGTGATATAATAATAACATAAATATGGTATACAAATTATAATAAATTATATTATATAAAGCCTTTTGAAAGTGTGATGGATATTATAAGAGGTAACCCAGTGAATCAGGTGCAGAGAGATTTCTTTGGTCAGCATGGCATATTTCTCAGTACAGTCGGGGTCTGTCAGATTGAAACTCTGCATACAATACACCTGTACAAATTGAGACAGTCGAAAAAGGTGTTAAGTGAAGGTTTTGTTTGAACAATGTAAGGTAAAATGAGGAGAGCATACAAAGAGTAAGTCGTTTATAAAGACAACAATATTGTTTCTGTTGAAAAGATTAACTTATAAAGTAATAAATATTCCTGTTCAGACTTAAATTGCGATTCATCTCATTTGTAGGTTTTAAAGGGAACCATTTTAATATTTTACAATTATTCTAATAAATATATCTTAATTACGAACTTTTTACTGTATAATCGGTAGATTAAACAGAATATTTCAACAATTCAAAGAATTCTACAGTCATTATCTATGCAAATCTGTTATTTGATACTCAAGAGAGAAGAATCTAGTGGAATTGGAAACAGTTTGAAGAAGTCTTCAAATATTTCTAAATGCATGTATAAATGTATATATGTACTTATAAATAAAAAAATTAAAGAAATACTATGTTATACTCGTACCAAAGAAAAGAGAAATAGTTTTACAAATTCTTCAGATATAGACACATAGATTCTTCTGCATATTGTAAAAGAGTTTTTTTTCATAGTATTAAATGCTATAGTTAGAAGACTCTTTAGTTAACTGCATAACGAATTCTTCTGCTTTCGTAAAAGAATCACTCTTGGCAAATTCTTCTACTTGTCTATTTGCCATGAGTGCCTTACTACTAGAAGACAGCATAGTTTCCCAGATTTCGTTTCAGATTAGAGTGCTTTCTACTCGACTACGAATGCTCGCTCCATTTATGGGCAATGCGAGGCACTGTGCGCTGTAGCCGTGTCGCCGTTGCCGCTGCGTCGCGTTGGCGCTGCTGCCTTCAGAGACTTCAGTTGCAAAAGTTACTTAATCACGAGCTTCAATTAGTGCAGCGCGCGCCAGAGGCAGAGCTCAACCAGAGGCAGCGCTGAGCTAGAGGCAGAGGCAAGGGAGGAGGCAGTGTCAGGGCAGGGGCAGGGGCAGAGGCAGAGCCAGTCCAGGCCATAGGTTTCGTGCCAAGAGCATATTGTGTGCTGCGATGAAGCGAGGCAAAATAAAAATGGAGTGTCACGGCTGCCGCACAAGGGGTGAGCGGGCAGCGCAGTGGCAGAAGTAGGAGTAGGCAGCGACGGCGGCCAACGGCACCCAGACACAATCGCGTTCATTGTGGCGACGCGTCGCGGCGACAGCGACAGCGACTCCCACTCGGCGACTGAGTCGGGCACACACACCGACTGTGACTGCGACTGGGGACTGGCTTCAACTCAGTGCACTGCGCTCGTTCATAGTTCGTTCGTTCGCCGCATTCGTTCGTGCGCCCGTTCGTTGGTGTGTTCATCGCCTTCGTGTCGTTCGTTCGTTTATTTGACTCGCTCTCACGCGTTCGGCTTGGCCACCCTCTCTCCCTCTCCCATCAATGCTTGCGTGTGCGATTGTGACTCCACCTCTGGCCCCTTGGGAGTCCCACACTCTCTCACTGCCGATACTCTCTGGCTTGCGTTCGGCTCGGCTCGGCGTAAGTTTGTTCGTTCGTTCGGCTGCCCTCTCCCGCTGCTTGCGTCTCTGCTCTGTTCGGCGTCTTTCATCAGCATATTTCGTGTTTATCGCTGAGTGATGAAAATTATGTTGATGACGTTGGCGCTGCGCTGCCGCTGCTGACGTTGACGCTCAGTCTCTCAGTCGCTTTGTCTGTCTGCCTGTCTCTCAGTGTGCGCTTTGCACGTCGCCACCTCAGCATTCCCGCTGCCAGCCCCCTCTGCTGATGTCGACGTCGGCGACAACTAGCGAAAGTTGTGCTAAATTGGAACATCAGCATTTTGTGTGTGCTTTGCTTCTGTTTATTTTCATGTTTGTTTTGCGCCCCCTTCCCATTCCTCCTCATCCGCCACCCTTCTTTGCATACGCAAATTCAAAAATAACTCAACGAAAAAACACAAAATTCATTTACATCAATTTATTTATTGCGTTTCGTGCAAATCTTTTCGCGGCTTTGTGCATTCACTTTGGGTGTCTCTCTCCGTCTCTATCTCTCTTTCTACGTTTCTTTGAGCGCATCGCGTTCGCACCTCTAGAGATTACGCTCTACAAAACGCTTAATAATTGAAATTCTTTACTTTTCGTTTCTTTTTGCACACCTACAGCACTTTTCATACAATTAAGAACACTTCAAGTTGTCCTTTAATGGTTTTCTAACTAGACTGAAAACAAATAAGAGAAAGATATAAAAATATGTATGTATCTCTTCAATTTTTAGAGACTTATCCAAAATAATGTTGATAATGATTAAAAATGCCTAAGGTACAAATACATACATATATTTCATTAATACACAATATTGTATTAGGTACACCTGAATTAAACCAAGTTTCTATATAATATGAATGCCAAAAGTAACGAGGTAGTTAGATATATCAAATGTATTCCTAATGCAGACACCATTATAAGTAAGAACTCCTCGAGAAGAGATATTTACAAGTTTAAGAAGTATTTCATAAGTCATATTCGAGCCATGAAAGGTTTATCTTCAAGTTAAAGACTCGTTACCCAAAGCTGCTGTTTCGCCGTTCAAGTATCCTGAGCTTATGGCAATAAGACACGCTATAACCCCAATTATGCTCTACTAAACGTATCATTATCCTGAAATTAAGTTGCCGAACAGAGTTTTTAAGTAGCGAACAGAAGTAGCCTGAAAGCGAACCCTTTAGAAAGATGAGGGTCGGGAATAGTATTCAAATCTTTGAGATAATGTATAATGAATGCTGAAACACCGTAAACACTTCTGATCCAATCTAAAGATATCAGCAAAAGAGTTATACTTAGGCAGTCATTAATAATCAGGATAGTTTTTTCATGGATTCACGTCAAAGTTTTAGGTACGTAGACATGAAATATTGAATGAAACCCGCTAAAATTGGTGACTGCTTAATATAAATATTTAAGCTCCAGAAAAGCTACAGAAAACAACTGTAAAAGTCTCCAAAATGGAGGAAAACTCTATTATGTTATTATGAAAGATCATAAATTCAGAAATATCTGGGTAACTTAAGTAAAAATTGCCCTAAACAAGTCGTAAGGCTTCGATAAATTTGCTTTAAATTCGAATTAGCTTAGAAGATTTGTATTTTTCAGAGAAATTTCTATATACGTAGTGATTTAGTTATCAAAATGTAACTCGAACTGTTTCAACTTTCGATTTGTAAGCCAATAAAATGACATTCAAGATTTGTATAGCTTCCATTTTCGGCATTTGAGCCAGAAAAGTCTTCGCAGCGAAAGCTAAACACGCGAAGAAAGTGAAGCGCAACTCTCAAGCCGAGTAGAGTCTTCTCTTCCCGTTGTTTGCCTAACGTCATCTACTCTGTAGACTCGCTCTATGTGTGTGTGGGTGTGTGTGCGAGAAATTGCATTCGTCTGGCCAATTTGGCCGACTTTGAGGGCCCCCGAAACAAAAGAGTTTTGTAGCCAACTTTGCAGACGCGAAAAACGCTGAAAACTTGGGAAAACAATGGCAAAACCAAGTGATGCGATAAACAAGAGGCACGAACAATATTTCTCTGTCGGCAGCGGACAAAAAGAGCCAGAGTGAAAAGAGAAAAACACGCCAAAAACGTTAAAAACACGCTAAAAACACTAACAAATTTACCTGCCCGCTACCAACAAAATATTTTATGTAATTAGTAGAGCCGAGATAAAAACAACAATCGGAATAAACGAAAAAACAGAGATATAATTGTGAGGCCTGTTTTTGCGTATTGTTTTTTGTTATAG
Organism: Zaprionus africanus; assembly: GCA_018151435.1. Classification (NCBI taxonomy): domain Eukaryota; kingdom Metazoa; phylum Arthropoda; class Insecta; order Diptera; family Drosophilidae; genus Zaprionus; species Zaprionus africanus. The sequence goes on from JAECXB010000118.1 coordinate 13,352,976, forward strand.
GACGGAGAGAAAGGAACCGAGAGGCAGTTAGAGAGACAGAGAAGAAGACAGACAGAGAGACAGGCAGACAGACAAAGAGACAGACAGAGAGGCAGACAGACGAGTGTGCGTTCAATTATTATCGGCATCGGCGAAACGAAGCTGAACGTGGCGACTGAAACGCCAATGCGCTGTTGCCGCACTTCAGCGCGCCAAAGCCAAAATGAAGCAACAACGCACACACACACACACATACTCGCTCTCTCACACACACACACACACATGCATACAACTGAAGCGAAAACATAACAAAAAGTGGCGCGCTTATAAAATTTTCCGCGCTTTTCTGTTTCGAATCAAAATCCGCACTCACACACACAAACACACACGCACACAGTCTGTGCTCGGTGTGATTGCGCTCTCGTGCTTGCGTTGGCGCTCTCTTCGCGGCGAATTCGCTAGTGCGCTGCGCTCTCTCACTCGCTGTCTCTCTCTCTTTCGAAATTCGAATAAAATATTGAGTTCGAATGAGTTTTGTTGCCGATTGCAACGTCACGAAAAAGGTCACATCAGCAACAAACACACACAGAGAGCAGTACACACACACACACACACACGCCTTTTACTATAATTTACGTTAGTGCTGTGTGATGTGCGCTGTTGCCAAACTTCAGCATTACGTAGCATGGCGAAAATTCAGTCGTCATTGTGGGTTGTTTGCCAGTTTCTCTGGCTGAGGGATGTGTTGGAGGCGTAGAGGCATTAGAGTAGGCAGTGCAGGGTCGGCGGGGGAGGGGCAGGGGGAGGGTTGTTCGCCCTGCTGCGAATGGCGCCATTTATGGCGATTATTAAGTTGACGCTGCCGGCGCCTTTGATGAGCTTTTTTATGTATTTCCACAGTTCGCCCTCTTCTCCCTCCTCTTCTACTTCTTCTCCCTCCTCTTCTATTTCTTCTCCCCTTCCTCGCCCTCCTTTCATTTTCTCCCCCGTCCACTGAGCACAAACTGTCGCCTATCAAAACCGCAATTACAATTTGATTTTCCTCTTTCTCTCTCTTTATCGTTCTTCTCTCGCATTATCGTTAGCAGGCGCTACTTTTATGGCCTTTCGTTTAATGTTTCTGCCTCTCCCCTCCCCCTTTCCACGCCTCTGCAGGCGTTAATTTATTTATAATTTTATTTGGTTCGCCTTCTCACTCGCGGCTAAGTGAAAATTTAATTATAGCTTTTTCGCCAGTCGCTTTGGCATTTGCCGCAGTTCTTCTTCTCCTTCCCCTGCTTTCCCTCCTTCTACTTCCCTGCTTCTTCTTCTCTGTGCGCTCGTTTTGTTTTCAATTCAATTAAAATACACAAAAATACGCAACATTCTCCGACGTGTCCGATGATTACATTAACTTTTCCACGTCAACTGTGACGTCAATGACGACGCCGACGCCATTTTACACGAGCGCAGGCTGTCAGTTTCGTAGAGGATGAGAGGAGGAAAGGAGCAGTGTGTTGATGGGAAATATAATTACTTTATTGATAAGTTATTATGTTTATTTTCGAATTTTTATAGCATATGCTATGCCTTTTATTTGAGAAGTAATCTCACAACGCAATAAATATGTGATGAGATGGAAACAGAGATGAAGATAGAAAGGAAAACTCTATTTGGTCAGTACATTTATGAATAATCTATGTTCATAAAATGTATTTTACATTTGTAACCGAAAGTTAGAATACTTCATATATCAGTTAACAAGAAGGTTTTCTCATCAAATGTGTAAATAAATTCAATCCACAAAAAAATTAAACAAAAACTCATTCGCACTCAAAGTATTTCTAGAATTCTACTAACGTATATGTATGTATGTAAGTACTATAAAACTAGCTTTAACAAGTTTTTAAAAAAGTAACACGTATAGTAACTACTGGCACTACCACTACTACTATTACTAAGTATAATAATATCATTAACAAGCCTCAACCTAGTACTATCCTAATTAATTGTCTGTTTACTATAAAAATATGTTAACCTGATTGAAACCTACTGACTATGAAAGTAACTATAACATACTCATGGCTCATGGCATACTCACAGTCCGTAGAGTAACGACCCCTTTCAGCTTCGCTTCGCTTATCACTTCACCGTCACATGTTGCCGTGTAGGCGACTCTCTGGATCCTCTGCATTCTCTGGCATTCCCCCATGCGGAACTGTGGGCGTCGTCTGTCGTCCCGCTCCGCTTGCACTGTGTCTACGCTGTCTGCGCTCTGCAGGAAGATTTACAAGTGGGCGTTTCCAGTTTTACAACTGCCTCTTGAACAATCAACTTGTTTTGTTAGTCTTCTGTGATGAGGCACTTGATGAGGGAACTCGGTCAGAGGAACTTTTTGTAGTTAATAACATTTCTTTGGACATACTAGTAAAGAATTATACAAGTTGTACAAGGTTAACTATAGAGAGTGTGTACTGTAAGGATAAAGAATCTATAAATTTAACATTTTTAACGATTTGAAATTGTGGAGATTTTCGAAAAGGGTTAATTGTATAACGAGTTCCCAAGAAGTTTCCGATTTGGGTTTTTAAGGTTGGTTTTTTGATTTATAATCATATTTCACATTGATAATTATAAAGAAAACTGAGAAAACTTAACGAAAACTTTATTTTTTGGTATTTAAAATAAGTCAAAATTATAAAAGAAAATATAAATAAGATAGAATTTAAAAAAATATAATTACTAGAAACGATAACTTAATAATTTGATATTTTGAAGATTAAACTACCATAAAAAGAGAACCTTAAAGGGAGATACCTATAAGAAATCAACTGTTAGATCATAATTTAAACTGACAAGCATCATAGGAACTGTTTAAAGTCATTTAAAATGTCACAAACAGAAAGAAAGCCAAGTAAGATAGTGAAAAGAGTGAAAGAGAAGGAAAAACTCGACGGATAATAGTTGACAAAGACATATATACGGACTTAACTTATTGACAACGGTAAACATAGCATATTCAGTCAGCTAATAAACTTGTTTGCAGGCCTAACTAACTGGTAAGGTGGGACCCGGTATTCAAACTGAAATATGGAGGCGCAAAAAGCGTAGCTACTGCGGAGAGTAACGGCATCTCTGACAGGTCGTTTCGTCTCACTAAAAATGGTGATTTGTGTGGCAGGCGCAGTGAAGTCACTTTGCAAAGTGTGGCAACTCACTTAGCGGCGCAGACAGTGGCAGGGGCAGGGCAGGGGCTGCCATTTTTATGACCTGACGCAGTGCGGCAACTATAAAATGGGGAACAAAGCGAATTGCCGACAGCAAGGCAGGCGGGCGGGCAAGAAGAGAGGGAGTGAGATAGGAGGCAGTGGCAGTTGGCAGCGCTAGTGGCGTTGCCACCCCCTTTAACTGCCGCCTCTGCTGCTGATGACTAAATAATCGAGTGAGTGCTGATGGATTGTAATTGCGTTTTCATTGACTTGTGAGAAGGAAGAAGAGGGAAAGGAGTAGAGAAACTAGAAAAATTAGCAATTTAAGAGTGGAAAATAGAAAAATAAAGCTAAGCAAGACGTACACTTGCAAATACATGCTCATATCTCTATATATATTAATATATATTCTTCCTCAAATCGTTGATTAACGATAATCTAAAAGTTTCTATGCGTAATTTTCAGTTAAATTTTACGAAACTCGACCTTCAGACACCCTTGTACCAGAAACAAACACAGTAGGTATCAACAAGAAGTATGCGGGTAAAGGGGTAAATAAAGAACTCCCTGATTTGCATCATCGCAAAAACCGCAAAGTCGACTACGCAATCGCTGAGAGAGTTAAAATTTCCGAATAATTCATATGACTGTGTTCTATAATAACTGTAACATGATGCGACAAACTTAGTCAAGCCACATACGAGCGTAAGGGGCACTGTGACACCCTGTATTAGGCACTGTTATAATGTTTCTCGCATAACTACGATGTTTATGGGGGGATCCTGATGAAATTTACAGATCAGTTAGAGCAAGTGGTCAGCTACTGGTATGCCAAGAATCAAGTGAATATATCTGTTATTACAGATTCTACAGGTTTCTAGCGATTTCCACAAAAATGGTTAAAGATATTGGAATTTTGTAAGTGACATTAGGTGGGCAAGTTTTAGGTGCAACTGCATGTTAAATTTGAGATGTCTAGCTACAAGAATAACTGAGATCTTGGCGTTTATAAGATATTTCACTGATGGAGAGTAAAAGGAGAAAAAACTGTCCAGTTTCTTTTGTGTGCGCACATAACAAAAACATATAAACCAATAACAGAACTCTACTCGAGGGATTACTTGATATTCCTTCAACTTGGAAGTGGCATTATAGATATATTACAAATCTAGATAGATACTAAATAAGTAAATACGTTGCTTTCCTAACCAATCGATAAGTCTCGTGGCCATTCAATAAGCCCCGAAGTTGATGCGTAATAAGAACTTTGCCAGCCTCATTTCACACTCTTTTCGGTCTGTTAATAATTATAAATAAAGTAAACACACGAGCGAAAGCAACAACGACAACATTTGCAGCGCTCTCTCTCTCCCTCTCTGCAACTTGAAGAGAGCGCGCTAGGCAAATCAAAGAGAAGAGCGACAATTGTTCGTTCATTCGTTCGCTCATTCGTTCGTACATTTCTAGAGAGCATGAGAGAGAGAGCGCGCGTCAAACCGGTTGCTGATGCACACGAAGCGTAGCCGACGACAGCCGAAGTCGCTTAGTGCGTACGATTTGTCGGTTATTTAACGAAAGCGACGACCAATCGGCAGTGAACCGACCACGAGAGCCGAACGTGCACTCAACGTTGCCGATTGGCGAATGAACGCGACTGTTGTCGATTCGTAGAAGCGCTCGGGTTGTTCGGGCGGAGTTTGCATGAAGGCAGCGCAAGCGAAAAGGGGCGACTTGCAGACGCATGTGTGCGGTGTGTGTGAGTGTACAGCTTGGGAGTGTGTGTGTGCGTGTTTGTATTGATTGATGGGCGCGGCGGAGTTGGTGGGTGAAAAAGTGAAGCGAAATGTGGAAAACGCGTTCACTAATTGCAACTTAATGGCCGGAAAAGCATTAGAAGAAGCTATGAAAAGAGTTAAGAGTAGATAAGAGAGTTAGTAAGTAACTGTAAAAGTACAGTTGCTGCAGCTAAGTGTAGCTGGGAAAGAAGAAAATGGCAAGTACAGTTGCCAAGCGCCAATTTCCAATTTGAATCTCACTTTGCAAAATGACGAAGTTCACAAAGAAAAGGCAAAGAAGAAACAGTCGATGATGAAGAAAAAGTAGAAGAAAAAGAAATAATAATAGTAGAAGAAAGAGTAGTAGAAGAGGAAGTAGAAGTAAAAGTAGAAGACGTAGTATAAAGTATAAATAAAAGCAAAAGTATAAGTTAAAGTAAGAAGAAATAAGAGAAGCAAAAGCAGAAGCAAAGCCAAACGCAGAAGAAGCAACTGAGAAAGAAGAAGCAGAGGGAAAACCTCAACTCGCCTCTCGCTCATTATTCATTAAGGAAAATGACAGAGAAAATGAAAAAAACTCATCTAACCATTCAAAATCAGCCATATGGAAAGATATCTCCAGCACAAACAACAACAACAACAGAACAAATGTGACGAGCGGAAAGCAGAAGAAGAAGCAGAGGGAAACAAACAAAGGAAAAGTGTCCGCATCTGTGTGTGTGTGTGTGTGTGTGTGCGTTGGTATTAGTGGTTGCGTGTATCTGTTGTGAATTTTTCGGGGGTTGCTACGCAAAGAAGCAATGCCAAGTGGGTGGCATGTGAGGAGGAAGAGGGAAGGGAGGGAAGTGGAGCGACCCTGTGCTATGTACTTGAACAAATTACGGGTTTGTTTTATGTAAATCAAGAGCAGAGGGGAACGAGGCAGGGTGCAAGGGGAGCATTTTGTTTGCTCTGCGATTTGCGACTTTGTTTGCATTGCGCTTGTTAGACTGAGCAGAGCAGCAAAGTGCAGTTAACTGTTAAATTTGCTGACTGTACCGTTATAATGAATAAATACTTGAAGATCTTCAGCATTGTTAAGTGGAAATTGTTTATGTTCTATGCCAGACTGAGCCAGTGTTGCCCATTGAGCTATTTTCCTACCAGTTCTATAGATTTAAAGCTATTTTGAAGCGTTTAAAATTCATTTTTATATTTTACTAGTAGTAGGTAAACAAATTATTTGACGAAGTTTTCTGGTATTGTTAAAATTAAAGTTTTTAGTTTAATTTTATAAAAACAAAGCGATAGAAACAAATTCACGGCTGCAAGCAGTCACAAATCTGTCGGTAATGCATAATGAGGTGAATTCTGCTGTACACTGCTTGGTGAATCAGACTCATCAGTGACACAAACAAGTGTCTTGGATACGAGCTGTGTAAGCGACAAACAAGCAGTTTTTACTGCATGCAAGTGTCTTTGCTAAAGCAGGCGCCCTCTATGGGTTCAGGGCAGCACTAACTGGCAGCACTAAGCACTGAACACTGCTTAGTGCCAGCAGGTCAAGCTGCTTGCGTTAAGTGTTCGTGTCTTGGCTAAGCAAAGCAGTTTCTGTGTTAAGTTGGCTTTGCCAGCACGAACTGAACGAAGCGCGGCAGTTTGGCGGCAAATTCAAACAGAGCAGAAATAAAAACAGCTTGTTAATATTTATTTTGACTAGATTCACATAAATTGAATAGTTTTAGCTATTATTTGGCTATTATTTAGCAGTATTTTATGCTCAAACTGAGTAAACCTCTGCTGCGCCTACCTGAAACTAAATTGCAGTTCAGCAAATTAATTCATATTTACCTTATCGAATTGGTTACAATAAATGTAACTAAATAAATACTTTGAATGCAGAGAGCAAAGGGCAACAGTCAGCAATATATTTATTGCCAATTTAGCCCCTTTCCGAGCAGTATTTACACTGTTTGGCAATTGTATTTCAATTTCAAGGTATTAGCTTAATCTGTGCAGTTTATGTCGGGGATTACTCGCAAGTAATTGCCTTACGATTTTCATAAAACTCATTTCGTTGTGCACACACACAGAGACGGACAGAGAGAGAGATAGGGAGAGAAAGAGAGGGAGTTGGATCGATGCATATTTCATGACAGGCTGATGAAAAATAATGTTGTTGTTGTTGTTGTTGTTGTTGTTGCTGTGGATAGATAAGTTGACTTAATCACTTTTGCCATGCAAATGCCGACGATAAATAACGATGCGAACAGTCGAGTGCACTCACTACTCACTCACTACTCACTACTCACTCGTTATTCACTATTCTCTCTATTCTCAATTCTCTATTCGGCATTCGACTGCGGCCTGCCGCTCTAGGTCGATTTACAGTTGTGCCCCAAAATGCCGCAAGTTGTTGCCTCCACTGCCACTCATCAATATTGATTGCGGAATGCTAACCGAGGGGGCAGGGGAAGAGGAGAGAGAGGGGAGGGTTACCCGTGTAACTGTGCTGCACAGTGTTATTTTACAATTTTCGGCACGAATTTGTTATGCCACAAATCCCCAGCAGCGGCTGTCAAAACTGTTGCTGCTGTCGCTGCTGCTGCTGCTGCTGTCGTTGCTGTCGCTGCTGCTGTTGCCAAGGTGCGAGGCAACGCGAACGAATTGGCCAACACCCGCTGCAACCTGCCAATCAGGCAATCATAAATACTTCATTACGTTTGCATTGGCAAAAGGGCCAACAGTGCACAGTGGAAAAAAAACAAGAAAACTGCATTATAAAACAAATAGAAGAGAAAGAAAACCAAACAAGCTAAACTAAGTTTTGATGACTTACAAGTTACTTGCTTTATTCGTTCTGTTTGTGTTAACTGGATTCGCTTGATTCATTTAAACTTTTCATTCAGTTTTGAATTTATCTTTTCTTTCCTCTTTGGTTAACCGAGTATGCGAATCAAGCAAGTTATTTGCACAACTCACTAAGCTTCAAATTACTCGTTTGGGTATTTGATAGTCTGGGAAGTAGTGCAGGATTTGGTATATATTAATACCAAATCCAGCACTACTTCCCACAATTCATAGAATTCTAGTCAGCGTAAAGAAATCTTTGAGAGAACCATTATACTTTGATTCATTTACAAGTCATTTGCATTTGTAAGTTACTCACTTTGTTAAAATCACTTGTTTTGGTATTAGGAATGTCTATGAAAGTATTTAAAATTATGCATAAGTTATTAAAATACTTTTCTTTCAACAAATAATCTTTACAGATTTTTTTCTATGCTATTTTTCTCAATCAATTTACTTTCACTTGCAAGTTACTTGTTTTGTTCGTGTTACTCATTCTGCATAAAGTAACTTGTTTGGGAATGCAAAGGACTGAGTAGTAGGCAAACTTTTACTGCTACAAAATCCAAAATGTGTCCTCTCACTTTGTCTTACTCTTTCTCTCTCACTCTCCCTCTCTTTCAGAGAAAACCCACTGAGTCACTGGAGTAACTCACACACTTCCAAATGACTCATTTCTCATTCGCATTCAAAACTTTAGCCGAAATGTAACACAACTTCGCATTCGAGCACACTGTGCACATAGCTACTTTGTCGCTGGTTGATTTAAGGGTAAGCTGGAAAGAGAAGGCAGAGCGGGTGAGAGAGAGAGTGAGAGAGAGTGCGTCACATTGGTAGCGCATTAGTGAAGCATTTTGCGCTACATGGATTGGCATTAATTTATCCAGTTTATGAGCAGAACCTGCGCAAATGTTTGGCTTGTTGCATATTTCAAATGGTTGTTGATGGCGTCCCTGGTGGCAGGCAGGCAGGTGGGGGTGTCGGCAACAACTTGCTGAAGCGCCACACGTAAACACCTGAAAGCAGATGCGAAAATAATAATAAATGTTGCCAGTTTCCAGTTTGCAGTTGCGAGCTGCGAGTTTCGAGTCTCGGTTTGCCAAATTGCTATTTATTAAAAATCAATGTTGCTGGCAACAAAATCAGCAATTTAACCAGCCTCAGAGCATGCGGCGTGTGGCATGCGGCGACGGCGTGTGGCATGTGGTGTATGGCATGTGCCAGGCAGGCATCCAGGCAGGCAGCTCTGTCTGTTCCAATCGGCCGACGATGTCGACAAAGTCTCCACGGCACTGCGGTCGGTGTTGCTGCCATGCTCCAATAACTGTTGCAGCACACACACACACACGCACACACAGACAGACTGTGAGACAGACACCCCCACATGGCGCACATATGCCTCGAGGCAGGAAAGGGCTGGGGCTGGGGCAGGGGCAGGCAGCTGGTCAGCCAGGCGACATTTCCGGGTAGTTTGAAGTAATTGCTTCGCAAGCTGTTGCCAGAGTCGAGGCGAGTCGAGCTGAGCTTGGACATTGCCACAAGCCTTGCCGCCGTCTGTTGCACATGGCACACAGCAGGGTGGAGAGTGGAGCAGTGGGGAAAGGGAGGGAAGACTGCCTGTAGTGGTCAGCTTAGTTGGCAAGCGGCTTAAGTTGGGCATTTTGTGTGTGTGCCGAAACGAAAATGACACAGCGGGCACAAGCGGCGTATGAGAAATTTGTCAAGCAAATGTGAACGGAAATAAATTTCGGGGGGCAGCAGCAGGCGACGTGCGAGGCTAGTTTGAGTAGTCAGTGAGTGGGTACAATGAATGATATATGTGTTAATTTTTAAAATAATGTGAATGAAGGCATAAGTTGGGCTAATTTTTGTGCAAGTGGGGAAAGGGTTGGCGGGGAAACTTTGTGGAAAAAGAGTTCTTTGAAACTGAAAGCTGTGGACGTTGATATATAAGCCTCATTAAGATCTTTCTATAAAGGTCTTCCTTTAGTAACACATCTTCTTAGCAGGCTTCTCTTTTTTCTAGGCTTTGCTTACTGAGTCTCTTCATATTAGCTTGTCTTTGTATTTCTTCTTAGCTCTCTTTGCTTTGTACTCTTTGCTAGGTACCCCCTACTCACACACGACTCACTAGTTTTCTCCTGGTGCCCACTTTTGAGTACCCTTTCTTAAGTACCTTCTCTTCAATATCTCACAGAAGCCTTTTCAATAGCAGCCTCTCCACAGTAACCTTTCTAAGGTCTCTTTAAATTAGCCTTTGCTTGTTACCCTCTTCTTGGTACCCTCTCTTCAGTGACTTATTTTTGGTGCTCTTTTCATATTAGCTTGTCTTTGGTACCTTCTATTTAGTATACTCTTCTAGGTACCCTCTTCTTGGTTCTTTCTATTCAGTGACTTATTTTTGGTACTCTTTTTGGCACCCTCTTCTAAGTAGCACACTTTTCCTTATCTCCTTACGAAACACTTTTCATTAGCAGCCTCTCCACAGTAGCCACCCTAAGGTCTCTTTATATTGGCCTTTGCTTGGTACCCTCTTCTTGGTACCCTTTTCTTGGTACCCTTTCTTAAGTATCTTTTTCTAAATAAGCTCTCTAAGGCTTTAAATACTACAGTAGCCTTTCCATGATGACCTTCTCATGTTAGTTTCTGTACATCAGTTTCTCCTTGGTACCCGTCTTCTTGATACCCTCTTCAATGTTCTCCCTCATCAGTACATCTTGCTTGGTACTCTCTTCTTATTAAGTCCTTCTTGGACAACCTTTGCAATTCCCTTATGTTCTCAGCTATTCAAATTCTTCTTTTTAATTTCTTTCTCTCCACAACCCGCTCAGAACTTCACAGCCTGCCCTCGCAGTTTGATTTGCAGCACATGTTCAATAGATTTAAACAAGCTGCATTTTTTTCAGATCAATGTTAAGCAATCTTTACTAGGTAGGTACCTCTTCCCCATCCTCCTGCCGCTCCCCCTGGGGGCAACGCTACGTGACTTTAAGCGTTAACGTAAGCGGTAAGCGGGTTGGAGAAGAAGGGGGCAGCGAAAGCGCGACGGGGCAGCAAATTGGGGCAGAGAGTGGAGGGGGAGGGCAACGATTCGCTTTCTTTACAGATTTCCTATAGATTTTTTCGGGAGTCGGCAGTTACTGCACGTGTACACCCACTGCGATGTATGTGTGGGTGTTTGTGTGTTGGTGTGTGTGTGTGGCGTGTGTATCCGTAGCGGCATCCGTAAACATATCCGGCGTGGGCTTAGCGCGGCAGGCAGCGCGTTTTGCATATTAACTAAGTGAAACATTTCGTTGACAAGTTTTCCAGTTTTCCCCAGCAGCCTGTGCAAATGTTTACCTACATGCAAGGCAAACACACAGACAGATACCCTAACCTTCTTTGCCAACCCTCTCCCCCTCCCCTCTCTCCTTTTCGTGGCTACTTTGGGGCCCGTTGTCGCCTCAAGACGTTTCGAATTGAAATTTAAATTCAATACGATCCTTTCCTATTCGCATCCTTTTTTGACCGCTCTCGCTTAACATTTTCATTCACATTTTCTCTCTGACTCGATTTTCCCCCCATTTTTCCTCAATTTTCCCTACATTTTTTTCTGTGTCTGTTATTTATCGCGCTGCCAGGGTTGTTGCAACTTCACAAACACAAATGAGCCAAGGCCAATAATTTCCCCTTCCCCGCCCTCCGCTTGCACCTTCCTCTTCCTTGTCTAGCTATGCTGTGGATTTGCGCTAAGAGAAACAAGTAAGCAAGTGAGTGGGGAGTGTGCTCGACTGCGAAATACCCGTTAGTAAACTTATTTGTTATATATCTTCTTTATTTACAGCTCGATTGTAACTAAATTTGAAAGCATAGTTAGAATTGTCAATGTTCTTCTACACACCAAAAATAAATATTTTAGCTTTTAAATTACGCTTGCTATTTGGTTTACTTCAATTTATGTGGGCGCAAGGGGGCGTGGTCGCATTTTAATGCTATATTTTTTTAAGTGAAATAATAAGACATACTTTCTCCAAATTTGACAGTCCTAGCTCTTATAGTCTCTGAGTTAAAGCTGTTCATACAGACAGCAATAGCTAAATATGCACTTTCTGGTATTAAAAATGCAGCACTCTGCTTGTTAAATAAACTCTAATATGCCATACATGTATAATACCCTTCTATCCTTAATCTAACGGGTATAAAAATATTTTTCTGAGCCATCCGTATCCATATTTATTAAATATTGAATGTTTTCCTTTTGCCCTTGCCCAGCTGCCTCTGCTGCCTGCAGGCTCTAGCAGTTTCCCGTTTGCTTTTACCCAGTTGGTCCCTTTCGCCCAAGGCAAAGCTAGCAAGGCAGAGAGCAGGGAGAGAGAGGGAGAGGGAGAAGGGGCAGGCAGACCTGCTCGACTGAGGGTTAATATTTCTCTAGAGAGTGTGAGCGAGAGAGAGATGGGGCTAATATGCGTCTATGCAAATGTTGATGATGATCAATTTGCTGCCCCTTCCTGTCCCTCTGCTCTTCCCCTTGCCACCCAAAATGGCTGCCATCAGCGTCGCATTAAAGCGCCGTTTGAGGAGTTATCGCTCGTTGTTGTTGTTGTTGCTGTTGTTGCTCTGAATGTGATATGCGTGTCGTCAGCTTTATGGCATTTATAGCACTCTAACAGTCGTTCGATAGCTGAAACAGCATCGATATCGTTATGTGAAATGTATCGAGAGTTATTATGGCAATTGTTTTGACTACCCTCGTTGCCTCGTTTTGATTGGGCAGGGGTAACTTTTGATGGGCGCTGTAGTAGGAAATAAAATTATTAGCATTGGCATTGAATATGTATATAGGGAAGTGTTTTTAAAGATAATTCTGGGATGTATTGTTTGGCACTTGTTTTAGATATGTTATATGTAACAGACAAACAACAGACATGTTAAAGACAAATAACAGATATGTTACAGACATTCTACAGACAGTGTACAGACATATTACAGATATGTTATAGACATGTTATGGACATGCTAAGACATTAATATTGCAAAATATATTTTGTAGAACAATCAGACTAAGTTTTACAGAGTCTAAGTAAGTTTGGAAGGTGTTTGTTAAGTTCTTTTACATTAAAAGTCATAAAGGTATAATCCATCATTTATATCTCTATCTAAAATTATTGTATATTATATATACCCCACTTTTCTCACAGTGTATAAAATCATAAAGTATTATCAGTGTTTTAACTATCTGTCTCTCTTATAAAAATAATCTTTTCTAGTCTTTTCCACTTCCTTTCTTTATTAACTATATAAAATATAATATATGTATATAATTCCTACAAAGTTTTTCATAGTGTATTTTTGCATTTACATATATATACATATACATATTCAGGGCATATAGTTACCCAAGTAGTATTTATCTGTCTGAGTCAGTTGAAATGACAGTGCGGAATGTTTTACAAAGTATTCGCAAGATTGTTTACCGCGCAACCTTAAGTAGCACCCTCTCCCAAGCACCCTCTCCCTAGCACCCTCTACCTAGCACCCTCCTGTGTTCCCTTAGTAATTCCCCAGTTCTTCGCTCTCTTATGTAAACACGGAAAGCAAAGATAATGTCGGCAAACGACGCGACAAGTTTTGATTTCAGCTGAGATACAAAACAATCTTCTTGTCTAGTCTTTTTTTTGGTATTTTTTATTTGCTTCACTTTTGTTTCTTCTATTATTTCGCTTTTCTATTAGTTTCCTTGTGCTTATCGTCCCCAGATCTCGACAGTGGAGTTGAGGCCACGGCTAACCTGGCTGCGCAGATTGACCTGAGCGAAACGGTAGCCAGGACCGCCGGACCAGAGACTGGGCTGGGCGCCGGAGCTGTTGCGGAAGTTGTCGATCACATTGATGAAGGTGATGTTGTAGTAGCTGGGGGAACCCTGTAGAGCCAAGGAAGGTGTTGGTATAGTCGGGTAAGGAGGGTTATTCATTGAGGGTACTCACGGCACGAGGGTAGTCCACATTGATGCTCCAGTAGTTGTTCTTCTGGGGCACACGCACCTCCACCTGGCGGGAGAGCAGGTAATCCCCGTTGTTCTTGCGGCCCCAGCTGGCGCTGTAGGCTTGGCTCGCCACGAGGACGGCGAGCAGGAGAAGGCAGCTGTAGATCACTTTCATGGTTGTAGCTTCTTGAAGACGTTTCGTTTCGTTTGTGGCTGAACTTGTCGCCGAGTTGGCGCTTTTATAGCCAGAAATCGCAACTTACTCACGCTGTTTACAAAAGAGCTGAGGTACTTTTTAATTAATTTCCATTCCAGAGAAGTGTTTGTGTTTGTGCTTCTCACTCGCCAGCTTATCGAGAGAGCGCGCTACCTTCTGCCTTCCCCTTCATCCCCTTCTCTCTCTGTTCCCTTCGTAATCAACCAACTGATAAGCGACAGGCAGACTCGAGAGTCTATTAATATGTTACAATTCCGTTGACTCACGCTCAACTCAGTGTGCTGGGCTACTCTGAGGCGATTCTATCGCAATCAGCCTATCGAAATTATATAGAAAATCACACATTCGCTTGAGTGCCCCCATTTCCGTGGAATCAAAAAATTAAACTCTTTTGCTGATAAGCGTGGGAGATTCGGCTAATCACAGATCCTAAACAGCTGTGGGGTTTCTGTTCCTGGTTTTCTATCTGCGAGGAATCTAGAGAATTATCTTAAGATTGCTTAACGAAACCAATTGAAGAGGATAAAACAAAGTTTATATTTCGATGCATGAATAAAATAAACTAAACCGAAACTAACTAACAGTAAAAAAAAAAAAAAAAAAAAAAAAAACTAAAGTAAACGTGTACTGAAAATAAGTTTATATTTCGATACATGAATAAAGTAAACTAAACCGAAGCTAACTAAAAATAAAACTAAAAAAAAAAAAAAAAAAAAAACTTAAGTAAACCTTTACTGTAAATAAAGTTTAAATACAAAGAAAATAAAGCACAATTCAATCACACAAACACTCACAAGTTATTCACATTTGACCTACAGCAGAGTTAGTGCATTCGCAGTTGAAAGAGACCTCTCACTTTCCTCTTCCCCCTCTCTCTCTGAGGTCATTCACACCCGCATGGAAATATTCATGAATTGCAGGCCAGGCCAGAGCAATTGTTGCCAGCAGCAGCATCATTAGTTATTGCTGCTGCTGGCCCGAGGTGAGTTTTGGCAATTCTGGAATTTGGAATTTCTCTAACAAAGCGACGAAGTTCATTAAAAGGAAATTGCCCCCGAGAAGAGAGAAGGGAAATATCTCGCACTGTAAACTGTAACTGCACAGAGCACTTACAGCCCTGCCTTGAGGGGGTGTTCCCCCCATTATCAGCAGTGTCTCTTGAGTGTGTCTCTCCGTCTCCCCTCCCCCTCTCTCTCTCTCCTTCTCTCTGTCTGACTGCATATTTATTGCAAATTATTCAGTCAGAGAGAAGTTTGACTTGAAATAAAATTGCTCATTACTTGCACACGCTTCTGTCTGATAAGCAGTGCAGGGATGGGGATGGGTAAGTGGTGTACTGCCAGGGGGGAGGGGGAGGAGAGGGGGAGCGAGTGCCAGTGTGGCCGTGTTATTTGTCACTTATGAAAAGGGATAATTCGCTATGCTTCCTTTTGCTGCTTGGGGATTTGAGATGCTGGCGGGCAGTGACAGAGCAGGGGGAGGAGGAGTGTCGATTGGCAAGGGGGGGGGAAGGGTAAGTCACAGGGGATCAGGGCAGGGGATGAAGCAGAAGAGAGCAATGTAAAGTAATGCAATTGCGCTGGCATTGACTGTCGGCATTTTCTTCTGCCCAAAACTTGTTAATCACATTTTATTGACAGCCAGCGAGAAGAGAGGGGCAGGGGTGCGCTGATCAGATCAGGGGGTGGACTCGTTCGTCACTCGAGGGAATCGATTTCCATTTTTAAATTGGCCAAATTAAGGGCGGCGCGTCGAGGCTGCAAGCGGCGCAGGCGGCGCGAGTCTGATAAGCAATTTGCAGCTGTAAAGTACCCGCAGTGTGTGTCGCAATGAGGGTGCAAGTGCCAGTCACATGTGTGTCTGTGTGTGTGTGCGTGTGTGTGGGTTTCTGCTTGTATGTCTCGACAATTGCCAAATTTAAAAGCAATAAACGTGAGAGCAAATTTCTCTAGCTTTATGCCTCGTTCATTTTGTTGCTCTGCCCCTGTTCCTCCCCCTGCACTGCTCCCCTCCCTCTTCCTTTCCATCTTCTCATACTCCTGCTTTCCCTTTGCCTTCCTTCTTGCCTCTGTCTCTCCTCCTTCCTTTCTTTTTTAACTGCTTGACAAGCAGTTGCAGAGCAGCACCCTGTGTTCCCCTTTGAGCGTGTCTTTGGCTGCACCGTCTGCGCTACCCCTTTGCCTGCACTACCCTTTCGTCTGTCCGTCTACCCGTCTGTCTCTCTGTCTGTCTGTCTGTCTATCCGTCCGTCCCTTCGTCCGTCTGTCCCGTCAGTTTGGCTGACATTCCGGCGTCGCTGGCTGTGCCATTTGTGCCGCATTCGCATGCAAACGCTTCCCTTTCATTTGCGCCTTTCAATGCCAATTGGAGCGCACCCCAAAAAGAAAGTCACCCCCCGCTGGCAACACCCCCTTCCCCTCTCGCTCTTCAGTCCCCCTCTACCCTGCGCCTTGTGCAGAGTTCAAACTGCGCTTTGGAAAAATGTCAAGTGCGGAATGTGCAACTTTTGACAGTTTCAGTTCATTCGCCAGTCAGTCACACACACTCACACACACACCCACACACCGACACAAACACACATACACCCACACACACCCACACACACTCACCCACACTCTGTGGGGTGCCTTGTCTAACCCAGACGTGCCAGGCGGACACGTTTCCATAATAAAACGTTGCAGGCTGCTCTAAAACAATGAGTGAGAGGCAAAGTGCTGGCACGACTTAGAGATGCCCTAGAAAATTAGGGAAGCGAGTGGTTTAAAAGCTCATTTTGTTAGGAAAGTTAGGGCAAGTGATTGAATTGGCTTTTTAAGGTGTAAACTTAGCTTGAACTTAGCTTTAAATGTCTATAAATGATTAGCAGATACCCTGTAAATAACAATTTTCACTGCATTGAGCGTTAAGATGAGTATTAAGCTTAAGACGCTGATTAAATTACTTTAAAGAACACATTCTGTGTTGAAAGCAACAAAATTGAACGACTGGCATACCCTGTAAGTAAAAAGTTGCACTAGTAAAGAAGTCTGATACCCTGTAAGTAAAAAGTTGCACTAGTAAAGAAGTCTGATACCCTGTAAGTAAAAAGTTGCACTAGACAAGCAGTTTAAACATGTGAGCTAAAGAACAAACTAAAAAATAGACATTCCTTTAATAAAAAACTAAATGAAGTGACTGGCAGATACCCTGTAAGTAGCTTTCCTCAATAAATTGGCTTAAAATCATTGAAATAAAATTTATAGATGTAAATAAGGTTAGTGCTAAATACCCCATACCCTATAAATGTCTAAGTAGCTGCACAAGATACCCTGTAAAGTGAAAAAGCCTGCATCGACTGGCTTCAAACTATTGAAGACTCATATTAAACAAAGTAACCCGTCTCTGCCTAGCATGTACAGGGTATTATAAACAAAATGAAATATTAGAAAATCGTTGGGCACATACGCCTTCACTGCCGCACCCCCTGCTCTCCCCTGGCGTGTGCCTTGCTATGTTTTTAATGTGTTTTCTGTGCCGCATTCTGTTGTTGTTGTTGCTGCTGTTGTGTTGCTGCTGCTGTTGTTGTGGCACCCTCGAATCGGAATTAGTTGCTGCCGCTAACAAAAAAGCTGTAAAGGAATAAAAAAAAGAACTTAATGCGACAGCAAACGACAACAAAGCAATGCAGAAGCAAACCGGAAGTGCCCAAGGCGGGGTAGTGGCAAAGAGAGGGGAGGGGGGTTCGGAAGCCAAAGGGCCAAAATGGCAGCAGCGCGGGAACAAAGCGCGCTTCAGTTTGCTTCGCCTTTGCTTTGCCTGCGCCGACAAAGCGACAAAGCTCAAAGCAAAGTCGTGGACTAGAGTTGCCATTGTGTTGTTTGTTGCTGCTTGTTGTTGTTTGTTGTTGTTGGCACTGTTGCTGCGCTTATTGTTGCATGCTGCTGCTGTTGCCATTGTTATTGTTGTTGCTGTAGTTGTTGTTGTTGTTAATTGCTGACTTAATGGCGCTTTAATTAAATCGCAACAGTGCAGGCGGCAGCTCGCGCCGACAAAGCAAGCAACCCTCGCTGCGCCTGCCCCCCCCGCACCCTGCCACGCCCCAGCACTTTAGCGCTAAATGAGAAATGGACAAAACACAGCAGACGAAAAATAAATAAAGTACTATGTGCAGGGGACCCTCTTCCCCCTCCCTTCTTGCCCCTCAAAGTTATAAACTGCTTTTGCGGCTTTGGATTTTTATCAATGAAAAGCAGTAAACAAATTTTTACGCTGACCGCAGACGGACAAGACAGATAAGTTGTTGTTGCAGTTGTTGTTCTTGTAGTTGTTGTTGTTCTTGTAGTTGTTGTTGTTGTCGCCTGTCTTGTCATTGTTGTGCGCGGGTGATTAATTTTGTTTGGGGCGCCTGAAAGTATGCAACAGTTTTTATCGCGCCCTTTGCAGCTGTCTGCGATTGGCATCGACTGTCTTTTCTTTCCCCTTTTTCCCTGCTTCTCTGCACTTTCTTCACTCACTCTCTCTTTCATTCTTTCTCTTCTGCTCTTTCCTCTCTTCCCTTACTCCTTTTCTCTCTCCCCTTCGACCTGTTTCTGTCTATTTGCGGTTTAATTGTTGCCTTCGATATCGAACGAGGCAACTTGAGTTATTGGCTATGTATCCTGCTGTTGCTTCTTGTTTGTTGTTGTTGCTTCTTGTTGTTTGTTGTTGTTGCTTGTAAGTTAGTGAACTTACAATTTGACGCCCAATTGCAATTAATGTGACTGCAATTGAGAAGCAGACAGACAGCAGACGGGAGTTGGAGAAGTGAAAGAGAGAGAGTTCTCAGCAGTTGATGTAATGATTCAATTGAAGCGTTTATTGTATGTCACGACTCAATTCAGTTCACTTGCAATTTAATTGAAATGAGTGATATAATATTGTGTGTGGAATATGCATGAATTATGTGCATAATCATAACTCAACAGCAATTGCAGTTATCGGTAAATTGAGTTGCCAAAGAGATACAGAAATCTGTAAGTTCACTTAGTAAATTTCGTAAATAACTTCTATGTTTCTTATCCAATCGGAAGAAAACTTACAAGATATCATTTAAGTGTTTACAATTATTGAACAAATAAGCATTCAAATTTCGCTTGCAATTTGA
The DNA here is from genome assembly GCA_018151435.1 of Zaprionus africanus. NCBI lineage: Eukaryota > Metazoa > Arthropoda > Insecta > Diptera > Drosophilidae > Zaprionus > Zaprionus africanus. The sequence continues at coordinate 13,372,051 of JAECXB010000118.1, forward strand.
TATCTATTGATTTTTGGAGGCGCAAGAAGGCGTGGTCAAAGTCTAAACTAATATTTTAGTCACTGCTTTACATACGAATATAATTATAAAATTTGGTGGCTCTATTTCCTTTACTTCCCGAGTTAAAGGCGTTCACACAGACACCCAGACAGCAGACTCAATGCTATCTATACAGAATGTCTACTTCTGCCTGCCAGACTTGCCCCCAAACACAATAGACTCTGCATTTTTTATTTTTAATAATCAATATGGTAATATCTATAGCAAATATCAAATTTCATATATTATAATAATTATTATTAAAATATTAACTATACTTTAAATGCGCCGCATATTACCACATTGAAATATGCTTCCCCACCGCCAAAACGTTTTAAATTTAAACGCCACAAATTAAATGAGAAAATAGGCAAGTTTGCTGTGATAATAACAATAACAATAACAAGAATAACAACAATGAGAGCGCCATAAGCTGATCAACTGCAAACTGGAATCTAATTAAAGGCCTAACGCGACAGTGTACACTATGCGTGTGATTGACGGCGTCGATGGCATCACGATGGGCCATTCATGATGTCATATGCAAAGCGATTTTAATCATTTAAGAGCCGTTATAATTAATTAAACTTTCATGATTCGCTCGTTTGCCAAATCGCCGAATTGCCCAAAATCAAAATTGAAATCGAATCTAATTGGATTGCACTAAATGCGATTCGACAGTTGATCCGCAAATTAATAATGCAATAGTTGGCAATTGTGCCAGGGGGGAATAGAATGAGGTTAGAGTCGATTGTTGCTGTTTTTTTGCTGTTGCAGTTGCAGGCAATAAATTATATTTATACATTGTTCACATGCTTTCAAAACGTTAAACAAATTGCGGAACGCCGAAACGCATAACGGATAAAATGAAATTTGCGGTGAGCTCGCGCTATCTATACCCGTCCTACGAAAATGAGCTGGGTATTATGGTTTTGTGGCAGTCGAATATGCATTTAATAGGCAAAAGGAGGCAATTTTGATAGTAAATTCTTGGGTTGCACTAAAAAAAGAGTTTTTTTGGTCGTTTTTGTCTGTATGAACAGCTTAAACTCAGGGACTACAAGGGCTAGAGCTACCAAATTTGGTGACAATATGTGTTATTAGTGCAGAAAGATAAACTGTGCTTTAGAATTTGACCACGCCTTCTTGCGCCCTCTTAAATAGAAAAAAACACCAACGGCAAGCGTAATTTTAAGGCTACAGCTTTTTTATTTGTTTAATGCAACAATTATTATATATAAATGATTTGTTAACAAACATAAAAGTTAAATACAAATAATTTAGTTGTGTATCGGGTATAAAACAGTCGATTTCACTCAGTTGTAGCTTTTTTACTTGATTTTTTGCACCCTTTGCGCGACTTTAATTAAAATGAAATAGTGTATTGGGATCATTGTGTGCGTGTGTGTGTGTGTGCGAGTGTGTGTGTTGATTGCAAACGGCAAAGCTGGCAAACCACAAAATAAATACATTTCCATATGCATTGCCGTAAGAAGGAAAAAATAAACGAAACGAAACAAAACCAAACCGAATCATCGACCCCATAGAGATTATGTTTACGGCAATTCGAGTGGGATACGGAAGTGCACAGACAAGCACGGACAGGTACGGACAGGCAGGAACACACACACACAATGTAACTGTATTTGTGTGCATGTGTTGCGTTCTCAAGGGGTGCAGTTACCGTGCGGAACTGCGATATTATTATTACAGTTTCAGTTATTGCAACGGATTTTCCAGTTGATTAAACGTAAATATTATAACAAAAAAGTGTACATACAATATAATATATGATGTTGCAGTGTGTATGTGTGTGTGTGAGTGCATATAACAATCATTCACAGTTTAACACAGCAAAAGTTACATAACCTCAACTAAATTGCACTGTCTTCCTTTCTCTCTCCACTTCGCCTTTCATTTCTCGACTTCCAAAACAGCAAAGGACATCGACAAAGTCCTTTTGTTTTAAAGGTTAAATAGCAAAAACATTTCAAGACGACAGCAACAGAAGCCGAAAGAAAGAGCATAGAAAACAGAATAGAAATAGAGGGAGAGACTGGGAGAGAGAAATGAAAATAATTGTTGCTGCTCGACGGTAATTTCCACTTTACGGCAAAGGCATTAAAAGTTTTTAAGCCCGGACTTAGTTCAGTCTCGGCACATGCAAATGTATTTGAAACTAGCCGAAAAACATAAGCAAACATAACCTCAAATAACTCAAAGTGTTCACTCAACTTTCTGTTGTTGCTGAATTGCGCAAAAATGAAAATTAATTAAAATGCAACTTGTCTGCACGTGCTAGGGAAGCAGATGAATATGCATGAAATTTGTAGAATATTGTTGCTTTTAAAGGTGTTATAAGTATGGGAATTAGGTATATATTTTATGTATATATTGAACATATTATTCCTTTTATACAATATAGATATTCTTCATATTATAACCTTGCTGCCATTACGTATTCTTTACCGAACTAGATATATTTTAATTAAAAAAGGAAGAAACACATATATTTTGATATTCATTACTGTTAAATTTGTTTTATATTATAGAAATCATCACTATTATAGTAACTATAGATTTTACGGTATAATAACATTGATAGGTATTATATAATAGTTACTGTAGAAGAATCAAATAGTGCCTGATCTTTTATCGTATTTTTTAAACTGATATTTGATTGACTTTGAATGGAACAAAACTATAAAAAAATATTGATATTATAAACATTATATAGTTTTCAATATTTTTGTTCGTACATATATGATACACATAGTAACTATATATGTAAAGAATATTAATATATTTTTTAAAATACTGTACCTGATTCCCTTAACACTTTGCGTATGAGCAACAAAAGATGCACACATTACGCTGGCAAAAACAGTTGGCATTGCCATTAATAATTTCCTACTTACAAATCGTGTCGCATTATATGTCCATTAGTAAGTGTATAAAGAGGGGACGGGGGTCGGGGGTTGGCAGGTCAAACAAACTGTTGATCCGCGACGAGTGTTGCACATGTCATTAGAGCAGACAATTATGAGAGCGCATAAAAACCCGTTAAGTAGACAGCCAGCAAAGAGGGAAAGGGATGAGGAAGAGGGGAGGGAGGGGGACCAGTCTACACGGATTCGTATGTGCCAGTTGATTTTGGGGCACGCACAGCAAACAAGGCAACGGGGCAGAAGGAAGAAGGGGAGGGGGAGCATGAAAACAAAGCCCTTTGGTCAACTTTGGAGCTCTTCGTGTCGCTGTCGTTGTTGTTGTTGCTGTTGTCGCGTTTTTGCCAGCTCAGCGCGCACAAACAGACAACGTGGCAGTTTTTCGTTTCGTTTGTGTGTGAGTTGTTTTTTTTTCTGGGCAGCCACTTGCAACTTGCCACATGGCACTTGCCACTTGCCACACTCGACAAAGTGCTGTCGTTATGAAAACGAAAAACGAGCGTCGAAAAAAAAGCCAGAAAGAAGCAGCAGCGGCAACTGGCTGTGATTTTGTAATTAGAGCGGGAAATGCGCCACGTTTGGCATTTGACACGCACAGCAAATATGTGTGTAAGTGCGAGTGTGTGTGAGTGTGTGTATGAGCATGTTTACCCAGCTGGACTTGAAGCTGAGGCACAGCAATCACTTTTGAGAGCTTCTTGTGCAGCTCAAACTCCATTGCCTTTTTCCACTGCATTTTCACTGGGTTTTCCACTGTCTACTCTACTGACATTCCACTGGGCACTCGTCGAGTACGTGACGCGGCATGGACATTACGCATACGCCGCTTAAGCCAAGACAAGCCAATCGAAGCTGCAGCTCCCGCACACACTGCAAAGATACTTACCCCAGATCCGACCATGCCCCCCACCTGCCCCGATGCATTGATGTATGCACAAGCAGATAATAACAATAAAGGAGAGAGGGAGATAGATAGAAAGAGAGAGAGACAGCTTTGTTTTTGTTGATGATTCAAAAGGAACATTTATTTAATTTGCTTTTGCTTTTGTTTTTGTTCATTTTAGTTTCTGTTTCTGTTTCGTTTGCTGTTGTTGTTTCTGTTGTGTGTTGTCTTTTGTCGTTTGCACAAAAATTGAATTTCTGTTTTGCTATCTTACGCCATTTTCTCTCCTCCAGTCAGTCGTCAGTCAGTCCCCAAAAAAGGCAACACAAGAAGCGAAGGAGTTGGAGGGAGAGAAACGAAAAACTGTCGCACAGATGTGAAACTTGGGTTAGCCAGTGTCAAGTGTGTGTGTGTTTTGGGTGTGTGTGGGGTGTGTGTGTGTTTAGCAAATATTTTCCAATACACATATACATAGAGCACATATTTCTAGGGTACATATGGTAGCTTAAGTTAGACAGAGACAGAGAGAGAGTGAGTTAGAGTACATCTATATATAAAAATTGGTTAGTGTTAAAGAGCGAGAGACGTTAAGAATCTGAATGATAATTTGCATGAGAGTGCCAGTTTGTGTTTGTGTGTGTGTGTGAATGAGAGTGAGTGGTTGTTGTATGCTTGTGTTGTAGTTGTTGTTGTTCTTAAAAGTACTGGGAGGGAAACTCGTTTTTCTTTCGAGTTTTTCGCATTTGCCTGCGGCCATTTCCCTTGGGGATTTGCCTTTAGTTCATCCATACTCTCGATTCGATACACGCGTAGGATGGCACATACATATCTACACATACATACATACACAGACAAGTACACATACATACAGTAAGATCCACATACACATACAAGTACAAGATGAGTTTAGATTTTATTCATATAAACATGAAACACATTCAGTTAGTTTAAGTCATGAGTGTGAGTGAGTGAGTGTGTGTGTGAGTGTGTCAATTATCATTAACTATTTAGAACAATTTTACACTTAGCGAATCGAGTCACGAATCATCTGAGTATTCATCGGAGTATTCACATCGCATAGAGACAGATTCAGCAGAGTTTTCTTCTTCTTCACGTATTTTCTACTTAGTTTAGTATGCAGTATTTTTAGTATTTTTTTTTGTTGTTTAAAACGCATTTAGTAACATTCATATATCGATATTCAAGTGTAATCGAGTAATCGCTATTGTTATCGCTTATCGATTCGAGTGCAAAGTAGAACTTGAGCGGGAGCTTAAGAGCTAATAAAACACATATAGATTCATGATATCGATAGATGCCTATCGATACTTATCGAGTGCGCATAGAGCCTACGTAGTACAACGATAACTAGACGAATAAGCAGCAGTAGGGGGCTAGTTGGGGGTGTGTGTGTTTGGGGGTGTTAGACTATTTTTAACTGGTATTTATTTGGTATTTTTCATTGCGATTTATTGCACTTTTTGCTTAGTTTGGTTTCTCTATAGGTTTCTTCTCGGCTTTTGTGCAACTTTAAGTTGCTTTGCATAAACGGAAATATGCAAATCAATTTTAAAAAGTAGAAAACAATTTTAACTAAAGCATAAAAACAATAACAATCAATATTAATAATAATTATAATTATAATAATAATAATATTAGGAATAAGAGTTCAGAATAATACAAGTTTCTTAAGCTAAGCTGGAAACGGAACTAGATATTGGGCATCAACAGAGTAGCACAGAAAAGAAAGAGGAAAAAGCAAGAGATTTAATCGGAGATGTGAGCAGATTTTATGGAGAATCGTAAAAGCAGTCTTTGGAGCTTTGAAAGCACATGAAAGTTGCAGGTTTCTTAGTTCTTGGAAGATCTGAGCTGAAAAACTTTGAAAGCTTATGGAAAGTAGTACATTTTTAACTGAAACTTGGAACAAACCAAGAGATTTATCCTAATTAGAGCTCTATATGTCGAACATTAGAAATAAGTGTCTAAAGTTTATATATTTGAAGTGCTTTCGTTCTCACTTCATCACTTTCCAGTTAAGTTTTGCAGACAAAAGAAGCTTCAACCTGAAAAGCAACTGAATTGCAATTGCATGCAATACATAGACAACCTTAATGAAGCTTTCAGCTCAAAGCTTCGCATGGAATTCCAATTAGAGCAAGCTCTCTTTGTATTGCTCTCCCTCTTGCTTTCTCTCTCTCTCGTTCTTGCTTCCCCTTCCTGATTGGCTACAAAAGTTGTCAGAGTTCTAGCGAAATTAGTGCGAAATTTGTTGCAATTGTGTTGGCTTTGCTTGTGTCTGCTGTGTGTGTGTGTGTGCGTGTGTTTTGGGTAACTTTAACTTTAACCTCAGCTCAGTGTGTGTGCAATTTGGTTGGTAATTTTAACATTTGCTGGATCCGATTTGAACTTGAGCTCAGTCACGAACTGTCTTATAAATAAGTTTGTTGTTCTTCTTTCTTTGTAATAATAATGATGTTGGTAATAATCACGTAAAATAAATAAATATATATATCAATACATACGCATATCGTATATGGTATATCGTACATATATCGCATCTATCGTTGGATAACAAGTGGGGACAACATTTGAGAACAAAAGATTCCTTGCAATGTTGTCGCACAAAAAGGCTTTGCTACTCCTTCTACTTCTCCTCCTTTTTTTGCTTTCTGCCTTCTGTTTTCAATAAAATATGCACTCTCAATAATTCACAATCGTTTATCTTTCATTTGTTTTTGTTGCTGTTCTAGTTGTTGTTGTTGTTGCATCTGTGCAGCTTGTGTTTCGCAATTTGAAGTGTAAACATGTCAGATACGTGTACTTATGCGTATTCAATTTCTAACTACTTAAATGCTCGAGCTGTACTTACAGCAGTGTGCGTATGAGTGTGTGTGTGTGTGTGAGAGAGCGGAGTGTGTTCCAGCAAGCGTATTCACCAGGGAATCGGTTTGATTTTGACTTGATTTCAATTCGATTTGGGTTGGGTTTGGCTAAGTTATCTTTTTACTTCGCATTGGACTATTGAGTAAGTTTTTCCTGACTTTCACTTTGATTTCGCCTTAGTATCGCTTTGATTTCTATGGAATTTCTACTCGATTCGGCCTTAATCAACATGATATCTTCTAAATTCCAACTTGATCTCAATAACCTTTCGCCAAATGTTTACCTCGTTGTCAATTTCAATCCCAATCAAATTGATATTCACTTTTTTTCTCTCTCTCCGCTTTCCTGGCGAAAACGCTTGTTGGAACCGCCGCTATAACTGTGTGCTTTGTCTCGCTCTGTTTACGTATTTCGTTGTGCAACTTGTGTTGCAACTGCTTTAATTGGTTTTGTGCCACTTAAACGCCTCACTTATGACTCACTTAAACTAGACATTCCCCGCCCCGTCCCCCGTTGTGGCTCCACTCCCCATGGAGCCTATGTACATACAATCGAAGCTGTCTCTGGCCACAAATCTAACAGGTAATTCACAATTAAATCTCACATTCAAAATGTTGAAAAAGTTTTGTAATTAATTTGAGGCTTCGCTTTGTGCTTTGTGCATCCTCACTTGAAGCTGTTCCACTCGAAGCTCCTCTGCCCATTGGATGCTTACCCTGCAGTCAGTCCCTGCTACCCTCCTGGTCTGCCTCCCCTGCTTAGATGTACATGCCCAGATCGACATGAAAATCCTGCAGATAGGAGAGCAGCTGGGCAGGAGTTGGTCGCTGTTTGGGCTCACAGTGCCAGCAGCAGTTCATAACAGTAAAGCTAGAGAAGGTGAAGAGAGATTGGAAACGAGTCTACGGTGCACAGCATTCATATTTGTACTTACAACTCGTCAGGGCAATTGACTGGCTGCTCCAGCCGATAACCAGCGGCCAGATAATTGGTAAGCTCGAATATATCGACCTCCTCGTGCGGCATCTGGGCGAGTGTAACCAGCTCCCAGTAGAGCACGCCCAGTGACCAGACATCCCCTTGCGTGGTGTACACCTTCTTCTGCAGCGACTCTAGTGAGAGCCATTTGAGCGGACGATTTTCGTTGTCGCCCAGGCAGTCGTAGTCGTCAGGGAAGAGATCGCGTGAGAGCGCACTGTCGCAGATCTTCACATAGGACTCTTCATCCAGGCTGCAAGTTGAGAGAGAGTAGAGGGTAGTAAGTTAGTTCTGTTCTATCTTCGTTTCTAAAGGTGGAGGTTGTCAAATACTTCTACAAAGTTAGCAAATTAAGAAGGTGCCCAGGACCTTAACCCAAGCTAGTGTAGAGGTCTAAACTCTCTTCACCCAGCAAGGTATTTTATCCTTTACTTTAAAAAGTAGCAGGTTGAGAAGGTGCTCTACCTGTTCTTCATTCAAAAGCTTAACCCCAGGAATTTGTCTTGCCACTCCACAAGACTAACAGACTTAGAAGGTGCTCTTACCCAAAGGACCTTACCCCTTTACTAGGTATAGCAAAGTTACAAGTAAAAGAAGAGGTCTAACCTCTCTCCATCTAACCCCAAGAAGGTGTTTTTTCTCTTATATATAAAAGAAGGAGGTTAAGAAAGTGCCCTACCCGTTCTACCCTCTGCTTTTTCTACCCTATCCTGAAGAGTACTAGGTTCAGGGTAGTGCTCTTCCCATTCTACATGCAAGACCTTAGCCCCAAGAGTTTGTCTACACACTCCACAAAACTAGCAGACTAAGAAGGAGCTCTTACCCAAAGGTCATAACCCCTTTAATAGGTACAGTAAAGTAAAAAGTTAGTGAAGAGTTTTAAGCTCTCCTCATCAAACCCCAAGGAGGTGTTTTAACTTGTTCCCCAACGAGGTTGAGGAGTTGTTCTACCCTTTCTACACCCAATGCCAAACATCCTAGGAAGCACCTTAGTAAGTTAAAGGGGTGTACTTACTAGCAATTCCTGGTGGCCAGATCCTTGTGGACGATCCCTAGCGAGTGCAGATAGGCCAGCGCCTTGGTGATGTGCAGTCCGAACTCGACCAGCTGGCGGGTGCTCAGCGCGGTGCTCGACTCCCGCGACTTTTGCAAGTATCTAAGAGCGAGAAAGCATAGGTTAGACACCAAAGGAACTCCCCCCTGTTCCCGTTTGCACTTACATCTTGAGATTGCCCTTGGACGGATAGGGATACGCAATCTCCGGTGGACCTGGCAGCTCCGTGTTAGCCAACAACGGTGCCAGTATATGCTGATGACTGACGCCGATCAGCAGCGAAGCATCTTGCAGCAGGCAGGCCACCTGCGTCAGTGAGGCACCATCGATGACTGTCTTGACCAGCGCATCGCAGGTTTCACCCAGTTTGCCCGCGTAGATGCGACCAAAGGTGCCCTCCTTGATGAGTTGCTCGTAGTTCAATGCGCCTGGCTGCACGCTGGGTATGCGACGCAGTCGTTCCTTCGTCGACTTCTCGCCGTGTCCCAGGCCCAGGCCACTGGCTACGGTGATGGTGCTGCCTGTGGCGAGGCCATTGCCAAAGAGACTAAGACTCAGGCTACCACTGCCATTGCCATTGCCGCGACTGCTCTTCGGGGTGGACATGCTGCAGGCCTGGGGAGGAGGAGCAGAGAGAAATAGATAGGGTTAGATGAATATAAAAAGAGAAATACAGGGGAAGACATTAAGAGAATAGATATATTAGGGGAAGTTGAAAGAGAAATAGGAACACCTTACCTAGCTGGAAAATAACCTAAGCTGTCTAATCTCAAAGAGCTCTACCCTTTAGTCTGTTAACTTCCAAGTTCTCAAGTTGGAGTTGATCTTCGGAGTTTCTTCATTACTTGTTCAAGACATCAACCTTATCAAGTTCCCAACTGAACACGCACTTAAATTCTAATTATATCTCAACATACAAACATTATATATCCCCTTAAACTCCAATTCCCGTTACTCTGCTTCGTGATAGATGAGATAGATGAGTTGTTTTTGGCCATGCAAAGGAAGTTGGGGCACAGAGGGTTATGCCTGCTAAAAGTTGCAATAAAAAGGGCAATGGGAACGCAATTTGAGCTGCTGCCGGCAGGATTTGCATCTTTCAGTTTGCATCCGTTTACCGTTAGTCATGCACTTGGCTGCGTGCTCCGTTCCTTCGTTCCTCCCCCTCTCCGCTCTCCGCTCATTCATTTTAATGAATTGAGTTCCGTTTCCGCTCGAAGGAGCTGCTGATGTTGCCAACTGCCTGACGTTTGGCTGCGAGTTGCTGGCGTTGCCAACGGCGTCAAAGACTTGCTGCCTGCGCCATAATTTGTATATAAAGTAGGGAGTGTGCCAGGGCAGGAGAGTTTCGTGGTGGGGGGTGCGATAGCGGGGACTAGGGCTGTGCCGTTTCCGCCAGGACAGAGCCGTAGTTGTCTTACGGCATGAATAATTTATTGGTTGGCAAAAAGCTTTAATTCGCCGAGCATTATGTTTGCATAGCCTTCAGCCAGGATGAGTGCACGATGGGGCAGAGGGCGCAGAGGGAGTAGATAGCAAGACAGGACCCTGCTAGCCAAGCCCTAGAGAAGCGAGCAGACAACGAGCTGGGGACGCAGCTGTAGGAAATTGCCAAGTCGAGTTGTGTAAACAACGTTTTTGGGGCTTCCACAGGGGCAGACAGGAAGTAGAGGAGAGAGAGAGGGGGGCAGAGATAGGGAGACAGTGAGCTGGTAAGCACTCAAGTCATCGGGAGATAGGCGAGCTTCGAGTGTGCGTGGCGTGGATTGGGCTCTGAGTTCTGAGTTCAGCCTGGCGACCTCCTGCTCCCCAAAGTCCGGAGAGCAGCTCATTTATTTTCATAAAACACACAGAGCGAGAATCATTTACCCCCTCAGAAGAGAGAGAAAGAGAGAGGGTGGAGGGAGGGCTTACAGTGCGCTGGAGCCGAGGCTAATAAACTCAAGAAAAATCTCTTCATTTCTTTCTTAATTTGCTGCGGAAATTTACATAAATGCGACCAAAAACGGCAGCCGCATGTGGCGTCCAAGTATATCTTCATAAGTTAAGAGGGAAGGAGAGAGTAGGGTAGAGAGTGTAGAGAAGGGAGTACAGGGTGTAGGGTGTAGGGTATGCAGACTGTAGCAATAACTGCACCTGAGTCGAGAAAAACAATTTCGTTTATTAAAAGTAACATCTCAATGCGAGGCGACAATCTGCTTGCTCTGCCATTGCTCTCTACCTCACCCTCCTTCAACTACTTCCCTCTTGCATTCCCTTCTCTCTCCCTTCCCTCTGCTTCCTTGCTGTGCCACAACAATTACAATGTCCAACAGACCGCGGGCTAAACGACGAGCAAGCACAATTGCAGCACAGACAACAAGCAGAGTCAGCCCCAGATCAGGTAGGGAGTAAAGGCAACAGAGAAGAGGGTAGAGGGTAGAGGGTGAAGGGAGCAGGGCAGGACAACGAGGACAACAAGGAGCAACATTGACAGCAATAAAAACAATAGTTGTTTGCCTTTTGTTAGTGAATTTCATTCATTATTGCCTTTATTGCCACTTTCCTCAGGCCTCGCCTCGTCCTCCTCTTCTTCTTCCCCCTCTCTCCTGCCTACTCTCCCCCGTCTGTGCTTTGTCCTTTATTTTACTCGTTGTCGCACAAAGAAAATTCAATTAAAACGCAACAATATCGCACTCCATCATCAAGGCTCCTGTTCCAGCTCCAGCTTGCTCATCCTGTTCCGGCTCGGACTGAGCTCGACTGTGGCTCATCAACACGCTCCCCTCGTCAGCGGCAGCTCGTGAATGCGACGCTGGCGATAAATCCTTGTCGCCCAACGACATGCAAAGCACAACCAGAGAGAGAGAGAGAGAGAGGGAGAGAGCAGGACGGGGGCAGCGGAAGCGAGAGAGGTAACAAGCAACAATGTCACCGACAGGGATAACAAAAGTGTCTGCGGCTTGTTCGACCGGCTGCACCGGCGTCGCCTTTGTGTGTGACCAGCTCAGCTGCCCCTTGCACAAGTCAAGTTAACACACACACATACACACACTATACTCGTATATACCCTGTACTGCGTGTAGATACGTGTGTTTATTGCTTTAACTGAGCGCAGGTCAAGTGGAATTTGAATTCACCTAATCCGATTTACCTTAATCGTCACGCGCAATTTCAGACTGAGCTTTGCACTAAGAAAACACCATTTAAAGAGAGCTGAGGGGGAGGGGAAGTGAGAGAAGTAAAAGCAGTGCAGCCCTGGTAACTGGCACCCAAATGATGCACACTTGTGAATCAAATTCAGCTAATCAAGTGTAAACAGCTCGTTTCAAATGAAATTGTGCATATGAACACCTTAAACTCGTAAACTATAAAAACCAGGGCTACTAAATTTGGTGACTATATTTTTAATTTTTGTAGGTACGTGTGGAATATTTAAGAACGTGGCCACCCCCCTTAGCACGCTCATAAATTGTTATCAAGTTAAAATAAAAATAATTAACAGTATTATTTTTTAATTGTTTTTACCTCATTTTATTTATATTTTCTATTCATCTCTGAGCTCTCTACCTTTAAGTTACTTATCTTCAATATGTTTATTATTTTTTTAATGCATTTAATCTTCGTTATTTTTTTATTCAACACACAAGCTTCAGTTACTTAAATCAGTCTTCAGCTTTAAGTCTCTTCTGCTGTTTATTGCCTGCAAAATTATTTCCCATAAGGCACTCTCTCTCCCTCTCTCTCTCTCCCCCTCTCCCTCTCTCTCTCTGTTTGCTTTTTCGCTCTCCAAAGTGCTCTTTAAAGTGCCTGCCTCAGCTGCTCATCATAAATAGAGAAGTCTATTAAAGAAATGCGTCCCCATAGTCCAGAAAAAAAAGCCAAGCTGCGATTTGGAATGTTTCGTTCAAGCCAAAAGCAAAGAATTTCATAGCATATTTTGCAGCGCCGCATTCCACGGACAGCGTGTCGGACTGGACAAGTCCCTAGACTCCCCCTTCCCCTCTCTCTCTCTAAATGTATTTCTTTGCCTCTTTTCTCTCTCTCCTTCTGCTTCTCTTCTTTGCCTTTCTGCTTCTCTCTCTCTCATTGGTATCGCATCAAATTTCGCAACTGCTGCTGATGACCAATTTCGACTGCAAATGCAGCTCTTTGAGGTCTGTTCTACACACGCACACACACACTAATCACACATACATACACACACATGCATGCTGGCACAACACCCCTACACTCCCACACACACACACACTCGCACATAAATATTTTGTTCATGTGCGCATTTTCGCATTATTTCGCATGTCAGAGTCGGAAATTGACCCCACCCCCAAAGTCAAGCTCAGCTTCAAAGCCCACACCCCTTTCACCAACTCACTCCTCTGCTTGTGACTTTTCCCCTTCTCTCCGCTGTCTCTTTCACTCTCTCTCCTCGCGCTTTCTCTCCCTCTCTCTTAGTTGCAAGGCTATTTTTGTGGGGCATATTAAAAGTGCACGTCAAATAGACATGGCAATAGTTGCTGTCGTGTCTCTGTGTTGCTGCTGTTTCTGTTGCTATTGCTGCTGCTGTTGCTGCTGTTGCTGTGGTTCTTATTGCTTAAACTGAAAATTGGAAAGCATTCGCCATGCGCCGTTGCCGCTGCTGTTGTCAGCTCTCGCTTTGGCCGCCTCGCTGTGCTCATCTCGCTTTGCCATTGACACTCGACGACGAGGCGTGATGAGCTCTGAGAGGGGTTGGAGAGGTGAAGAGGGGAGCAGTGGCATGGGCAGGGGGAGGGAGGTACAGAGGTCGCTGCTTGTTAGTATAAATTTGCACAAATTTAAACTCGCCGCGTGGCTGGGGAGGAGGAGGAGGCGCTTTGGTTTTGTGCTGCTGCTGTTGCTGCTCGCTTGCCAACCAGGCGACACTTGGCAACACATAACCAAAAGCAACAGCAGCAGCAGCAGCAGCGAGAGCAACAACAACACGTGAAGCAATGACAACAACGTCGCTCAAAGCGTTGGCAATGTTGACGTTGGGTTTGCAGCTGTTTGGCTTTGTTGTGACATTTCTAATGACAACACAACATGGCAGCCAGGCAGGCGGCAGCAGGCAGGCGGTGTGGCAGCCAGGGGGTTGCTCTGCAAATGACACAGCCGCACACACACTCGCGCACACTCGCACACCCACACACACACACGCTAGACACAAATTTCGGCTCATACACTTGACAGGCGTCTGATTTGTTTATGTCACTTGCAGCTCTATGGCTGCCCACACACACACACACCTACACACACAAGGCACACACACACACAAGGTACACACGCACACACATTCTGCCACTAACTCACTCCTGCTCTGTGTGTGTGCTGCACACAGTCGCTTCCTGTGCAACCGCAGCGCTGACTTCCTTCGTAATTAAAAAAGCTTGATGACAATTTTGGGCAACGCGCTTGTCCTCTGCAAACTCTGGCAAAAGGAGCAACAAAAACAACAACAACAGCAATTTTTGCGTAATTTGCACATGACACCCTGGGACAAGCATATCACAAAATAAAAGTTTAACCAAAAAGGTGAGAAACGTGCGAAATATGAAAAGTTTATTTTTTATTTTTTCTTTTTTTGGCAAAGTTTAAAGTGAAGTTGAATTTTTGGAAAAACATATGCAAAGCACGGCTTATGGCTGCGACATGTCTATAAAAATGCAGAGCGTAAACTTCGGGCTTCTATTTCGCTTTGAAAAATATGAAAAAATAAAGAAAAAATGAAAAAAAAAAAAAAAAAAAAATTTAGATTGAATAATGAAAATATAAAAAATAAATAATATAAAACAAATCAAGTTCGTTTAATTTGTCTCATATAATATCAATAAAGTTCAATTACATAATAAATTAATTTTGAAAATTAGGAAAAATAAGAAAAATTAAGAAAAACATAAAAATTTAAAATTTTATAAAAAATGTAGAAAATAAATAATATTAAGGTAGCAAATCAAGTTTGTCAATTTTTTATAGAATTCATGTATCATCAATAAACTTCAATTCTATAAAAATCACACTTTAAATATTATTTTGAGGTTATAAAGAGTTTTTTGCTAATTTAGTTTTTTGATTTTTGCATTTCATTTATAGAGTTTTTATTTATTTATTAGAGTTTGTTTATTTATTTGAGTGAGAAAGTGACAGTGCACATTTACACCTGAATTTCTCACACTTTATTATGCAAACAATATTTTCAGCTGTCAAACTGCAGACCTCGCACCACTGTGCAGGGTGCTCTGTGCATTGCACGAAGAAAATATGCAAATGATGTTGCTGCTTCCTCTGCTGTTGCTGTTGCAGTAACATACAATGCCGCAGGCACCAGCAGCAACAACTACGACAGCAGCAGCAATGAGAAGAGCAACAGCAACAATTGCAACACAGCAGCAACTACAACAGAGCAGCAGCAACGGCAACTGCTGCTGCACATTACGTATACGACTTGTCACCTTGGCATCACAAGGCAAAAGTTGTCGTAATGAACTTAAATTAGTCAACTCCAGGCACTGATTCCCCTTGACAAGGCACACACCTTGCAACACCTTTGCCTGCTGCCTTACCCCTGCCTGCCTCTGCCCCTTCTTCCCTTTGCTTGCTCAATTATATTTCAATTTCGCCCGACACTCAACTTTGCCTACACCTTTTCTTTCAGCTGCTGCTGCTGCAATCTCTTCTGCCCCAAGCAGTTTACAGAGTTTTCAAGTCTGTCCCGACTGGCACTTGCTGTGCCTTTCTCTCTCTGTCTCTCTCTCTCTCTTTCTCATTAATTTCGCATTTGCTGGCGCCTTCTAATTGCGCCCAGCAAACTAATTTGAATTTTCGTTTGATTTATGCCTGATCGATTTGCTCATCCAACTGATGCATGGCAATTTGATGAGGCCTCCCTTCCACTCCTCCCTCTCTCTACTCTCTTCTTTTTCCTTTGTCTCTCTCCCTTCTTCCCTTCTCTACTCCTCCCTCCTTTCCCTCGCTCTGTCTGCCCTTCATTTAATAACAGTTCGGCAACTTTTGGGCGCCTTTTGTTGTGGCAGCACAAAAAGTTCTGTCTAATGCATAATTAAAGGGAATGAAGCTTTACCCTCCCTCTCCCTTTCCCTCGTCCCTCTTGCCCCTTGTGGCACGTCGCCGCAAGCCAAAGGGGCTAATTAAAGGTGACGCCTACTTATACGCACATTTAATTACAGGTAATTGTCTTTCAATTAAGCATCGCGTGCCGCTGGCCACGCCCACAAGCAACCACGCTCTACTCCCCGCACCTAACCTCAATTCGATTAGCTCAGATTGAGTTTGAATTCAACAGGAAGGCATGGAGGGGAGGTACAGGGGTTAGCTTAGTAGCTGAGCTTAGTAGAGGCTTAAAGTTTTCGCAGATAATTAAGATGCATCGCTTTGGCATCGGTAAACAGAATTAATTAGAAATTGAAACGAAACTTTCTGTAATCTTTCGACACGACTTTCAAAGTATTTAAAAGTTAAAGCCTAGGCGCACTTCACTGCGAGAAAGGGATTATATTGATAAGCCCCAAGGCAGCGACTGGGATTTGCAGTTCTCTGAGGCTTTAAGGGGAAAAGGAGGGAGGTGGAGAGGCACCTTGGTTGATCTTTTGAAATTGATTGTGATTGTATTAAGGAACTAAAGTAAACTGAACAAAATTAGTTCCTTAATATAAAGACACGTTTTTTAATTAAAGAAAGCTCAAAGAAAGCTTTAGTATCTATACAGGAAAGCTGCTGAAAAGCTGAAAAGCTCAAAGTTGCACGAAAGCTGCTCGAAACGCTTTAAGCTGCAAATTTCAATCTATTTCTACTTATTCCAGAGTAAGAATCTATTTAACTTAATTTTTAGTTTTTTTTCTTTATTCTGAAAACAAAGCTTTAAGCCGTCTTGCAACTTTAAAACTCATGTTGCTCACCCACTGCGCCTCTTCAGCGCCTGCGACCCCAATTGATTTGCAGCTAACGTTGCCACTCACAGTGAGTAGCCTAAATAAATCACACAGTTCCACAGATCAACTGGACACAGAGCAGGCCCGGCTATGCTGCGTAGCTTAACCAACTTCCCTACCCTCTCACCCGTTCTGTACCTGCACTCGCCTGTGCGCTAAGTGACCGCAATGGCATCAGCAGTGAGCAACAAACATCCCTCCTGTGTCCCTCCCCCCTCTCGGGTGTGGGGTGTGAAAACCGCAAGCGACTGTGCAACGCTTATGGGCAGCCTCGGCCTGCAGCTGGTCAAATCCCACACACACACACACCCATAGACAAAGCCTACCCCAGGCATTCAGGCAACCACCTGGGCCATTACCCCCTAAAGCAACAGGGTAACCCGAGTGGAGCTGGAGCTGCCAAGTGGAGGAGGCAAGTGAAGGCGACTTCCGGCTGCGTCGAATTGCGTTTGTCTCTCTGCGGTCGACAGGAAGCAATCAATAGTGTAATGGCAGACAAAAGCATCCGCTGTAGTAAGCAAGCAAGCAAGTGCAGAGGAACAGGCAAGGAACAAGAGAAAAGGAGAGAGAGAGAGGGGCAGAGAAAGAGTCAGAAAAGAAACGCAGCAAGGCAGTAGGCAAAAAAGACTCGCCCAAAGTGCGCGACAATTTGTCAAGTTTCAGCTTTAAAACGGCTGCACATTAAATTCGCCACGGTGCCCATTCCGCCTCCCTCTCTTGCCACTCTTCCCTCCTACCCTTCCCCCCTTTGTCTACAGACTGTGTCGCAAATGTAAATAATGCGTTTTAATCAGAAACACAACAGCGGCAAATCCATTAAGTGCGTACGTGACGCCCCACTTGACTCCACTCCCCCCCTTCCACACTCCTCACTGGGCACAGAGTCCATTTTCGTACACCCTGCACCCCCTCAATTTCCCCCTTTGGGTAGGCTTAACTTTAGCGCCATTTTGCAGGTTGATTTACAAATTTCTTTAACGAGGCGACGACAACATTTTTAATTAGCACCTGCTCATGTTGCTCACGAATCCCGTGGAGTAATCTCCATAAAATTATCGTGCCCGGGCGTGCTCCATGGAAATTAATTTCCCAGCTAGAGTTTCTCACTCCTTCTCTCTCTCTCTTCTTCCATTCCTTTGCACTTCTTCTTGTCTATTTGCCTGTTCTGCGTTCCGCTTGGTTTGCTCACGCACTTTGCCTGCTTCTCGTTAGCTTGAGGTGCTTCCCACATTCTGCTCCGACTGCTCCGACTGCTCCTGCCATGCTCAACCGCAGCAGCTACTTATTGCCTGCTTCTTCCACTCCGTCTTCCTCTCTCTTTGCTTCTGCTAACCGTCTACTTACTATGCTTATCCCTCTGTGCGCTTAGCCCTGATCCAATATCCTAATGCCTTTCCATGTTTGCCATCGCACATGGCGCTTACCCACTCTGGTAAATAGTTCTGGGTCGAACTAACCGCGGTTACAACAACCCGCATTCCCCACAACCCCCGCCTTTCTCTCTCCCCCCCTCTTCCTCCCTTGGTAGGCCTTTGTTGTTGCTGCTGCAATAATATTTTGCAAGTGTTTCTAAACAAGCACAAAGTCATGTTTCAACAGCTGCAGCACAGTCTGGCTTCTGCTACTGTTTTTATTGTTATTTACCCCTGATCTCCTACCCTCCTCCCCCCTCTCTCCTCTTCCCACTCTGCTGCTGTAATTGCTGTAGTCCCCGCCGTTGTTAGTTAAACTTTCGCTGCACATTAAAGCAATTTGGGCAACATTTATAGACTGATTTAATAGAATCCAAAGGGGGTTGCTTGCCAGAGCATTGTGGGGGAGTGTGGGGAGACTGGGATAGGGGGAGTGGCAGCACCCAAACAGAATGAGATATTTCCACACAAGTGAGCAGATCAGAGAGCTGGCAACATTCACTGTTCTCTGTGTGCGCACTGGGATATAATTGTTTGACTAAATGAGTGCCCCAACCCTGCTCACCTCCCTCTCTTTCTCTGCTTGCCTATCCCCCTTGAAGTGGGAGCCATAACAAGCGAACAGCCATAATTATGGCAGCAGACCCCACAACACACTGCCAACCGAATTGGGGCTTCACTCCAGTCGAGAGAATGCGAGGAGGACTCTCGATATGTGCTGCCAGATATTCAGCTATCTATGCCAGGGAGTATGTGCTGCTCCCCTGGCCAACAAACGATGCCAAAGCGCTGCTATAATGAGTATGAAATTGAAGTCTAAACAAACAAGAGAAACAGGAAGAGGCCAAAGAGGGGGCCAAAGCAGATGACAACAAGTCGAGGAAGCAGCGACAAATAAAAATCCAAAGAAGTCTCCATGGAAATTGAATATTTAATTATGCGCCGATGGAAATTGCGTTAGAAGATGGTGACGAAAATGGGCTCCAATCATGATGACAGCAGCAGGGAGGGAGCAAGCAAGAGAGAGAGAGAGTAGGAGAGGAGGGAAGGGGAGGGGGACAGCTTGTTGTCTAGGAAAAATGTAAACGAAGGCGCCGCTTAAGCTGCCGAGGAAGAAGCTGCTAAAAAATTTATTCTAATTTGCGCAGATTCGCCAAGACCAAAAGGACGAATCTCAGACAAAAGAAAGTGAAAGAGGAAGTGGGAGAGAGAGAGGGAGGAAGAGAGGAAAGTTAATGTGTTAAAAGTACTGAAGGGTGTCGTAAAGTTAATGTGAGGGATCTCTTTAATATGCCACAGTTAATTCTTGAGGTTTGTTCCGGGTTTCAGTTGTAGTTTCTCTTTGGTTTCTCTTTCATTCGCTTAGTTCGAGTTTTCCAATTGGAAGAACAACAAACGTGGCGAGCAGGAAGAGGAAGTAGTGCGATAAGGAAGCAAGAAAGGAGGCTAGTGGGTAGGGGACTGTGAAGCACCTTTCGCTTATCTAAACAGACTCACACGCTTCCCCCTCTCACACATCGCAGCTGCATAAATTTCCACAGGGTTCTGTGGCAACGCGAAGTACTTGAGTGCCACACGAAACTTGCCTCGACTACGAGGGCGTTGAGTGGGCGGGGGGTAACTCGCTCTCCCTGTTCTGTTTCGAGTCTAACACACTGCGGGAGCTTTATCAGCTCGTAAATATAAATTAGAATTTAATTTTTATCGTCGTGGAAAGGTAGCAAGCGAACGATGCTCGATGGGGGGCAGGACAGTGCCTTGGGAGCAATCGTCCACAAATTGGAATTGTAGTGGATGCTGCCACTAGAGAAGCCTCAACTTGAACGGGGATTTCCATTTCCATTTGCAGGCGGCACGTGTCGCAGCATATCAAAGGATTTGATTTACCTGAGGCTCGGGTCTAGCCTCCCCCCTGGAGTGCCATTGAAATCAGTGAGAGATGTGCGAAGGCGAGACTTACCTGGGTTAGCTGCGACGAGGCATAGTACGATATTCTCGAGGGACAAACCGATTCGGGCTTGGAGTAAATGGTCTCCCCGACCTGGTCGCCCATGGGCAGCAAGGCTGTGGCATACGGCGTGGGCGTCGGTGAGCTGCGGAAGCCTGTGGAGAGTGAGAGAGCATTGAGTAGTTTGTAGCCAATTGGATTGAATCGATGGAGCAAAAGGAAGACAGGGGAGTTGGCTGACTTA
The DNA here is from genome assembly GCA_018151435.1 of Zaprionus africanus. Lineage (NCBI taxonomy): Eukaryota > Metazoa > Arthropoda > Insecta > Diptera > Drosophilidae > Zaprionus > Zaprionus africanus. The sequence continues at coordinate 13,392,386 of JAECXB010000118.1, forward strand.
CGGTCGAAAATGCTGCAGGACTTTTTGGTCTCCGTCGGATATTTGTTGAGGCTGGCAATGGTTGCATAGGAGCCGGTGGCACTGGGCGGTCGTCCGAGCGGATCAAGGCGTATGAACACGTTCTGATGGCTGCCATAGCCGGCTGTGGTGAAGCTAGTACTGCAGCAGGGGAGGGGGGGGAAGAGGGTAGCTGGTGTAATAAGCAGCTTGGTAATTGAATTGAATCGGACTTACTGCAGCGAATCCTGTCGCAACTGTTTGCGTGCCCGCACATACATCATGCTGGCCACCAGGCCGACTGCCAGTACCAGCCCCAAGGCGCAGGCAGCGGCGCTCATCAGTGCCGGACCCTGGGAGGGGGCATGAGCCGGTGCCGGTGACTGGTTTGGTTCGGGGGAGATGCCTAAGGAGACAAGGTACAGGGGAAGGTAAAGGTAGAGCAGGCGTAGCTGACTGTGAGAGGGTGCTCGACTTACCCTTGGCACAGATCTTGTTGCGCTTGAAGTGCAGCCGGGTGTCGTTGAAACGGGGAGGTCCTTGGACCACCATGTTGACATTAACCGGCAATTGCAGGCTGGCATTGCCCGTGCAGGGCAAATAGACCAGGAAGGACTCGATCTCCTGCGGCACCAGGCCCTTGTGCGGTATGCTCAGCGTGGGGGTGCCCAGTGCGTCCTGCTCTGTGGCATACTCGATGCTGATGGTGTAGCGCAGCTGCAGGCAGACAGAGGGAGCAGGAGGAGGCAGTCCGTTAATGGAGTGCAAATCAAATTTGAGATGAAGGATAACAGAGACGATGATAGCTTACCGGATACGCGATGAGACTCTGCCAGGAGAACTCCAGCTCGTGCACGTCAGCCGGCACTGGGACGGTGAAGTGCATCGCGTATGTGTTAATCGCTCCCTCGTGCACGTAGAACAAATCCGCCTCGAGTCCTACAAGAGAGAGAGAGAGAGATGATGATGAGCGAATGAGTTGGAAACTGGGAGAATGTGGAACGCTTGCGGTTGCGGATGCATCGCTGCAGTGAAGAGAAAGTTTACTACAATTGCCACAAACAGTTGCCCCCCTCCCTGCCCCTTCTCTTACCCTCCTTCCACGCTTCCCCTGCTCGCTTCTCAGTTCTCGCTTCATTTTGATTTTCCACTGCTGTGCAAACTTTGTGCATTTTGTGTTTACTTTTGCCGCCAGTTGACGTTCCCCTCCTCCCCCTCTCACTCCTTGCGACTTCCACCTTCAACGGAAATTGATTTTCTCGACAAGGCGAAGTTCGGTAAACAAAACCCAAGATACAATAATAATCGAAATCGAATCCGTCACCAGCAGGCGACAATGCGAGTCCCTTCAATTGGCTTGGGCTATCCACGGGTTGGGACTCTAGTCTGCTTTAGGTGTATTAAAAGGTGTCAAGTAGACAGCACTTGGAACACCATCATCGCCATCTCTTTCTGTTTGCCACTGTAACTAGCTAAGGGAATGTCCTAATCCCAGACAGCGCTAGCCTCCTCAGCTACGCACAGAACTTGCGAGTTCTGCGAGTTAAAAAGACGTGAAATTAAATTTCTTCATCCGCTTTCATTGTTGTCTCTCCACTGCCTCTCCCTTCCTCCCCTTTCTCTTCCTTTCTTTCCTTTCCCTTCCTAGTCGAGTGCTTTATGCTGCATCATTTACTCCCCGGGATCAGGCTAAGCCGCGTCCGCCTGCGTCTTGGCACCGCTTTGCATTGAAAGTCGCAAATGCTGTTTGCCTTCTTCGACTTTGCTGGTGGGCTACCCCGCCCTCACCCCTTCCTTCTTCTCCTCTCCACACCATCGGCTATGCGTCCTCCTCGACTGCGCTGTGCGTCTACGGCGGATGTTGAATGTTGTGTTTCCGGAAGCGACGCGTATGTGCGTCTCTATGCGTGCATTTTGGGGCAGAAGAAGAAGCACAAAGAGGAGGAGAGGAAGGAGAAGGAGGAGGAGACGAGGCAGAAAGCGCTTTCCCGATTCTTGAAACAATTTCGAATCCAATTACGGAACAAGAAAAAGCATTTTTCGTTAGCTTTTATCCACGACTACCCTCTCATCCTCCCCTCCTGCCCTTCCTTACTCCATTTCATTTCGTTTTTGAATTCCAAATTTTCATGCACCCCGTCGAGTTACCCCCTCCCCATTCCTCTCCCCTCAGCGAGAAAGTGTGCTACTTTCCTTTTTCGCCCTAGGCGAGGAAGCCCAAAGGTTGCCCTGCACTACTTGATGTGCCTCCCTCTGCATCCGTTCCCTGCACTACTTGATGTGCTTCCTTCTACTTCTACATTTCCTCAGCTCCCTTCACTCATCCATTAACCGAGGCGGAGACTAAACAAAAAACACAAACATAACCTCAAAGCGAGTCGCATTTAATATGCACAAACACTGAAAAAGGGCAATCTGCTCGGGTTGTTTGTCCGTCCTACGACAACAGGATACAGCGATAAAAGGCCACAAAAGGTGTCGCCACAGACAAGCAAAGGAAGAACAAGAGACACAAAGAGGAAGGGAGAAAGAGAGAGGGAGGGAAAGTGAATGCACTTGTGACAAGTTGAATTAATTCACTTTTGATTCGAAGCGGATGCGATTTACTCCCCGAAAGAGTCCTCTGAATGTCGATTGGCCTCTTTAAAGAACTATGCCAGGAATCTTAAAGGTCCTCTCGTTAGTTACCTGCCCTCTTTGTGCCTTGCACCTTGATAAGGTCCTCAGTCCCAGTCGAACTTTGGCCGTCTTTCATATCACGCGCCGTGCACAGCGCCAACTTTGCCGTCGCCCTGCAAAGTTTCGCCTCGATTTCGAGTACTTTTAGCTCCGTAACTGGCTCCCATTCCCTCTCACTCTTTCTCTCTGTCTCTCTCTGCTATCTGGTACCTTGTACCTGGTACCTGCCACCATAATTATAATTCCTGCGATTGTCTGAATGGCTTCGCCACACACACGTGACGCCGCGACCGCAGACGAAAAAGGGCACAAGGAAGCAAGTCGAGAGGAGCCTAGCCAGGGATAGGGTAGGGGATGAGGGGATGAGTGGTACCGGGAAGCGAGCTACCCTTCAGCTTTCAGTTGGCGCTTTGACAATGCTCGCATACATTTTGCATAAGAGATTAAGAGGATAATTAGTGTCATTAGCTGGCAGTGCATTGCCAGCTCCTCTCTCTTTTCCTTTCCCTTCTCTTTCACACCTGCCAAGCAGGTCTATCTACCCTTCTCTTTCGCACCTGGCAAGCTCATAAAGTTGCATCTCCTCTTGCTGGAATTCGAGTCGAGTTGGCAATTTAATTGGCCCAGTTTAAATATTCTTCGCACTTTCATCTTCTTCATCTCCTTCTCTTTTCATTTTTCGCTTCACGCAGCAATAAAATAAATCGACAGGGAAACACCCTGAGAAAAGACCTAGAGAGAGGGTGCACAGAGGGTCGAGGGTTGCTTTATTAATGTGGCGATTTTCGGACTGTTTTCTATTCATTAAAAATAATTTTCTTTTGCATTAACTTTTCATTTAAAGGGAAATGCGAGAGCACTGCTGGGGTGTGGGGGGTTTGAAGGTTTTCCAGACCTAGCTAGGTTTTCCTTGAGAAAGTGGGTAAGGGGGTAGAGGGGAGGGGCTGCCCCCCAGAAGTGTGCACATCAAAGTGAAACTTGTTGAAATTGCATTTTTACGCGCTCTTGCACAGCGAGTTTTCACTAGGGGGGAGGTAGAGGGGGTGCTGGGTTCAACCCTCCCCGGTGTTAAGAAGAAAATTGCTTGTTACTACGAGCAACGCGGGGGGTGGGGGGAGCTTCGCAGAAGGCGGAAAATCTTCTCGAAGAGCGTAAAAAACATTTAATTTTAATGTAGCTGTCGTCAGCCCAGGGAAAGCAGGCAGGGGAGAGAGTAGTGGAAAGGGAGCGGGGGGAGGTTAAATCGTTTAACTCATGTTTACAGTTTCGGAAAAGTGCAGGGAAAATCGCACACAAAGGCAACTTTTATTGCAGGAATGCATTGCGTCAATCAGAAATCGTCGATGGAATTGGAACCAAATGCTGTGAAGGAATTTCCTGTATGAAAAGGGGGCGGGGGAGGGAGTAGGGGGTGTGGCAGCTGCTGTGATTGTGCCGTGCATTTCCACATGAAGAAATCCTAGCCAGGGAGGGGCGAAGGGGTTGAGGAAGGAGTCAGAGAGAGGCAGAAAGGAGCAGGAAGGGAGGAAGTACTTGCTGAGGGTGCTTGAGTGTTAGACAGGGGGCGTGTCGTGTGACGGGTCAGCTTGTTTAATTTCATGCCACTGCTTGTTAATCTTGTAATGGAAACGCGAAGAGGAAGAGACGAAGAGCAGACGGGGAGGGGGAGCTGGAGGTGGGGGAGACTGTTAACTGGTACTTGAAAACATAACGAGGCGCGTCGTGGTGCACAAAAGGCTGAAGGGCAGAGTGAAGTGGCCTGAAGACAGTCAGTAGAGGGAGTGAGGGGGAGAAGGTGAACAGGGAAGAGGGGGAAGAGAGGGCTGGGCGAAGAGGCAATCGAGCGTGGAACAGGAAATTACAAAGAGCAACAAACAAAGTGGGGAAGCTGAGAAGATGCTTTGAGTTGTCGCTAATGAAATCCGATTTGCATTGAAAGAGGAGGCAGGGAAGGGGAAAGGGGGGGGAAAGGGTACCAGCAATCTCTTTGTGAAGTGTCAATTGCCCGCGAGAGCGACTGCCGCCTCAACGAACTCGAATGCAATCAGGGAGTGCAGCAAGAGGAAGCACAAAGAGACAGAAGAAGGCAAAGGAATTGCAATTGGAGCAGAGGAGGGAGAGAAGGAGTTGGAGTATTGGGGGAGTAGCTACAGCTGACCCACTGACTGACGTGCCTGGTAGAGGACAGGAATTTCATTCATCAATCTTGGATTATTTCGTGCTGTTAACTAATTGAAGTGCCGTGATTCGAGGGATTCCACACGGGATTGCGTTACGGATTCGGATTCGGACTGGTCTGCATAATGAGATGGAAGCATTTTGCTCCAATTATCGTTAAGTGCCGGAAAATGCTGTGCATAGCTAACGCACGAATGATGGAGTGGCTAGAGGGGAGGGGGAGTGGGGAGGGGAGTCGGAACTGGAACTGGAACAGGCTCAGGCTCGACTCTCTTTTCGGAGACGGGCACCATTAATCAACGCGGGGCACGACGTCATTCCGCCTTGGCACGCCGAATGAATGCCTATTACTGTAACTATTTGCCAGGAGGAGGAGGAGGAGACAGGCAGAAAGGGGCGGGGCACAAGGTCGATCTGGAGGCACTTGAACGCCACTTGGCGCCATCAATAACGAGCCTCGCGTGGAGCAACAAACAGAACAACAAACAACGAACAGCAACTGCTCCACTGGACTGTGAAGTCGTTAGCGAGAAGGAGCAGGGAGGGGAAGGGGGAGAAGGTAGTGGGAGAGGGGGTAAGCCAGAGAGGGAAGCTACTTGCAGCTGTCAACAGGGTGGCCAAGGTGCGGGCACAGGGCGAGGGTGACTCAAGCAGCAAATCGATTTGTGTTGTTGGATTTGTTTTGTCGTGTTTTCGCGCAACTTTTGTGGTTGTCCTGCTCCCCCTGCCCCTTCCCCCTTGCTCGCCCTCTTTGTCGTCATGGTCAACAATTATTTTGGAACTATTAATGACTGCGACGTGCCCTGTCCCCCTCATCCCCCTCTCCACTTTACCTTCTTGGGCTGTTTGTTTTTCCTGTCGAGTAAAAATGAATTCACCCCGTCGTACTTTGCCCGCCGACAATTAATCATATCTCAGGGGCGGGGAAGGGGCGTGGCTGAACCAAGAAAGCTGCACGAACTATTGCAGCGATTATTATCGAATAGAACCGTGTTGCTAGACAGGATGTGAGTGCTTCTAAGCAGGACTTACCCATCAGCTTCATCACCTCGTGGTGACTGATGAAAATGTTGAGATACCCCCAGACCGGAGGCAGTAGCAGCAGCAGCAGCAGACAGCGGGGGTGTAGGGCAGCCATGTTGAGGAGAAGTGATCAGTGTGGAGTGGACAGCAGGGTATCTAGTGCGTCTGGCTAGGCACAGCTAATAACTTGTCAGTGCGAGCGACGCCCCAATTGAAGCTCATCTCAACTCAGCTCAGCTGCTCCTCTTCCTCTTCCCCTTCCTCCTGTTGCTGCTCCCTCTTGGGTTACCCTTTTGCGCTCTGACAGGCAATTTGAGCGTGTGCGTGGGAAATGGAAATGGAGATTGGTAAAGAGGCTTCCGCTTCTGCTTCTGGTTCCGCTTGGGGCGCAACTTTGATTCGGACGCGGCAAAATCAAATTCTGATTCGGAATCAGACTGCGGATGGTCAGCACTGCGAGGATTCGCTGCTCTGTCTGCCAAATTGGGAACTTTTCAACCTCAGACGCAACTGCAGACTGCGTCTGTTCGTCCTCTGTCTCCTCTTCCCGCTCCTTCTCCCTCTTCTGCTCCTTCCTCTGCTTCAACTTTGCAGTTCTGTTTTTGTTGCGGTTTCTGTTGCTTCTGTTTGTGTTGCCTCTGCTGGACTCGCCTGTCTCCTGTCGCCTGCAAGCGACATCAGCATGTTCGCATCGCACTCTGCGTTGCCTTTTTTATTGGCCACCTTCTGCTCCTCTTCCCCTTCTTTCCCCTTGGCAAACTCTGTTCGCTCTGCTGCAGTCGGGGATCGTCACGTTGGCAACGTCTCTCGCCCCGTGGTCAGTGGCCAGTTCCAGTTGGAGTCGAGCACGTGTTCTGCTCCTCTTCCGGCGGCCTCTTTGTTCCTGTTCCTCCTTCCCTGCTCCTCTCTCTGTCTCTCCTGTCCTTCGTCGCCCTTCGTCCTGTTGAATAGAAAGTGATTTAGTTGAGTTTTGGCAGCAGTTGCAGCTGCAGTTGATGTTGGTGACACTGTGCGGTCCCCGAGTGGATGCACAGTGGAGTGTGTGTGTAGAGTATGTAAAGAGTGTGTGGAGTGTGTGTGCAGGGAGTGTAGAGTGTGTGGAGAGTGTGTGGTTGCCTGACTTTGGCTCGCTTCAGAAACAATTTGTGAATGCGCCCGTCGAGCAAAGTTTCCTTTCTGTTTTGGGGCTGCAAAAGTAATTACAAAGTTGGAAAAAGATTAACAGCTTAGGGAGTCGCACTTGCCACAGTTCCAACAGTTCCTCAGCCAGGGATATTTACCACATATATCGCCTTGAGTGAAGAGAGAGAGAGAAGACTCTCTTCTGATGTTTTAATAAATTCAAGTTAATTTTCGAGTGTTTTTTGAATTATTCAACGAGGCAGCAAAACTCTCCCAGGGGCAACAATGTCTGCGTGCAGTTTGTGGTTCAAGTGGGCTGCCCCTCCCCTCTCCCTCCTCTTCTCCTCCTCTTCTCCTTCTCACTTGTAATTCCATTCAGGTTGCGCCTCAGTGCGAATCCGCATGAGAAGCAGGTGAAGAGTCCAAAGTGAAAATGGAAATGGGAAAGTGGAAAGTGGAAGGAGGCGAGTTGAGTCGAGTGCCTTCAATATGAATTCGTTGCCAAGAAACCGAGCTGTGATTCCACCTGCCTGCACACCTAGCTCTCTTCCCCTCTCTCCTCTTCGCCCTCTTGCCTTTCTCCAGTCTCCCTTGGCAACTGTTTTTGGCTTTTTGGCCGCAATAAAAATCGAAATCGGAAAACTTTGTTGCCTTTTTGCTGCAGCTCGGCAAAAGTGTTTAAAGTTTTGCATAGCGCGGTCAACTGCGGAGGCGTGCGAAGCGTTGGTGGGCGTGGCAGTCACTGCACATTCCACATTCCATAGCGATTTAATTAAACTTATCTGGCAGTGCAGAGAGAGGCAACTGTGGCTGAGAGGGAGAGAGAGCTCTGTCTGTCTGTCCTGGTGACGACTCACTTGATTAAGCGGCAGATCATCGGGATGTCAACTGTGGAGGAGGGTGGCAGGGGCAGAGGAAGGGGAAGAAGAGGGAGATAAGTGGGGAAAAAGAAAGGGGGAAGAGAAAAAGGGAAGCGCAGACAGCACGAGCCGCAGTCGAAGCCATTCAAGGAATTCATTAATAATTCAAAAGACAAATAAGAAATGCGAGTGCACATGGGATAGTAAGTGAAAGAGAGAGGGAGGAGAGTGGGAGAGAGACAACGCAGAGAGTGAGTAAGGGAGACAGAGTGTGTGTTTGTGTTGCTTGTGTGTTTACATTGCGAAGAATGTAACTGATTTAAATGGAGCAGCAGACAAACAGCGAAGGCAGCTTGCCTTGCTCCCCATTTCCTCCTCCTCTGCCTCCTCTTTCACTTACTTTTCCATTTCAAGTCAAGTTGCTAGCACGTGGCACAGGTTCCCACAGGCATTGGCGGGGATTCCCCCGGAGGAGCCCGTCATCGATAACATATTAACGACGTCAACTCAATCATAATCAGGACGTTGTGGAATCCACCGAGGAAGACAGTTGTCTGGCTGTCACAACCGGGGAAATTTTCTGCTTAGTCACACGCATCATCAGTCACAGTCGCGCAGCTGCCACGCCCCCTGCTCCCCCTAGTAGAGTGACAAATTGAGCGACGGCAGGAGGCTTTTGTCTCTCTTCGAAGATGACGATGTGCAGGAGGAGCGGGGGGATGAGGAGGAGCCGGGCAAGAAAACTTTTCAATTACATGATTCGCCGTCAAATGAATAATCATCTTTCTTAGCCCCCACTCTCCCCCCTCCTCTCTCTCTTTCCCTCCCCCTCTTCCTGGCAGTCTCCTCATTATTGTTATTGTCTTTCCTCGCGCTTTCTTCTGCTTTCCCTAGTCAATCTTTTGCCATTTGCCATATTTATTGATGTTCATTATGCAACCCCCTTTTGCTCCGCCCATGCCTTGAGGTGCTGTCTGCCTGAGGCGGAGCGGGCGTGGCAGGCCTCGTTTCAATTATAAAATGGCTTTCGTTTCTAATTGAATCGCGAGTTTGAGTTGAGCTTGCAAAGTTAATATTTTATTTCCGCCTCGTTGTTGTTTCAATTGCTTTGCTTCCTCTCCCCCCTTTCCCCCTTTCCCACACTTTACTCTCTTTCTCCCTCTCCCTTTCTATGTCTCTCTGCTCCCATTTGTAGACCTTCTCCTGCCTCCTTTCTCCACGTTGCCAGCGGCCGCAAGGCATTTTGCTTTTTGCTTCAATTGCAGACATAAAGCAGCGGCGCAGTGCGAGTGGGGGAAGGGGCAGGGGCAGGGGAGGGGTACATTGGGGTGTGCCGCCCCAGTTATAGCTCTTCTAGTTGTTGTTGTTGTTGCTGATAAACTGGCAACAGATTCTGTTCTGTGTCGGCATAAATAAAGCATGAGCCGCAGCTTCCATCTCCAGGGTTATTAAGCTATCCCCCCTCTCCTCTCTCTCCCGCTCCCCCCTATCCACACTGCCCTCTAGAAATCCATTCAAGTAATACGAGATTGCCAAAAGAGCTTCCCAAGTAGGCACAGCTCCCCCTCCCTTCCCCTTGCCTCCCCTCGTTAGCTTGAGGCAACTTGCTCATTTGGCAAATAGTTTTTCCTATCGAGTTGCAGTTTCCCTTCCCCTGCTCCCCCCTCCACCTCATTAGCTTTAATGCTCTCGCTGAATTTCAAAATGAACTTTGCGGCAAATACTGGCAAAAAGTCAGAAAACTAATTTGTAACGGGACTTCATTAAAATCGCGTAAATATTGCACGAAAAATTCAAAGCTAAATTGCGAAAATTCCAACAGAATTCGTTGCGAAAGAGCAGAGCGAAAGAGAAGAGGTAAGAGGAGAGTGGAGGGGGGGAGGGACTGATGCATAGTGATTTTGCACCTGACACGACAATTGGTAAAGCGCATTTTGATGGCAGATTAAAATGGAAGAGCGACAGTTGCCGGACAGTTGGAGAGCGCGACTTTGATGGTGTGTTTGGGATTGTGGTAGGTAATACGTGGGTAATATAATATGTAGGGTATATGGTAAGGTAAGCATAGCATCATGCACATAGGAGTAGGGTAAGTGCGCAATTAAAATAGCGTACTAAGCTTTAAAAGCCTATAAAAGCTCTTGTGGCTATTGGAAGTACATTAAAGCTCTGTGGAAGATCGCAAGCACATTATGGCTTGATTGGAGATAATATAAAGCACTTGGGCAGCTTTTGAAGTAAATGAAAGAGAGGAATATGGAAAAAAGTGCCTATTTTAATAGGTATACAAGGCAAACAGCAAAAGCACATTTAAGTTCTGAACAAACTTAAATAGAGAACTAGAAATTAGCATTGGTGACATCATGTAGAGCGAAGATCAACAAGTTAGTTGAGTTGTACAGCTACGAAAGCACATTAAAGCTTTATTGCAGATTATGCACTGCTTAAAATTGCTTAAAGTTCATATAAATTAATTGAACTTCCTTTTAAAATGCGAGCATATGTCAAGGTAGTGCACATTTATTGAGCTAAGTTCAAATCGGTTAAGCACATTAAAGCTTAACTGCAGATTATGCACTGCCTAAAATTGCTTAAAGTTCATATAAATTAATTGAACTTCCGTTTAAAATGCGTGAATACGTTAAGGTAGTGCACATTTAATTAAATAGGTGCAAATAAGTAAAGCACATTAAAGCATTAGACATATTTTCAAAGACAAATAAAGCTAAAGCTCAAAATGATCTTATGGAGTGCTTAGATTAAGGAATTATGGAAAATACCAAAGCAACTGAAGCTCATTAAAGCTCAAGAAAAAAAATGAATTCAGACTATACAAGCACATTGTTTCTTTTAACTATCAATAATCAAAATAGAACTAAGTGTTCTTAGGATTAAAGCACAACTGTCATTAATTCCGCTAAATATTAATGGTGCCTCATTTATCTTATCTACTGCTAAAACTCTCTCTAATTGCAAAGCACAGTTACAGCAGGTTAGGGTATTTCCCCAGCGATGTTTTACTCGTTACTCGTGCAATTATTCTGCGTGGGCAAATTAGGGAGAGGCACTTTATAAAGGCCATTTCGGCGCACATTTTGTGCTGGGCCTAATGTCCAAAATGCTCGTCGAGTTGGCTAATTTGTACAGGCAATTAATTTACATTTGGGACAAGGGCGTCGAGTCCAGAGGGGTGCGGAGGGCAGGGGCGGAGCCAAGGGGGAGTTACACGCCAGAAAGCACTGAGGCCATTTGTGCGATTTCGTTTCATTTGAGCGCAGCGCGGCACCAGTGGGCAAAAATGGGCGGGGCAGATATGTAATAAAGTCAGCGAGGGGGGAGGACCACAGGGAGTGGGGGAGGGGGAGGGGGTGTCGATTTGTCGCTTGTGCCGACGCACATGTGTAGTAAATATCGCAATTCCATGGACAATAATAATGAACGAGCCGAGAGGCTGTTCCCCTACTCCACCTCCCTCTCTCTCTCTCTCTCTCTCTTGCACCCACTGGATTGTTGCGACTTTGTGCCATTTAATTTGTTGCAATCTAATTGACAATTTGTGCAATTTCAATGAACACGAACGATTTATTTAAGGCCACAAAGGCACAAATTGTTCCCATTGAAACTGTTGAAATACTTTCGAGATTGTTGGCCATACTTGATACGGGTAAGTATCTGTTTATTTTTCGCAACTAGAGTTTAAAGAGCAAACTAGAAAGAAAAACGAAAGTTTACCCGTTTAAACTTAACCTCAAACTGTGTGAAGTGCGAAGTGAAAACTTTAGTAGATAACGCATTTGGTCACGCCTGAGAAACAATCTCAATTATGTTTTATGGACACTTTTCGATAGCTGTGTGGCGTGTGTTGACAACTCTGGGAGCACATAAGTGCACAGAATTTATTATTATCGCCAAGGAAAATGTGACAGAATCGCAGCTAAGCGACGACACGAGGAGGGTCCTCGTCGTCTCTGCCTGGTCGAAAGTTTTATCTGCCAGGAGCCATAAAAACGACGACGACACGAGCCATTTTAAAGCACCCTCCCCCCGCTCTCTCTCCTCTCTCTGGCCACACACAATGGGGGCAATAATCATTGATTTATTATGACTGTCATTTCGTGTTATTAAAATGGAGAAATGGCGAAATCTCCGCAAGCTCTCTCAGGGCTCCGCACAGACAATGCTCCAGCGCACCGCAACGACTGCAATATTCATATTCAAAAGCCAAAAGGGATAAAGACTCGAGCTGAGTTTATGGGCATGTGTGAGGAGGGACAGAGAGCGAGAATGTTGAGCTCCCTCTTTGTTCCTTGCTTTCTTTGCCTGCTTCGTAGGGGATCTTTAAGTTTTATGGCTGCCAACTAATTGAAACATCGAGAGTTGAAAGTCGTGTCACAAAGTAAGCGTTAAAAGCGTGCCTAATCTATGCATATTTCAGCCATAATCAGCAGAAAGGAAAGGAAGGTGGCGACGAAAGCTCAAAAGTGTAGCATACTTTTTAGGGCGCATTTAGTGCACACTTTGGGTCGCCCTTTGTTGTTGTCCGAAGGCACTTAGGCATTCCATCAACGTGCGGTATGCTAGCGTGTCTGGACTAGCGTGCGAGCAGGACAGGCAGGGGAGGGGGAGTGAAAGTGAGTGGGAGGGAAAGAGGGAGAGAGAGGAGGTGTTTTATTCAGCACTGTCCGAGCGCAACGCAAGATTTGCATAAGTTGGTGCTGCTGCTTTTGATTCGAATGCTTTCTTTGCGGCAATTTACTTTCACTTACAGTTATCCCAGATCTTTAACGCACTCCCTGCACACCCTGCACTAGTTCCTTGTTTGTTCTGTCTCACTATTTGCTTGCTGTCTCGCTCTGCACGCTCTGTTTGCTCTGATGCTTGTTTTTATTGCCTACTTTGCGGAGCGCACGTTTTAAAAAGCTTTTAATCTGTCACACTCTGAAAAATTAGTGTCAACAAGCTGCACTGAGAGAAATACCATATGTGCATGGGTTGAGCAATGAAAACTGGAATTTACTACTTAATTTTACGAAATTTATATTTATATATATTTTTTTATTACATATTTATTTTTATTATTTAATCATAATTTTTTTATTTACATTTGTATGCATTTATTTATCTATGTATAAATTTTCTCTTCACTTTTTTACTTTTTTTAATTCTTTTCTATCCCTTTAAATAAATTTTATGTTCACATAAAAAAATTTTCTCATTTCTAAATAATTGTATTATGTTCCTTTTTCAATTTTTTTTCATTTCTAATTTTGTATTTGTGTTTTAATATTAATGGACATATACATATGTTAAAATTTTATAGCTTCATTTATTTTTTCGTCTGCATCAATTTTCTTTTTTTATTATTGTTTATTTTTGTCTGCTTTGACTCGTTTATTCAACTAATTTTATTTGATTTTTTTTTATTTTAATTGAAGGGGTATTTATTATTTTAGTTTTGCACTTTTGATTATTCTTTCTAATCGTAAATAAACTTTGATTTCTCTGCACTTTATTTATTCATTTATGCTGCTTGTTTGTTTACTCGGCTCGTAAATAAATTCGCATTTTCTCGCAGAATCAAATTAAAGTCGAGTCCAAAAACTCGGCTAATTTATTCTATTCTGTCTACTCTGTCGAAAACTTTTGCTCGAAATTCTCAAGTGGCCCGAATAGTTTATTGCAGCAGCTTCCCTTCTGCGCTATCCCCCTTTCGGCACAGTGTATCACAGAGAAAGAGAAAGAGAGAGAGTGACAGAAAAGAGACATGTCCAGTTGGGTTAGTTTGGGTAAATGGGAAATCTGAAAATATTTATTTAGTTTCGCTTTGAAGTGGGTCGAGCTGTGTCTGACTCTCTCTCCCACCCCCCTTCTCCTGACCCTCCTCTTGCTGGTTAGTCACGGTGTTGAGTGCGGGTGTTTGTGCGTGTGTGTGATGTAGTGTTGAAAAAAGTGTTTAGCAAAATACATTAAATGCTTACTTATCAAAACGCAATCAGCTTAAGAGCTGTCAGGGCTGGTCCTGTCGGGTCCTGCTGGGTCCTCCGGACTGTCAACTGATATGAAATGTTATGCTTTTAATCCTTTCATTGGCAATTCGACACGCCGCACGGCCTCATGGCCAGTTAACACGCACACAGGCACAGCCACACACACTTACACACACGAGGGGCGGGCGCGGGGGCGGTGCTTAATCCTTTTGGCTGAGAATGATTCGCACTTTTCGCAGACACTCGCGTGTAATATTTCATTTCACAAGGGGCAACGGGAGGCGTGGCACGGCAATGTGGGTAATGAGAAAAGCGCCTTGGAAATTTAAGCGCTCAAAGCCGCATTTAAGCCTGTCAACATGGCTCTTAGGGATCCCAGAATGCCCCAACTCCGACGCGGACAGCGAAGCCGACTGCGACCTTGCTGCCTCTGCTTGGTTGTCGCAGCACGCGCGCGTTCGCCGCAACGTCGACCGCAGCAGCAACAGCAGCAGCAGCGCGACAAGTGCCAAAATGACGGTTATAATACCGCGTGTAACGGGATAACGACGCTGACGTCGCTGTTCTTGTTACTGTTGTTGTTATTGTTGCTTTTGTTGATGACGAGCACGTCCGACATATAAATGATATCGTTAACGCGTTCTTGTTGTTGTTGTTGTTTACACTGAGGAACTGTTACTGCACTCTGGACGGAGATGCGTCTCTGCCGGCTAACGGCACTTTGGCTCGTTCGTTTCGCGTGTGCGCGCTGCTCTCGGCACGCGACTGACTCAAGCGAAAGGCGATGTGCGACTGAACGCAGCCAGGAGCCGACTAAAGCTGCCAAGCACAAACACGAGCACGAGTCAAGCCAAGCCGAAGTCGAAGTCGAGTCGTGCCAAGCCGAGTCTAGCTTTTACCGAGTGTCGCTGCGCTTCGCACTTCACCACAGCACGAGCACACGAGGTGCGCTTCGTGTTTAGGGCGTGTGGGCACATGCGCAGCTCATGACGCAATTTGCCGGCTGTGCTGCTGTGTGTTGTGTGCCGTGGGACACTGCTCTGGGCGAGGTAGGGGAGCAACAGCAGAAAGGACAATTGTTTGTGCTCGCTCGTTTGTTGTTGTTGTTGTTTGTGCCCGTCGCGCCGCATGCAACTGTTGCGCATTTTTTCCGAAATGGCCGAGCAAAGCGTTTGTTGTTGTTATTTTTAGTGAGCGAAGGGAGGGAGGGGTGTGAGAGAGTGAGTATGAGCGGGAGTATAGAGGGAGTTGTGAGAGAGTGAGAGTGTAAGTTTAGTTCACTGTGTTTAGCCGGGATTAGTGAAAGAGAGAGGGAGAGCGAACACTTCGCATGCATATTGATGAAGCGATAAGCTAATAAGCATATCACATAATGCGATGATTATTGGAAATGCCCCCAAGGAGGCGCGAATAAATGAATACTAATTGTGAACGCGTCTATGAATGGGAAATATGATATATGAGTTTCCTTCCCTTGAGATGGCAAAAAGAGAAATAGAGGGGGAGAAAGAAAGCTGACGAAATTAGTTTGGTACCATAAAGTAATTTAATACCATAAATCTTATTATGTTATATTGATTTGTAGTATATTTTATAAAAAGGAGCTGAGAAGATTGGTTTCTTGCGTAAAATTAATAATATTCTTGTATCATTATTCATCTATGTTTACTGTGGAATTAAGCTCTGGAGTTTAACTTCTTATATATTACATTAATTCGTTATACTTCTTATTCATTTTCATGCATGCATTTGGTCATTAATTCTCAATCCGTCTGCATGAACGCCTAGATCTCTGCTCATATAAGAGCTAGGGCCATCAAATTTGGTGGCAACATGTCTCATTATTGCACGCAGCTAAAGTTTTTTTTAAATTTCATCTACGCCCTTTTTTCATTCAGTAAATCGATTAAAATTGTATTTACTGGCATAATTTTTAAGATTGAACGTTAGTTTTTTTATGTGCACAACTATTATGACCAATTATATGATTATTTAAAATTTGATTGCAAAGGAATTGTTTACTTTGAAGTTTTTAAGTAAATAATACAAGTTTTCTTGATTGTTTTTATTCTCTTCTTCGTATTTATCACAATATCTCAACAATCAATCACCTTTTCAAGCACTGTAATTATTCCTGCTCCGATTTACCCAACTTAAGCTCAAATGTCAATCGAGAATTGTTTGCAATAATGGAAATTTTGACATTGCAATAGCAGAAACCGGAACTGCAATGAATTTTTGAGGTTAGGTTGAGGCTTCAATCACAAGCCTTGAATGGAATGTCAAGCATGCATGCAAGAGTGTGTGTGTGCGCGTTGTGTGTGTGCTTGACTGTGACAAGTAGCCCTATTTGTTGCGCTGCAAATTCAATTTGTCACTCAAAAGCCGTCGAAATGAAGCAATTTCCTGTTCGCTGCCAACAACAGCAGAGGCAGTAACAAGAAGGAGGCGGCAGGAGGGAGGTGGGGGCGTGGCAACAGCAGCATCGCCAGTAAAGAGCAACATTTTGCAAACTAATTAAATGAAATGAACTCAACAAAGTTCGGCCCGAACTAAGCAAATTGGGCAACTTGTCGCAGTAATTACATCAAAATATCTCACAAAAAGAAAGAGAAGCTGGAGAAGAGTGGACAGAAGAAGAAAGACCTGAAAAAAGCGCAACAACAAAAAAAGGAAAATGGGAAAATATATATGAAAACTGTCAGTTTGATTCATTTGCGCCGAAAACTTAGGAGGCACAGGAGAAGGGGCTGAACAAGCAGCTGAAGGAGGCGCTGTCCGAGCTTGACAGATGGTCGACAGGGAGAAGAAGAGGGAGAGAGAGGGAGAGAGGAAGGTAGAGAGGTCTGGGGAAAAATTTTAACGACACAAAGCTTAATTTGCTGGAAGAACGAATGTCAATTAAAATTTTTTAATGAAATAACTTTCTTTGATTTTGCGCGAGAGAGCGAAAGAGAGAGAAAGAGGGGCAGAAAGAGATGGCAGGCAACTCAGCTTCAGCTGCAGAAATTCAATTAAAAAGGTTGATTAGTTCGCAATTACAGTGCCAAACGCCTCAAATATGCCTCATTACCGAAAAACAGGCGAGGAAAATGCAAAGAAAATGGCAAAGAAAATCAAGGAAAATTTCAAAAAAAAAAAAAGAGCGAGAAAATTCCACGAGCTGGTGACAGCGCAGCGGGGACTTTTAATTAAGGAAGAGAGTGAGAGGGGGAGGAGAGGAAAATAGGAAGAGAAATAAAAGAAGGAGAGGGAGAAATGAAAATATTCAAATTGGAAATTATTTCCAAGGCCTAGAAAAATAATTGAAAATGTTCACGCTGTGAACGAAGTGAAAACAGAAGAAGGAGGGGGGTAGTAGCAAGGGAGGGGAAGGGTGTAAACCCTTTTGGCATTGATGACATTTACACGTGCAACACGAGCGTAATTTGTGGCTGATTTGAAGGCAGCTGCCACGTGCAACCAGCGACTGAGTTGCAAGTGATAAGGCAAGGGCTGCAAAGAGACGAGGGATGGAGGGGGAGCAGTTTAAAATGGACTCCGCTTGCCACTGATAAGCGATAAGCAAAGCCGAGCTGAGCTAAGCGTGAAACGCTTATCAGCGCAGCTTGCCACACACAGAGAGCAATTCCAGTAGTAGTTGCCACCAGTAATGAGTCCCACAGAGGGTGGGGCAGACAAGGGAAGGGGCTGATATACAGCAAAGGTTGGCTGAGCCACCCCAAGGTGCAACAAATTGTAAATGGAAAGCTCTTACAACAACAACAGCGACGGACAGACGCTTAACTGTTGCAAGAGCAGAGCAAAAGCTGCAGCAAAGTGGCAAAGTTCACACCAGGGAGAACGGGGAAGGGGGAGAGAGAAGGGGAAGGGAAGGGAGACAAACCTAAGCGGGCTAAGGAAAAGAATAATAATGCGAAAGCGACTGCGAGCACTAAAGCAAATACGATGTGAGCCACTCGATCTGTGGCTGCGACTGCCACTGCCACGCCCCCTTCCCACTCACACTCTCACTCCCCCATCACTCCTACTTCCCCTCTAGAGCGTATGTGTGTGAGAGAGAGAGGAAGAGCAACTGAAAATAGAATCAAATCGCAATAAAACGAAACGGAATCCCCTTAATGCGGCATGTAAACAAAATGAGCACGTGACCCGCAGGCAGACCCCCCTTCCCTCTCTCCCTTACTCGCACTCCCCCTCTCCACCTCTCCCTGCACTTCTCTCTGTTACTTATGTATGTGCTGCTGGCACTGGACAAATTGCCGCGTAAGATAATCCCGACGGGCGGCAGCTGCATCCGAATCCTGCAGGCTCCTTCATAAGGCACAACTGCAATAGCGGAGGGAGAGGAAAGAGAGGAAGGGAGGGACAGGAATACCTCGCACTTGACCGGACACACTCAGAAGTGGAGACTCCGCTTGCTGTTCACACTTGTCCTGCTGCTGGCCGTGTCCAGTTATCGCTGTCTTCAGTTATCCTCGAACGGCTCTTGGCGCCTTACAAATCGCAGCAGATTCCCAAATCAAATATTAGAGAAGGGTTGAAAGGAGAGAGAAGGACAGGGAGAGGGGAGAGTGCAACAAAGGATGCACAATGGATGCAGCCATCGAGTAGCGAGAAATCTGCAATACTTTTGCCGCTGTCCGCAACAAAAGCAGTTCCCACTCGGACACTTCCTGCTTCCCCTTTACCTTCCACCCTTCTCACTTTTTTCTTTCCCTTCTATTCCCTATCCTTCTCCATTTCCTCCTTCCATTCCTGCTCCCTTTCCTCCTTCCTTTGCTGTTGCCTGTTGAACGATTTGCTGCCACATTTTGGGGCATTTCCTGCATTGCTTCAACGCTTTGCACTCTCATTGTCAGTCCAGAAAGATGCAGGAAATGCACAAGGAGGGAGAAGGAAAGAGCAGTGGAAGGAGGAGAAGAGGGGGAGGAGTAGGAAGAGATTGCCCTGCAATGCCATTTGCAGTTGGAGCGTCTTCAATTTTGATATCTCTGATTCTGCTTGATGTTCCTCCTTGGCCAGCTGCCAATGCCGCATGCCTCACGTAGTTGCAAGTGGTTAATTACCTCGATAACTGGAGGATTACAGGGGAACAGCCTGACAGCTGGACACCCAGCAATTCCTGTACTGCCTGGCAGCATGTGCGGCCAATGGCCTCCAAGTGGCCCAGCAAGAGGAGCAACTTCGCTTCGTTTTATGCGCCTCAATTTGCTCTGATTCTAATGAGTCTCAGAGGAGGAAGGTACCACGCCCACTCCCTGACAGTTTTATGAGGCAACTTATGAAGTACCAGAGAGATAATCATGGGGCGACACTTGTCGACTTCTCGCCGGGATTGGCTGCCATTCAAATGCGCCAACAAGTCGCGGAGGGTGCCGCGGGCCAAGGCCAAGTTAGCGTGTAGTTTGGCAGCCATAAAGCAAACTACACTGAGAGAAAGGCAGGGCAATCAGTCAAGTGACGACTTCAGCGGAGTTATGCGTGCATTAGGGGTATTCCTGTTGAAACTTTTAGTTGGGGAGAGAGGGGGGAGAGGGAAGGAAGCGAGGCGAAACTTTGTTTGCCGGCAGGAATCGCCATCAAGTGACAGGCTCCATTTGGAAGTGGGCCAAAGGATAAGCAGATACGCCCATGAACAGGACAGGGAACAAGGGAGGTAGAGGATGAAGAGGAAGGAGGGGAGAGGAAGCAACAAGAAATAAAGAAGAAAGACAACTTCTTGCTCTCTGCTTTTATTGCGCCTTCCTGTCTGGCGAGTCGAGGCCGAAAGTGGTGCCAAATTCGCATGATTGGAAAAGCCATGGAGCCAGACACCACTCGGGGAAGGAGGGAGGGAAGAAGAGGGCAGAGGGGGTGGTGCAGAAGGGGAGCCCTGTTGGGGAGCTGTAGTAAAGTAAATGAAGCGTGACGCTTTGTTTTCCTTTGATTTAGTTTTATGAGTCTACATCGGATGTAATTGAATTATGCAACTTGGCGCCGACGCCCAACGCAGACGACTTTATAAGCATTCGATCGTAAAAGCGACTGTATCCCAGCAGGGAGGGGGAAAGGGGAGACGGACAGGGGGAACGATGACAGGCATGTTGGTTGCGATGAGAAAGATAATAGACAGGATGCGGCTGTTGCACAAAATGGCTGCCGTTCAACGAGGCCTGTGCCCGAGGATGTATCTCAGGGAAGGATGAGGGAGAGAGGAGTGAAGGAGAGGGGTAACAGGCTGGGGAGGAAGGGAGGAACATGGTTACGCTCTTTAGCGGTGATATTTGAATTTTAGATGCCACGCAGGACAAACTGGAATCGAACGCGCAATGAAATGAGTTGGAAAATATGTCTACGGTCTGCGTAGAACGGGATGAGGATGGAGAGGATGGAGCAGGCTAGAGTGGGTGACCAGTTAGGGGGTTGCATCCGCGATATCATCAAACTAACTCGATGAACGCGAGCGATTTCCATAACTCAATCAAGCGTCGCAGTAATCGATAAGCTGAGCGAGAATGAGACGAGATGCGATGGAAAGAGAACACGGAATAGGAGACAATTGATGGAACTAGTTATGAAATTAATCGAGGGGAGGAGTGGAGAGGAGAGGCGAAAACAAAACGGGGCAGACAACCTGATTGACTCGAGTAGATGTTCACTTTGATCCAATAAGAACTCGGACTGCAACCTCAACAGGGTTCAGTCCCAGAGGAAGGTTGACAGTGTGGAAAGGGTCTCGGCTTGGATTACCCAGAGATGCTCATAATTAATATGCGAGTTTCCATGGCGCAGCCTGTCACTGCGGATAAGAAGTGCAAGCGTGGCCACCCTCAGCCTCCGATTAGTTCCTGTTGCCATAACGAACCCAAGTGACATGTGACAGCAGATGATGAAGGAGAAGAAGGGTGAGTGGAAAGGGGAACCAGTTCTGGATCTCGCTCTGACTGTGATTCAGATTCAGTGGCTTCCAATTACAGTTTCATGCACTGCGAGGCGATGCCCAGTTCCACACTAGAGGGAGGAGGAATCTCTCTCACTGTGGAAAGGGAGGAGAGTTTAAACGGAAAGCTGACACAAATTGATATCGAACTGGAAGCGGGAGACAGCGCACTCAACACTCCTTGCTCGGCAACTGCTCGGCCTCCCCTCGCTTGCAACTCGAGCGAGGGCAAGGCCAATCGACAGTCCACAGTCCACAGTCGAGAATCGACAGCTCGGGCATTTGTGTTGTGTTGTGTCCTGTCGGACAAGGACTAAGCTGTGTAAGCGACGCCTGGTCAGTTGAGAAGGAGGAGGAGGAGCGGGGGAATGTATCGGCTATCGGGTATCGGGTATATCGTAATTCCAATCAACAGGAGTGGACCGAGGATTGTCGCGCTGGCACAACAAGTTTAGGACTAAGCTGACTTCGCTCATTGAACGAGGATTGCAGCAGTCAACAACTGAGGTAGAATGCAGCTTACCAGACTTGAGGTACCTGTTAGGAGGTTACCCCCCTCCCTCCCCATCCCATTGACTCTTTCTAACTCGTTCAACTTCTCGACGCGTCCCAAAGTTGCCCAAAAATGTTCACGTCCCTCGCACGTGACCAAAATGTTTGCCCATAAATAAGGCAAATATGAGAATAAAGAGATGATGAGACAAGAAGAAGAAGAAGATGAGGATGAAGAGACGAGTAAAGAAGCCACAACAAGAGAAGCATTCACTAGTCCCGAAGTTAGTCAGTCAGTTAGCGAGTTCATATGTTTCGCAGCACGAAACCTTTGAAAAATTCATCAATGAGTCGTGCGGGTCGCAGCTGAAAGGCGTTGCCAGACTGCCTCTTCTTCCTTCTTTCCCTTCTTCTTCCTCCTGACTAGTTCCTCTGCAGACATTAACCCCAATTGGTTAAATGGCTCATTAGGTCAGTGGGGGAGTCTTCATTCTGCAGAGGTGTCCGTCCTCATCCGTCCTCATCGAGTGGCACTCAGGAGTTGCCCCATTCAACCAGTCGCTCGTTGGGGCATTCAGTGGAAACGAAAGTGGAAACAAATGGAAACGCAAGCGAGTTGCACTGCGCGTGGTCAGTTATAATTAGGAACACTTCTCTGGCTTCGCGGGCAGAGCGATTAGCGTGAAGGGAAGGATGAACTGATGGGAAGAAGGGAAGCGAAGGGAAGGAAAGGCAGAGCTGCCTGGTAAACACTTTCGCGTTGACCCACTCGGGGGTTTCCTCTTCCTCCCCTTCGATTTCAATATTCTTAATTGACAACATGCCTTGAGCGCCTTCGAGGAGCCCAAGCGACCCATAAACATATCGAATAAAGCTGAAGTCCAATTCCAGGCAGGACTAAGTTATGTTCAAAGTAGTGGGGGCAGAGGAGGGAGACGGGGGTAGCAACAGAAATGGGTGCGTCGTGGATACGCATAAGTCAATGAAAACATATTCCCGGGTCTGTTGTGGATGTCGCGTTGATTAATTGGTCGTAAACCAGACGATTACCAGGCCAGTTTCGGATGAAGGAAGACTTTTCACTGCCTTGAGGAAGTTCCTAGATAAACAAGCCGAAGAAGGTCGCATACTCTTTCAAGGAAAGGTTCCTCGTGGGGAACTGGACCAAGGCAGGACTTGAAAGGCGCTTCGAGTTGTAGAACGTTTACGTTATGATTGTCGGTTGCGACTTCCGACCCCTCCCCACCTGCCCTGCCTAGGTTGAAATGTTGAATTTCCCTTGAAGTTGCACGAGCTTACAGAGTTGCCCCATAATCAAGAAGGGGTAGGGGAAGAGGGTGAAGAGAGAGACTGATGTAGAAGGAGACGGAGAGGAAGAGGGAGGCAGACGAGGGCTGTAATTGCTTAATTTGATTACGTGCCGCCGTAAAAAGCAGAACAGGAAATTTGCACACACACAAACATGCTGGAACACACACTCACACTCACACTCACACACATCTAACACACACACTCACACACACTGGGACATTGTAATGAAGTCGATGAATGCTTGGATGGTTGAACGGATGGCAGTGGATGAATGGCAATGAATAGGTGGATGGATCTAGGTGGAAAGGCAGTTAGCAGGCATCGCACACGACCGACTAGAGAGAGTTGGCCCCCTCCCCCACTTCCACCTCTGCTGACAGTCTGGCAACTCCCCCGACTTTAAAGCGTTGCTCTGTTGCCAAACAACTCAATTTATGTTCCAAGCTGAAACCCTTCGCCAGAGTGTCGCCAACTCCACAACAACAAGAGGAACAACAACAACAAAAGGAGAAACAACTGCAGGCACCACTAAGTAACTGTAAATCCAGGAGCAACAATGGCGTCAAAGGCACGAAATGGAAAACCGTTAGGCTTGCTTCGGTTTCTCGTGGTTCCCTCGTGCGATAATTAGAAGCGACCTCTGCACGCTCAATTAGAAGCTTGTAAGCAGAGCATAGAAGAGGGGGAGGGGAAGGGGGTGGTAGAGGGGGAGGTAGTGGGACGAACACGAATGTATAAACACTCTCCAAGTTAGTTGCAACAGGAGAAGTAGGGGCAGGTGTGGGAGGAAAGCGAGCACAGCCGCAGGGACTGGCAAAATGGCCGCAGCGTTGAAGGGAAACACGCGACGAACTGCAGTTGAAGAGGAAGTAAAGAGAGAGGGGGCAGAGGGGGTTGAAGGGGGATTAGGCCAGTTTAAACACGCAGCACGAGCAGGGCAAGTGGAGGAGGCAGGTGGCGCGTTGAATGTCTTAATTAACTGTTAGTTGCACTCGCCGAGTCAGCAGGGGGTGGAGAGTGAGAGAGAGAGAGGAGAGAGAGTAGGAGAGATAGAGAGAGTGAGGAAGGTGTCGTTGGGGGAAGGAGGAGCTAGTGAAACTGCCTGTTGTTGGCACCAAATCATGTCGAGGACGCGCACGTTGTGCCCCGAATGTATTTATGATTCGCAATTATTTTTGAAGCGAGACACGCTTTGTTGCAGGAGGAGAAGGAGGGGAAGAGGGAGCAGGAAGAGAGGAGCGTAGAGCTAGGCGCACTTATCTGATCCGCGGATACACGAAGTGCGCATAAAGTGAACACGTCGCCATCATCAGCGACACACTCTCTCCCTCTCTCTCTCACTCTCTCTTTCGTTGTTTTATTTTGCGCTGTTGGCGGCGGCGCCAGACGAAAGTGTTTGCCAGACAAATGGCAAAGCAGACGCCAGAGGGAGGGGCAGGCAGATAGAGAAGAGGGGGAGGGGCAAGGGTTAGCCTTGTGCGGAGACTGGGGTTACATGTCACTCGGCCATAAAAAAAGTTTATGTCTGACATGAGCCAAAAACAATTTGCATATTTTTCCACTGGATAACAACTTAATTTAGGATACATTCGAGCTGCGCCTGCGACTGAGACTGGAACTACTGCGTACGCTGTCACAGAGGGAAGAGAGGAGGAGGAGAGGCTAGTCGTGGAGCAGTCTCTGCAGTTGTAACCCACGGGATGAGGTCGTCAGTGCGCACCCAACCGTTTGCCGGAATTGAAAATTTAATTTCGTAGATGACTCTGAGGAGATGCATGGGAAGGGGGAGGAAGGGAGTAAGACAAAGAAGGAGCAGTAAACTGAGGCTGAGCCAGCGAAGTTGAGCAATTATTTGACAACTGGCCTTTGGCGCTTATCCCATTGCTTAGCTGCCGCAGCTCGAAGAGAAGCTTCTGCTGCTGCTGCTGCTGCACCTGGAATGCAATTTATTTGCTGTCGTCGGAGTTGACTTTTGACTGACGCCATATTTTCCGCAGCATTTGCAATAGCCGCCAGCTCATCCGCAGCAGCAACTCGCTGGAGCAGCAGCCGACAGTCCTGACAGAGATGCATGCCGCATGCCGCATGCGGCACACGCCTGTGGCCGAGCATTGATGCTGTGCGGGGCCATTTCTCAAAGTGTCGGAGTCTCGAGTTGCCGGAGAAGAAAGGCGAGCAGACTGAAGATGAGCTACCCAACAAGACAGTTGATATATTAGCATAATCTGAGTGGCCCACAAAGAGAGAAAGAGAAAGGAACAGACAGAGAGAGAGAAAGAGAGAGCGAAGAGTTGCAAGCAGACTCCTCTCGACTGGCAATTAGTGCAGTGCAGAGTTCAAAGTTGATTAGCTGCAGCTGAGTAATGAGTGCAATAAGCTCGACAGCGCAGATACCCTGCAGCAGCAGCGCTGTCAGTTGCCAGCCACGCCCCCTTACTTCCAACCCTCTTGATTTGCTGCCTTTGAAGTGCTCGTGAAAAATATGATTAGAGGCAATTTCTACTGCGTTTATGGCAATAAAAGCAACGTCGTAATCTCATTGCGAGCGCAGAGAGAAAGCCAATTGCAGTGGGTGAAGTGAGGGAGGGAACAGAGGGAGAGGGAGGGACAGGGGTGAGGTACGGAAAGTAGCTAGCTGAGCCAGAGCCAAAGAGCAAAGGCAACCGAAATGAAATCGGCTTGATTCACTTTGTGTGCGGCGCACGAAAGTGGATTTCGCTTTCTAAGCCACTTTGTGGCGTGTGCAGGAGCAGAAAAGGGAGCAGGGAGGGGGCAGGAAGGGGAGCAGGAGGGGGTAGGAAGGGGAGCAAGAACAAGCGAAGCAAAAGCCATTTACTCGTGACCAACAGCCAGGAGAAAGAGCAGGAGTTGGAGGCAGCGGAAGCGGAGCCATTGGGGCAACTTTAAATGCATTTCGCGTTGCTTTCACCTTTTGGCTTAACGGGCAAACGCTTCCCGTGTGCCGTGTCAAATGGCAGCGCGAGGTTTGTTGCCCGCACGCCACGTAGCACGTAGCGCAACATTTACCAACACTGCACGCGCTGCGGTGCTGCTGCTCAACACTGCACGGCGTGCTAATAAACTTGAAACTTTCGAGTCGAAAACTTTTTCATTGCCTGCCCGCCTTTTCCTCTTTACTATTCCTTCCTTCCCGCTTCCCTTTTCTGCTGTTTTTGTTGCTCCTTCCCCCTTCTTCCCCTTTGCTTCTCCCTTCTATCCTCCTCTTCTTGCCCCTTCTACTCTTGCTCCTCTCCGACTGCATGCCTTTTTTTTGCGCTGCCTTGGTGCGCCGGCATATTGGCGCCACAGTGGCCCACGTTGGGCGCCAAATGAATTTCATTTCACAGACGCAGCTCGCGCGCGCAATTTTATTTGCTGTCAAACGGAATTCGCTTCCATTGCGCCACTTGCAAAAGTTACCCCATCTTCTGACCCCTTCACCCCGCCCCCCTGCCCTGAAGTTTCCTCGCAAAAAGTGGAAAACTCATGAAATTAATTTTCCCCAGCTTCATTTTGCTTTTTTGCCAGTTTGTCTTGTTTTTTGCCCCTTCTTCAGCAAGTTTTGCTGCTGCTGCCTTTTAGGCTAATTTGGCGAGTCCATCAGTGGCACTGCACTTGCTCCGCACACACACACACACACACACACACATAGAGAGAGCATTTTTAATCCCAGCCCAATGATGCCTCGGCCCCGAAAAGTCACTTAAATGCTCCGCTGATAACTCTGACATGGCGGGACACGCACTCGAGTGCCGCAAAAACAGTTTGAAGCCCTTAACAAGCTATGCCTGCCGTTGATTGCAGCAGTGGGCGTGGCAGGGGCGGAGGTATTGAGTTGCTGCTGCTGCCTGTTAATGTTGCCCCGGCAACAGACAGTTAGACAGAGACAGAGACAACGTTATAGAGGAGGCAAACACTTTAGCAATTTGCAATTGGCATATCGAGAGCACAGCACAGTAAGGAGTGTGCAGAGGGGAAAGAGGAGGAGGTTGGAGGTGAGGTAAGTCCAGTCGAGAGCCGAGAATCATTCATGCATGCGGACAATCCACGGCTCGACGCACTTCCATGCAAAAGTGGCTGCTGGTGTCCAGTGCAGGCCAGCTACGGCTTCAGTGCTCCGACTACAGTTGGCATGGGTACCAGGCGGGGCAGGGGAGAGAGAGGGGGACTGTTCAGGAATGCGGCGCTACATCACGCTAGGCTGACTCCGTGCGCTTATTTACAATGTAATATTTATGGTTCAACCTAATTCAGGCGAGCTCCATTCGCCCCAAAAAAGCTGACCACGCTAAGCGAGTTTCGTTTCCATTTTCCTCGTTTTGCACACTGGAAAAGCGAATTTTCAGTTTCGGCGAAGCGAATTTATTGCCAGAACAAATCACAAAGTGAAATCGGATCACTTTAAAGTTAGTTATGAATGGCTTGGTAGGGTATTTGTGAGTATATCAGCAGAGTAATGGAAGTTGGCTAGGAATCTCTTTTGTCTCTCTCTTGGGTTATTAAGGAGCCTAATGGACACAGAGCATGAGGCAGGAATGTGCTCAGCCAGACAGCTGCTGAGTTCATTGCGTGAGTAAGTTGACAGACAAAGGTCAAAGGGCATGAGCGGCACGTGGTGAAACTTTTTTGAGAGGGCAAACTTAAAGTTCAACAACGAAATGAAATTAATTTCATGGCTGAAAAAACACACAAAATCGTAAACAATTAAAAACAGGTTCCCCGAAACGAACACACACATGAGAAGGGTGAGAGAGAGGGACAGAGAATCACAGGAATTTTTGGCAAAACCAACACAAAGGGAGGAGGAGGGAAGGGCAGCTAGAACCTCCTTGGCGTGTGCCCAAATAGATGCCTCAAGTTTGCCACTCGAGTCGGCAATAAATGTCAGTTCTGGCAACGCATCGAATCGCAAACAAACCGCAATTTTTGCAACACACGAAAGAGAGTAGAATAAGGAGAGAAGAGAGGGAGAGTTAAAGTAGACTCCTTGGCCTATGAGTGAGAGACAATTGCGGAAGTTTGCAACTGGTTTGATTGGCTCAATTGTCCGCACTTTGAGCCGGACATGCAATTAAAGTTTGCGGTCGTCTTCAGTCTGACTTGCCAGGGAAGTAAAGAGAGGGTTGCGGAGAGACAAGGGAGTACAGAGAGGGGGGAGAAAAGAGAGAGGTTGCTTTGCCCAGTGAGTCGAGTGATTCAAAGTGTTTTCACATGAAAAGTGCACTCCACAGACGGCTTCGACTTCGATACTTTTAATTGTTGGACAACTCTCAACTCGCCTTGGTTCCCTCTCCCCTTTCTCCCCTCTCTAGAACCCTTCGCTGTCTCGGCTTTGACTTATCAAGGATGCAAGCGATGTTTGTTCATGTGGACACGAACAAGTTGCAACTGCCAAGCGGGACTAAGTGAAACGTCTGCCGGGCAAGCAGCAGAAGGAGAGGGTGTTGAGCAAGTAGAAGGAAGTAGATAACGTCGTGAAGAAGGGTAGCAAGGGAAGTGGAGAGGCCACTCTGTGCGCAAGAAGGAAAGAGGAGCGGCCACTCTGTCACAGCTCGCATTGGACATGTAAATACATGTGCGAAAGCGCGCACCTGAGAAATCAGCACGCCACCAAGGCGCCTCCTCGGCACTTCTTTGTCTACACTCTTGGGGGGCGTTGTTCTTGGGGGAGGATTGCAACTGGTTACCGAATCGTATCGCCTTAGCAAACAAACTGTAAATACGAAGAACGTAATAAATAATGCCGCACAGCACATTGTGTCCTGTGTTGTTCCTTCCATTGATCTGCCATTGAAACGGGGCAAGTGTTGCGTGCTGCTGCCTGCCTGGGGAAAGCGACAGCTGCCACATGCCACATGCCACTCGAAGTGAGTGGAGTGTGAAGCTTTAGATGCATCATGCAGATTGTGGTGGGGACTTTTAAGAGAGAGGTACTCTCTACATAACTGACTCAAATGAGAGATACTCTACACAACTAATGTCAGGGTATCCTTTACTCTGTTTATTATTTTCTAATACATTTTGGACTTTATATTGTTGAAAAGTTTGGCTTTTAGTACTATTTCTTTATTGTTAATTTTTGTTAATTTTTTGTTATCTAAATATATATAGATTTATATGTTTTAGCTGCTTAGATTAGCATAACTATCCTTTTCCCAACTATTTTGATGTAAAAATGTGGAAGATGTACAAATTGTTGCCTACTTTTAAGGGCACTTGCAGATATGAAAGCTATTGCCTGTTTTTGAGGGCATTTCTTAGTTCCTTTTATAGGGTATGCAAATGCGCTGCTTTCTTCACTTTCAAAACTCCTTACCCACTTCTTTCCCTTCTCCATTTCTCTGCCACTCTTCTCCTCTCTCCTTCACTCTTCATTTCCCCTCTCTCCGTCACCCACTCTCTCTCTAAAATTGCCTAACTAACCGCAAGCGCTAATAAGACATCAAAGAGCAGCTTCTTATACTGTCTCCTCACCTTCCTCTTCCCTTTCCCTCTCTTCATTACCTTCCCTGGCCTCTCTCTCTTTCTCTCTCTTTCTGTGCCTCGCTTAATGTCTCCATGTAGCGCGTTGTCCTTGCGGCCGTGCCACAGATTTTTATGACATTGCAGCACATTAAATTTTACAGCTTATCAAAACAGTTGACACTTCCCCCCATCACCTTCCCCTCCCTCTGTAACTGTTTCCGGTTCAGGTTCAGCTTCGGGTTCGGGTTCAGGTTCAGCTCTGACTGGCAGCTGGCGGACGACCGCATTGACAGGCGTTGTGCGAGGGGCGGTAGGGCGTGGCAGGGGCTCCCTTGACGCCATTTACATTTTGGTTAACTGTAAATTGGCTTTGTATTCGCAGCGAGTGACAAGGGGGCGGGGCTGGGGTATGTGAGCGGCAAAGTTTTTTGAAGCTCATTGAGCGCGTTAATTGATTTTCGCGCCAAACAAAGGCAAAGTTTGAAGCGCAGCAGAGCGAGAGGGCAGCGGGAAGGCGGGGCAGGATTGAAGGACATGCGAGCAGATTGCAGGGCTATTGGCAGGGGAGACAGGACAGGGAGCGGAGGGGGGGGAGGGGCACGCTGGCAACAATAGCGATAGCAGCAAACGACTCTGTGCGGCCAAAAAGGCCAATTGTTGGCAGCGTTGGCAGCGACGTCAGCAGAGGCAAGGCAGCAGAGGCATGGCAGCAGAAGCGGAGCGGGGGAAGGGACAAGGGCAAGTGCGGGGGCAAGGGCTGGGGTAAGGGCAATAGCAGAGACTGTAGCAGCAGCAGTGGCAGCGGCAGCGGCGTCGGCATTCCGCCATTGCGACACAATGAAAGAAGCCCTAAAAAATATGCCAGCTGAGGGGAGGAGGGGGGATAACTATGCATGTGCGAGGGTGTGTGTGAGGGAGTGTAAGTGTGTGTGAGGGAGTGTGTGTTCGGGTCGCAAGTGAAGCAATTTACAAAATGACATTATTTGAGCGCAAAACATAAAGAAAAGCAAAGGCAACGAGAGAGAGTCGAAAAAAATTACCCCAACAACTAAAAGAGACAGCAATTCGTTCGCTCCACTCACCCTTCACCCCATTCCCTCTATCTACCCTGGCTCGTTCTTCTCCCTGCTCCCCCTCCCCCTCCTTTTCCCTTCTGCTTGTTGCAGTTCGCTTTTCATTTTTTCTACATTGCCAGCAAAGGGAAAATCGCCTCCGCTGCAAGTTTACATATTTGCGCGCAAGAGGGCGCCACTATTTTGTTCGCCACCTCGTTGTTGTTTTGTTGCTGCTGCTGCTGCTTCTGTGTCCCTTGAAAAACATTTTATAGCCTCTTGGCCCGGGCAAAGGTCGTGTGGCGGGGAGGGGTACGGGGCAGGTCAATTGCAGCCGTTTCTCGGAATTTTTTTCGTTCCGGGCGGGACATGCATGAAATGATAATAAAAACGAAATAAATTTTATGCAGCGTAACGAAGGGGGAGGCAGTAGAGAGAGGAGGAAAGGAAGAGTGGGTGGGGAGAGGGGGAGAGCGAGGGGGAGTGCTGCAAGTAGCTCAGTGACTAACCAAGTACAACATGCACATTTAAGGGATACAACGCATAAAATAAATGAACTGCACACACACAATAAATACACACAAACACACTCACAACACTCTCACACACACACTTAACAGACTCCCACACACTCAACACACTCCCACACACACACATACATCCAGCTCAGTTGACGGATATGAAGAGAAATTGCTCATAAAACAAATGACTCAGCTGTTAATGCGATGCGAATGCGAATCCATTCGCGTTGAGCAGTGTAAACGCAGTTAAGGCTGCGCTTATTGATTCGCTTTAACAGCCCTCTCACTCACACATACTCTCAGTCTCCCTCTCCCTCTTTCTACCTCCCTCTCACTCTCCCAGTTTGTTTATAGATTTAACAACAATTTCGCACAAAGCTTTTTAATTAAAAATCTGAATTCATCTGCAATCTGCGACAACTGTATATGTATGTGTGTGTGTGTGTGTATGTGATTGCATATTTGTTCGCCTGTGTGTGTGTGTTTGTGTGTGCGTGTCTGCACGACTTCACCTTTGTGAAGTCAATATTTGCACGCACCTGATATGATTTTAAATTTTCTAGTCTCTGTTTCGCCTCGCTTTGCTGCTATTTTATTCCATTTTATGTTCTGTTTTCAGTTCTGTTCTGCTCTGTTTGGCTATGTGCTGATATTTCACTGAGCCACGCCCCATTTCAACCGCCCCTCCCTCCATCCTTCGTCAGCCCCGCTGACCCTGGCTGCAATTCTTGTTTGCCATGTCAAAATGTGCGCAGAGTGCGAAAACAAACAAGAAAGACAAAGCATATGTACAGTGTACACTGTACGGCAATTGCAGCTGTCTCTGTCGTTATCTCTAGCCCCCTCTCAGTCTCCTCATGTGTGTCTGTATGTGTATGTGTGTGGCTATTGGCCATAATACTACTGTGAGTGGATTATCCTTGTTTCAAAATGGATAAGCTGCAAATATCGTACTTTTTATTTTAACAGCATATTTATTAGGTTATTTTAGAATATTTTCTTTATTCATTGAAAAAAACTTTCCAGGACATTCATACGTTGTCATCAATATTTGTTTCATTATTATCGTTATTATTATTCATATTAATATAGTCATAAATATTTTTTTTATTTAATTTAATTTAAAGTCAACTACGCTCAGTCGACTGTTTAAAGTAGAACAATTAATATAATATGTAAAATTATAATTAATTAAAAAGAGCTTAGAAAGAAAAGAATTTAATTTTAAATTTTTAGATTCGAACTGGGGCAAAACAAAGAAAAAGCTGATCCAACATTTGTTGCGAGGGATTGGGGAAACCCAGAAAACCCAATCAGATCAGGAGAGTTAGTGTTAGTAAACAAAATAAAATCAAAAATCGCAATAAGAATGTGCGAGCATGCAGTTAGTTAAAAAGACTGCTACCATTAGAAATAAAATGTGTGCATATTAACTAGTTACTGGATAGGTGAGTTAGGATTTGGATTTTTAAGATAGACAAACATTTATAGTTGCTAGTAGAGATGATAGGATATAATTTATTATAGTCCGAACACAATGCCCTGAAAGGTTCATGCAGGGCATAGTTCGTTCTACAATTGGGAAGTGTTAGTGGAAGGAAATTACGGGTGATTCTACTAGGGACAGAAAAGTTTAACCGGCTAAGCAGGTCGTCACTGTCTATGTCCCCTTGAATAAGGTTATTAATAAACACCACACCAAGCATGGTCCTACGATTGGCTAAAGAAGGCAGATTAAGTAACAAAAGCCTACTAGGATAGGATGGCAGTCTTGAGTTTTCTTCCCAGTTAAGGCCTCGCAAGGCAAAAATTAAAAAGTTTTTCTGTACGGATTCAATGCGGTCCCTGTGAACTGTGTACTGTGGACTCCAAACACATGATCCGTACTCAAGAATTGGGCGAACAAGTGAGGTGAACAGAGTCTTTGTGAGATAGGGGTCATCAAACTCTTTAGACCATCTCTTAATAAAGCCAAGCACGCCCATAGCTTTATTAACCATTGATGATATATGTTCACTAAACTTAAGTTTATAGTCCAAACGGACACCAAGATCATCAGCCAGAGAAATTCTTTCCAAGGCACAACCACAAAGATAGTAAGATACGTGCCTTGGACAGGCTCGTGAGAATGTCATCAGCTTGCATTTGGAGCTGTTCAGATTTAGCAAATTTGCACGACACCAAGAGTAGAAACTGTCTAGGTCGGATTGAAGGCGAGAATGACAGGGGTCATCTCCAAATTGAAAACAGAGCTTGACATCATCCGCATACATGAGAGTACGCGAGTTAAGTATGACCAATGGAAGGTCATTGATGAAAAGCGTAAAGAGAAGGGGGCCTAAATGGCTCCCCTGAGGAACACCGGATGTGGCATGAACGGGGTAAGAAAGATTATTTTTGAAGAGAACTCGTTGGGTTCTGTCACCCAAATAGCTTACAATCCAATTAAGAAGTTTTGGCGAGAAGCCAATTAGGTGAAGTTTATGTGCAAGAAGTGAATGGTTCACTGAGTCAAATGCCTTACTGAAATCAGTATAAATGACGTCAGTTTGAAGATTTTTCTGAAAACCTTTAATAATAAAGGATGTCAGCTCAAGCAAATTTGTCGTAGTAGAACGACGTTTGACGAATCCGTGTTGAAAAGGAGATATAACGGATCTGCTAAAATGTTGCAAGTGAGGAGTTATAACATTCTCGAAGAATTTAGGTATAGCCGATAATTTAGAGATACCTCTATAATTGGTTGCATCAGACTTGCTGCCTTTTTTAAGTAAAGGAATAATAAACGATTCCTTCCAGATGGATGGAAAGGAGGAAGTTTCTAAGGACAGCGAAAATAGTTTGAGCAATGGCTTGCAAAGTGAGCTAGCACAGTACCGAAGTACACAGGCGGGGATACCGTCAGGACCAGGTGAGAAGACTGGTTTAACTGAGCAAAGATCCTTAAATAGTGAACTTTCGTTCAGTAATGGAGTGAAGATGCCATTCGAACTGGGAACACTATATGGATAAGAGTGAAACTTAGGTGTAGCAGATGAGTAAGTTGTTTGAAAAAACTTGGCAAACATATCGGCAATAGCCTGATCTGTGTCCGCCTCAGCATTATCAAACATAAGTTTAGAAGGAAACATCGCTGACCTACGCTTCATGTTAACAAAACTATAGAATTTTTTAGGATTTTGAAAAAACTGAATCCTGCATCGGGACAAATAGTTTTTATAACATTTCGCGTTATGCACGGTAAAGTTTGCCCGAGCCATTAGGTAGCGGGAAAAAACTATTGGAGAGTTATTCTGCTTATACTTCTTGAATAAACTGCTCTTTAAGTTTTTTAAGCGAGACAGCTCTTTAGTAAACCAAGGGGGCTTGCTCGAGCATGTCGGGTAAAAGAACGGAACACAGACATCAAAGGCAGAGTTCAAAGCGTTATAAAATATATTTACGGCAACTGACATGTCAGTTGATAAATACAGATCAGACCAATCGCAATATGAAATTAAGTAATTTAACTTTATAAAGTCTGCTTTTTTAAAGCAGCGCACACGACTACACGGCCTTTCAGTTCTATCCGTAATACTTATACCCAAGTCGAAATTGACTTCGAAGGTGGGATGATAAGGGTCTTCTGGTAAGGTAAGTGGTTGCGCCCTGTTTAAAATCACCTTGGCAGGATCAGAAATGAAGCATAGATCGAGTGATCTATTCAAGGAGTTTTTGACATGATTGACCTGTGACAAACACATGTCAAATAAACCGTCAAGTAGGTCATGTTGCCTGGAAGGCAAAAGGAAATTTCCCTCAACACCGAATGTCCAATTACATTCGGGAATATTAAAGTCGCCAAGGACTATGAAGTGATCCCTGTCTGATAACAGGTTAAAAACAGTCGTAATCGCAGACAAGTGTTGCGAGTAGACTGATGATTCCGATGACGGCGGAATATAAGAGCAGGTTATGAATAAGAGAAAGCCGGGAAAGTGTAGCTTTACACAAATGAATTCAATGTCCAATTGAATCTCCGGTTGTATGAGGTCCGACTCAATGTTGGAGTCTACTGCAATCAGTACTCCTCCACCCCGTCGGCCAGGTCGATCAAGCCTGTATATTGTATACCTTTCTGGAAAGACTTCAGAGCTTAGAATCTCTGGTTTTAGCCAGGTTTCGGTTAAAGCAATAATATGGGAGGAAAATGCAAGACTATTAAGGTAAAGACTAGAGATTTTACTACAAAGGCCTCTTACATTTTGATAGGAAAGAATTAAGGAAGAAAGATTTTTAATAGGTCCTCTGACATTTTCCGAGGCAAGAGGAAATTTTAGTTTTTTGGCGACTTAGATTTTTTTGAAGCGCCACTTGGCGATGTTACAGCCAATGTGGGAAGAGTAACAGGAGTTCGGCTCTTTTGTTTTGGAGTAAACTCCTTAACAATTAGGTCGGGCGGCCAAAATGAAGCGGCGCAAACTTCTTTAAAGTGTTCTGCTGGGAGACTAATTTTAAAAGAAGAGATGTCGCGTGCAAATTTAAATTTGAATTTTTCAACAATCAAGTTGTTAACATGCAGCTTTGCGAGGATGTACGATTGTACATCTTCTATAGATGTCTCCGGGGCCAAGCGAGAGACAAACACCAATTTTTTGGGTTTAATTGCAATCAGAGGTTTTATACTCTGTGCCCTACTAGCGGGCATGATTGCGGGAACATTACCCTTTATGTTGTCGTTGCTCGGAATGGGAGTAGGCACAAGAGGAGGAGCAAGAGGTTTGGGCACGGTAACCTTGCTTGTCGATTTTTTTGTGCAACTAGCAGAGCAGGACGGAGTAGGAGAAATTAGGCTTAGAAGATCGGGAGAAGAAGCCTGGGAAGAGAGCAAGTTCGTAAGATTTAAGTTAGATTCTGAATCGATAGGTATGCTCAGCGGAGCAGGTGGCTTACTTAATGCCGTAAAGGCGTTAAACTTGGCCTCCATCTCTAAAAATTCAGACTGAAGATTTGAGAAAGCTGTACGTATCCGATAAAAACCTAGTTTGGTTTTATTGTGGATCTTCCGTAAGTCGGATTCAGCCACGCGACACGTTTCGCAAGACCATTTAAGGCCGGTATTGGCGTTGACGGCATCTCTGACCCGCCCATTTAGGCCACAGCATTTTGAATGACAGAAATTGTCACAGAGCCAACAACCAATATAGTCCGCCTTAGGATCAGAGGCGCATTTGCAGATTGCTGCAGAGCACGACACCTTGACCTGGTTCACCATGATAACTAATATGCCTGGTAAATGTAGGGGACAACGACAAGCAAATAGAGAAGATAAGAATTAAGATCAGTTTCTTGAGAGAGCAAGAAACAGTTACTACACAGAGACAGGCAGGCAAGCAAGTACGAAAGATTAAACAACAACGAAACTAGTGAGCACTCGATGTAAACAAAACAACAAAACAGCTGAGACGTTTACCGTAAACAAGCACTGCACAAATCACTCAAGAGCGAAATTTAATTTCGTGAGCGGGAGAGCGGGAGAGCGAGAGAGCGTGAGAGCGTGAATGTTAGTAGATACACAAACAATAACTTGACGCCAAAGACGCGCAAGTGAAAGCAAATTAGTTAAATTAGTTAAAATATTTACTAAAAGTGCAGGATTAGTACCTTTTACGTATCTATTCACAGCAACACTATAACGCACAACTATTACGCCAAAAAGATAATTAATTACGCGAGGATAAATAACTATTTATGTTAATCACAGGGAGCAAAGACTCAAACACGTCCAATCACCAAGAAAGACTCTCACCAATTTTATACCCATTGTATCATTATCTGTTTCATTATTATTTAAAATATCATTATTATTATCATTATTTGTTTTATTATAATTTCTGTAATCCTTTATATTTGCACAATTTCTTCATTATTATTTATGTCTTTCATTGTCATTATTTATTTCATAATTATTATTATTGTCATTGTTTCTATCATTATGTGTTTCATTATTATAAGAATTATCATTAATATTTTCACAATTATTTTTATTATTTTTTTTTTATTATTATTATTCTTATCTCTACTAATATCTTCATTATTTATTTTATTATCATTATTCATTTTCTTAATTTTATTGTATTCGTTACTTATATCATTATTATTATCATCATTATTTCTAATATTATTAGTATTATCACTAATAATTCAATTCGAATTATGATTATCAATTACATATTTGTTTTTATTGTTATTCCACAATATCTAGCTATCCTTTTACTTACTGTCTACTAATTATCGCCTTAAAATCTTATTAAAATAACAAATAACTTATTAGCTATTAAAAACTCAAAGATATTTGCATTTTTACAATAACCACACAACTTGTAAGCTATTCCCCAATTTCTTAACAACTGTCACTCCCCAGCCACAATTATAACTCTAAAAATCTTCAACTTTCAACTCAAATCTCCCCCTCAAGGCAATAGTCTTTATCGGAATCGAGAACATCCTGGCAAATATCGCTGTGTAATGCAAAATTTTGCTTGTTAAACATTTTGAACACAAAGTAAAATGGTTCAATTTATTCCGCAGGAGGATCGCACACACCGGGGAGGGAGAGAGATAGAGAGAGAGGGAGAGGGGAATATCCAAATGCAATTGTTGCCAGCAAACCAATGCGAATGACAGACAGAATTATGTAAATGTAAACGAGTGTGTGTGTGTGTAAGTGTTGGTGTGATTGCCTGCTTGTGTGTGTGTGTGTGTGTGTGAGTGAAAGCAACAATGCATAATGAATGCTCTTCGATGCGTGGGTGTTCGATATGTTCATGTCATGTTGAATAAACGCTCGCTCACACACACATACACCTGCACACACACTCACACACACACACGCATACACACCGAGCTGCATTGTCCAGTGTTGCGTGCAGAGCTGAAACTGAATGAATGCGATTTCGAATGCCAAAGCGATTGCAAGTGAGTGTGTCCGTGTGTGTGTGTGTCTCTGAATAAGTGTGTGAACCTGTGAATGTGCGTGTGCATGTGTGTGTGACTGCGAGTGTGATTGTGAATGTGACTGCGTTTTGGCTTCGTGTTGTTGTTTGTTTTCCTGCCCCGTCGCACTCTTCTCTTCTCTTCTGACCCTTTGATTTATCAAATGAAATTGTTAATTTGCAGCCAAAGCCAAAGCCAATTTGAGTTGCACATGCTGCCAGCCCCCTCCCCTCTCTCCTTCTCTCTTCTCATCCCCCTCTTGCTGTCTCTTTCTCAAGCAGAAGCCACAGCACAAAATGTGCAGCATGCAAAATTGGCAATAATTGACACAGCAACAACAGCAGCAGAAGAAGCAACTGCAACAACAGCAACTACAACAACAACTACAACAACAACTACAGCAGCAGCAGCAGCAACATGAACTGGAGTTAATTCAGTTTCAGTTTCAATTTCAATTTCAATTTTGACCACAAAACGAAACGAAATTTTCAATTAAATTCAGCGCTTGCCCAATTAATCGATTCGCATTTCTCTCTCTCCCTCCCTTCTCTCTCTCCTTCACTTCCTGCGATTCTCATTTAAATCAATTGCTTCGCCGATTTGTCGTTGTTAATGCAACAGCAACATGCAACATTTGTTTGCCTTGTGGTTAGAGTGGGAGAGGGGGAAGAGAGAGAGAGAGAGCGTAAGAGAGAGGGAGGAGTAGACACAAAAATGCATTTACCATAACCAGATTGATGGCAATTTTAATTGGCATTGATTGCGAAATAACAATTGCATTTAATAACACAACCACACACGCATATTCTCTCCCTCTCTCTCTCACACTTTGTATATATTGCCCTCTTTCTTCCTCTCTCTCTATCGCTCAACATTATGTGGCGTCAGGTAGAACAAGCAGAAACATGCAATACACACTCAATCAAAAATGCTTGCATAATTCTACGCTACCTCTCTCTCCTTTTTCTCTGCTCTTCATCTCTCATCAATTGACTAAAACAATTACATGCCACAGTCATGACAGTAAGAGAGAGAAAGAGAGGGAGAGAGAGAGAGAGAGGCAGCATGTGGATGCACTTGTCGTGCCTATTCAGGCAGAAGAAGCCAATTTTGTTGTTCAATCAGTTCTGACACATGGAGCTGCACTTGCCACAGCTTTATACTGAAATGAACTAGTTCCAGTTGAACGTGTCTATTAGTTCGTGAGCAACTAAGGTTACTAACTAGCATAGCTACTCTCTGTATCAAGTGAGGAATGTATTACTAACAGCACTTTAAAGGTAACAATTAAAAGGAACTAGTTCTCTGAGAAGTAACTCAACTTAAAAGATTAAATTATTGATTTTCGGGGCGGTGGGCGTGGCACCCAACATTTGAAATATGCTTCATCTGCGCCAGGTAAACAGAAACCTTCATGCCAAATTTGGTATGTCTAGCTTTTATAATAGCTGAGATCTGTGTGTTTATCTGGACATCCGGACAGACAACCAGACTTGGCTTAATTGACTCGGCTAGTGATCCTGAGCAAAAATATAAATACTTTGTGGGGTCTTCCACGCCTCCTGTTACATACATTTGCACAAAGTAAGTATACCCTTTTTGACCATTTTCAATGGTCGAAGGGTATAAAAATACAAAATTAGTTATGAAGTTTACTACATGCAGTAATATAGATGAATATATTTTAAAACTACACCCAGAGTGGCTGCAAAAAATCTTAATTTTCTTCTGTAGTAAACTTTTTCAACACTTTTATAACTTTTTCAGAGAATTTCCATTGCCAGTTTCCCAATTAAATAGAACTAGTTACATCTACTTTTCTTTTTCCTTTATTTTACTGCCTTCATAGAGATTAGAAACTGTACTTCACTAGAGAGATACATCCAGCAGCCATTATAGAACCCCCAAAAGTTAAAATCTCCCATGAGGGGAACCAGTTCATTTCGCTAGCACTCAAAATAGCTGAACAATGCTGCACTACCCCATCCAAAAAGGAACTTTCATCTGGGCAATTCCATCACATTTTGTTATCAGAGCGAACCGTCGAGTTGTTAACTCCCACTGTGAACCATGCATCACGTTTGTCTACCCATCCATCTCCCCCTTGCCCCCTCCCTGGGACTGTCTGTCCCGGGCAACTTGGCTCGTGTGACAAGCCGCACTTCAGCCGCAGAGTCTTTTGTTTGACGCGAAATTCAATTAACGCGCCTCGCACATGCGGCCCACAGCCAATTTACAGTTAACCAACATTTGAATGACTTTCGTGAGGGTACCCTCCCTCTACCCACTACCTTCTACCCTCTGTGCCCCGTCCTCCTGCGGGTGAGGGCTCTTTGATAAGTTATAAAATTTAATGCGCCATCATGGTCGTAAAATCTCTGTGTGACAGCGTTGCCGGCAGAGTCGAGAATCGGGAGTCGCTCAATGAACTTGCCACCACACACACACAATATAAAGTCATAAAACGGAAGGCAGACGACAAGCCAAGAAGGGAGGGAGGGGTTAGAGCATAGAGAGCAGCCAAATATGCATGATGTACGAGCTGGAGGAAGTTTGCTGGGGGAGGAGGGTGCAGAGAAGTTGGAGCAAGTTAGACAGGCGAATCCGCTGGGTGTCCTCACGTTTGTCCAACTGGTTTAAAGGGAATGCCAGCTATGTGGACGGGCCAGAGAGAGAGAGGAAGCGGACAAAGGCAAGGGGTAGGGGGGCAGGTGTTGATAGGCTGGCAGTGGCCACAGGTGTCGCTGGCAGCCGATTTAAATTATTCGCATGTTTTGGCTTCGCCACTGCGCTGTGCATAAATTCCACAGCATAGGGAGAAGGAGAGCGAGATAGGGGAGCAAGGAGAGGAAGTGGAGCAAGCAGAGGCATAAGGAGTGCAACAGAGGGAGCTGCACGTGTCCAGGCAAATGTCCCCTGGCCGTGCTGACCGAAAGCAATTGGCCGAGATAAGATGTAATGGCTTTTCGTAGACGACCCCAAGCACCCCTAGACACCCCTAGACTCCCTACCTCCTTGCTCTTTCTCTCTCCCTCTGCCACGCCCTGCTTATCAGCAGGAGTTACGAGCTGCAACAGCGCCAGCCTCGACTGCAGCTTTAAGTTTCAGCTACAGCCAAAGTCAATGACACTTGGCCAAGTGCATGGCCAGCCAGAGAGATGCAGCCACCCACGAGCTACGAGCTACGAGCTGCGACTGGAGCCGGCTCCAGTTGCCAGTTTAATGGCCGCTGAATGATTTAGCAGAACTGTAACCCGCCCCTTCACTACACTCCTCTCTCCCTCCTACACCCACTCTTCCTCCCCCTCTCTCTCTCTTAACCTTCTCAGCTGCAGCTTGTTGCCAAGTTTTTGCGACTTGCCGGCTGCGCATTTCCCACGTGTATCAGGCCCTGTTCGAATATCTCCCCCCTCCCCCTCTCTCTCTCTGTCTCTCGCTCATTCATTCGCATTCATTTGAGCTGCAATTTACATTCAATTTTAGATCAATACCCCCTTTCCAGATATTAACGCAGCCTTCGCGGCGCACTTTTACATGATTTTTATTGTTGTGCAAGCGAGGAACAGCAGCAACCCTCGCGGAGCTGCTTGCTCAGGTGCGCCAGTTCGCACATGTATTTACCTTGCCGCGTGCAGCGGAAGCAGAGAGGGAGGCAGCTACTCCAGTGCCACTCCCAGCTGCCTTCCTCCTTCTGCCTTTCCTTAACCAAACCAGTTGCGGTCTTTACTTTCCTACTTCGCCTTGAGGCAGTCAACTTTGCCGGCAGCGCCTGCAACCCTTTGTCGTTCCCTTCTCTTTCCTTCCGCCCCTTGGCCACAATTAAAAGCATCGAAGTTGCACTTTGAAGTGGCAGCGTGCGTCGCCAATCGATGCCGACCGCGTCAGATTGTTGCCAAAGTGCTGAAACCGCAAAATTTAATTGCAGCACAGCTCAAAGCCAAAGACAATTGGCCAATTTGGGCGAAGAAGTGGGCGACAGATGGTCGCAAGGGAGTCCCCTCTCGAGAGGGGAAAACTTCAATAAACTTAGGCTCTTTAAACCTAACTGTAACTACCCCTAGAAGTGTCAGCTCTTTAAGACTTCCATTCAAGTCTTTTTTCACTTCCCCTTAATCTGCTTTGAGGCGGCTTTTGCTTTCGCTTTTTTTCTCGCCTCTTCCGTCTCGTTCCATTCACACATGTCTTCTCTTTTCTCCTTGCACAATCAACTTTATTATGTGCCCCATTCACACCTTTTGTGGCTTTTCTTTGGCTT
The DNA here is from genome assembly GCA_018151435.1 of Zaprionus africanus. Lineage (NCBI taxonomy): Eukaryota > Metazoa > Arthropoda > Insecta > Diptera > Drosophilidae > Zaprionus > Zaprionus africanus. Next base: position 13,434,225 of record JAECXB010000118.1, read on the forward strand.
CACTTCTTGTTGTTTGTTTGTCGTTTTCTTTTCAATTCCTTTTCCGTTCTTTATTTCTCTCTTGCAATTATTTTCAATTTGAGTTCTGCGAAGCATGAAATTAATTTCGTTCGGCAGCTCTAATCCCTAACCTCAACAATCTCCTCGTATGTTATATATCCCTCTCGCTCTCCCTCCCTCCCCTCTCTCTCTCCCCCTCTGTGTCGGGGTCGAGGGGCAACTGCTGAAGTGCTCTGAAATCAATCTTTGTTGACACTTGAGGGCTTTTAACCTACAGAGGTAGAGCAGAGAGGGGGCGCTGTAGGGGCGTGGTCTGTCACCTTCACTCTTTGTTGTTCATAATTGAAGCCTTCCATTGTCCAGTCAATTGTCCTGGCACACAAAGGCAAACGCCAGTAACAATTGAGCAGGAATTCCTTCGGCTTCGTTCTGTAACGAATACGAATGGGAATAAGCCAGACAAGCCTGGGAAATGGCAACATTTATATATTGTATATACTCCAGTCGTTTGTATATATTATCCTAATTCATCTCATCTCGGGCTGCCAGCTTTTTATTATGCGATTCATTTTCATCCACTTTATTTCAAGTTTATCTCAATTTGAGAGACTTTGGTCCCTCCTCTCTTCCCCCTCTCATTTCGTTTCTGCATCTGGCTCTGCACTCCATAAAATACGATTACTAATCGCTTTGTCTGCCTCGTCTCCGCTTTGTTTGGCCTGAGTCTGGTCTGTTCTCGGCTTTGGTCTAGTCCTGCGGGCCCTTTTTGCAATCTCTTAGTCATGCCGCCCCCGCCTTCCTGCAGGACACGCCCACTGCACAAGAATCTGCCAGCTCATCATTTGTGCAGCGCTGTGTAATTAAAGGCGCCCCAAATAGCTCGACCACAGCTGAGACGGAGAAGGAGAAAGAGAAACAGAGGCAGACTCAGCCCGAGGCAGGCGTCAGCACTTGAGTGACTAGGCTAGTCCTTTCTCTCTCTCTCTCTCTGCCTTTGTGTGTGTGTGTGTGTGTGTGTGTGCCGCCTTTTCATGTTGATTATGCTAATTCCGAGTTGACTCTGAACACGAAAGCGAACACGAAATCCGGCTGAACATGTTACTTGCCAGGCTTGTTCTTGGCTTGGAGTGGGCTACATGGAGAGCTCGTTGGGCGCTGCTCAGCTGTCAGCCGCACAAATCCATCCATGGGACTCGGCAGAGGTTTGTCGCCGTCTTTGGCACTTCCGCCGCAGGACACACTCGTTTGCCACTTTAATGAAAAATGCTGCATAATGCGGGGGACGCTCCCAACCCCTCGACGGTTTTGCCTCATTCACGGGTTATCCCCCTTCACGGGTTAACTCCTCTTCGGGTTACTCTTAACATGAGTTGCGTACTCTATGGTTTACTCTTGAAGGAGTTAGCCCCTCCTTGGGTTAGCCCCTCCACGGGTTAGCCCCTTTCACGTCTTACTGCCTTCAAGGGTTTGCCTCATCCATGGGTTATCCCCCTTCACGGGTTACTCTTAACATGAGTTGCGAGCTCTATGGTTTACTCGTGAAGGAGTAAGCCCCTCCACGGGTTATCCCCTTCCCCGTCTTACTGCCTCCATGGGTTTGCCTCATCCATGGGCTATCCTCGTTGACAGGGTACCTCCTCTTCGGGTTACTCCCTTCATGGTTTGCTTACTCTATGGTTTGCTTCTCGACGGGTTTCCCCCTCCATGGGTTACCCCCTCTACCCTCTACATCTTACTTCCTCCCCGGCTTAACCCTCTCCAGGAGTTACCCAGTTAAGCACTTAGGTGTTGTTGGCTTTGCGTAATTAAGGCGCGCGTGCAGACTCGACTCGGTGGCCATTAACTCCACACTTCGATGGCTGAGCACAAAGCGAGTGAGTGGAGGATGCAACAGGGGGAGGAGAGAGTAGAGAGAGAGCAGCAGAGGAAGCCGGAGGATGTTGGTGATGGAGGGCACCCAAAAAGCGACTGTGCGCTGTGTGCGCTCAGTTGACAGTTTTGAAAAATGAAAGCACGACAGGGCATGTGGGCGCACTGTGGGCCACACTACTGTGGGCGTGTCAGCGCTGCCATAAAGCAACGGAAGCCGCGCGCCGTGCCGCAAATGTGGCGGAAAATATGGCGTCAGTCAAAAGTCAGCGCAGCGCGTTTAATGCGCGCGACAGCAAATAAATTGCATTTGGCTGCACTCCCACTAGACACCCTTTCCCCCTCTACTCACTCTCCTTCCTTCCCTCTACCTGTACACCTTTCGCTAGGGAAACCAGCAGCGCGAAAAGCAATTTCAATGCACTTGGGCCACCCGCAGCGTGCGCCAGCGAAAAAAGGTGCGAAAAAAGGAGCAAAGCAAGCGAGAACCGGCAAAGAATTTCATTCTCTGAGAGAAGCTAATAAAGCATCAAGCGCTTTTCAAAATCTAAAATATAAAGCTATTTCCATTCATGAGCAAACAAAGGTATTATCGAGTGAATGAAAATGATATTTGAGTGCATCAAGCGAGAGAAAGCAGTGCAAAGATGGAATATCCCACTTCTCGACTGGAGAAAGTTAAGTTCGACTGTTGCAAGTTCACTTTAATTGTCATGACAGCGAGACAGCTACCCCTCCTTCTCCTACTCCCCCTCCCGCTCTCCTCTTTCCTCTGCTTTCACTAGTCTAAGCACCCCCTACGCAACGGTCTCGAATGTATCCTAAATTAAGTTGTTATCCAGTGGAAAAATATGCAAATTGTTTTTGGCTCATGTCAGACATAAACTTTTTTTATGGCCAAGTGACATGTAACCCCAGTCTCCGCACAAGGCTAACCCTTGCCCCTCCCCCTCCTCTCTATCAGCCTGCCCCTCCTTCTAGCGTCTGCCTTGCCATTTGTCTGGCAAACACTTTCGTCTGGCGCCGCCGCCAACAGCGCAAAATAAAACAACAAGAGAGAAAGAGGGAGAGAGGGAGAGGGAGCGAGTGTGTCGCTGATGATGGGGACGTGTTCAATTTATGCGCACTTCGTGTATCCGCGGATCAGATAAGTGCGCCTAGCTCTACGCTCCTCTCTTCCTGCTCCCTCATCCCCTCCTCCCCCTCCTGCAACAAAGCGTGTCTCGCTTCAAAAATAATTGCGAATCATAAATACTCGTACATTCGGGGCACAACGTGCGCGTCCTCGACATGATTTGGTGCCAACAACAGGCAGTTTCACTAACTCCTCTTTCCCCAACGAGACCTTCCTCACTCTCTCTCCTCCTCACTCTCTCTCCCTCCCTCTCTGTCTCTCCCTCTCTCTCTCTCTCTCACTCCACCCCCTGCTGACTCGGCGAGTGCAACTAACAGTTAATTAAGACATTCAACGCGCCACCTGCCTCCTCCACTTGCCCTGCTCGTGCTGCGTGTTTAAACTGGCCTAATCCCCCTTCTCCCCTTCTCCCCCTCTTCCCCCTCTCTCTTTACTTCCTCTTCAACTGCAGTTCGTCGCGTGTTTCCCTTCAACGCTGCGGCCATTTTGCCAGTCCCTGCGGCTGTTCCTCCTCCACCTCCGCCTCCTTCTCCTTCTGCTGCAACTAACTTGGAGAGTGTTTATACATTCGTGTTCGTCCCACTACCTCCCCCTTCCCCTCCCCCTCCTCTATGCTCTGCTTACAAGCTTCTAATTGAGCGTGCAGAGGTCGCTTCTAATTATCGCACGAGCGAACCACGAGAAACCGAAGCAAGCCTAACGGTTTTCCATTTCGTGCCTTTGACGCCATTGTTGCTCCTGGATTTACAGTTACTTAGTGCTGCCTGCAGTTGTTGCTCCTGTTGTTGTTGTTGCTATTTCTGCTGTTCCTGTTGTTGTTGTGGAGTTGGCGACACTCTGGCGAAGGGTTTCAGCTTGGAACATAAATTGAGTTGTTTGGCAACAGAGCAACGCTTTAAAGTCGGGGGAGTTGCCAGACTGTCAGCAGAGGGGGTAGTCGGGGAGGGGGGTAACTCACTCTAGCCTGTCGTGTGCGATGCCTGCTAACTGCCTTTCCACCTAGATCCATCCACCTATTCATTGCCATTCATCCACTGCCATCCGTTCAACCATCCAAGCATTCATCGACTTCATTACAATGTCCCAGTCAGTGTGTGTGTGTGTGAGAGTGTGTGTGTGAGTGTGTAAGAGTGTGTGTGAGTGTGTAAGAGTGTGTGTGAGTGTGTTCCAGCATGTTTGTGTGTGTGCAAATTTCCTGTTCTGCTTTTTACGGCGGCACGTAATCAAATTAAGCAATTACAGCCCTGCGTCTGCCAGCCTCTCTTTCTCCCTCTCCCATCGCTCTCTTCGCCCTCTTCCCCTTCCCCCTCTTGATTATGGGGCAACTCTGCAAGCTCGTGCAACTTCAAGGGAAATTCAACAGTTCAGCGCAGGCGGGGCAGGTGGGAAAGGGTCGGAAGTCGCAACCGACAATCATAACGTAAACGTTCTACGACTCGAAGCGCCTTTCAAGTCGTGCCTTAGTCCAGTTCCCCACGAGGATGTATCCCCATATGCCCCACTCATGTAGAGCATTCGACCTTCTTCGGCTTGTTTATCTAGGAACTTCCTCAAGGCAGTGAGAAGTCTTCCTTCATCCGAAACTGGCCTGGTAATCGTCTGGTTTACGACCAATTAATCAACGCGACATCCACAACAGACCCGGGAATATGTTTTCATTGACTTATGCGTATCCACGACGCACCCATTTCTGTTGCTACCTTCCTTCTCCCTCTTCCACTCTGAACATAACTTAGTCCTGCCTGGAATTGGACTCCAGCTTTATTCGATATGTTTATGGGTCGCTTGGGCTCCTCGAAGGCGCTCAAGGCATGTTGTCAATTAAGAATATTGAAATCGAAGGGGAGGAAGAGGAAACCCCCGAATGGGTCAACGCGAAAGTGTTTACCAGGCAGCTCTACATTCCCCTCCCTCCTCTTCAGTTCACTCTTCCCTTCTCGCTAATCGCTCTGCCCGCGAAGCCAGAGAAGTGTTCCTAATTATAACTGACCACGCGCAGTGCAACTCGCTTGCGTTTCCATTTGTTTCCACTTTCGTATCCACTGAATGCCCCAACGAGCGACTGGTTGAATGGGGCAACTCCTGAATGCCACTCGATGAGGACGGACAACTTGGCAGAATGAAGACTCCCCCACTGACCTAATGAGCCATTTAGCCAATTGGGGTTAATGTCTGCAGAGGAACTACTTGGAAGGGAGAAGGAGGGTAGAAGGAAGAGGCAGTCTGGCAACGCCTTTCAGCTGCGACTCGCACGACTCATTGATGAATTTTTCAAAGGTTTCATGCTGCGAAACATATGAACTCGCTAACTGACTGACTAACTTCGGGACTAATGAATGCTTCTCTTGGTGTGGCTCCTCACCTCACTCACTCTTCATCCTCATCTTCTTCTTCTTCGTGGTCTCATCATCTCTTTATTCTCATATTTGCCTTATTTATGGGCAAACATTTCGGTCACGTGCGAGGGACGTGAACATTTTTGGGCAACTTTGGGACGCGTCGAGAAGTTGAACGAGTTAGGAGTAGTCAATGGGAAGAGGAGGGAGTGATGGAGAGGAGGGGTAACCTCCTGGCAGGTACCTTAAGTCTGGTAAGCTGCATTCTACCTCAGTTGTTGACTGCTGCAATCCTCGTTCAATGAGCGAAGTCAGCTTAGTCCTAAACTTGTTGTGCCAGCGCGACAATCCTCGGTCCACTCCTGTTGATTGGAATTACGATATACCCGATACCCGATAGCCGATACACTCCCCCGCTCGTCCTCCTTCTCCTCCTTTTTCTGGGCTGACCAGGCGTCGCTTACACAGCTTAGTCCTTGTCCGACAGGACACAACACAACACAAATGCCCGAGCTGTCGATTCTCGATTCTCGACTGTGGACTGTCGATTGGCCTTGCCCTCGCTCGAGTTGCAAGCGAGGGGAGACCGAGCAGTTGCCGAGTAAGGAGTGTTGAGTGCGCTGTCTCCCGCTTCCAGTTCGATATCAATTTGTGTCAGCTTTCCGTTTAAACTCTCCTCCCACTCGGCGTTCCTCCTCCCTCTAGTGTGGAACCGGGCATCGCCTCGCAGTGCATGAAACTGTAATTGGAAGCCACTGAATCTGATTCTGAATCACAGTCAGAGCGAACCGGTTCCCCCTCCCACTCACCCTTCTCCTCGTTCATCATCTGTCACATGTCACTTGGGTTCGTTATGGCAACAGGAACTAATCGGAGGCTGAGGGTGGCCACGCTTGCACTTCTTATCCGCAGTGACAGGCTGCGCCATGGAAACTCGCATATTAATTATGAGCATCTCTGGTAATCCAAGCCGAGACCCTTTCCACACTGTCAACCTTCCTCTGGGACTGAACCTTGTTGAGGTTGCAGTCCGAGTTCTTATTGGATCAAAGTGAACATCTACTCGAGTCAATCAGGTTGTCTGCCCCGCTTTGTTTTCACCTCCTCTCTCCTCTACTCTCCTCGGCTAATTTCATGACTAGTTCCATCAATTCTTTCCAATTCCGTGTTCTGTTTCCATTGCATCCTGTCTCATTCTCGCTCAGCTTATCGATTACTGCGTCGCTTGATTGAGTTATGGAAATCGCTCCCGTTCATCGAGTTAGTTTGATGATATCGCGGATGCAACCCCCTTACTTCTTACTCTCTCTGGCCTGCTCCATCCACTCTTTCCACTCCATCCTTTCTACGCAGACCGCAGACATATTTTCCAACTCATTTCATTGCGCGTTCGATTCCAGTTTGTCCTGCGTGGCATCTGAAATTCAAATATCACCGCTAAAGAGCGTAACCATGTTCCCCACTTCCTCCCCAGCCTGTTACCCCTCACCCTCACTCTCTCTCTCCCTCATCCTTCCCAGAGATACATCCACGGGGCACAGGCCTCGTTGAACGGCAGCCATTTTGTGCAACAGCCGCATCCTGTCTATTATCATCCTCATCGCAACAGTCATGCCTGTCATCGTTCCCCCTTCACCCCTGTTCCTCTCCCCTTTCCCCCTCCCTGCTGTGATACAGTCGCTTTTACGATCGAATGCTAATAAAGTCGTCTGGGTTGGGCGTCGGCGCCAAGTTGCATAATTCAATTACATCCGATGTAGACTCATAAAACTAAATCAAAGGAAAACAAAGCGTCACGCTTCATTTACTTTACTACAGCTCCCCAACAAGTCTCCCCTTCTCCACTTCCCCCTCCCCTCTCTCCTTCCCCGAGTGGTGTCTGGCTCCATGGCTTTTCCAATCATGCGAATTTGGCACCACTTTCGGCCTCGACTCGCCAGACAGGAAGGCGCAATAAAAGCAGAGAGCAAGAAGTTGTCTTTCTTCTTTATTTCTTGTTGCTTCCTCTTTCCCTTCCCTCTCTCCTTTTCATCCTCTCCCCCTGTCCTGTTCATGGGCGTATCTGCATATCCTTTGGCCCACTTCCAAATGGAGCCTGTCACTTGATGGCGACTTCTGCTGGCAAACAAAGTTTCGCCTCGCTTCCTTCCCTCTCCCCCCTCTCTAGACAACTAAGAGTTTCAACAGGAATACCCCTAATGCACGCACAACTCCCCTGAAGTCGTCACTTGACTGATTGGCCTGCCTTTCTCTCAGTGTAGTTTGCTTTATGGCTGCCAAACTACACGCTAACTTGGCCTTGGCCCGCGGCACCCTCCGCGACTTGTTGGCGCATTTGAATGGCAGCCAATCCCGGCGAGAAGTCGACAAGTGTCGCCCCATGATTATCTCCCTCGTACTTCATAAGTTGCCTCATAAAATTGTCAGGGAGTGGGCGTGGTACCTCCCTCCTCTGAGACTCATTAGAAGCAAAGCAAATTGAGGCGCATAAAACGAAGTGAAGTTGCTCCTCTTGCTGGGCCACTTGGAGGCCATTGGCCGCACATGCTGCCAGGCATTGCTGGAATTGCAGGCTGTCCAGCTGTCAGGCTGTTCCCCTGTAATCCTCCAGTTATCGAGGTAATTAACCACTTGCAACTACGTGAGGCATGCGGCATTGGCAGCTGGCCAAGGCGGAACATCAAGCGGAATCAGAGATATCAAAATTGAAGACGCTCCAACTGCAAATGGCATTGCAGGGCAACCTCCTCCTACTCCTCCTCCTGTTCTCCTCCTGCTACTGCTCTTTCCTCCTCCCTTCTTGTGCATTTCCTGCATCTTTCTGGACTGACAATGAGAGCGCAAAGCGTTGAAGCAATGCAGGAAATGCCCCAAAATGTGGCAGCAAATCGTTCAACAGGCAACAGCAAAGGAAGGTGAAAAGGGAGCAGGAAAGGAAGGAGGAAAGGGAGCACAATTGGAAGGAGGAAAGGGAGAAGGATAGGGAATAGAAGGGAAAAAAAATGTGAGAAAAGAGGAAGGTAAAGGGAGAGTAGAAAGTGTCCGAGTGGGAACTGCTTTTGTTGCGGACAGCGGCAAATGTATTGCAGATTTCTCGCTACTCGATGGCTGCATCCATTGTGCATCCTTTGTTGCACTCACTCCTCTCTCCCCTCTCCCTCTCTCTGGCTTCAACCCTTCTCTAATATTTGATTTGGGAATCTGCTGCGATTTGTAAGGCGCCAAGTGGCGTTCGAGGATAACTGAAGACAGCGATAACTGGACACGGCCAGCAGCAGGACAAGTGTGAACAGCAAGCGGAGTCTCCACTTCCGAGTGTGTCCGGTCAAGTGCGAGGTATTCCTTTTCCTCCCTCCCCCACTCTCCTCTCCCTCTGCTGTTGCACTTGTGCCTTATGAAGGAGCCTGCAGGATTCGGATGCAGCTGCCGCCCGTCGGGATTATCTTACGCGGCAATTTGTCCAGCGCCAGCAGCACATAAGTAACAGAGAGAAGTGCTGGGAGAGGGGAAGAGGGTGGGGGAGTGGGAGTAAGGGAGAGAGGGAAGGGGGTCTGCCTGCGGGTCACGTGCTCATTTTGTTTACATGCCGCATTAAGGGGATTCCGTTTCGTTTTATTGCGATTTGATTCTATTTTCAGTTGCTCTTCCTGTCTCTCTCACACACATTCGCTCTAAAGGGGAAGTAGGAGTGATGGGGAAGTGCTGGTGTGAGTGGAAAGGAGGCGTGGCAGTGGCAGTCGCAGCCACAGATCGAGTGGCTCGCATCGTATTTGCTTTTGTGCTCGCAGTCGCTTTCGCATTATTATCCTTTTCCTTAGCCCGCTTAGGGTTGTGCCCCCTTCCCTGCCCTTCCTTTCCCTTTCCCCTTCCTCTCCTCTCTCTCTATCTTCCCCATTCTCCCTGGTGTGAACTTTGCCACTTTGCTGCAGCTTTCGCTCTGCTGTTGCAACAGTTAAGCGTCTGTCAGTCGCTGTTGTTGTTGTTCTTGTTCTTGTTGTTGTTCTCCCATTGTTATCCCACTTTGTAAGTGCCTTCTGCCCACATCTGCAGCCACGAGGGCTGTTTCACCTCTTTGTCGGACTCATTACTTGAGTGGGCGAAGTTGGCGATTGAGGGCGCAGGGGGCGTGTCGCCGTGTGTGTTGTTGCTTCGCTGATAAGTGCCCGTCTGGCGGCTTAGTTCTTTGTTCCTTATCAGTTGCCGCTGTTGTTCATCGGTTGTTGCTGTTGCTATTGTTGTTGTTGTTGCTGTCGTGTTGCAGTCTCCTGAGTAAATCTGTTGCCACCCCTAGCAGCGCATTTTATCACATGTCTTAAGCTTGGCACGCGACCTGTCCGGCGAAATCTCTGCTCCTTCAACAGTTTAGCTCGATAAACAACTAATGCACTGCAAGAAACATTAAAAACAGAAAAACATTAACTCAAAATGAAAGCAAATAGTCTAAGCAAACTGTTTATTTTTCCTTTTCAACTTAAATGTTCCATTTCTTAAACAAACATTGTCTTTAAGGCTTTAAGACTTTCATTCACTTTGCTTGCAGTAAATTAAAATAAAATCAAAAATCATCTGTAAGCTACTCAAAGCACTAGAGACAACCCTTAAATCGTATTTAAAAACTCCCCAAAATCTGCTTAACTCTTTCTCAACTCTTTCGTCCCTCATCAAAGTTGACCTCTCTCCGCGATTCTCATTGAATTTTTAACCTAATTTGATTTCATTCTTTTTTCTGCTAATTTTCGACATTTTCTGGTATTTTCTTCTTTTTCAATTAGCTTCCCTGAAATTGACAAGCTGATAAAAGCCGAAAACAAAAAGGAAATTAATCCAATAAACTGTCGGCGACAGACTGTGACGGACATGTGTCGCGGGGACGACAAGTTGTTCGATTCGAGATACAAATCGAATTCGAATACGAATCGAATGTCCTGTCTGACCTAATCAAATTTGGTGTTGGCTTTTGGTGAGGGCCAGAGCAATTAGTAATGCTGCTGGTGGGGATTAGTTACAGCAAAAAAGAAGCCAGCAACAGTTGCAACAAGTCGGGGCAAGGCAGGAGAGAAGGCAACGAACTCGTTTAATGCGCATGTGACCTCAGCAGGGAACTCCGACTCCAACTCCCACTCGAAGTGCGAAGTCGGACTTGCCTCGTGTGGCTAACACCTTGTTGGGCTGACCAGTTTGTTATGTAAACAAAGCAAGTCAGGGATGGGCTGGGCAGGAGGGGGAAAGGAGAACTTGAAGGCATGAAGAAGGTTGCCCAAGACGAAGTGGAGAAGGAGTTCAGCTCCTTGTCCGAGTTGTAAACGTAGTTGGCTCTGTGACAATCGTTCTTAAATATCTGCAAGCGTCTTAGAGCGCCTTAAAGTTCTTTAAACCTATCAAGCTGACAGAGGAGGAAGCAGGGGAGGGGACTTCTCCCATCTCGGGTTGTCAACCCCAAATCCAATTTCTCGCACCTTTTGCCAGTTATTTTAATTTATTTAACCAGTCTAGCGCATGTTATTCCTCCGTAAATGCCAACTGGGAAGGGTCTAACAAGGGATACAGCACACACATCCTGCCCCATGTCCCCCCTCCCCCTCTCCATCTACCCTTTCCCACATGCCTTTCATAAGAGCAGCAAAAACAGCATTTGAGCTGATTGCGTTTTGATAAGTGAGCTCTCAATGTGTGTGCCAGTGTGTGTGTGTGTGCTTAAGTGTGCCTGTGTGTGTGAGTGAGTGTTCAAGTGTGTGTGTTGTGTGTGTGTGTATTTTGGCAAAACGTTTACTTAACACACACCCAACGACCCGCCAAAGAGACAGTTGTCGACCCACTTCACACAACATGTAAACAAATATTTAAATGCCCTGTAAAAAGAGTGAACAAAGGGGTATACACTTTGTACATAATGATTGGCCTGTTTCTGGCTGAGTTGTTTTCCGTTAAATCCCTGTAAATACTTTTGATAAGGCTTATCTACAGTTCAACTATAATCAACTCTGGTCTGCCTCTGAAGAATTGAATTCAAGTTAAAGTTAAGCTCCTTACAGGGTATCCCTTAGTGCAGCACTGCAGCCACTACTTAGTAAGTGTTTTTATGTGTCTGTTTGTGTGTGTGTGTGCGTGTGTGTGCGTGTGTGTGTCACCCAATAACCGCAACATTGCGTGACCAGCCTTCATATGTGTGGTTTAAGTTAGTGTTTGTGTTGCTGTTTGTGGACACAAGTTTGTGCAGTACCATGTGTGGGCGGCATGTTCTGCGGGGGAGGCGTGGCACAGTTATTACCGAGCACTCGCTCGCTGTGCTCGAATAAAATCTAAAAACGTTGACACTAATTGAAATATGCCACAGAGATTAGCTCGGGCCGAACTTAGCCTCCCCCAAAGTAATGTTAAACAACTGATGGGGTCAGCTACCCTCCGTTTCTTTCCCTCTCTCCCCTCTCCCGTTTCTCTTCTCTTTCCTTTTTGGCTCTCGGCCTGACGCTAATGGGGCCGTCGATAAAAGAAAATTATGCAAATTTTCCGTTGCGCTTGGACACTTTTCAATGCGCGCAAAGGCAAAAGTGCGCCCAGCTCTACCCTGCCAGGCACCCTCCATGCCGGCCGTACCCTCCCTTGCTCGATTGAATGCCCACTAAGTGCTTCGGCTTCGATGCGGCTCATAAACAGCAGCAACAACAATGGACAACTATGAACAAGCAAAGTGCAACAGAAATGTGTATACTGATTGTTGTACCCTGTAGGGACAAGCAAGAGAGGGTAGCTCCCTGCGGAAATATACTCAACTGAGTTAAATACTCATGCGGACAAACCTTAGAAATACTTTTTGACTTATTACAGAATGGGAAATGAGCAATATAGAGAAGGTTCTACAATTTTTATGGAATTTAAAATAATTTTTAAAAATTCCCAGCGACTTTTATGAGCTGTCTGTCCCTACAGGGCAACCCCTAGTCTTGCATTCCTCATCTCGCCCACTCGCCGCTTTCAACGTTGTCGTTTCCGTTGAGTGAGCTGAGAAATGGGGCTCAGGCAGAGATTAGGCACGAACACGGCTTGGAAATGATTCAATTTGCCTGTTTAGTCGGTCAAGAGAACCTCCCGAAAAGCGCAAGTTTCACTGCCCCCTCCTTACCTACCTCCTTCCCTCCTCCTCCATGTAGGCCAAGTCTGACCACGTCTCGACAGCGACTCGACAGAGTAACGGTATCCGGGGCTATCATCGCACAGCTGCCGGCACAGATTTACTCGCAAGGAACTCGAGTTTAATAACCAAAATGACAGCCATAAATCAATGATTATTGCCCATTGTGCGGCCGGGGAGAAGGATGAGAAGAGAGCGAGGGAGGGAGGTAGGGTGGCGTAAGGAGGCTCAGCAGAGGCAGACAAGTTTGTTGCCCTTGGCACAAGTTGTTCAACTCGCTTTAAAGAAATCCGAGATATTTTTATGGGCACTTGCCAGATAAAAAGACTGCCCAGACGAGGGTCCCGTCTCGCCCTGGTCTGCTGCTTCTCAGCCTGCTCCTCCCACTTGACTTGGCTGTCTTTGTCGCACTTTGTCGCAGCGTGGACAATAAATCCGGCCACATAATATTGAAATTCCCAGCTCGGGGCCTCCAGTGTTGAGTTATAAAACGTAATTGAGGTTGTATTTCATGCCAAATGGATCTGCATCTGGATTCGCTATTGGCAGGTAGCTGCAGCCCTTAGGGCAGGCGTGGCAATCCTATTCGAGCACTCTAAAATCCTCTAAGCTCTGCTAAAATATGGTAACCCTAAACGGAGCAGCAGAGCGTCGCGGGAAATCATTTCAATTTCGATATTTCATAAAGATTTATAGAGGCTTTCATTTTCACTGCTGATGTAGGCGAATATTTGTTAAATTTTCTGGAAATCTGCTTCAAATTTATTTTAAAATATTCTTGAATTTCTTCATTTTTTGAAGTCTTTCCATTTTTCATGCTCTTCTCTTTCAATTTTCCCTCGCTTGCAATTAATATTTCGCACTCAAAGACGTTAATTATGCTTTATCGCAAACGGGCACACTCGCATATGGTCCGCACACCCCGTAGATCATTTCCCTTATCGATTTCCCCTCACGGCGCCAGCCAAAACAAATATGAGAATGTAGCAGGGTTGCCAATTGAACGCAACCAGAGCCTACACACAATTGGGTACAGCGCGGTTCAACGGACAGCGAGAAGGAGGAGGGTGTCTACCTTCAGCTCTACCTCCCCTCATACCCTTCTTTGCAACCAGCCTAATGTAAATTAATTGCCCATTCAAATTAGAGCTCGAAAAAAACAAAAATGTTTCGATTTAAGTGAGGAGAAAAATGTTGTGGCAAACAAAAGCGGCTTGTGGCAATGAGATGAAGCTGTTGTTGCACGCAGAGATACCGTGTAGTGCAGTAGAAGGTACATAAGGCAGGGCTCTTAAAAGGTACCTTCTTCCACTCTCTCTCTTTCTCTCTTCATTAATAATAAAGTTTATAAATGTAGTTTCCTCTTCTCTGCTCATTAGGTTCCTTCTTAAAGTACCTTCTTTTTCTAGCCCCATAGGGTACCTTCTAAAGCCCAAACACCTCATTAGCCAATGTGCAGGGTATCTGCCCTGGCGGCAGGTAAACAAAGGCGCAAGCAAAAGCCAAAATGTCGCTCGTTATTTTTAATCAGTTATCAAAATTTATCGCTTAAAATTTGTCCGGCCGTTAGGAACCATTGCACGAGTAGAAGAAGAGGGGTAGGAAGGTTTCCGACGGGCCCTGCCGAAAAGCTCATTGTGTTCTCATTTTGTGTTCGTTTTCGTTTTGTGTTTTTGCAATTTTCGTTGAACATTTACGCGAGTTTAATTAAGTTGACCCCCCTCAACACAGGCCGCTTCACCTCCCTGCCTGCCTACTCCCGTTTGCCTTCCCCCGTTTGCTTGTTGCATTTTCCACTTGTTTATGGCCACAAAATGTTGTGCAACACATTAAAGTTAATGGGAAAACTGAACCGATAAACCGATAAACAGTCGCCGGATAAATAGCGCGAACAATGCGAGAGAGAGTTCATAAAACGAGTTGAGTCCCAACTGGAGAGTGGAAAAGCGTTGAAATTCGATATTTCCCTCAACTGGCCCCTAAAATCGAGGCCAAAATTCGCGTATTTGCCAAATGAGCAAACAGCCCGCAGGGCGGACGTCGCTCGGTCGCTCTGTCCGAGTTCGAGAGTGCAATAGATTCCAGTTTCGGGAGGGTACTGGGTAGTGCCACTCCTCTCAGCGCCTCTGGCAGGCAGCTAAGTGAACTCAGCTCGCTGGCATGTTTCGTGTTTTGTTTTTATTAGTTCTACAAACAGATTTCAAGCACTTTAATAACCAAGGAGATGAAAGGTTTCGCAATTACTGTTTTTAAAGCGTCTGATGAAAGTGGATAAGGCACCTTGTAAAGTACGAGTATTTTACATAAAGGTAGAACTATTGTTCACTATTATTATTATTATCGAGTAAAGTATTATACATAAAGATGAACTATCCAAAACATTTCTAATTAAATTCTTTTCTTCGTATTTAAGTTTTTACCATTGATTAATTTTTATTTATATAAATTAAATTAATTGTTTTACTTTAAACAGTCGAATGACCATAGTTCACTTTAAATAAATATATATACTTTTAATAAATAAATAAATTAACTGAAGTTTAATCTACATAGATCGAAGTTGGAAGAATGAAGTATATTTATTTGTAATTTATTAAGATATTGAGCTTTTAAATTATTTAGAATAATTAAGCATAAAGTTGAAAATTAATTTACAATGTATTTAAGGTATTCTTCGTTACTTTTCTATAATAACTTGGCTAATACGAATTTGTTGAAATTTGCTAAGTATAAAAAAGAGAGCAGCACATGTTCTACTAACCCGTAATGCCTTACCTCCCTCAACTCTTCTATACTCCTATGCCTTCTCTTCTCTCTGTAACTCAGTTAACACTTCTCCGATTTTGATGAAATTTGGCTAACATACATAAGGAACAATAAGAATATATATAAAGTAATGAGAAACCTAATCAATACACAGCAAATGCAAGCCAAGCAACCTTTGTGGCATTGCAACACCCTCGGCAAGTGTATCCGAGTTGATTGTAACCTGAAGACTAATTCCCCCAGCGGCAACAGGAAACGTGGTCTGCCTCGCAATTAAAGTCACCATGGAGGCAGGTGATGACACCCTGTGGAGGTACAGCAAAGGCAGGTTGGGGGGGGGCGTGGCAGCATTAGCTTAGCTCAACTCAAGTCCGCGTAGCGATTCAATTAGAAACAAAAGCCATTTTATAATTGAAACAAGCCTGCCACGCCCGCAGGCGTTGAATCAGCCACGCCCCCTTTCCAGCTCAATTTACTTTGGGGAACAAATGAAAATAGACAAAATTCCGCAGAATGATGAACATCAATAAATATTGCCAGCAAGCGAAATTAGCAGAGTGGAAGCACAAGAAGAAGAAGAAAAGGAGGAGGAGGAGGAGCAGCTGATGATGATGGCGCAGATAATGATTGGTTGGGTAGCAGAGGGAGGGGGTGTGGGAGGGTGCCAGATGAGAGATGGTTATTCATGAAATTCGCAGTCATGTAATTGAAAAGTTTCAGACATAATTGCCAGAACGTACATCATCATTAGCAGCTGCGGCATTAGCAACTTCATCATCATCATCATTATCATCTGAGGAATCATCATCAGAGGCATCATTGTTATCATCTGCCTCATCGCGGGGGCGTGGCAGTTGACACTGACTGCTGATGCGTGTGACTAAGCAGAAAATTTTCCAACAATCTGTCGCCAATTCCCAGTTTGAAAGTTCGCTCCTCACGCCTACCCCCTCCCCCCTGCCTTTTCGCTGATTATGATTGAGTTGGCGTCGTTAATATGTTATCGATGTCGAAGTGGGGGAGAATAGATATAGCAACTGCTCATACGTTGCCACGCGCCTGCTAGAGAGAAAGAGAGGGGGAAGCCTTGCCTCGCAGGTTGCTCTCGGCTGTTTGTCTGCTGCTCCATTTAAATCAGTTACATTCTTCGCAATGTAAACACACAAGCAACACACACACAAAGTCTGTCTCTCTTACTCACTGTTTGCCCTCTCTTTCTCCCACTTTCTTTCCCTTTCTCTCCCATGTGCACTCGCATTTCTTATTTGTCTTTTGAATTATTAATGAATTCCTTGAATGGCTTCCACTGCGGCTCGTGCTGTCTGCGCTTCCCTTTTTCTCTTCTCCCCCTCTTTTCTCCCTCTTCTACCCCTTCCTCTGCCCCTGCCACCCTCCTCCACAGTTGACATCCCGATGATCTGCCGCTTAATCAAGTGAGTCGTCACCAGGACAGACAGACAGAGAGCTCTCTCTCTCTTTCTCTCTCAGCCTCTGTTGCCTCTGTCTGCACTGCCAGATAAGTTTAATTAAATCGCTATGGAATGTGGAATGTGCAGTGACTGCCACGCCCACCAACGCCTCGCACGCCCTCGCAGTTGACCGCGCTATGCAAAACTTTAAACACTTTTGCCGAGCTGCAGCAAAAAGGCAACAAAGTTTTCCGATTTCGATTTTTATTGCGGCCAAAAAGCCAAAAACAGTTGCCAAGGGAGATTGAAGGAAAGCAAGAGGGAGAGGTGGAGTAGAGGGGAAGAGAGCTAGGTGTGCAGGCAGGTGGAATCACAGCTCGGTTTCTTGGCAACCAATTCATATTGAAGGCACTCGACTCAACTCGCCTCCTTCCACTTTCCACTTTCCCATTTCCATTTCCACTCTGGACTCTTCACCTGCTTCTCATGCGGACTCGCACTGAGGAATTACAAGTGAGAAGGAAGAGGGGAGGAGGAGAAGAGAGAGAGGGGAGAAGGGGCAGCCCACTTGAACCACAAACTGCACGCAGACATTGTTGCCCCTGGGAGAGTTTTGCTGCCTCGTTGAATAATTCAAAAAACACTCGAAAATTAACTTGAATTTATTAAAACATCAGAAAGAGAGTCTTCTCTCTCTTCACTCAAGGCGATATATGTGGGTTATATCCCTATCTGAGCAACTGTTGGAACTGTGGCAAGTGCGACTCCCTAAGCTGTTAATCTTTTTCCAACTTTGTAATTACTTTTGCAGCCCCAAAACAGAAAGGAAACTTTGCTCGACGGGCGCATTCACAAATTGTTTCCGAAGCGAGCAGCCAAGTCAAAGTCAGGCAACCACACACACTCTACACTCCCTGCACACACACTCCACACACTCTACACACACTCCACACTCCACTGTGCATCCACTCGGGGACCGCACAGTGTCACCAACATCAACTGCAGCTGCAACTGCTGCCAAAACTCAACTAAATCACTTTCTATTCAACAGGACGAAGGCAGACGAAGGACAGGAGAGACAGAGAGAGAGGCAGAGAGGAACAGGAACAAAGAGGCCGCCGGAAGAGGAGCAGAACACGTGCTCGACTCCAACTGGAACTGGCCACTGACCACGGGGCGAGAGACGTTGCCAACGTGACGATCCCCGACTGCAGCAGACCGAACAGAGTTTGCCAAGGGGGAAGAGGAGCAGGAGGAAGCGGGGGAAAGAGGAGCAGAAGGTGGCCAATAAAAAAGACAACGCAGAGTGCGATGCGAACATGCTGATGTCGCTTGCAGGCGACAGGAGACAGGCGAGTCCAGCAGAGGCAACACAACCAGAAGCAACAGAAACCGCAACAAAAACAGAGCTGCAAAGTTGAAGCAGAGGAAGGAGCAGAGGAGGAACAGGCGCAGTCTGCAGTTGCGTCTGAGGTTGAAAAGTTCCCAATTTGGCAGACAGAGCAGCGAATCCTCGCCGTGCTGACCATCCGCAGTCTGATTCCGAATCAGAATTTGATTTTGCCGCGTCGCAACTGGCAACCGAATCAAAGTTGCGCCCCAAGCGGAAGCAGAAGCAGGAGCGGAAGCCTCTTTACCAATCGCCATTTCCATTTCCCACGCACACGCTCAAATTGCCTGTCAGAGCGCAAAAGCGTTACCCAAGAGGGAGCAGCAACAGGAGGAAGGGGAAGAATAAGAGGAGCAGCTGAGCCGAGTTGAGATGAGCTTCAATTGGGGCGTCGCTCGCACTGACAAGTTATTAGCTGTGCCTAGCCAGACGCACTAGATACCCTGCTATCCACTCTACTCCGCACTGATCTCTTACCTCTCCCCTCATCATGGCTGCCCTCCACTCGCGCTGTCTGCTGCTGCTGCTGCTACTGCCTCCGGTCTGGGGGTATCTCAACATTTTCATTAGTCACCACGAGGTGATGAAGCTGATGGGTAAGTCCTGCTTAGAAGCACTCTCTCTCCCTGCCACATCCTGTCTAGCAACACGGTTCTATTCGATAATAATCGCTGCAATAGTTTGTGCAGCTTTCTTAGTACGACCACGCCCCTTCCCCGCCCCTCAGATATGATTAATTGTCGGCGGGCAAAGTGCGACGGGGCGAATTCATTTTTACTCGACAGGAAAAACAAACAGCCCAAGAAAGTAAGGAGGGGAATGAGGGGGGCAGGGCACGTCGCAGTCATTAATAGTTCCAAAATAATTGTTGACCATGACGACAAAGAGGGCGAGCACAGAGAAGGGGAGGGGCAGGGGGGAGCAGGACAACCACAAAAGTTGCGCGAAAACACGACAAAACAAATCCAACAACACAAATCGATTTCCTGCTTGAGTCACCCTCGCCCTGTGCCCGCACCTTGGCCACCCTGTTGACAGCTGCAAGTAGCTTCCCTCGCTGGCTTACCCCCTCTCCCACTACCTTCTCCCGCTTCCCTTCCGTGCTCCTTCTCGCTAACGACTTCACAGTCCAGTGGAGCAGTTGTTGTTTGTTGTTTGTTGTTCTGTTTGTTGCTCCACGCGAGGCTCGTTATTGATGGCGCCAAGTGGTGTTCAAGTGCCTCCAGATCGACCTTGTGCCCCGCCCCTTTCTCCCTGTCTCCTCCTCCTGGCAAATAGTTACAGTAATAGGCATTCATTCGGCGTGCCAAGGCGGAATGACGTCGTGTCCCGCGTTGATTAATGGTGCCCGTCTCCGAAAAGAGAGTCGAGCCTGAGCCTGTTCCAGTTCCAGTTCCGATTCCCCTCCCCACTCCCCCTCCCCTCTTGCCACTCCATCATTCGTGCGTTAGCTGTGCACAGCATTTTCCGGCACTTAACGATAATTGGAGCAAAATGCTTCCATCTCATTATGCAGACCAGTCCGAATCCGAATCCGTATCGCAATCCCTTGTGGAATCCCTCGAATCACGGCACTTCAATTAGTTAACAGCACGAAATAATCCAAGATTGATGAATGGAATTCCAGCTGCAGCTCTACAGCACCAGGCACGTCAGTCAGTGGGTCAGCTGGAGCTACTCCCTCACTTTCCTGTTGCTACTTCGATTGCTACTTCGATTTCTACTTCGTTTCCCCCTTTAGCTTTCTCTGCTCATGCAGTTTCCTTTCAGTGACTCTTTATCTCTCTCTATTTCTTTCCTCTCTATATATTTATCCCTCTTCTTCTTCATACCCCTTTTCTGCCCCCTTCCCCTTATTCCACTTGCATCCTAGTTTCTTCACGGGTTTGTCCCTCTCTTGCGCAATTGACACTTTACAAAGAGGATCCCTCGCACCCTCCTCTCCCTCCTTTCCCTGCCTTCCCTCTGCTGTTTTCCTCTTGCAATGCAAATCGGATTTCATTAGCGACTACTCAAAGCATCTTCTCAGCTTGCCGCTTTCCCTTTTGCTCCATTTTCCTCGCTCTTTTCATTTGCTCTTTGTAATTTCCTGCGTGCCTCGTGATTGTCCGAGTTTCCTTTTCCACTTGTCTTTAAAGCTCGCTCTCTTGTCTCGTTATGTTTTTAACGACCAGTTAACAGACCAGTCACCACACCCAGTCCATCCTGCTCCCCCTCCTCTCCTTCTACCTCTCCCTTGGACGTCATGTTTGCCACCCCCTGCGGCTGTTTTCATTTTGAAAATTAACAAGCAGCACGAAATCATACAAAACTCTGATTGAGTTCCCCTGCACCCTCACCTCGCTCTCTCCCCCTCCTCCCCAGCACCCTCTTTCAACAGCTGCCATCGCAACATGCCGTTGCATGGCTTCCCTTCTTCTCTCTCTCGCGCTGCTCCTCTCATGCTCTCTGGATATTTGTTCATGCGGAAGACGCGTCACGCTTGCCTGACCCAACTCCAGCCTGCGTCCCTGTGACACACCCCCTATCCTCTTACCTCTCCTCCGCCACGCCCCCCGCCTGCCTGGGCACACACATATCTCGCATAGCTTCACTCACTGTCGGCGCAGGGCGCATTTCTGGCCGAGATTGACGTGATGCATTGCCACAATGAGAATTGTGCGCATAGTTCGCTTTGCCACTTGCCACATGCCACTTGCCACACACAGTTCTCGCTTTGTTGCATATTCTGAACTGTAAACATGAGTTAAACGATTTCACCCAGCCTCCCCTGCCACGCCTCCCCCGCCCCTCTTGTCGATTGCTTTTGCCGCGCCGACGACAACATAAAAAATTAAATATTTTTTACGCCATTCTGCAAGATTTTACGCTCTGTCGTCGTCGTCGTTGCGTTGCCGCGGCAACAAGCAATTTTCAGGGCACCCCGCTCCCTCCCCCATAGCACGCTTCCCTCCCCACCCCCCTGCACACCCTGCAAACACCTCGAAGAACTCGCTGTGCAAGGGCGCGTAAAAATGCAATTTCAACAAGTTTCACTTTGATGTGCAGACTTCTTCGACTCCGAACTTGAGAGCGGCCACCCAAACCAGCAACTGGAAACTCCACCCACCTCCCAACACCACCTCCTCCCTGCCTCTCTCTCCCACTTGCCAGCTTGTGCTCTCGCATTTCCCTTTAAATGAAAAGTTAATGCAAAAGAAAATTATTTTTAATGAATAGAAAACAGTCCGAAAATCGCCACATTAATAAAGCAACCCTCGACCCTCTGTGCACCCCCTCTCCAGGGTCTTTCTCCAGGGTGTTTCCCTGTCGATTTATTTTATTGCTGCGTAAAGCGAAAAACGATGGAGAGCAGAAGAAGGGGAGCGAGATGAAGAAGATGAAAGTGCGAAGAATATTTAAACTGGGCCAATTAAATTGCCAACTCGACTCGAATTACAGCAAGAGGAGCTGCAACTTTATGAGCTTGCCAGGTGCGAAAGAGAAGGGTAGCGCGATCTGCTTGGCAGGTGTGAAAGAGAGGAGCTGAGAGAAGAGAGAGGAGCTGGCAATGCACTGCCAGCTAATGACACTAATTATCCTCTTAATCTCTTATGCAAATTGTATGCGAGCATTGTCAAAGCTGGAAACTGAAAACTGACGCCCAGCCAGACAAGGGTAGCCCGCACCCCGGTACCCCTCAGCCCCTCAACCGGTACCCTATCCCTGGCTAGACTCCTCTCGAGCTGCTTCCTTGTGCCCTTCTTCGTCTGCGGTCGCAGCGTCACGTGTGTGTGGCGAAGCCATTCAGACAATCGCAGGAATTATAATTATGGTGGCAGGTACCAGGCACAAGGTACCAGATACCAGAGAGAGACAGAGAGAAAGAGTGAGAGGAAAAGGGAGCCAGTTACGCAGCTAAAAGTACTCGAAAACGAGGCGAAAGTTTGCAGGGCGACGGCAAAGTTGGCGCTGTGCACGGCGCGTGATATGAAAGACGGCCAAAGTTCGACTGGGACTGAGGACCTTATCGAGGTGCAAGGCACAAAGAGGGCAGGTAACTAACGAGAGGACCTTTAAGATTCCTGGCATAGTTCTTTAAAGAGGCCAATCGACATGGCAGAGGACTCTTTCGGGGACTGAATCGCATCCGCTTCGAATCAAAAGTGAATTAATTCAAGTTGTCACAAGTGCATTCACTTTCCCCTTCTCCCTCTCTCTTTCTCTCTCTTTCTCCCTCTCTGTGTCTCTTATTCTTTCTTTGCTTGTCTGTGGCGACACCTTTTGTGGCCTTTTATCGCTGTATCCTGTTGTCGTAGGACGGACAAACAACCCGAGCAGATTGTCCTTTTTCAGTGTTTGTGCATATTAAATGCGACTCGCTTTGAGGTTATGTTTGTGTTTTTTGTTTAGTCTCCGCCTCGGTTAATGGATGAGTGAAAGGAACTGAGGAAATGTAGAAGAAGTAGTGCAGGGATCGGATGCAGAGGGAGGCACATCAAGTAGTGCAGGGCAACCTTTGGGCTTCCTCGCCTAGGGCGAAAAAGGAAAGTAGCACACTTTCCCGCTGAGGGGAGAGGAGTGGGGGGTAACTCGACGGGGTGCATGAAAATTTGGAATTCAAAAACGAAATGAAATGGAGTAAGGAAGGGCAGGAGGGGAGGAGGGGTTAGTCGTGGATAAAAGCTAACGAAAAATGCTTTTTCTTGTTCCGTAATTGGATTCGAAATTGTTTCAAGAATCGGCAAAGCGCTTTCTAACTCGTCTCCTGCTCCTCCTCCTTCTTCCTCTCCTCCTCTTTATGCTTCTTCTTCTGCCCCAAAATGCACGCATAGAGAGAGAGACGCACATACGCGTCGCTGCCGGAAACACAACATTCAACATCCGCCGTAGACGCACAGCGCAGTCGAGGAGGACGAATAGACGATGGTGTGCAGAGAGGAAGGGGGGAGGAGGTGAGGGGGAAGGAAGCCCACCAGCAAAGTCGAAGAAGGCAAACAGCATTTGCGACTTTCAATGCAAAGCGGGGCCAAGACGCAGGCGGACGCGGCTTAGCCTGATCCCGGGGAGTAAATGATGCAGCATAAAGCACTCGACTAGGAAGGGGAAGAAAGAAAGGAGGAGAAGGGGGAGAGACAAGGGAGAGACAGTGGAGAGACAACAATGAAAGCGGATGAAGAAATTTAATTTCACGTCTTTTTAACTCGCACAGCTCGCGTTTCACAGCGAGAAATAAGCAGAAGCAAAAGAAGAACAAGAAGAAGAGTGCTGGGTCTGGGTCTGTTTCGGGTACTGGAGTTGGATGGGAGAGGGGAGTGCGAAGTCGGTGTCAGGGATTAGGATGTACCCTAAGCTAGTTAGAGTTACACAAAGCGAACGACGACAATAATGATGCTGGCGATGATGATGACGGCGACGTCTCGCCTGCAATCGAGTTAGACAACACTTGACACCTTTTAATATCTGTTCCCAACCCAACGCCGGGAAAGCAAACCCCTCGTCTCGCCCCCTGCACTGTCGCCTGCTGGTGACGGATTCGATTTCGATTATTATTGTGTCTTGGGTTTTGTTTACCGAACTGCGTTTGGCAACCCCCCACGAAGGCGGGGGGAAATCAATTTCCGTCGAAGCTGGGGTGGGTTACCAACTTGCAGAGAAAGTAAACAGGGAGTGCACAAAGTTTGCAGGCAGTCAGAGGAAGCTGCCACAAAGCAAATTGCGAAATAAACTTTCCCTTTGTGCTGGCACTGCATCCTCATCCGCATCCGCATCCAGCAACGCACTCACATCCTCAACCCCCATACGGAACTTCGTGTCAAGCTCATTTTAGCTCATTGACAGGTCTTAAGTTGGACCAGCTCCGGTTACCCGAGGGTGCCATTAGCAGGGACCAGTGCGATGCACCTGGCAGACAGACTCTACTTTACTCTCCTCTCTGTTGTCCTCCATGCTGTGATTCCCGCCTCAAATTTGATTTTCACTTCATTAACAGACTATTTCGACAGATGGACTAAGGGTTTGAGTAACTCCTTGGGTTCTGCTTGGTAGGGCTGCTCAGTCGTAGTTATCGATAGATTTATAGTTTCATTTACTGTATTTATTCTACCCACAACTCATTGCTCGACTTATGCCTCCCATTCCTCGTCGTATCCCAAGTGTTTCCTAGTTCAATGTTTCATAATTTAGCCATCGAAATTTGCGTTGCATCCCTCGAGAGCATTTCCCAAGTAAGCTTGGTGCTCCTGTTGCTGTTGTGGCCACACGATGACACCCAAGGGGTTGCTCTCGCAGCGCAGCCAGGTAAATCAAAGCCTTTGATATGTTGCGACACGTGCCGAGCAAATGGAAATGAATCCCGTCGCAGCGAGCTCAGTCATCGATACGATACATTGTCTTGGCCACCGGAGAGAGTGAGAGGCTTCTCTGACCCAACAGAGAATTGCTTCCACTCCCTTCTCCTTTGCCTCTGGTTGCTACCTTTCCACGGCGATAAAAATTAAATTCTAATTTATATTTACGAGCTGATAAAGCTCCCGCAGTGTGTTAGACTCGAAACAGAACAGGGAGAGCGAGCTTCCACTCGTAGTTGGGGCAAGTTTCGTGTGGCACTCACGTACTCCGCGCTGCAAGAGGCGACCCACAGACCCAGTGGAAACTTGTGGGAGAAATGGGTTTGCTTAGATAAGCGCAAGGTGCTTCACAGTCCCCTACCCACTAGCCTTCTTCCTTCCTTCCTTATCCCACTACCTCCTCTTCCTGCTCGCCACGTTTGTTGTTCTTCCAATTGGAAAACTCGAACTAAGCGAATGAAAACCAAAGAGAAACTACAACTGAAACCCGGAACAGACCTCAAGAATTAACTGTGGCATATTAAAGAGATCCCTCACATTAACTTTACGACACCCTACAGTACTTTTAACACATTAACTTCCCTCTCTCCCCCACTCTTCCTCTTTTTTTTCACTTTCTTTTTTCTGAGATTCGCCTTTCTGGTCTTGGCGAATCTGTCGCAAATTAGAATAAATTATTTAGCAGCTTCTTCCTCGGCAGCTTAAGCGGCGCTTTCGTTTACATTTTTCCTAGACAACAAGCTGTCCCCTTCCCCTTCCCTCATCTGCTACTCTCTCTCTCTCTTGTTTGCTCCCTCCCTGCTGCTGTCATCATGATTGGAGCCCATTTTCGTCACCATCTTCTAACGCAATTTCCATCGGCGCATAATTAAATATTCAATTTCCATGGAGACTTCTTTGGATTTTTATTTGTCGCTGCTTCCTCGACTTGCTGTCATCTGCTTTGGCCTCCTCTCTGGCCTCTTGCTGTTTCTCTTGTTTGTTTAGACTTCAATTTCATACTCATTATAGCAACGCTTTGGCATCGTTTGTTGGCCAGGGGAGCAGCACATACTCCCTGGCATAGATAGCTGGATATCTGGCAGCACATATCGAGAGTCCTCCTCACATTCTCTCGACAGGAGTGAAGCCCCAATTTGGTTGGCAGTGTGTTGTGGGGTCTGCTGCCATAATTATGGCTGTTCGCTTGTTATGGCTCCCACTTCAAGGGGGAGAGGCAAGCAGAGAGAGAGGGAGAAGGAGGTGAGCAGGGATGGGGCACTCATTTAGTCAAACAATTATATCCCAGTGCACACACAGAGAACAGTGAACAGTGAATGTTGCCAGCTCTCTGATCTGCTCACTTGTGTGGAAATATCTCATTTTGTTTGGGTGCCCCCACTCCCCCTTT
Source organism: Zaprionus africanus (assembly GCA_018151435.1). Classification (NCBI taxonomy): domain Eukaryota; kingdom Metazoa; phylum Arthropoda; class Insecta; order Diptera; family Drosophilidae; genus Zaprionus; species Zaprionus africanus. The sequence goes on from JAECXB010000118.1 coordinate 13,459,978, forward strand.
CCCAGACGCCACACTCCCCCACAATGCTCTGGCAAGCAACCCCCTTTGGATTCTATTAAATCAGTCTATAAATGTTGCCCAAATTGCTTTAATGTGCAGCGAAAGTTTAACTAACAACGGCGGGGACTACAGCAATTACAGCAGCAGAGTGGGAAGAGGAGAGAGGGGGGAGGGTAGGAGATCAGGGGTAAATAACAATAAAAACAGTAGCAGAAGCCAGACTGTGCTGCAGCTGTTGAAACATGACTTTGTGCTTGTTTAGAAACACTTGCAAAATATTATTGCAGCAACAACAACAAGTCAGACAGGGGACACACAGGGGGTAAGCCAGCAGCTGCGAGGGGGGCAGTCAGAAACGGCGCCGATACAGGCACAGTTAGTGGCACAGTCAGAGCGGGGTAAACATGGCATGTGCAACAGGAAGAGGAGCGAGGCAAACGTGGAAAGGCATTAGGATATTGGATCAGGGCTAAGCTGAAGGAAGACATAAGTAGCTGCTGCGGTTGAACTTGTCGAACAAGTGGAGAAGGCAACCGTAGAAAGGAACAAAAACAACGAAAGAGAGAGAGAGAGAGTGGGAGAGGAACAGGTGGCAGCGCGGAAAGTTGAGAAAGTGCGGAGAAAACATAAAACAGAAGCTGAATGAAACGAGGCGAAGACAATGAAAAGTTTGAAATTAATTTTCAGAGAGCACGCCCTGTGCACGCCCTGTGCCTGCACAGAGAGGGGGCACCCTGCTGTTTGTAAACACACCCCACCCTGCTACCTTACTCCTCACCTTACTCCTCCCCCCTTGAAACAGGTGCTAATTAAAAATGTTGTCGTTGCCTCATTAAAGAAATTTGTAAATCAAGCTGCAAATGACGCGCGCCGCTTGAGAGAAGGAGAGAGAGAGGGGAAGAGGGAGAGTGAGAAAGGTAGAGCGCAGCTGGGGGAAAACTGTAAGTTGCCCCAATGTGGGGCACGTTCCCTGCTTAATGGATTTGCCACTGTTGTTTTCACTGATTAAAACGCATTATTTACATTTGTCGCACAGCCCCAAAAAGGGGCGAAAGAGGAAGAGAGAGAGAGAGTGAGAGAGAGAGAGGGCGACAATTTAATGCCGGTGACGGGCCTTAAGACTTGTCAACCGAGAGCGCCGTAGGCGGAGTGGGAAGCTGGACACTTGCCTCGGGCCGGGAATGACAAATTGCATTGCCGTCTCCGCTTGATTTTCATTTCGGTTTTTTGCATTTCTTTTTTCGCCAGCTTTCGCTCTCTCCGTCCGGCTGTCAGGATAGTGCCAAACTACAGCGGATGCTTTTGTCTGCCATTACCCTATTGATTGCTTCCTGTCAGCCGCAGACCGACAGAGTGCGACAGAGAGAGAAAAGGAGAGAAAGAGAGTCAAACGGAAGTTGCCCGGCGGATGTTGCCTTTTGTTGCCGTAGCCCCCTTTTCCCCTCCCTCTTCCCTTGCCATGTTAGCCTGTCCGACAGCAGCTTTGTGTGGGATTTGGCTAGCCACAGTAGCACTCCACCTGCCCCCCTCTCAGACTCTCTTTATCCCTGTTTCCTATTGATTTCGTTGCGGTCAAGTTGCGCCGGGAAGGAGCGAACCCCGGGAGGGGTTAGGCTAGCCGGGAGGGGGGAGGTACTGCACTCAATGGAATTGACAACTGTAATGGGCCAAAGGCAATGATTAGCGCTGTCTAATTGTCGGCCATGTCGAGGCCCATTCAGCACAGAACGCAACTGGGTCAGCTCTGCCTCTGAAACGGGGTCGGGCTGCATTAATCGATAAGTGCAATTGATTACGCGACTACCCATCACTAATACTACAGATTACAGTAGTTTATACTCTGATACCTTTTGAATATCGGCAAACTGAACCAATTTCGGATTTCGCAGCTTAATCAATTCATTATTTGCCGCTTAATCCCGTTTAAAGGCAGTGCAGGCGAGCCTGCAATCGAAATGCTATTATGTCTGGCATGTCGAACGAATCGTTCAATATTCATGAGTGTACTCGTCTCTCTCTCTCTCTTTCCCTCTCTTGACTGTCGTATAATGCACTGGGATAGCCATCAATCAAACGTGAATTGCCGTTGAGTCATATTACGCGCATACGAAGTGTTTGCGATATATCAAACTAATTGCATCAAAGTGAGGTACGCAGCGCCCTCTCCACTCTCCGCTCCCCCCACTCTCTACCCTCTGCAGACCCCTCTCCTGGACAGTGTCGAGGAAATTGGAGTGTGGAGCCAAGCGGATGTGCAACAAATTGCGTTATGTGCGCTCGTCCAAGCTGAAACCCAATCGCAGCCCAACTATCGCTAGCCAAAGGCAAGGTGGCAACCCTCCCATGGGTAGGGCAAGGAGGGACGGGGATAATCCATGGAAATGGAAAACGTATGTCGCACGAATTGAGTTAATTACATAGATTGAAAAGCGACTGCGACCTTTGATGCATTTATAAAAAAAAATGATGAATTGCAGCCAACTTCACGACAACGCGCCGATTCGTGCTGCCAGATCGTTGAAAGTGATGACAGAAAGCGGCAAAATAAAGAAAATTAATCGCTATAAAGGATGAGCACATGGATGAGCAGCGTAATTGATTAACAAGTTATTAAATCGCATGAGGAAACGGCTGCATGGGTATAATTGATGGGTAGATAAGGTCCGTAATCCCTTTATGGTGTTGCCAGATGAATTGACTGAAAGAAAAGGAGGAAAACAAAGACTGGAAATGAGGAAAATTAAATTTAAGGAGCTTAAGTTTTAAAATAGATTGAAATGTTTATAGATATACTTATAAATTGAAAATAAAGAAGAAGATATAAAGAAAATTAAGGTTGCTGCTGTTTCTGGTATTCCCAGTAAGATTAAATGAAAGCAACGTAGAAGATAACTGCTAGAAACTATAGAAAATAATTTTTTAAGAGCTTCAGACCATAAATAATTCGATAGAGAAGCTGAGATATAATAAAAAAAAACAAATATAAAAAAAATAATAATTTAGTTGGGAAACAAGGGAAGAGCTAAGCATGGAAATCTGTAGGTGCAACCAGAGTGACTGTCATTAAAAATAGATAAAGCAAACAGATGAATAATATATTAAGAATCGATAAGATAAGAATAGAAAGATAAACAGCGAAGTCAGCTTTGCTGCGATGGAGATAAGTGAGAGAAGCCCCGAGCAAAGTTTTCCCCACAGATTAATACGAAATTAATTGGCAGACAAAGTTTGGGGTCGCATTTAAAGTCTACGCACGCACGAGGTGTCTCTCTACTCCCTCTCTCTCTGTCTCTGTCTCTGTCTCTGCCTCTCTCACCTGTCTCAGCTCCTTCTCTCACTCTCTTTCTCTCGCTCTTCATGCCACATTCCCATGCCGAGTCTGCAAATTGAAATATAAATGTGCGTGGTTCACCTTGCCACACGCCGTGTGCGACGCCGACGTCAACGCCCACCAGCGTGACACGCCCAGCACCGTGACACAGCGACACCTGGTGACTAATTTATGTTCATTAAGCAGGCGTTAAGTCGCCTTGAGAGCAGCTGCTGCTGTGGCCCCTACACAGCGCCCCTGGCACCCGCCTGCCCCCTCTGGCTGCGCCTCTGCCTTGTACTCGGCGTCGTTTTCGGCCTCGTCCTCATCCTGGTCGACCCTCATTTGCATACGTTTAGCCGGGGCAGGCACACGCAATTGCCGAAAACGGCGCACAACACACACACACACACACAGGCAGGCAGCGAGGTGACAAACCAAAATGTGTAGTTTCATGTAATTTTGGCATCGTTGGAGCTGCTGCTGTCGGCCAGATTAGCATGCAAATACATGTGGAACGGAGTGAGAGAGGGGGGCAGAAGGTTGCTGAAACTAGAGCAGGAGCTAGCGGAGCAGAGATTACGCGGCAGCTTGGCTAGGCAGCCAGCAGGGAGTTGGCAAGAGGAGTCGCAAAGGGAAGACCTGAGGCAAGTCGTGAGGGCAGTCAAGGAGTAACCAAACTGGAGTCCAAAGGGAGCGCCAAACGAAGCAGACACAAAAAATCAATTTGCAACACGCGCTGGCAGCTCAACTACATGCCACGCCCCCCTCTTTGCTGGCGCCTCTCTAATTTGTGTGTAGTGCATTTTCATGTCCACGTCCCGGAAATAGCGGGAATTAAAGCCGCAGCCAAAGAAAATGGCAGCTTAAACACTGTCTCCCTTTTACTCTCTCTCTCTCCCTTTCTCTCTCGCTCTCTCTCGCTACCTCGCTGGTAATCAGCTTGAGAGCTTTGGTGCCCCAAAACCCATTTGCCGCCGCTGCGTATAAAAACGCGCGTAAATCCCATCAAATCTATCAAAATCATTTACGCAAATCGCAGCACGCATCCGCTACAGCTTTCTGCTCCGGCTACGGCTACAGCTGCTGCTGCTCCCCCTGGTCCAACTAACAGCTCAGGTCCGGCTCCATCAGTGTCAGCTGCCACTGCGATGCGGATCCAATAAAACGAAGCTGCGAAACTTTATCAAAAAACCGAACAAAACAATTCACACCCGAAAGTGGCGCCCGGCTGACAGCGACAGAGACAGAGAGAGAGACAGAGAGAGAAAGAGAAGAGACTGCTCCCACTGTGGAGACAGAGCATGGACGGACGGACAGACGCTGCAGCCAGTCAAGCTGGCAGTCTGTCAAGCTGTAGTTGGCATCGTCGTGGTAGTTGCTGAGGCTGTTGCTCAAAGTTTTAATTACACGCTCGACGAAGGAGCGAGGCAAAATTGATGAGAGAGAAAGGAGGCTCTGAGAAAGGAAGGAGAGGAGAGACAGTGTGAAAAGAGGGTGCAGTGAGAAAAATAGACTCTTAAGAGGAAGAGGGTAACTGGTAGCGAGGGGTAGCTTGACAAGAGGAGTAGAGCTGATAGAGAGTAGGTGATAGTGATAGAGACATGGGTAACTAGTGAGAGGTGTAGACAGGGGTTTATGCTAGAGAAGGTTGCTTAGTAGAGAGAGAGGTATTTGGAGCTGAATAAGTAGGAGACAGTGATAGAGAGTGATATAAGATATAATAGGTAGAAGAAGAACTTGATGGGTACAGCGAGTACAGAGAAGAACGAAGGAGAAGAGACTGTAAAAGGTGCTTGGTACAGCAAATGATGGGATGAGGGAAGACAAGAAAAGAAGCCTAAAAGAACTAAAGGTAACTGAGAAAGAGGGGTGACTGGTAGGTAACTTCTGCGAAAGAGTAGAAGAACAGGAAGAGAAGACGTAGAAAGAGCAGTACCTGGAGACCAGTACCTAGAGAGCCGTACCTAAAAGAGAGAAGGTTGCCTGGGTCTGGTACATGTGAACGCAGTCTGCTCGTTTAGGCCCGTTAGCCTTGTCCCTTTCTCTAACTACTCCCGCTCTGTCTGCTTCCCTTGCTCTCTTTACTCTCTCTCTCTCTCTCTGACATTCTGCTCTTCCAGGTAGAAGCGCATTCGTTAGCAGTCGCCGTCGCCGTCGTCGTCGTCGTGTTGCGTATTTACTTGGGCGACAAAGATTTATCACCCCAAAAACGAGACGAGCAACAGTAACGAACGCAGCGAGGGTAGCTTAATGAGTTGCCACAACTTCTCAAGAATTTAAACAATTAAAACTAAAACTAAGTAAAGTTCTATCACAACCTTTGCAGCAACCCTCGCAGTCTGGCAACGCGTAGTTAGTTTGCAGTTGCAGTGGGCGATTTTTGTTGCCGCCGTTGCTGTTGGTTCGAATGTAGATTGCTTGTAGCAACGTGTCCAACAAGGGGGGAAAAGAGATGCATAGAGAGGGAGACAGAGGGAGGTGAGGAGGGAGGGAGAGCGAGAGGGTGGTGGAATGTGCGCGCGGTTTGTCAGCTAGACGACGCCGATGATGGAGTGCGGCATTGTTGCATTTTAATTGAAATTTCTTTGTAAACTTGGCCTGGCGACAGCAGCAGCAACAACAGCAACAGCAACAGCAGCGACGGCAACAGCAACTGTAACAACGGCAACAGCAACAACAGCAGGACAACAACAACAACAGGGGGACACCAACAACAACGTGACGCTGGCGCTGCAATCACAAAACAACGTGAAACAAGGCGAACAACACCAAAGTAGCAATAATAATGAATGAATAAAGCGACCGAGAGACAACAGCAACACTGACTCTGCAGGGCAAGTGGGGGCAGAGGAAGTGGGGGGAGTGGCAGAGGGAGGCAACTGCTGGCCACTGTTTTTGTGCCTGACATTTTTGCGGCCCAACGCAAATATAATAATAAATTTCGCATATTGCCGCCGTTATTTTTCATAAATGAAACTCTTGTCAATGGGGCCGCACTGCTGTTGTTGTTGTTGTTGTTGTTGCTCCTCTGACTGCTGTTGTTGTTGTCGCATCGTGGTTGTTTGGTTTTTGTCACCGCTTTATTGTTTTACCACCCACCGACTGCGGTCAGTTTATTGTTTGGTCGCCACAGTTGCCAGTTCCCACAGACCTGGAAGACAAGAGAGAGAGAGAGAGAGAGAGAGAGAGAGAAAGTGCGCGGTACCAGGATGGGGAGAAGGTGGAGGGGAAGGGGAGTCTATAGAGGAGCCGTCGGCTGGGCTGGCAACCACGTAATTTGCCGTCTGATGAAGATTTACGACATGAAAGCCGCAAAATAAACGCCAAGAACACAAAACACATAAAGCAAAAAGCCAATAGACTAGGGTAGCTACGACCTAACTCCCTCTCCGCGTTAGGCTCCTTCAGCAGTGTGGCAACCCTATTGGGCTACTACACTGGTAGCCCCTCTGGCCATTTATGTAAATTAAGCTCAGGCACAGCGAGCAGATTTGTCTCCGCTTTATTAGCCAAGATGCTCCCGCCGCCCGAGTTGGCCATAACTCACACACGCTGTTAGGCCCACTTCCCACTTTGGCAGTCCCCGAAGACAGCTGATCCTTGTGGGCAACAAATTGTGAACGAGTGCACGCCCACACACACACACACACACGTACGTACGCACACCCACGCAGGCAACGCCTCCAAGTGAAACCGAGCTGCGCCTAATGGCAGCACTATTAACAGGGGGGTTGGGGGGAGTACGAGTGGGCTGGCTGATTAGGAACCTGGCCCGAACGACAGCCTGACAAGTGCTGCTTGAGCTACTCCCCCTTCCCCTTTCCCTCCTCCCTCCCCTGCTTGCTCTGCTTATGAATACTTTGGGTGTCCAATAAATAATTCATGCTGCAAGCCTGAACTTGTCTGCCTGCCCAGCGAGTGGGCGTGGCTCGGCCCACTCGCTTCGGATGTGGATGATACTGTGAATGATTGTGCCTGCAGCTGCAGAGACGGATGCGGATGTGCAGGATGCAGGAAATGTAATGCAATGCTCGAAAGCAAATGAAGGGTTTAATGCCTCCAGGAGGGGATTACCAGAGGGAAAGGGAATACGTTAACAGAGACGGATAAGCTCGACAAGGAACTACACATGTTCTCGCTCGGCAAGAGCAGCAGAGGAGAAGCAGGGGTAATATCTACTTATGGATAACCAAGGCACAAATTGATTTTAAAGTGAATTCAGTTGAGGAAGAGAAGAAGAGAATCCATGGAGAGCTGTAAAAGAGAGTCCACTGTGAGCTGTTAAAATATGCTTTATTTCATCAACAGAAAATACGAGGGTCGTTTGATAAGTCCGTGACTTTTTGTATTTGCCGCGCACCTGCTCTAAATACAACACTGCTCCTGTCAGCAGTTATCGATTAACAGCTGACTGTAAAATTTTGAGAAAGCTGCGTTTTTTGGTTTGCGTTTTATAGGCATTGAAAGCAGACGATCTCGTGAATTTTAACGAAAATGGAGATCGAGATCGTCTGCTTTCAATGCCTATAAAACGCAAACCAAAAAACGCAGCTTTCTCAAAATTTTACAGTCAGCTGTTAATCGATAACTGCTGACAGGAGCAGTGTTGTATTTAGAGCAGGTGCGCGGCAAATACAAAAAGTCACGGACTTATCAAACGACCCTCGTATATATACATACATACTATATAGTCATGATCTTAACAAAGTTACTTGTAAAGTATTTGGCTAGTGAGAATGGTCTTTGGCTAAACTAAATTTCAATCAATCTGAAATCTGAACATCTTAAAACTGGTTAAGGTTTTCAAGTTTCCTCCTAACAATTCCAAACAAAGCTGGTCAGACATCAGTGATATATATACTATATATATATTGCTAGACCTTGCTAGAGACCTAGGTCTAACGTAGACCTTCCATCCAGTGAGAAACTTGAATTATCACACCATGATCTGTGCGAGTTGTAGACGTTTGGCTAGTTGGAGAACAATTCCGGAAAGAGTACACGGAGATGGAAGACCTTGGGCTAGGCTAGCACCTGGCAATCGTGTCTTCGGTACTGCATGAACGATATGTTGAGCAGGAACGGAGCTGCGAGCCAGACAAGGCGTGTGCCAATGCCGGTGGCCTCGCGATGAAAGATCCCTGAGGCAGCGCCACGCCCCGTATTGCAGAAGGACTCCTCACAGCATGAGGTGCATGCGTAGAGCTTTGTACGCTCGCCTATGATGATGCAGCCGGGCTCACAGTTGGCCGTGCAACGACGATCTAGCGACCACATCTTGGGCGAACTAGTGGAGTTCTCCGTGCTGGTTGTGTACGAGAAGCGTTTGACCTGCACGGAGGAGAAAGACAATGAGGAGGAAGTTAGTGAGATAGAGACAAGGAGACTTGTGTGGGGTTCACTCCAAGCTTACCATGCAAAAGAACTCCTCGCCTTTGCACTTCTTCATCAGCGACGTCTTGTTGCGCAGCGCCACATCCACACAGGCCTTGCCGTGGTCCATGGTATCGCAGGAGTAACACCAAAGCTTGTTCACCCGCTCAATGGCCGCCGCTGTGCGATGTATGTGTCCGCCGCTGGTTAGGGAAGTGCTTAGACTTCCTCCGGAATTGGGGCCTGATCCACTGGGCGAGCTGGTGCCCGTGCCAGTGACTGCATCAAAGGAGAGAGAAAGTCTTTATTGATTTTCCCTGCGAAGGTCGCACTCTTCCCTGCCTCACTTCTACTTACCGTTATTAATGCACGCGGTGAACACTATGGAGCAGCAGGTGAGCACGAAGTAGGCCAGCGTCAGCAGCGCCCTGGACATCTTTGGGCCGCCAAGTGGGCCCTTTCGCTCCTTGCCAGCCAGCTAAATGCGATTTAAAACAATAATATAGAAGGTGTATTCAATGCTAGTTCTGTTCAGCTACTGAGTTCTTGAGTGTTTGCGAATGTCAGCGCAAAGAGGAGACGTGAAGAACGCAGGCACATGCGCAGTGCATTTGTAACTAGAGTTAAGCGGGGACACAAACCCACGAGGGGGACACAAACTCTTGAGAATGAGCTAACCACACGTAAGCTGTCTGCTATGAAAGACCTTACGATACATGTTTGGCTTACGATAAGGGTGGCAGAAATAACAATAAGCTGATATTTTGAAGCTACGATAAAATTACGATAATTTCCACAATTTGATATAAAAACAATGAATTGAATTTATGTGCAAAATGTATATATGACCAAAATAATGGGTACAACTTAATAAACATGAAACCTTGCGCATTTCCCAATAAAAACCATTCGAAAATATATTTGGGTGTACAGCAAAATTTGGACAGAGATCAACAAGAAACATATAATAATACTTTAAAATGGAATCTGGGAATCAGTAGAGGCGCAAATACTGCAGGGCCTGACGACTCTGCATGGGATAGAGCTCCCCGATGTTGTACATGAGGTCGACAATGTGCGTGGGCCGCAGCATGCGCCAGGGCATGAACTTCATGGTCTTCTTGTCGCAGTGAATGTCCTTCTGCAACTCCAGCGGCAGCGGCACCTCGTTGTACAGCATGCGGCCATCTACACTGCGCTGCAGGGTGCAGGGCAGGCCGATCTGGTCGGCCAGGCACTTGAAGAGCAGCGCACGCTCGAATTGGCAACCACTGACAATCATGCCCAACGGAATGAAGTTGGTGTGGTAACCCTGACGCAGTTCCTCCAGATGGCAACGCACTGTCTGCCGTGAGCACTCCTCGGTGGTGTTCAAATCGAGTATCTTGATGTCTTCGCTCATGATGCCTTGGATGGCCTCCGCGATAATCTTGCTGCGCTTGGCCACGTTTTCGAAATCAATGCTGCGTCTGATGCGATCCGGATTATCTACAAGTCCGTGCAGCTGGAAGAACAGGAGCTTTTAACATTTATACTCTCTTTTCTCGCATTACTCACCGCCAATGTTTGATTCAGTGCCTCCAGAATCTCGGGCAATTTGGGATCTCCCGGGCGCTTGCAGTAGCGCCACTTTATTTCCGCCCCCATGCCTAAATGTTGCATGCACTCTTGTGGCACTATAACCATATCGTTTTCATCGGCGACGGGTCTATCGAAGTTCACCACCAGCACCGGAAGCAACGGGGAGCAATCACTGCGCAATATGTTCTGGAATTGCCGGAAGTCATTGAACATCCTCTTCGAGACATAGAAGTCTTTGCCCGCCGTGATGTCGGTGAATCCAAGGGCGTTGCGGATGCAGAACTTCATGGTGGGGCACTTGGAGAGAATACTCTCGATGGCCGGTCCCCAAGTGGACACGCAGAACGCATGTTTCTGATACTCCATCAGCCTGCAAAGCAACACAAATAATCGATAACATTTCGATAGCTCAACTAAACTTACACTTCCAGAATCCCTCGATCAATGTAGACCTCCACGAACTCATTGAAGCGTGTGGTCTGCAATATAAAATTGGTAACGGCTGTCTTCACCAGATTCGAGAGGGACTTGAGGGCCCTCTTTATGGAGGAGACGATGAAATTGCTGAGCAGAATGTTGCGCACGGGCTCCTCGTCAACGATGGTGCAAAGGCAGCGGAAAATGTTGTGCACCAGAATGGAATGGGCATAGGAGTACTATGAAGGAAAGAAAATCCCGTTAATCGATAGTCGTAGCGATCGATTTATCGTTTACCATTAGCAGCTGCGCTATTTGCTCCGTAAGCTGTGTGCAGTCGCCAAGTACCTCGCGGTTTTCATCATTCTGAGCCAAACTTTCGATAATTGCGAGTATTGAGAGCACAAGATCTATCGATAACTCTGGCAATCCTTCCTTAATGGTCAAGGCAAATACATTGGGAATATCCAATTGCATCAGCTGCTCTGCAGTCGGACGAGATGCGATGACCATCAAGTGGCTGACAAACTCTGCTGCCTGCTCTCGCGTCTTGATCAACACTGCCGGATTCTGAATCAGGTTAACCAACACAGACATCGCACCCTTTTCATACTCCTCAACGACAGCACGCAGCGCCGGGGGGTGCTCGATCATGCGGTTGAGCCCCATGATCACATACGGGGCTGGCTCCGGCTTACTTGTCATCAGGCAGTTGATGAACAGCTGAGTGATCTCAGCCGTGTGAATGCGCTTGAGAAAGTTAGTGTACTTAGCCGCCTCGGCGAATATGGACATGATGGCGCAGACCACATCGGGTTTGAGCACTTCAACGTCATACTTCAGATACTCCACCATTTTCTCGAAGAGATTCTGATCGAAAAAGAGCTTGGTCATCTTCTCGGAACGCAGTGCTGTGGCCAACACCTCTATGATGCCCAGCGCATCGGGTGCCTGAGGATTGGCGCAGAAGGCCTTCACCAACTGCTGGAGGACAAAGAAGCAGCGATGCAATGGCTCAAAGACACTTTCATCGCTGGTATCGGCCAGCAGAGTCTTCAGCACCTTGATGGCCGCTAGGCGAATCTCGAGGAACTCGTTGGTCAGTTCACAGATAATGCGATCCACGGGGAAACCCGGCAACGTGCTAAACTCCAACATCTCCTCGGCACTCTGCACCTGAAGCATTTTATGCAGAGCTTCAATGGAATTCAGCACCGTATCTGGATTTTCGGAATTAAGAAAAACATTCTTGAATTTCTCCAGGAACTCAACGTTTTCCAGTACGTCCTGTGCAACTTGCGGATCTCGCAGACACAAATTTATAATGTATGTCAAATACTCGATACAAAAGTCATCGTTGTCCTTCAAATAGTATCGATAACATACGTCGATCAACATGCCGGTTGTTTCTGTCCCGTATTCCCCCAGATTCGATTGATCCAACATGACAGTGATTAGATATAGTGCGAAACGTCGAATGAGCACATTCTTCGATTCGATGAAGAGTTCCTTCTCGAGCAACAGTTCCAACAACATGTTCGCCTTCAGCTCCTGTATATTGTTGTCCCATTTGCGGGCGAATTCCGTTATGTGATTGAGCACTATCTGCAGCACCTGATCCTCGCTGGAGCTGAGCAGCAACAGGGCTGTCGTTAGTTTATTGATGTTCACATTGAGGGTCGGGAACGCATTCTCCTTGGATGTGGTGCGATCCTGATATTTCTCACGCGCATCGTAAACACGCTTCGTTGGGGCCGACATTTCAGTTCACTTTATTTGAGTAGTTTATCAACATATAACGTTTTTCACACTGATTGCTTTAGCAATGAAGTGGAAGTCATAATCGGTTACATGTAAGGAAGTAGATATTCTGGATCAATGATAAATCCTTATTTTATTTCAACTATTTTACAATGCCTTTTATTTTCAACTGTAGCAACGAGCATTTGTCAGGCTGTACTGATATTAAGATTTTGGTGATTGCTATGCACATTATTAAAAATGTATCGTTGAATTCAGCGATTTATTTTTCTTATTCACTAGTAGTGTAAAAATAAATGAGTAAATTAATAAATTTCTTTAAATTTTGGTCTTACAAAGGAGCAATGATATTTAAAAACAATGCAATTAGTATTGCACACAATGTTAGCATCATCGACAGCATTTTTCGCGAGTTGGCAGCACCAAAACAAAACGAAATTGTATTAACGGCAGATCAAGCGAATAAGGGTGGAAAGAGGAATGCAGAAGTAGGCGACGCTTGTGTTTGTTTGACGGCATCTCAATGAAAGAAATTACTTAAAACTCTTCCGCGTACAATTTGATGGGTTAAGCGTGCCAAAACACAAGAAAACAAATAAGAAATTGCACAATATACGAATTTCAAAGTGATTTCGTCGGAGCAACAAGAATTACACGCAAACAGACACTCACACACACAAAATGCCCAAGGCAAAACCTAAAACTACCAAAAAACCGAGAAAAAAAACAGCAGGAAAAGAAAATGGCGAGGAGCTGGAACGCATTGATGAGCTGGCCATGGCAGACTCCACGGTCAGCAGGAGCAACACCACAAGGGACCGCACCGTGTTGCAGGGCCAGAAACCCATGTACACGATCCTATCGAATGCGCAACTCAACGAGACCTTCCACAAGCGCTACATCAAAGAGCTGAAGCAACTGTACTCCAAGGTGGCTGATTGGTCGTTCGAGATCCTTCGGGTGTTGTGCTGAATTGAAGTTGATTTCATTGCTTTCGTCTCGGTTTCTGTTTACAGTTGGATTATGAGGCGTTCATGGTGACGTTCATCAATATGCTGAAGACGGTGCTGGAGGCCGAGGAGGGAAACGAGTACGGGAACACGGCGCTAACATTCCTCGCCAAATTCGTCACCAGCTTCGAGACGGAGAACACGCATCCCATATTGGCAGACACATTTGCCTGGTTGCTCTCGGTAGGTGGTGTCTACTGTACTTTCTCTTTCTGTTTGCTATTGCTTTGTTTGTTTACATCGTGTGCTTCGTTCTCTATCAGTCCATTTCCAATAGCCCGCACATTCGTTATCGCATCTGTTTCTCGGTGAATCTGATTCTGAAACATATGGGACCCCAAGCAGCGCTGGACGACTCTAAATGCGATCAGATACTGTACTATATGCTGGATCGTGTCAAGGACATATCGCCCAGTGTGCGCAAGGAGGCGGTGCTTGCCATGCAGCGCCTGCAGATGCCCGACAAGCCAGACGACATGGTCGTCTGTGCGTATCAGTATCATCTCAGCTCTGATCCCTCGCCCAGTGTGAGGCAGTGCATCATAACGTGCATGGGACGCAATTATCTCACGCTGCCACACATACTGCAACGTCTTTGGGATGTGGACGAGAAGGTGCGACGCCACACATACATCAACATGTGCAATTACCCCGTGCGCTCCTACAAGGTCTCTCAGCGTCTAACCATCGTCGAGCGTGGCCTCGGCGACACCTCGGAGAATGTGCGCAAACATTTCATTAAGTACATGTTGAAGTCGTGGATTGATTCGTACCAGCAGAACTATATACAGCTGATCGCTGCCCTCAAGCTGGACTCCAGTGAGGAGGCGCTGATGCGCTTCCGACGCGTTACCCGCCAAATGCTGTTCGTGATCTTCGAGCAGCAGGACAACCAGGAGTTGCTATCGCAGTTGCCACTAAGCGAGGACTGTGAACTGCATCGCTGTGTGCCGCTGGAGACGCTGACTGTGGAATTACTGATCTACTGGCAGTATCTCAGCGCCTACTTGCAACAGACTCTGGCAGATGAGTACGAGCTGGTGCTGCCCGAGCTGAGCGTCTTCTGCGAATACGTGGAGAAGTAAGTGAATGAATTCCCTATGCTCTGTATTCCCCGCTAATACTTAATCTCTCTCCTATACAGATTCTGCCAGTTCCAGAAGCCAGACATGGATAAGTTTGCGCAGATCGAGTTCCAGTGCATGTTGCTATCGCTGGTAGAGATGCTGCAGTCATACGATCTGGGCGACGAAATCGGACGTGCTAATCTCAAGGCTCTGATCACACATCTGCTGCGTGAGTGCCTCCTCGATCACAAGATCATCGAGATTCTGGTGCGCTGCATGGAGCAGCTTGTGAGCGATATTCCCGAGCGCATGCAGTTTTTCATCAAGATCATCTACGAGATTTGCGAGCTGAATGTAAAGCAAAATGATCTCGTGCACGATCGTAGCCTGATCGATAAGCTGCTGGGCGATGTGGACACATCGCTGGTCACGAAGATCAACTCGCTGAAGGTAAAGATCCTGGAGCTCGAGGAACTGGAGGAGAACTTTGTTAGCCAGAAGGAATATATGCGAGCGCAGGCAGTGAATGATGAGAAGATCGCCGTGACGAATGAATATACAGATCTTATACAGCCGCTGCTGGAGAAACACGGAGTGTTGCAGTTGCCAGCACGGCCTAAGCTCTCCAAGCAGGAGCGCATCCTCAAAGGACTGTATATAGCATATCACATGGTCGTTTCGGAGAACGTGCATGCGCTTAATCCCAGCATCTGTAAGCTCTACAAGGACTTCATTTGCCGGCATCTGGCATCGGCGGAGATGGACATCTTCGAGTGGGCCATCAAGTGTGGAACTGCCTACAGCATTCTCTATGAAGCATACACCAAGGAAGTATTCGATGCCGTCGTCTATCAGTTCTACAAGGACAACAATTTACGCTTGGGGGAGACATCGGCGCAGTGCATTCTGGAACTAATGGATCACTATGGCGTGGACTATTTCACGGATCTGAATGATCAGACAGCGAAGACGAATCGTCGAATGCTGTACACCATGCAGGATTTCTTTGATGGCGAAGATGATCAATCGCAGAGCAGCGAACAGGGTCAGGACATCTTCGTGCTGATGGGCATGTATGTGGAGCGTGTGAGCGACAAGGGCATCCTGGTAATAATTGTGCGTGGTCTATGTCGTCTCTTCCTGCGCGGTCAACTCGATAATCGCACTGATGTGCTGGAGAAGCTACTCAAGCGCTACTTCCATCCGAATACAGGTGAGGAGGATCTCCTAATCCTGTAGTAGCTTATCTCTTGACCTGTTCTTCCTTATTTCTTACAGAACCCATGGTCAGTCAGATGCTGGGCATGTTCTTTGAGAACATTGTGCAGCAGAAGCGACAGAGTCTGCTGCTTCCCTGTCTACTCCCTGTGGTGTGGTCCTTCATGAATGCCAAATACGATTCGCCATTCGCCGATGTGCCACCCGACCATGTGATCAAGTTCTTCATCGATATGACGCTGCAGGAGAAGAGCACGCCTGAGAACAATATACACAATAAGATTGCCATAAGTTTTCTGCAATACATACAAAACTACTACACGGAGAGGAAGGAGATGTGTCGTGTGCTGGCCAAGGAGCTGATAACACTGCAACTCAATCTCGTCGGGAGTGAGCAGCTAAAGAGCGAAATGCTCGAGCTGGCTGATCAGCTGGCTACGGTAAGTAATCCTCCTGCTTCTGCTCCTCCTACTCTATACCTCCTCCTCTCTGTAGACTTTACCTTTAATTTACTAAACTTCCTTTGCAGGCTGAGCTGGAACCACGCATGGTGCGCAACATAAGCGACTTTAAGGGTCTGGTCAATGGTAGCTTTAATCCGCCTCCACGCAAACCCGCTGGCAACGGCGACAGTGACTTTGATGTGGATGAATGTGAAAGCGTTGCCGCTACAGTTGTATCCGCGCCGGACTCCACGGCACAAGCAGCTCCAGCAGTAGCTCCAGCTGATACTGAACAGGCTGAAGAGGAGACAACATTAACACAGGAGAATGTTGGGGCTCCTCCAGCTCCCACGCCAGCTGCGACTCCAACCCCAGCTGCGACTACAACCCCAGCTGCGACTCCAACTCCAGGTGCAGCCTCCACAGAGGCAACTTCCACAGCTGCGGAGCCCGTGTTGACCACCTATGGCAGCAACAATCAAGTGGGCATACGCTTCTTGCGCAGATCTCTCCACAAATCGATGAGTCACTCGGATCGGGAAAGCATATGCGGCTCACAAACGCCAACCGAGAGAGAAGCGGAAGCGGAGGCAAAGTCAATAGAAGAACAACAGCAGAAGGAACAGGCGGCGAAAGTCAGCGAAATCAGTCGAAGAAATTTGCGTAGACCCAAAACAAAGCAACGATTGGAACAGGCAATGCGGAAGTCTGCAACGCCAGAGAAGGAATATACTCCAGTCAAATCTCAAGCTGCGCCTGCTGTAGATGTAGTCGAGGCGTCTCCTCTACTCAATGTTACCTCAATCACCGACGACGCAGTAAGCATCAAATAAGACTCATGTAAAATTCCTCTACTTACTCCATTTTTATTTCTAGGTACTCGAGGCATCTCTCCCACTCAATGTTACCTCAATCTCCGACGAAGCAGTAAGCATCAGAGAAGACTCAAGTATAATTCCTCAACTAACTCCGTGTTTATTTCTTCCTGCAGCTCGATGACTCTGAGGTTATAGACAAGTCCTCCACAGAAGAATCTCCTAGGAACGCGACAGCACGCACGCTGCGTCTACGCTCGATGCGCAAGAGAAACGCCACGACAAGCAACAGCACCCCCGCCAACGCCCCCACCCCAGGCGGAGCACGTTCATCGACGGCGGCTGCTAGTAAAGTGAGTACTACAACGCGTAGGCGCCTGCGGCTCAGGCAGTAGCACAGATCACAGTCTGCGCTTTATAGACGATAAGACGATACCTATAGACGCCAGTAGATCACCAGTTGAGATCACACCCAACTCACCCAGCAAGAATGGCACTTTTATATTTTTGTAGACTTAAGAGAAAGACAAATAGATTAAGCTTAACACGAACTGAAAAACATTGAAAATACCCCGTTGTTTTATTGTGAAAATACCCTGTGAATACCTTGTAAATACTGATTTCTAAAGAGTCGCTATTCTAGTATGTTATTGTAGTCTGGATTCTTTGTGTTTAATCTTTTGTTAACGTTTTTATCTTTGGTTTATTTCTTTTCTTTTTCTCTGTTCTCTTGTCTTTTGTTTCTTCATTAGCAGGGCAAAGTGTTACACCTCGAGATGCAGACACCGCTTCGCAATGGCCGAAAGCGGGTGCTGCGAAAGTCTTTGCGCTCCTCTTTGAGGGGTACTGCAGGCTCGACGCAATCCTCCGACTCGGCGCCGTCGCAGCAGGTATCGCCTCTGCCGAAGCATCAGCGTCTGGAAAAGCCGAGGAACAAGACGATGAGTGCGACCAAAACGAAAACGGCGACGGAGAAGAAACAGAGCTCGGGAAGCCCGTCGGGCAGCAGCACGTCCTCCCTGAAAGAGAATACAAAACCAGCGTCAGAGAGAACTCCATATAAAACACCGCAGGCGAGCAGTAGAAGATCATCTCTGCTCTCTGCGAGCAGCACTCCACAGAATCGGACTTTGACGCGTCACTCGGCACGCCGACAGCGCAAGCGACTCTCGCATGAGATGAGCATGACTGAGGGTCACCTCAAAGTGTCCACCCCAAAGCGGGTCCGCCAGGAACAGCAGCAGGCAGGCAGCAAAGAATCTGGAGAGGATCACCGTGGAGCAAACAGAAGCAGATCCAAATGCGTTGTCCGTATAGCGACGATGCACACACGAGCTGTGGCCGCAGAGGCGGCGCCAGTGGCTGCGCGCACACGTCGCAAGTAGCCAATCCCTTCGCAAATCCCTTCCCATCCTTCATCAGTACTTTAGTTTATTTTAATCATCATTTTTGTTTATTTGACTTGTATCGTGTGTTAGAAATTCGCTTTTCCTTTTAGTTTAGTTAAAGCAACCTTGTGTGGTCTGTTTCCAAAGTTTTCTTGACCTTTGTATATTTCGTGTATAATATTGCCTCGTCTTTAAATATACAATTTAAAACGAAAAGAATAACAGGTTTATTGAAGAAAAGCAGAATGGTTTCATTTCTTGAAGGCTGTTCACATCAAGTAAATTTTATTTTTCCTTT
This sequence comes from Zaprionus africanus, assembly GCA_018151435.1. Taxonomy (NCBI): domain Eukaryota; kingdom Metazoa; phylum Arthropoda; class Insecta; order Diptera; family Drosophilidae; genus Zaprionus; species Zaprionus africanus. The sequence continues at coordinate 13,478,662 of JAECXB010000118.1, forward strand.
GTCTCATTCATCTACTCGTATAACACTTGGATAAGGTAGCATAACAGTTTATCTAGCACAAAAGAGAATTGGAATTGCACAACTTCGATAACATGCTTTGGATTTGAAGGTGGTTGCCACACCTCTTTATTGTTGTCCATAACTCATTTCACAATTTGTACATTCTTTATTTGCTTCCTATTATTCATTACTGGTATATCATTAAAACTGAGTAGTATAACAGTTCATCTAGCACATAACAGAGTTGAAAGCGTAACAGAAAACTGCACTTTGCTTATTTCACAACTTCTTCGATAACTTGAGAGTCGATGACAATCGAACAGACAAATAGAAGCCTTCTTTCAAGGCCAGCCGCAGCCAACTTCATTGAAAAGATCCGTTAAAGCAAACTAAGCACTTTTTTACATTGGAATTTTTTCGGCAAGAAACAGAAGAATAAAAATAGAAGTAAGTAAGGATGAAAACGTACTTAATAAACTTGCATAGATCGTACGAAAAGCTGCGTCAGATCCGCTTCAGTTTGCTCCCGCGGCGCCATCTTTGTGATGCGCTCCTGGGGCAGCGTTCCCTCGACCAGCTGTGGAATGTCGATGCTGGAAAAGCCAAGCTCTTTCAGGCCATTTTCGATGCCCGCTCGCTGCATGTAGCCGCGCACAGTGTCTGCGAGGAGACGACCAGCGTCGGATAACTTGACGCCTCCGACATCGGCGCCTAGCAGACGAGCTGCCTCCAAATGGCGGTCGGGGCAAGCGGGCGAGGTGAACTCAAAGACAGCCGGAGCACTGATTACCACAGAGAGTCCATGGGGAATGATTGCATGACTGTCGGAGTACCCTGCAGGCTTGTAATCTCGCACATGACCCGAGATCGGGTATGACAGTCCATGGCACAGATGCACACCCGCATTGCCAAAGCCCACGCCCGCCATGGTGGATGCCAAGTGCATGGCAGAGCGTGCTTGCAGATTATCTGGCTGAAAGATGGCATCCAAGAAGTTTGTGCGTATCGCGTCCAGGGCAAAGCGTGCCCAAACATCAGAGATAGGATTCCTTCCTTGATATGTGGGACGCAGACTGGGATCAGCTGGCGCGGGGCCGCGCTCACGATAATCCACAGCAGTAAAGCTCTCCAGTGCATGGCAGAAGACATCAAAGCCCGCGAAGGCCATGACGCGCTCTGGCTGCGTGAGTGTGTGCAGTGGATCCACAATGGCTTGGAAGGTTGAGGAGAGAAAATAGATGTCAGGAAATGTGCCTACAATTCAATTCATCTGCTCACCCAACGTTGGCTTCAGATGCTTGCTGGAGATGCCCGTCTTGGCGTGCAGCCGCTTGTAATCGAAAATGGCCACGCCGGTGGTTTCTGAACCCGTGCCCGATGTGGTGGGCATAGCAATCAGTGGCTTCAACTTAACGGTGATCTAGAAAAGAGGCAAAAGAAGATGACAAAGATAGTCCCGAGCTGATCAAAGTTACTATACCTACCTCCTTGGCCCTGCCAATGGGTGCATTCACATAATCCTCCAGTTCAGCTTCCGGATCGCTGCAGAAGAGATTGGCAGCCTTGGCCGTATCAATGGAAGAGCCACCGCCAATGGCCACAAAGGCATCGAACTGTTTGCTCCTTGCGAACTGCGCTGCCCGCCAGAAACTTTCGTCCGTGGGCTCCACTCGTGTCTCGTCGTACACTTCATAGTTGATGCCATTGCGGGCCAATGAATCCAGTGCCACCCGCACCGAGGGAAGCTTCGCCACATTCTTATCAGTGACCAGGCAAACCTGCTTGGCTCCCCAATTACGTAAATCCGCGCCAAGTTCCACACTCACGCCGGGCCCAAAGCGCACCGTTGACGCGCTCATCTACAATCACAGATAAAGATTATTAAGATCTGGAGTCTTCTCTGGACTTTGATCTCTCTTACCTCGAATGCGTATTCCTTCTCCCCTGTGCGGGAGGCGGCAGCTGCAGTGGATCCATAATTATGCGAATGCGCAGGGCACTTGCAACTGCAGCAGAAGAATCTTTGATGAGCATCAGATTGGAATATTATATGATATAATACCTACGACTTGGCTGTGATCGTCTCGATCAAATTCAAAACCTTTTTGCGTGACATCTTTCAGCTAATCAACTCTCGAGTGCAAACGCACTTGTCTATTCCAGCAACAAGGAGGGGGAGAGCAACAAGTAGCGGCTGATAAAAACAAACTCAGCTGTGCTGTTCACTTCGATAGACGCCTAACATGTCGATAACTGCAGTGCTATCGAGTTCGTCTGTTAAGCGGCTGTTAAACTTCACAAGCTTGTGAAATAACAGAAAAACAAATTTCAACTAATTAATTTATTTAAAATAACATAAAAACCAAGAAAAAATTTTAAAACAGTGAAGAAAATTGACAAAAAGCTTAAACTTACATATTTAATTCTTACTTTCAGCTCAAAATGTGTGAATACGAGCATGAATATTCCTTTTGCTTCGAAGAAAACGTCCACGAAAATGAGAACGCCCGCAGCTGCCATTGGGATTCCGAATTTGAGAATCTGTGGCAACAGATCAGCGAAGAGTTGCGACGCGAACAGGAAAACGATGAGCTATATCAAATGTTTCAGGAGAAGCTCACACTGGACTGCCGGCAGTTGTAGTACCTTAGTACCTTAATAATTTTATAGTCCCCTCTTCCATGTTATTTACGTGCATTTTAGATAAATGCTTAATGGTTTAAGATATTTTTTTTTGTGTATTCAAAATACTGGTTGTATCTCCTTATAGATCAAGAAGTACAGGTTATAAATACGCGGATCGACGCCGTCGTTTCGTTTCCAGTTATTTTTTTTCTACATGTTTTCATTCAGTCAATAGTTTTGTACGTTATAGTGTGTAATATTGTATATACCCTTATCGTATAATCGGAACACAGGCAAATTTAAAAAACCATCGATATAGATACTTAAATATTGTACATATATTTATGTTTCGTTCGATTCGAAAATGTGTATTCATGTTTCCCAGTTAATCCTAAGTTAGGAATCGTGTGTTGCAACACACCCTCGAAAATACAGCTGTAATATTAAATTTAAATATTGTTGTTGCTTTGTCATATCGTCTACAGATCTCACGCTGTATGTCATTGCGTTGATCGGTCGTGAGAAGCACTCGACAATTACAATGTGTTGTTGAAGTCTGAAGTCAATTACCTAAATGTGATGTCCGCCCATTTTTAACGCCAGATTTACAACTCAATAGAGCGATATCTTAACTGTCAGATCTGTCGGACATAAACTAAACGTTCTTGATAGGTTTTCTCAGCGCCCCAGGCCATAAAACCGGCTGCACTGCTGGAATAAGTCATCAGTTTGCGATCGCAATACGTAGCTAAAGCAACTTCGGGCATTCGTAATCGTTAACGGAATGAAGTGGTTCAACTTGTTTCTGATCTTCGGACTCTTGGCACTGTTGGGCAGTATGGGGGCCACTGCAGAGCCACTTCCTCAGCCAGGACCCGGACCGGAGCCTAAAGGAAGACCACATACCACACGGCGTCCACGCAACGATAAGGACGACAACGATCGACGTTAGCAATCAGTGGAACGAACGAGTCCCTCCTCCAATCCCGTTAGATGCAATCAACAGCAGCGGCAAAAGATGCGTAGTTCCAATTCAGAGACCATTCTGGTGAAGGTGAAATGCTACGGATCGGAGAGATTGCAATACGTAGAGGTGCTACTCATTTGAATCCTGTTTAACCTGTAGTTGAAGTAGAGATCAAGTTCCCAATTCCAGTTAAAACAACACAATAAAGTTTATGATCATTTCGTTTATTCGTTAGTTTTATCCACTTGTTAAAACTAGAGTTAAATTGGTCTGCTTAAGTGTAAACATCTCATCATATTATTGATACAATATATGTAAGTAGTATGTGTGTATGGGTTAGGAAGGGAGGGTCTATCGGTGTTATGTATCTTGTGGTATATGTGGGTTTGATTATCGCAACGGATTCGACTGTGTGTTAATCTCAATTGGTTTGCTAGATAGTTATGCATAGATCTCTATATCTTTAGTATAGTTAGTATAGTCATGTGTGTGTGTATATAGTGTATGTATCTGTTAAATTATACTTAGTTTATAGCCATTTTTACACTTATTACATTTAGTTTAGCATAGTTTTATTTAATACGATGCGGTTTTCATTTGCTTAGCTAAGTGGAAGGGGATGTTCTTTAGGGACGGGGGGCGGGGGAGTATGTGGCTTGACTGTGCGCGGATTTCGGGACTTACCAACTAATTTTCATTTATCTAAATTGCAGTTACGTTAGTTATGCGTACGTTTCATTTCAAATCCAATTACTTGAATTAATTGCAGCACACACACAACGCACACACACACAACACACACACACAGTCACAACAAATTCAGTTTTGGAATCGATTTGAAAAATTAAATTCACATTTAAATTTAAATAGATTCTTTATTAGACTAATAAAGTGCATTGTTTTTTGTTGTCGGTCCAGCACGCTAAACTAATTCAATTAATTAATAAATTAATTGCCAGCAGAGCTGCCTGCCTGCCCTAATTACCATATATATATATATAATATATTATATCTTGCTATTTATTTGCGTATATTACTGTTTGTGATTATAGTTTCAATCTGATTTCATCAAATATGATTAGTGTGTGTATCTGTATCTCGCTCACTTCAAGGTGGGTCTCTTAAATTATCTCACTTTGCAATTCAAGCTCAAAGGAAGGGAACATAGAAGAGAAGACAGACAGAGAGAGAGAGAGAGGGAGGGAGAGGGAGGTCTATTCAGGCGACTCGGAGGAGGCAGAGATGCCCCCCAGACTGCAGGCGCCCATGCTGCCGCTGCTGGTGACGCAGTTGCCAATATCGCTGATGCTCTTCACACGGCGACTGTTCTGCTCGTACAGCAGCTGCGAGCTATCCAGCCCATGGCCATCGAGCAGGCCCACACCAGCCCCCACTGGCGGTGCACTCACCCTATGACCAGGTGGACCATAGTTGCCCCCCAGGCCCGAGCCTGCTGCTGCACCCAGCACTGGTGGCGGTGGCGGTGCTGTCGTTGGTGGCGGCAGAAAATGGTGCGCCGAATGCTGTTGATGATGTTGATAGAGTTGATGGGAGCCGCCTATGGTAGCGTATATTCCTCCGCCGCCACCGCCCCCCTCGCTGCTGCTGTACGATGGCGTTGGGGAGGTGGAGTTACCGAAGGACCCGCGATCACCGGCCCGATTGGGTTTGCTGTTGAAGCGAAAGGCTTTTGAAAGAGAACTCTGCGAAGGAGATGGAAGAAACTTTTATTAGTGTCGGTAATCGATAGCTATCGATAGTGCGATAGTCTCACCTGAGATCCTTTCCATGCCGAAATCTGTTAGAGACAAAACACAAAAATGAGGAAAACAGGCGACAGGAGACAAGAGAAAACACAAAGAGGAATGAAGAGAGAGATTAGTTCTGCTGGATTCCAGTTACAGAATGAACAACCCACCCCCAACCCCACTGATCACCGATCACCGATCACTGTTATCGAATTGTCAAACTGTTACTTTTAGCGATATTTATCTTTAGATTTGTCGTGAAACTTCTCGTGCTGTGATTTGAATTCGCATAGATCTTGTATCTTTAATCTGTAATCGATTACTTACTTGCAGTTAGCATATATACTCTATATATCGTTCTGGAATTGGATTACATATACATAACACATATACATATACTCGTATTTATGGAGAAGCTTTCTTAACTTTTTACTACATTATTCAATGCACTCTTTTATCGATAGTATGTTCCCTTTTCTGATTTGTGCTTGACGATCGATCTATGAATGTATTTCTTATGGTATGATTTGAATCTTGTCTGGTTTCGGTTCCATTAAACATGCCAAAGTATATCGAAAGAAAAGAGTTATGCAAAATAGTTGGAAAAAAGATAAGGTAGCACTAATCGATACATACTTATCCTCTGTAGAGCAGTATATGTATGTATAGGGAATGTGGTTTGTGTGGGGGAGAAACTATATAGTAAGTAAAGTATTCCTTGACATTCTACACAAGTACTGAAAGCGATTCGGTTATAGATTATAGACAACATAGTGACAATATTATATGGTATAGTAGTAGTAGTAGTAGTAGTAGTAGAGGCATAGACACACACAGAGAGACAACGAAAGCTTCACGTCAAATCAGACTAAGATAAATAGAGTAGTACAAAGGCGGAAGATATCTTTTGTTTTCCAATTGAACTTTTTTTTTTTTGTTTTGTATCGCGATTAATTCGGAGAATTCGAGTTTAAGTTAGAGTTATGTGCAGACAATATAGCGCTAGATAGTTGTTGATAGTACATAGATAGTTATAGATAGATATAGATGGGACAACTTACCCGTAGATTGCCACTCGATCGCCGATCTGTGGTGGCATAGTGCTGCAGTCCGCCGGGTCCAGTTAGGGGCACAATGCCGCAACCGGAGCGAATGCCTTGACCCAAAGTTGCTCTACACAACACAAACATTGCAATACAACCGGATTGTTCAGTTTCATGTGTCAGTGTGGGTGTGAGTAGATATATGTGTGTGTGTCATGTAGTTTGTGCATAGAGAGTAGACACCAAACGGGGCAGGCAGAGACAGACAGAGAGGCAGGCGGGCAGGCAGGCAGACACACACACCAGCGTACAGAGACACACGTACAGTAGTTGTTGTTTCAGTTGTAGTTGTAGTTGTAGTTGTTGTTGTTGTTGTTGTGTTGTATGGTTAACAATCAAGACAAGGATAGCAACAACAAGCCGTAGTAGTTTGCATACAAATTGATTAAGTAGACCAAATCGAAAGTAAGAAGTTGAAGAAGAAAGTATATGGAAAATAGAAAAGAAAGAAAGGGACAAAGACAATGACAAAACGGTTAATAATATCTTTTGGCAAAAACATCAGACTAGGTGTATGTTTGTATGTGTGTGTGTGTGTGTATTGCTGTCTCGCTCTAGTGAAGGCAGACTTGCATAATTGACACTCTACTTGCAGCGTAATAAATTAACTGAAATATATATTCACTATAAGCAAGTCGGAACTGTGTGGGTGATATAAGGTTTACTATATAGTAGCATATATAACATAGTATTATATATATACTCTATAATACATGAGAGTATACACTGCATACTATATACGAGTTCTTCATCGAACACCTTCACTGCAGTATATACTCATACTTGTATATAGTATGCTATATACTCCTCCTATACCCCACACAGTTGCGATTTCAGTTGATGTTGCTACTATAGCTAATAATAGACAGGGCTTAATTGTATAGGGATTATCGTGTTACATATTAGATATAGGGTAATATATTGTAAATATATATGCATATAGATCGCTTCAATCAATCACACCAAATTTGAACTAGCAACTAGTTACACATACATTAACAAAGACACAATTTACTTACAATTGTTAAGGTTTTATTTTGTTTAAAACAAAAGCAAATTGTACTAACAATAACAACAACAAATTGTGCCATGGAGAGGAGGCAACAACGACACAAAGAGAGAGAGAGAGGAAAACAAGCTAAATAATGTTGGAATGTGTAAGTGAGTTTCGCTTGGAATGTGTAACATATGTGTGTGAATATATGTATCTGTGTGAGGTATGTGTGTGTGTGTATTCGTGCTTTATGTTATGCTTTACTTTCTGTGCGATTATCCCCACTTTTCGATTCTTGCTTCAGCTTCAGCACTTTAAATTATTAATGACACGTGAAAATGTTCCAGGAAACGTTCACCTGGTCCCCCATCCGCTCCCCAAAGTATGCAACATAAATTTATGGAAAATTGATACGAAATTGAAATGCACAACATGTTTTGCCATCGCTTGTTTCAGCTACAAATACTGTATGTGTAACTTTAACTCTATTTGTTGTTGTGTGTAAATGTATCATTCTTTCATTGTATCTACTAATGTGGCTGCAACTCTGTTTGCATTTGTATCTACACATTGAAATGTATCTTCTGTATGCTTAAACATAATTTTAGGTAGAGTTTCTATCTGTAGTTTTAGCTTGTCTGTATAAGTATTTATGTCATCAGCTGTATCTGTTATTTGTATTTTTACTTATTTTTGTATCTTGAGCTTTATCTGTTTATGCATCTGTTTGTCATATTCAAACTGTGTCTGCTTGTGTAACTGGATTTGGAACTTCAACTTCATCAACTTCAACTGAATCTTTTGGATCTTTAGCTGTTTCTTTGTATGTATTTTTGTTTCTTTTTATCTGTATTAATACTTTTACTGTATTTGCATTGGTATCTGTATTTGTATCTTTTATTTGTATTTTCTCTGCATTAATATCTTCAGCTTTATTTGTAGATGTTTATTCATGTATCTTTAACTTTATCTGCATGTTTTTTTTCTTATGTCTGTGTATCTGCATCTGTTCTTGTCTGTGTATCTGCATCTCTTCACACGTATCTGTACTGTATCACAGTGGACGGCTGCCCACATCAGTTACACAATCTACAAGTATTTTGTATAGAATATTCCGCCTATATCTTTTATCTCTAGTGCAATGCGAATGCTTTGGCTATTCTGATCTAGGTACATTTATAAAAATCTGCAAATGATTCACTTATTTTTTGTTTCTCTTTTCGATTATCATAAACTGTTCTGCTGCTACCCGATAAATTATGCTGGCCCACTGATTAATCGATTGATTTGCTGTCTGTGATTTGCTTAGGCTACGAATACGAATAACTTCAATGAAGATTACATATTTCTTCGCATTTATCTCGTTTTTACTGTTTGTTTTGATTAAATGCAACAATTTCGTTTGATCGATATACATTACGTAAATGCGATAGCTCATATGTATGCGTGTTATCGGTTATCGTTATTTTGGTTTTTTTATATTATGCATACGAGTATATTTTGGACATATCGATTAGGCAAAGCTCTTTGGAATCGCGATATGTGCTAAGTTCTGTATTTAGTTTCACTCTCAGTTGAAATGTGTGGACAGGGTGGGCTCTACGATTGAATCGATAAGTTTCGATTAGCTTCGATGAGTTTCGATTGGTTTCGATTAGTTTCGAAGTTCAAGCACTTAAATACGATTTCTTTTTATGCTACGATATACATTTAAATAGATATAGATATATATATATTCACGATGATTTGATTAGCGCTGTGCTCCAATTATTGTTCTCTCGTTCTAGAATTATCAATCAGCTTGGCTCACTCGCACTCGCATTCACTCATTCGCCCATTCACTCACACACAGTCACACACCCACGAATATTTGAGTATTGAATCCCATCGAGTTTTGATTACAAATACAATAAGTACACGTATACATATATAGCATATATATGTCGTGGTATATATAGGTATTACGAGGATACGATATATGGTTATGCATTGTGCGATTTAATGGCCCTGCAATTTGGCCAATTGCCGGGAGTTTTCCATTTGAAATTCTTCCATTTGACAGTAAATAATGTATCTGCGTTGTGGAGACAAAGAGAGGGAGACAAAGACAAAGACAAAGAGAAAGAGAGAGAGAGAGAGAGGCCCAAGCCAATTAGTGCGTTTTGACGGCATTTCAGACATGCTCTAAAACACACACACACACAACAACAGCTCCTCCACGTACACCTGCGTCGCTCTCTCCACACATATATCTCTATATATCGTATATATAAATATATATATAGTATATGGTATTCTATATAGTCTAGTTTACGCTAAGAACGAGAAGACAGTTAGATGATGCACAGTTATGGAAGGCGAGAATGCGATGCGAATACGAATACGAATACGAATACAAATACAATTCAGATAATAGTACATTGTGAATGATTCATTGTGATTCATTCATACCAGTTAACACAACTACAACAACAATGCGGCACATTCGACTTCTGTGTCGTCTCGCTCAACTAATTTGAAAGTCCGCACTGCTCTAAAGATGATGACATTGAGAGACGAACGAACGAACGAGAGATGGAGGAAGTAGTGGAAGAGAGAGAGTAGTGATAGTAGAATGAGTAGTAGAAGAAGAGCAGTAGAAGAAGAACGTATGCAAATCAGTTGAAAATTAATAAAAGCGTTTAAAGCACACACACTAATTGCATGAGATGAGAGCGCATGAATGGAAGCATAGATACATAGTTGGTATATAGTATATAGACAGTTATGTAAAGATTAAAGATATGCTAGAGTTTTTTCGGGCGTGTAGGCTTAGCTCACAGAATAATATCTAAAATTCAGTTGGGGTTTTTTTTTTTTTTTTTTTTTTTTTTTTGGGGGGCTCTTTTATTCCTATAGTAATGATAAAAAATACCCATATCGTTCTCCCTTCTGACTATATTTACTTGTATTCAAAGTGCCATATTCAAATGATCTTTTTTTTTTTTTTTTTTTTTAAGAAAAATAAAAAACAGTGCCTGAGTTCCCTGAGTTAAAAAAGTAAATGAAGAAAAGGAAATGTATGTATTTTTAAGAAGACCTTTGCAATACAGATTTAACCTATGTATACAACCTGACTCTAACCCACTAAAAACCCCTTTCCTATCAACATAATCCCCTCCAAAGACCCTTCCAAATTGTATTTATGATATGAAAGCACAACAACAGCAGGTGAATGAATGTATGAGTATGAGTATGAGTGGGTATGCATGATGCTGATGATGTGAATGAGATGAGAGCGAAGCGTGCAGTTGTGAATGTGATGTATGAATATTGAATGAATAAGCAACGATAATTGGCTATAAACAGCTAAAGGAAATTTGATTTAATTCAATTGCATCGAATTACACTCGAAATCGAAATCGAACTTGTAACTCGAACGCAAGACAATGGGATAAATAGTGTATGCGGGGCACAAAAACAAAAAAACAAAAGAGAAACTCAATTGAATTTAGAACAATAGAGAGGGGGAGGAGTAGTGGGCAAGGAGAGGGGAAGTTCTAATCAAAAGGCAGGCGTATTATGCTACAGAGTACTTGGTTAATATGTAGATAGATAGATAGATTGCTCTCTGGCCATGTAACCAGGGCAACAACACAATAAAGCAGGTAAACACACACGCACACACACAAGGGCCACACACACACACACACACACACACATAGACAGACAGACAGAGGCACACAGCAAGAGGGAAGGACTCACCTTGCGGGCAGGATGAGCGCATCGAATTCCGTGTTCAAATGCCGCCGTATTATGTTCTTCGACGGAGGAATGCCCAGTGCGGTGGCCATGGTATCGCCCGAAAATGAAGGCTCCAGCACTACCAGGCCACCATGCACGCCGCTATCTGCAACACAGAGAGGGAGAGAGGAAGGGGAAGAGGGAAACGTGGTCAACTTGCTGTGCTTTGAAACTCAATAGCCCCCGAAATGAGCTGAGGCGGGAGGCTTCATCATCACTCACCCTTGAGATTGTCCGCATACTCGCCCAGATCGATGGAGCGCACCCAGCGTATGAAGCGTTGATTTGTCCACACAATCGGATCCGTGTCAACTGTCTCGGACTGCACGCGGCGCATGGCAAGCGTCTGCCGGTCGTACTTGACAATGCGCAGCACGTGGATGCCTGCCAGAGGAAGAGAGAAGAAAGAAAGAGAGTAAAGGGGGTGAACAGAGTGAGGGGGAGACTCACTCCTCCTGCTGCTCCTTCTCACTTACCATGCACAATGCTGGCCTGATGAAACTTGCGCGTCACACCGAGAAACTTTTCCAACTCCTTCTTGGACAGCGTGTCCAGCATGCGTGCATCCACCAAACTCTGCAGAAATGGCTCCGCATATTGTGGCAACCCTATGTCTGGCAACCATTCGGAGGCCACCCAGGTGTGTCCGAGTTGTGTGATCAGCGGATAACGCACCAGCTCCGGTCGCCTCTGCTCCTCGATGGCAAGTCGCAGCTTCTTGCGATGCATGGGATGTGCCAGCCCCAGACCTGCCTCCAACTCCACATCGTTCAGCTCCAGCAGCACCTTGCCACTCTTCACATTCTCAGCACAACGTGCCGAATACTGTGGCATCCCAAGTGCCACCTCCAGCCATGCCAGCACCTGCGTGGCTCGCCAACGTTCGATGGGCAACTGTGATGCCTCACGCAGCAGACGCAGCTTCTCGGCATAGCCCTCCTCCGAGAGGGGATTCCATGAGTAGTCACTGTACTCACCGCCACCACCGCCAACTCCATCGGCTGACATTGCTTTGCTCTTGTTGCGCGAACGGGCAAACACGCGGGAAATGCTGCCCCATGTGCCGCCACGTCCATTGCGAGCGCCCAAGGCGCCACTCTTGTTGCCAAACTTACGTGTGATGGCGCCACCACCGCCGGGTCCCTCCGCATCGGGCGACAACTGTTCCACAGATCTGGCAGGGAGAAACAGGGAGAGAGAGAGGTAGTTGGAAAGTGAGACATAGAACAACTAAGCAAAGCAATCAAAAAAAAAAAAAAAAAAAATCGAATATAGAAATTGGCACACAGGGAGACAGAGAGAGGTAGACCCAAAAGAAAGTGAGACATAGAACACATAAGCAAAGCAGTTAAAAAAAAAAAAAAAAAAAAAAAAAAAATGTAATATAGAAACTGTAAAGCAAGACTTACCTGGAGTAGGCGCCCGAGTTCAGCGGCGACAATGTGGGACTGCGCTCCTTGGGTGTGCCGACTGTAAGGAAGCAAGCAAGCAGTTCCAGTTAGACCAATCAATCTACTTATCCCTCATCCCATCTCTACTCACATTGATACATGTTCTGACTGGAGACTAGAGAAATGCTGTCGGGATCCACCGTGATGCAGGGTCCATTGTCGCAGGTGCCATCGCTGAAGTTCAGTTCCCCTCCGGTGCTCTCCCGATCGCTGCTGTTGCGCAGTCCCGAATCGTTGGAGCACGAGTTGCGATCCCCGACAGTGGCCCCAGAGCCACCGCTCAAGCTGCCACTGAAGGCGGACAGTGAATTCGAATTGCCACGCCCACTGTCTTCGGCGGTACGCAATCCACCGCCTGCCATGGCACCAGCCAAGCCAGAGGCACCTCCCGTCAGCTGACCCAACATGCCAGACGTGGCCGAGGGGGGAGTGAGTGGCGCAAAGGAATGCAAACTCTCCTGATCGGAGAGGCAACCAGTTAGTTGACGTCGTGCCTCCTGTAGCTGCTCCTGCAGACGCTGCAGCTGCAGATCCCGCGCCGACAGCTGCTGTGCCAGCGCCAATGAACGCTCTGCCTCATCGCGTGCCTGCTTCAGCAGCTGGAAACGTTCACGATCGCGATCGCCCGAGATCTTGGCGTTGGTTGACTCCGTTTCACGCACTCGCTCCTGATAGTTACGTATGAAGTCGCGCAGCTCCTGCTCCTTCTCCTGAAGCGAGGCACAGAGTTGCTTCACCTGGCCTAGCAGATCGGATTTGTCGGTGCGCAGCTTCTTGCGCTCAAGTCTCATGGTCAACAATTGATTCTTTACGCTGCGCAGCTCCGTCTCCAGTCGCTCAATGCGATCCTGTGCAGCAGCAAAGGAGGCAGAGGCGGCAGGCAGGGGAGGAGCAGCGCCTTCCAGTTCCAGGGGGCAGGGTTCAATGCCACCCACAGCGCCATCTGTAGAGTGTTCGAGCAGGCGACGCAGACGCAGCAGCTCTGCATTGAGGCGATCGTTCTCCTCGCGTAGCTTCATGTGGGAGTCTAAAGAGAGGAGAGAGGGAGCAGGAAAGAGAAGGAGAAGAAAGTGTTTGTGAGTAAGAGAGAGAGAGCGTGATAGGAGTGAGGGAAGTGAGTGAGTTCCATTTGTGCTTGAAGCGGTGGCCAAAGCGTGAGGAAGAGTAAGCACCGCCCCGCACTAAGTGGTTAGGTCCCTTAGCGACTTAGCAGCCCCTTCGACTGGCAGCTACACCCCAATTGGCCCAACTCCTCCTAGATTACCCAGGCTATTACACTGCACCCATTTGCATGCCAAGAAAATTCAACAATTCAAGCATAAAGTTTTCAAAAGTTTTCAAGTGCAACTACGGAAAGGGGGGAAGGTACTAGGGGAAAGAGGGAGAAGGTACTACGAGAAGGGTGCTGGGATTGTGGCTTGGCTTGTGTTGGTGGCATGCGCGGTTCCAATTAAAAATACAAAGGCGGAAATGGCGAATGAAAAGTGAATTGAAAATGGCAAGCAAGCAGTGAGTGACAGAGAGAGAGAGACAGTGTGAGAGAGAGAGAGAGGGGGAGAGGGGGGCATCTCTCCCGCTGACTTACCTGTACGCATTGCAAACTTGTCGTGGTTACCATTGCCCACCGTCTCCAGCTGCAGCAGAGCAGCACTGGCAGCCGCTGTCGGGGAGTGGGGCGTGGCCACAGGGTGAGGGGGCGTTGCAAGGGATTTCATTTTCATTGTCTTCTGCTGTGCCGTGCTGGATAATGAGGTTGCCAATGGTTCCGTCTGCATCTCTGCTTCCATTAATTTCCCAATCGAGCAGACATCGTTCGCATTTCGTTTGTCCACTGTGGTGATCCATTGTTGTTGTTGTCGATGTTGTTGTTTGTATTATTATTATTGCAGTTGTTGTTGTTGTTGTTGTTATTGTCGTTGTAGTTATGGCGATTTTTGTATTTATATTGCGAATTTTCCAGAGTTTTCATTTGTTGGCCAAGAGTTGGAGGGGGAAGGAGGGAGCAGGGAGGGCGTGTTAACAAAATAAACACAGTAAGAACAACGAGAGAACAACAACAACGACAACATCGACAACAACAATGGGGGATAATGAACAGAAGAGGACAATGAGAAGGAATGTGATGAAATTGATGACGATTCAAGTAGAACAACAGATGAGTGTGTGCGTACGTGTGTGTGAGTGTGTGTGGTTATTTGTATAGCTTCATTTCATAATTTAACCTGTGCACACACACCTACACACATTCACACACACACACACACACACAGAGGCACACTCACATCGAAAAGCAAAGAGAAACGTGCAGAAAACAATTAGAAACTCAAATCGCATCAGAATTAGTTCAACAAATAGATATAAATGGACACATAGAAAATACATATATAATATATAGACACACATACACATACATATACATATATAGTTGGTATAACACACACATAACAGTTATTAGAATGCAAGTTTTGTTTATTGTCTTTATTGATTTTCCCTTTAGTGAATTTAGTTGAAAAACATTTCGAGTAATTTGATCCCATCAACTGCGGCCTGAAATGCAGCCATGTGCATGTTTTGTTTAAATTGATTACACGCACACACACGCACTGACAGACACACACACACAGGCACACACAGATGGAGGCATGCATAAATGGAGAGCACATCCGGCTGTGCCATAGTTTTATTATTATATTAGTTAAGGCATCATCTGTCTATAAATCAAAATTTATACAAATATTTCGTTGACATAAAATGAATTTATACCCTGTAATTGTGAGTGCGGACAATGGGGTGGCATGTTACGATGATGTACCTAGTTTGAAGAACTCTTTTAAACAAGAAATCTTTGGTATTCAATACTCTTTCATTTCATATTGAACTAATTATACCCTGTAATTATGAGTTTGTCTAAAGAGTAAGCTTGATTTTAATTGGAAAATAAATAAGAGAGCATCTTTTAATTTAATTTCTAGTTTCTCTCCTCATAATTTCCCTTATACTCTGTACTTTTCAGCTGATACCCTGTAATTGTGCGTGTGTTGTCATGAAATAAGATTGAAAAGCAGCTTTGAACTTAATCTCCACTTCACTATATTATATTTCAACCCCGCCCACTGCTCGCATTGCCTTGTTAACACATGTTCTACCCGGTAATTAAGGAAATCAGAAACCCTTCCCTTCAGGCTGTACTATATATCATGTTTAATACCATGCATAAACCTCAATGAAAAAACGTTTTTAATTTCCCCATTGCGCATTACTCGAAGCGAAAGAGATTCCCACAAAGAGAAGCTCAAAGCCGACAATTATTAAAGGCCGATAAAATATAAAAAATAGCCGAGTGAAAAAAATAAATATTCACAAAATAAACATGACTTTTAATATATATTTATTTTCGGTTTCCATTTGCGCGTGATTTCTTTCGGGTTTTTGCCTTTCTTTTTTATTTGTCGCGCATCCAATTAAAGTTTATTAAAGTGGAAACTTTTTATGGAGTTCCGGATTTCTGGCATTAAATTATGTGGAATATTCAAAAGGATTTCAGTTAATTGAGATCTCTTTACTAATGAAACATGGCAAAAAGTTTGGCACGGAAAACTCGAAAATTTAATAATTACAATAATGATAAAAATAATAATAATTGAGATCATTCTTCTTATGTAATTATTGCAATGAGTTTTCTTATTTTCTGCCTGAAAATGAAGTTGAAAATACGAAAGAACTCGGCATAATTAAGAACTCTTTTCTAGTTAATGGTCTATAAAGCTTCAGTACAGAAAAAAGGTCAAATAAAAACTTGAAAATCGAATTAAAGTTATTCTACTATGATTTGCAGACTTCTTTTATTTAATAGGGAACTTTAAATTACTTTAATTAAATTCATAAGATTATTCCAAAGAATTTGATATAGTTAGGAGCTCTTATTCAACGAAAGGTTGCCAAGACTTCAAAGCTCAAAATCGAATTGAAATTCGTACACGATTTGCAGATTTCTATGTCGTTGGTGTTTCGAGTGCATATCTTGGACTGATTAGCAAGGGGCAACAGATTGTGGCAGCCAAGCAGGGCCCGTTGCAGATGACAGGTCGCTCTGCATTCATCAGCAGAGATGCAGCTCGAGTCTCGCATCGTTAGCCATTCAAACGATGTGGAGAAGGGCAGTTTGGAGTGTGCGAGAAAAGAGGAGAAAGGGGGAGAGAGAGAGAGACGAAGAGAGAGGAAGAGTGGGTGCTGCCATCCATTTCGAGTAGTTTTGAAGCCTTCAGACTAGTCAGCAAATTGCCATCGCTTTGGCACTCTAACGTAATCCCCCATGTGCCTACCATAGCTGAACACTCCCTGCACTGCACTCTGCACTCTTGCCTCATCCCTCTTCTCCTCCGTCCACTCCCTTCTTTCAACTCTTTAGGGAAAGTGCGTTGCAGCCGCAGAAATCTCTGTGTTTTTCATACTTGCCCTGTGGTTTCGACTGTTCTGTGGTTTTCCAACCGATTGTACTGGACACGTCCTCAACTCGTTCTTACTTTCCCCTTTCACTCCCCCTTTTGCCTCATATGATTTTAATTTTACTTTTTCGCAACGTGAGCCTTCAACTGTTTTCAAAACGTAGAACACAAAAGTAGCTTAAGGTATCAGAGAAACATTTCGAATGTGCAGATGCTGTTTAGTATCTTGATTTATGTGAATATTTTGTGCATGCAAAGCAAACAATTTGTTGAGGAGAGAGAATACGGAAATCGACACAGCTGCCTGTTCCAAGCAGTTAAGATAGTCTGTACTTGAAAATGGAAAACAGCTCTGAACTCTTTCACTCTGTTTGTAAATGCCTTAAGCTTTGAATTCAATTACAGGAACTTATCATGAACGATTTCATAGGATGCGGTTAACTAGAATAGGTCGTTAGGTCTTCTTTATTGGTTTTTTTTCGTCTGCAAAATCTTAATCAATTTGTTGTCAGTAATTATTATCCAAATTGTTCCTTCTTTCCATAGAATTAAATTGAAACTGAGTACGGTAACATCTCAAGAAAAATATCATAGGATACGCTTAACTGCAAAAGGTTGTTAGGTCTAGTTTATTACCTTTTTTTAAATCTGAAACGACTTTATCAATTTGACGTCAGTAAACTCTAACTAAATTGTTCCTTCTTTCCACAGCATTCAATTTTAGAAGAGTACGGTAACATATCAAGAACAATATCATAGGATACACTTAGCTGCAAAATGTCTATAATAGGTCTAGTTTATTATGTATATTCACATCTGAAACGACCTATTCAATTTGATGCCTGAAACCTTTATATAAACACTGAATTCATCGTATTTAAATGAAGTATGTCATCATATCATGCAAGCTTTCTTAGTCTAAGCTTAGTTACAATAAGTTAAGTAATCCTTTTATGTGTCTGTTATTCATTTTGCTAAAATCCAAAGCAACCTATTCAACACCTAACCTCACTCTACAAATAATATTCACTTTAGCTACAATTTGAGGCTGATTTCTCTGCAATATTTCTCTGAAATATCCTCTCTAATCCTTTAAGATCCTGAACTGGCATATGCAATTCGAGCACATTGAATAAACTATTGTTCGGTGTATATCTTCTTAATCCCAGGCATAATAAATTTCGCCTCTAACCTCAATTTGAAACTGCCTCCCTCAGTCTCTCTCTCTCTCTCTTGTTCTCTTGATAAGCACGATAAATAAGCTGAACATAATGTGACCTGGGAGAGGTCGTGTATGAATAAACAAACGAATATTCACGAATAATTGAGTCTGGCAAATAATAAAATGTCATTTAAATGGCAAACTTTGTGTGCAGCATGAGGTTTCTCTGGCAGATTCCCGCTGTCGTTGTGCATTTATGTTGCTTACACCTGTACACACACACTCACACACACACACACACATGCATGCATGCATACAAAGTCTTCTCGGTCCAGGCTAATTGCACCCCAATCAAATCCCCAAGAGGTTACCCCCAAAGCCTCCTTCCCTCATTGCAACTCTGCAAATATTATGGCATGTGGACGCTATAAATAAAGGAGAGATGGGGGGGGGGCGTGTCTCTCACTTACCCGCACTTAGCTGACTGCTGCTGCTCGGCGAAACCTGCGCAATCAAATTCGAGTTATTCGCATGGATCATGGCTGATGTGGAGATGGAAACGATGCCGCAACTGCCGCCGTTGCTGCCACCGCCAGCGCTGCTTCCATTCACTAATTGCGACTGTGGTAGCCCAACTTGAGCCTGGGATTGCGACTGTCCCTGAGCTTGCAGCAATGTGTCGCCCTTGGCGGCGGCAACGGACGACGACGACGATTGCAGCAGACGACTCTGATTGTCGATGGTCATGGGTGGCGTCAGGGTCTGATTGCTGCTGCTGCCATTCGAGCTTGCTGGCGAGCTGCTGTTCCCTGCTGCTGCTGCCTCCGTCGACGTGGGCGCAGTAGATGGCGTCAGATCCCTTTTGTTGGCCAACAAGCTGGGCGGCTTAAGCGGTGCCGTCGAGCTGATGGCGGTTGTGGAGGAGGAGGAGGAGGAACAGCCGCCTGTGGTTGTGCTGATGATGCTGTTGATGTTGCTGTTGTCCAGTGATAGCAGTGGCTTCACTGGCTTGTTGTTGTTCACAGATTTCTCTTTGAGCTGCACCGACGAGTCCAGCGACTTGGCAATCTTCTGCAAGGTTGGACAAAGGATTAGTCAATATGGTAACCAGGGAGAGGCGAGTGTGGGGAAGGTACTTCAATTAGAGCTTAAGTAGGCTAGGCAAAAATGACAGAGAAAGAGAGTGAGTGAAAAATAGAGTAAGAAAGAGAGAGAAAGGAGTAGAGCGTGCGCCCTTTAGCGAGTCAATTAGTCAATGAAAATGCGGGAAAATCAGGCTGAGAGGGGGTGGAGGGGTTGGAAAATTGTGCCGAAACTAAGCAGAGAAGCATGTGGAAAAGTGGAACACAGAACAGCGCTCGGACCAGCGCAAGGCATGCAAATTGTATGTGGTGTCCCCCCTCCCCTTCCCCTTTTCCCGCACTCCCTCCTCCTCCACTCCACACGCAGCCCCTGACCGGCGCTAACAAGCGAATGAATGAGGCCCAATTAGGTTAAACATCAAGTGAATGAGGTTCTTTTTTTTCACTCAGTTTTTCTTTAACTTTTGCTGTTTTTTATTTTCTGTGTGTTTGCGGTTCATTTTGCACAGTGAGTGAGAGGGGGGTTGGCGGGGAGGAGGTAGGGTACTGTGGTACGGCTACTGGTACTTCTCGGGTACTTACAGATTCGGCGAGCTTGTGCAGAGAGGCATTTATGCGATCCGGATTGCGCGGCGGCGGCTCTGGCGGCTCCGATGCGGCCATCGTGGGTCCGGCAGCGAGACCGTTGATTTGCATACCTCCCCTGCCACCAAACAACAACACCGCACTGCTCCCACTGCTGTACTCTGTACTCTGTACTGTACTGTGCTGTACTGTGTGCTCGGCTAACGGGAATACACTACTCTAAGTACGGTACACAACACAGTTCGACACACAACAATCTACAATCGACACACACACACAGACAAACACACACGCACTTCAACTGCCTGACATTCTGACTACCTTACAAAGCAACCGATGATAGAATACGTACACAGTCGGCGGGAGAGAATGAGAGAGATAGAGAGACAGAGAGCGTTGGAGTCGGTTCTCAGTTTGTCCTCAGTTCGATTTCTTCACGTCAAGTTCTACGAGTTTCTGCAATGAATGAAAGAAGAGAGAGTTCTATAAGTATCAATTTAATATAATAATAAACATACTCGTATTTTGAGGGCCTTGAGATCGTCTGCTTTCAATGCCTATAAAACGCAAACCAAAAAACGCAGCTTTCTCAAAATTTTACAATCAGCTGTTAATCGATAACTGCTGACAGGAGCAGTGTTGTATTTAGAGCAGGTGCGCGGCAAATACAAAAAGTCACGGACTTATCAAACGACCCTCGTATATAGTAAAATACAGATATAGAGCTAGGCTTCATTTCAATTAAGCTAATCAGCGAAAAGGTTCCTTTCAAGCAAACTTTCTTAAAAAAAAAAATAATTCTAATTTTATTTTCATATCCTGACAGTGCTATTATTTTTAGGGTGACCAAATTTTCTAAAGAATCCTTTAAGTTTCAACTTTATAAAAAAATTATAATATTTCTAATATTGTTTCAATACCCTGATAGTGCAATTATTTTTAGGGTGACCACATTTGCTGCAAAATCTCAGAAATTCAAAACTTTCTTAAGAAAAAAAGAATACGTTTGAAGATTTATTTTTATCCCGACCATGATATTATTTTAGAGTGACCATGTTTTCTGTAAACAACTTAATAATGAGCTCCAACAAGAGTTGCATAGAGCTATTGATATATTGAGCTAACTAGAGCTGCCTAGTCCACTCACGATAGTTTCGATATGTATTAAAGAGAGATTTATACATATATAGTTAAGACAGACCATATCAATATATTTTCGATAGTAAACGTTGATATGCAACACTCTCTTCACTTTAGTTTCATCCAGCTTTACTCTCTAAGCTATAAATACTCCCCCTAAGTATTCAATAATTTCATGCTATAAAAACCTAACCTCATTCTCATGTTATTTTCAAGAGATGCATGTGCATTTCTGCATATTTACTACCTTCTGTAGCAAGGGGTGCCCCTACCCCATAAAACCACTCGGTATTTGCGCTTTTATAGCATTATCTGGTACTCTCATAGTTTAACATTTGCGACGACTGCAGGAACCCAACTAGTTTTGGAAATCTGAAATCTAATTCCGGGCCCTCAATATACATACGTATGCTTATGTATGTGTGTTTTACTGCCGACCATAAAAGCTGTGTAAACCAAGTACGCTATATATATGTACATAGATATATCTTTATGTTCCTATGTAGTACATGGCCACGCTTTATGTATGTAAAACCTCTAGTCGTGGCTTCAATTTTGGATTATTTCGACGTCTCTCTGCACCGTTTCACAGTTGCGTGCGAGAAAACCGTTTCACTGCACTCCATTTCCATCCTCCAACCCCCTCCGGTACCCGCCTGTCCGCTTGTCCGGACCCGGACAACAGTAAACCTAAAACCAGAGAGAGAGAGAGAGGGAGGGAGGGAAGTTATGAGCCTCGGAAAGAGGTTAACGCAAAAGTGTTGATTTTACTAGGAACTAACACAGCGTGGAATCGCACGGAGTCCATATAGACCTCATAATGTGTTACACAAATCATTTCCAGTGTTTTATGGAATCGCGTATTAAGCAATTTAATGGCACAAATTTCCGGCTAACACTAATTTTTATAAGCACTTGAGGTTGCTTATGTTGGCGAAACATCTATTCAAAGTTTAGCCTAGTTTAGCATTATTGAATTCAACAAAAAAACATAAAAACACTAACAAGTTTATGCGAGCTAAACTAAAAGCCAAATACGATTCTGTGTTTTTGCGCATATTTCTGTTTGTTGTTTTTAATCCGATTTAGGCAGAGCTACAGATTCAGTTGTACGGGTTTTTGTCTCGTGCTGATGCTAAAAGTTTTGTGATGTTTTTTTCTGGGTGGCAAGATGAAAAAATACAACATAAATACCGAGCTTAAATGGACAACAGGAGTCTTATGCAAAGCCAACTCGGCCGCACCTTGACTCAGTACCGCAAACATATGACTGCATGGGGAATAGAGCTCGAAGAGAGTGAGGTAATGGGGAGAGAGAGGGAGAGAGACCTAGTATGACCACAGGCCACACACAAGATAGCCTGCAGCTGCAGGTAGCTGCAAGTGAGGCTTAGTCCGGGGGATTCCCCCGTCAGTCTTGCGACTAATACTAATGTGTTTTAACGTGGTGTTTACCCACTCACCCACCCACCTCACTGTCAGTCTGCCTGTCTGTCTGTCTGTCTGTGCCACAAACAGGAACTTTAATCATAATAATAACACACAACTTTTGTGTTAAATCCAAGCAGATACTTAGTCGCCCCACCAGCATCTGGCAGCTGCGGTTGCACCTTCCTGGGCACCTTCCTGCATAGCAACTGGATGCCAGTTGCCTGGTAATTACAACAACGCCACGCCAAATAAGTTTTAATTCTCTGCAGTTTCTAAATGGATTCAGTTGCGGTTAGGTGAACGTTCTTGTGCCAGCTTAACATGCTGAAGCAGAGGCTAAAAAAGGTGCTAACTAGTACCTGCACTCAACTCAGCTGTCAGCCTTGTACTTCTCGACCTTTAGCTGATTTCATAGAAGAGCTCATCATCTCTGCTCATATCACTCAATTAATTCTCTTGTCTCCGCTTTGTTTCTCTCTCATTTCATTATCTATGCCTCATCTCGTTTTCATTTTGAACCTATTTGTTTTACATCTCTGTTCCCTTCAACTAATCAATCAATATAAATCAAATTATCTCACCTTATACGTCATGCCTCTCTCATCTCATTTCATCTTATCTCAACTCATCTCAACCCTATTCATCTCATCTCGTAATCTCATCATCGCCTCATCACCTTATCTCCTCTCATCTTACCTCATTTGCACCTTTACGTTCTCTCCTATATTTCCTTTTTGTATCATATTATTGCATGTTATCCTTATCTTTATACAAATTCTCTCTCTTAAACAATCAACCTTACCGGGTTGCCACCCTTCAAAATTAATTTTCGGAACCAAATTTTTAAATTGAAACTTTTGAAATGGATTATGGAGACCTTAACTATAGCCCCGAACTGTTCGGAGCTTCCTTTGCTCCCTATGCACCCAGTGCACCCTGCGATGCTGGGTTTTATCTTGGGCCTAAAGCACTCCATGATTACGAAGCTTCCAGCGCTGAGAGAGGTGTTTGTAATAACAGAATACCCTGCAATCGATGTGGTCGATGGGTGCGCTGGCCACCCTGTTCCTCTCCCAATCCCAATTGCCGCCGTGTGCACCCTGTTGTGTGCAACTGGATAGATGAAAAACCTGTAATGCCTGCAATGCCCGAACTGCCCCCAGTGGTCAGGCCGCCCAGCGAAGCCTTCTATGTGGCCATCAGGGATGCACTGCGTGAGGATTTGCCGCGCTGTGTGCGCAACTATCGACGTCAATTCTGTGTAAAGAACATGAAGCTGCGTCACCTTGCGGCCGAGAAGCAGCGTCAACAGTTGCTCACACAGCGCAAGCAGAAGCTCTTGCGGCTCTTGGTGAATGGCGAACAAAGAAATGTCGCCCACCAAGTTCAGAAGCATCTGAAATGGTTACAGGCCAAGCGGCGCATTGCCAGCGACATGAAGGCGCATGTCCAGCGACGCGTTAGTTACCTCGTGGAGCGTACAGAGATTCTACGTGCCCATAATGCCATTGTCCGCAGTCGATCGGAACTACTGCGCTATGGCAACTATCTGCGACGGATTGCTGAGTCACAACAGGAAAAGCGGAAGCACAAGGGTATTTTTTGGTAAAAGAGTTACCAGGAGTGGGAACTGAAGACGGAATGGAGTTGGAACTGCAGTTTGTACTAGAAAGTGAACTGGGAAGTGAACTGTAGACGGAACTGGAACTGAAAACTAAACCAAATCAAGATCGCGAACTTATGCAGAACTGAAGTTGGAACTGCAGTTAAGACTGAATCAATTTTCCATTTAATTTCGCTTACAGTGCCGGAACTTGTACCGACCATGTTGTCAAAACCGCAGGCGGAACTAGTTTCGGAATTGAAGTCGAAATTGAAGTTGGAACTGAATAATGAAAGAGAAACTAGATAAACAAACTGTAGACTATAAGAATAAGAAGTGAAGACTAAAGTTGAAGCAGAACTAGAAACAAGTTAAAGTCAAGCGAACCAGACTCGGCACTGGAGCTGTGACAAGAGACAAAACTGGAGAGTAGTCTAGAATCATAACTATTAACGGAGCTAGCAAAGTAGCCCAGTTCGAAGTTGAAGCCAACTATAATAATTAACGAATAGAATCGGAACTCGAGTCAGAACTGAAGCTGGGACAAGAGAGAAAACTGTAGAGTGATCTAGGAACAGAACTGTTAACGGAACTAGTTAAATAGTTGGCTGAAATATTTAACAAATCAGACTGGGAACTGGAGTCAGTAATGAAGTCGGAACCAAACTGAGTCGAATAACAACTCATATCGGAACCGATTAACAAATGAGCACTACGCACTACGAACTGGAGTCAGAGTCGGAGCCAATGCCACAGTTCATTTAACCTAACGCAGTCCGTTCTCTCTCTTTCTCTCTCTCTCTCTCTTTATATGTTGTCGACAACTGTTCGAGAGCTTTTCGTATTCATTCCGTGTCGGAGCTTATAAAGTTACGCCAGAAAGTTGAAAGGACTTTTCAATGCGTCAAAACTTTCCGCATTAACTAGTTTCAAGTGGGCAGATTGACTGAGCCAGCGGGGCAAAGAGCGGGGGAGGCTCTTTGGATTTCAAATCGCGCCGTCAGCGTGTGACATATTCCATTTAGTACGAGAATTTTTGTTTGGGTTAGAGGAGAAAAGTAATGGAGGGCAAAAGTCTACATAAAATGGCGAATAAAAGCGGAGCAATTATCGGGCATGTCGTGAGGTCGCCTTGCATAAATGAATGAAATGAAGCAGCTGCCACACACACACACACAAAGAGAGAGAACCGTTACTGCCTTATGCAGGTCAGGGCAATTTCCCTTAGCAGCAACTTGGCGATTTGTAAAGGTGCCTCTGCCCCAAAAGTTTTTATGCCGCAAAAAGTTGCTGCAACGATTTCTGTGTGTCAAAGCTGCCAGCTACGAGCTGCGCGAACCGTAATTAGCTCTGCTTCCGATGAAAGACGCATCTGCAGGCGATTACCGTTATGAGTTCTGGGTTCTGGCCACAAAGGGCAGCCCGAAGGAGCAGTGTCAAAGACACAAGCCTAGGCAAGCTCCTGTGTGTGCGTGTGTGTGTGTGCGTGTGTGCACTCAAGTGCAACTGCATATGCAACCGAAGAAACTGAGCACTGAGAATCTCCTTTGAGCCCTGTGAAAGTAAACGAAAGCACACTGTCTCTGTGTCTGTCTGTCTTCCCTTTCTTTCCTCCTCCATCTCTCTCTTTCTTTTGTGTGTGTTGTGTGTGTGTAAGGAACTTTGGAGAGTTTTACATCGTCGCCTGTGGCACAAGTGCCAAGTTCAACTAGCATACTTGACCTGCTACTGCTACTCGTACTACAGACGAGTGTGTTTAGTTAGGATCATTCACATGTTACACAAATTAAAACTTCAACTGAAGTTTTATTTATGAATGGAGCATGGAAATAGGTGTAAGGATAAGTGTGTTTGTGTGTGTGTGAAATACTAAAGGAAGTTAATTTAACACAACTTGAGTCTGCAACTTACTAAGATCTTTAGGTTGGCTTCTATAGAGTGCTTCGCAGAGAGACTTTACCTTATCTTAAGACTTTATCTGATAGTGGAAAGCATTACTTAATACTGAATGCATTTTCGAAGACTTTGAGCATCAATTATAAAGAGTTCTTATCAAATCTGATTTAGTTTAATAAGACTTTACCTGCTTAAAAGATTTTACCAGCAAGCATAAACTTGTATATACAAATTAAGACACATTTGAAGCGTTTCAGTGTAATTATGAACAGTTGGAGTCTTAACTTATCAACCCTGGCTTAATTTCAGTGGAGCCCTTATCATACAGTCTCAAATTTATTAGTTCACTTTGCTATAAGTCAATAATTACAGCAACTGTAGCCAAAACAAAAAATATTGCATACTTTTTTGGGCCAACTTTACTCAATGCTCACTTAACTGTTTTCGCTTGAGTTAGTTGAACTTTAAATTGATTTGCAAGTGATATACTACACTCACATAACTTCTTCGTTATTCCACACGCTAAGCAACTTAAAAAGGAGCTTCCTGCATAAGCTGCGCACATTAGAATGATATGATATACTCTATGCATCTGCACATGTGTGCGAAAGTGTTCTGTATAATGTATGAAAATTTATGAATTTTGCCGCGCACAAGTGTCAACAATCTCAGGGCAAACTCACGCACACACCAGCCCACACACACACACACACTGACACGCAGAACTATTTGTATCTGCAGCTGGTATCTGCATCTGCATCTGATGTGTAACTACAAACTTGCAGTGGCATCTGCACTGACAGCTGTCTGTCTATCTTGCTGTCTGTCTCTCTCGTTGTCGCTGTTGCTTCTCTCTTCCTGTCTACCTCTCTCTCTCCCCTCCCCGCAACCTGTCTCCCTGCACATGTTTTAGTTGCAGCTGAGCAAAGTTTGCGCTCAAATGAAAAACAAAACAAATTTATACATTTTGCCGTGAAAATTTGTGCAGTTTGTATCGCTTTGGTTATTCCCAGCTCTACCCACTCTCTGTCTCTCTCTCTCCTCCCTCCTCTTGTCTGTCTTTCTCTGCCAATTGTCGCTGGTGTGACAACATGAATTAATTGAAAATTAATAAGTTAGACAAACTCACGTTGTCATTGGCCAAAAACTGTTGAATTTTCCCACTCTCTCTTTTCTCTCTCTCTCTCCGTTTTCTCTCTCTTTCTCTTTTTCCATCCCACTCGAAATGACATTTGATTTGCGCTGATTCCTACGGCTTAGCTGGCCTCTGAGTCCTAACGACTTTGCTGACTCAACTGTACCAATCCCTGCCCCTCTCCTCTTCTCCACTCTACTTTGTTCCTCTCCTGTCTATTTCCCATTATGCGGGGATTTCTTATCGGGCAGCTGCAATCTGCAGGCAACAGGCAATAGAAAAAAGTTAAGGCACTTTGATTGGCCTGTCCGAAACACGTCAAAGCCAACAACAACAACATCATCAACAACATGCTAAAATATTGTCCGTGGGCGCCCATTGAAATGCAAATTATACTGCAGGCTTCGACATAATATTCATCATCACAACGCCCGACTCACCCCCATCCACCCCTTTTCCACTCCATCACTCTCCTGGCTTAACTTATTCAGTGCCTCGACTAATAAACTGAATTTTAGCATATTTGTTGCTTTTATGTTCTACAGCGAACAAGAGTCAAGTTTAATCAACTTCGCGCTCAAGTTTCAACTTTGCCAAATTAGCAGGAACAAGTCGACGAAGCCTCCAGCGTAGTATATCATTATAAAGAGTGTGAGAGGTAAGGAGAACCTTCTCTATACCCTTTGATTGAGCATGAAAAGGAGTTTAATGGGATTTGTGTGAAAAGGGAAGGAGCATAAAAGAAAATGCGAGCACAGAGACTGTCAATCAATAGGTATGAAGTGAATACAATATAATAATGATATGGTTTCATAAACTTTCACTTTAACTAAAACTGGAAGAAGGTGAATATGAAATTAAAACTTGGGACTTGAAATTTGAGAAATAAATTTAGATTTATCTATTGAAATTGTTTATAAGATGTGCGTCTTTATACAAACTACGCAATTTTTAACTTGACTATCTATAAAAGTGAAGAGAAATTAAGTTTCAATAAAGAAATTTAAGAGAAAAATGTATTTTTTAGATCTTCCTACAAAAAGTGTCTAAAAGAATTGTCTTTATAATTTTAAATCCCTTCTATATAAAGCATATAACAATTTTAACGCAAGAATAAAAATATAAAATACTATATAATAGAAGGAAACATTGATTTTTCGAGATTAATCTCCTAGATTTCTATTATTTTTTTCAAGAAACACCAATTAAGTTTCTAATACAGCATAACTCACAAATATAGTTATATACATATACATAATATTAATAGAATATAGTATAAAATAATAATATATTTTCAAAGCTTACATAAAACTCTCATTACTGTATAACATTCCCGAATATTATCCTTAGTTCTTTGAAACCTCATCCTTATACTTAATAAAGCATAACTCACAGTCGTGGCTTCCTTTAACTCCATCATAAACTATTATTCTATTTCTACTGCACTATTTCCCCTCTCATTTGCCTACTCTTCTCCCCGCACTCCTTTCTTACCCGCAGATCTCAGTCCGGCCTTGCCGCAGGTAAAGTTTTGCGCTGTGAAACTCATTTAACGCATAGTTCGCAATTAATTTCGAGTTTCGGTTGTGTTTTTCATTAAACCAACGAGATGCGGCTTCCCCCTCTGTCCACAACACAATCCTCCTACAAGTTTGAAAGCGGTTTCCGGCTTCCGGTTGAGGCTTTGCTGTTTCGGTTTACTGTTTTGCCCGTTTCGGTTTTAGTCTCGTGTAGGCGGCTAAACATTTCCCCCCTCCTCCAGTAAGGCGCGAAATGAAAATGCTTGACCCAATTGGCAACGCGCCGCGTCTGCTAAACATGCAAAATATCTTGCAACGCCCCTTGCGCCTCTCTTTCCCTTTCCTATCTTCTCTGCACTAAAAGGTAACTCAGGCTGGGCCTAAAGCTGTGTGTAATCTTGGGTCAGTAAATGATTTTGCCATTAAAATTGTTGTATGCGAGGGGAAAAGGTAGGGAGAGGGAGGATGTAGGGAGGCAGCAAGAAGAGGCCTCTCATGATAAGTAAAAGTTTGCGTTGTCTTGTGGCAGCTGCTGCTGCTGCTGCTGCAGCCTTCTCCCCGGAGTGCTAACCCTGTAGAAAATTTGATAACCTACTTTGGGGCAAGTTGTTGTTTCACTTGTTGTCGATGTTGTTGTTGTACGACTTGCCTGCAACATCTTTGCCAGGCTGGCAACATTAAAAATTTACACATAATGACATTGAGGCACACTCGCAGCGGCAGCTGGCGGCGCCACAGCAAGGCACGCCACGGCAAAGCACAGCAGGCACGGTGCACTCATGTCCTTGAGCTTATGTTTTTGTTCGGCATTAAGAGCATGTCAAGTCGCACAC
Organism: Zaprionus africanus; assembly: GCA_018151435.1. Taxonomy (NCBI): domain Eukaryota; kingdom Metazoa; phylum Arthropoda; class Insecta; order Diptera; family Drosophilidae; genus Zaprionus; species Zaprionus africanus. Next base: position 13,508,165 of record JAECXB010000118.1, read on the forward strand.
ACAGGCACACACAAACACACACAAAGACAGAAACACAGACACAGCGTGTTGCCACGCACCTTGCTGCGTGTCTGCGTCTGTGTGTGCGCTCTTGCGGCGCAGCGGGCAAACAGGAACAGGAACAGGATGCGGATGGCGCTGAGACGGCAAGGCAGCAGTGGAGAGAGAGGAGGGGGGGATGAGGGGGCTAACTCGACACGGATGTGCGAGCGTGGGCTATCTACTGGTGGTAGGCGTGGCCGGCTGCCCCTCCAAAAGGGCCGCCACTTGGGAAATACTTTAAGTCCTGCGCCTTAATAGCTTCGCCTTGCCTTGCCTTGCCTCGCCGCACGCTGCGTTGCTCCCTTGCTTGCCACCTTACTTGCCCCCCCACGTCTTGGAATTCCTTTTCGCCTTTGTTTTGCTGGCCCGGGTGAATTATTGTCAAGCGATTTATAACGCGCAACGGGCTGTGCTGCCTGTGCTTCTGCTGTTTGTACCACATGGCGTATGCGTAACAATAATTGTAATAAAATGCACGCAATATTTCGCAATTGCCACGCTGCGCCCCCCCCCTTTCTTGGCTCCTCCCTGACCCAACCTCGCCTGCTTGTGGCATGTCGAGAAATGCGTCCATCCGCAGTTCCTTCTGCTCCACATGTCGCCAGCCAGAATGTGCCGCAAACATGTGTGTGCATAAAACGCATGACGGCACCTTTAAGACCCTCTTGGAATCCACACACACGCATATACACACGCACACACATATTGCTTATCGCTTATGTTTTCCTGATCGCATGATAGTCATGCATGAAGCTTGAGGTGAGTTTCCTTATGGCAGACAAGGTAAGAAGAAGAGAACCTGATGTTACTTGAGTGAATTATATTTGTCATTATTTTAATGATATTGCACATGTTCTATAACTGCGACAAGGTCTTATCTCTAGCAAAGACATTGCCCAAATGTTTACGGGTATTTGGCGATGACGGCTTAGGGCGATAAATACGATAAAACATGAAGAATTAATCGATTAGGCACAGAAACAAGGGGAGTTAGCTGAATAAATAGATAGTAAGATAAATAGAGAATTAAATATACAGATACAAATAGACAGATAAATAAGTTCTCCGAAAGGTAGAAAAATAAAAAAAACAGATAAATAAATGGATAGACAGAAGGCTAGACATATGAAATATATTTTATAAAAATACAATATAAACATAGATCGATAGATAATATATCGCTATAGAGCGATTGTATTTTCCTTTAGCATTAACTAACACACCATTGAATATCTTATGGTATTTAGAATCCAAATTTCTCCAAATTTCACTTGATCCTAAAAACATCATAAATTAATTGCTGATTATTCCAAGTAAAACTTCAATTTCTATTAAATACTGTGAAGATCATAAATGAATTGCTGATTTTGCCAAGTAAAAGTTCAATTTCTTCTAAACTTTCAAAAATCTCTAAAAAGTGCTCCAAAAGTATGCAATAAAATTTTAATATCTCTTTAAAACCCAAAAAAAAGGTTATTTATAATAAGAATTTGAATAGCAGTTGCTGAGTCTGTCAAGTATTTCAATTCATATCATATTCAACAAAAGTTCGAACTCAGTTCTCAATTGTTCACCCCACAAACTGAACCAACTCTTTTTGCAAAAACTCTAAGTCACTTGTCAAAGAAAAGTTTCCTTGAAATAACTAAGAACTAATGTGCCCCATATTCCCCCTTCCCTCCTCCTCCTCCTTCTCTATGCCCTGAGCAGTCATAAATTATGTAAGAAAGTTTGAAACTGCGTGTTAAACATTCTTTTGCTGTCTGCTTCGACAAATTTCGATTTTATTAATTGCCTCATGCAGTGACATGTCGCAGATAAAGCCAAGCACTAGTTCTATCTCTCTTCTGCCCTTTCTATTACTCTCTCTCTTTGAGCAACCCGCATTATTGTTAGACAGACTAAAACAAAACCGCAAACGGCGCATTTTATGCTGACACAGATTTGCTTGAAGAATGTTGAAAATTTCCCTTTTTTAGTCGCCTCTTCCACACACACACACACACCCGCACACACACACAGTGACAAACAGAAAGAGAGGCAGACGAAATATTGACCGAATTTCTGTGAATTTTGCCCATGTTGGTCGTTGTCGCCTTTTTGGACATGCACGGACATGTTTTTGTGTGTGGCTTTTGTCGCTGTTTTCATTGTCTGCGGCATTTTCTACCGTTAAAAGCGGCGGCGAGTGCGTAAATAACGCATGAGCATGAAACGCAAAAGACAAAGCGCACACACACACACGCACACAAATCCATGCATGCCTGTGCCTGTGTGTGTGCGCATAAATAGAAATTGAAATCAGTTGTGGAATTTACCTTTTAAATATTGCTGCACTCACACACACACAAACACAAACGTAGGCAGCGCCACAAACGTTTGCAGCATCCGCATGTGGCAACGCTAATTGTTAGTTGTTGTTGTATTTGCACTGGAAACTTTGGTGGTTGCCAAACTTGTTTGTTTTATTGACGCTTGAAAGCATCCACTAACAGAAACACACAAACACACGCGCGCACACACGCACAGACACGCACGTACGCGTCTGCCCACGCACACGTGAAAGCTCAGTATGTATACACACACACACAGACGCAGCAGTGTTAATGTATTTGAGCTGCGCTTGCACTGAACACGTCTCACTTGGCAAATGTCTCGAACGGCACTGTCGTCGCATCACAGCCGCCTAACTGTATTTGCCGAGTCCTTGGCATTTGACGACGACTATGAGCTGACGTCACACTCACACGCACACAGAGAACATACGAGAGAGCTTACTTCTTTCACTCACTCTGCCTGCAGCCGAAGTGCAGTGAGAGAGCACTTGCGCCTGCGTCGCCGTCGAGTGCCGAAAGCTTTTACGACAGCACCTCACTTGCTCTCCCTGCTCTCTCTCTCGGCGCCTCGGCAGCAGCACCTCGGCACCTTGCTCTCTTTATTGTTTCTCTCTGGGCGCCCAAGGGACAAGTGTTTGTTTACGTTTTTACTGCTTTTGTTGTTGCAAAACTATGATCCCTCCTCTCTCTCGGCTCGCTTACACTCGGTCTTTCTCTCTTTCTCTGCCGCTGGGGCCGAAGCCGAAGGTCACGTTCGTTTGCCGTCGGCTTTAAATGGCAATGCAAAATAAATTGAGTCTCTGCTGCAGCAAGTGTTGTCGTTGTCGACGTCGGCTTCGGCTGCGACGTTGCTGCGGTGCTGTTGTTGTTGCTCGCCTGCAGCTGAAGACAGTGGAACAAAGATGCTGCAAGCTCTCCAATTATCCAGTAAATAAATACGTCGGAAATACAAACGAACACCGAAACCGAAGTCAAAGCCGCAGGAAAAATAATTCACAAGCAGCAGGCAGCATCATCACCTTGACAACAAATCCCAATAATTGCACGGAAAATTCCTGCATTTCCTTCTGTATCAACAACAACAAAAGTATTTCGCAAATTGAATCTAATGAAAAACTACCGTGTCTCATCGAGAGAGACAGAGACAGACAGAAGCCACAAGTTGCATTGTGGTGAGACAAAACAATTTGGCAAAAGCATTTGCAATTGCACATTTCACCTTTCACCTCTGGCCCCGCCTTCACCTTCGCCCACCTGTCAGTCTCAGATTTAAGCCAGATTTACCTGTGGCAGGTGGAATAAAATGCCAGAGGCACAGACAAATATTTTAATAAACTGGAACATACAAAAATATTTCAGATTTTCTGTAACTTGAGAATCAAACGTAGCAAGTTCTTAACTAACAAGCAATTTTAATTTAATAAAATCGACAAATTGTTCTTTAAACTTTCAATGAAAGTAGACACAGTATAATTACAGTTAGTCACAGCTCAGCAGCTTTCCAAGTTACTCAGTTACGCAGCTCAACAGGATTCCCTTTTATTATCTCTCCTTGCTTATTAAAATGCATTCGACTATCGATATCTCTTGCACGCAGTCACACTTTAGTCACAGTTCAGTCACTTTGCTAATTATCGGTTTAACAGGATATTCCATTATAATCCCAGAACAATTGTTTCCCAATAAGGAGTTTAAACTCATATTATCAACTTAAATGATAATCATATTGTGTGTATTTTCCGTAAGTCAGTCAAAATAATCCCAAAAAGACATTGTGCTTGCAACTTGTTAAGTTTTGTCTCCTTTTGAGTCTTATCCTCCATGTTCGTGTGTGTGTGTGTGCGTCCTAAGAGCATTGTTTGCCTTCTTAAGTTCAGCAACTGTCTCTTTATCATGTGAGTTGAGACGACAGACACGAGATGATGATGATGATGATGATGATGGCAGTGTTGTCATTGTTACCGCTGCTTTGTCCCTTGACTTGGCAACCACAAGCGATTGCAACCGTGTATTATGAGTGTCTGGAGTTTCACTCATACGTGTCTGTGTGTTTGTCTGTGTGTCTTAGATTGAATAACAATGCCTACTCATGTTGAACACAATTCACAGTTGCAAAGAGTGTCAGTTGTCACCTTAAGTAGAAAGTCTGCTTCAAAAGTCTGGCACACAATCTGCGGCAATAATTTCCCATCTACTAGACAAGCCTCTGTTAAGCTTAGGCTGCTGTTGCTTATCGATAGTTATAAATAACAGTGAACGCTGCTAAGTCTGCTGTTAAGCTGTTGATCTCAGTCTGCTGCTATTGATGTTAGTATTACATTGAACAAGTTAAGCTTAGTCTGCTGTTGCTGCTATGGTGCAGTGCTGTTAGTTCTAACACTACATAACGCTGTTAACAAGCCAAGCTTAAACTGCTGTTAGTTATTGATAGTTTGCTTTGTGCTGTTAGCAATAACAGTAGACTAATCTATTGCACAGCAGCTGTGCAGATCACTTAGCTTTTTGTCAGCCTGCGCTGGTCTCTCTCTCCATTTGTTTTTTAGTATTTATCGCCTGCCAATCGATAACACAAACAAGATGTGATTAAGAGCTAAATACAAATACGAATTAACTTTTATTAAAGCTGAGGTAAACTAATTTGATTTGTTTGCCCAGATACAAATGCCAGCCCTGTAATTAGTTGCTAAATAAACAGACGAAGAGAAGGAAGCAGGTAAGAGAGAGTGAGAGAGAACAAGTGCGGGGGGCGCTGCTTGAGGTCGATTGCCCATTGCGGTCCACTCTCATTAGGCAAAGTGACTGCTGCATATGTTGTGCGTGTCATTGTGTGCGTGTTATGTGTGGATGAGATAGTTTGTGTGTGCACGGCTGGTGGTCATAATCCAAGAGGAACTTCTCCAGCTCCAATTACACACACACACACTCACACAGACACACATGTATATCACTATATTTGCCTGCGAGTGAGCGACATTCATTGTGCTGTCAGTTGCCGTCGTGACTGAGTTGCCGCTGCCAGAGTTGCCACTGCTGCATCCGACAGACGTTACTCGATGCTTATAAACTGTTATCAAATGAATGTCAAACTTCTTCTTGGGCCCCATTGTCGTTGCTGCTGCTAATAAAACTTTATCAGCATCCGCAAACGGAACGTGAACGAGGCATAAAACACACACGCGTATATATCGATATGCTTATATATCGATTGACAGCTACATGTGTGCTGGCAGTGCGATAGAGCGCGGTTCATTGCGCCTACCTTCGCAGAGGGATATATACACATACATACATGTAAAGATATATACTATATATCTGCTGTGTCGGGGGAGTGGCACAACATTTTTGCTCTTCAATTTACGGCTTTGTCGTTAGTCAAATCTTACGGCTGCGTCGCTATAACCTCCGTGCGCAGATACGTGTGAAGCATTTCTCAATTCGATTGCAACATTGTTGAGAGCACGCGAAAGGATGCTGCACTGGCAGATACCCTGTAAAGGGGGGGAAATAACAGAGCAGCCTACACTTTGACTGGGAAAAGTTTATAAAGGAAATCAGGCACTATTTTTGGTATATATAAAACAATATATGCTGATATATGTATATATTATATATATTTATCTATATTTATGCACACCCTTCCCTTACCCATTTACAGGGTATAACAGTAGCTGACAAAGGCAGCTGCCGCAGCGAGACTTCCACTCCATTTCCACTTGCCGGAGAATGCAATTGTGTTTGCACTTGTTTCTCCCCAGCTACCCACAGTGACCCCTCTTCCCCTTCTCCTTCCCTGCCTTCCACCCTTCATCTACCTCCCCCTCTCTCTCTCCCTTTCTCTCTGTTCTCTCTTGCTTATACTTTGTGTGCGCCTTGTCAACGATCTGACGCGTTACCAGGCAACCGCATCATCCTAGCCTCCTTTTAGCTCCCTTTCCCCCTCCCCCTTTACTCCACCTTCTTCTTCATACCTCTCTCCCCCTCCTGCACCGCACACAATCATAGTTCCAAGCTGTTTATCAATGTTGTGTGGCGCTTATCAACGACAGACGACAGCCGGAAACGGGCCCAGCAGGGGCGTACAGGCGTAGTGCGGGGCGTGGCTAAGGGGGCGTTAGGTTGACAACTTATTTCAACATCTTGTTGTTAGCCGTCGTGCGCTTCCTATTTTCATTTATTGGCAAAACTTTGCGCACAGCTGTGCGAGCAGGCACAACAAGGTAAAGTCTGCCAGATCAAGATAGACATATACACAACACACACACACACACACACACACACATGCATATATACAATAATATAGTGTGTGCTGTCGGCAAAGTTTCGGCATTGTTCGCTGCCATGAATAACGTAGCAGAGATGAATATAGATGAATGGTTTGAATGAATCGAGGCATCGAGAGAAAATATTCGTTTTGTGCATGCGAAATAAATTTATTAAATTGCCACTACGCCCCTTTAGCACCTCCTCCCACTCTACAAATGCACTCAAAGTTCACAGTTCACTCACACACAGACACAGACAAGTTCGAGTACTCAACTGTTGCTTGTGCAATTCAGTTTCGGGTAAAGGGATTAAGTTCTTAGCGCAATGTCATGTCGCACTTATCGTCGATAAGTCGATGATAATCTGACAGTATTTAAATCAATTGTGAATGCAACAAGCGGAAGTACTTTAGGGGGGTGGAGAGACTTGGGTAATAGATTTAAAGAGCATGTGCAATTGAATTACTTATATGCACACGGGAGAGGGGTGAAGTGGAAGCGTGAGAAACTTGAGAAATGTTAAGCATTGAGTTTGAAGTTTACTTGAGTTGTGAACGGGATTTTAAAGTATATAGAATTATAGTATCTAAATTGTCAAACTTGAGAGATTGTGTGGTATAGAAAAGATCTTAAAAGATGAAAAATTTTATATATAAACATCTATTCATATTCATCTTATTCATTTCCATTCACTTTAATGGATCTTTAGGAATGTAAAGAGTCATTTATGAATATAAAACATTATAGATAGCATTCTTGAGCATACAGACATTTTTATATTGTTATAACACTTGATTATAACACTTAAAGATGTAAGAATGCATGTGCAATATAAGAAAAACTATCGATAACATTGAGTTAACCTAGTTTTTGAAGTTTGAAGTACCGTTGGCATTTAGTTCATTTGTTTTTTTGTTTTCCCTTTGTTTTTTTAACATTTTAACTATTTATCTTTGCCTGCAGATGCCTATCGATGCGATAATTTTCGTACATTATCGATTCTTTTAACAATTTCCTTTCTAAACTCTCATTAAGAGCTATTTATAAACATAGAACATTATAGATACCAACCTAAGATACTTCAATATCAAAACATAATTGAAATAAGCGTGGCTTTCGACCTGCATTTGTTAATAAGATTTAAGCATCATATAAAATATCGTCTAGATAAGCTATGAAGCAGAAATCGAACCGATATTGACCTTGAGTCAGCTAAAATGTTATCATAATTGAAATATATAATTCAACTTTTATTTTATAAATTATTTTTATATATCTTAAAAATATAATTTTATAAGTTATTTCTTTTCTTTCTCTTATTTCTTTTCTTTCTCTTATTTTCATTTGATTCTATAAGCACACACACAACAACACACACATTTCCTAAGCCCTTTAAACGTCTATCTCAAGTATCAACATATTATTTCCTCTTCTCTTTTACTTCTTTAAAATCCTCTTCCCCTTTTCATTTGCCAATTTCCTCTTCATCCGCCTCTGCAAGGTCTCAACTGCAATCGCGAGTAGTAAAACATATGGCGACACTTAAGTCCAACAAATGGCAGCAAAACAAGACGTAAGCTGAAGAAGAGAGAAAGAAGAAGAAGAGGAGAAGAAGGGGAAGAAACCGCAACTATTTGCACTACGGCAAAGTCGCGTAGAGTCGCGTGTTTGCGCGGATATTGCTAAACGGTTTATCGCACCAGGGCGACCGGAAGCGAGTGCGATATATTATTAATGTCTATGTGGGCGGGGCAGGGGCAAGGAGCCAGACGAGTGCAGAATGAAGTAGCGCGAAGTACAGAAGGAGGACCACGCGACGTATGCGCAATATTTTTATTTTCGGTTTTATATTTTATTAGCTCCGCACTCGCGTTGCTTGGCGACACACATACGCAGCAGCCGAATTTCTTCGAGTGCAGGCAGCAGCAGCTCTGCCACGCCCCCTCCTCCCTCTCTTCCTCCTCTTTTGCCCTTTGGTTACTTGCGTCACAGTTCCCCTTTGAGCGCTTATTGTAAAGCGCCTTAATAAGATTTTATTGCGCCGCGTCACGGCTCGACGCAGGCTGCGGCAAGTGTGTGTGCGAGCTGCGTGTGTGTGTGTGTGTTAGTCTGAGTGTGTGTTTGTGTGTGTTTATCTGTGTGTGTGTGTGTCTGTGTGTGCGTACGTGTTTGTGTACAACTGACGCAGATAATAAGTTCCATTCAGAACGACGACACAAGCCAAAGGACACACAAGCCTCGACTCATTTAGCCACGCCTCGTTGCCTTTTCTTTTCTCGCCGCCCGCCCTGCCACGCCCTCACAGTTGGCATAATGACTGGACATTTCTGACACCTTCCTCGCCCTCCGCCCCATCTCAACTAGGGCTATTTTAGGGATCTGCTACACGTTTTGTTTGCGGCTTTGCGAGTTGAGTAATTAAGATACAAAAAAAAAGGAGAAAAAAGAAGAAGAAAAAAGGAAAGAAAAATAAGGAAAAGGTAACTGAAATAAAACTGAAATAGAAAGAAAAACCTCAATTGAATTACGTGAGAATATTTGTGCAAATACGTTGAAAATGTAAATAATTTTGCAAGGATTTTTGCGTATGAAGCTCAAAAAAATAAAATAAAAGAAAAACCCGCAAAGCAATTTGGCAGTTACAATTTTGAGGCAAGCAATTGAGAGGCAGAAAGAGGAGGATGAAGGGGGAGAAAGGCAGAGAGGGGAGTGGCGAGACAAGCGAGCAACCGCAACATTGAAAATTAATAGTTAGTTCGGGCAAAAAAAAACTTGCCAACATTCACTTTATTTGAAGCACCCCAACATAAAAAGAAGGCACTACCAGCAGGAGAAAGAGTGTGGAGAGAGAGGAGGAGAAAGAGAGAGGGGCAGTGGAAGTCGAACTACAAAATTGGTGAATTCTTTATGAGCGCATTTTTCATATATTACTGCGCTGGGGAGAGGGGGGTAGGTTGTGGAACGTGCGTTGGCATCGCATAAGCTGGCAATATGTTTGCACAGCGAGGGTCGCTTTGCTAAAGATGAGAGAAGAAGAAAAACTATCGAAACTGTGAGAAAAAATCGATAGTATTAAGTTAGCAAAGAAGAAACGGCACAGAAACATCGATAGTTACGTTACTCTCATTAAAGAAGGGAAGAAGGAAAGATAAGAAACCTATTGAAACTTGAAAATATATCGATAGTATTGTTATTGTTATTGCTATTGTTGTTATTGTTGCATTGTTATTTTTATGTTACTTTAAAAATGAACTAAGTTTGTATAAATTTACACAGCAAAACAGATTTTTTATCGTTGGGTTGTTAAATTTTCCAATAAACTAAAGAAAAACTATCGATAATTATTTTATTTACTTGCTAAGGTTTAAAATTGATTATTTTTTATAGTTTTCGCTCAACTTGCTCTTTGTTGATCAACTTTTAGCCACCTTTTTTAATAATTCAACACTTTTATCGATAAGTAATAGCCACAGTTGCCTATCAATACAACAGTTTAGCTATATAATCGTTTCTTGTTTTAATTTCCAGTCTATTAACTTAGCTTTGACCTTCTTCTCCTTGTTTTGTTGAACCCCTTCGATAGTTACCTTAAACTATCGATGCCTTCTTCTTTTTCTCCACAATTTCACACTGCAAAAACTTCTCTAGCTACCCTCGCACATAAGTGCACATAAGCAATAAATCTATTTCAAGTTGAAAATGCGAAACTGCTGCGTCGGGCAAGCCTTTAAGCTACTTACTTGCAATGCCAAAGGAAAACTATTTCCCCAATCGTTCGCCTCAGATAGTTCAGTTAGAAAAAGATGCAATATTAAAAGGCAACGTATCGAATTCTATTGCACATCCAAATTGCCCCGAAAAAGGAAAAAAAACAGAAACAAATAGAAACATCAAATCAAAAAGAAGCTTAGAGTGCACGAGGAGCACACACTATAAATGTCTAGCAAGAAGTTGTTGCAATATTTCACTTTTATTTACTGCACAACAAGTGATGTATCTAACAAATACATTTGTATCTTTAAAGCCTAAACGAACTGGCAAAGTATTTGTGATTGAGTATTATACAATCTATTAATTTGAGGTTGTTTCTCGTACAGATACATTTGTATCTTTGTCAATTTAATTAACTGGACGAGCATTTTTAGTTACAATGAAGTATTTAACTTAATTTTATGAGGCTTTTTGCATATTTTCAGATAAGCATAGAAGTATCTATCAGATACATTTGTATCTACAGTCCTTAAATGAGCTCGCCTAGTGATTTGGTTTAAATCTGATGCATTTACGCAGTTTTAGGTCAGTTTTTACAAAGATTTATTAGCGTATCTGACAGATACATTTGTATCTTCATTACCAAAATGAACTCTCTGATAGTATATTTGGATTTCAAAGCACGCTCGACGCCTCGAGCACTTAGTGAGTGAGCGTAAGAGAGACAGAGAGAGGCTAAGAGAGAGACAGGGCTAGATAGAGTATAAATAATGCATTAGCGAGTTTATTAGGCGACATTTGCCACACACACATGACTTGAGGCCGCTCTGGGGCCACAGCGAATGCTGCCAAAAACTTTAATGGTGAAGGGAGAGGGAGGGAGAGCGGGGAGAATGGATTTGGGAGCGCGCAAAAAGCCTGGCGGATATAGTTTTTCATAAATCGGTTCAGGAAATCCGCCGCCAACGCTGCCTGACTTTGTTCTCTGGCGCGTAAAAACCACAATGTGAAGCTTTTAGAGCACGGTGCGAGAGTATGTGTGTGTGTGTAAGCTCATATGTGTGTGTGTGTGTGTCGCCGACCCAAATTAATAAAAATGCTAGTAAAACTGGCTACAAAAGTTGCTTTTTTTGCTCTTTTGGCTATAAACACAACAGATATGGCCAAAGATGCGCTGCAGGGCGACTTCCCCTGCACCCCTGCACCCCTTTGGCCCCACTGTGCGGCCACATTGCACTTAAGATGTCACACCGTAGCTGCTGCCACATGTGGCACACACAGTGCAGCCGCTTGGCCTTTTCCGCTTCCGGTTTGGCTGCGCTCTACCTTTTCCTCTGCCTCTCCCTCTTCTCCATTGTCTGCTGCTCCTTTTCTCCTTCTGTCTTCTTCTCTCCTTCTGCTCTCTGTCTGCTTCTTTCTTTGACTGCGCCATAACTTGCGGCTTGCTGCTGCTTAGCTCTTTTATGGCCGCCACCGATTAGTTTCTGCCTCGACACTTTATGGCCAGCAACGGCAGATACAAGCAGCGAGATAACCCCCAGAGGGACAGGGAGGGAGGAGGGGAAGGGAACTCGTAAACAGTGCAGGACATGTGCGTAGATTCGCTGCCTCTATAAAGCTTACACAATGTTGATCGGGTCAGTTCAGCTGCGTCTTGACCTGCTCGATTCGAATTGGAACTGACTGTGAATAACGAGTGTGCGTACGAGTAAGTGAGTCATCAGGCCACTCAAACACTCAAAGCACACACGAACAAACGCACACACACATACTCAAAGCACTCACACATGCTCCACTGTGCCACATAGTTGAGTATGAATACGAATGCGAGTGCGAATGTGTGTTTGAATATGTGTTTAAAGCACTCAATGCCTGCGCTGCGTTTGCCTCTGTTAATCCTTTAGAGCTCGCTGTACCTGGCGCAGTGCTTATAGCTAGCGGTATACCCTGTAAAGTGTTGAAAAGGGTATAGGGTATTGAGCTCCAAGAAGAGAAGAACTGAAGAGAACTGCAGTTAAATTTTTGAGAGAGAGAGAAAGGAAGCTTATGCTTGAAGTATAAATTGGTATAGGGAATATGATATAGGAATGTTTATATAAGGAAGTGTATGGACTGTATAAGTTTATAATCTGAATGAATATGATAGAGGGAAGTTTAGACTGTAGGAAGAACTAGCAAAGATAGACTTAACTAGACAATGCAAGTTGAGTATCTCACTTAATCTTCAAATTGACAATAGATTACCATTCTGCTCTGTTTCATCATTTTTTTATTTTTTTTTTTGTTTTTTGTTTATTTCATTAGGAATCAGTCTACAAATTTTTCTATAACCTAATGGGCATCTGTAATTGTTTCTTCTCCATGAAATCTGGACTTCAACTAGGCAGTTAAGCTGCTGAACAGGTTTTCCCAAAGAACTTAGGGCATCATTAAAGAGTGCTGTAAGTTTCATTATAATTGCAAAATTATTCACCAAGTAATTCAAGTAATTCAATTCAATATTCTGGCTTATATCATACTCAAAAGAAAGTCTTTTAAATATTTTAAATATGTAGTCTAACTTACTGGGCATCTCCTTGTACATCACTCACATGCCTTGCTTTCTTTGACTGGCCTAATACCTAGATTTTGTTGCGCTTTGTTGTGGCACATCTGTAACCAAAACACACACACAGTCAAGTGCCACAGCGAGGGGAGACATTTCTCTCATTAGGAGAAAAATCGATTTTGCTCCATGCAGCAAAATGTAAATTAGCCAAATGCTGAAGCTGCAACAGGAGCAGCTTAAAACTTGACAGGAATTTTCAATTTGGCCAAGTTGGCAACGTTTTCAACGTAGGTAGTGTAACTAAAGCAATTTTCAAGGTTGTTTTCTATAAATTTCCACTACCAAAGGCTTACATAAGTTCTTTACCCCCCTCCCTCCTCTTCTACACTGTGTAAAATCCCATGAAATAGCCTCACGTATTTTCCACTTGTAACAGTGACGATTGCCATAAAAAAAGTGCAGAATGTCGTGACCGAAATGCCAATTGAAATTGAAATTGTTCGACTTACCACGCGCAATACAATATAGTATACTATATCCGGTATATCTCAACTGCAAATAGAAAAGGGAAAGAGAGGGAGAAAAATAATTAAAAGCGGTTTAGTGCAAGTTTTCCGTGCAATATTTAGATTAGTTTTCTTTCTTTCATCTCTGCTTCGCACTCATGTTTGGCTTTAAGTTTAACGCCAGCTGCAAATCCAATCAAATGTGAACTCCACAGGCCACATAGCCTACCCCAAGGCAAGAAGTGAGGATAGTCCTGGGAGCAGCAGCTGTCTGCCAGCCAGAAGATTTCGCTTGTCTTGTTGCGCATCGTCGGCGTAAACAGAATTATTTCCAGATGCCTTGTTCTTGCTTTGTGCTCTGAGATTTAATTGGGTTTTCTGCCATATTAGATTTTCATTCATACTCCCCCACCCCCCACTGTTTCTCTCCCCTTTTGTCTCTCTTTGTGTGTTTCCCTCTCGCTTTGCATAAATTTTGTATGCAAACGCAGCTGCTGAAGAATACTCGGAGTGCACTCGTTGAGCGCCTCCTCCATCTGTTCCTGCTCGTTATGCGTATTGAAATTAAAGACTACTTCGGACTTACAACATACATATACCATATGAATGTGTATATGTATATCATATCATGCTTTCATATCATGCTTTATCATGCCATACTTGTGCGTATCTTCGCCCTACGACATGCAGATTTTTGCGGAACTGCAAAGTCATATATGTAAAATTCAAGGGCTGCCGAGCGCAAACAAAAGACAACCAACGGGGACTTGGAGAGGGGAATGTGTGTGTGTGAGGGGAGTACGAAAAATAACGGGGGAAAAAAGTTGATATAAAAATAATAAAACAACAAGGAGTGAAGAGCGTAAAACAATTGCCGCAATGCAAATTTTATGACCCGGCAATGCAATGGAAACGAAAATGAGCCAAAGCAGAACAAATAAGACCACAAGCGCATTAAACTGGGCGAGCAGAAGGATACCCTGTAGTGGGATGAATACAAAATAAAAGATATTTAGAACTGCACTTAAGTTTGCAAAATTAACTGGTTTATATGCTAAATATTCTGTTAAATATTGAATCTTACGTTTTTTTTGCTAAAGATACATTTGTACCGCAATCCGATTTTTAGTATTTGACAAATTTGTATACTTTAGATACATTTGTATCTTTAAGATACATTTGTATGTTTAAGATACATTTGTACCGCAACCCGATTTCTGTTTTTGAGAAACTTTCATGCTTAAGATACATTTGTATCTTTAAGATACTTTTGTATCTTTAAGATACTTTTGTACCGCAACCCGATTTTTAGTTTTTGAGAAATTTGAATGCTTAAGATACATTTGTATCTTTAAGATACATTTGTACCGCAACCCGATTTTAGTTTTTGAGAAATTTGCATGCTTAAGAAACATTTGTATCTTTAAGATACTTTTGTACTGCAACCCGATTTTTAGTTTTTGAGAAGTTTCCATGCATAAGATACATTTGTATCTTTAAGATACAATTGTACCGCAACCCGATTTTTAGTTTTTGAGAATTTGCATGCTTAAGATACATTTGTATCTTTAAGATACATTTGTACCGCAACCCGATTTTTAGTTTTTGAGAAATTTCTATGCTAAAGATACATTTGTATCTGTAAGATACATTTGTACCGCAACCCGATTTCTAGTTTTTACGAAGTTTGCATGCATAAGATACATTTGTATCTTTAAGATACTTTTGTACCGCAACCCGATTTTTAGTTTTTGAGAAATTTGCATGCTAAAGATACTTTTGTATCTTTAAGATACATTTGTACTGCAATCCGATTTTTAGTTTTTGAGAAGTTTGCATGCTAAAGATACATTTGTATCTTTAAGATACATTTGTACCGCAACCCGATTTTTAGTTTTTGAGAAATTTGTATGCTTAAGATACATTTGTATCTTTAAGATACATTTGTACCGCAACCCGATTTTTAGTTTTTGAGAAATTTGCATGCTTAAGATACATTTGTATCTTTAAGATACTTTTGTACTGCAACCCGATTTTTAGTTTTTGAGAAATTTGTATGCTAGAGATACATTTGTATCTTTAAGATACTTTTGTACTGCAACCCGATTTTTAGTTTTTGCGAAGTTTGCATGCATAAGCTACATTTGTATCTTTAAGATACTTTTGTACCGCAACCCGATTTTTAGTTATTGAGAAGTTTGCATGCATAAGATACATTTTCATCTTGCACTTTCTTTAATTTATAGACCACACAAACTGCCCCATCACTACTTGCTCGCTTTACAGGGTGTGCAAAGCCCAAAGCCACAATGCCGCATCGATCCGCTTTCGCATGCGTATGCCTCTTTTACCTCGCATCACGCATACGTACACTTAAATACAGCCATGCATAACCATATGTATGCGTGTGTAAACGACTGCGAGTGTGTGTGTGTGCGTGTGTGTGCCTGTGAATTGGAGTATTTGCGTCTGTGTATGTGTGCGTAAGCCTTCGCATCACGTAGCTCTGATTTTTCATGCATTCAGCTGGCAATGCCAAAACTTTTCCCGTTCCTCTTGTTCATGCTCCTTCTCTGTCTATCTCACTCGCTCTCTCTCTCGGCGGGGAAGCTGTCAGTGGGCCTGTCAAGTTGCCTCGTGCAATTGTCATGCTCGCTTCTTACTTCGCCCGCCCCCTCTCGACTGACTGTCAGCGGTTGTAACTCTATTTGCCAGCTTCCGTTGGAGGATTTAATAAGTTGCCTGCATCATCATTATCATTATCACCATCATTTCCATTACGCGTTCACTACCTGTGATGTCTTCTTCTGCTTTTTTGCTACTGCTTTTTCTTCTTCTTGGCCTGCCTTCGCGTGCAGCTTCTTCATGTGCGGCGCCATTTTGTAAGTGGGTTATTTAGCGTAAGTAATGCAATAAGTCTGTTAGTTTTCATATTTCCTGCCGTCTGCTGGCGCATCTGCAGCTGCATCTGCGTGTAATCCATGGCCATCCTGGACTTGACTACCAAAAAAGGAGGAATGAAGGAAATAAAGCAAAAGGAAACCGATGCACAGTGGGCCGCAGGTCAAACAGGATTCAGTTGATGAAATGTGTAATTTATTTATCTTAAACCATATTCAATATGAAAAATGCCAAAATAAATATTTAGTTCTATTTATAGCCGGGTCGTTAATTAATTAAAACTGTGTTCTTATTGTCCCAGAAGTTTTTCTACCGATTTGACAATAAATACAATTTCACACTTTGAATAAAATTCCACTGGATCTATTTTTCGGCCCACTGTGCGATGCAGCGGAGCTGGGGGAGAAGGCAAAACTTTTTGAAGCGGCACACAAACTGAGAGAGATGATACGGCAAACTGAATTAGCGCGGCACGAATGTGTCTCCTCTGCTGCTACTCCTTCTGTTTCTTCTCCTCTCTCCGCCTTTCTTTGCTGCTTCTTGTGCCTTGGACAGCAACTTAACTTCTTCAACGTCTTGAGCTCAACTCGTGCGCTTTAATTCATTTGCAAAGAATTTTAATTCATTTACTGAAATTTACTTCGAGCTTATTGCAAAAGTTAAAGCTAAAACGGCAAAGTGTTTCTAATGGTCAATTAACTAAGTGCAGCTGCTCTCTCTTCCTCTCTCTCCCTCTCTCCCACGCTTTAAATCCATTCAACTTTTTTTCCACTTGCTGCTGTTGCTGTTATTCTTTGCTTCTCTCTTTCGGTTTACATCCTTTGGCAGACCGACTGGGATTGGGATTGAAGTGAAATGTTGGACGGGCCCGTCCAAATTAATTGCATCGTAAGCTACAAATTGCTGAGCCATGCAGATGTTAAAGCCTTTGGCAGCTGCTCTTTGCCATACGTCAACGGAAATTGAGCCAACGTAACTGATTGACAAATCGGGATTATAATTGAAGAATATGCAAGATATGTACGTGATCGAAATTTAATTTACATACGTCTGCATGTGTATTTTACACACAAACAATTATCGAGTCTGTAAAAGGTATCGATATTGAGTAACAGCAGTGCTGCAAATGTAACAAAAATAAATACCAATGTAAACAGAAATACCAAATGAAGCTGTTAATGCTTGCGATAGTTGCACTAACATTTATCTAACCGGTATTTAAGAGCTATCGATATTCAGCAAATAGTGTTCAAAAATTGCCAGACATTTTCAAATATTATTGCAGACAAAATATCAAATAAAGTTGTTTGCGACAGCTTCACCATCATTCTTGCCAGACAACTCGATTATTATTCGATGCACTTCACAGACAATCTATTATTGAGCTTGCGCCACCCTGTATGTAAATAACAAGTCGAAGAGAAATAAATGATAAACCGCTATTGTTGACGAAGCGACGCGTCTCTAGGCACAGTCTCCTTATATGGCGTACGTACGATGGAAATAATTTTTGGAGGAAAACCAGCAGAGGCGACCTACCATAAAGAGAAACTACAGAAACTACGAAATGAACGCGTACGTGACAATAAAATGAAATGTGTAAAAGCTGTCACACTGGCAAACTGGAGCGAAGTACCAGAAGAAGACAAGGCAGAGAGAGCGAGAGGAGTAAAGAGAGACGCAGCCAGTGGACGTGCCGTTGTGGACTGTGGAGACCAAGAGACATATTGCGGTGTCTCCTTGTTTGTGGCTCCGCTTGTGACTCCCGAGCAAAGAAAAACAGCGAATTCCGAATGCAATTTGACAAATTTATTTGCAACGGCAGCGCAGCAGCAGCGACGCGACTTGAGTGCAGATGCATGTAGGTAAGCACAGACAAACACGACTGCACACACACACACAGACGCAGACACACTTACTGTCCCCCTCTCTCTCGCTCTGGTGAACATATGTGGATGGGAACGAAATGAAAGCTTCTTTAATATTGTATGCATGGAATGCCGCCGCCGCCTGCAAGGAACATATGAAAAATGAAGTAAAATTTGCCAAGTTCCAGAGAATATGCAAATGGGCGCACGGGAAATCGAGTTTATCCTGGCACGATTTTAATAAAAAGAAGACTGCGCGCTGAGGTGCCTCAAGGTGCACTTGTTGCTCTGTCTCTCTCTCTCTCTCTCTCGCTCTACCTCAGAAATTCATTTAGAATGTGCGGCATAAGCACACGCATTACACACACTCAATTTCCTATTCCATTTTGCTGCGTCCCCCCTCTGCACTGACTCCATCCGACATCGACAGCAGCAGCAGCGACGGCATTTCATGTATCCCATGTCGCACCACACTACCCCCCCTCCCCCCCTTCTTCTCCTCCCCTTCTTGGTTGCATCTGTGGCAGTTGCTGGAATTAATGCCTCGCTCGGGGGCAGCTGTCTCCCCATGAAAAGGCGTGCATTACACGGCACATTCCAGCCGCCAGATGGCGCGTACCCAGGGCTGGAAACACACACACACAGAGAAATTAAAGCTGAACTCGGATTGGGATTAGATTAAATTACTCTCGGTTAATGTTTACTTATGATGAGGATGCTGCAACTCCGTGGTACGATGATGCAACTGGGGATGCCACATTCCCCATTTGGGGTACTCAAATTAAAATTCCACACGTAGAAACGCCTCCACACTAACACACGAATGAGCCCCTGGAGTGCGTGTGGCTTTGGATAAGGCTAATAGGATTTTCGGGGCCAGAGTCCAACGGGCAGTCCATTTCAATTAGTGGACGCGAATGCGAGACAGGCACAGCAGCAGTTCCTGCTTTGCCCTACCCCCGTGCTCCCCCTTTCCTTTCCTTGCTATCATTTCATTTAGCTGCACCGCTTGTCAAAGCTCAATGCAAAGCTCTCTCTCTCTCTCTCTTGGACTGTAGCGAGGGTTGTCTCTGGAGTATGCGAATTAAGTGGATTAATTGAAGTGCTTAATTATGATTAGTGAAAATTATTAGATTATGTACATTGGAGAATTAGTCAAGAGTTTCATTAAAATTATACTAACATTTGTTATACAACGTCTCAGATTATTTATAGAACCACCCACGTAACTAGCATTAACTACATGGACACGTACATGCTGTATAATAGGTACATATGTATGTGTGTGTCTATTGTTTGTTGAGCGTCCTCGGCCGTAATTCGTGATGAACTCATTGTCTCACCGAAGTCAACCAAGCACAGGTAATTGTATTAATATTTCCATTATCCTTGGTACGTCCCCTTGAAAGGGGTGTGCACACAAGGCTGACTTGGATATTTTGGATTATTATGGAGAGCTGAGCAAACACATCAGACTAAACTCTCCAAAGCAAAACCGAATATAAAAGAAAACAACAACAGAGAAGGGACTCTTTTCCTCCTGAGAGTGAGCAAGACGGCGCTAGTAGTAGCCCCAGCTGCGGTCTGAGTGCCTGTCTCTCAGCATGGCCATAAAATGCGTCGCACACACACACACACACCTCTCTCGGAGGCGTCTTTATGGCTTTCCAATCGCTACTCTTTCCTGTGCTCCTGTCCACCTCCTTCGCCTGTCGGACGCTTGACACTATAGAGATAACGGAGCGCATCAAATCATTTCGTGCTAATGGAATTGCATTGATGTTGATGGAATTTTTATTTCCCTTTTACAAAGAGGATACGTCGACTTTCTAATGAAAATCTCGAGCGGGAAATTGGAAAAGCCAGGCTGGCTAAATCTGAAAAGTCCGTTACGGACATTAATTTTTGTTCGCCATTAAAGTCACTTAAATGAAATGGAAATACGACGATTTTATTGTGCATAAGATTGGGATATAGATGTGTATTTTGGGAACACATTTGATACAATGCAATATACAGTAATATTGCTTAATTTGTTGTGCTGTTTAATTTGCTGTGCTTTTGTTTCAAAATGGCAGCTGTTTTTACGTCGGTGTTGCCCCACAGCGTGTTGGAAAATTTTAATTAATCGAAATATCGATAGCATGTCGTGTTAACATAATGTTAACAGTTGTAGGCTGTTAATTAATTTCTGCTAATTTGAAATGAGTAAATCAAATAATGTAATGAGTAAATAAACAAGTAAATTAGTCGAGGTAACCTAAGCTTTTGTTAGGGTATCATTTGAACGACTTTTTCGTGTGAAATTCTCACTCCAGCGCGTCTGGGGAGGTTTCATTCACAGACAGACACAAAAAACAATGCGCAACTTTTTGGCTTTTAGTCGCTGAATTTTTGTTAGCCATCTTTCGGTTTTATGGCTTTTCGTTGTTCGAAATCCTGATGATGACGAGTCGAAGTGGTTTATTGAATTTAACGTTTTTGCCGGCGGAAATTACTGTTTGCACACAGTGTCGCATAAATCTGCATAGAAATGTGTGTGTGGCCAGCGAACGCTGAATAGAATTCGAGAGAAATATTTGCAAGTGAATAAACGCGGCACTTGCAAGTGTCGGCAGAGGGGGAGGTAGAGGCAGGGGATGGTTGCCCTACGGGGGGGTTGGGTGATACATCAAACAAAATTAAAACACAAACGAGGGCTGCGGGCAGGCTGAAGGGTTGGCAAAACATTGCCAAAGGCTAAAATAATGAACAGCGGCAAAGGAACAGCGAGACTGGAACAGGCACGTGCAGGCTCCACAGGGAGAGAGAGAGAGCCGGAGCGGGAGTGGGGGAGGCGCAACTGTCACTCAGCGAATGTATCAAAAAAGAAGAAGACGAAGAAGAAGCAGAGCAGACTGTTGCTTCCACTTTGTTGTTGCTCAATTTAGTCCATTGGCTGCCAGACAATCGCTCATGACCAGCCAGAAACCCACTCCTCCTTCCTATCTTCCCCTCACGCCTTCCCTCCCCCTTTGGGCATGCCAGACAGCACGACGCTGGGGTTGAAAGTGCATGACACACAATTGTTTCCACCTTACTCCGCCTCCCCCCACCAAGCACTCTCCCTGTACGAGCATTAACATGCAAGCAGGGGCGTAGGAGGAAGCGGGGAAGGTACGCCTGTGTCCTGGCCACCAAATTGTTTTTGTGGTTGCCACCACAGCTGAGTTTATGGTTACACATTCTCTCTCTCGCTCTGCTTCTCTTCGGGGTTCAGTTTTTATATTGACATCGTTTCTGCATGCAATCTAATAAATGAAAGGTGTACCCAGGGGGGGGTGCCAGCTATCAAAGTGGAAGGGGGCAGGGGCCGGTGCTGCTGCAGGTGCTCGAGCAAAATAATGGTTTCACATTCGCTCACCCGTTTGTAATTTATTGTCCGGAACTGTCGCCGTCTTTAACCTCCCCCTGACTAGGATACTTCAGTAAGGATATAGAGTATCCTCTCATATATTCCTATTGATTCATCACACATTCACATGTGATTCATACCCACACTGGACAAAGACATCAATTTGACAGCAGCAGCAGCAGAAAATTGACCAATTCATTGCGATATTTAAGCGGGCACCTCCTCAAGGGGGTGCTCGCTTGATTGATTTCCTTTTATTGCTTTATTATCAAAAGTTTTTTTTTTTGTTATGAGTGAAACAGTAGAAAAAGTTTGTATAAATTCCAGAGTTATTCGAAGGGGAGTAAATTAGTAAGTTTATTTATACTGTAATTAAGTGAATAATTGCTTAATTTGAGTGAACTAAATAAATAAAAAAATTTTAAGATTTCTTTCCAGTTACTCAATGCAATATCTTGTTGAACTAAAGTAACTCATGACTAAATATCTCTTTGTTAATTATTTGGTACATTAAGTGTGAAAGTTTAGATTATATGACAAGGTTATTGTTACTTGGGGTATTTAGTGAGGTTAGGTAAGGTTGTATATATGATAAAGCAGCATATTTAAGAGCTTTAACTTATTGATTTAAGGATGCTATTACTTCAAACGTGCCAACAGAAGGTATCCCAACTATTTTACCATTTTCGAACTTCTGTAAGACCTTATAATGACTTTTTGAGAAAGTTCTTAACAGCTTAGAAAGTATTGTATATAGGTTTGTTTATAATATAGTGCCAAATTGATGCGATATATCACATGAAAATATAACAACTCTTACTTCTTACATTACAAAGAATCCTCTCGAAATTTCTTTACCATTTCCGACTAAAATTACCCATGTAAAACTCAAAAATAAATATCAAAAACTGTATATACTCGTATAGTATGTAACTGTCATGTATGATATCACAATCAAACGGAATTTCCACAACAAGGTTAGCGCCTGGCATTGAGATTGCTTTTTATGCTTTTAATTAAAAGTTTAATTAGACATTTTTCCGCTCGTCATCGTCGTTGACCTTTGACATTGCCCCAAAGCAGCAGCAGCAGAAGCGAAGCGAAAGCAAAGTAAACCAAAACATCTGGCTAGCTCATTAGGGGCACCGCCAAAAAAAAAATACAAAAAACAATTGCCGAGTTTACTACGCATTCCACTTCGTTCCCCCTTTTATCGCCCTCCGCCACTGGCGAAATCACTGTCTCAAGGGGGGCGTTGCTGAAGCCGCATCTACTTTAATATTTATGACATTTTTACAATCGTTTTGAATTTAATTTGATGTTGTGTATTTCTGGCACTTGACCTGGCGACGATTTCATTAGCGAGAGAAAGAAAGAGTGGGAGAGAGAGAGAGAAGAAAGGGAGGGGGAAAGAGGGAAACCCACAATAGGGCACAATACAAATTATTTAATTTATGCGGCGATTTGTTGCTGCTTCTCTAGTTGCTGTTGCTAGTGTGGAGTGCCACGCCCCGTCCCGTCGCCGCCCCCTCTTGACAGTTGTCATTCTCACTCGTACGTTTTGGCATTCTCTGCACGTTCTTTGTGTGCGTAGCCAGCGCTTTTTCATTTTCATTCACTTACGCGCAAAGAGAGAGGGGAAGAGAGAGCGCGTAACATTCGCAAAAGAAACATCATCACTGCAACTAAGTCCAGCTCTGTCCCCCGTCCACCTCCCACTGTTCCACTGTGCCTCTCTGCCAGTCTTTCTCTCTCCCTCCCTCCCCCTCTGAAGCTGTTTCTGATTTGTTTGCTGTCTCGCCCCGCAGATTCCATTTGACGCTGACTAAGTGACAAACGGACAGCGGAACAAACGTAGGAAAGCTGAAGCCACAGTGGGGCAAAGCAAGACGGCACCGCCTGCAAATTGAATCGTGGGCGGGTGTATTGTGCGCCAAGCTGTATAATTCCATTTGCGCTTAATTGGCCTGAAACAAGCTTGAGCAATTGCTTGTGCACAGCCCACATTCGAATCTCTCGCGCGCGCGCGTCTTGCAGCACTGGAAATTATCTTTTATTTTCAGTTATGGCTAAACGGGTAAGCGGGCGAAGCTAACCTAGTACTACTGCCCAAGTTCAGAGATAGCTAATTGGAGGAATAATTGCAATAATCCAATTATAATTATATTAATGGAATTTCGCAATTTTCGCCAGCGTTACAAATGAAAAGGCCTTCACACGCTGTAATTATGTTTGACAACTCACTTTAGATATCAAATGAAAAGGATTTAATTTGGAAATGAAGGAATAGGGTTACTTAAGAGTTATTCTTTAAATTTGAAGAAAACGATTTTAATTTTACATGGAATATAATTTCTTTTGCATTTAAATCGATTCAAAACACAAAGTGTGAAATATTAAAAGGAAGTATAGGTCATACATTGTTTATTATTAATAACGTCTGTATTTATTGTCCTATCGGATTGAAATTTTGAAGTTATGTAAAAAATATAGTTAGCTTAGTATTGTTCTAAATAATAAAGTTTTTTCTGTAGTACGCCGCTTACAAATCAACTTTAAAAACTAAATTATTGAATTGCGGGGACGATGGACGTAGCACCTAGCACTTGAAATAAACTTAATCTGCGCCTGGTAAACAGAAATCTTCATGCCAAATTTGGTGTCTTTAGCTTTTATAATAGCTGAGATCTGTGTGTTCATTAGGTCATCCGGACACCTGGACAGAAAGACAGACATGGCTTAATCGACTCGGCTAGTGATCCTCATTACTTTGTGGGGTTTCCCACGCCTCCTTTTGCATGTTACATACATTTGCACAAAGTAAGTATACCTTTTTTGACAATTTTGAATGGTCGAAGGGTATAAAAAGAATTAAGCTTTATAAATTACAAGCATAGGTTATATATTGTTTATGTGCACTCTATATTATATATATTTAACATAGTACTACCCTGGTCAGTAGCTTTCATTGCTACATCAAGACTGCAACGCATTCTTGCCTATAAATCCCTTTTTTTCACTTTTGAAGCCTCATTTTTAAGCTTCCCTTTTTTAAGCGGGCAACAAGAAAAGTTGGCGCTTTATCTAGTGCTTGCCTGCAGCTGCAAATTCAGCATTATTTTCTTTCGCTTTCGACAAACTAATTGCGAAAGTCTGCCAAAAGCTGTATTAAGCTCAGAAAATTTGCACTGCATTAGGCCAGAACATTAGTGGAAGCAACTAAAGATAAAAACTTTTAAATTTTCAACGCATTGTTGATGGAAATTTTAAGTTGAGAAAGCAAGGAATATGTTGGATAATATTTAAATGGAATTTCAAAATGGAAATAAAAAAATAATAAATACAAAAGCATTAAGGTAATTTAAATTGTGATTTAATATATAAAATTAATCAAAAATAACACTTTCAATATGATTTTAAAAGTGATCTTATATGGAATGAATAATAAAATTAAGAAATTAAAAAATATCAGTTCGAATTGTTTTCCAATCACAAAAATAACTCAAGCAATTGTGGTAAGTGTCATGATACCCAGTATTTATCATTATTTCTATAGATTCCCCCTCCCATTCACTCTATTTCTATAGATTTCCCCTCTCTTTCCCACTTTGCACAAACAAATTACGATCCGTGTTCGGTTGTATAAGGCAGATTGTTAATTAAAGTTTTGCTGTATACAAAGTATGCTGCATTCTCAATATAAACAAATTTTCGCTCTGTTCTCTCTCGCGCTGTTGTTGGCCCGATAAAAGTGTTAATGCAGGAAAGAAAAGAGGGGGAGAGAGAGAGGGAGAAGAAAGGAGGGTGAAGGCAACGCGAAAAGTTGCGTGAAGCGGGATTTTGTGGCTGGCTTATCGGGCGAGTCGAAAGGATAAAGTTTTTTGCGGAACAGCCATGGCAAAAAGAATGAAGTAGAGGGGGGAGAGGGGGGCAAGAGCGAGAGGGGATATTGAAGAGTGCAGTGTGAAGAGTGCAGAGTGAGTGGAGCGGAGTTTACGCGGGCTGGCGCTGGTTAACAAAATGGCGTTGGCACATAATTAATTGCACTAAAGAGATTAGTTGCCGTGCATAAGTTTGCTTCTCTCGAGCAGGGGGGGGCCACACCTCTCTGCCCACACCCCCTTTGCCATCCCCTCCGCCCTGTCAATAGCTGCACACGCAACGCGGCCGCGCTGCCTTATCAGACCCACGCCAAGGCACCCAGTTTGCACCTGCTCGCCCACATTCCACACGCAATCCAATTTACCCGAACAAAAAACCAAACAGAGAAAAAGAGTGCAACCACCCCCCACGCCCCCCTGGCAGGTACGCCCCTGTCGAAAGCAAAGCTTCGCTAATGACGTTAGCCCTAACTAGCATAATATCTTCATATATCACAGCTTGACCCTGTTCGGGAATATGCCAAAGCCTTCCCCACTTTGAAATCTGTTCTAATCAGTTCGCAACAACAACAACAAGTTGCACTGCAATAATAATAAAGTTAGTTCGGGGAAAACACTCTGAGGAAACACCTGTTAATTAAAGTTTTATTTCAATGTTTTCCCAGAATCGTGTGTGTGTGTGTGTGTGTGTGTGTGTGTGGAAAGTTGTAAAGCTTTTTCAGCAAACTTTTCAGTATTTCACAATGTTCTTCGATGCATATTTATGAAAGAAACATATTTTCTTTTGTTCGAACTACGCAGAAACTGAGTTTGCAATAAAAGTTTTGACTAACTGATTGATTACTTACAAGAAGAAGAAACCTTGTTTTTTAAAGCTGTGCAAATATTTTATATTTTCTGTAGAATTCGAACAGATGATTTCCCTATAAAAATGTTTTTTATTTTTATATTTCTTGTAGAATCTCTTAAGAAGTTTTCCTTGTCTCCATTTCAGTTGCTTTTATATTTGAATTTTCTTGAAGAAGTTTTCAAGAAGTTTTTCCCATCCTAAAAATATTTTTACTATTTTCCTATAAACTCCAAAGTTTTTCCAAGTTTTCTGATGAATGTCAAAACTTGTTATGCCTTATATACATAGCTCTAAAATTTTATGTTCGCTTGTTTCATTCAGTTTCCTCGTAATTTTGACTTCCCCAAGGATTAATTAACTTGAGCTAATTTTGTAAATTTTCGAGCTGCCTGTCAAACGTCATAAATTGACACGGCCGCAGATAACTGCTCGAACAAGGCGAGACAACTTGCGAGTACTCGAAAACACTCACACTCACTTGAATATGCCCGCAATCATTATCAACGCACTCAAAAGTAAATTAAATTTGAATTTTGAGCTGTCAAATTAAATTCGCTGCGGTGATTGATTGTAACAGGTGAGAAAGGGAGAGGGAGAGAGGGGGAAGAGTGAAAGAGATAAAGAGGGACAGAGAGAGAGGGTCTCCAAAGTGAGTGAACTGCCGTCAAGGACCGAGCACAGGCGACAAAGCCGTCGCAAGTGACAAGCGGCGATGCATGCAATTATTTTTTAAGGTTATGTTAGACGCGCCGCATTGCAACTCACTCAAGGATGATGCACTTAAGCCACGTCCCTCCTCCCCCCTATTGCCGAATCCTTGCACTTGCATGCACATGCATGCACACCTCGCACATGTGAATCTGAATCAGAATCTGAATCTCGAATCTGAATTATTCATCTCTTTCTTTTGCTTTTCCTGACATAGAGGGGGTTGTTGCGCCGTCCTTGATGTGGGGGAGGTTTGTAACGGCAACAGGCAACGTGCTTTGTGCATTTTACAGCTCACACGCACACTCACACACACACACTGGCAGCGCATCCGCCATTGTTGTGCTGTGTTGGCGGCAATCCGAAAGCAATTTCTGGGGCATTAATCATTCTCCTTTTGCCCCTTTTGCCTTCATCTTCCCCTTCCGCCCACACACACATGACACTTATCCGGCCTTCTCGCACTTTTGCACACCCGCTTGCCCCGCTTTACCTTCCCCTCCCCTTCCCCTCTCCTCTTCCCAGCCTTTTGCTAATGTTGACAAAACGCATTTTAAGCTCTTCAGAATTGCCTTCTTTTGTTTAGTTAGTGACTGCCCACTTGGCCTGCCTGTCTCCCTCTCTCTTTCCCTCTCAATCCCTCTCTCTTTCTCTCCCCACGCCTTCTCTACGGGTATCTCTGCTGTGATTTCGTTTCGAATTTGGCTATTCACAGGGCGAGACCCTCTTAATATGAAGTGACACCCTGCAGCTTTTGTTTACCGACAGCCCTCAACAGCTTCATTGTTTTTGGGTACCAAATCACATTTCTATTTCTAGATTCAGTTGCGCTTTTTGTGTGGGTGCAACACTGTAGCTTACACTGAGAGAAAGTTTGCAAGTATTTTATATCTATTTGCAATTCGAATTTTTGTGATATAAGCAGAAAATTGAGCTATTTAATCGTTGAAATTTATGATATAATTAAAAAAAACTAAATGTTCGATAAAGGTTTTTAAACCCATAAGAAATAATGTTTATTAATTATTGCATATTTTAGATTGATAATTATAGATTATAGATTGATAATTATAGATTATAGATTAATAATTATAGATTATATATTGATAATATGCTATAATTAATAAACATTATTTTTAATGGTTTTAAAAAACGTTTATCGAATTCCTTAATTGTATAAAAAATTTCAATAGAATTTATACAAAACTAACAAGAATTTTAAATCGAATTCCGAACTAATTTAAACACACTGAAATAGCATTAATAAACTTAGTTCGTCATAATAAATAAAAAAAAATATGTAAACATCACGTTCATATTCCTCAAAGCCACCTGTTTAATTCAGTATTTTAAAACTACTATTAATATTTGGCTCTTTTGGAATTTATAAATAGTTTTGAAATATTTTAAATGCACTGTTATTTATAATGCTAGTTTTCATAAAAGAAACTACTAGAAGTCATGGTTGCATTCAAATTCTTAGATTACACAGCGTTGTATTTGCTATTGCCTTTTGCAGCCCTTAACCTGTTTGAATCATGATGCAACTGCGATTCTCCCTCACCTTATTTACCTTTACTCAATTGATTGCACACAAGTTCGGTGTACGGTGTGCAGAATATGATCCAAACTCACCTATAGTGATGCCTTTGGGTATGTGTGTGTGCAGCAGGAAAACTCTTTTCTCGCTTTTCGCGCAAACTTTTCACAGTTTTGTTTTGTTTTTTTCTCTCTCGCAAAATGCACGACAAATTAACACGGCGGGAATTGGCTGTCGTTGTGCAACGGCTACGACGAATGCTGCCACTACTCAGGGGCAGACTCCGGCTGTCAGTCCTGTTAGTCCGTATCCGCTATGTCCGTGTACTCGTATCCGTGTGGACGCCACGCTCGCGGCAACAAAAACTAAAAACGCGCTGCGCTTGTTTTTTCTCCTGCGATTCGTTTTGGAAAAGTTCAACTCCAGGGGGGTGTCAACGGGGGCGTCCAGGGGTGGCGGTACGTTAACCCTCGAGGGCACAAAGCGCAACACGGCGGCGTGTTTGGGTGCGAGTTACAGTGGCACAAAAACAACAAAGTATATTACTTTCCGGGAAAGTATAGTATATAGTCATTTAGTATATTACGTAGTATTTTGTTAGTAAATGTTTTCTCGTTTTCTTTTTATCGTTTTCTTTCGTTTTATGTTTTTTATTATTTGCGCCTTACGCTGATGCAATACGCGGCGACGCTTTCAACCCCCGCGTCGCACAGTGGGAAAGACAGTTATGTTTGTTGTTTACCGTTATGGGCGACAATCACCTTTTGGCTTTACCGTTACCGCACTCGCGCACGTCTTTCGTTGAACTGGCGGCACCGCAGAGAATTTCTCAATTGAACTTTGGAAAGTAGAAACAACAATAACAACAACAATGGCTAAGGCAAAGCAAAGCTTCGCTCTCGCAATGTGTGCGCTCTCTCACGTTTTGGTCAACGACGACCACAACAACAACAAATGCAAACAATAAATGCGACGCAACAGCGCGTCGCGTTTCGAACAAGGCAACCACCCAAAAATGGCAAACGAAGCGAATTAGACGGTGAAAAAGAAAAGCTCAGCCTCTGCCTCTGTCGCTGCCTCTGCCTCAGTCGCAGCCTGCCTTGCCAACCCTCTGCCGCTGCCAGCACAGCTGAACGCATGCGTTGTCAGGTAGAAGCTGCGCTCTCTCAGAGCTTCGCAGCAGTGGCTCGCCTCTCTCTCTCCCTCTGTTTGTTGTTGTTGTGTTCTCTCTCACTGTTTCTGTCGTTGCGCTCTTACTCTCTCTCTCTCTCTCTGTGTGACTTTGCTCTCCCATGCCTACTGTGGGTGGTGGGTTGACTAGCTCAGGGTTGCCACTGTGTGTGGGTGGTTGCTTTTTTGATGTTGTTGTTGTTGCTGCTGCCGTTATTATTGTTGTCGCTGTTATTGTCGTTGTTTTTATTGTTGTTGTTGTTTCGTTTTTCTGTTTACTGTTGTTGCAGCTACTCCTGCAGCAGCGGCCGCAGCAGGCGCCGTTTTAGCGGCAGGAATGTGCACTTTGTTCATGTTCTGTGTGTGCATTGTTGTTGTGCTGCTGTTGTTGTTGCAGCTACTGCAAATTGCCTCGTAGCATTTAAGTCGAATTATGAAACTCGCACACACGCGTACCCCGCACACCCTATGCAGCCTACTGTGCACCCCGCACATCCTGTGCTGCAACAGCAGCAGAACAGCAGAAGCGCAGCCATGCAAAACGGCGTCAGGCAGGAGTGGGGGGGGAATTGGGGAAATACCCCTGAGGGAATATGCGCCTGCATTTTAATTAATATTGATTGAAGTTATTTGAGCGACGTCGGCAGGTGCGTTTAATTTAGTTTAAAATTTGTATTGCCAAACAAACAAACAAACACAAAACGCGCACTCAAACGGTTTTCGCGGTTAACGGTTTTTGAGGTTATGGGGAAAGCCGCAAATAAAGTTTTCCTTCTGGGAATATTAAGCAGAGATAAATGTTTCTTGAACTTAAACTTCATACTATCATTAGCATAAACACAGCCAATTGGCAGACAGTGCAAATAGTGCATATTTATTTGTATATTTTCATGTTCGTTATGAAATCAACGAAAGATTAAAAAGTTGTATCAGCCAGTCGAAAAGTTGCGCCTTACAATATGCTAAATTGTTGTTGTCCTTTCGAATTTTCTGTCATTCTGTGTGCAACGAAATTTGCATTTCAAATCTTTCGCTCTTGTGCTTCCATTCTGGGTACTCCCACCCCTGCCCCTCTTCGAGTTACTGAGCTGTTGCTGATGTTGCGCGGCTGTTTACATTGCACTTGTGCATATTTTTCATTTTTTTTCTTTTTTACACTTTCCTTAGACACATGAAGTAAGTGAAACATCTTAACTTGATTCCTAATATAAATTGTAAATTTCCATTTGCATTTTTCACTCAATGTTTATTGAATGTGTACTTTATATGAACTAATTGTCCATCTTTGGAAGTGTATTATTTCTTCGGTTCATAAAATTATTAAATTTTCCCTTTCAATGTTCTCTTTAAGTGTGAGTTGTCGTTGCGCTTGACAGCACCAGCTGTTGTAGAAGAGAAACTGAAAATGTTTCATGCCAAACTTAAATCGAACTTGAACTTGAACGAAAGTGAATTTAATTATTAGAGCAGAAAATTGGAAGTATCGTTATCTGTAAGCTTATAACAAGTAAAAAAAGAAAAACGTGTGTGAGGTATGTACTTAGGTAAATACAAAATATATGTCTTTCATTTTAAATTACGCGGTGAAGTTTTATAGCTATCAGCTTTTTGAGATGGCCAAATAATGGCATACGCTGGTTTTCGCTTTGCTGTAAAACAATAACTAAAACACCAAAAATGTATGTTGTTTAAATTTAACTCTACAATATATTATTATTAAACAATAAATAACGGAATGCCTCAAATTTTAACAAATTGTTTATAATAAAAAAGTGTTGTGAAACGCTAACTTGTGTGACAACAATTTCAGAGCGATAACTTCTTAATAGCACGTTATCGAAACCGTCCACGTATCGATATTGCAAACACTGCAGCATTTAAAGAAATGATTGTGCACTATCTCCCCTATGAAATAAATCATTTTTTTTTAAATTATGATCAAACATATATTTGCCTCCCTTATGACTAATGCGTAAATTGATTAATCGATAATGGTGCGCAACATTTTTGCTCAATTGGTGCTGCTTTGTGCGTGTTAAAGCTGACGTCTGTTAATATTTAACAGATGCTAAATTCAAACAAAAATCATTTTATATCAATTTTAAACGTTTGTCATGGTATAATAAGCATATTTGTAGCGTTTATTAATATTTAATGGATATTTGATATTGAAATTTTCTATGTTATTTGAAGATTTACGATTTGCTATCTAGATAATCCAGGTAAAAATTGATGCTTGATGTTAATAACATTTCAGCAAAATGTTAACCTTGTGTCGCTCTGATTCTGTATGTTAGTTATTTATTTTCACACTGTTTGCAGGTTAGCTTTGTTGTTTGGCACAAATTTTACTTAATTATAATGGGAAAACGTCGAACACAATCTCTGATCGACTCCAATTCGAGCGATAGCGACAGTGATGCAGACAACAATTTGGAATCGGTAAGTAATGCTATAAAAGGTGCAGAACAAATCGTAATTCGGGCCCAGCCGCCAATGAGTTGCGAGGAAGGGATGATTGACGCAATTTGTAAAAAATCTATAATTATTTCTGCACTTGGCCAAACAGGACTTGTTGTCGCTAGCAAGGAAGAGAAAGAAGCCAAGCCAAGGCACAAAAGCCTCCAACTCCAAGTCCGATTCCGACTCGGACTGGGCAAACAACAAATCGGGTGCGCCAGCGTCCAAGAAGAAGCGCCAAAAGAAAGCTAGCAGAGATTCGAGCTCATCGGAGGAGAACTGGGATGACGATAGCCAAGATGAGGATGCTGCCGCCAGTGCAGCCCCCATGGCTGCCGTGGATAAATTTGCCGAAGTGCAGCAACAACAAAAGAAACCGAACGAAGTTCAAAGCGAACAGGAGGAGGGTGAAGTCTCCGATAGCGATTCGGATAACGATAAATCCAAATCGAAATCCAGCTCGTCTTCGGGTAGCGGCTCCGATTCCTCTACATCGTCGTCGTCCAGCTCAGACTCAGAGTTCGACGATGGCTACGACGATGACCTGATGGGCGATGAGGAAGATCGCAAGCGTCTCAATGGACTCTCAGAGAAGGAGCGTGAGACAGAGATCTTTAAGCGTATCGAGCAACGTGATATAATGCGCACGCGATGGGAGATCGAGCGGAAACTGAAGCTCGCCCGGCGTGGTGAGAAGAACGAGAAGTCAAAGACAAAGGAAGATCGTGCCAAAAAGAAATCAAAGAAGGAGAAGCGACAGAAGCGTGCCAAGGAGCTGGCAGCAGCCTCCATGCCGCCGCCAAGTCTAGTTGACTTGGATGTGGGCAAGCCCAGTTTGACAGAGATGCGTAAGAGCCCTTCGCCCATACCTAGCATACGCGAGGGTCCATCCACATCAGCAGGAGGATCAGGAAGCTCGTCCATATCCGGTGCACTCAACAGCAGCGGCGAAAAGAGTGGCGAAGAGCAAGGAGGCGCAGGCAGCGGTGTCTCGGACTACTTCGATCACAAGGAACGATCCAAGGAGCGCAAAAAGAATGTGGAGGCCAACAAGACCGACGATAAGCGTAGCAATGCCATGGCCATGCTCAAGGCCAAGCGTGAGGGCAAGGCCAAGAGAGGTAAGTGACAGATTGAATCCTCCTCCATGTTCACCAAACTGATAACCCCCCCCTTGCAGAGGAAGAAGAAGCCAAGCGCCTGGCCGAGCGTGATCGCGATGATGACAAGGAGGAACTGGAAAGTGTGTCGGGTTGCAAATCAGCCGTGAAACTGAAAGCATCGGAGATCTATTCCGATGACTCCGGTAGCAGTGATTGGGATGAAGATGAGAAGCCAACGGGCAAACGTTCACGCTCCCAGAGCAGCAAAGCCTCAAGCGAATCAGAGGATGATGAGAAGACCACAAAGAGTCCGGTCTTCATAACCACACGCGAGGATCTCAACAAGCTACGCCTCTCCCGTTTCAAAATGGAACGTTTCGTGAATTTACCGATCTTTGAGGCCACAGTAACCAATTGCTTTGTGCGCATCAGCATTGGCAATAATGGACAGAAGCCAGTCTATACTGTGGCTGAGATTGTGGGCGTTGTGGAGACGGGAAAGATCTACACACTGGGCACGACGCGCACAAATCGTGGACTCCGTCTCAAGCATGGCACACAGGAGCGCGTCTTTCGTCTGGAATTCATATCGAATCAGGAGTTCACCGAAACGGAGTTCAACAAATGGTACACAGACTGCCAGCAATATCATGTGCCGCTGCCCACCATGGATATGATCGAAATCAAGGCCAACGACATTAAGAAGGCATTCAATTATGAGTTCAAGGACGAAGATGTCGATAAGATTGTCGAGGAGAAGAATCGCT
The DNA here is from genome assembly GCA_018151435.1 of Zaprionus africanus. Lineage (NCBI taxonomy): Eukaryota > Metazoa > Arthropoda > Insecta > Diptera > Drosophilidae > Zaprionus > Zaprionus africanus. The sequence goes on from JAECXB010000118.1 coordinate 13,542,212, forward strand.
TCCGCAATCGACCCACCAATTATGCCATGAAGAAGACCTGCCTGATGAAGGAGCGTGATGCGGCAATGTTGCGCGGAGACTATGACATTGCCAACGATCTGGGCCAGCAAATTGATCAGCTGGAGAGTCGTGCCTCCGAACTGGACAAGCGTCGTTCGCACAGTCTCAATTTGATATCGTATATCAATGATCGTAATCGCAAGCGTAATGTGCAGGATGCGGAGAAGGCTATCATGGAGGAGGCGCGTGCCAATAAGGGACTGAAGATATCGGATCCCTTCACCCGTCGCATTACACAGCCACGCATGGGCTTCAAGGGTGGCAAAAAGGATGAGGACGATGTGCTGCCAGCACCGCTGCCTCCTCCTCCGCCAGGCAAAAAGAAAGCCGAGACGAGCACATCGAACTCCAAACCGGGAGATAGCAAGGATTATTCGCTATACTCGCTGCACGACTTTGACATTGATCTAGATGTGCCGCTGCCAGGTGAGTTCACTTGAGGTTGCCCCCACTCTACTCCAGATTACTGATATATATCTTTTTCCCTCTCTTTATATAGTAAACAGCGCCAATGCTTTGCCCAAGCCGGCGAACAAACCAACCGAAACAGTCTCAAAACGTTCGCTGAACCTGGAAGACTACAAAAAGAAGCGTGGCCTCATCTAGCTCCCTCATCCGACAATGTTCTTTAGCCTCTATGCCTAGGTTAGTGTGGTGTAACGAGTAATTAAACCTAATCGATAATTGTGACGATTGAGAGGAGCAAACAGAGAAAACAGAAACAGATAATACAGATAATAACAAATACAAATTGTTAACTCAGTCTCCGCATGAATCACCTCAATATACATATATAGATATAGCTTACAAATTGTATTATGTTTACGAATATATATACCGCTTTGTACTGATTAACAGATCACACACCACACACGTTTCATTCACACACGATTATACATATATATATACTATATCTAATATCTCTGCTGTTTGTTTATATGCGTGCGTGTGCGTGTGCGTGTTTGTTTCTAATTCTAATTTAGCTAAAATTTTACTTAACTCATCAATCGTTCAGTTTTTATATACACTACTATATATACATATATTACTGTAAGTTTAGGGATATTCGCTGATCCTGTGTAATTTTGTTAGCCCTAAGTTAAAAACAAAACAATGTGTGTGTGTATTAGTTGCATTGTTGTCCGACTCCCCCCACACCATATACATATAACAAACACTATATATAATATATATATATTACTATATAATTATAATGCGTCGGTTGTAAGCACTCGCAACGCTGTATTAAACTTAAAACTGTAGTCAGGTAAACAAAAGTACATAAATAAATAAATCAACAATCACAAGACGATCTTTCATTCATTATAGTATCGTAGCATGAAGATCTTTTACTCTATGTAGAATCATAATGTGAAGATCTTTTTTCTATATATGATTAAATTAAGTTGACTCTTTATATAAATATAATCCAAATTATTAGACGATTTTCTTTGAATTGAAGACAATCTTTCTTTGTATATGAATTCATTATAAGACTATCTTTCAGTCTATATAATATAATAATAAGGTGATCATTCTTTCTATGCTTGATCATGCTGATGATCTTTCTTTTTTAATATAATGACAATAAGATGATCCTTATTTGTATACGATATATGAACATAATTAGACAACCTTTCTCCCTTTATATGATCACTTAAGTACGATCTTCATCGAAGATCTGTATTTCTCTCTATGCATGATATTTCAATCTTTCACCTTATATATGGTACAGTTCTCTCTCATACTCGTATATCTTGAGTCTCTTTCATCTCTTTACCCAACTGTACCAGAGCTGTCCTCATCCAAACTGACCGATCGTTTCTTCCAAGTTCTTTAATTAGTTTGCAGTTTGTTTGCGCAGCTGCTGTTTGGCACCCTTACACACACACTGCACACACACACATACACACACACACACATACACACACACACACACTCACGCAGCAAGGCGATTAATTTAATTAATTCGATGAAATTGTCTTTTAATTGAATGTGATCGCATTTCACATGTTTCGCGGGAGTTTCTCCACTGAGTTTCGTAAAGGTCTTTGTAATCGAATTGAGCTACACACAATTGCCAGATATTATACAATATTATACGATATATAATTCACTATATCGTTTCACTCCCTTGACAATCCATCAGCAATACAATACAATATTTACTTTAATTTACGAGAATTTCTTACATGTTTTCTGCATTTGATTTATTGAGTTTTATTGGTGAATGATATGGGGGAGATGGGCTGGGAATATTCGATTACAGTTTACGAAGACATTATCAATTAATTTGGAAAAGGGTTAAACGATATATCTACTTAAATTGTATAAGTTTTATATATATATTTGTTTTATAATTTCAAAATAGTTTTTCAATTTATTTTTCTTTTTTTTCAGACAAATTAAACTGAAAGCTTCTTAGGCAGCGGAATGAATGGTTTTTAAAAATTGTTTAGGTTTGTTGTTAATTGAGAAAATAAAATATTTTAAAATGTGAACAAATTCGAATATAATTCAATAATAAATAATATAAAGTTTGAAGGAATATTAACGCATCCAAAAAACAAATTAAAAGACTTTTAGAAAGGAAATCCAAAACTCCAAAATGAGTTCCAAAGTTTCCAAATGATTGTTATGTCTCTATAAACTGCACATATATTATCCATGTCCCCCCTCTCCATAGGGAAATCACTTTTATTATGCAACATGCTGCATGCATATATACTCGTAGGTATGAATAGGAGTCTCTCCTCCCGTTCTCCCGTTCTATATGCACTTCCGGTAATAGTTTTTTTATTTAAAATCTCTGCATGCGATTCACAATGCAACCGACGCTGGTCGATGGTCGACACAAATACGGGGGAACTCGGACCGGGGCAGCACATTGTGACCAAATGTTGATCCGATCAGAGATGAGTGGAGAAAGAGCAGAAGGTGGCGCGGAAGGAGGAGGTGGGGTAGGCGGCACAATGACACTTTATCTCGCAATGTGCAGCAGAAGCACGTTCCCTCAAGCGGAGAATGTCATAGATCGGAGACGGCGGCAGCATCTGATTCAGAATCTGATGAGAACTAGCGATGCGTGGAGTGGACTGCTATGGTGGGCGTAGTATGTGGTGGGGGACGGGGGAACTGCTCGCTCGGTCTGCTGCATTCAGTAGCCAGTTTCGGCTACAGAGATACAAATGTATCTCAAGTGAGTGTGAGTGAACATTAAAGACAGCTAATCAACCGGCATCAGCAGCCAGAGCAAGTGGCATTCTTCTTCCCCCTCCCCACGTCCCTCCCTGCTCACATTCCCAACTGTTGCTGCGCTGCCTGGTCGGCGCTCAAAGCCGACGACAGATCCACAACGGCAGCTCAAGCGATCAGTTCGAGTCGCGTCTGCAAGCGCGTCACATCGGAATTCGGAAAAGTTCCCCGAGTTCGTATTAAATCGCAGCGTCTCTAATTCAATTGAGTGAAAATGTCGTTGAATGTGTTAATAATACTGCTGCTCCCCCTCCTCGCCTACGGGGAGCTGAATTTCAATAACGATCTCGAACATAATCAGAAATTCAAGAGCATGCCGACCACCGTGAAGACCTATGAGAATCATACAGTGCTCTTGCCCTGCGAACGCGATAGTAAGCTCCAGAAAGTGACTCGATATCATATAACATATCATATATAATACTATATATAATATAGCTATATGTTTAGTGAATAATAGCTTGCCTTAGACGCTCGTCGTAATCGTTAAGGGGCCTTGAAAGTGTCTCGCGCAACAATTGTCCGCCCCACAACAATGGGGCGCCTTAATCCCCTAGATTGATATTATAAAGAAAAAGTGAATGAGTTTACAAAGGAGACGGAAAAGGAAATTTCTCTCGCATTATGCATTTTCTTCGACATTAATTGAGGATTATCACTGTGGATTTTCTTCATAAAGGGTCTAATGCGTGACAGACTTGTTGACAGCAAAAAACTGATCAACAAGTGGTTCAAGTTAAGATTTCAATTGAGAAATAAGTTAGGGAAGGAAAAGACGAATGTTGAAACGACATAGCTGAGGAATAAAGAACAGCCTTCTAAATTATTATAATATATATAATATATAATTTATTACATAACAATATTTAATAAATCCCTTTAAAGTTGAAAATTAAACAAGTTTTGCAATATTCTTAATGCTGAAAAATAAGAAACATTTTTACAAATTTCAAGATTGTTGAACTATTGCAATAATTATATTTAAAACATAATCTAAAAGTGAATCTACAATACAACTTTCTAGGGCAATAACCGAATTATTATCCTTATCTCAAGATGAATTTATTTTTTCCTTAAATTATAAATAAAACTCGAACATGAACTAATCTTCTAATAAGTGATTTATGATAATACAAGATCATCTGAAGATCAACTTCAATTGAAGTACTCTAAAAGATCTAACATAACATATGTGGAAATGAAAAATCAAAAATCAGAAGTATATACATTTATATATATAGAAATATATGCTATAAAATATTACAAAAAAAAAAAAACTATTCTAAATATAATTGTGATAATATAAAGATCAATCATAGTTCTTAGAATATTATTAGTGCTGATAAAAAAACATCGAAGACAGAAAATGCTCTCATAATTAATCCTAACCTTGCCCAAAGTTAATCCCCTACTCTCTCATCTCCCTGCCAGTTCCCTCACGCTACATACGCTGGCACAGGGATGATGTACTTCTAGTGGATTCCCGTCATCCGGAGGTGCCGCCGCCAGCACGCATCTTGCTCTGGGGTAATGGCAGTCTACAGGTGTTCAATGTGCAGGCCGAGGATACGGGCGATTACTACTGCGAGATAGTCACGAGCACGGATCATGCGCTGCAGGTGCACTCCATCGAGGTGCAGACTCCTCCGAGTGTGACCATCGAACCCAGTGGGGTGTTGGAACTCGCTATTGGTGCCATCTTTGAGGTCGCCTGCGAGGCAAAGGGTGTGCCCCAGCCGGCGATCAGTTGGCGCCTCAAGGGCAACACACTGGACGAGTACAGCAATGCGGGCAATCGACAGAGTCACGTCTTTGAGATCAAATCACGCAACATGGCGGGGCTGATTGAGTGTCTAGCGGTCAATGGAGTGGGACAGCCAGCGGTGGCGGGTGTCTACCTGCATGTGCTGTGTAAGTGAAGCAGGACATCTCCTTCAGCTCTAGTGTAATCCATTTTCTCCCATCAGTTACTCCCGAGATCACGCTGCCTCAGTCTGTGATCTACACCAAGGTCGGTGATCGCGCACAACTGGAGTGTATTGTGGAATCAGCGCCACTGGCCACACTGCAATGGTTCCATCACGGTGTGCCCGTTCACCAGGATGCGCACCTCATTAGCCAGCAAACAGAGCTGACAGGCAGTCAATCTCCATCTCAGGACAACTATGTGAGTCTCATCAAGCATGTGCTCATCGTGCGCAAGGTACGCGATTCGGATATGGGTCAATACGAGTGCCGCGCCAGCAATTCCATTGGCTTCAAGAGTGCCAGCGTCGAGCTGACCGGACGTCCCATGCCCTGCATTTTCAAGATCAATCCCGGCACACAGAGCTCCACCTCACATGTGCTCGTCTGGCAGACGGAGAGCATGTTGCCCATCATGGAGTTCAAGCTCAGGTTTCGACAGATTCCATCAGGTTAGTGGCTTGGTATATGCCTGAAGAACTTATCATTCATCTCTCTTCTCTTTACCTAGCGAATATTACGAAGCCGGTGAGAACCAACTGGACAGAGCTGACTATTCCTGCCACGCTTACCATGGGTGAGTGTATGAAAAGAGAGAAAAGAAGATTAGAGATTATATATTTTAATTTATTGCGGAATAATCTGCAGCGAAATAGCGATTTATGGTTTGGAATGATATATGATATATTAAATATATTATAATAGTATATATTTAATATAGTTGAATCATATTTTAGTTCTTTTAAAAAAGAATATTTTGTCTATCTGCACAACATTTCTAAGAAGACCTTGTTGCAGCTTCTAAGCACAGTTGAGCTGAGTTCTTATATAAAAACTGGTTGATTACGATACTAAAGTCTGCTATATAGACCAATATACTTCAAATACTTAACATGATCTGAATTTACTTCAGGAAAATTGAATAAATATTACAAGAAAAGGAAATCATCTTTAAGTTATCTAAAATATACATTTAATTTAAGTTTTTGATCAAAAATAGGTTCCATTGCTTTCTAAACTTCTCTATATACCCAAAACACTTCACATTTGTTCGTATTTGTCATTATTAACCAAAAAAAAAGTAAATAAATAGTGTTATTTATTTGTTTAGGCTCTTTAGAACATCTGCCCCTATAGATGAGCTTGCAAAAATGCGCTTTTATTGAGGTATAGGCCTTCTATAAACAGTAACATGATCAAACGCATAAGATCGCATAACTCTAAGCACTCTACAGTAGTCAATCGATAGGAATGACAATGAGCTACAAACTGCAAATAAATCTTTACTTAAACGTACTCTGTATCAATCTCCTTTCTCTGCCTCTCCAGGTCCCATTTACATCACATCCTATACACTGCATGGTCTGCAGCCCGCAAGTCTCTTTGAAGTGTCCGTGCTGGCACGCAACAGCTTTGGCTGGAGCGACAATAGTCGCATTGTGCGTTTCGCCACGGGTGGCGAGGGTAAGTTGCCCACTTTACTGGCAAGATCAACTTGAATTATTGTTAACATTCTCTCTCTAGTTGAGCTGCCCATTTATTCAACGGAATCGGAACTGCAGTACGACGATGCAACCGAGGAGATCTTCGACAATGAGATAAAGCAGAGATCACAGATACTCACAGCGAGCATGACATACAACAACGCCGCTGTAGCCACTATATATAGTGCACTATATATCACAATACTAATACAGATCGGTCTAGTTATGCGCTACACATAATCAAAAGTTAATTAAGCTACACAAATTTTTGTACTGATTTGAAAGTTCCACAAAACAATTTAAAATATATCGTATATATAAAGTATAGAGAAAGATTTCTGCTTTTATTTACGTTTGCTGGATGTGGAAGGTTGCTCGAGATCGGGCTCTGGTTCGCTTGCCTGTGGACTGAGGCACCACAAGGCATCGAAGACCAGCAGCTGTAGCAGTCCAGCGCCGGTTGTACAATCTTCGTAGGTAATGGGCGGCAGCTCCTTCTTGACATGAGCAAGATACAGTCGGAGCAGGTCATTATTCAATCCCGAGACGGCAATAAGTTTATCCTTATGCTCCTCAAAGTTCCACATGTTCAACATAATCTCTGGCAAACGATTCACATGCTCCACAAGCAGCAGAATTGCATTCACATTCTTCGAGTTGTTGCTGTTGCAAATGTCGATCAATTGCTGATTGTAAGTGTCCTTTGAATAGAGAGCATCTGCGATGTGAATCGTGCAATGGAAGCATGCGGAACTGAACATGTTGCGGAAGATTTTCTGCAGTTCCCTTATATCCCAGACAATGGTGGGCACCTCGTAGCCAGCTTCCTTGAGGAGGGGCACCACAACGGACATGCCCAGACGATGTTCATCACATGCGATGGCCACGAAGTTCTTGATCTCCTTGTTCCTCAGCTCTGTGAGCACGTAGGCCAACGCCTTGGCCAAGTCTTCAGGTTGAATTAGCTGGGAATGGCATCCTTATTAATTTTATATTATCAATCTATCAAGATCTCCACTTACTGTGGTCTGCAGGAAGCCTATGTCGGCATCGCTGCTTGCAATCTGTTCATTGGTGAGAATCTGCAAAGTTCGGGAGTCTAATAAGCTGCATTTGAGTTAAGCATCCTCTCATGTACTCACGGGAAATTCAAATTCCTCCAGAGATTCATCCCAAGTGCGCAGCTTGCAAAAACTTCTGGCATAGCAAAGTTTAAGATCTGTGCCATCGGTACGCGATATGCAGATGACAAAGAGCTGGAAAAGAGACGCTATTAAATCAATTATAACCCTCCCGATTCCGCACCTTGTGCACATAAGGCTCCTGTCGCACCAGCAGCTCGTCTATGTTCAGCATATACGTCTTGCTGGGATCGATGCGACTGAGAACGTCTGCATGAAAGTATTCCAGTCCCAGTTCATCCTCGGTACGACGCACATGCTCCAGCCGCCACTGTAGTTTACCACTAAATATATCAAACTCTGATTCAACGAATAAACGCAGCTCTGCAAAGTTCTCCAGCTGCACGCGCGCGCCCAATTTAGCAAGTATTGCTCCTCTTTTCTTGCTGGGTACTTCGTTTACGGCCTGACTGGCGGCAAACAGACGGTCATAGCGATCTTGCTTGGTCCCTGTCGTATTCAGTCCACGCGCGTACAGCTCTCGCTCCAAGTCGAGCAAATTAAATTCCATCAGCGGCACATCCATCTTGATTCGTTTTCAATTCGTTTTGCAAACAAATAATTCGCGTAGTGTCAGTGTTGCAAAGTGCCGCGGCACACTCTGTGAATTTGCCAATTGTGAATTGTCTATATCGATATATCGATTGTTGCTCAAGCTTATTTGAGTTTGGCGAACTATTTGAATTTGCATTCGATTTGTAAAGTAAGTGATTTTCAATTTAATAAATTAAAGAAAGGAAACTATTATTAATTGTTATTAGTTATGAAATAGTTAAAACTTAATTATGATAGTTTTTATGTTCAACCGTTATTTTATAAGAGTTTGTTTTTACTTCACTTATAATTGAACAGGAAAACCATCAAGTAATTAAACCAATAAAATTATACAAAATACACATTTTTATTAACATCTAATTCAGGGTTTTACCAAATAAATAAACTTCACGTAATTATCTTGAGAAGAGATGAAGTTTAGAATTTTCCAACGAAGCACTCAGCAATAAATGTTACTCTTATATTATTTTTAGACTGTTACAAAATGTGAATTCATTTCGGACGAGAACATTCAATATGGTTTAATAAAGGTAGTCATTGTTGAAACAAGTTAATAAGATGACGAATCCGTGAATCAAACTGCCAACATACCATATGTGTATCTCACTTCCTGCGAGATACAGAAAGAGTTATCAAAAATATCAGATAAGATTTACTCCATGAAAATGAAATGAAACGTGCAGTAATTTCTGTCTGTCTCAAGAACTACAAGATTACCCTAAAGTCGCATAAAACATCTCTGAAATGTTTTATGGCTTTCTGCTTGCATAAAACACGTTATCAAAGTGTTCGTTAATTCTTCTCAACTATCTTATCTGCCTCTTTTATGTTGGCTTTATGCGGGTTACCTTTTTATACGGAATCAACTCTTGGTTATGCTTTTCAATTGGCACAAACTCCCTCAATTTTCATAAGAAAGAAGGGTATTCTACTGCCCTGTGGGGCTTCAGTTAAAGCACTGCAAAACTAACATCATCAACAAAAACAGCAACAACTGAACGATGACGACAATTGACAGTGACATTGCAAGCATCCCACACACTCTCAAATTCCGCCACTCACTCTCTCTCTCGCTCTTCTACCTTTGCTCTCTCACTGACTTCACATTAAAAATTTGGCGCCATATGAGCAACGCGGAAATGAAACGTGTTTGTTTACCTGCAACAGCAGCGCAGCCCCAGCCAGAAGACGCAGCAGCAGCAGAAGAGCAGCCTCAGCAGAGCAGCTGAGGCAGAGCACCAACAACAACGGCAACAGTGAGAGCAGCCGTGTTCCATTCCCGAATCGTTCCAGCGCGCTTTCAACTGCCAATCGGCTTCGAAGCACGCGCTACACTTACTTTCAGTTCTCGCTTGAAAAGCATCGCGAACGGGTACGCAGCGCAGTGCAGTGCAGTACGCAGCGGAAAAGAAATAAATTTCAAATTGAAAGAGAGAAAGAAAAAGAAATAACAACAACAAACTCCTATCAATACTGCCATTAAGTACTTGAAAACTTCAATTTGTTTTGTGCGCGCACACACGTACGAGCGCACACCAACACACACGCACACATACCTAGGCGTAGTTATCTAAAGCTTTTAACGGGAAAATGTATCTCAAAAAATGAGAATCAAAGGGGGCACGTTAAATCGAAAGCGTTGCAAGTGCAAGTGTTACAGCCGAAAATAAAAAAGAGCCAAAAAAAAAAAACAGCTAAGAAGACACAACAAAAAGGAAGACGAAAAAAAGCATCTTGGGACGTTTTACCTGCTCGTAAATCAAAACTGCTCGTACAATATGTCGTCGCTGGCAGAGTTGCTGTTGTTGTTGCCTTTTGTAACGTTGTTACTGTTGTTGGTGTTGTTGTTGTTGTTGTTGTTGCTGGTCTTACTGCACGTTCCATCTCCAACTGCCTCTGGCTCGGTCTCCCTCTGCCTCTCCCTCTCACTCTCACTCCTCTTTCGCACATCTGTCTGTTGCGCGAGCAAGACAAAACCTGTTTACTCCTCTTGTAAATGGCACAGGCAGTTCACGTTGTCCATTCTTTACCTGGCAGCGGGTGCAGCCTCCAGTGCGCAAACACGCACACACGCACACACGCACACACACACACTCACACACACACACACTGCCAACTTGCACTGTGATTCATTGGCAGCGCATTCTTTCTTCTTGCCACAAAAAGTCAATCTGAATTTGTGGCAAGCAAATGCATTTTGGCAAACGCAATTAGAAAAGAAAACACAGAGGAAAACAAACAAACAAACAGCAGGAGCAACAACAACAACAACTGCAACTGCAAGACTTGTGCAATATGCAAATGCGAATGCAAAATATTCTATAAATATATTTTGAAAACTGTCGTCTGCACGAAAACGAAAAGAAACGAAAGTGAAAAGGAAAAGAAAAGAGAGCAGCCTGAAGAGAGCGGGAACAGTGTGGAGTCTACAAGAACACAGTGGAGTCTGCGGGAAGTCAGTAGTGGGAACAGCGGAGTGGGAAGAGAGTAGTGGGAAGAGCAAGACAGGGAACAGTGTGCATTCTGCAGATAACGGGAAGAGAGTAGGAACAGAGAAGGGAACAGAGTCTGAAAGGCAACGAAATGGAGCCCAAGGGAAGCGAATGGAGTCTGGGGGCAACGGGACTTACCACGGCTGCTGCAGCAGGAATGGCCACAGCTGTATATAGAGCAGAAACAAAGAAGAAGGGGAGGCGAAGGGAGAAGCACAAGCAGCAAGAAAAAAGCGAATTGTATTTACAGTAAAAAAGTTTTCGATGCATTCCAATTTTCAATTCTCATTCCAAAATACACAACGACAACAACAACAACGAAATCGTTGTAACAGCAAACTGAGCGCAGCTGCAGCTGCCCCACACACATACACGCACACACCGACACACACATGGGAACAGTGCGCAAGCAGTGCAGCCCTTTGGCTGCTTGCGCTCTCTGCACTTGTGTGCGTAAACTTGGAGCGAAATGTAAATAAACAAACGGCAACAAGAACAACAACAACAAGCAGAGACCCAAAAGACGAGAACAGTGGGAGAGAGGGAGGGCAGAAGGTAGAGGGAGCACGTATGTTATGAGGTACCAAGACGAAGACGTACGACCTGCTAAAGAGAGAGGGAGAGAGCAAGAGAGAGGGAGATCGAACTATACTTTGTGCACTTGAAAACTTCCTGGCGAAAGTTCAGTTCTGTTTTTGGAATTCAGCTCAGCCTCTGAAAACTTTTTGGATTGAGGAGTTTCAACATAAACAAAGCAGATTCCAGAGTTTAACAGAATTAAATGAATACTAAGCTGATTGGCAAAAGTAACGAAGAAAAAACTAAGCTGATAAGTACGAAATATAACTTTGATTACTTTGAATTCAATTTGGAAAACAAGAAATTATATATTGACTGTGGAAACTCATCTGAAGAAAGACTAAAACTTTGCAAGTCAAGTTAACTTTGAAATTCTGAGTTGCATTGAAGATTTAAACAAAATTGGAGCTTCTTTTCCAAGATTTAAATGAATATTAAGCTGATTTGCAAAGTGCCAAAGACAACTTAGATTACTTTTTCAATTTGGAGTACAAGGGATTATATATTTTTTATGAAAAGAATCCGAGAGTTAAGCTCAAAACTTTTTCAGGTTATTTGGCAATACTTTAACTGATTTTAAAGCCAACTAAGCTGATTAAAAGAAGTTGCAGACATAAATCGAAGTTCTTAAAGGAAGAAAAGAAGGTTTATATTGATTTTCAAAAATCGTGATATTAAAAAAGTGAAAATGGTAAACATTACACAGAATTTAGAATTGAAACTTTCCAACTTCTCGAAGCCCCCCTTTAGCAGTCGTTAGCAGACTGCAAATGGCGTGACAGCGACTACGGAGAGTGGCCTAAGCTCATTTGTTACTCACGATTGATAAATACTCGTACATTCTCTCGACTGTGATAACCATTCTCACCTGGTCATATGAGCAAGCCAAGTGTGCCCCACGTAATACACAAACACAATCTAAGCAGTAATATTTCTCGCTGTTTTAGAAACCCCCATAAACTTGTAAACTCAAATTCGTTACAAGACATTTGCGTTGGGTTATATGGCGGGGTTATTCGTCTTTCGACAGACGAATATCTATGTCAATATACTCGTACAAATACAAATGAATATTCAGTATTCGTTTTGGCGCGGCGCTCAAAAGCGAATGCAATAGACTCAAAACAGCAGCATAGAACAAACAGCTAAATACGTGAACACACACACACTCTAATGCATATGTATGTGTACTATGTAACGAGTGTAAACATTCTGCAATTCATTTGTATATTTAAATTTTTTGCACTTGTTTCCATACCCTTTCGAAATATCGATTACCATCGCAAACCACTTTAGATTGATGATATCATCGTGATGTAGTAGAAGTTTTACGGTCTAAAACTGATATACAGTACTTTTTGCTATAGCTGTTGATATAATATTTCCCAGAATATAATTTTATAATATTTTAAAAAGTTTCATCTTTCATCTTTGGCATTTTATAATAATTAAAATGAAACAGTTTTATTGATTTTATCTTTTAACATTTGTTTCCCGAATTTCGCAAGAGTTTTCTTCAATTTTAACTAATTTTATACTTCTTCTTATTAATTTCTGTTTTCATATTTTCCGTGCTAGGGTATCTAGTAGTTGCTATGCTGCCATAGTCTTTCCACTTCTCTTTTTCGCGGCTGTTTTTCGTTTTTCGAGTTTTTCGCATTTGCACATTTTTATTTATTTATATGCATACATATTTGCATGCTTTTCAACTTGGCACACCCTGTGTGCCCCGCTACCCCTCCCCCTTACCACTCCTCTATGCAACCGCCCCTGTTTAGCATCCACATCGGCTGCCACATCGACCCGACACGACCCACTTTGTAGCCGGCCAAGCGCTCTGGCATTGAGTCAGCCAAGGAGAGTCAGAAAAACAGAGAGAGCGAGAGAAGGAGGAAGAAAGAGCTGCAGAAGAGGGGGTAGGCTGCCCGGGACGGGAGGGGAGGTAATTTAGCGAGCAGCAACAGCAAATCGCAATTTTCGCACTGAGATCATAATATCATTGAGATACGACGGTTGACTGTGACTTGCATAACCAAAAACCAATAGGAGTACCAAAGCTAGACGGCAAGGGGGTGTACGGGGGAGTAGTGAACGGAGGGGGGAGTGCTATGTTTACCATTTAGCTGCCAATCAGCGCAAATTTGTCGTCACAACGTTCGTGGAAGCTGCGATTTCTAGCGCACAGCTGCGAATCGCACACGAACTGCAAATGGAATGAGTTCGATATCGATTAGCTAAATTAACGATTTTTAAAATGCATGCCACAATCGATACACTTTCTACCCCTTCAATCACTAAAAAAAAAACAACGTGCGATTACGTATGCAGTGCGTGTGTGCGTGGAGTTTCCGCTTATCGAATTTAATCGCTAATCGCATTAAGATCGCGTTCACTTTACGGCTCCCAATTGGGCCAGACCAATTGGTTGTCGCAATTATCGTCATCGAGTGGCAAATTAATTAAATCGACTTCCCAACCAAACATATTAATTACAGTTAACGATCTACCTCCGTTTTGAGAAACAAATACGAATACGTATTCAAAGTGCGTGCGTGCCAAATAAACAAATAAAAGAAAGAGAGAAGAGAGAGAGCGAGAAGAGAGCGCGATAACAATGAGAGCTACGACGTGGATGTTACTCTATGGCCTGCTAATTGGACAGTTTTATGGCGGTAAGTTCTCCTCAATTTTATAATCTAACTCAAGTTGAACTCAGAGTTCCCCTCAACTTGGTTTGAACTTAGAGTTCTCCACAACTCAAGTTGAACTTGGAATTCTTCTCATTTCGAACTCAGGTAAAGGTTTTTTCGGAAAATCGATAGAAATCAAAAGTTTGATTAATTTAATTGGCACTTTAAGTTGGCTCGATATACTCGTATGTGCTCTCGGGATTAATCGATTCACTTTATTGCGCATACGCAACGCACACAAATTTAATCAGAATTGCTGATTAACTTTATCACATAAATAAAGCAAAGTAAACAAATAACATTGAGAGATACCTAGTGAGTAAAAATAAGTTATGAACTTTTGGCCAAAAAATGAGATAAGTGAAGAAACTGGATACCGAACAAGTTTAGGCAAACTTGGGCAGGGAAAACAACAGACTTAAAAGTACAACTATAGATGGTTAATTAATAAAAAACTCTATTGAAATTTACAATAGGAAACTTTTGAAAAAATTAATATAATAATAGATAAAGAATAGGTAATATAGGAACTTCTGTAGACCGTATAAACATGAAACTTTGGCAAATTGTTTGAACGGTTTGTTTGAGCACTTAGTGAACCTTTGACCCGCATTCGCAGCTTATCAGCAATATGTTGTAGAAATGTTTAATGAACTATGGAATTCTACGATATTGGGGCCTCTACTCGTCAATGGAGCTTTACGTAAGCGTCAAAATTATGAATTACTCAAGTTGCGTATGGCATATAAATAGGCATGAGAGTTGTGCCCCATCGTATATCAGTCCGATTGCACGGGAATGTCTGGAAAAAAGCAGAGGGATGGGGGGAGAGAGAGGGTAAATACTTAACTTTTCCACGTGGAGGCAATGTTGGTTGGAGCCCAGCCAGCATATCTTATCGTGGGGCACAGAAGGTCTTATCTTTTGTTGAAAGTTGGTATTCATACGGGTTCGGAATTATGGCGCAAATGTTGATAACGGTAAACACACACATAGATACACACACACATACTCATGCACACACTCGTTATCCACTTGGCAATTGAAGCTGCGCTGGGACCTGGTCTTGGGGCCATGTGCAGAGCAGACTCTAGTCCACAGGGGGATGGGTAAATATTTGCTGTGGTGTGTGTGTGTGTGTGTGTGTGTGCTCTGCCAGAGATATTTGCTCATGCCAGACACGCGGAGGAACTGACAGCAAGTTCCCCTTGGAGCATAATAATATTGTACGCCCCCTAGAACCAGTTAGCCAACCTGCCCCTGCACCAGTCACCCCTTTTCCTCTTCTCTGCTCTGTTCTGTTTTTGATGGAAAAATCTTTTTAATTAATCGTACGCGTTTTCCAGTTCTTCGTCATGCTTTTCTTTCACTTCTTCTACATCTTCTTCTTGGTCTTTGGCAAATGTCGAAAGCGAAGTTCCAGCGTCTCTGAAATATTCTGCAAATGTAGTAAATAAAAATACGTGTACACACGAAAATAGAACAAGTTCAAAGCGTATTTATTCAGTATTTTTTGTGTAAATATTGTGAAATGTTTCTCAGTTGCATCAAGCACAAATTTTGGAATAGACTTTGACGGATGTTGATCTAATCGACAGCTGGACGAATTATGTTTGCTAGAACACACTCATTGCGACACTTAATTGCCCCGAAAATAAACAGCATAACTAGATGAGATCACTGAGATCAGACTGTGCTATAAAAGCTTATCAAAATTATGTGGGAGTTTTTAAAAAAACCTCTGGTGGATTTACAGTACAAACCTTAGCAATACATCTATAGTATTATAGTACTATATATGAGATCACTGAGATCCGACAGTGCTATAGAACCTTATCAACATTTTTTGGAATTCTTAAAGCCTTGGGGAAAACCATCTGTTCTAGAATATTATTTTCATTTCACTCATGGTAATTACTAAAATATCATATCATGATTATAACAAATTATGATTTCCATTTGATTTATTTTAATAATAAATCATTATTATATCAAAATTTCTTGCAACACATTCGCTTTCAGTTCGTGTTTCATCAAAATGCGATAAAAGCGTTAAGAGCTTTTAAGAATTTCACAAGAATCCTCCGCAAAATATGACCGCATTATGCTGCACCCCTCAAAATTTGATATATTTCTGCTTAATAAACGAGATATTCGAAAAATGCACACTCTGAGAGCAGCTCAAATTACGCATTTCATTGGCCGTGCCCCAGGAAAGATTTGTATTGGAACATGTTTTGTGGACTTGGCAAGTCAATCGAATCGCATAATTCTTTTTTGGAACTCTGCCCTGTCTGTCGCTCCCTCGAATTCTTTTGCCCAAATTGATTTCAATTGAAATTTCAATTTCTATTTGCGGTGCTATGCAAATTCAGCGAATCGATTTAGTTTTATATTCCTCTCCTTCCATCTCTCTTTCTCTCTCTCTCTCCACCCCAGTTCGGGACATTAACTTTCCTCGATTATCGGACTACTCTCTGGACAGTCTGACAGTTTTATTACCCCATGAAAAAAAAGGAAAAAAATAAAACTAGCATGTTACACTTTTTGGCTGACGGATTTGCACAAACACACGATCCACATGCGTTCCACAGCCAAATTTGTACATGGGATTGTCTTGAATATACATTTCCATTGAGACGGCAGTTTATTTGTTTACGAGTTGGCCCCATAACTCAACAAATATGCTGTCTATAGCTGTCTATATAGCTTATTCATGCACTGCTATATGCCATTTATACTCTACAGAAAGTAGGACACGATACAGATCCGACCGACAAAGGTAGGCGCCATATTCGTGTTGATAATGAAAAGCCATTGAAATCGGAAAACAACAACAACAAGAGCACGCACTTCTCTTATATAGTACGTGATACATCTTGAACTAAATCTTGAATTGCAATTGGAACAATCAATAAATGTTCTCGGTCACCTTATCAACAAGCGACAATTCCCAGACTGACCTTACTGATAGAGAGAGATAGAGAGACTGATTGAGCCTGGTGCATCTTCAACTTAGGTCACCTTTCTGTATTATCTATCTATAGAGACTGATACTATAATTATCTTGAGGATGTGCCAATGTGCTGTTTTTTAGTCTTCCCCATCAGCCGGAAGAATTTCTTATCGATTTTCTCCCTCTCTCTCTCTCAGTTTCTCCATAGGGAATATAAGAATGTCGATTATCTGTTCTTGCAGAGCTTCTAACTCTGTTAAAATCTTGAGTTTATCATATATGTATAAATAGATATTATATAAATATTATACGTATATGGTATATGATTATTTTCATGGCTTTACTATCTGAATTATTTTTTCTTTCAAGCATCGGGTTGGTGGTTCCACCACTTGTTAATACATTCTTTGCACTCAACGTCCAAAAAAAAAAAAAAAAAAATTAGAAGTAGTAATAGCAAATCAAGTTTAAAGCATTTTCTGAATAGAAAACTTAAGCAATATTGGAAATATTTACATACAAATATTCTTTAGAGACCTCAAATCTCTTTTCAGTTTTATTTGCCCATTCATAGCAATGAAGATAAACTCACTCAAGTCAATAACTAAACTTAAATACAAAAGATATATCAATGGCTTAATTTAGTCCCCCGATAAATCAAGTTTCTTTCTCCGGGCATAACGAATTGCAGTGTCATGCCTCCCTTGGGGGGAGGTTATTGGGGGGTGTGGGTCACTGGGCCACGCCTGTGAAGGAATTCAAGAGCAATGAGAGAAGACAAATTCCAATTGCTGACGCCAGTTTTGAGTATCAGTTTCAGTTCCAGTTAGAGTTGCCCCCAGCGTGCTACCCTTCCCACGGGTCTTGAGGGAGAGAGAGAGAGAGAGAGCTATCAAAAGTCCAAAGCCATTACAGCACATTCTACTCAACGAGCGGGGAAGGGGCCACAAGGATTCAACTTGGCGCTGGCGCCGCGTCGTCCTGACGCCATTGTTCCATGCAGGGAGCTGGAGCAGCATCCATATGGGAGACTGTTGAGTGCCAGGCGGGGTGTGTGTGTGTGTTTGTTGTGTGTGTGTGCCCCTGCTTGTTATTTGTTGCCTTTTTGCTACCCCCCAGACAGCAGAGCACGTCAAGGACAATGCGAAAATGGAGTGTAACTGAGAGCCACAGCTGACGCATGTGGCACGTCTGCCTGCCCCCTGCCCCACTGGCTGACCCACTTTGGCAGCCAAGCAGGGCACCCTTCTGGCCTTGACTCGGCAACTTGACAACGACTAACGTCGTCGTCTGACCAACATTGCAATTCGGTTTTCAATGATGTCGGTGAAGGTCTTGGCCTTTTTGAGGTCTCGGTCTTTCGGTCTGATGAGCTCTTGTGGTTCCTCTCAAACTCTGGCAACTGTTTTTGGTTTCTTGATGAAAAACAGCTTCCATAAAAGGCCGATGACAACGTGGGGCATGTGCGATGTGTCTCTCCCTCTCTGTCTCGCTTTATAGACGCGATAACGCACCGGAATCCAATTGCGCAACTCTTCCTCACATCGAGCTCTACCTCTATCCATATACAGCGTAATGTTGTTTGATTTTGCGATGACGTTAGTGTGTCTCCACCGCGAATGAGTCACGTCGCGTGGGCAACAACTTCATGACGCTTTGTTAAATTGGAAATTTGCCGTTAGATGTCACTGTCAATACTGAGAAATCGCACTTATATGGCATGCAAATCACTAGCCAGATTAGTCAGCCAGCCCCCTGGCACCGTCGTCCTGCCTGTTTCATTGATTACGTGCATGTAATGTGAAAGACCTTGATTAAGTTGATACGGTTTAATGGTTAATGTCCATCAAAACCCATCAGCCCAACTACAAACCCGTCGAGCTTTATCACTTGTAATTAAGATTCCCGCACCCAAAACTGTCGATGAAAAACTCGTTTCTCGACGCCTTTTATGCCTCAACGCTGTACATTAAAGATAATTGCACTGAGAGAGAGAGATATAACCACGATATCTCTATTGCTCTGGCCATGAAACATATTGTGCATAGATTTCCATTTGAAAAACATTTTCACGACTTACTCGAACAACAATTAGTTATGCTAATGTGAGTTTCGCTTGAGGTTGGCTTCAGCTCGGGGCCTGGGTTAGGTTAGTTCGACTGACAGCTCTATCGGCAATGCAGTTAAACCATGTTAATCATCAATCGGAATTCGCTTGCGACTGAAGTCTAAGTACTGTAACTACACTTATAAATGTTTTCTAATTGTTTTCGCTTAGTGATTGTGATTCTAATTGTTTTCGGCAATGCAGTTAAACCATGTTAATCATCAATCGGAATTCGCTTGCGACTGAAGTCTAAGTACTGTAACTACACTTATAAATGTTTTCTAATTGTTTTCGCTTACTGAAACTTTCATTACAAATTGTTTTAATGATTGTTGCTAGTAAAACGTAACCTACAATTAATCGAAAACCTTAATTAGGTCGCTTTGTTTCCGCTTTTGGGCAACAACAATGCCATTGCGTGGGTTAATTGTGTTTTTGTCACACAAATTTGGTATGCTTTCAGGTCTGTGTGAGGTAGGTCATAAAAAAGTGAGGTTAGACTCGATCTGAGTTGGTTAGATTACGGTTTTTAGAGGTTTCTTCATGTTCAAATGTTAAAAATTTATTTTATTTATTACAGAAACTCCTTATTAATTCAATTTTAAGTACTCTTGGAAAAGAAACAACTATATCAAACAACCCTAATGAAAAAAAAAAAAAAAAAAAAAAAAAATTTTATTTACATATTATCTGAGTTTGCTTAGCATATATCGTTTATTAATTGAACAATAGAGGAGTGCATTCAAGAAACTGTTAAGTTTTCTTTTAAAGCCAGTTTTAATTCAAAGTTACCCTCAAAAGAAGGTGTATGTTAGCTTATAGAACCTACCTATCTTCTTCACCTATCACTCATTACTCACACATATGTTGCGAGCCCACGCGCACCCTTCTCATATCCGCTGTGAAGAAGTTAATTTCCGTAAAGGGCTCAACCATACCATGGAAAAACTGGTTTCGTAATGCTCACAAATTAATGGGGTGTGATATTTATCAATTCCAATTAAGAATTGTGGGTAAACAAGAAGCGACTGCGACTTCCGAGACTGCGACTGACTCATCTCTTGTGTCTAGATAGCAACTGAAGATGAAGAGCGCCCTATCTCCCTCACTCTCTCTGAACTACCTTGGCACACTACGAACTAAACCTTCTTTTCTCTCTCTTCGCCCTACAGACTATTGTCGTGCGTCACCACTTGGCGGGACTGATGTGGCAGGCTCGGGTGAAAACCAGGACTATCAGGAAGACGACTACACCTATAACGACGATGATGAATCAGACAATCCTCCGCCCTTAAGTATGGAAGAGAAAGTTGCTCCACCTCCGTATTTCGAGCAGAAGGATCTGACAATGCATGCGCGACCCGGCGACGATGTGATCATCACTTGTGATGCACGCAATTTTGACAGTAAGTGTAGTAAAGTGGTACACACCGACCGAATACCCTGTAATGCTCTCTGTAATCTCTCTCTCCCTCGACAGTTTCCAATGTTGCCATGTGGTATAAGAATCAGACGATCTTGGCCAACGGCCAAAGTGCCATCAACAATCGCGTCGAGGTGATGCCCAACAACTCGCTGAGGATTCGTGGTGTTGTCGCCGAAGATGCCGATGATTACTACTGCAGAGTCTTGCCGCAGGACGTGACACAGCACACAGCGTTGCGGGTGGGCGGCCGGCTGTCGATCCTCTGCGACGATCGCGATGTAACGGATCGCTCGCAGACGTTCAAGCAGGGCGACCACCATCGCCTCGTCTGTCGCACGTATCTGCCCGGCAAGACGGACATCAAGTGGGCCTTCAATGTGAGTGGGGCGGAAAATTTATCCAATTCGTTTCCATCTTTCTAATCATCTTCCTTCCTCCCCGCAGGGTCAACGTCTGCAGACATCGCCGGAGGATGCGGCCAACGGTGTTGTAGTGCTGGAGAATGTGGATGAGGATAACGCTGGCGTCTATCAGTGCCTCGGAGAGGATGGCAGTGCGAATCCACCACACGGTATACTCACCATCGATGTGCAGTACAGTCCCAAAGTATCGACGCATCGTCATCATGTGAACACGCAGGAGGGCGACACTGCCGAGGTCTATTGTGATTATCGTGCCAATCCCATTGCCGTGAGCTTCTTTAGCAAAGATGGCAAGACACTCTCGTTGTCGGAGAAATATTCGATTAAGAATTCACTGCACAAGGAGCACAATCGCACCACGTTGTTTGTGAAGAATGTGGATGCCAATGATCTGGGCGAATATCGTTGCCATGTCGAGAACTCGATTGGTGCCAATGAGATGCGTGTAAAGCTTCAGTATTCGCCAGAGACGCCTCAGTTCGAGGGCCACGAAATCAAGGGCAACCAGGTCACCATGCACTGGCTCGTTCGCAGTCTGCAGCCCCTCTCCGAGGCCATACTCGACTACAAGCTGACGGGGGTGAGTCCACCAAGAATTAAGTAGAGTTAAGCGATTTCCAGCTAAAGTTCTCTGATTACCGTTTCGCCTCAATTCCGCACCGTTTTGCATAGCATGCTTTTGGGCGCCTACTTCAATGCTCATGTGACACCCTGTGGAATTGACTTTGTGTGCGAAATGCGATCAGATCTAGATAGATATTGTAGATTTGTATGTATGTCTTATATGTTGAACTTTTACTCTCTAGACCTTTCTATACTCTAGTGCACATTTGTGAGAAAGTTATTGACCTGCAATATATTACAGATCAAAGATCATATCATTAATCATAGTTCATGTGTTAAAGATCGTATATTATGATCAAGGTTAAGTCTTAAACTATCGATCACAACATTTATCCAATACATACATACATTAGAGATTATATTTCATGAATCTGAGATCATTTATCACTGACTACGTTTCAGTTTACAGATCATATATGTTATAGATCATAGATCATATCGTATCATGATCATAGAGTTGTACATACATCGTAGATAACAATATGTAAATCACAGATCTTGGATCTCGATCAACCTTTCGTACATCATCTTCATGTATACATACAAAATTGTCTATTCAAAAATCTCTGCGAGTTCAATATATCAAAGATCATACATAGATCACAGAACGTCTAGCACGATTATAGATCACAGATCATGTTCCCAATACAATACTCTCTCTCAATCGTAGATCATATTTCTGTATTCATATCTATCAATCAACCCTTCGCTCAGCTTGTAAATAAACATTTCCATATCCATTATATCATTGACTATAACCTATCCGTTTTCGCACCCCTCTCATAGTCGTACACCTGGAGCACCGTCTCTATGATACAGACACAGCGTCACGACAAGGACAGTGGCATCTGGAAGATTACACATCAGATTGAATTGACGCCCGGTCTGTGGCACGCCCGTGTCAAGGCGAAGAACACACAGGGCTGGTCCAACTTCTCGCCGGATCATGACTTTGAAATTAAAGATATACGTGAGTATAGACTCTACCAGAAACTATAGATCCAAAGTAAATGTATTATATATTTACAGCTGATGAGGGTGCACTGGAAGAGGTGGAAATGCCGCCAGGAGATATGGTAGTACGCGCTGGCTTTGGTCCCGGTAGCAAGACGGGAGGTGCCGCCAAGACGACTTCAACTGCGCTTCTTCTTATGATGACCTCTGCTCTGCTGGCGGCTCTGCGACGACTCTAAACGGGCCACAGAGGGGGGAGGGGGATATACTATGTGTTTTCTAATGCTTGTGCTGTGCCTTGAACCCGTCACCTGAAACCGGAACCGGTAGCAGCCTATCTAGTAGTATAAGAATGCCATTGCGAAATACCCAAGTATTCTAATTATATATACGACACCATGCATAATGCTAATCGCGCAGCCCCCTCCGGGCAGAGGGTCAATGTTAATGTTAATGCTAATGTTAATGTTAATGGTCATGCTAATGTTAATGTTAATGTTAATGTCGAAACTGAATTCAATCACGCATAAGAAAATTTCTAACTTCACTGTAACTGTAACAATTTGTGCCAAGAGAGAAGAATGTGCGAATGTAGCCTATATACCATATAGATATGCGTACTATACATATATGTATGTATATGTGTAGTTTAGTTAATGTTAAAGCTAATGAGATGTGAACTAACTGCGACGATCGGTTGAAAACCGCCCAAAACCTAGCGTATAATATTTATTTGTTTGTATTTGTATGTAACGATTGACGATGAAATTTACTATATACATATATATACCACATATACCATATACAATTCTGGATCACAGTTACAGTTACCGTTATTCGATGTATATATAGAGGAAATTGGGTTAGCAGAGCGGGAGAATGAGTTAAGATACTACGACGAACATTTTATCTAATAACTATCGAATTGAAGTACTAAAATACAAATACATAACACACACACACACACACAACTAGACCAAAGCTTAGACATATGTACCTAACCTAAAAAACAAACACACATACACACACAGACATATGTACTACTATTTTTATGATGTGGAAACAAATTATGAATGGGCAGGAACCGGAGGATACTAACTCTACTTATGGTTAAGAGATCGAGAGTTGAAAAAACTGTACTTAGTGAGCATATAATGAATGAATATCTGAATAGAGGAGGAAAAGAATCAAGTTGAAAAGTCGCTTATTTGTTTGGCTTCGATTGAAATTTGTTTGCTACAATACCTGAAATTGAAAGATCATGAACAGATACAGATACATATACGAGTATAACACTGACTCACACTCATTCGATTGCAATCAAAACATGAATATAAGAATATATTTTGTATACTTATATTTTATTTAAGAATCATAAGATTAGTGAAGAGAAACAGAAAGTAAGAGAGAGAGAGAGATGAAAGTAGATCTAGAGAGACGAAGAGAAGTTAAATGTGCCAACTGCTGCAATCTGAAGAATCTGAAGATTGTTCGAACATGTTCCATATATGCGAATTTGCGTAAAATGCAATACCTGATTTCAGATAGAGCCGACCTGTTAACATACTTACTAAAAATATAACGTACGAACATATTTACAGCCGAGTGTCTTAAACAAATATTGTAATGTTTTTTTCTTTTACTTTAAATTAATGCGACATTAAGAAGATATATAGATATACTATATACAGATATATACATACCGATATGAATAAAGGCAACAACTCAACCATTGTATTATTTATGCGGGCGTGGAACGTGTGGATCACGTTGTGCAGGCCATGACTAAGGTCATAGTAATTAATCTTTTCTTTTGGGAGTTGAGTAGATTTTATTACTGAGTGTGTGGAACACGTTGTGTGGATCATGTTGTAGAAGTCATACTTTGAATGTTAAATAAGATTTCTTCTTTACTTAATGTGTTCAACACGTAGTAGATTCCATTTAAGATTCCTTGTTGAAGTACTGAAGGTTTCTGCATGTTAAAACCTTGTAGATTGTATGTGGAATGCAAGTTTACAAGATCTATCAAATCACACATTGCCCTTAAGTGGAGCAAATAGTATTTTACAGCCTTTAAATAGTCTTAACAATTTACACTAAAAATCAAACAATTCTTTTGATACTTTGGTTTTTTAATAAATAAAATCGTATTTCTTTACAAAAGAGGCATAAATTCACGATTAACAAGAAAACTCTTTGTAGACAGACGGTTTGAAGACGGGGGGAGGAAGAAATGCAATTTCGGTAGGGCGCAATTTAAAATATGTGTGTATTTTATAGCTAAGCACATCAAGTGGACATTTCTCTTTTCATAAATCGTTGCGTAATACTAAGCTCTATATATATATTTATGGTGTGTATGGGATTATAAAGCTAGTGCTTCAGCAGCAACAGAGCCGCACTCAGTAGCGAAAGAAACGCGAAGCCTCGTCCCAGACTACTCTGACTGCCCGATGTGGAGCTCTCCGGCGTGATGATGTCCAGCGAATGATCGCCCAGCACAACTTTGGTATTCACTCTAATCTTCTCCGGTTCCACCTGGCAGTAATAATCGCCAGCACTCTGCGGACTCGACTTCAGGATGGTCAGCTCAAAGTTGCTTGGGTTCAGGCTAAAGTTGGGCAGCAACACGCTGTTGCCGTTGGCGATCAAGTTGTCGTTGAAGTACCACAAGACTACTTTGTCTGCAAGAGAGAAAGAGAAAGTGACAGATAAGAGAGAGAGTTCTTTAGGGATTGCCATTCGCTCACTTACCCTTCTTGATGTTATCCAGACACTTCAGCTTCACGTCCTTGCCCAAGATGCCGGTTACAGTTACGCTCATGTTCTGCGCCGAAGGAGCAGGTTTGGAGAATGACGCCTTGGCCAGGCTGGAGGGATTCGGTTGTGCCTGATCATCGTTATCAGTGTCATAATCATAATCATCGTTCATCATCTGCTCATCGTCCATTGACGCGGGATAGGACAGAACTGTGGAGAAAAACAGCGAACATCAATTAGAAAAATACTTCCATGCCTTATCTATACTACTGATTATTATAACAGCTTTAATATCTACATAATTAAGACATAAAATTCCCTTAACCATCACAAATATCATTGAAAAAACACATTATTAATGCAAACAGCAAAATCCATTAAAAATTCTGGACAGAACCTTGAATTCTCAATGATTTTATAGTTTTCCCTTTTAGGAGATTCGCCTTTGATCTTCGGGTATATTAAAGATTTGTCCGAAAACAAAAACAACCACAACTATTGATAAAAACAATAAGGCTAATAAAACAACAAACCATAAACCTCAACAGTGCGTTGCCTGCTGTGTGGGCGTAGGCGCTATGTGGGGGCGTGTCTCATAATAGCCCACATTTCCTGCTGATGAATTAAAATGAAATGAAAACCTCCGCTGGCGTATTTTGTTGGTGTTTTGCTAATGCATTAGGGGCAACTCAGTCGCCGTTTTGCTTAAACAATTCACAGTCGGTTCATCCTATGCCGGCGCATACATCAGCTGCAGATCGACAGATACAGATACGAATTAAGAGAGAGAGGGGGAGAGGGGAACACCAGCTGCAGTGGCGAGCGGGCGGGTTAAGGGGATTCGCATGTTTCGCTTGCACTCCCTTCATATTTTTCAACATTTCCTTTATATCATTCACACTTCACAAACGCACATGAACACACATGCACACTCCACCAACACACACACACGTGCACGCACACACACGTATTTTGTCAACATTTCAGGGAAATGGGGTCACATGAAAATTGGGAGCGAGAAACAGAAATTAAAATAGGCGTATGGCAAGCGAAAGAGAAAACATTGCCCGACCCCCACCACAACCACCATCTCCCCAACCCCTGCACATTGCGGCGGGCCGTGTCGCTCGGCCGATCGCCGCACCCACATGTGCAGAAGAGGGAAAGAGAGAGTGAGAGAAAGAGATGACAGTGGAGGGTCGGGAAAATGCGGCCAACATTTTTGGTGCCACGGCTCGCACCCGCAGTAGCAGCCGCTGCCACTGCCACCGACGACGCTGTCAACGTCAGCGCCGGCGTTGCTATTTTGCTTTAGTGGTGTCGACAGTGGACACAAAATCGAAAAAACATTTCACAACAATGTCCATTTTGAACATGGCAACACTGCACTGCACACACATATACATGTACACACGCACGTACACGCACATCACACCCTCGCGCCGCGTCGCAGACAATGCGTCGTCGCAAGTGTGAGTGAGAGAGGGCAGCAGAACGATCTGAACGACAATTGTGAAAAAAGTTTAAATTTACATTTGTATTTCGCTGCTGCCATTTCTGGCGTCGCGTTGCAGCTACTGCATGTTTTATTGTTATTGTTGTTTCTTTCATTATTCTGTTTCCTTTTATTCTTTGCCCGGCACACACACACAGAGAGACATAACAATTGTTTGCTTCTTTTTTATGGCCACTTCTGTCGCTGTCGCGTCACTGCTCAGCGTTG
This sequence comes from Zaprionus africanus, assembly GCA_018151435.1. Taxonomy (NCBI): domain Eukaryota; kingdom Metazoa; phylum Arthropoda; class Insecta; order Diptera; family Drosophilidae; genus Zaprionus; species Zaprionus africanus. Next base: position 13,569,448 of record JAECXB010000118.1, read on the forward strand.
CGTGCTGAAATTGTAACTTGGCATAAAGTTCGGACACTCCATAAAATAACAAAGAACTTAAATTGGGGTATGCTCAGGGGAATATACCCTGTTTAAATTATATAAACAACTGCGCGTTGCACTATTTTCCAACTATTATAGAAGAACTTGTCGCCGAACATTGAAATGCAGTCCTTCACTCACTATCGATATTGCATATCGATATTGCATATAACAGAAATCGCATGGAATTTATGCTAACATCCAGTTGGTTGGCAACAGTGCGAATCAATTTGTTTGGCAACAATGCAAGTCATTGTTTACATTTGTAACACAAAGATTTTCAAAGGCTTGAACTCAATTCGGCTGCATACACCCCACATATAAAACCGCAGAGGGTATGCATACACTGAGCTGACTTGAATTTCAGTCATTCTATGCATAGCGGATACGGATATACTCAGCCGCAACGCCGCGGACATGTGTCAGAATGTGGGTGAAGCGAGCGAAGCGATCGGCAAATGGTTTAACTCCAGAAGAAGAACCACAACAGACGCGCAGACTGGGGCGGGTTGTTCTTCTTTAACTTTAAATTAATGTGAAATTTGTGCGATGCATTCCTGTTGTGTGGACAGACACACTCATACACACACATAACTTATGCGGATGCGCTTCCACAACAACACAACAAAAGTGACCCCATCGACTTCTCTTTGTCGTAAACTTGGACCATTAAATTGGGAAAAAGAATAACACACACACACACTCACACACAAATTAAAACCATTTCCGAGAAAAGCCAATGAACCAGGAACACAATTCAGCTGGAAAATATACGGATAAAGAATTAAGCTAAAAGTCGCATAAGTACGCGCGAAAAAGTTAACATCAAAATGTTTGTTTACATTTGCACTCGAGTGTTGAAAAAGTGTTGGGTAAATAGTGTTAAATCAGCACGCAATATATTTCGATAAGCGATTTGCAGAAGATATTGAATTGCATAAATAATCGAACGTAAACAAATTTGGGCATACTGGCAATATATATAGGGCAATTGTCTGACTGGGTAAATCCAATTAAATGCGCATTTATCAGCTCCATCGATTTGATTTGTAATGCTCCAAATTACACTACACAGGCTCCCATAAAAGTATTTCTCATGGTAAGAAACTGCTCCGATAACATTTGCCTTGTACATGTTGTTGTTGCTTTTCCTGGCTTTAATTGGTACTCAGAATTAGGCCAAAAACAATTTATCATAAGCACAATGATTCCGAACATTTTTAGGGCTAATAACCCCCGACAAAAGCGGATGCCGATGACCAGCGTCCAGGCCGAGGTCCAGAAAATGTGCGCAGTCAGCTCAGGCAGCGTAGGGAATTCAACCAAGTGCAGCATTTTACTACCTGATAAGCCACGAAGTGCAGCCCCGCAAGCGATCTCTGATCTCCTCCTGCCAGACAAACAGACAGACAGACATCATGTCCGTCTCGCTGTCTGTCTGTGTGTGTTTTCAGGTTTTCCCGTACGTGACCCTGACGAGTGTTTGGGCCAACTGACTTGACTGACTGCGCGTTATGTGAGCCTCAAATTATGCTGTCTCTGTCTGTATGTGTGTGTGGCGCGGATAGAGACATGAAACGGAGCGGATAATGATAATGGCTTTTCAGGTTCGGGTTTGGGTTCCTCGAATGCGATCAGGTTACCCAGGGCCCACGGGGACTGCCGTGGCAGATGTGCAGCAGCCTCCGGGTCAGACAGACAATCGTTGAAACACTCACACACACACACACTTACACACACAAAGGATTCGCATTCAATTAGTGCCTGAATGTGCCTCGTGCTGCATCATGCGGATTGGCAAATGGGCGCAGATGTTGCACAGTGGCAATTATCGACAGCAGTTCCAAATATTTCAAATTGAAAAATGCAAATCGAAGTAACTATGACGTGAGGAGTGGGGGAGGGGGCGGGGCACTAATTGAAAAGTGCGGGCTGCCGAATGGAAAGTCGATGCCACAATTTATGGCACAGCAACGCACACAAATTTGGAAGCACCACAACGAGGCATTGATTTCACTTGCGCGCACAATTGATTTACCACTGTACCTCCCCTCCCCCTCTGTGCCCCTCACACTACGCCCCTGCTTGGCTCATGATCAGCGCCAGTTTTTGAACATTTCTACGAGTCCCACATGGACAACGACGTTTCCCGTTGCCCAAAGTGCACGTGTCGGCACTTACACACACACAAGCACACACGCGCGCGCGCACACATACACACACACAGTGGCGCACAAGTGTTGCCCATGCGGGCAACGCGCCAAAAAGCCAATCTTAGCTGCTTAGAATCCCCGCCAGAAACAACGAACGATGCATACTAAAACAAGCCCCGAGTGCGTTCCTAGGGGCTTTTGCGAGGGCGGCACGGGGCGACGGCCGGGGGCGAGGTCAGTGTGGTCTATTGGGGCAGGGCCTGAGCCGTCGAGCGCGGAGCTGGAGCTCGTGTTCCATTCAAGTGGTTGTGGCATGTAATTAATATGCGGCACTCCTTTCCCGCGGCAACGTCAACTATTTAGCGCAAAAGGCAAGCGAGCTATTTCCCTCTCTCTCTCTCTCTCTCTCTCTCTTGCTCTTCCTCGCTCTCTCTTCCTCTTCTAAATTCATTCTTCTATTCTATTCCCTTCTGAGTTATTTATTACCATTCCTACGGCCATTCCCTTTCAAGTGCGCTCTCCCTCCCCCTTTCTGTGTCCAATTTATGACTAGACTTGATTGTACAGTCAGCTATAGATCGTATTCCCGTTTTGTATTTTGTACATTTCTTCGGGATCAATAAACGAAAAACGTTTAATTATTTTAAATCGATTTAATGACAGCTGCAAAGCGCTTAGGAATGTAAGTTTTTGAGGTTATGTTTATTTGGCATTTTATTTATTTCATATTTTAAGTTATATCTAAGAGAAATTTTCAATTTTACAAGATGAACAGCTCGATAAAGCCTTAAAATGTCTTATTTAGATTTTTCTTGCTTTTCGAGGTTATGTTTGCTCCTTGGAGACTGTGTATATAAGTTAAGGAGCATCTATTTTTAATAGAATTTACTTTTTGAGGTTATTTTTATTTGGCGTTTTATTAATTTCATTTTTTTATTTATATTTAAGAAGAGTTTTCAATTTTTCTAGATTAACAGTTCGATAAAGCTCTAAAGTGGCTGCTTTTGAGGTTATGTGTGCAATTCGTTTTACCTTATTGAGATTTTGCATACTTTTTTGAAGTTTTGTATTCTCCTTGAAGGCTGTGTATATAAGTTTAGGAGTTTCTATTTTATATTTTTGAATATTTGAGTTTTTTTCTTTAATTTCTTTGTTTACTCCCATAAATTCTGTGTTTTTTATTGAATTTGCCATAAGAAACATGAGTTTGTTATAGATCAATTGAATGTTATTCAAGAGATTCATTCATAAACGATGATTAATTAAATTAAGGCATAAAAGAGAAGATAAAACGAAAATACTACAAGATGAAACACTTTCCGACATAATTTCTCTGCCTTAATTGCCCGAACAATAGACAATTATTTGTCTCCCGAAGTCTCCCGGGTCTAACACTTTTCTACTTTTATAATACCATTTCGGTCATCAATTGAAGCGGCTCGAGTGCAACTGAATCATCAGAGAGAGAGAGGGAGTGTGAGAGAGAGGGAAGAACTCTTCATTATGAACGCGATCGAAGCGATTAATATTTATGTACAAGTCGCTTGTATATAGAAGTGGATATTGTGAGTGCACTCACGAGTGCGCCCCGAGGGGGGCGGGGCACAACAACACATGCTCGCATAATAATACCCGCCTTGCAACGGCTGCTGCCCCACTTGAAGCTGAAGCTAAAGCCGAAGCCGAAGCTGCTGCCGAGTTGCAACGAAGCCGAAACGAACTGAGCCGAACTGCTGCACCCGCAGTGAGCCGCCAATTCGCCAGCTCAGTTAAGTAAATTGATTCTTTAATTGTCGAGAATTGGTTACGAGTTGCCTTAACTCGCTTGGCAGCATGCGCGGCCTACCCCCCTCTCCCCCGCCCTCGCTCTGTTCCGCCCCTGCCACAGTGCCCCCATCTGGTGGCAAGCAGAAACTTGTCGCTGCTGCCCGCGTATCTGTTTCTTGCATTCCAAAGCTGGAGGGAGGCAGAAGGAGCGAGCAGTAGTAGAAACAGGGGAAGAAGAAGTAGAAGCAGGGAGAGAGAGAGAGATAGATAGACTCTGTGGCCGCCGCGGATCTTTAGCATGACTCAGAGAGAATCCGAAAATAAATGCGTATGCAAATATCGACGCAGAATTATGCGGAACGACGCGACCGTAGGCAGACCCCGGCCCCTCCCCTGGCTCCTGCTCCTTCTGCTTCTTGCCTGATCTGTCCCTGCCCTGTGAGGATGTTTCTTGTCTTCGTATTCGCTTTCGCGTGAAATTTAATGCTCCCCCCTGCTTCTTGTGCTGCCTTAGGTAGACAAACAAGCGCGAAGAAAAGGCACCCTGTTTATCCCATGTCAATAGAACATGTCGAGTATTATATTTATAAGAAGAGGAGGCAGAAGAATCCAAAATTGATGGCCATTTCGAATCTTATTCTCTGATTTTTTTTGGGCTTAAGAAAGCAGAGTGAATTTCTGCTTATCGATTGCAATCGCATTGTTTATGGGCGCAGGAAAAGGGGATCGGGTTAGGGTCTCTTTTAGGGTTAGGTCCTCCTTTAGGGAGAATCGCGGAATGATCGAAGCATATCTGAGCTAGGTAGCCTGGCGCCCCTTGCGGCGGTTTCTTTTCTTTACTTTTCGCAAAACACACGCACTACACACGCAAAGTAACACACTTATTCACACACACACACACACACATTCTCACGCTTTGCGGTGTGTTGGCAATGCGCTCCTGGCTATCATTGTTGTTGCTGTTTCTTTTTTGTGCTGATCACTTCCCTTGTTGTTGTTACGGCTTGTTGTTGTTGTTGTCGCCTATTAGGCACCACTGGAATAATTAACATCGGGTGAGGCGAGCCGACACCCCGTCGAGCAAAATTGGCATATTCACTTCCTCTATTCATGAATGAAGAGGGAGTGCTCGCGCGATCCTACTCACACTCGTCTGTATTGATCGTGATAAATAACTGCATTAATGCGACAGCTTTCGCCGATAAATTATCGATTATCCATTTAGCTATTAGCCATCCATTCATTTGCACTCCACTGCCAGTATTCGTGAGTAGTATTCGTTTCGTGTAAACAAGTATTCGCGACATTTGCTTGGCGGAACTCGTTTGGATTATCTTCATCTATTCGCTAATGTCAAATGTCATAAGGCAAATGTCACTAGAAAAGCTTGAGCAAATGACGAAACGAATGAATGAATGAGTCACTTAAGGTATCCACAATTATTTAAATGCGTGAGTAACAGTTATATTCATAGTATATGTGATTCAATGGATGATACTGTGACAAATTTTGAGGATATTCCCCAAAAACTGCGTGAGTATTCACACTCATCGCTCTGTTTGCAATTATTCAATTGAGTGACGGATTGTTATTCATAGCATATTACATTAATTAATGATTCAGTGACAAATTTTGGTTTGGGTTTAATCAGAGTTTACAATCATTCAAATTCGTGAAAAACAGTTATATATGCAATAAAGACTAATTTAATTATAAAGTGACGAATTTTGGGATCTTTCCGAAGACAGAATGAGTCCAATGAATCAATCGATGCGCTGCTCTGGAGACATGTTTAAAATTCTACTCACAATTGAGTCATAAATCACTCTAACCAGGTGCGAAAAATACCTCGTGAATACCAAAAGAACCTAAGAGGAATCATCAAGAAGCTTAGGTCATAAATAAATAGGATAACTTAGGTCTATTTCGGGCACGTAATGCTCAACTAAAAAGCTGTGCATGCTCAAAGTTCGAATACGTTACGAATTTATTTTAACAGTTCCAGTCACATTCAGTCCGTGGCGGGACATATGTAGGTCAAAAATTGAGTTTGCCCGACACATTCCACAGCGAGAGAAAGACACAATCAGTTTTATTTAGATGCTCGAAAATAAATCGGTTGCATGTGAATTCGATGAATGCGATTATGTCGGTTCAAAGGGTCTCGCCCAATAATCGCCGAGATTAGATTGTGAGTGCCCCGAGTGTGTTACGAATAAACCCAATTTCCGCTGCACTCAGACTGACATACATGCAGAGAAGACACACATACATATGTACCTTATATATATATATTATTGTAGATCTTACTTACCCTGCGCAGATACCGCTATAAGAACAACTGCCAACAGGAGTGTTTTTTTGAGTGTTTCGGTTGAGACCATCTTAAGTTTGTATTTTAAAAGTTTAAAGAATTAAAGCGGCACGTGTGGTTTGCTTCACGGTTAGCGATCGAAAGAGGAAAGGCTAGCGAAAATTTTAAGGTAATTAAAATTAAATAATTAAATAAATGTGATTGGCAAATTGAAAGGGCTGCCAGATCTCCGTAAGTTCTTAACTCTTCGAGTGCCGAATAATGTATGATAATCAATTTTTGTATATTGCTCGATTTGTCTTCGAGAAAGTGTGTCACCAAGTTTGTTCGTTGGCTTGTTTATTATTCTTGTGATTTAACAGAAATTTCTGTCGAGTAATTAAGTCGAGTTCAGCGTCCCAATTATCGGGTAAACCGGGGGGCCTATGCTACGCACAATCAGCACTTTTTTTTATTTCTTCAATCGAAATCGGACACTTTTCTCGATTATATTTTGATTTCGATTTCTTCTTCTTATTCTTTGTACACACAATTAATCCAGGGATAAAAGTTCCACTTATGTTCTGTTTCTGTTTTTTTACTTTTCTTTCGATAAGAAATTTTTCCGTTACTTTCCGAAACGAAGCCACACGATCTCCGCACTAAAAACGACTGCACGAACGTGTCTCGCTCGTTGTTGCATTTGACTTTCGGGCGGGCGCCAATTTATGAAAACTGCTTCGGCTCGTTTCGGTTTCGGGCGGCTTTCGGCTTCGTTCGGCACAAGAGCACAACAACAAATGTTGCGAAGAGAGAGAGCAGGCAGGAGAGTAAAAGGCACGGCAGGGCAGGCACACTAAGAGAGCGAGTGAAGAGAGCGCTGGGAAAACTCGTTCTCCCAACTACTTTCGCCAAGAATTTGAAATATTCTTATAGAATTAAATAGACAGACAGAAATACGTCATAAAAGTTCTTATTTATAGGAGACTTGAAATATCGCAATTATTTTTTATTTTTGCTTTCTTTATAATTAACTAGAAATTCCTGAAGATAAGTACGAATCTGAATTGTTTTCTAGCGAAGCAAAACAACAACTTTGTTTGTTATTCCGCACATGCAATTTAATCTATAAGGAAATGAATTTTTATGCCCCCTACTCATTGAATAGAAGGGTACTATAACTTAGTATCATACTAAAATGTCTGTAATAGGCAGAAGAAGGTCGAAAAACCTTACCAATCATAAATATTAGCACAATGTCCGTATGAACACGTTTATCTCAGAGAAGCTAAGAGCTAGGGTTACCAATTTTGTTGAGAATATATCTTATTATTGCACGTATATAATGATTGTTTTAAAATGTGGCCACGCCCCCTTCTATTCACTAAAAGCCAGAAAATTCATTGCAAGTGTTGCAAGTGTCATTTTAATGTTACAACTATTTTATTCGTTGATTATAATCAAAATCATCGTCTAAGGCTTTCTGTACTTGGTATATAATAGTTGATCAGACTAGATGTAGCTTTCTTACTTCCTATATATTGATTGAAACATTTCCATTTACTAATTACAGACAAATCAAAGTGTTGATCTTTGTGCACCTTGCTTGAGATTGCTGGAAGATTTTTTTATAGACATAGTCGCGACATCCGACTAATAACCATTATACAAATACAACAATATAAATATACAAATTATATGAAAATAGAACCCCAATGACATTGAATAAGATTATCATGACAAAACTAATGATTGTAAATACCTATGCAAATTTGCAACAATATAAAAAACTATAAAAATATTCAATAGTATTCCCAACTTGTCTTATAAGCCTTATATAACGAGATTGTATAAGATTATCAGTTTTACAAACCATATTCATTGGACCATAAAGACATGTAATGAATATAGAAGCTTATATGATATATTCACATTCTTACAGTTGCATTATTCCCCGGTTTCTCCATATGCAGTTCGAATTACAATCTCGGAATGAATAATTAATTAACTGCAACACACACACACACACACGCACACAACTACACATGTTCTGTAGGTCGAATCGGCATGGAATATGGGCAATTATATCATGTTTATCTGAATTCGGCATTCTTGCGCCAAATTCCTTATAAGTATTTGGCAAATAACTCCCTGACTCCGCTTACGTTCCCAGTTCTCAGAACAGTCCCCCCACTCCCCGCGCAACATTCGCACTGCTGCAGTCTGCAGTTGGCGTCGGCGTCGCGGTTACATTTGCTTAATGAAATCGCGTCGTTCCCATCGTTTTGTATGGGAAGCCCGTTGATTGGCACTGTGATTTACTTGCGCTCTCACTCAAAGAGAGTGTGTGTGTGCGCGAAAGAGGGAGCAGGAGGAGAGCGGAAGGAGTCAGCGGCGACAGTGGCAATGTCTGTGCTGCTGTGCGCCATTTAGGGGTCGCCTGGCCTTGTCTTTCCTTCTCCTTTGCTGCTATGTTCATGTAGAAGCGAGACAAACAAACAATTAAAATTAATCTACGAGCATAAAACAAAGTGTGTCTGTATCTTTCACTCGCCTGCTTTATGCATTATGAGTGCGACTGCAAGTGCAAGTGTGTGTGTGTGTGTATGTGTGTGCTTGGCTGTTGTTTGTGCTAGGGCGACAGAGAGGGGTGGGAGACTGACAACCACAGACAGGGTGCCAAGTTTGTAAACATCCGCAAATGCAGATTTGGGGTCCGTCGGAGATTTGTGGCCAGACCAGGCCGCTGCACATGTTGTTGCATGTTGCATGTTCGCGCCTGCAGCTAAGCTATGCATGCCTGGATATTAATCAAATATTTATATTTACACGTAGACTACAACAACAACAACAGCACATTGCTGGGAGGCGGCATTCGACAAATTTCTCAGAATTTCTTTACAACTTTGGAAACAAATTAATCAAATAAACACACAGCGACAATTGTGTGTTCTCTCTGTGTGTGTGAGTGTGTGTGTGTTAAAAGCTGTGCACTGTCAGCATCCAACAGATCTGCTCTGCTGCCGCTGTTGTTGTTCTAACTTTATCTAAGTCGCCGCGCAGGCTCCCTTTGTACTTTACTCGCTCTCTCTCTTACTCTCTCTCTGTCTGCGCTGCATGTGTAAAGAGAGCGCAAGAGCAGGAAGAGCGTCTGTTTAGCGCAAGCCGGCTACTGCCATATGGTTGGCAACGCGGCTGACACAGTGCTCTCTTCTTCTCAAACTTCTGTTGTGGGGGTTGTTTTGTTGCTATTGCTTCGTGTAAAAGAGCAATCGGCGATGAATGAAAGAAGAACCGCCGTCGACATCGGCATCGCTGTCGCTGTCAGGCCAACGACAAGGGGAATGGGAATAATTGTTTGGAATTTAAAGTGTCAGCAAATGTGCAAAAGCATTTTCAATCTCCCACTGTGAAAAAAACGTACTAAAACCAAATACAAATGCACACACACATACATACATACATTGTATGAACAGATGTAAACATGCAAAAGGACTTTGCTTGGATGTTGTGGCAGATCATTTGACTGGCTTAGTTTATACAGGGTGTTCTGTATGAGGTGGAAATTAAACAATATTTAATGCTGCCAAATTAAACATTTTCTTTTGAGTGTGAAACATATAGGAAATATTTATTTAAGAAAAAAATTAAGTATTTTAATTTTACTGCCTGTTTTCCACAGTGTATCCACTGGGGAAAATGTGTCGCACTGACCTAGGCAGCATGGAGAGCGCGCTCGTATAAATACTCCATCGTACACCCCCCATAAGTCGTATGTTTTACGACATTTAGGCCATGGACTGTGGATGGTCTGTTATTATTGTTGCTTGTTTTTGTTTTCTGCTTTGCTGCTTCTTTTTGTTATTCTGTGTGGAGTCGTAACTTCATTTTGTGTGTGTGTTGTTGTTCCTTTTTGCGCGGCCCGACGATGAAATCATTCGCGCATGGGCATGCGGTGTTGCATACCAATTGGAAATGTGCAGACATTCTCTGAGAGCAAAAGCAGAGTGCGGCGTTGCCAGAGAGTGCGTTGAGTTGGTGTCCTCGTCATCTTGTGCCAATTTCCAATTGGGCAGCACACAGCAAAGCAAAAGAGACACCGAGAGAGAGAGAGCACAACAGCAGTGTGAGTCATCACAACAGCAACATTCGCATAGCTTTCGTTAATTTCCTTTTTTCACGTGTTTGTGAGTGTGTGTGTGTGCTGTTATGCTGCTCCTCACGGCAATGCGTGGTGTGCTCTGCTCTGGCAGCGCTGGGAGAGGAAAGAGAGCAGGAACTGCTGCATCAGTGAGACAGACTAAATAACCGCACAACCCACGCAAAGTTCAGTTTCAGTTTCTCAGTGTCGTCCACTGTGAACGGGTTCCTCCTTCGCGTTCGCTTCGCATCATCTCGTTTGCGCGAAAAGTGGCCGAACATAAGAAATAATAAAAAAAAGGATTTCTCGCATTGGAATCCAATATTATCGTTAACTCAAGCATATCTTCTGCGACAAAATGCCGACAATGAGGCAACTTCAGTTTCTGCTGCTTCTGACGCTTATCATCGCCTGCTCTTTAGGTATGTAGCAAACTAGAAGAACTAGAAGAAGAACATAAAGAAGAATCGGGAGAAGAAGCACATCGAAAATCTGTTCAATGTCTGGGTACTATACTCGGGACAACAGTTTGGCATTTATTTTAGAATTATTCAAGCATATTGCAGCTTCCATTCACTCACGCACAACACAACACTCACACACACGCACACACACTCGCACACTCACTCTCGTATTTATAGAAGCATCTGTGCGTTGCTTGGCATTCATATTTCATATTTTTTGCAACTTGAGATAATCGTTCTATTGAGGGGAACATCTGTTTGGGTCTATTCTGTTTTCGAAATCTCTGCAAGAATCGCTCATCCATTGACTTTCAACTTGTTCATAAACTAATTGGACTGTGGCACAGCCAATCTATCAGTCTATCAATCATACGTCATGTGGTCAGCGCGAATCCAATTGGAAACTGTCGCTAGCAGACGAGAGACGCCCCTTATTAAATGGAATAACATTGAGAGCAATAACAGCAGTCGAAATACAGGGGAACATATTTTAAAAAAATAAAAGAACTCTCTATAAGGTGCACCCTGTAATATGCAGTCAAATATATAGAATACTTAAAGTAAACTTTAAGAAATACATTTAGAAATTAACAAAGGTTCACTTATAATAACCAAGAGCACCCTGTAAAGTGACTGCTGCAGTTTTATCTCAGTTTATAAGACAATAAAAGTAATCTTAAAAGAAAATTTAAAAAAAAGTTAAAAACTCAATAAAATATAGTTCAAGTGCACAAGAACACCCTGTAAAATGCTTACTATAGTTTTATCTCAATTTCATAGTATATATAGTCATAAAAAGCGATTGAGTCCTTATGCAAAGTGCCTACGATTTATGTAAAAGCAACAAAATGTAAAAAACGAGTCAAGAACTTAATAAAATATAGTTCAAGTGCACAAGAACACCCTGTAAAATGTTTGCTATAGTTTTATATCAATTTCATAGTATATATAGCCATAAAAAGCGAGTGAGTCCTTAAGCAAAGTGCCTACGGTTTATGTAAAAGCCACAAAATTTAAAACACAAAGTCTAAAACTTAACAAAATATAGTTCAAGTGCACAAGAACACCCTGTAAAATGCCTACTATAGTTTTATCTCAATTTCATAGTATATATAGCCATAAAAAGCGAGTGAGTCCTTAAGCAAAGTGCCTACGGTTTATGTAAAAGCCACAAAATGCGCTGACTCTCTGTGTGCAACGTACAAGAGAAATCGATGGATTAACCCAGTAGCAAACCCCCTTCCCCTCCCCTCACCTAGTGCATTGCACTCGTGCCACACACAAGGGTTAAAACAACGACACTTCACTTTATCTTGCGCTTGTTTATATAGCAACTATGGCAGGACCGCTTGACAGCGATGGGGATTACAAGACACAGCCAGATAAAGCTGCTTGATTAATTGTGATGCAGCCCGACAAGGTCAGGAAAATGCTGTGGAAAAAAGGCAATTCATAAACTATTGCAATATATAAATGAAAGATGAAAGGGGGCTTTAATATATGTAGTATATAGTATATGTTGGCTGACTATGAAGGCTTTTAGCGGTATTAAAGCTTAATTTAGCTAGAAAGTTCCTGTAAGAGGAAAATATATATTATTGTTTTTTCTTTTTAATAATTTCAACTTATATAAGTTTAAAAAAAGGTTTAAAGTTAACATTTATATGGAACTGATATATCTTTCAGTCTTACAAAATCCTTATCGATCTTAGTCTTACATTATACACTCAACTCTTTAATTAATAAAACCGCATTTGTAATATGTTTATTTATCAGGAATATATAATTTCATGTTTATAATATTCCTTTGCCTTTTCTCGCAGTGTAGTGGTCGACCCACGTATGATTAATACGTGTAGACACATTTATTACTAAATGTTTCTCTCTGCACTTGCTACTTATCAATTTCGCAGTCGTTTATTAGAATCGAAATGAATACGATGAATATGCTCGGTTAGTGTTTCGCCTTTGTATGCACATATAGTTACATATTCGCCATCTTTTATGGCCGTAAGATCCATTAAGGCTTATCTAGCATCATGGTCACGTAGAGTGTGTAACCCCCACTCCCTTCACTTGTCTCGGGGACTTTCCTTACAAGCCGCAACAAAATCCGATGACCATTTTCTGAAATTCGGTACCCACTTGTAGCTGCCACATAGATACAAGTGTAATGCACACATGTGTGTGTGTGTGTGTGTGTGTGTGTAGACAAATTAGTGCCACGACAGAGGGACAGACAGACAGTGGGACAGACTCATCTATGGAACGGGGCAATGAGCACATTGTTAAAAATATCACCATGATTAAAGTGGCTTTGAATAATTAAGCTATAGGGAGCCGGCACCCGAAGCTGTCAAGTGAATGAATGAATGAATGAGTGAATAAACGAGGGTTATCCAACAAGAACGAACATGCTCTGCTCTATTCATGTTATGTTAATTATTATAATAATTACACATAGATAACTTTCCATCTAGCAAGGTTGAAGAGAGTGTGAGAGAGAGAAAGGGAGAGAGAAGGGTATCTATAGAATTGGGGGCTTTCTCTTGTTATTTGTATGGTACTTTTCTTTATATGCAGTATCTCCTAAACTAATAAGGGCAAGAGATCGTGCGAGAGACTAAACGAAAGAGATAAGGAAAGATTTGTCCCCTCTACATTGAAAATTTTAAGAAAGAACTGTAGACTTCTTAGTGAGAAAGATAAGGCTGGAAAGAATGATGCAAAGGTAGAGAGTTTGGAGCCTTTAAGCTCAAGTAAAACAGTTTCTTCTTTGAATGTACCAAGAAAACTTATTTCAGCTGCATTATATTTAGATAATAGATACATTTTGAGAATACTAAGGGGTTTGAGATAGTACAGATTTGCAGTTAATAAGGCTCTCCAGATAAAGCATAGATAGTAATATAGGTAAAGATCGATAGGTAGAAATGTAGGTGGTTAAGTAGATAAATATATATATAAGTAGATCGATGGTGATATAAAAAGTTTGATTTATATGCAGAAACATAAATAGTTAAAAAGTTTTATAGTTGTTAAGGTATGTAGAAGATACGCCAGATAGAGAAGTATATAGACCAATTGTTAGATGTGTGAAAGGATACATCGATATGTACATAGATCGACAGATAGATAGGTAGATAAGAAGTACTTAAATAAATAAGTAGATAAATTGATGGGTATATAAGCATGTAGATAGATAAGAAGATGATTACCTAGATAGATACATATTTCTGTAGATAAATATATAGATAGGACATACACACTATGAGGCAGCTAGGTAAATATAAAGAAACTTTAAAGACAGAAACCACAAGCCATAAACCACAACTCAAGGAAACAACCACTTCTTAAAGCGCACCCTCGCCTGCTGCCAACTCTCCCCCTCCACTCCCCCTCATCTTGGCCAATATGGACGCACTCCTGACCCAATTCCTGAGCACACACAACGTAGACGATGTTTTCGTCGTATACGATGTGTGGCAATGAGTGCACGATGTTGTGTGTTAATAAACAAAACTAATAATCGCATAACTGCACGCTGTGCTCTGTTTCCAACGCCCCCAACACACACTCAGCTGAGCATTTCGCCAAATCGGAATTGGGGGAACTAAAAGTGCAAATGACGCAAGCGATACGAATATGCTGAACACTCTTGGCGAATCCTTGACACAAATCAATATACACAATATACAATTATAAAGTGTCTGTCCGCAATCCCGACATCCTTCCACCTGGACAAGGAGAGACAATTCGGAGCATACAATTCCCGTGTGTCGTGGCCATAAAGTAATAACGCGCAGGCAGCTCGAACTGGGCGTCGTCCAACTTGAAGAGCTGCGCCCTTTTTCTAATGGTTTTTCTATGTTGTTGTCCAGGTGGGAAAAAACAAGGGGAAGGTGGGGAGGGACCGGGATTAGGCTTGCCCTGGCAAAAATCTATGCCCAATGCATAAATTTGTAGCCTTAATTACATGCTATATGCCCAGCTGGGGGGCTGTTGACCTTGCCGCACCCAAGTAACCAGAGATTCCCAATATAACCTATGACTATCTATCCATCTATCATAATTCCAGCACGTGCAGCCGACACGAACGCGAACTCGAATACGGATTACGGTGAATACGATGACGACGAATCATCGCGTTCCCCTGGCAACCTAGAGAAGCCGACGATGCCGCCGAAGTTGCCCTATTTCGATCAGGGTCAGGTCATCCAGTATGTGCTGCCCAATGCAAGCAGCGTACAGCTTGATTGTCCCGTCAAGAACTACGATGGTAAGTGGGCGTCACTAGGTGGAGTTGCTCCTCCTAATGGAGGCGGAGTTGTGTTCCCTGCTATGCTGACAGCTCATGGTTTCTCCCTCTTTTTTCCTCCTCCCGCAGCCGCGCGTCATGTCATACTCTGGTACCGCAACGACACGATCATCACCAACGATGGTCATGCCATCCAAGAGCCATCCATCTACAGCCTGGACAAGCAGTTTACGCTCACAGCGCCCGCAGTGAATGCGACTGGGTTTAACTTCTCTTGCCGGGTTATGCCCATCGATGTGCGGCGGAATATAACAGTGCTGCTGGGTACTTATCCCAAGGTTGATACCAACGGTGCCACGCCAAGATTATCTGTTAGCTGGATTGAGTGCATCATCTTCGCAGCATTGGCTTTGTTTCCAGCAACTCGCAACTGAAGCGAGTAACACACACATCGATATACAGCCACACACACCCACACCCACTTTGGAAGCACTGCACCACCGGATTAGGCTATAATCCTACAATACTCCCCCTCTATATATCTCTCTATACACGAACATGATCTTCAGAGCTGTTGAGTATTCCTTTGATGACATTCGTGTCTTAGGTGTTGCTTTATTATCGTAGTCTAGATATAAGATATCGCCGAGATAAACGAGCTATATATACATCTGTCTGTGGACCGATCGAATGTATATACTACGTAGTGCTGGCAAGTGTTAAAGCTGCATTCTCTTCGCAACTGTACTTTAAATTAGTTAAGTCTCCCTTGTTTTCCAACTGTTCAAGAAACTATATAGTGAGCTAGAACTATATAGAAAACTTCCATTCGAGCTGCTATATATATTGTTTTATAGATTCAACTTCCGTTTCAATTTGATTAAAGTTATGCTACCAAAAGTATGCTATATATATCTATACGTATATTTATATATATAGTACATATATCTATCCAATCTTGCAATTGGATATGGAAAAACAAAGTCGCGCCTTATAGAATAGTCGATCAACGAACAAAATACGTTTATAAACAAGTTAATCTAGCTGTATATGTTAAAGATCTGTTGAATTATGATCAGAATCGCGTAATTACTTTCAAGTATTAAGTCTAGACCCCATTGAGCTACCCAGAAAGCCTTGCATCTCAGATAAAGTTTATGTTAAATATGCATATAAGTTTTACTTGTAGACTATAACGTACATGGGCCTTAATTCTGATATATTTGTGCATTTTTATATAGCCAATTAAAGTGTAAATTTGTGTTTTAAATGATCTAGCAAAATAAACAAATAAATGAAACGAGCTTCGAAACAAAAACAAAGAACGATGAGGTCCTTACTGTCTCTGGTATAATCGGGCAATCAATGCGAGGATATTTTGAGTGAGGAACTCACCCCTATATGGACTGAATTCCATAACGCACGGCAGACAATGGGGGAGAAGAAAGAGGACGAAAACAAAGAAAGAAACACAACAAGGGAGAGGGAGAAAACATAAAAACACCCGCCGCGTGCGACAAAGACAAACAATGCAGTTGTTATTCCCCCTCTCTTTCTCTCGCTCTCTCTTAAGCGCCTGCAGCTGCAGCTTGTGGGCAGGAGGAATTCCGCAATGTGCGCAGGACGTGCCAGCCATATGTCGGCCACTTAGGGTGGTGTCTGCCTTCGCCTCTGGTGGTGGAAGCAAGCCAAGCGCGGCTTTAAAACACGTTTCGGTTTCCTGCGGGTCACAGTCGACACGCAACTGCAACGCGACCAGGACACACAGTGCTCTCACTCTCTAGTCCAAGGAATACGAGAAAAATAAATCTGTGCTCCATTTAGAGGCTTCATATACCACAACAGATGCTGCCACAAACAGAATACACCACAACGACGACGAAGACGGCGACTCCAGAGTGCTGTCTCGAATATGCTTGGAACTACTGCGAGGAGAGTCGCTGCAATCGGCTCGAGACAGCGGAGCAAGTCTATCGAAGAATTATGGAGCGCCTACAAAGGCAGCACACTGCACCGACAACCAACACGGATGAGGCCACATTGAAGCAAATCTGGTTGGCATCCTTCACAGGCGGCAATATTTACTATCGCGCTTAGCACGATACCTAGTTAAATTACAAATAGACTAAGCAGATCTCGATAAAGAAATAAACACAAATTTGTTATTATTTTAACCAGTTTTTTTTATTCATAATTATAATATTCAGTTGAGAACTTACCGGTTTATAAACTTGATGATCTAGTAAATTGCAGTACTCTATAAACACTTGTCTTTACATACATACCTTCTAAGCAGTCGCTGTTATTGGCTTCACTCAGTTCAAGATCTACCCACAACAAACTTCGATTACTCTCTTGCCCAGCCTGTTCAAGAAATGATCTCTGATCTCTGCTAGTTGCAAAAGTGAATAAGTTATTTCATAAAGGTAAAATGGTACATTAGATAAACCCTTAGTCAGTGTGTGTTGGGCATATTATTTATTTATTCAAATTTTAATAGCTTTTATAATTTCATTTTTGCATTTCTTTTGATCTTATAATATGCGCATATTTTTTTTTTTATTTTATTTTTAAACTTTAACTTTTCATTGATAAATTGTAGGGAATTAAATAGTTTTTCTTTTGGTTTATAAACAAGTTTGGGTAATAATATAGCTGGAAGTATATTTTTTGATTCCATTCAGTATATTGATTTATCTGTGCTGTGCTATTGCTATGACAAAATCATATATGTGGGATTTATTTAAGTATCTCTATTATAATATGGAAATCATTATAAGCTGCTTTTAATTCAGTTAAAGTTTTTATTGTATTTTGTTGTTTGGTTCTTATTTACTTATTTTATATATAAATTTTAAAGCAGTAATTTATAAGTTAAGAGCTTTGTGGAATTAAATATGTTTATATAGATTTATATAAATTATTTTTCATATTGATTTAGCATTGGACAAGAGTAACTTAAGTCGAATACGCCCAAGTCCAGAACTAATGGAAAACGTTTTCTTGAAATAATATAATAATATTCTTAAGTGACTTCGTTTTGTTTTTGTTTGTTTGAACATCATTCTCACTTGTCCTTTTTTTTTTTTTTTTTTTTATTTTATAGATTATATAGATTTAAGTAAATGTAGCTGCATTCTCATATTTATTTATACTTTTTGAGTACGGTGTACGTATTGGGTTTATAAGACTTGATGGGCGGTTCGCGCATACGTTTCATGTCAGTTTGATAGGGCTGTGGCCGTTTATATGCAGCTGCGTTTGTTGGTATTATTGATGGACGTGCTATAAAATTTATGCATTTTATTATATGATATTATTTGTATCAAGAAATTGAGGTAGGTATTGGTAGATAATATATTGTTATAGAATATAGAGAATGTTATATGTAAAATTAGTTTTTTAATTGTTTATCAATCAGTATTTCATATTATATTTATACGATTCCTATCCCGAAGCCCAACAAAAGCCCCCCTTAGTAAATATTTGTACAAGAAAAGAAAACTCTAAGGAGAAAAGATATACAATTTAGATCATATTCAATATAAAGCCTCAACTTACGTTTGCTGAACTCATATCCAGAGGGTGCTCCGCGCTTGGCCATGCGATGATCGTATTCGTAGGCCACCTCCTCTGGCTCCTCAGCTCTAAAAAGGGAAGAGAACAGAACTCAGTTAAAATATAATCCCAAATAAGGTTACAACATGAAAAGCACAATCCGTGGAAACTATCGTCGTCTGTCGCTTGCGGTAAATTAATTCAAAATTATACTTTACAAGTAACTTACTCGGGCGGATTTTCCGCTGTTCTCTTGATAAGGTTTAGGTACTTGGGAGCACCTGAGCTGCCTCCAAATTTTTTGTCGAAAACGGATCTGAAGCGGATCAAATGAATCAGTAAATATATATGTAATGGGATATATAATCTGTTCATACCTGTATGCCTCCAAATTGGGTCCATGTATGTTTTTGGCAGACTCAGGATCCATTTCCATTAGCTCACGTAGCTGTTCGTGTGATACCTCATCATTTTTATCTGGAATTAGATACTTACGAATCTCGGCCAAAGCGTAAGCGATGCGTGCATAGCACTCCGCGGGTGTGGCCACTGTGCTGACCTCAAGGAATAGATCCTTCTGCAGATGTGCATAGCGTGGATCTCCTGAGTTGCGGAGCTGTTCCTCCTTTCCGCGATCACGTATGGAACTGCGTCCTTTGATCGCAATCTTGCACTGTGTCTCATCTTGCAGGCGACGCAGTGAGTTGCCCTTGGGACCCAAGATTTTGCCAGTAAAATTGAACTGCAAAAACGACGCAGAAGTGTTTAGGTATATACTCAATTTTCCAGATGATGTTAAATTACCTTAGGATATTGTTTGACGGGCACGAATACCTTCTGTGTGATCTTCATTGGCTTCTGTTTGTAAACATCTGCATAGAATTCACGTCCAGGTATGCGCCCAGTACAGTAAACACGATCGACAGCTAATAGATTATCGAAAAAAATAATAGCTGGAAAGGATTCAAAACGAAATGTCCCATACCCTCGTCGATTAACAGCGCGCACAAAGGAAACTCTGCGGATAAACGCTGGCGCTCCTCATCCAAATCGGCCAGGAACTTCTGTGCCACTTCATTTAAACGCGGTTGATGCTCATGCACAGCTGGTTTTTGATCAAATTCACTATTTGAACTTTCCATGGTTATTTTTTCACAAGAAAATTGTGTATAATAGTTTCTCAACGCACTTTCCTCCTTCAATCAAATTTTTTGAGATATTAAAAATGGCTACTATGTGAGAGAGATGGAATCGATACAGGTAAAAGTAGATAAACTATCGCTAGCAACTAGCTCGTGAATAAAAATCGATACATTGTATGGAGTATCGTTGTTATACGATATGTGAAAGCAAATTTAACACGACTCCTACCGATATGCAAACTTCGATGTTCTCACAATAACACGACTCCCATCGATATGTATACACACATCACAAACTTATCAATATTTTTGGCGGCGACTTACTAAAATCACAACAAAGTAAAAAAATGGCAAGTGAGGATTTATTTCAAAATGATTTCTCTGAGGAACCTGATCTCGGGCAGGATGTGCAGCAAAGTGAAGATATGAATATGGAGGCAGAAGAGGAGATTGATGCCGATGTGGATGATGAGAAAACTGCTGGTGACACTAATACAAGCGCTGTCAACGGGGACTCTCCAACTGCTGCCGCCGAAAGCGCAGACGATGCAACCAAAACAAGTTAGTTCAGTTAATTATAATCACTATAATATCGTACACCCCAACTTTAATTTTTTTTTAACATTTTCACCAGCAAGCAACGGCATTAAACCGTCTGAACCGGAACACGAAGCAAAACTGACGCAGTTGCCAATGGGACGCATAAGGAATATAATGAAACTGGATCCCGATTTGCAGATTGCATCCAATGAAGCCGTATTCGCCGTTACCAGAGCCGTCGAATTGTTCATAGAATCGCTGGCACGCGAATCCTTCACATACACGGCACAGGCCAAAAAGAAAACTATACAGAAACGAGACGTGGAACTAGCCATATCCGCTGTGGACAGTCTTACGTTCCTGGATGGTGCCATGAACTTCTAAAGAAGGTTGGATCGTCTTGTAGAGTGTGATAGATAGTGTAGTTTATAATAAAGTTGACCTTTTTTTATAAGAAAACTTCTCATTGTGTTTGGTTTTGATTTTATAATTGGTATTTTATTTTTGGGATAGCAGTAGAGGTTTTTAAATATGATACTCGTCCATTAACGCTTTCAATTTCATTAAATAATAATTATAGTATATTAAACAATTGTAGTTTTTCTTTTTGTATTTTGACGCCGTTACAAGAAAGTACGAACGTAGCCGGGGAAAATTTTTGTTTCTTTTTGGGTATCTTTTTTTTTTTGTTGAAGCCGTTTTCATACTTACTTTGTCGTTGGGCGTTTGTCTGTGATTAATTGATTCGGTTTGTTTTTTATTTATTTGAAAATAATTCCAAAACTTAGGCTAACATTTTGTTAAGAATAATTATGATGGGGTTGTTTGCTGTTGTTTTTAATTTTCATATATGGTAAGTGTATAATGTTCTTTGTTCTATTTTTTCTCTATATTTTTAGACTCTCTGATTATGTGAATTTTTGCTTTGGACGATATTTTTACAAACAGTATTCTTTTTGAATTATTTATTCTTTGTTTTTGTGGGTTTTGCGTTTAGAGGTTTTGTTTTCTTATTTTTTGTTTGGTTTTTTTACACAAATTAAACATTTTTTGAACAACAATTACTAAAAAATATGTTTCGCATTTTCAACTTATTTTGTTTTGGCTTTAGATTATATTTATAAGTAAGTGTATGCATAGATTTCTTTTTAGATGTTTTATTGGTTGGATTTTTTTTTAAATTAGACTTTAAATATTTCGATATTTGTTGTTGTTGTTGGGTGTTGATGGATTTAGCATTTTGTTTTCATGGAATTTTTGTCCCGCTCCGTCTCTCTTAACTTTGTCGGTTGGTTGGGTTGATTGGGTTGGTTGGTTGGTTGAATTATTGTGATATATATAGTATGGTAATGTGTGGATAAAGTTATCGCATTTTCGGATATGGTGCCGAGCGATAACGCACGCTTTCACGAGAACGTGATCCAGTTTCATAGTGAGCCGATGAATGTGATCCCGAGCCCGATGTCGTTGGTCTATATGACGATGATGAACGACCGTTGCTTGGTTTTGCTATTTTGGAAAGAATTTTATTTGTTGTTTAGATTTCAAATTGTTTCTGTCTTTGTTGTGCTTGGTTTTTTCTTTTTGTTTCTCTCTCTTTTTTTCTTTTTGCTTTGGTTAAAATTTTCTTTCTTTGTTTGGTTTTTAGATTTAACATCTTAATGTACATGGAAAAAAAAATATATAGATTTGTTTAACCGGTTTTGAATGCACTACCCCCCAGTAAATAGATTGATTAATTTTCGATTTTGGTTCAATTGAATTTACACTTTTCAAAATTGATTTATATATATGATGAGATCATGAGATTTCATATATATATGTATATAGATGAGTATTGGATATAGATTGAGTGTTGCAAATGATTTGTTAGTAGTCTTGAAGTTGAGTTTCGAGTTTGTTTTTTTTTTTTTTTTTTTGGTGATTTTTCGGTCGTCATAGTGCATTTAAAATCTTGTTAAATATTATATGTACATCTATATGTTGTGTACGGTCCGGTTCCGTTTGATCAGAATTTAGATACGCGTTTTTTACTTTGAGGTAGATACATTTTTTTTTTCATTTAGCTTTTTATGTGTTGCATTTTTTTTTTTTATTTGTTGCTTTTTTAGATCTCGCAGTTAAATCGTTTTTTTTTTTTGTTTTCTCAAGAGTTGCGCGCGGTTTTCATTAGTTAGTCGATTCGGAATAAAAAGAGTTTCGGCTGCGAAGAAGACATTAATTATCTAGATCTCTTATGGTTCTTACCTGTGTAGGCCGCCGCATACGAAGAGGAAGACGAGTGCGGATGATACTCACGACGATAGTCACGCTCGTACGAACTACTATCGTATTGAGCATGATGACTGGAGTGCTTTGACGACTGTGGCGGCGGTGGCGTCGCATAGCGATCGTATTCTCCATGATGATCGTACAGCTCGTGATCTCGCGATCTAAGCAAATAGGATATTTGCATTTATTAATTTTAATTTTATAGTACACATATATCTATACGCACCTGTGCGCCTTGACGATGCCGTAGTTGGGATCATCCATTACATAGCGCGCCTTCTCAAGTATCGAATACACTTTGGGCTTGGAAGAGCTTGGCGGTGGTGTGCTATGGAAGGAAAATTGGTTAGTATATTAACATTTTAGACTATCTATATTGTGTGCAGGAATTACCGAGTGCTGTACGCGCCGTGTTCTCCATATGACTTGGAGTAATGATGAGATTTCTTGTACATGCGTTCCTTGCCATCCATTTCGCGTAACTGTTCCAGGCGTATTTCATCGTTAGCATCGGGTATCATAAATTTGCGTATTTCGCAGAGTGCATAACCCAGACGATGATAGGCCTCGGCAGGTGGCGCCACTGTCGAGATCTCCACATGAAGATCTCTGCTCAAATGCGCATATTTTGGATTCCCAGAGCTGCGAAGCTCCTCCTCCTTGCCGTGATCTCGCATTGAGTTGCGACCCATCACCACCATTTTACACATCGTCTCCTCCTGCAGCTGGCGTAAGGTATTACCTTTTGGTCCCAGAATTTTACCAACGAAATTAAATTTCGGATATTCTTTAATGGGAAAAAGCACTTTTTGAGCCACCCTAATTGGCTTTTCACTGTACACATTTGCATAGATTTCAGGCTTGGGAATGCGACCGCTAACCAGAATTTTCTCCACCTCTGAAAAGCCAAGAGAGAAAGAGATAGGGAGAGAACATTGATTAAACAACGCGCTACGCATGCATTACGTGTCCCCTCCTACCGTCGTCCAGCAGACGCTTTGTTATTATATTCTTCTTCTCGAGCGTTTTCTTTTCCATTAAACATTCCTGTAGATAGGCATTTGTCTTTTCATTCAATTGGGGCGTATCGTGCAGCGGGGCGTGGCTTGTCGTGTGCCCATGACTGCCGTCCGCCTCTGGAGCGTCTGCTGCGCTGCCGGCGCCGGCTGCCTCATCATCACGTCGCTTCCGCTTGTAGTCGGCAGATGTGTCTTCATTATAGTCTCTATCGTAGTCGCGCGGCATATTTACTTATATTTGTTTGTAAACTTATTGATTAAATGTATGCGACAGTTATAAAAGCTTTGCACAATTATTAAATGTATAAAGTTTAATTGTTTTTCTTTCTTTCTTGTACCCCGAAAAAAATTTTCTTTTATGTATGGGGTAATAGTGATGCGTGTGTGAGTAATTTAGTGAATGCATATATCGATATACTCATGAAGTGCACGAAACTGTCGATATATATCGTTGTAAAACATGCAATCTTAAAATACTAAGCATCGAACACATCGATTACTCAAACAGTGGATTTTACTCATTTGATGCTAAGAAAACATTGCGACCCCAGAGCCCGAAGCGTATTCGAGAGAGCGATCGGCTCTCTTTAGTGAGCAAACCCGAAGAAACGAACATCGATACTATCGTTGCAAAACATATGCAATTCTAGAGATGAGCTTACTCGACAGTTGGGCTTGTCAGGGCTGCGTGCAACTTACTGTGTCTGCGGAAAGCGCGTTTTTCGCACTTCACACGATATGTACACACTTTGAGGGAAAAAAGAGAGAAAAAATTAGGGCCACAAAGAGGTTGCAAACATATTTGATAAATTCAAATAAAATCGACTGCAAGTCGACGAGGCCAACTAGATAAAACGCGCCACGCACTGTGCCGACACCTTTTTTGGTAATAATCGCCACCAAGAATAAACTACGTGCGTGCGTTACGGTAAGCAGGACAAATGGCGGAAAACGGAATGCGTGTGGGCCCAGGGTCATCGGCGGCAGCGGCAGCCAACGCGAATGCAAATGCAGCAGCAGCGGCGACCAGCAACGGGGAGCACGAGCAGAATGAACACAATAATTCAGCGGACAACGAGAAGGCACAGCCGGCGCGCCTTAACGAATCCGCTCAGAAATATATGCAAGAGCTGATGAATGAGCGATCGCGCATGGAGAACCTATTTCCATTGGCAATAAAACTAATTGACGAAGGTATGAAATCGATTCTCCCCCTCCCCGTGTGTGTACACACTGATATTCAAAACCGAGACAGACAGCCACACACATGCACGTGCACATGCATGTGCATGCACAGATATATTTACTCATACAGATCTGTATCTGTAAATAATTCCCTCAATCTCTTGCAGCTTTAGAGCGAGTGCAGCTAAACGGGCGCATACCCACGAGAGATCAATATGCCGATGTGTATCAGCAGCGGACGATTAAATTGTCGCAGAAGGTGCACGTGCCGATCAAGGATAAGAAATTCAATTATGTTGGCAAACTGCTTGGCCCCAAGGGCAACTCACTGCGCCGGCTGCAGGAGGAGACGCAGTGTAAGATTGTTATTCTAGGACGATTCTCGATGAAGGATCGTGCCCGGGAAGAGGAGCTACGCAATTCTGCGGATGCCAAATATGCCCACCTGAATCTTCCGCTCCATGTTGAAGTATCGACGATTGCACCACCAGCCGAGGCCTATGCCAGGGTTGCCTATGCTCTGGCCGAGATTAGGCGTTATCTAATACCCGATAAGCATGATGATATACGTCAGGAACAGTATAGGGAACTGATGGAGGATCCGGAGGCAGCTAAAAAGTTAACGCTGCGTCAACTGCAACAGCAGCAACAACAGCAGCAGCAGCAACAACAGCAGCAACAGCAGCAGCAACAACAACAATCAGCTGCAGCCGGCGGCAGCGGTGGCGGCAATGGCAACCAACGCGGCAACTACAGGTGAGTAGGCACGAAGTTCTTAAAGGGTTTCTCTTTAGTCTGATCGGATCGGATTTTCTTTCCTATCTGATAAGAAGGGATTCTTCTTCCTCTCCATCGAGCCTGATCTGATCTTTAATATCTTTCCTTTTACAGACAAAAGTTTCAGCAGCAATCGCACTATCATCACAACGACGAGACTGTCTACTACCGTTCACACAACAACGCCTATCACCAGCCAAAGCCCTATGTGCCAGGTGAGTGTCCAGACAGCTCGCTCCTCCAACTACTTCTAATCTCTGCCTGTCTCCTTTTTCTCCACCCTCTAGCTGCCCAGCGTGGCAATCAGATGCACACCACGCTGCCACCACAGGCAATTGTGCGTGCCTCCCCACCTGGCATGGTGGTCACTGGTGCGCCCAGTTTTAATCGTCGCAACGCTGGACTTGGTAATGCCGGCGGTGCGATAATTACCAACAGCATTGTCGCTGCCACTGGCGGCGGTATTGGTGGTGCTGTGCCACCCATCTACCATCGTCCTGCCGCCACCTATCAGTTTGTCAAGAAATAATACAGAAACAATAAAAATGAAGATGATGATGATGCGTCGCATGCCGTCGTCAACGTCGCCCCCGCTCGCTGTCTGTTCACCATGTATCCACAGTATCCTTCTCCTCCACAACCTCAACCTTATCATCTTCGACTTCAGCTTGAACATCCTCATTATCCTCGAAGAAATGCATGCCCCGCCTAGGCAGTAGCGCCGTTACTCACACAAACACACCCAAGTACACACACTGCTCCAAAGGTAGATGTAATAATTATAAATACACACACACACACAGACACACACATATGCAGCGTGCATATTTTCACACAAGATTTCACAGCAAAAAGAAGGAAAACCAAACAAGACGAAGGAAAATAAGAAATGAAATGAAAAAAGAAATGAGTAAAGTACGTTTAAGAAACTAGCCTAAGTAGACGAATGCTCCAAATGAACACACACACTGACACTCACACACACACATATACCACATATAATACCCAGTTTGGGGAGCTTTCAATGCGAAGGGAACTCGTTAGATGCCATTTTCAATATGATATAGATTCGGTTTGGATTTGGATTTCGATTTGGATTAGAACTGTGAGCATTTTGTCGGACGTGCTGGGGACCCCAAAGGTGTCTTGATTTTAATTTTGTTTTATTTTTAATAATTTTAATTTAAACAATCGACGCAGAGAGACTTCTCTACACTTTTTCTGAATACCCCTCATCAGCAGCAGCCCATTTCAATAATATTTCTGCAAATAGATTTCGTATTTTTGTTTGAAGTCTATAACGATCTAGGAGGCTTTTTTAACTGTTACGTTGAACGATCCATTTTATTTAACTTTTATTTTTTTTTGCGTGTAGTAGAATATGATATGATCACTCACACACACACACCCACACACACTAAGGCAGTTAGCTGCCACATAAATATACCTATAATCAAGCATACATATTAACAACATAATGATATAAACCAAAAAACAAAAACAAAAAAGAGAAGAAATGAGAAAATGAAGAAGGAAAGATAAATGAATCTGACTACGATAATATGACATACATAGCTTAGCATTATCACATCATACAGAAATGGAAAAGGCCCAAAAAAAAATATGATTACATTTAGAAACAAAAACACACATACACACACTCGACACACACACACACACATAATTGTTATTGTTGTTGAAAGCAACTAAAATTGTAATAGAATTATGCAAATATACAATACATGATATGATGACAATGTTACACATTGCAGCTTAGTTATTATTTGCGAATTGCGACGAAGATCGATGGATCCTTCGATTTCTGCACACGCCAAAAATATGACAGACCTAAGATACCAGGTATATATATAATATGTGTATATATTAGTTATAATACGCGCCATTGGACTTTCATTTCGTTTATAAGCAGAGGGAACTGATTCTCCCATTGTAGACAAGACACTCACGGTCACGATTGTATGTACTGTTATTCTTGAAGAGCTTTTGAAGCGACAAACATGAGTTCTATCAAAGATTATGGAATATGTATGAATACCCATTCTATAATCTATATTTTATATGAATATATATGAATATGTAGTCTATAATCTTTGGATCTATCATTAAACATAAAACACAAATACACACACATTATATTTTACAGTGCATTATTATACATTGCTGATTATCGTTAAATAAATTCCCCAATTTGAATTGAATACGTTGAATAAACTGAAAGCTACAAACACTTTTTATTTGCTGAAGACCCGAGAAATGCAAAAAATAAATATAAATCGTATAGATAAAGTTTCAAATTACAATCAAGTTCTGTTTCGTTTATTTTATAAATGTTTTATCAACTAACAACAATCATTACAAAGATCTCGCTTTCTACAGACTCTTCACCAAAGGTCGCAGATCCCTTTCTCCCCCTAGCCACTCTACAGGCCCCTCACCAGTTGCATCAGTGTATAGGGATTCATGTTGCTCAGAAACTTCAGTTGCTCCTCAAAGCCTTGTGGCGTTTTCGAAATCCAATGTCGATCCAAATAGTAGTTAATGTAACTGATGAACTCCTTGTCCGTATAGTTATCCACGCGTACGGGCACGAATGGATCCAAGTGCTCAAAGCCCTGCTTGCCCAGCAAATAGCGTGGCATATACGATTCCATGTATCCCTCAGTCATGGCGATCTTATCCACAGATAGCACACACACACCGTTTGTCCAGTCGTAGCTGGTGATGTCCAGGAAGGGTTGTGTTAGCGTTATACGATCCGGGGTCACGCGCTGCTTATTGTCGGAGAAGATGCGTGTGATTGGATGAAAGAAAGCATTGTAACCATCGATGGCAACCATAATCTTGCACTGTCCACTCGTGGAAAGCTGTTTCAGTTCGGCAATCAACGCTGCTGTTGTCTCCGAAGCGTACTTGATGCGTGCTATGCCATGTTCGACCAGTTCTATTAGAGATGCACCCGCCGGAGTGCTCTCTCGCTTGCTCCACACATACTCCTTGCTCGTCTTCAGTTGTAACTTTTGCAGCAATTTCAGGTTCTGCGTCTTGAAGTGCACCAACCAGGCGGCAGCATCAAATGGCAGATCTATAAAGCCTTCTTGACTGCTAGAATTGGCAGCCTCCTTGGGGCGCTTCATCCAGTTGGGGGCCCAGGGCACATGCACCAGCAGAAAGTCATTGAGGGCGCCATAATGCAATACATGAGCCATGGTTAGTGTCTTGCCAACACCATTGTCTCCATAGAGTACATAACGCACCGCAGGCTTGGTCAGATCGGCATTCTTGATGTATTGCAGCAGCTCCAGAGCGGGCGAGCGCACCATTATGCAGGCCTCGGCAAAGGTCTTGATCTGTTGTTCGTATTGCTTTGGCAGGCCACCTCCCGTGAAAATTTGCTTCTTCTGTTCTATGGGTAAGGTATAGAATTTCGCCACCTGCAGCTCGGAGTGCTCGCCAGGATTTGTTACTGCCGTGCGGAACTCATTCACAGTTGTCGCCGTTTCTGCCGGTGCTGCATTTGTTGACATCTCCGACGTGCGGCTGGACGCACCCTGTGCCAGCACATTTCGTTGAAGATGCGTTGTTACCCGGGACAGATTTCCAAACTGTTTGCGAAACATTTTCATTAACAAATCACAATTTCCTCCGTCAAATGCAGCCCAGCGAACGTGTGTATTAAATAAGACCTGCAAAACAGCTGAAAAACCATCGCACACGATAATCATCGCGTGCCTTCATCGATATGAGGAGCAAAACTTCACTCCGTTGTTATCGGTTTTCTAAACAACTGCGCGTAAGGCTAGTACGCAGCTCGAATTGAAATATGTACTATTGTTTTTGCTTAGATAAAGTTTAAATTGCTTTAAATTTAAATAAAAATTTTAAATGTTATTAAAAATAGTAATTGTAATAGTAATTCCTTCATTTCAATCAATCATAGATATACTTTGCTCACTTCCAATAATAATAATTGATTTGATTTTGTCGAATTGAGATGTCGTTACTTTTCTTATCAAACTAATTAACATGAATTCAGTTATGAAAGATATGTTCTTGATAAATTCTATTGCTTTGTGTTGTTTCAACTTTAGAAAAGGTCTTCATTTCCTTTCCGACGCGATTGACAGATCATGTCATCATTGTTTTTGCTGTCTATTTGCAGCATTTACTTATTGCAATATATTTTTGAAACTAGAGGATTTTCTGTTCAATTCGGCTGTATGCATTCATCTGCTGTTCCTATCTATGAAGTACAGGTTGATTGGAATGCATCACTTCATTATGTGGATTATGTTGAGCAGGTAAATGAATGAATTTAAACCACTTACTTTGACTAATACCGAACATCAAGGGTAAAAAGAACTTTATAATAAATCTAATTTTGGTTTTTGATGAGAGTCAATCACAAGAATCGACCATCATGACTAAGGTCATACGAGGAGGTGTTGGCTTTAACTTTACAAGAGTTCAGTTGACCAATAATGACAAGAAAAGCGCAAGAGTGACCATTCTTATGTATGGAATACGGCATGTTCACGATATTATGTTCTGTAAAAAGTTTACTCAATAAACATTCTAATGTAAAGTACTAGAGTATTTGTAAGGGTTTTTAAAAACTAGATCTTATGTAGTATCGTTCGAATCGTATACGTAGTATTAAGATAAAAATTAAGATGTTTATGTGTATTTACATATATGTATTTTAAATAAAATAAATACATAAATTCCAATTATTTAAATTGATTTTATTTTAACGCTGCAGTTGTAGAAAGTTTGAAGGAGCTGATGCATGGTTTACTTGATTAACAACACGAGCAACAAAGTTATTCGACCTCTTTACTTTCCAATTGCTTTGTTTCGTTCTGTTCCGATGATTTCTGCCAGTTATAGCCGTCCTCAGGCAAGGAACTTTCGATAAGCGGAAATAGCCAGGTCAAATGCATTCTTTCTCCAAATACACTTCTCAAATTGGGAAATGCTCCATAATCATAGTCCGTGACGATTGGCTTTTTAAATGGTAAACAGACTCTACCGCTCAGAAGATTTGGCAGGTGATAGCCCAGAATTAGAACAGATGCAATCGCTCCCGAAAAGCTCAGAGAGGAGACAGTTAAAAGACATTTCGGAAGATATAATAGGACATATCCGGGATACCATATAAATAGTTCAAGTGTGTTGACGGTTTTAGTCCAGTTGAGAAGAAAATCATATACCACGACCATGTTGTAGATATTCGTGTAGATCATCCCAAAGACCATATAAAACATGAAACAAATAAAGTAACGATAGTTCCTGTGGCCAATACAACAACCCGTAAATGTGCAATGATGACCGCGCTTCAATATGCATACATCGCATGTCTTACAATGCCAAGATCGTGGTGGCGCCAGACGATCGCATTCTGCGCAGTGTCGCCATTCTAGACGCTCCTTAGATCCCTCGGAAGGTTCCTTAACAAGCTTGATCTAAATTTAAAATGGGATATAGAATTTGATCAATCAGTTGATCTCCTTATACTTACAATCCACACTGGTGTCAACTATCATGCACATAATCAGATTGCCTTCGATATTGAATAATATGAATAACCCCACACAAATTGTAAAAATATAAAGAAAACTTCCCGGTTCGTGTACTTTCGGTAGAACATGAAAAATTTCGTAGAGGAATAGAATCGGTATAAGACCGACAATAAGTAGAAAACATAAGATTTCTAACGCGGCTTTGGGAAGAGGATTATCACGGAACTTCATCTTAGTTTGAGCGTAAAATATTATAGACAGTTTTTTGAGTATTTTAATATTATATATTTTTTTCATCACCAAACGAAAATTTGAATTGGATTTTTAAGTTTGAAATACCGTAAATAATATGGACCTGCTATGATTTATATTTTTTAAAACTTAGGCAGTAAGATACTCTTTAATTTAATTCGTTCTATTTTACAAATTATATTTCTTCTTTTCACGTGCTGTTTGAGTTGATCGTTCAGTTATATCCATCCTCAGGCAACTCACTTTTTACCATTGGAGATAACCAGGCCACGCACACACGTTCTCCAAAAACGCTTTTCAAATTACGATAAAAATCTGTATCTTTTTTGCAGATTTCCGTGTTTTTTTGGCTTTCGTAAGAGATCACCTGGCCACGAAGCACAATGGAAAGATAGTAAAATAATGCAACGCCAGAGAAGAAGGCCGAGGCTATTTTCAAATTGAAGAAAATCAGCTGAATGTTCTCATAACAACTGAGGTTTAGAATTGCCAAATAGTTTGGAACTCTCAAGAGAAACGATTTGTGCGTCAGGAAAGCACAGATCACATCGTAGCTTAAACTAAGGACCGATAAGGCAAATAAATACATTATAAAAAATATGAAATATCGTTGATTTCTATGGCCTATGCAGCAACCGGTGAATATACAATGGTGATGTCGCTTTAGTATGCAGATTCCACAACCACTGCAGTGATACGATCCTGGTGGAGACAATTGATGACAGCTCCGACAATATCTTGTCCAAGACTTGCGCTCGCCAGTTTCTGATATCGGCAAGCGCTTATCTAAAATAGAATATTAAAAGGATGATATATTTCAATCTCGTTACTCACAGTCAACACTCGTGTTGGTCGCCATGCATGCTATGAAGTTACTCTCCAAATTGGCCAAGAGAAATATGCCAAAGAGAACATAAGTAACATATGAAAGGTCGCCTTTTTTATGTATTTGAGGCAACACAAACAAGAAGTCGAATATAAAAACAATTGGCACAAGTCCGAGGATCAGTGAGGCTGCACAGACTTCTACAATTTTCTGACTTAATGGTTTCGCTGGACCCATGATATGACTTTTCAAAATTCTGTCTTCAAAATAGTTAATATACGTATGTTTATTTTCGAAAAATTGTGACTTAGTGTGAAGTGTAAACTGATCGATACAAAATGTATATTAATTGTTCGTATTTTACATAAACTAAAACTAAAATTCCTAAAGCAAATAAACTTTAAAGTTCTTAACAAGAACTGATCGTAAGTTTAAAATGTGTGCAATTTTCATTCACAGACTCGAATTACAACTGCAATTAACCTTAAGTTCAGTTATTTTATAAACTATATTGAATTTTATCTTCAGCTAACTTGTCTTCTTTGTAGATTCCGTTTGCCAACTGTAACCATCCTCCGGCAATGGACTTTCTAACAGGGGTGATAGTAGTGCCATGTGAATACGTTCTCCAAAAACAGATCTAAGATTTTCATGTGTACCCCTATTATAAGGATGATCTTTACCGTTCTCGGCGCACACCTCACCGCAAAGCACAAGCGGAAGATGATAGACTATCATAACCAGGGCGTAGAACATGGCAATTAAATTAAGGCTATAGAAAAGCAACTGGAGATTGGACCACAGGTTTCCGATCAGCAGCATAAACGCTGGACAAATCAGTTTTATGAGCGAACTCCATCTGAGGTATGTGTCCCCATGAAGTACCCACATATAGTACGAGTTATAGCTCAGGGCATAGACCGCTCCGATAAACAGATAAATCACGAAGCACATAAAATACCGATGATTCAGATGGCCAACGCAACAGCCCGTGAAGAGGCAATGATGATCGCGCTTCAATATGCACACCCCACACACTTTACAGTGCCACGATCGGGGAGGTGCTAAACGATCGCAGATTGTGCAATGCCGCCACTTGCGGAACTCCTCAGTGCCTTCTGCCGGCACCACTGCGGCTTGATCTGTACGGAAGGGGAAGTTGAGACAGTTATGAATGAAATTAACTTCGACTTTTACTTACGATCAACACTCGTGTCGATCAACATAGCGGCGATCATATTTCCCTTGATGTTGAACAGCAGAAACATGGCCATCAGGAAGGTGAAGGTGTGCGGAAAGCTGCCCGGTTCATGGATTGCCGGTAGTACCACAATGATTTCAAATATAAACACAATAGGTAGAAAGACACCGATAACAAGATAACAAGCAGCATCGACTAAGCGACGGGGCAGCGGGTTGCGACGCACCCTCATCGCGATCGTTGTGAATTCGGACTGTGACTAACGCGGGAGAATCTGGTGCAACAACTTTGCCGGCCTTCTATAACCAGTTGCACGTCACGTGTGTGAAGAGCTTTCGACAAAGCTTTGTTATCAGCCTGAGGCACTGAGAGTTGTATGTGCGTTATAGAGAGACTCATTGGAACATATATATGTGATATTTATATACTATAGCACCATTATTTTCCTGATATTTATAGATAAAACTTATGAAGACAATTTTGTTGGTTACCCGAAAATTGGATTTGAGTTTAAGAATGTTTTTTCAGATATTTTTGAAACAGACTCTACAGGGCATGTTTCAAGTCGATATATCTCAGCTAAGGCATTCTGTTTTATATTTTTTGAAGCTTAATGATAAGTACGAAGTAAGGTAGAAAGAGAGTGAGGCACAAAATACTTTAAGAAGAAGAATGAGGTACAAATTACTTTATCTAATTAAAGCTCATGCAATACAATCGTTTTATGGCCGTATCATACTTATGTTCATGTATGAGCTCTTTATTTGTATAAATATTTATCAGCAATAAATTGAATAATACTTTAAATATGCATTGTGATATGATAGATTCGCTCGATTACTGAACTATTTATTTGTCTTAAATTTTATCAGAAATATTATTTATACTGATACTACATCGTATTCTAGAATATAACCACGCTCTTCTTTTGACTATACTATATGTTATGTTTATACACTGATCCGCAAGGCTTTTCAAATCAAATACCTTTGTTATTAAGTGCAGTGGAACCAAAATTAATTAAACAAAGTGCAGCAAAGGGCTCAATCAGTGGAAAGCCTAATTACATTGTAGACAATTAGAAAATACTAATCGGTTGTACGCACTTCATATATAAATAAGGGTTGTGCTTCGATGGAACCTGCATAACTAAAACAAAATGAAGACCAACCAGAAGCAGTCGAAGAAAACTTATGTGTTTTTACTTCATAGTTTTTGCAATAGCTTGGGAGATTTTCTACGTGAAACTGGACTACATGGACTGAAATTTGTTGGAGATTCGGCATTGAGCATATGGGAAAGGTAAAGAAATGAAAGTAATAGAAATTTAGACCTAAACTGCACTCCGTCCTTTCACAGATTATTCTTCTTAATTGCTTTTGTGGTGGCCTTTCTGTTGACCTGTCAATTGATAGCCAATATATACGAAAAATGGAATAGTACGCCCGTCATTATAGGTATCTCCCCACACGCAACTTCGATACTGAAGGTGCCTTTCCCCGCTATAACCATTTGCAACATGAATCAGGTGCAAAAGAGCAAAGTGATCAACTACAAAAAGTAAGTTTGTCTGCAGAAATAACTAAAGAAGAAAATTAGTTTATTTTTATAAATATATTTAAAGTGGATCGCGTGAAAAGGAGCTGCTCAGTGTGCTCTGTAGTCCCGATTCGCGGCAGTTTGATGAAGGAGATGGTACATCTGACTCGAATGCACTAGCTAATAATACCCTTATAATAGCGGACTTTGTGGCGAATCATTCACAGACCTGCGATCAGATGTTACTATATTGTAAATTCAGTGCAATCGAGTACAATTGCATGGATCTATTTCGACAACTGATAACCGACGAAGGATTATGCTGTGTTTTCAATTTTCTACCTCCCGAAATGCTATATAAACCACAGTAAGTGGGGTACTCTAAGAACTATGTATTTCTATATGGTATTAATACCAACTTCAGTGCGAATAGCGGCAGAAATTTAACCACCAGACTTGGCTTTGTGCCCGTTGATTGGAATCCAGAGAAGGGTTATCCTGACAAGTTACCGGATATGTATTATCCGCGCACGGCTGTTGGTAAACATATTTTGAACTTGATCTATATCTCTTTGATCTATATCTACCTCTTGTAAATAGGTTCCGGCATAAGTATGGGCTTCTCCGTTGTGCTCAATGCGCAGATCAATGAATACTTTTGCTCTTCTACAAATGGACCCGGTTTCAAGGTCAGCAATAACCCAAATATATAAATACATATATCAATTATAGACTTAAATTCCCTTCCTTAGGTGCTCTTTCACAATCCCATTACAACGCCCAATTTGAAGGACGAAGGTCTTGTTGTGGGTATTGGTTACGAGATGAACTTTCGCCTGGAGGTTACCAGATCGGAGGCGATGTCGACAATACGTTCGATATCCCGTGACGATCGTCAATGCTTATTCCAGAACGAGAAGGAGCTACTGTACCACAATCACTACACACGCCACAATTGCGAGAATGAATGTATCGCAGAGTATTTGAATAGATTGTGTAATTGCATTCCCGAGAAGTTTCCACTTATCTATCAGAATGCAAGTGTCTGTAGCATCGGGGATACTCGCTGCATTCGTCAGGCGTTACGTCCAGAGAATAATATCGAAACAGTAAAGTGCCGAAAGCAATGTTTGCCTAGTTGCTTTGATCTCTCGTACCTGGCGGATGCTTTCTACTTTCCACTAGCTAAGCGACCTTATCGCATCGCAATTCCCCAAGTGGCCGATATGAATAAGACCTTCTTGATGGACAATGTTGCCGTTATGAATCTGTATTACAGGGAATACGCCTATTACGGCAGCATGAAGAACGTCTATATCGGACTGACGGAGTTCCTGTGTAAGGGAATGCCTTTAAAATAATGGTAAATTCCGATTAATTCCTTTTTTTCCTTCACAGCGAATATTGGCGGTGTCATGGGACTCTTTATGGGCTTCAGCGTCATCTCTTTAGCTGAAATGCTTTATTTTCTGGTCCTAAAACCCATTTCGGAGCTCATAACGTGGAGGCGGAAAGATCAAACTGATGAAATAAAGATAGATAAGAAAGCTTTCCCTTATCAAGATAATATTTGGCATACTAAGGAACTGTATCCCAAGGGAATCAAAGGATGGAGTCCAGCAAACGATGAGTATTTCAAGCAGAATAAGAAAAAACTGGCTTCTAAGTGAATTAGAAAACATTTCTTCTGATAACGAAATTCCTTCATCGACTTAAGTACAAAGTACTTGTATATATGACGTGATATCTTACAGCTGTAAGTTAATCATTTAGATTAAAATTAGTAAACGTACCCGACTGTATGATACTCTTCGCTGCATATTTAAAACCATTAAAAATAAACTCCTAACATTAATACACCAACAATTAAAATAATTCTTAAGCAAACGAACTTTTAACTATATCGAACATAGAACCCTTGATTTTCGACCAGAATCGATTGATATTATTGATACATAAGAGTGCTTGCTGTAGGGTATTAAGCAGCAATACAATGTTTGGTGGATGGTGTGAATTTCATTGATAAGCTAACAAATAAATGATTAAATATAGCTTGATTGTATGAGCACATGCTATTTTAAAACCAGTTGCGCACTGTGAAGGCACTTCAGTAATACGGAGGAAGTCAAGAAGAGAACACATTACAATGTACAAGAAAGTGTTGATAGTCAGCCTGCTGATTGCATTCGTGTGCGTGCATACAGGTGAGAATTAGTAGCAATTTTTAAAAGACAGTGAAATTTAAACTTAAGAAACTGCACTACTCAAT
The DNA here is from genome assembly GCA_018151435.1 of Zaprionus africanus. Classification (NCBI taxonomy): domain Eukaryota; kingdom Metazoa; phylum Arthropoda; class Insecta; order Diptera; family Drosophilidae; genus Zaprionus; species Zaprionus africanus. Next base: position 13,606,685 of record JAECXB010000118.1, read on the forward strand.
CTTTAGCGAACTCGTTGACCTGCTACACATGCACCACCCCAAACGATTGCAAGAGCGCTAAGAAGACAACATGCTCCAATGCTGCTGCCAATGAGACGAGCTACTTCCTCGGGGTATATCACCAGAACGTGCGCAACCTGAGCAGTATTCGCTTTGACTGTCTTGCTCTGAAGTACACCTATGCGAACAGTAAGTGACCATGTGCATTTGTTTTTAGATGTGAGTATGCTGATCACTAAAACGGTTTTCCGCATTCAGATAACACTGTAGTTCACCAATTGCACGGATGCATCCACCCGGATGTAAGTCCTTGCACACTCACCCTAAAGCCTCAGTTTTCTAGCTGGAATAAGGCTAAGTGCTTGGTCTGTTCAGGCAACAAGTGCAACAAGAATCCGGCGGGAAAGTTGAGCAGTAGCCTCTCTACGGTTATAATGGCAGCTTTGGGTCTTTTGCTAGTAAAGATGTACGTTTAACCATGCCTCAAAATCTGTCAAATGAAATAAATTATTAATATTTTTACACATAAATGGTCAAGCCACTTTACGGTCATAATTTTATTGGGATAGATACGGTAGTCCAATGATTGATTAGATTATGCGATGACTTTCGTCTAGAGAATGGTGGTAAAACTTAGCAAGAACGATTTCACAACACTGACGAAGCTAGCAAGGGGATTCCTTTAGCTCCGATAGCCATAAACCACCAAGTAACAAAACTTAAGTCCACTGAGCCCGACAGTAAAAAACCATTCAACATATTATAATAAAGCAATAGTTAATATAAAATTAAGTAATTTGAATTTGAATTGGCTTTGGAGTTGCCATTTAGAAGAAGCCATTGCGAAACTGGGTGGCAAGGTTAATGTAACAAAGGAACTGGTTCATTATTTGTAATTCTTGAGCCTTGAAAGACGCGCCTGCGAAAAGTTAATGCCAAAAACCGAACGTCAAAATGGAGGAATATTTAGTAGAAAAAATAGAAAAGAAACGAATTGTAAATGGATTCACCCAGTATTTTCTCAAATGGAAGGGATATCCACGAAGTGAAAACACTTGGGAGCCGGTTGAACACCTTTATTGCTATGAATTAATAGCCGAATTTGAGGAATCGCAAAAAAGACTTCGCCGAACGCGCCATACCGCCATAACTAACGAAGAGAATAAGGAGGAAACGGGCTTCGATCGTGGACTGGAGCCTGAAAAAATTTTAGGTGCCACTGATACATCTGGAAAACTGATGTTTCTTATTTCGTGGAAAAACAGCAAGCGAAGCGAGTTAGTCCCAGCTAAGGTGGCCAATGTGAAGTGTCCCCAATTGGTCATTAAATTCTATGAGGAGCGTCTCACTTGGATTGACTTTAGAAAGCCTAAACCAACTAAATCCCAACACAAAGCTCAAAAGAAGATTAAACGGGAAATCGTAATGTCAACAGAAGACGACGTCATTTAATTTCGTGGAGACAGAAAATTGGAAAATGTGTGTGTGTGTGTAAAATATCTAACTACATATACATATGCGTGTATATATAAATTTAGAATACACCGCACAAGGAGAAGTGCCTCAACTGCTAAGTTATAAGTTACTTTCGTTAAATATGTGTTTAAAACGAAGATATTAATATTTGAAACCGTTAATTTCTTTGAATAAAAATTTCGTTTTTCATTATTTACATGTTTATTGAATTGGTATTTGTTTGGCGCCGTCATAGGTAACTTTAGTGTTGCCAGATCATGGGAAAACAGTTTGCGTGAAGAGTGGCTCGCTAGTCATTCGTGAACCGCTGGTTCATAGAAATTCACGATAACACTACAAGATGATTTATTCGATAAAAAGTCACATCACTAGCGGGCAATTTGCACTTAGCAGCGAGGTGCGTTTTTTAGTAATCTCGTGAAAATAGCGAAGAATTGTCCTTTATTTGCTATGGCACGTTGCGTTCGATGGCATTGGGCACTGCCTGTGTTGTTATTGTTGCAGTGAATAGCAAAAGTGAAAACGAAATTCAATGTTGAGCCATGAAAAAATAATGCGTATTTGTTGCATGTTGCAGGCGCTGGCGGCTGGCATCTGCGAAGTTGATGTGAACTGTTTTTGGCCAGTGTAGAAACGTTGCCGCTGGCTGCAGACCGAGCACATAGACGACAACGATGACCACCAGCAGCGAGGATGTACTGCTCCAGATGGGCGAGGTGCGTTACAAAAAGGGCGACGGCACCCTGTACGTGATGAACGAGCGTCTGGCATGGATGGCCGAGCACCGGGACACCGTGACAGTCTCCCATCGTTATGCGGACATCAAAAGTACATTAAAAACTACGCATTGATGCATTGCATTAGTCCCGAAACTTACATTCCATTTGTATTTCACCATACAGCTCAGAAGATCTCGCCAGAGGGAAAGCCAAAGGTACAGCTACAGGTGGTGTTGCACGATGGTAACACCTCGACTTTCCATTTCGTTAATCGCCAAGGCCAACCGGCAATGCTCGCCGATCGCGACAAGGTGAAGGAGTTGTTGCAGCAGCTGTTGCCAAATTTTAAGCGCAAGGTGGACAAAGATCTGGAGGATAAGAATCGCATACTTGTAGAGAATCCCAACCTGCTGCAGCTGTATAAAGATTTGGTCATTACCAAAGTTCTAACCAGCGATGAGTTCTGGGCCACACACGCTAAGGATCATGCGCTCAAGAAAATGGGCAAGAGCCAGGAAATTGGTGAGTTGCTCGTGAGAGATTTCCAATACATATGGAGTAATACATCTCTGTCCATTTGTAGGTGTGTCTGGCGCATTCTTGGCTGACATCAAGCCGCAGACCGACGGCTGCAATGGCCTCAAATACAATCTTACCTCTGACGTCATCCACTGCATTTTCAAAACATATCCCGCCGTTAAGCGCAAGCACATGGAGAATGTACCGGGCAAAATGCCTGAATCCGAGTTCTGGACAAAGTTTTTCCAATCCCATTACTTTCATCGAGATCGCTTGACTGCTGGCACCAAGGATATCTTCACCGAGTGCGGCAAAATCGATGATCAGGCACTGAAGGCAGCCGTGCAACAGGGTGCCGGAGATCCGTTGCTAGATCTCAAGAAGTTCGAGGACGTGCCACTGGAGGAGGGATTCTGCAGCGTTGCCGGTGATCGGAATGTTGTCAATAGCGGGAATATAGTGCACCAGAATATGATAAAACGTTTTAATCAGCATTCCATCATGGTATTAAAGACGTGCGCCAATGTCAATGCCCCACCGTCCACCATGACCAATGGCACCAACATGGCCAATGGTCCACTTGGCCAATCCGCGTATACGAATGGTGTCAACGGCAAGGGTGGCAAACACTCGTCCAGTACAGAGCAAACTACAGTGACCGCCAGTGAAAATGATGCACCGGCAGTGAAAAAGCAGCGACTGATTGAGAAAATACATTACGAGGATTTGGGCGATCCAATTATCGATGCTGAAGTTGAATCGCCTCAGTCGGCCAGCAAAGCCAGGCAATTCGAATTGTCCAAGGTGGAACGTTACCTCAATGGGCCGCTGCAGAATCATATGTATGATAACCACAACGATGCACTCAGTCTGGACGATGTGCAGTACAAGCTTGTGCGCAATTCCGAGTCGTGGCTGGATCGCAGTGCCCAGCGCAATGTGATTTGCTCCAAGGCGGCTGTGAATGCACTTGGCGAGCTCAGCCCAGGAGGATCACTGATGCGTGGCTTTCAGGAACAGTCGGCTGGACGTAAGTGAATCGATTTGTGATTGAAAACTCAGTATCTCTATCTGTGTGTGTGTGTCTTTGCAGAGCTGGTGCCATCCGATTTCCAGCGTGACTTGCGCCATTTATACTTCTCGCTGTTGGAATTGCTAAAACATTTCTGGAGTTGCTTCCCACCCACCACCGAGGAACTCGAGTCCAAGCTGCAGCGCATGCACGATACTCTGCAGCGTTTCAAAATGGCCAAACTAGTGCCTTTCGAGGTAGGAGATGTGACTCCCTATTGTCTTCCAGGGATGCTTGTTAATATATCTTGTTTACTGCTCTTGTTCTTGTAGAATCGTGCCATGCATGAGCTTTCGCCGCTACGCTCATCGCTGACGCAACACATGAACATGCTGCTGCGCACTGCCAACTCAAAGTTTGCCACCTGGAAGGAGCGCAAGCTACGCACGAATAGATAACAAACGCACCACCAACACGACCAACAGCAGCATCACCATCTGCAGGAACAGCATCTGCAGCAGCATCAACATCAACACCAACAACAACAACGGCAGCAACTACAACAATCAATTTAAGCCACATTATCGTTTCGCAAGAAGGCAATAACTCAGATAAAACCTAAAATACAGAAAACATATATAGAATTAAGATATATCGCCACTGTTTGTATGTGTGTGTCCATTGTGTGGTGCTTATAAATTCATACACAATCTGAAACTGAAGTTGTTTACATGTGGAGCTGCAAGGAGGAGAAGAGGAAGGTTCGAACTGCATAAAACCGATTTAGATTTCCGATTCCCAGTGACCTAGTTGGGGTTTTTGTCTCGATTGAGCTAATTAACAACTTGGGATTGTCTAGCGTCAACGGTATCTTGCTCGACCAGCATCAGCAGCTGCGCCAGTTTCACGCGAGACGCGCTCTCGATAGCAACAATTAAATTTCTCTAGAATTCACACACATACATATACAATGAGATACTTTGTGAACTTTGCTGTCAGCCTGTGTCTGCTTGGCATTCCTTGGATTCCTTTGGCCAACGCTGCTGTTTTGTTTCCCACAAATTCGGAATACGGTGTAACTTGTCAGCCTCTATTGTGATCATTAAGTTGTCTTGTTAACCATCTCCTTCGTCTCCCCCTTCCCTTATATACACATCTTTTGCAGCTCTTTATGGCCATTTCGGTGCCCATTGACTTGCCGCACCGCAACGTGTTCCTCTCGTATAATTACGAATACAATTACTATTTGCCGGAGCACGTCTACAAGTTTCCGCCAATTTTGGTAAGTTGCCTAAGACATTTGAGAGAGGAGAGATCAATTCTAATTCCATATTTTTAGATGGGTTCAGACTTCGAGGACAGTTACCTGACATATCCCACAACGGGCAGAGAGTGTAAGAACTGCACAGTGAGTGCGAATAGTACAACAACCCAGGCGGAGCAGCCGAAGAAGAAGAAGGCTAAGCAGCCAACGTTGGCGCCGCAACGCAGACGACGTAGCATGCCGCTGATGTCGCGTAAAACTTTCTACACCATGCTGCGGGACAAGCTGGACAGGTGAGCGAGAGGTCCGAATGTAATACCATGAATCACTCATACCCTGTTATACCCTGCAGATCTGGCTACCCTGCTGAGCCGTGTCTGCTGCGCCTGATCTGCGAGACAAACGAGTCGACGTTGAGCGAGAACAACGGCTTCCTGGGCAACATTGTGCACATTATATTCACGTAAGATTGGTGCTATATATAGACTACACTTGCATCTAATTAACCTTTCTCCCTTTTCAGTCCAAGCAGCTCGCGGGACGAGCAACTGCCCAACAGTTACTACCAGGCCGAGGCGGACGGGCTGCAGCAGCAGTGCGGACTCTACGAAGCCGACTGTCCGCACAACATCTTGGACCTGATTTCGTTGCCCATGGAGCGGGTTCTGAAAGACATTGCAAATAGACGGCGTAGAAAATAAACTGGAGTACGCGCGCTTGCGTACTAAAAAACTTGCATCTCTTTCACTCGCACTGCATCCGCACACACCCTCTCTCTCTGTCTCTCCCTTTTGTTTGTACTTTCAATTACCAATTGCGACCCCAATGTAAACGCACTTGCTGCGGCCTCAGCACGTTCGGGCTCACTTCAGTCGCTTGTGGCACCTCGCGCCGGTTCGTGCATCCGTGAAATGTCTTCAACACGCTTTGCAAGTCGCCTCTGCTTGGCCTTCATAGCTTTGTGGCTGCCACTGGGGCATTGCTATATCGCTTTTGTGCCCTCATCCACACACGGCGTGAGTTGCACTTTGACCTGCCAATCGATTATTGTTTGCTGAGGTCGTTCTTTTGTAGGTCTTTGCCGCACTGGCTGTGCCCTTAGAGCTGCCGCATCGCAACGTTTTCGTCTCATACAATTTCGAGGCGAATTACAATTCGCCCTATAACTGGAGTCTACCGACCATATTTGTAAGTCTCATTCGCGGCTATAAAACGCCGCATTCAATTCCAATTAGCATCACATTTTAAAGGCCAATTAGCAGCTTTGAGATTCTTCGAGATTCTCTCGTAATGGAAATGGGTTTAGTTCTGCTTACTTTCACACGAGCAGAAGAACTATAGATTATAGTGATCCATATGATATGCTCCATTTGCAATGTATTGATCTAGAGAATAGCTACGTTTTCCAGGGTATATGCTAGTCTTGATATCTTTCATTTCTTTAGCAAAATGGTCCCATAGAATCCGAAGAAATTGAAGAGTCGCGAAAGCATGCAGCGAATGCCGCAAAAAAAGAGAAATCAGAGCAAGATGGGCAAGAAGCAGAGTCTGGAGAACAGACTGAGCAGGAGGAGGAGCAACAGCAGCAGCAGGAGCAAGATACCACGAGCATACCAACGCCCTCGACTACTTCCCCACCACCATCCTCACAAAGAGAGCGACGCGCGCTGCTAAGTCGCACAAATATCTATCATATTCTAATGGACAAGTTTCAGAGGTAACTGAAAACGAAACTAGGACTATATCATTTGTGCTTTATATATATACATATATACTATATATACATATTCTTCATCCTTTTACAACTTGTAGGAGCGGCTTCGCTGGCGAGGCTTGTCTGCTGCGTCTCATTTGCGAGACAAACTCCGCGCAGCTGGCCGAGCTCAACGGCGTGCTGGGCAGTCTGATGCACGTGCTCTTCAGGTGAGTTGGGCCTGTACTAGCCTACTATATGTTATATAGACTTATATATATACTTACTACAAATGTCCACCTTGCAGTCCCAGCACATCGGAGCCAGAGCAGTTGCCGCTGCGTTTCTATCAAGCCGAGCACGATGGCTGGCACGATCAGTGTCATTATTATGAGCAGCATTGCGAGAGGAGTGTGCTGGATCTAATCTCCGAACCCTTTGAGGAGATACTGCGGCGAATTGAGCATAATGAGATGTAGTTTTAAAGTATATACTAGTATATAGCTATTATAGTTGCAGAACGTTATAGATAGAAATACAGAATACTCTAATTTGGCAACCGACCTCATTTCTTCTTTTCAATTAACAACTTTCACTTGGCTCGCGCATTTTTAGAACATCTCTGTGCTTCTAATTGCCCGATCATAGTTGGTTTATATTTTTGCAAATCTAATGGGCAATATTAATACAGTTCTCTGGATTTGGTTGGGCAGTAAGGCAGCATGAATCCATTGAAGTTGCTGCTGCCTGTCCTGCTGCTGCACTTGGTGCGTGCGGCGCTGGTGTGGAATACAAACGGCGAGGCGGGAGTAAGTGGTGTCTAAAAGGAATGAAGGATATATATATATATGTATATTAAGTATTCCCCCAGCTCTTTGTATCCATAGCTGTACCCATTGATGTGCACCGGCGTCATGTGTTTCTCTCGTACAACTTTGAGGTCAACTATCGCTTGCCGCGCACTTGGCGCAAAGAGCCGCCGATATTGGTAAGTTTAGGAATATATATGCCCCATATAATGCCAATTACTGTTCAAACTGCAGCGCCATGGTAATGCCACACAGCAGGATGAGCATGCAGCACATGGAGAGCAACTGCATCACAAGAAGCGCAAGAAGCAACACAAGAAGAAGCACAAAATCAAGAATAAACCGAAGCCCAAACCAAAGCCGACGCCAGCAGCCGAGGAGGACTATAAGGACTTCTTTCCAGACCTACCACGAGAGCAGCAGGAGACGTTGCTGTCGCGCAGCAGATTCTACGAGATACTCAGCCATCGCTTCGAGCAGTTCGTATAGCTTCAATTTGTAGGCATAGCCCAACATAATCCCTTCGCTTTTGCTCCAGGCACGGCTTCGGCAGCGGCGATAGCTGCCTGCTACGACTCATCTGCGAGGTGAACATGGCGCAGCTGGGCGAGCACAACGGCGTGCTGGGCAGCCTCATGCACGTTATGTTCAGTCCCGAGCAGTTCACGCAACGAGGCGCTGCCACAACGCTACTACCAAGCAGAGTTGGACGGATTGGGGCAGCAGAACTGCGTTGCATATGAGAAGCGATGCAAGCGCAGCGTGCTGCAACTGATAACACGCTCCCTGGCGGACTACATAGACAATAAAAGCAACATTAAATGAATTACTGCTACTCTTTACTAAGTGCTCTTCATGAACATCTTGAGCGCTGGCCAGGCACACTGCTTCGTGTAGGCCCGAGCACGCTGGCATTCCTTGTTGTTGCGCTGCCAGGCGTGGGCGGGGCAGCGGCGCATAAGGCGCGAGTAGGCGCAGAGGCTGTAGAAGAGCGCATGCCGATCACACGAGTCGCTCTGGCCACTAATCTGCGCCAGCTCTGCATATTTCTGCTGCACCAGTTGCGCGCAGCTGGCAAAGTTGGCCTCGTAGGCATCGATGATGTCCTGATTGCTGAAGGCGCGTTCCAACATCGGACGCACTTGACTGACGCGCAGCGCATTGCCTTGCAGAGCTGAGGCCGCCTTGAAGATGCAGGCCAAGCGGCACTAGAAGAGGGGGAGAGATTGGGCTATAAGCTTTGGCAGGAATTGAGCTTCTTTACACTCACACTTGGCTGCGTGCCCGAGTTGCCGCACTCGCTGTTGTAGGCGCCCCAGTTGGGCAGCGGCAGGGGACAGCAGCGCTGCACGTTCTGCACTGATTTGGGAGCTGCCCTGCACTTGGCTGCGTCCAGGCTACCCCACTGCAGCTGCAGAGTATAGAGTATTGTAAGCAACACGGTGCGCTGCATGCTAAAGCTTTGTGAAACGGAGACAAACTGCAGTTGCCCCGCTTGAAATCGCATTCAATGTTGCATACACGATCAGATAAGGCTGCTACAAGCAGCGCGGCTTGTAGCACTCGCAGATGACAAAGCGATTAGAGAAATGTATATGCCCAGTTAGGGTAATCACCTTCATGGTGACGGGCGGCTGCTCTAATTACTTAATACAAGCGCGTTGTTTACGCGATTGTTGACTCAGACAGGGGGCAACGATGCGTATACGCAATGCGTCAAGGGATTTAACTCTAGTGAGAGAGGAAGACTGATATAGAAAGAGAGGAAGAGAATCAATAGAGTAAGAAAGAGTAAAAGTGAAATGGAGGAAGGAAGCCGAAGGGAGCTGAAGGGAATAAGCCCACAGGCAGAATGAGAGCGACAGTAAGTAGAATAAGAGTTTGTATAGGAAAAAAGTTATAAAATAAGGTAGAGAAGTATGGAAAGAAGGAGGACAAAGAGAGAAAATGAATGATGGGAGGGTGCAAGAAAGAAGAATATTAGAGAGACCTTCGACCTTTTTTCAAGTTTAGTATGATCTAAGTCAGAATGTTCTATCTTTTAAAGATCGGTCACAAATCAACTTAATAGATTAAATTATTGATATGAGGGGGCGGTGGGCGTGGCACCCAACATTTGAAATAGACTTCATCTGCGCCGGGTAAACAGAAACCTTCATGTCAAATTTGGTGACTCTAGCTTTTATAATAGCTGAGATCTGTGTGTTCATCTGCACAGCCGGACATCCGGACATTCGGACAGACATGGCTTAATCGACTCGGCTAGTGATGCTGAGCACGCCTCCTTCTGCCTGTTCACACACATTTGCACAGGGTTTGTATACCCTTTTTTGACTATTTTCAATGGTCGAAGGGTATAAAAATTGCGATGAATGCGTGGAAAAGATTTACGTAAAAGAAAAAGAAAAGAGTTTTCAAGTCTGAGGCGTTCGTTTAGTAATCATACCTGGAGTCAAAATTGTGTTTCAAAATTCCAATCACTATGCCTCGAATGTTATTAGCCTGCCTGCTCGGAATACTGTTGTTGCGGCATGTGGCCCACGGCCAGAAGTGGACAGAGCCGAACAGGCTACTGTGCAGTCAGGTGATGGACGTTCAAGTTCTGGAGCGTTGCTGTGGCGACGAGTATCTCAGTCGGCTGCCATTCCTGCACAGCAATTGCTCGGATTTCAAGAACAATTACGGCGCGGTAGCTTAGCACTTAGCACTGTCCCCCTCACTCTGACTTGCACTGTTCTGTTTTCAGTGTCGCTACGATTGCTTCTTCAATTACTGGGAACTGTTGAACGTTGATCGTAGCCTGAATCTGGACAAAGTGAGCGACATGATCGACAAGCTTTATTCCGGCACGCCTGACAATCGCGTCTATGGCCAGCAGCTTAATGCCTCATTTGCGCACTGCAGCCGGCCGAGCGCCTACAATGTGGCCAAGCTGCCGCCTTCAGTGCTGCATATGATGACAGCGCATCGATACAATCCTCGAGAGCCGCTCGACTGCCCCAAGAACGCCATGAAGTATACCAAGTGTGCGCTGGCGCATGTCTACCTCAACTGTCCGCCGCAACACTGGCTGGTCGAGGACGAGGACACCGGCAATTGTGGTGCCAGCCAGCGACTTACCAGCCACTGTGTGGCAATTGTCTCCCGCCTGTTGAACTCCAGTGGAGCAGCTCCTGATGATACCCTCGACAGGCTGCACAACATGATGCGCAGTGCCTCCGTTGGCTTCAAACAGAAGCGCTGTCGCATCCGTCGCTGGCAGCAGTCCACTCACTGGTACACGGCGTTCATCAATTGGCTCGTTTTCTAGTCACTCTGTAATTAATAATATTTCGTTTGCGTTTGCCAGGGGTCGAAGCTCAAAGTCTATGTGAAAGTTCTTGCGAAATCGAAAATAAAATTTAAGTGATTTGCATTTTGATGTCTGGTTTGTTTTAACAGCAGTTGCATTAATTAGTAGAGGCCTAGTAGGGGTCGACTTGCTCTACCCTGCAGAGTGAACTCCATGCAGACAAATACTTGTCTTACTTTGAATTTAAACTCTACTAAGTAAGCAAGAGACTGAACTGTTTTGGTATAGTTCGGGAAGGGGGACAGCGAGGGTCTCTTATTAGAAATGTTTTCCTTTCCTGTTTGTGCTTTCAGTGGTTCTCTTTATATGATTTAAATGGCCTATATCTGAGATATAACCTGTAATCAGATTAACTAAAGTCACACCTAACCCTGTGTTTCCGCCAGTCCTTTTCTCGAAATTACGCAAAATAAAAAAGCGTCTGGTACAAGCAACTTCGGTTTCAATTATATTTTCTATAGTGATCATAGACCATTCGATGTTTATCTTAATATCGATGCTTATCTTACATATCGTATGTAACATATGTTCATATAATCGATTTCATTACAATTCAATTATAGCATTCAGCTTTAATTCATATATAGCATTAAGCTTTTATCCATGTTATCCTTGTTAGAAGAGTATAAGAACATTTGAGCATCTTTGTATGCTTAACTTAGAAGACGTTAATTAAAATTGTTATTTGCGCTTTGATTATATACAGCCTTTATAAGACCTCCAAAAGACCTAGCATAACTGTGAAAAAACCTGACTGTGCAGTCAACATACCCATTCTTTCAAAAAACTCAGCACAATTTAAACAGTTCAACGTAATTGAGTAATTTATTAGCTAATTACACGTGTTTTTTGGCGCGCTACATTAACCGTCAAAGACCCTGACTGGATGGTATATATATGGAGAGTAGTCAACCTGCTGTCCAAAGAGTTAATACCGCCAGCATGTTGAGCAAATTGACACTAACCATCTGTCTGCTGTTCGGCAGCACAGCGTGGGCGGAAGATGCGGAATACGATTGTACGCAGCGCCTGGACTACAATGTGAGTTTCTGATTCGATAACGATATCGATAACTTGAACGTCTTGTTCGTTGATTTCTTCAGGTGATTGGCAGCTGCTGTCGACGGCCGCGATTGAACTTTGAGGCTTTTAAGCAGAGCTGTGGCCGTTACATGTCCGATGGCACGCCACGTATGTCACCGGTAAGTAAGAGAAGAATGGCATAGCCTACACTAGATACCCTAACATTTTCTCGTACAGTGTCTGTACGACTGCATCTTCAACAGCAGCAACGTGCTGAGTGGCATGCAACTGAATGTGGAGAATGCGCAGCGGATGATGCAGCAGTTGGTGGGCAACAACAAGGAACATGTCGATGTCTATGTGAGATCTCTGCAGAATTGCACAGAGAATGCGAGTAAAATGCTGAGAAGTGTGAAGCGACGCTCGTTCAGTGCCCAGGCATGCTCCCAGTTGCCGCTCTTCCTGGGCATGTGCACCGTGGAGAATATCTTTGTGCACTGCCCCTCGGCCAGCTGGACACGCAGCACGATGTGCGAGGAGGCACGTGAGCATGTGCTACACTGTAATTGCGATTCCACTGGCAAAGTCTGCATGCAAATGATGAGGACAAAAAAATAAAGAAAAAAGAAAACACAATTAATTGCGAGCTATGAAAAGTAATGAGTATCAATTAGTCTGCACTGTCTGGCAGGTATAACAGATATATAATTGCATGAAAGTTTTGCACAGTCATGCTGCGTGTTGCCAATATTTACTGGGCATACACTGAAAGAAACTTTAAGCCCACTTCAAATTGAATTAAATGAAGCGCGAATGTTAATTAAATGTTATGAGCACTAATGGGTTAATGGCTCGCTTCCGGACTGCCTTGCTCTTTATATAGTGTAGTAGTATAACAGTGCGTATAACAGTTAGTTGGCAGCATGTCGCGCAACTTGATCTTCTGGCTGCTCCTTGTGCTGAGCGCTCAGCAAGCGCTGCTGGGGCAGGACAACAAAAACTGCAGCGAAAAACTTGATATTCCTGTAAGAGTTAACCTATTTTAGGCAGATCCTAAAAGTATGCAGTGAATTATTGTATAAATTTTACACTGCCTTTTCAGTCAACTCGCGGTTGTTGCCGTTTACCGTTGGTTAATCTGCTGAACTTTGAGAATGGCAAATGCGCCAAGTTTCCAGTGCAAGGAACCCACGCGTGGCCCGTGAGTAGATACCCTGTAGAGAATATACCCCGTAGCCTGTACTTGATGTAATCCTCTACCTCAGTGCACCTTCGAGTGCGTATTCAAGGCGGGTCAAGTGCTCAACGGCACCACGCTGGTCATGGCGAATGTGCGCCGCATGAATGCGCAGGTACTCGGTGAGAGTCCACTACTGGAGCAGGGATTCAATGAGGCCTATGAAAAGTGTGTCGATGAGGAGGAGCAACTGGTGAAGCTCATCAAGAGGCGACGCTCCGCCATGCACGCCAAGTGCTCCCCTTTGGCCATGATGTATGGCATTTGTGCCTATAAGCACGTCTTCATCAACTGCCCCGCGGATAACTGGAACAACAACACGCACTGCAATCGCCTCAAGGCCTGCGAGCTGGCCAGGCAGAGTCAGACTCAGGATTGATAATGAGTTTTTGACAACGAAATATATTTGTGTTTGTTTTTAGCATTTGATGTGCAGCAGAAGTTGCTTCCTTTATGTTTAGTTGAAGAACACATCATACCAGCTGGGCTGCTGCTCCACAACTGAGGTAGCACTGCAGCCCTCGTCCTGGCCGGCAAAGTATTCCATTTCCTGCTCTGCTGAATGCAGTTTCACTATTGAATCAAGGAAAGAGCGAAGTTAATTAGCAATATCATTGAACTTTGAACTTGTACTCACTCAATTGCTCCAGGTTAATGCCCAAACGTTGCGCCTGCTTCATCAGTGTGGCCAGCAGCTGCTGTGCATCCACTTGCCCATCCTGCATAGCCCTAAACTGCTCCAGCTCCAGCCCCTGCTGCTCTCCGTCTGGTGCCTCACAGCTCAGCGCCATCTCTGGCTCATCCTAAGGGCAGAGAAAGATAGAGCGAGGGAGAGTTGGCTTGGAATTCTAGCTAGTTCTGGCTAGTTTTACCTGCTCTGTGTCCGCTGACACTACAAAGTCCTCGAATGCCGCCTGCACTGCCCCACAGAGCAGAAGTCCAAAGAGTATCAAGCTGGCCAGTTGATTCATCGTGCTTGCTACTGTGCTACTTGAGTACTGAACCTTGAATGCGCCATCAGTGAGCAGCTGCCGCTGACCAACCATTTGTCATGGCCCATTTGCCAGGGCCATCATCGATGCGGCAATTATGAAAGAACAGTGGAGCAATTTTGTTTATCAGTTTAGTATATTTTTATTGGCTAAAACCCAACCCGTAACCAAGCTTAGAATAGTTTTTAGCTCATGGGCAGCGGCACGTGGGGCAGGGGGTTGCACTGCTGGGCGAACTGTTTGGCCACCTGGCAGGGTTGATCGGTTTTCCACATCTTTGTGGGGCAGTTGAGAAAGGTTTCCGCATTGACGCAGCTGTAGATCATAGCAGCGTAGGGAGAGCAGCCCTGGGGCAGCACCTTGTAGCTCTCTAGGCGAGCGGTGCGTAGATGGCCATGGACTAAGGAAGAAAGAGAGAGAGGAGGAGAATAAAGAACAAAGATAGGGAGAGACAGAGGGGGATAGAAAGAAGATAAGTAGAGAAAGGCAGAGCAAGATGAGGAGAGTTCATTAATTAGTTCATTACGCATACGCACTGTTCTCCGCGCAGGTCTCAAAGGAGCGCACAATATGCGGCACTATGTCGCGATCCTTTCGATGCACATGCTCCTGCAGATACGCGCGCACCTTGTCCAGCTGCAGACGGCCATTGAGCAGCGCGCCCGTCTCGCGATAAATGCAATCCGGATAACACTGAGAGCGTGATCGGATTAAACAAGCGATTCATCAGCTCCATCCATACTTACCAGATGCGCAAAGGCCGGAAACTTCTCGTTGGCGGACTTCAACTGATTCACCTGCTTCTGGCACTTCTGTGGCACGCTGCCCAGATTGATTTCCGGCGTGCGGCAGCACGAGTTGATGTCCTGTCAAATGATTCATGAGTTGCGTGGCAGATTCAATTCAATGCGAATGCGAATGCGAATGCGATTACTTACGAAATTGTTAAAGCTCGGCGGCGCTGAGCAATTGTAGGCGCTCTGTGCGTGGGCGTGGCACAGCCATTGCGACAGCTGTGTGGGCATGTAAATAATTGAAATATGCCAGAAATGGAAATGGAAAAGCGGCGCAGGGAATTCGACTCGCACTCACCATTAACAATGCAGCACACGGCAAAATCGTTGAATGCATTTTCCGCTTAGCTTTTCTCTCTTTTCTTTTTTCTCTTCTCCCGATTCGAATAAATTTTGTGCGCCAGCCAGACGAGGCTTTATATACCATCAGCAAGCCCAGATGAACCCATCAGATGTACAATACGGTTTAATGAGCTTGTAATCGTCACGTCAAAATGCTTCAATGCGTCAGTTGAAGGTGACAAATCCGATTCGGTAGGGCACGAGGGAAGGGAAAGAGCAATGAGGCAGGGGGAGCGCTTTCACCCGGCAAGCGGCTAAGCGTGAACCGTACAAACAACACCGTTTCGCTTTGTTTTGGTTTTTTTTTTTTTTTGGGGAAATACCAGAGAAATTATATGCTGATATTAATCATCGCTCTGTGATACATTGAATTATATCGAATGGCTCGTGTAAGAGTAATTGATTGGAACTGTAGAACTAACTGGAAGCCAAAGAGGTAAACAACATTGAGGGAGACAGAAACAGAGCAGAAAAAGAGACAGAAATAGAGAACTCTATGATGTTTTTAACAAATGATTGGGTATAAATGTTTAGGAACATTTAGTTAAATCGAAAACATTTCGAAAGCTGCATTATCATGCAGTTTATGGCATTTTATATAATTTATATGCTTTTTCTACCCTTAAAAAAGTCAAAAAGGGGTGTACTACGTTTGTGCGGGAGTATTTAATATGCAGAAGGTGATATTGTTGACTCCACAAAGTATGTACGAGTATACTCTGGATCAGGATTTATAACACAGTTGATTAAATCATGTATGTTCGTCCTGTCTGTCTGTTTATCGGTCTGTCTGTCCGTCTCTTTATCTACCATATTGACCTACATAGTTGTCTTTCTGTCTGTTGGTTTTTGTATACTGGTTTGTCTGTTTGTTCGTCTGTCTGTTTATCTGGTAATCTTTTTGTCTGTCTGTATGTAAGTCTGTCTGTATGATTCAATAGCCGCTAGTCTGTCTGCTTGTCTGTCTATCTGTCTGTCTGTCTGTTTTTTATGTAAGTCTTTCTGTATGTTTTGTATGTCTATTCGTCTGTCTGCCTGTCTCTCTGTTTGTTTGTCCGTTTGACTCCCTGTCTGTTGTCTTCTTGTCTGTTTGTCTTGTAATCTCTTTGTCTGTCTATCTGTCTGTCTGTCCGTTTATTTGTATGTAAGTCTGGCCGTATGTTTGAATGTCTGTAAGCCTGTCTGTCTGTCTGCTTGTCTATCTGTCTGTCTGTCTGTTTATTTCTCTGTTTGTTTGCCTGTTTGACTGCCTGTCTGTTGTCTTCTTGTTTGTTCGTCTGTCTGTTTCTCTGTCCATTAATTTTTATGTAAGTTTGTCTGTATGTTTAAATGTCTGTTATACTGTCTGTTTGTCTGTTTATCTGTCTGTCTGCCTGTCTCTCTGTTTGCTTGCCTGTTTGACTGCCTGTCTGTTGTCTTCTTGTCTGTTTGTCTGTCTGTTTGTCTGCCTGCTTGTTCGTTTGTTTTGTCTGTTTTTCTGTCTGTCCGTTTGTGTGAATCTCAGTTCTCGGCTTTTACAAAAGCCAGAGCCACCAATCCTCTTAATTTAAACTTTTACATAGTTCTTTTGTTCTTTTTATTCTTTCTTTCCCAAGAACTTAAGTTGCGCGCGTGCCTGCAGTCTATTGAGACAGAAAGCCATAGGTAACAGAAAATAAAGTTGTTGGAAATTGTTAGTGTGCGCAGCATTGAAAACTTTAGTTTAGTTGTGTGTCTTTGGTTAAGTTAATCTGAAATTGCATAACATGTGCGCACACATCTCTGGCATTGTTACCAAAAGCGCATTATGGCAACTTCCCGACTAATTAGTGATGCATATAATGAATGTAGACTCAATTAATAATATCTAAATATCACAGCTTGGTGCAGCAGGCTGCGCCTGTCGCCTTCGCGGTGCTGCCAAGGATGCCATCAGCGGGAGTTAGTTCAGGCATGCGTGAATAATGTGCTTATTATGATTGTTGTTGTTGTTCACGTTGTGTGTTGTGCCCCTTGTTGTTGCAGGTTTATGGTGAGCTGTTGTGCAGCCACGCAGTTGACTGGCAGCGTACTTGTGTCAACCCATTGTTCAGCTTCGTTTTCGTCTTCATCTCAAGCTTCATCATCGTCTCCTTCATTGTGTGTGTCTGATGTGTTGCCAAGCGTGCTGCGGTCGCCTTAAGTTCTGAAGGGATAATGAGTTTTTGGGGCGTAAACTGAAGCTGATTTTAAGCGAGCTTAAAGTGCACTCGATTAGCTTGAAGAGCGACAGGTGAGTGGCGACATTTGCCGAAAAGTAGCGAAATAAAGCGGTAGATGAAACAAGAGTTTAGTTTGTTGGACTAGATAGACACTTCCAAGTAGTCTGGCTGAAAAAAAAAACTAAAGAAAACTCTAGCTAAAGTTGTGCATAATTGCAATTCAGTAAATAACGCATACGCCATGTTGCGCATGTTATTGAGCAGTCCCCATAAGCTTTTCGCTTTCATAGGGTATCGAAATCTGTGTCCTTGACTAGCGACAAATCTCAACTTGAACAATGGCAACGGCAAACTGTGTTAACTGTGTAGATAGTTTTCCCCAAGCTGCCGGTTGGGGAAAATTGAAAAACTTTTACGCCATTTGTTTCTTTGGGCCAATCGAACTGGCGAACGTTGAGACAATGAAATCACTTTAATCGCTTGCTTGGTGCGCACAAAACTAATAGGGAGAGGAAGCTGGAAAACAGATTGAGTGAGGAATAGGGAGAGAGATGGAAGAGAAAGACAGACAGACTGAGAGACTGATAGACAGGCTAGCAACCAGGAAGACAGACTGAAGAGAAAGAGGTAAAGACTGAGAGACTGGCAGACAGGCTAGCAACCTGGAAGGCAACCTGGAAGACTTGAGGAATGGACAAAAGGACAGGGATACAGATTGGGAGGCAGAATGTTAGACAGTCTTGGAGACTGTGAAACGGACTAGGGACAGACTGTCAAACTGATTGTGAAACTAACTGAGACTATGAAACTATGAGACAGTGTTGGAGACAGACTGTGAAACATGCTGTGAGACCAACTGGGAGAATGGACAAAAGCACTGAGAGACAGATAAGGAGACAAAATGTTAGACAGTTTTGAAGACTATGAAACAGACTAGGTGATAGTCTTGGAGACAGACTTTGAAACATATTGTGAAACCTACTGAGTGATACAGCGACAAGAAGACCGACAGGCGAGCAACCTGGAAGACAGACTGAGCGATAGAGAGACGGACTGGGAGACAGATTAGGGGACAGAATGTTGGACAGTCTTGGAGACTGTGAAACAGACTAGGAGAGAGACTGTGAGACATACTGGCAAACTGATAGTGAGACTTACCCTGAAACAGACTATGAGACAGTCTTGGAGACAGACTATGAGACAGTCTGGGAAACATACTGTGAGACCAACTGGGAGATACAGCGACAAGAAGACCGACAGACGGGCAAGGTTGAAGACAGACCAGACTGGGAAAGTCAGGCAGATATAGACTGGAAAAAAGAAACAATGACAAAGAGAGAGACAAACTGGAACGCGGGCAAGAAAAGGGGAGACTCGACCGTCAGACAGGCAAAAAGACTGTAAAACTTCAAGCAGAAGAGTAGACTAGCAGACAGGCAGACAGTCAGGCAGTCAGTCAGACAGGCAAACCAACTGGCAAGCCGACAGGCAGTTAGGACATGTCTTTGCTTTTGGCACTGAATTTTAAAAATGGAATTTAAACGCCCTCGAGTGGCAGTTGACATTAGCATTCATTTGTAGCGCATGAGGGTTACGTTCTTTTTTTTCCTGGGGACGCATGTGTCAGACACACACTTTCAGTCTCCCTCTTGACTTCGCTGGGCTTGCGAGGGGCTTAATGTTTGTCATTGTGTTATTATCAGCAGATTTGTCTGCCTAACTGTGTGTGTGTGTTTGTGTGTGTGTGTGCGTGGGTGTGTGTTGCTGAGTTGGGGGCACCCTTAGTTTTGTTTCGCTTCGCTGTTTTTTGTTATCGTTTCAATTTGAATGCGCTCTCGGGCAATTTGAGGACGAGCACCTGCCGCGCTTATTGGCATCTTTTTTTGCACTCCCTTTCCTCTCCTTCCCATTCCTTTGCTTCCGTTTCGTTATGCTTTTTAATAAATGTCGACACGGGCCGCACTTGAGTTTAATTTGATTAGCTGCGACAGCGAGGCGACGAACTTCAAAGCGGACGCGTTATGTTATACTTTATCCCTTTGCTGCCTTTCCCTGCATATTTGGACGTGCCGTGCCTAAGCAAACATGGAGCCCAGAGTCGGCAGCATCTTGTCTGTCTCTGTCTCGAAAAGGCCGAGGCAAAATGCTAAGCAAATATGCCGTCGAGAAATATTTACATAAATCAAATGAGCGGATTGGAAGGCGCTTAGCTGTGAGCCGGAAAACAGGCAAAAGCGAATCAAAAACAAAAATGAAAAAATTGCATTTTCCCGGAAAATGTTATGCCAAAATGTATCGCACACGCACACACGCACACACATACGCACACACCTGTTGGACAGTGCCGCAGTTTGAGGCCGACTGGCACAAGTTGCTTGTGTGCTTTTTGTGGATCGAAGCTTTTGGCGGGAGCTTTGCTTGTGGAACGCAAATGGTTTCGCGCCAATTTGCCGAAGCGCCAAAGTGGTAAGAACGCAGTCGTTGAACGCTTGTTAAGATGCTCGCAGAATGTTCTTCAGTTATCAGCGGCAGTTCGGCGAGTGCGGTTCGCAGTAGCAGCAGCAGGAGCAGCAGCAGCACAGCGTGTCGTGGCTAACCCAAGTTGAGCCGAGTTAATCCAAGTGCGAAGCAAACTCGGAGCAAAGTGAAGTACCCGATTCGAGCGCACTCAATCAGTTGGTGCTCTTATCTTATTAAGTTGTTTTTCTCCCAATAAAATGCCGAATAATATGTGAAAAATGCCATGACAAATAATCCAGCATAACAACAACAAGTGCATAGTGTGTGTGTGTGTGTGTGTGAGGAGCATAGTCATTTGGCAGCTAAGCAGGCGTTAAACGCATATCTAAGCTGGGACCAAATAAGTGGCAAGCATAAAGGACAAAGGACACTGAGACACCAAGCGGAGGATCAAGGAGGAGCAAACGGTGCGGTCAAATAAAGTGCGCGCTCCTTAAACTAACCCAAGTGCAGTCTCCTCGACTTGGCATTAGCAGGAGGTGAGTGCGATGGAAAGGGCAAAAGGATAAGGGAGAGAAAAAAAGCAGCAAAAATCATCTGCTATTTGCGGGTTTAATTAAAATGCCAAGCAAAAGCAACACACCCACACTGATACACACACACACTCTCTCACACACACACACACACTGACTAACACTAACACACCTTGTTGAACAATGGAATCTATTACAATAGCTACGCGGGTCAGGACGGGATCAGGCAGCAAAAGAATAGAAGGATTGCCAATTGGCTACATTGTTGTACGTGTGTGTGTGTGTGTATTCAAGTGTGCCAGTGTGTGTGTGTGTGCGTTGCAGTATTGTTTGCCAAAAAAAGCAAGAAAAGGGGAGAGAAAACTCCATTAGATAACTATAGTTACAGGGCAAACTCTGACAATGGCAGCAATTGAAAAAACTTGTTGCCTACTTTCGGGCTTCGCTTTTAATATACGCAATTTTCCATTTTGATGGCGATTTCATTCAGTTCATGAGAACTGTTGTATGGACAAGAGGAGAGTGAGGGGCAGGGGTAGGAAAAGCACTCTTCAAGCGTCCCCCCTCCTGCTCCTAAATCTCTGGCATATTTGGCAAACTTGCATTGCATTAAACCAAATTTTATTGACTCAATAAATAACAGATTTCGCACATACTCTCAGTGTATACTCGTATACTGCCCGCATGTATACCCTGCATAAAGTCAGGTTTTTATTGTTTGTTTTGCGTGAATTTTATGAATTTATTGAGTGGACGGCAAGCGTGGCAAATCCGCAGCTTGTTAGCAGCATCCTTGGCTGCCCTGATCCCCGCCAGCGCTCACGTAGCTGCAGCGCGTGCCATTTGTCAGTCTTCCTTTGGCGAACGTGCTCGCAAACACTAAAGCGGAACGGGAAACCGTTAATGGCGAGACAATAAAACGCAACACTTGTTGGCAATGGGGCCGGTCATCTTGGCGGGAGGAGGAGCGCAGAAAGAAGCGGCCCAAAGTTCCAGGTATGGGAAGCTCTTAAGACCAAAACGGAAGTGTCTGCAAATTATGATAGCTTTGTCTAGACAAGAGACGCGCTCCCTCTCTCTCTCTCTCTCGCACATAAAGTTCTCTCAGCCGAGGCATATGTAATGGATTATTTAAACCCTTGACCGACCTTTAACTGGTCACGTGGGAGGGCAGGGCGAGGAGGCGAGTAAAACGTTTGCGTTTTCACGTCATGCGTCATCAAATTTGATTGCCGCCTGCGGATGCATAAAAGCCGAATGTCTGCCTCCACCTTCCCCCTCTCTCTCACTCTCTCGCTCTCTCTCTGTGTTACATAGCCGATCTATGCTGCCTACATACGTATACGATGCCTAGGGGAGTCGTCTGTTTGTAAGTGTATACGGCATATACATATATTTACACAAGCTTCGCTTTAGATAAGCGAATCAACTGCAGAAGTCGCAACAAAAAATACAATTTTAGTTTCAGTTTGGCGATAAAAACTTTAATCAAACAGATTAAAAAACGAATGAAATACGAGCAGGCAAACAGAGCTCAGTGATTTATGACGGTTTTATATGGCCAAAAAAGAATAAATTAAACATTAAAAGTCGCCGAATGATGTAGAGAAAAAACTGTTTTAAGGGGTTTCCAGTTGAAAGTGCTGCTGCTCTCTGACATCAGCAACAGCATCAGCATCGCTTGCACTTGACCTAATATGTTGATGCATATCGTAGCTATTGCTGCACTTATTATGCATGCACAAACAGATCGGGCTTTAGCCTGAGTCGGGCCATTAAAAATTCCCGTTAAGGCAGCATAAGCTCAGCTTTTTTCATCGTCAATTTCATCAGAATATTTTAATACGACAGCGAGTCGCATGTGTGACAGACGGTGCCAGTGTATGCCAGAGTGTGTGTGTGCATGCCAGTGTGTATACGTGTGTGTGTGTGCGCGTGTATTGTGCTAGTGTCGTCGGGCATACGCTGCGTATGCGTAACGCGCGCTCATGAATGTTTTAAATGCGTCGCGCTCTCATTGTTTTCCCAGCTCGACATCATTGCCGCTGCTGCTGTCGCTGTCGCTGCTGCTGCTGCCTGTCCTGTCCTGTTTATGCATATAAAATTTAATGAGCTACATTAATGAGCGCTGGAACAGAGCGAGGCAGCTAAAAATAGCAATCAAGTTGTTCCTTTTGTTGTGCCTGCTGCGCGTTGTCCTGTTGTCCTGGCACCGCGAAGTTTCCTTCCGCGCCACGAGCCACACGAACCACTTGCTGCTCCACAATGCACCATTCGCAGCGATGATTATGATTATATGCGAGAGAATCCTACATTGGAATGCCTCGACAATTACCAGAGGGGGCAGAGGGGGCAAAGGGGCGAGTCGAAGTCGAACGTAAACATTTATAAGCATTAGGGCGGCAGCCGGAAATTGCAGACACTCGCTTGAGGTACGACCCAATCGCATGCACGACCACAGAGGCATGTGCTATGCGACTTGTATGTGTGTTCCATGCGTGTGTGTGTGTGTGGGTTGCGTGTGTGTGTGCGTGTGTGTTGTTGTCGCCAGCGCCTTTGGCAAATCCATTGTGTGCAATCGCACGAGATTAGATACAATCTTCTATAATAGCGTGTACGATGGCAAAGAGAGCAGGCAGCACAGTGGGTAGAAGAGTGCTCGGGGATTGTGGGCAACTATAGGAGGCTCGGGGAGGAGGAAGAAGGGGGAGATAGTGGAGGTTTGCTTGTCTGCTGGAAACTGTCAAGGAAGCAACAACAAATACGCAAACGTTATACTACATTATCTGCCCAGAGTATGCTTTATCCATTTGCTTTGCTGCTATTTTATTTCTCCCACTACTGCAGCTGGGTCCTTTTAAATACCTCGTAATGAAATGTGTGAGCTTATAGGGTAGTGTGGACTGAGCAATGCCATGCCATGACTTCGATCAGTTGAGCTCTCTTTTCTAAACAACTCACAAGAGTCGCAATGCAAATTAAGTTAGTCTTTGCGCAACTACAGGGTATCTTGTAGTCGCCTTACTGCTGATTATATTGTGCTTTAAAGCACAGGGCACACAAGCTATCAGTGCGAGCAATATATTTACGCAACTATTACAGATCGATAGCATATTCAATGGCTCAGCTAAGTGAGCAATCAATTTACAAGCACTTTACAGGATATCAGCCTAGTCGTATATCATTCGCGCTGGCGATTTGTTCGCCTGGCCTGCGGCATGCTCTGGTAATGTGCTTTTTATATTTGCGTTGATTTGGCCAAGCTGAAAATATTTTATGCCCTCCGCTGGACATTCATCAAGTTGCGAGTGCCATAAACGAGATTGTCAGATGAGCATATTACAGCCACAGCTATGTGGGTGTGTGTGTGGTATGTGTGTGAGGGTGTGCTTGTGTGAGGGTATGCGTCTGTGTTTCATATGCCTCTTGTTGTCGAGCTGTCACAATTCGTTTGCGCCCATTCGTCAGCCTGTCCTTCCGCCTCCTGTTGGGGCTAATTGCAATCAAATCTGCAATTAGTAATCATATTTTCACATCTCTCACTCGTTTTCAGTTTTCAATTTAATTTTAATTCTATGCAGCATTTTTCTTGACATATTCCACATTATTTATGAGGCAATTAGATGCGCGCCTCTATCCAATTTTGAGGCCTAATTTCGGCAGTGCGTTGCCTTCCCGAGGGCCATTTGTAAAATTCTGCGTCTCAAATTGAATTGTTTTCGTGGTCTACCGAACGAAGGGAGTAGGGGGAATTTAGAACGAAGCTCGGTTCCTTACTCTGGGGGGCGTGGCAACCGCAATTGCATTGGGTGGGCGGCAAATGAAGCGAACCCGCGACGTAGCGAGCTGTAAGTAAGCTTGGGCTTGAGGCATGTGCAGGAATAATCTAGTTGGCGGCTTTATGTAGCGCTAATTTACGATTGGGGCGGCATAAATAGCTAGAAAAACAGCAACAACAACAGAAGGAAGAACAACAACAATAAGATGAGCAGTGCGAGCAAAAACAACCAAGACGGAGGAGCAGCAACCAAGTCGGTACAGCAAAAAGGCGTACAACAATGCGAACAACTAGAGAATTATGAAGCGTAGCATACAGTGGAACATAAAAGTCAGACGACCGCAAATTGAAATGAGAAAATGTGCGAAAAGTTGTTGACACTGTGTAAATATTGCCAAGAGCCTGAAAGTAGCTGTGCTTATAGGCCTAAAATGTGGCTTAAAGTTTCACAAAATATTGCCATAGGTCGAAATGAGGTTAGGTTGAAGGTAAAAACGACCTTTGCCAACTTTTTACTTCAATTTCCACATAAATGTTTAATGAAAACTGAGCAACTCAACTCATCTCACATTGTTAATTGCCCGAGATAATTTTAAATTAGCTTGGTCACTTTTTGTTGAATACTTTATGCAAAACTTATTTTTTATGACTAATTGAAATGCTTTGCACAAATCACAAAGTTTTTTTATTACTTATTTATTCCATTATTTATTTATGCATTAATTTACTTTTTTTATTTATCCCTTTATTTATTTATATATTTAATTTGTAAAACGTGCTGTGCTTAAAGGCCTAAAAAGTGGCTTAAAGTTTCACAAAATATTGCCATAGGTCGAAAATGAGGTTAGGTTGAAGGTGGAAATGACCTTTGCCAACTTTTTACTTTGCTTTCCAAATGTATTTTTAATGAAAACAAAAGCTTCTCATATTGTTAATTGCCCGAGATCATTTTAAATTAGTTTGGTTGGTTTTTAGTGAATACTTTATGCATAACTAATTGAAATGTTTCGCACAAATCACAAAATGTTTTCCAACTCGTTATTTATTTATGCAGCCTCTCAACGAAATCACTTACATACGAATACAGTGGCTGCTGTATGTTTGTGTAATGCATAATTGAAGAGGCAACTATTAAAAGAGAGAAACCCTTTTTTGTCTGTTCTGGGCCTGACAAACTTTGTGTGTGTATGTGAGGGCTTGTGGTGCGCTTACTTTGTGCGCTCACTGTGCGCACGCTTCGATTGGCAGCAGCAGCATCTACATATTTATTATCTGTTTATGTGCGGGTGTGTGTGTGTGTGCGTGTGTGTGTGTGTCTGTTTTGTGTGTCTGCTTTTATGCCATGCATTAATGTAACGATGCATCATTTATGCCATTTATTATCGGCACATAAATGCAAGATTCGGGTCCTGCTGACTCAAAGGTTGTGCCCCAACAGACGCGCCACGCCCTTTGGCCTAGTTACTTTGTTGCCTTGTCTGTCTACCTTTTGTCTTTGCCCACAGCACACAACACACACAGACACACAAATTACCTCACACTCGCGTCTACAGAAATAGAATCGCACTGCCCAAGTTGCGGCTGTGTCTGTGTCTAGGCCAACTTTTTCTCTGTTGCCAGTGTTGGCTAATGAATTTTTATAGCCGTCCAGCCGATGTTATATTAATACATCTAGCTGGGCAAAAAAGGCCGTAAATGCAATTCGCCCAGTTGACTTTGTGACGCTTTAAACTGGTTCAAGGCATTTGAGGCAGGCGCTTTGTTGCCCAACACAATTAACACAGAGTAGTCGCGCTGTCTCCCTCTCCCTCTCTCTGCCTACCTCCTCTCTTTCTCGTGTTGTGGCAAGCTCGACAGTCTTGGCATTCTTGCGGTTATTTTGCAGCTTTTCGACCAAAACCTCGAGGCATTTCGTGGCCTAATTAACTTGTTCCTAAAGTGCCGCCCGCGGTCGACGCGCTTAAGAGCCAATTTTATGTGGCAAATGCTTTACTCACTCCATCTCTCCCTCCCTCTGTCTCACTCCATCTCTCTCTCCCTCTGTCTCACTCTCTCTATCTCTTTCTCTGTGTGTCTTTCTCTCTAGTTCCTGCCGGCATGCAGCCATGAGCGACCACGCCGCCCAGCCAATTGAAGCCAGCGCTAATGACACCCTCTGGTCGCCAAGCAATCTGGATGACATCAATCAGAGCGTCGAGCTGCACTGCCTGCTGCAGCAGCACCACGAGCTCGCCACCTACGGCAACAGCTCCGACCATTGTCCCACCCAGTTCGATTCGATCCTATGCTGGCCACGCACAGCACGAGGCACGCTCGCCGTGCTGCAGTGCATGGACGAATTACAGGGTATACACTATGACAGCAGCAGTAAGTAGCGAATGCACTATATACCCATTATGCCAGGCCTGTTACCTTTGACCTTTCACTGTGTGTGTAGAGAATGCAACACGCTTTTGCCATTACAATGGCAGCTGGGAACAGTACACTAACTACGATGCCTGCGCCCACCTGCCCGCCCCGGAGACGGTGCCCGAATTCGAGACCATCGTCGAGCTGCCCACCATAATCTATTACATTGGCTATGCGGTGAGCCTGGTCTCGCTGACGCTGGCGCTGATTGTCTTCGCATACTACAAGTGAGTACGAAGGTAGTTCCTCCCCCTCCCCTCTGCTTATCTACCTATCTCTCTCCCACTTAGAGAGCTGCGCTGCTTGCGGAACACCATCCACGCCAATTTGTTCTTCACGTACATCATGTCGGCTTTGTTCTGGATACTCCTGCTGTCCGTGCAGGTGAGACGTGCTCGGTATCCCGTGGCGACAGGCGTGCTTTACCCCCCCCTCCCCCATTCCCTTTCTCCTTAGATCTCTGTGCGCAGCGGACTGAGCAGCTGCATTGGACTGGTCACGCTCTTCCACTTCTTCACGCTGACCAATTTCTTTTGGATGCTGGTCGAGGGACTATATCTCTATATGCTGGTCGTAAAGACCTTCTCGGGCGATAATATACGGTTCAATATCTACGTCTCCATTGGCTGGGGTAAGTAGCCTTGCCTGTGTGTGTGTGTGTGTTTGGGGGTGCGTGTGTAATTAGCTTTCACTTGCTTTCTCCCCCAGGTGGTCCGGCGCTCTTTGTGGTCAGTTGGGCCGTGGCAAAAGGCCTCACTGTGGGCTACAACAGCAATCACCTGCAGAAGGTAAGTTAGGCAGCTGCTGCCTCCGCCTCATGTAGGCTCATCGCGCTTATTAAAGTCCAATTTGTGTGCGCACAGTATGACATCCATTGTCCCTGGATGGAGGAGACCAACGTGGACTGGATCTTTCAGGGCCCCGTCTGTGCGGTGCTCATCATAAATTTAACCTTTCTGCTGCGCATTATGTGGGTGAGTGTGGCTCGAGCGAGCTCAGCTAATCCTAGTCAGCTGACTGACTGACTCACTGCTATCCTCTCCATCTCTCTTTCTCTCTCTCTTGCTCAGGTGCTCATCACCAAACTGCGCTCGGCAAATACCGTGGAGACGCGACAGTACCGCAAGGCGGCAAAGGCACTGCTTGTGCTGATACCCCTCTTCGGCATCACGTACTTGGTAGTCCTGGCCGGACCGTCCGAGTCGGGCCTAATGGGCCACATGTTTGCCGTGTTGCGCGCCGTGTTGCTCAGTACGCAGGCAAGTTGACAATGTCTACCTTCATATCATTCTATATTCTCTGTGTGACATGAGGGCTCGCCCACAACTGATTGCTCTTCCGCTCCGCAGGGCTTCTGGGTGTCGCTCTTCTACTGCTTCCTCAACTCGGAGGTGCGCAATGCGCTGCGACATCATGTCTCCACGTGGCGCGACACACGCAACATTCAGCGCAACCAGAACCGACGGTGGGTAGCCAACTTAAAAGTAATAGTTAGTCCCAAAACTATCACACACTGCTCTGCTGTCTCCCCTCTTCCCTCCCCCCCTTATACCCCACATTAAAGTAAAGTAAAAAAAGCAACCTCTCTTCTCCCAACTTTGACAGCTACACAACAAAAAGTTTCAACAAGGGCGGAGGCTCCCCGCGCGCCGAGAGCATGCGGTAAGTGAAAGTTGAAAGTTGGCTAACAACATTTTCATTCTTCTTATTTTTTTTATTCCTTGTTTTTCTGAGGATTAATTACAAACACCTTTTCGTAAAGTTCGTGCCGAAAAGTTTCGAAGCAGATAGTAGAAGTAACTGTAAACAGGCTTCTTTGTCTCAGTTTGATAGTTTTTACTGGCTGAAAGTTTGAAGTTTTGACACTGCGAAGGGCTTTATTATTAGATGTTATGATATTTTGTTGCCATATTTCATTGAAGATTGTTTTTTAAAAACATTTTTATATATATTTACTTGCCAGTTCATGTTTTCTGGCCTTAAAATTGTACAAATCTTAGTTATATTAGAAATTGTTTTTCTTTTTTCTAAAGTTTTAAAATACTTAGAATATGGTTATAACCTTTTTTGCTAGTATTTTTAGCCTAGTAAGCCTTTATTGCTATAAAATCCGGTTTTTATAATTTTTCTAGTTCTATTATTAAAATTTCTTAAATCTAAATTTAAATTAGTACAAATCTTAGTTATAAGAACTATTTTTTTATTGTATATGTTCCGTAAATCTAGTAAGATATATAAAATGCTTTTTTGCTCTTAAATTTCTTTTCTTTTATTTATTCAGGTTATGTTTTAGGTTCCTATTTTTTTAGGTCAAACTTAAAATTAATACTTAGATAGCTCAGCTTATTATTATCTCGATTTTCCCATATTTTTTAGTGTCATTTATGGCAGAGTCATGCTTTAATATTCTTCACAGTTCTTTCTAATTATTCTTCTACATCAATTTCATTCTGCTGACTTAATTAGGTTAATTACTTAGTAAATTAGTTTCTCACGTATCTCTTTTATGCTGCATATATATTTCTACTTATTTCCTATATTTCCCCTTTATTAGAAACATGCCTAAATATTCTCTGCAGTTCCTTCTAGTTTCTCTCGAGTTTCAACTGATATATTCCCTTCACTTAAAGCAACTCTTTAAGCACGTTTCAGTTTACAACTCGTATATGTTTATGCTCCACACATAAGTCGGCTGACCATTTCTCTCCCTTCCTTTGACCCTTTTGCCATCTTTTCTCTCTCTCTCTCTCTCTCCCGTCTGTATGTTACTATCTCTCACATATTCAATCTGGGCAGCGAATATGCCGTTAACCACTAAGTTGCGTTTTTATTAAGGTTACTTTTTATAACCAGCCCTTTAACATCATATTACGGACGTGGCAAGCGGGAGTCGTGTGTCTCGTCGGCAACAACAACGACACTGGTGGGGCAACATGCCCCACTAACGCTGCATCGGGGCTCGAACAGTGCGCTGCACATGCTGCCTGCTGGCGGCGGCAACAATCTAACGGGAACTGGTGGCAGCACGCTCAGTGTGATGCCGCGAGCCATCAGTCCCCTAATGAAGGTAAAACTCGCTTGTCGACAAACAACTTAATTGCAATTGACAAGGATTACTTACTTGCTTCACTTGCTTGCAGCAGGGACTCGAGGAGAACTCTGTCTAAACAGATACAGACAGACACACACACACACTCACACACTCACACTTACACTCTCTCTCACACACTCTCACACTCGAATTATAGTTTACATTTTGATGGTCTGGATGGATGATGGCATCGATGGTACAACTAGTCAAGATTTTAGCAAAGGCATCTCAAGAGACTGAACTGAACTTTCATTTTAACTTAATTCGACTCGCATCTACCCCACAACAACAACAACAACAACTACTACTACTAAACAAGAACAAGAAGAAGAAGGAGGTGAAGCAGAAGGAGGAGGAGCTAAAGAATTCTATAAATTTAAATGTATTTAGTGCTAAGTACGATTGAAGTACGATAGAAATCTAATCGTTTTAATCGCTGTTGAGTGTTGTAACCGTTGTTCACATGCATCGCATATATGTACACTATATAATCGGCCTACTAACTGTACATAGCAATGTTGCCAGCACACCGAAAGCCGAAGCCGAAATTCGAAACTAATAAATGGTCTACTTACTTGAGTGTATATGCAAATTCTCGACTCTTTATTGTGCGCATTCCTCCCGCTCCTTATCCCACTTTATCCCCCCACATTTTACAGCTTCTTGTTGGGAATTTTCAATGAAATTTTAATTTCTTTGTATTCATAAATTTCCAACAGCAACAACAACAACAGAGATGAACGAACAAGTAAAAAAAAACGAGAAAAGGCAAATGAATAAAATTGTGCTCACATCAAAGTAATTTGGTTGCGACCAGCAACAACAACAACAACAGCAACAACTGGCACAAAAGTAATGAGAAAAATTATTTATACACTCTGGATGCAAGGACACAAACGGGTAGGGAGGGGAAAAAGGGAGGGCACAATTTATTTTGCAAATGAAAATCAATTGAAATTTTTAATGAATTTTCGCGATAAATCCTTTTTGTTTGGCTTAATTTGATTATGCATGAATTCAAGGGGTATCTGATAGTCGCCAAGCTGTGCCGCTCAAGTGTTTTGCTTACACTTTTCTAATTGCATTTTTGCGATTTTTGCTTTTGCGGCTTTGTCGCAGCCATAAAAAAGAACCGCAAATCTGTTAGATCGTCTCGAGTGCAGCTCGGCAAAATTCCCGGAAAATCGACATAGGAAAATAAAGTAAATTCCTTTTCTAATCTCGACTTATTTAAATGGACTTTAACGTCTTTAAAGCGCACACTATGAATGTGTTTAATTGGGTTTCTCGCTAGTCAGGTCGTTCGACTTGTCGCTCGACCCTTGTCAATATGAATAAACCATTCCCGAGAGTCGGGTGCCATAAAAATGCATTGCACTGGCACAATAAAAATTCCACTGCCTATAAATATTGCATGAGCAGCAAAGGCTCAGCTCGGGCAAGCGAGTAAGAGCGACTAGGGTGAGCTCTATATGATGCCCTGTAGAAGTTTTGAAGGCAAGTTTGATAGATAGAAAAAAAGTAATAAAACTAGTTTAAATACAATTGAGTAAGCTGGGCGAAATCTAGTAAACTTTGTAAGTTAAATAGATATTTTTAATGGTAAATGGTATACCTTTAACAGTTACTAATAAAACAAGGTTAGATATACGTATCTAAAACTGAAATAGCTCAAGAAACATTAAAGAATTTCTAGGAATTACTTTATTAAGTTATAAACAAAAAATTGCCTTGTACAGATTCCCTCTTATAACTCAAAATTCTGCTATAAATAAGCTAACAAGTAACTCAACCTTCTTAGCCAACTTCACTAAGGTCCGACTTCATAAACATCAAGAACACCAAGTTGATTTCCGCACTACATCGTTAAATGCACACCAGTTTATGATGTTCGCCATGTTCGCAGGGTATTGTGACTGCTGCAGCGTGTAGTAAGAGCGTTGCGGGAGAGTTGAAAGGATTGCGGGAAAGGACTGCGATGCTCGCTGCGATTTACAGCGGGCAAAGGCGGCGAATGGGCGGGGAGTGGCTATATGAATGCAAAACACGAGATTGCCACGAGCATCAGCCGCATGAAGTGCATAAATGTTTAATGTATTTTGTAAAATATGCAGAGAAAGGCTCTCCAAATGGAGGGCAGAGTGTTGGTGTTTTCGGCCAGCGCGGCGTATGCGCAATATGCACAGTTAACTAACTGGCTGCGTACTTAACGTAACGGCGAGTTGCGGGTTCGCAAAGTCGAAGTTGAAAGCACTCGCAAACAGCAGAAACTACAGCGGCAACAACAGCAACCACAAGAACAACAGCAACAACAATAATCATAACAATAACACTAAAATCGGGGGGCAGAGCGCAAATGTTTATTGTGCGGCGATGTTCGGCAAGTTTGCCGAATGTGTTACGAGCATTTGCAAAGTTTTTATGCAAATTAGTTGCAATGAATAAAGATTTTACTAGAGGAAGGGAAAGCTGGTACCACAAACTGCAAATTGAGTCATGTGTGTGGGCGTGTGCCACGCCCCCTTTTGACACCAAAGTGCACAAGTTTTAGCACTCTGCAAGTGCAGTTTTTGTCACCTGCCAAGTGAAATTCACAGTAAAAGGCAGCGTGTGGCTATGTGTGTGTGTCTGCGTGTGTAGGTTTGTGTGTGTATGTGTGAGTGGGTGTGTGACACAAAGATAACCACCGGCAACAGTCAAGCGTCAGGGCGAAATTGCCAACGCAATTGTAACATTTTAATTAACCAAATTGTGCGCCTAAAAACTTTGCGAGTATGAAATGAAATGAAATGAAACTCAATTAAAAGTCGCTTAGACCCTCAAATTGCTGCCTGCTGCCAGTGTTGCCGGTGCTGTTGCCGTTGCCTGTTTAAGGGCCGCAACATTTTTGGCTGCTTTGACTTTAATTAACTGTCGGACCGCCCGAACGCCCGTCCGCCCTGGGAAGCATAATTTAAGTTCGCCGCATAATCAAAAGTGAGTCACATTACCCCACGGGAAGGAAGGTCAACAATGTGGCAAGTAGCACAAGTTGTTTGTGCCACAAAGGCGTCGCTGGCGACAGTAACAGCTGCAACAACAGGCACTCTGTGGTAAACAAACTGTGTGTGTTGTGTGGGTGTGTGAGTGTAACAGTTCCAGGAATCGCAGTCTACTCGATTTCCACAATAAATACTTTCGAGGCTGAATCTCATGCATAAAATTACAACGAAATGAACTTAGTAGGCAAAAAGAGAACGCATATTAAGTGAGCATGTTGGGAAAAAATGTATCTATTAGCTGGCAGCTATTATTCGTTAGCTATTATCTGTCATCTATGGACCGCCAGCTGTCTCATCCACCAGGTTTATTCCAGGAGTTGCTTTCACACAAAATCATAGCATGCTTTTCAGCGCAGCAACAAATTCGGCTGCAAGGCGAATAAAGCTGAGAACTTGAGTTCTCTTAAAGCTGCTTAACCATTTCAAGCATGTTGCCACATTGAGGCATTATGCCTTAGCTCAACTAATAGCTCTTTAGCTCTTACCTGCCTCTTAGCGCTAGGCAGCTGCGTAAAAATAGAGGCCAAAATTTCACTGTAAACCTGATGAAGCAGCGCACTTTGCGATTTATTTCAGCTCTTGAGCATTACAAACTCTATCCAACCTTGAAGTATTTATTAATTCTAAGACCCAAGCAAAGCTCTACTGACTTGGCAGCTGCACAAAATAGTAGCATAGTTTTCAGCGCTGCAAATATTACACAGTTAACTGAACCAAGATTACCTTAACTTAATTCAGCTTGGCATGACCCCATCAAGATGTAAAGACTGGAGCTGTCCAGCTAATCGTAACGCATGAACATTCCAATTATCTGATTGTACCTCGGGCCCATTGGCTTGTCGAAGTCAGCTTATTAATGGAGCCTCAAATTCGTAGCGTGATTTATGGAATGAAATCCATTTTAATTATGCCAGAATTCGCATTAAAGCGTGCGTAGTTTGGCGTCTCATTTGGGGAATTCTCTTTAATCTCGCTGCGGTACGAATGAAACTCATCTGATGTGCTTTACGCCTGACTGGCTGGAAAATGTTGCCTTGGCCGAGACAAGTACAGGATGTGGCAGCCGCCTACCAGGCTGGGTCTCCGGTTCTGGCAGACGCTCCCCGAGGCGCTGCTCGTGTTATTGCTAATTAAATATTTGCTCTCTGGCCAAAAGCTTGTCACAGCGGTTCAGAGATTTGTGGAGAAACTTTCCGTTGAGTTGCAGCAGCAGCAGCTGCTCAACTTGCTGTTGCTGACAAGTTGAAGCGCTGCCCGTTAACGTTTAAAAAACAATTTCCGCCGGACAGTTGCTTAGCTTCCTACATATATATATATACTATTTATGTGCGCTATATACTGCCGCTGATGTGTATGCAAATCGGCCATCGCACCGTGTTGCAATTTGCTGCCGTCAGTGCCTTCTCCTGGGGGTGACTCACGCTTTAATTGCAGAAGAACTTGACCCGGAAAATCGACGGAGAATTAACCTCTTTGCCTTTTACAGGTCCCTCTCGCTTGCCTTTGCAGTGTCTGTCATGCATACTAATTAATATAGATGGCTTCTCCATTAATGCTCCATTAATATTGCCGACTCATAACTGTGAACACGCCTCCATTCAACTTGCCTTGCCTTGCCTTGACTCGAGAGCGATTGTTGCTCTCCATTTGAGCTGAAGAACATTTTGGTTCAGTGCTTTGGCAGCGGAAGAAATCAATCAAAGTTGAGTAGTACGGCAAAAGTATTTGACAATTCATCAATTGTTAATTTAATTGATTGCTTGCAGAAGATGACAGCAGCAACAGCAACAGCAACAAGGCAGCAGCAAAGTAATAAGTACAAAATGAAGAGCAACAATAAAAGGAATTGCAGCAGCAGCAGCAGCACGAGTATAATAAGAACAGCAGCAACAACAGCTGGAAGCAATCAATGACAGCAATAAAGGTTGAGCACACAAGGGCAGCAGAGGTAGTAGCAGCAACAGACTGAATATTAACAGCAAGAACAGCAAAAATAATTAAAACCTGCAGGAACAGCAACAGGCTGCAGTTTTAAGCGGTTTTAAAGCGTAAAATGAACTCGCCGGATGCGTTAATCAGCTTATAAATTGTGCATAATTATGCAATTTACGCTTAATTCAGTTGCCGCCTAATTGCAAGCGGTTGCGCGCTCGACCCGTGTACAAATTCAATAAGCACTCGACATTTCAACGCGAGGAAGAGAGCGAATGAGAGACAGGGAGAGACGAAGACAACCCGCTGAGTGCCGTTCAGCAACAGGCAACAAGCAGCGGGCAACAGGCAACAGGCAAGTGGCAAGACAAGAACTCTGGAGAAGCCCAAAGGACAACGGAAATTGACACCGTAATGCAGCAGGAAAGTTAGTGCAACGCTATCTATTCACATTTTTGCCGCAAAATGTAGATATATAGCTATATATACGACAAGAACTTCGATGGCAGGCACGCGCAGTGCGTGAGTTGCTCAAGGCAAAAAGTGTAGCATACTTTCGCGCGCAGAGAAAAATTTAACACGCAGCAGGAGGCGTCGCTTCTACTCTGCTTGGGCGCCCTTTACACTAATTGGGCCATTAATAATGCGGCTTGCTTTTGATTTTTCATTACAGGCAACAAGTCATTGCGTGTAGCTGCAAAAGTTGCTCGACTAAAATATTATTTTAGGCTGAGGCAACTGTTTGAACTAAAGTTCGATTCGCTCAGGCGTTAAGCCCAAAGGGGAAGAGAACGGGGTAAGGAGGCTGCAAGTTGAAACTTTTGTTAAAGAACTGAACTTGGCCATGTACTCGGAGGCTGTGTAAACCTTTTTGCGGCTAAATATGTTTTTAACGCACACACACACACAAAGGATAAAGTTGAAAAAACCCAAAACGAGTGAAGGGAAAAGCCGAAATCGAAAGCGGAAGCAGGGCGGGATGAGCAGGGGAAAGGGGAACGGGATGCACAATTCTTTTGATAAAGTTTGTATTATATTTTGCTGGTCACTTAATTGGGTTTTCTGGGGCCGAGCTCGGCGACGAACTAAAACTCAAATAGAAGCACTTTAGATTTTTCACTTTGTTGCACGTCTGCGGCGTGTGGCATGCGGCAAAGGTCAAGTGCGTGGCCAAAAAAGAAAGTGCAAACAAAACTTTTTGTGTCTCAGCTGCCCCACAGCAACAGCAGCAGCAGCAGCATCAGCATCTGCAGCAGCTGCACTTTAACGGTTTAGCGACGCCATTTTGGGGAAAGAGGCAACAAAAAAGTTTCCGCTTTCGGGGCAAAAACTTAATTTGCCAGCATCAAAAGATACAAATGCTCTGCGCAATTTCCGGTTTCAAATTCGTTTAGTTTACCTTCGTTGTTGCCCTTTGGCTGCTAAAGCAACAAGTGTTGACACAGCGAGGGGGAGGGAGCAAGGGAGAAAGGGAGTGTAAAGGAGGGAGGGAGCGAGGCAGCGACTTCACGTCAGTTTGTGTTTGACACTCGTTGAAAAGTTTGGGTCCAACCTGAGTTGACAACTCGTGACATGCCGCACTCATCAGTTTGCGCCCCTCCCCCCTTCCCCGCAATGGAAACTTTGTCCTGCTGCCGCTGCTGCTGCTGTTGCTGCTGCTGTCCTGCGCTTAATTCAATGAGCAATGCTTAAGTCGACGCCTCGACGCAGCTGCTAATGGCCATAATGCAATTTCAAATTCGACTTAACAATATTTACGCCACATTTTTGTCAATTAATGCCACTGCGCGGGGGCAGGTGGAGGGGGGGGGGAGGCACATCAAAGTGCTGCGACTAAACGTTTCTGTCAAGGATTGCTTGGGCCGTGCCAAAGCAAACAGCGCTCAATTGTGAATACATAGTTAATTGTCTCTACTCAAATATTGGCAACTCTGCCCTGTTTCTGCTGCCTGTCTAACTTCTGCCCCATTAGTATTGTGGCAGGTGCGGCAGCTGTGGCAGCTGTGGCACCGGTCAGACAGCTGCCACTGACAGCCACAGCGGGTGCTTGGCTACCTATCCCCCTCCCCTTTATCTCGCTTTCTCTGGTCTGGCGTAATTTGGTCTGCCTTTGCCGTGGCTGTTGTCGCATTAGCCGAACTGTCATTTTAATTGCAACACATTTGTCAGCGTGTGCTACGAGGCGAATGCGTGATTTACGGCCAAGTAGCACTCGCCTTGATTGGCAGGCGCTGCGGCTAATGGGCCCCGAAAGTGTCAGCGATTTATTTAAAGCCACGCAACGGAACTGAAGTCAAGAGTTCATTCGTAATCCATCACACTTGCCCCTAAAAGTATGCTGTATTAAATCGGAAAGTCGCTCTCTGCTTTCGTTCTTCCTCTTCTGGCCACAACGGGGCGTATGAGTGTTTTGCTTGCTCGCATCAAGCAACCATTTTCGCTTGATTGATTATGACTGCGGCAGATCACAGCCAGCATAGTCACCTACGGTGTAATTGAGCATAGCAAAGCGACAAGGCACGGGCAGGCACACGAACTCGAACTGACTGTCTAGGCAACTGACATGCGGCCATTGTTGGCGAACGTTTGGTTGCCACTACTCCCCTCTCACCCGCTCTCCTCTCTCTTCGGTTTCTTCCCTTCTGCACGTTCTTGTAGAGCCATCAACGACTAACGTGAATTTAATTTGTACCTTTTTAGAAGCTTTCCATATGCCGCACTCACATTTCCAATTAAATGTTCAAGTGAAGTTGCGCTCCCTCTCTTGCCTCTTCCACTCTGTTGCCTTCTCCCCTTCACTCTGTCTCTCTCTCCTCTCTCCCTCTCTGCATGGCAATGCGAGCTTAGCTTCACAAGTTTCGTGCTGAATTTGTTACACAAAGTTCTAGAGCAGCATATCAAGCATATCAACTTCAAAATCGAATTGAATTACGTTTTGCCAGCTCGGCAGCAACAACAACAACAAAGCGGCAACAACTATCAATAATAAGGACAAGTGAAGCAACAACAACAACAACAACCACAACAACAATCTCCGCACATCGATAGCAACATGAATTTGCTGGCACTGCTGCTGCTGTTGCTGCCGCTCATCTTCTCTCCCTTCCTCACCCACTTTCCTTTCCTGCCAGCATTCGGTGCCGACAGCAGCCCCCAAAACAATCCCAGCAGTCGCCCCCACAAGCAGCTCTACCGTGTGCCCCTGCGTCGCTTCCCCTCGGTGCGGCATCGCTTCCAACAGTTCGGCATTCGCATGGATCGACTGCGGCTCAAGTACAGTCCGAACAGCCGAGCCTACGGGGGCGTCAGTAGTGTACCGCTAAGCAACTACCTGGACGCGCAGTACTTCGGGCCCATCAGCCTGGGCAATCCGCCACAGACATTCAACGTGATCTTCGACACGGGCTCGGCCAATCTGTGGGTGCCCTCGGAGAAGTGTGCCAACAAGTTGGCCTGCCAGATACACAATCGATACAATGCCAAGAAATCGAAAACATATCGGGAGAACAACAAACGCTTCGATATACAGTATGGATCGGGCGGCTTGGCGGGCTTCCTCTCACTGGACACACTGCGCGTTGCCGGCCTGGAGGTGCCCAATCAGACGTTCGCCGAGGCCACCGATATGCCTGGCCCCATCTTCCTGGCGGCCAAGTTCGACGGCATCTTTGGCTTGGCCTATCGCAGCATCTCCATACAGAACATCAAGCCACCGTTCTATGCCCTCATGGAACAGAATCTGCTGGCGGCGCCAGTGTTCTCGGTCTATCTGAGTCGTCGGGCCACGAGTCGCCAGGGCGGCTATCTCTTCTTCGGTGGCTCCAATTCACGCTACTATAGAGGCAACTTCACCTATGTGCCCGTGACGCATCGTTACTACTGGCAGATCAAGCTTGAGATGGCACGCATTGGTTCACTGAATCTATGCCAGCACGGCTGTCAGGTGATCATCGACACGGGCACCTCCTTCCTGGCAGTGCCGTACGAGCAGGCGATACTGATAAACGAATCGATCGGCGGCACACCCGCTGCGTATGGCACCTTCTCGATACCCTGCGAGCAGGTGCCGCATTTGCCATCTCTCAGCTTCAGCCTGGGCGGACGACACTTTCAGCTGCGTGGCGAGGATTATGTTTTCCACGATCTCGTCGAAGATCGTACCATCTGCGCGTCCGCCTTCATTGCCGTCGATCTGCCCTCGCCCAGTGGCCCCCTGTGGATATTGGGCGATGTCTTCTTGGGCAAATACTACACCGAGTTCGATATGGGCAATCATCGCATTGGCTTTGCCGATTCCCGCAACTGATGCGGTCCATTTCGTGCACATCTCCACATTAAATGGCTGCCATGACAGCGAGAAGGACAACAAGCTTACGCTGACAGAGGTTGTCTCGAAAATCAAAAACAGTATTTTATTATTTTATTACCTGCAAACAAGAGGGGCACCCTGCGCACAGTTGACGTCAAGGTCCGCCAAATTGTGTAGGCGGAAGCTAATCAAAAGTCGCTTGCAGGCAACAAACTGAGCTACGTAGCTGTGCCTGGGTCTGTGCGGAGTTGGAGCTGTAATTGATTCGCTGGCGAAGCGAAAACCAAAGGAAAGTAAACAATGTTCTTAGCCGCTTCTTCTCGAATGGTATAAATAGCTTTAAGTTTACGACGTTTGCATTTGAATTTAAATTTGTAACCGACTCTCGTTAGCCTCCCTCCCCTTTCTCCTACCCTTCCTGCTTCTCTACTTCTCATTCTCCCTCTTCCTTCTTTGGGGTTCGCCGCGCTTTACGAGCGAGCGCAGCAAATTTTTTAGTTATATATGCCGCAATATAGGATCCCTTTGCTCGGGGCTTGTCATCTTAGCTGCCTATGCCCCGTGTTGACACACCTTGGGGTAGTCTGGCTGTGCAGTCAGCTTGACTCTAGGTCATGTTGGGCAGCATAACCTTGCGTCGAGCTGCGTTTTAGTTGTGCCTGTTTTTCGCACATTTTCCATTGACCTTTCGTCTTGCTTGCTTTCTTTCCTGCGGCTTACACGACCTTTATTGATACTTGGCTCGCCAGCTTCTTTTGCTGCTTTTTATAGCAGCTAGAGGGGGAAGGGGAGCTGGGCTGTTGGTGGCTTTAAAAACTGTTAGCTTTGATTGTTGTTTGCTTAACCTTTTTTGTGGCCTTTAACGCGCTGGAATCTGCGGCCTGCATTAGTTGGCCATAATGAGTGGACGCAATGTGAATCCTCTTGGCTCAACGTTGAAGCGCACTTGCCACTTGACTGTCAGTTACAGTCAGCGCCGTCAGGAGTCTGCCTAGCCACCTTATGTCAAATCCATTTCGCAAAACACTCGACTCCAAAGTGGTTTTTATCGCAGCTCTGTCGCTTTGCCTGTTAACTGCTAAGCCTTTTGCAGGACACAGCAGCAACAGCAACAGCAGCAGCAGGAGCTACTACCGAACACTAAGCCACCCTCGAACTGTGCAGGCCAACAAAATCCACAACAACAACAGCAACAACAACAGAAGTAGAGTGAAGAGAAACTCACCGAGTTTTGCGTAGAAGCAGTTGCAGCATTTGCGCAAAATTGTCGCAAGGGATTTGCGCAATCAGCGGCGGATTGGGGGCGTGGCATGCGGACTGAATCGTTCAAGTGAAATAAAAAAGCCTTTGGCTCAGCACAGTGTTGCCAGAGTGCTTTATCGGCCCCCAATATCCGCTAAAGCGAAAGGGTTAGCCAGGTCTGCTGTGTGTGCTGTGTTAAGTGTGGCATACTTTCGTGCGCCGGGCTGAAAAGAAAGTGTAGCCTACTTTTGAACGTCGCTCCCTAAATAATTGTTAATAAAAAGCACACGCGCTGCCGTTTAAAGCGCACTTGACAAGTAATTCATGCGCCAAATGGTAAATCGAATCACGGCCGAGTGTGTGTGTGTGTGTGTGTGTGTGGGAGACATGTAAAACTGAAAGTGTCACACAAAAAACTGTAACACAGAGAGAGCTTTCACTGCCCTCATAATCGCCATGGCAGCCTTGCATCAACGGCAGCAAAAAATGTAATTGGCCGAGCAGCTTAGGGGTACGCACAGCATATCCTGGACAGGATAACGCGATAAGCATCACAAAGACAGTAGACAGGGGGAGAGAGGAGAGAGGGAGAGAGAGAAGGCCAGGCAGGCCTGACGCTGACAGGGCCCGAGCACACTGGAATTAAATCATTCGATAAGATTATGCATTGGCCCCGGGACCCATTGTGCCTGGCCTGGCCTGGCCTGGGCCCGGACTGGGGTGCCTGTTAGGCCTGTCGCCACATTTCTATGTAAATTTATTTGCTTGCTGTTTTTATTAAAATTTTGGACACAGACCGAGTCCCAAAATCCTTGCTAATGACACTCAAAACTGAGGCTAATGAGTCAATAAGGCAATTTGCCACTAAGCCAAAAATGAGGCATGGCAATTGAGACAAGAGTCCTGGCAGCGACACGACGACAAGATAAGGGTGGGGTATAAGATGCGCCAGCTCTGGCAAGAGGGGGATGGTGAGTAGCAGGAGAGGGGAGGAGGAGGGGCGTGGCAAAGTTATTATGCCACTTAATTACTTTAATATGGCATTTATGCGAACTGCTCTGGCTTTCGTTTTCGGTCTGGCACTTTCATTTAGCCTGTCGCCTGTTCTGCTAGGCATTTTGACAGGCCCAACAGTGCAGTAAGACACACACACACACACACGCACACATATGTGCTCTGCTCGCTTGCGATGCAGTTGACCTTGCGTGTTTACTTTGTGGCTCGAGCCGCTCTGGGGACATGGACACCTGTCTGCGTTGCAAATGTCAATTAGTTTTGGGGCAATAGCAATTAAATTTGTGTGCACAGCTGCTGCACATGCACACACACTCACACGCATGTGCACACACACGCATACACATGCAGTTTCACAAGCAGAGCAGACACTGCCAATCAGTGCAGTCGCTGCTTAGAGCCTGCCTGGCAATTATTTTAAGTGCATACGCTTTAAGAGCACAGCAACTGGAGAAGCAACAAGAGAGGGGAGGGGAGGAGTGGGGCATGTACTTACCGCCGCGCTGAGATCATTTATCAAATATCCTTTTTGTGTCTGCCAAGCCGAAACATTAATCTAAGCAGCAAGTGAGCGACGTTTCTTCCCCACTGGGAGACGGCGCGCTCCTCGGGCAATGTGTGCTGCCTTAGCTTAGGTGTGTGCCTGGCCTAGAGCTGCCTCAAGTGTGGCATGCCTTGCCTAGGGTACGCCACCTGCTGTGCCGCTGTGCTAGGTAAGCTGCGGCGCCAATTGCCAATAATCTTGGCAACAACTTTAAGTGTCAGCGTGGCTCATTTTTTAAGGCCGAAACGTGACAAACGTCAAGGCTCAATTGGGCGTAAGGCAAGGCAGCAACAGCAACAACAAAAACAAAAACAACAGCAAAAACAACAATAAAACACACACACACACTCACACACCAAGCACACCGCCTTTGCCTTTAACTGCGCTGCATATTGCGCATACGTCGCGTACGCCGTAGATAGTTAATTATTTGCCGCAATTACAGCACTTTATGGGCACATTTCATGCTTTCGTTTATCATGTGCGTGTGTTCATTTGTGTATGTGTGTGTGTGTTTGTGTATTTGCACTTGGCATTGGCATTGAGCCTTTGTAAGCTGTCGCAGCAGCTGGCGCGAGCGCGTCCGTCTCCATCTCTTGTTTCTCTCTGCTGTGACATGCATACTAATTAAGCAGCTTCCGTTGGCTTTAAAAGTTCAAACTGCGCAACACACACACACACATACATACGCACTCATACGCAGGCAAATACACGCGCATCGAGTGCGCTTAAAATGGCTTTTCGAAAATGCTGCATAATGAAGCTAATCAGGCGCTGAGAGCGCACGCGGCAAAGCAAAGCTTAGTGCCGAAAATTTGAATTTGCAATTTTATTGTGCCAAGCGGAAGGTGGGGGAACGAGGGAGGTAAAGTGCCGTTAGTCGGCATGGCGTGCCGTGCAATTGGCAGCTCGCTGATTTACATATTCGCAGCATCCTCTTCAAGTCGATTAACTGAAACTGCGAACGAGCTAAGCGCGCTTAACGCAGTTTGGCTTTGCCTTTAAAGCGAATTATGTCACGCAGTCGGTAACACGATTTGACAGCCAAAAAAATAATATTTAACACCTTCACAGGGTGTGGCTGCTAGTGTGTGGTATGTGCGTGTGTGTGTGTGTGTTGGTGTGTGTTTTTGCAGCTGACAAGCAAAGCAAACTTTTTCGGCGCCCCGCTGTGAAAAGCGCAAAGTCATTTCTAGTTGTTTACAACGCCCCACACACACACACACACACACACACACACACAGAGCCAACTGGGATTCATCTCGAATGACTGAAACTTGTGTTGGCCATAAAATGCCAAGAAAAATGGCTAAAAATGCAGAAGAGCGAGGCGAATTCATCCAATCATGATTTCAAGTTTATGG
This sequence comes from Zaprionus africanus, assembly GCA_018151435.1. Lineage (NCBI taxonomy): Eukaryota > Metazoa > Arthropoda > Insecta > Diptera > Drosophilidae > Zaprionus > Zaprionus africanus. Next base: position 13,649,814 of record JAECXB010000118.1, read on the forward strand.
AAAGTTGTTGACATTGCTGGGGCAAAAGGGTTGTTGTTGTTGTTCTCGTTGTTGTTGTTGTTGCTTTGCTTATGTGGTGTTAAGTTAGTGATGATAATAGTTTTATATATGAGAGTTATAAGATAGTTTGACAGCCAACAGAAGGCGTGGCAGTGCAAGGAGAGAGAGGAGAGAGAGAAAAGAAATGAGAGAAAATGGAGGCAGCTGCAGACTTAAAGAGAGGGTATCTTGTAGGCGAGTAGAGCGCAGAAAGACAAGGAAAACATGCACAGAAATTGACTAGCCTTTAGCTGCACTGCTTTTCTTTCTTTTACAGGGTATACTGTAGACCAGTTTGCTCAGTGAATAAAGAAAAGAGAGGCAGTATAAATACCCAGAGGAAGGAAAAGAAGGAGAAGCAGTAGAGTCGTAAAAAAGGAGCCAGATAGGGTATCTTGTAGGCGAGTAGAGAGATGAAAGATAAGAAAAACATGGACAAAATATTGCCTTGTCATTGACTGCACTGCTACTCTTTCTTTTACAGGGTATACTCTAGTCCAGTTTGCTCAGTAAATACAGAAAAGAAAAACTGTATAAATTCCGAGAGGAAGGAAAAGAATGAGAAGCAGTAAAGTCTTAAAAAAGGAGCCAGAGAGGGTATATTGTAGGCTAGTAGAGCGCAGAAAGACCAGGGAAATATGCACAGAAATTTTCCAGGGTATACTTTAGTCCAGTTTACTCAGTGAATACAGAAAAGAGAGGCAGTATGAATACACAGAGGAATGAAAAGAAAGAGTCTAAAAAAAGGAGCCAGAGAGACCAGGGAAATATGCACAGAAATTTTCCAGGGTATATTGAAGTCGAGTTTACTCAGTGAATACAAAAAGGTAGACAATATTAATTCCCAGAGGAAGGAAAAGAATGAGAGCAGTGGAGCTTTAAAAAAGGAGCTCCACTGTTGCTCATTCTTTTTCCACTGCCTTCAGCATTTGCGGGGTATTTCACAGTCGTGCAGGGTATATTGTAGTTGAGTTTACTCAGTGCATAAAGACATAAGTAGCGAGCCTGAGCAAATGCCTTTTATTAAGCTTCAACTGCTTCTCTTTCTCTTTCAACTTTCCTGCAGCATTTACAAGGTATCCCGCAGTCGAGCTCCCCAAATGTTGCTTTTAATTACTTCAATCTCCAGCGAGACGCACTTGTTCTGCCCCATCGGGCTTCATGGCCATCAATTGCTCAAACGGGGCAGTTTGATTGGGTTAACCACCGCACATTGATTGCATTTTTGGGCGACGAAGTTGTCGAGCGATGTCAGATCGATGTGTCAGAGAGTGAGTTGATGTTGCTGCGCCTCCTGCAGCTGCATCTGCTGCTGCTGTGGGCAGCCGAGTTTGATTTATGTGCACTGAACTTTTGATAAAGTGTTTGGCATTTGTTGCCGGCAGCAGCAGCAGCAGTCGGAACTGGAACTGGAGCCAGCGCTGGCTGCCATCGGGAGTCGTGCGTCGAGAGAGTCATCCGTAGTCGGAGCATGGCAGCTGCTCGAGAGTGCATTGTGGCATTGTCATTGCTTATTGGCCATTGTTCCTGCAGCTGTCTCCCACTCTCTCTCTCCCACTCCCTCTCTCTCTCCTTGTCTACTCATAAAAGTTGCTCGTGCATAGATGCGACTGGCAACTGGCAACTGGCATGTCCCTTGTGGCTTTGCTTGCCAGTTGGGTTCGCATTTCCTTTTCAATTCTCTCACTTCTCTCTCTTCTCAGTTGTTTTCTGTTTCTTCTTTTTTTGTGCTGCTTGCCTGCTTACATAGAATTATGTTGTGCACAAACAAACATGAAGTTTGCGCTCTTCATACCTGCCTCGAGCAGGCACCGCGTGGCGTGGCGCAGTGGACTCGAGTGGCTTCTGCCTGGCCGGCAGGCTTTTCAAGTTTCTACCCTGAAATATTGTACATTGTAGCGTTATCAGCATAAAGGAACAACAGTTGCTGCCAGTGCTACTTGAGTTGCTGCTGCTCTTGTGCGCATTGTGCTGCTCTAAGCTGCTTAACAATGGCGAATTGATAAAGTAGCAACAGCAACAGAGCAACAGAGCAACAACCGCAGCCGCAGTAAACAACATAATTAGCTCAGCGAATCCGAAAACTTTCGCTTATCTTCTTATCGAGCTTTAAATTATGCCATAAAATCGCAACAGTTTTCTGAGCTCTTCTCTGAGCTCTTCGATTTTGGAATGAGCTTCAAATTAAGTAGTTTGTGTTGCAGAAGATAGAAAGTGAAGTTAGCCAAGAGATACTTTGGTCTGGAAAGACTTAAATATATAAAAATTCTATCATTAATTAAAAAATCAAAATGTAAATGTAAGATAAAACAAATGTTTCCCCACAACTCAATTACCTTTCTTTGAAAGGCAAATGTTTTTATCAAAGGATTATTACCAACTATTTGCATTGTATTTAAACCTTCTTCAGTTAAATTTATACAACTAAATAAGTGAATGTTCTCTCCTTTCATGTCTTAAAGCAATTAAAAACTAGCAAAGAAGCAAGAAAGAATGAAAATAAATGTTCCTCCACGATTTAACTTGCTAACTTTTGAAAGGATAATGTTAACAAAGGATTATTACCTTCTATATTATAAAAGATATTTAAACCTTCTTAATCAACATTACTTTATACCTACCAGCAGTTAATCTAATATGTAAATGTTCTCTCCTTTCAAGTTTTAAAGCAATTAAATCCTTGCAATATACGACTCACAATTTCACATCCTTTCACTTCCCTTACAGCACATAAAAAAGTCATAAAATAGCCAAACAGAAGCCATCAAAGTCTGTATATGGTCCCCATATATAAACTACCGCTCGGGCAACTCGATTGTTGGCCATGCATAATGCGAATGATGCTCGATGCAATGTCGAACAAGTTTGCTGGCTTCCTTCCCTGGGCTGGCACATCAATTGCCAGCGAGTAATCTGCAAATAATTGCACAAAGTTGCATCTCGCGCTGAAAAATATTGCACACATCAAGCAAGGGATGAAAGGTGAGGGAGGGGGGAGGTGTAATGGGAGTTATGCGGCGCCTGGCAGTGGCAAGTGGCAGCAGCAGCCGCCGACCTTGGTGCCAATTTGATGGAAAGCGGCGCCAGTTTCAACGCCAAAGAGGAACAATGAACAGGGACGTGCAAGGGCGGTGAACAATGCGCCAAACCTGTGCACATCTGCCTCTCTTTCCCTGCTTCCCCTCTCCATCCCACTTCATTTCACCTTCCCACACGCGTTGTTGTTTGCTCAACTGCATGACCGGTTCGAATTGGTTTCGATGCGGGTGAGAGAGTGAGAGGGGGAGTTGGGGAAAGGGAAAGGGATGTCGAAGGGATACGGGTTACGGGTTACGCTGCGGGTCGAATTCCGGTTCCGGGGCCATCAGCGTCGCCTTTACTCTTCCGTTGCTACGTCCCGTGCAATTCCCCATGCCGGCAACTCCCCGGCAACTTTTAATTTGCAAAATTTGTAACGAAACTTTCCCTGCTGTGTACCCTGTGTATGTGTGCACAAGGCAGGGTATGCTGTTTGCCAGGGTAGTTGTGTATTGTAGGGTACTTTGTTACGGATACAGTTAACTGCCTGGCATGCTATAAAACTATATATACTGTTTTTTTCCAACTAATTTCTTAAGGTGTACGAAGAAGAAAAATCTTCAAACTTATTCTTTACTCTTTAATATGCAAAAAAAGTCTTAGCTCGATATTGGAAGTATCATGTTATTATTTTTAATACATTCCAGTAATTGTTTTACTCTTAAAAAGTAGCTTACTTTAATTCCTTACCACTTTTATGAAGTATCTGGCAGTTCATCATTCAATTGAACTTTGTTTGTCTATATAAATCATTCGCTTTTATTTTGTGTTTGCCTTGCAGTATTTACTTCCTTGTTGTGCAAGTTGTTGTCTTTCCTCTGTCCCTCTTTCTCTCTACCTCCCTCTCTCTTCCCTCTTCCCCTCTTTCTGCTCCTCTCTGTTTGCTTCACCCTCGTCACTGCAGTCAGAAATGTTGAGCAAATTGTGCAACATTTTATGCTAAATATTCGCAGCTATTTAGCATGTTTGCCTCATCTGTAGCATTTGAGCGGGGTAGACCGCATGCCCAATGAGCAGGCGAAGGAAGGAGAAGGCACAGGAGAGAAAAAAGAAGAAGAGAGAGATAAACTTCTTGGTATAACTAAATTTTGATTGGGCTTTAAACTTTCGGCTGAACCTAAACTGGACACATTGTTTGGGCCGCCAGGCAATCAGCAACGGGTCCCAGTACGGTTATCAGCAGCTGTGGGGACGAGTAGGGTAAATGCGTGTGTGTGTATGTGTGTCAGTGTGTGTGTGTGTATATGTCCGTGTGACCCGCATGTTATTAACTTGTGCGTCAGTCCGTCAAGGCACTGCGTTGAGCTGACCAAGAGTCAATAGTAAGCGATACAAATGGAGCAACGCACCAGCTGCTCATCTCTCTCTCTCTCTCTCTGTGTATACATTGTGTGTGTGTGTGTGTGTGTAGTGTGGTGTGTGTGCTGCCCGCCCCTATGCTCAGATTAGACAGCAACTTCAAAGGAGCCCGAAATTTGAATGTGCTCAACATGTTTGATGCATAAATCCGTTGAGATGCGAACCAAGGCGAACCAAGACGCGCCCAGTCGAGCCGAGCCGTTGCCCTGGCTTTAAGTAACTGTGGGGCAAAGTTTTCACATCTCCTTATGGTTTTCATTTTCCTCGGCTGCCTCTGCTTTCTTTCTATATAAATTATGTGCGGAATTTCGTAGCAATTGATATTTTTATGCGACTTCTTTGAGGCGGCACGCGCGACTTACTAAAGACGACGCTTTGGCAACGTGTCAGCACCAGCTGCCAAGCCGCAATTCCCTTAACAGTCTCCCCCCCCTCGTTCTTTCCTTCCCTGCTCGAACTGCTGTGAAATATCTGCGGCCATCAGCAGCGCGCCAAACTCACTTCGTGATATTAAAGAAACTGGAAACAATTGCGAACGAGCGACGGACAAATTGAAATGTTTTGTTGGGGCAGCTTACCTAGGCTCACATGGCGTATGCTTTATTTATACGCATCTAAGCCGAGTCTGCACGAGGAGCGCGCATAAATCTCTAGGCCTAAGCCGAGACTCAAAAATAGCTCACATGCTCGAGCTTTGTCTTGCTCGTTTAATGGCGCCGAAAGAACATTTATTTCAAATTATGTTGGGTACGTAAAGAGGGGGAGGGAAGATGGAAGGGGAGAGAGGAGGGAAGAGAAAGCAAAATAGAAATAGAATTGTAAACAGTCGAAATTGAGTTTTGATAAGGCTCGAAACAAATCAAATGAAATATTTAATGCGGCATTAATACGCACAGCAAAGTCCTTTCTAATTATTGCAGCAAACGCGCTACCCTCTTCTCCTCCCCCTCCCCCTCCCCTGCCCCTGCTCCACCTGGAGTCTTGCAAGTATGCCTGGCAGACATTCGACATTTGAATACATATTAAATTTTTCCACCATCGCCGCCTTTCTTCATTTTAAATGCAAATCAGTTAAAATGCCAAGCGCAAATGCCAATAGCTAATGCGCCGTGGGGAGAGGGGGCAGGGGAGGGGAAACGGGCAAGTGGAGCAGTGTAATCAATATGAACAGGTTGCCAGTGGCGGCAGGCAGACAGGCAACAGGCAACACATTGTGGCAAACAGTTTCTTCTGCTTCTTGCTGGCGTTGAGGGCGTTGGCCGCCGTGGCAGATTTCTTTCTTCTTGCCGTGATAGATTGAACATGATTCGAAAATCGAACTAGTTTTAAGGCAATAAGTGCCGTCATCAATCGTGTAGCAAGTTGGGGAATAGGAGCAAGAAGTTTCACTTTCATTTCTCTGCGCCTTGGGGTGCCACAGGGTGTATGCGCAATATGGAGTCAACGTATGGCTGCAGCAAACAGCAGCATATTTTCTAATAAAATGTAAAGCATGCAGGGTATTCGAAAGGTATGCTGAATAGGAGATGGGGTTTGTGAGGGAGGGGGAGTTAGAGAGAAAGAGAGAGGGAAAGATAGAGAGGAAGAGATAGGGAGTACAAGGGTTTTGTTTAATAACGTCTGTATTTGTTGTCCGATCGGATTAAAATTTTGACGTTATGTTGGTATTATAATTAGCTAACTATGGTTTTACTCAGAATGTTGTATCTTTTGTATGTCGCTCAAAAATCAGCTTAAATGATTGAATTATTGATTTGCGGGGGCGGTGGGCGTGGCACCCAAAATTTGAAATAAACTTTATCTGCGCCAGGTACACAGAAACCTTCATGCCAAATTTGGTGTCTCTAACTTTTATAATAGCTGAGATCTGTGTGTTCATCTGGACATCCGGACATCCGGGCATCCGGACAGACAGACAGACATGGCTTAATCGAGTCGGCTAGTGATGCTGAGCAAAAATACTTTGGTCGAAGGGTATAAAAAGAAAGACAGAAGCAGAAGTTAGAAGTGCAAAGATATCTCTGCAAGTTGAAACTGTTTGCACCCTGCTGGGTTAGGGTAGTTGCTGTTCGTTTTTATCGCCTGCCTTGCTAAACATAATTTGCCATATACAATGCAGCTGCATACACAATGAACTACAAATTGACTTTGTGCTGCAAGAAACTTGCTGCTGCCGGAGCTTGAAAGACGCAAGTCCGAGCTGCTGTTTACTGCATTGTTCTGCTGCTTGCCAAGGGACGCACATGCAAACGAATTATTAAAAAAACACACACAAATGCACGCAAGCAAGCAAGCATGTGTGTGTTGTGTGTGTCTGTGTGTGTGTGTGTGCTGTGTATTAATTAACTACAAAGGCAGCAAAACAATAGAACAAATTGCTAGTTCTGACGAGAAAGAAAGGAAAAGGAAAAGGGGAAAGCAAGGGCAAAGCTATCGTGGCATGAAAGTGCAAAATGTTGTTGCCACAGCAAGTGGCAAGACACGTTGAAGGATTTCAGCATATTTTTCATCAGCCAGAGGGACTTCTACGCTACGGTGTGTGTGTGTGTGTCCGTCTCTACATAGCTTTGGTTTGCTTGCTGCATTAGCAATTTCTGCGATTGTCCTGCTTGAGTTGCAGGAGTTGCAACTGTAGCTGCATAATTTGCCAGTTGCAAGTTGACAGCGCGTGTGTGTGCACTTGCAACTGCTGCAATATTTATGCCACTACTCGTTGTGACTCTCAGCTGGAGATCTGATCGAATGTGCTTTGTGCTTTGCTCTTGCTTTAATGTTCAGCATGAAATGCATTTAAAATGGAACAGCAACAGCAACAACTACAATAGCAACAACAACAACAGCAACTACAACAACAGGTCGCCCTATAATTTATGCATGCCTGACATACTCGTTGCATTAGTCCCTGTCCAGCATTTGTCCATGGCCCGTGGCAGGGCGTGTGCGCTCGGACAGTTTGATTTGCATTCGCATTCTGCATTCCCATTCGCCCGTATTTGGGTTAAGAGTTTGACATGCCCGCAGGCAACTTAAAGCCAAACCAGCTAACGTGAGTAACCCTCCCCCTCCCCCTCTTCCTTCGTCATCCTCGTCACCATTCCCTTCCTTGTGCATTTCATGCTCTTAAGCAGAAGTTGTATGGTTGAACATTGTTCTGAGTGAGCCTGAGCCTGCACAGCCTTCTCATTTATCTTCATTCAGCTCGCAGCACAAAGACAATGTGCGAGTGAGAGGGCGCTGGTGATTAGGCCGTGTAACATACGCTTACATACGCCGCCTTAGACAACATTTTCGGGGGCATAACTATTGCCTTTATCCACTTAAAACTTGCCTAAGCCCAACCATAACAATAACAATAGTGGCAACTTGATTAGCTTGCCTGTATGACAGAGCCTGCGTGTGTGTGCGTGTGTGTGTGCCTGTGTGTGCGTGTGTGCCTCTGTGCCTGTGTGTGTGTTTAAACTAACAAACACTTAACAACTCAACTAACGTGTTTGTTGCTAGTTGGAGGCGTTGACGCCGCTGTCAGCTCGTCCCCATCGTCGTTGTCGTATTCGCCTGCCTTTGGGCCCATTTTCGAAATGAACCTGCTGCGTTTGTAGTTGCTGCTGCTGTGCTCTTCCTCATGGGCTCTACTCTACCCCTACCCCCTTGCTCTCTACCTTTCACTTCTCTTGTTTTTGTCTCTCTCTTCCTACTTCGCCTTGCTGCTGCTTTGTGTCTCCGGCGACGCGTTAGTTTAAGCGACTTGCGTGTTTGATAGCCATCTGCATATGCCGCCACACCCACAGTCAGTTTATGTGTCGCACACACTCTCTGTCCCTCTCTCTCTCTCCCTCTCTCTTTCACACTCTCTCGCTCTCTATCTGCCTCTATGGAGCTTTACTGCTTTGCCATCCGGCTCTGTCACGTTCGCGCTGTGACTGTCATGCCAAAAATACAAAACAAAGAGCAAAATGTTTGCATGCCAATGACTTTATTTCGGCTTTATAGCTCACACACACACGCACCACACACGCACACACACACACAAGCACACACAGCGCAAAACGCACACCGTGACTATTCGAAAATGCGACTAAAATCTGTTGATTTAGTTTAACGTTCCACCTGCAGTTGATTTGATATTTACATTTGATTACACAAACACACACAGATTATGTTTATATGTGTGCGCATAAAATTCAATTGTCCACGCGGCTGTAGCGTATGCGCATTACGTATACGTACACGTAATTATTGTTTATTAAATATGCACTGGCAAGGGGTTCCCCGACTCTATTCCACTCAGTTCTGGTGTCCCATTTAGCGCACCCCATCGGGCCGTGCATAAAACTCAATTACAGCAGGGCTAAGCCAATTTGCTCGTTGCACTGATGGCAAATTAAAGTGCAACCGCAACGGTAGCAGCAGCAGCAGCAGGAGCAGCAACAGGAGCAGTAGCAGGAGCAGCGTCAGGAACAGGAGCAGCAGCAGAAGCTGCCTGCATTTGCGATTGCAACTGCAACTGCATTTGATTCCTCGAGCATTTGACACCGGCAGGCGAGTGCCAACGTGTGTGCCACATCCCCCTTCCCCTCCCCATAGTCTGTGGTAACTGCTGGCGTTGTCAGCCACGAGGTGGCCATAATGTGCGACCACTAACACCGAAACGATGACAGCCCCCGACAGCAGCTGCTGCTGCTCCGCTCCTTTTACAATTCCCACTGCTCTTATCCTTCTCCTTCTTTCTCCCCTTGCGTGTCCGCAATGACATCTCGCCACTTTTTCCCCGCTGATAATGATGATGGGCATCATCAGCATTTGCCAAATCAATTTTGGGCTAAGTGAGCGTGGTACGCGCGCAATAAATAGCGGGAAAACAAGTCGAGCTGCGGAAATGCAATTGCAGTAGCAATAAATGTGATTGCCAGTGCAGGTTGTGGCAGCCAAATACCCTGTAGAAGTGCATAACCTCCCCCCCGTTACTGCTGGACATAATTATTAACTACCCTTTGCAATTTTAAACTCATGTTTGTTGACGCAACTCGCAGTTTGCTTTGGCAACAACAGCAACAGAAAAGCGTTGCATGCTTTTAGGGGCGCCGCGCTAGTAAAACTGTCGTCGCCATTTTGTTTGTGCGCGCGCGCCATATTAATTAAGTGCCACATGCAAAAACTCGTCAACGCATTAACTGTGACGTCAGGCAGTAAACTTACTCCCCCCTGCTCCCCCCTCTGCGCACCCTACTTCCCCTACCCCTAAAATATTTATGCATTTCAATTTGTTTGCGCGTATTTGCATGCTGTCGAAGTAAGGTAGCCCCCCCCCTCTCCTTCCCATACTGCTTGCTTTTATTGCCACACAATCTCGCTGCGCAAATATTTGTTTTGTAAAAAAACCAACACACACACATACAGCTCCATCGATACTCCCATTGTCGTGCCCGCTTTTGATTTAAGCGTGAAAATCTGCAGTTATTTACGCTTCACTCAAGAGATGCGAGCCAAGAAAGAAACTGTAAGCTGAAACCTTAAACTGAAACCAAAGATGGAGCTGACGCATAAGGAACAGGCCTGTTGAAATACCCTTGTGCTGGGCAGATGCTTCAGCTGGGTCAACAAATTTGCAGAGGATTAGAAAAGGATTCCACTTCAACTAGGCCGAACAAGCTTTCCGGCTGTGGCTCTGTTGCTATGCGAACGAACTTCTGCCTTGCCTTTCTCTGTGTGAGGAAGTAAAACATACTATATGGAACTCACAAAGACTGCTTATCGTATGTATATTAAATCTCTTATTAGCTGCTGCAACTGTCGCCTGCAAGTGTAATCCCGCTTCGGCATGCTAAAAATATCCTTTCTGCCTTCCGTTTCCTGGTAATAAATTTATAACGAATGTCATCCTCGGTTATAATTAATGTGCTCCATTTGTCTGGGCGCACATTAAGGCGGCTATTTAAGCAAGTGAAGACCAATTGAACGTGGGCGGAAGGGAGCATGAAATATGCCCGAAGCGAATGGTCAGCAAACGGGCTCTGAGGTCTGAGTCCACGTGGTGCCATTACATTTCCGTGTCGAACAAATAGTTTGATTTACTGACAGCAGAAAGAAGAAGGAAAAGTGGAAGCACAGAGGCCACACATTCGTTAGCCACTGTCATCCTGGCTGGAGCCATAAAGATTGCATCTTGATGAATTATATATAGATGTGCCTGTGAATGTGTGTGTTCGTCCTTGCCGCCTCGTCCTTGTAATTAGTTTTTGCTGCGCATGATTGAGATGATGCGAAAATACCTTTATGGAGGCCTCAAGACTGTTAACAGCCTCGATGATTATTACAATTTCGGGACTACAGTCGATAAATTGCGAATCAGGCGTTGATTTAACAACTGCATGAAACGTCCATTAAAACACGCAACGATTGCCACGCAAGGCACTTAAAACCTGCACACACACACACACGGCGACGCGCACTGCGACTTTTGGCATTTATGTTGCCATTAAATCGCATTTAAACGTTTAGTTAGGGTCTTACCATTTTACGAGCAATAAATTTGCACACATGTCTAAAGTTTTGCTTCCTTTTTCGTGTTCGCTTCTCGCCTTGAACACAATTAGCAACTAAGTGTGGGAGAAATCAGGAGAGCGCATTCTTTGTATTCATTTATGTGTTGCTTTTATTTATAAGAAGAAGAAATATATTGATCTTCGTAATGATTTACTCCTCACTTGAGTATGGATGTATGTGATTGTAGGCGTGTATATGACGAGGGAGCAGGGAGATGGGGTGTAGTGGGGGGCGTATCCGTGTATAATTAATGTGTAGTCTCAATTATGATCTCGTGCGTGTCCAGATCAGGCACCGAAAACTTCATCGGCAAATAGTCATCCGCATGCATGTGCGACATTTGATTAACATCTATCTGGGCACGTTCATGGTCCTCATGGCACTTGCCCTCGTGCTTCTCATAGTCGCTGAACGTCTCGAATATGGCACGACAGACCATGCACTCAAAGAAACTCCTGCAACGATGACAATAAGAATCTTAGAAAGGCAATGTCAAAAGAATGGGAAACAACAAACATTGTGATTGCAAATTTGTCACTTACGGTTTCTGTTCCGCCTCAAGACGCTCGCGCGCCAATGCCGACGCCGCTTGTATTGCACCGGGCACATCCACATCGACACCCTCCTTAATGTGCGACTGCAGATGCCTCTTGAAGTTGGAGAGCTGTGTGAATCCCTTCTCGCAATAGTTACACTGATAAGGCTTAGCGTTCAGATGGCCCAGCTTGTGCTTCTTAAGGTTGACCAGCTGCGAGAAGTATCGTCCACAGCGCTGGCAGCGGTAAGGCTTCTCGCCGGTGTGTGTCATTTTGTGGCGCTTCATGTTGCTCTGCTGCGTAAAGGATTTGTTGCAGAAGTTGCACTGATATGGACGCTCGCCGCTGTGTACGGCATAGTGTCGCTGCAGATTTACGGCCTGAGCAAAGGCCTTGGAGCACAGATTACAGACAAACGGCCGCACATCGTTATGTACCTTCATGTGGCGGTCCAGGTTGCCGCTATTGCAGAAACTCTTGGAGCACAGCTTGCACTCATAGGTAGTTTTGTTGTGGTTGTGCACCTCCTGACGGTGCAACGTTTGGTCACGTTTGCTCTTAAACGTCTGCAAATCAAGAGAAATCTATATTAATGCGCGCAATCCACATCGAACTGCGCCTGGGCACAGTGAAACTTACGCGGTCGCAACGCTTGCAGCTAAACTGATTGACCACCGTCTCATCGAATTCCACCGGGATGCCCGCCATTGTGGGCGCTGCTACAACATCGATCCGGTGCGATTTTGTATACTAAAGCATATGAATTGGTTGAAATCGTTGTTTGTGCAACATTATTAGGCTTAAACTTACATTCAATTGCCTAATTCCCTATGAAATTTTTCGCGTCTCGTAGAAAAGTCATATGGTACTAGAGATGAGTGGTAAATATCAATATATCGGTATATCGACGAAATGCACTTCGCCAATAATCGAATGTACTTTGTTACTTAAAACGATATATCGATAAGCAATCTGGCTACACGATTCATGTATTAATAAACTAATTTTTATAACAGAATTTTAATACTAATAAATAAATTATATTTTATGAATAAAAACATTTTAAAAGTTTGTTTATTTTATTTAATCAAAGTTATCAACGGTAACGGCTGGTTGTTATCGTTTCGCTGCGCGCAGTATGTGTGCTGTAGAAGAAGCATGCTTTGTTTGCCGGCAAAATTAAATTCAAAAACTTTTAGGGATATTGACTTTCGGACACTTTTAATTGGTAAAATGGGTTTGTCTTTAGTAAATTATTTTAGTTTTATAGGATATGTTTATAATTTCAATAAGTTTCTATTTGCACTATAAACACTCGTGCTAATGCATTCGATAGCACCTATCGATACAGCGCTTGGTGTTTTACCAGCGTGCGATGTCTGCGATGCAAAGGGCCACATACTCTGCACCGCGATATATCGTAAACAATTTGCAACCCTGGTTAAAGACTAATTGGCCCAATAGTTATTGTCAGCTACAGCTCCTGGCACTCACACAAATGCAGAGATAACTAAGAGTATAATTTTATTGGATTCGTGAGTTAGAGTTGAGACGTTCCAAGTGCAATGGCCACCTATTCCAACCAGCACTGGCTGCTCTCGCACATCCGCAACTCGTTCATCTCGACGGATGACACGGGCATCTGCGAGACGGTAATGCTGAGTGACGATATGCCCAAGCATTATCTGAGGAGATTTCAAACTGCCCCATCAATAATGGATGCCGCGTACAGGCGCAGCACCCATCGTGCCGCACAAGCAATGCAACAGCAGCGCAAGACGCTGCCCAAAACTAACACAGACACTGCCGCACCAACACAACGAACGGTGCCACCCAGAATTGCGGATCAGCCGCTGCAGGAGGTAGACTTTGTCTGCTACCCGGGTCTGGATCTGAGCGACGACGAGGACCTGGACATGTCCACACATTCGTTCGATATTCAAATGTATCCCGAGGTTGGTGCCCATCGGTTTCGCTCGAACACAGCGCAGAAACTGGAGAAGCTGGACATAGCCAAGAGAAAGGCAGCGCGCATCAAAAGTGTTAACTACAACGAGGAGGTGTTGCCGCCCGAACGTAAAGACTTCTTCAAGCGGAAAACACTCGCCGAACGTCCCGCAGAGAAGCCCTCGACTTCAACAACGACGAAATCGGAAAAGGGCAGCGAGGACGAGCTCTCTGATGAGGGCGTGAAAAGCAAGCTGACGGAGCAGCTGGCCAGGAGTCCGAAGCAAACACAGAATCGCTTCATTGAATACGCCCGCTTTGATGGCACCGCCCAGGTGGGAATGCCTACCAAGCGGATCAATGTCTATGTAAATATGTTACCTGAGCCGGATCGTAACTATCCGCTCAAGATCTGCGTGCTGTCCACGGCCAAGATCATCGAGGTGATTGGCCTGGTCTGCTACAAAACTACCATACAGTATCCGGATGCAGTGCAGCTCAAGTCTGTGCAGCACTATGCATTGTACATGACGGAGGACAACGATGACATGGAAGACTTTCCGCCGCTGGATAATCGCGAACCGTGCTCCAAATTTGGCTTCTCGCATCTAACCTTGGCCGAGCGTCGACCCCTGGCGCCGGTGACCCGCATCGATTACCACACCCAGTTGGCCACCAAGTCGATGACGTCCGAGGAAGACAAGGCGGCGATGGCGGACGCTGCCTTGCATGCGCTGCAGAATATTAATCTTAACGGCGACGTACCCGACGCGGGCGGAGGAGGAGGAGGAGGAGACGACAGCCCGCTGGACCATGTCAAGGAGTATGAGAAACGTCTGCTGAATCACAACGACATGCTGGAGGCGCCCATGCATCGCACCTATCGTGTAAGCATCATTGACAAGCGCTTCTTCAAGTGCGACGTAACGCTGAGCGTGTCCGGCGAACGCATCGAGATCGATCAGCAGAAGAATGCCAAGTTCTGGACGCAAAGAAAACCCGTATCGACGCCCATCGATTTGGTGGCCCACTGCGAGATTGTGGAGCAGCGACAACTGAAGGCGCTGCTACGCATTTGGCTGAAATCGAACTCTTCCAGCGGAGGCATCTCTACCAGTTGCACCTCAGCGCCCATCAACGCCAGCGTTGTGACACTGAACGCGGGCAGCAGCAGTGCGGGAATAGCCCACTCGCCTGGCAGCCCTGGTCATTATCCGACGCATGGCGGCCACTCGCCGTTTGGCTTCTTCGGCGGCAGCGTGTCCAACATTCGTTTCAAGCACTACGACTTCGATACGGATGTGCATACGGCGGAGCAGATACGCAACAAACTGACTTGCATCCTGGAGATGCGCTCCAGCGACATACGGCGCGAGTTCCTGCTCCAGCGCGTGCGCAAACAGGAGAAGCAGCATGCCAAGCGGCAGCCCAAATTGTAGTATTTTGTTCCTCGAGCTGCCTGTGTGCCTAGCGTGCAGTAGAAGCCCGTTAATCCCTTTCAACTATCCCTGGCCCTGCTCCGCCAAGCCCGACGTTGTATTTTAGTTGCTAACCTAAAGAGCGTGTGCTACACACGTTTTCACCTAGCCCATAAGTATTTATTGAAACACTTAAGTAACTAAAACCAATCCGAAGTGCAAAATAAATAGCATCAAAGTTCATAATTATGTTATTACTGTAAATTGTGTAATACTAGCAACAGCAACAACAACAATGGGCGCAAACTGACACTGAATATCAAGCAATCTCTCCCTCCTCCGTCCACTCGGCTACCCAGCGGGACATGCGTGCGTGCAAAATAACATGAGTAAAGCAGCGCAATGCGATCAAGAAAAGTTGCACATAGAGTTCCACTGGGTTGTCGCCTTCTTTCAATATGCAGGGGTGCATTTGTGCACACAGCTGGAATAACGCACATGCCGATAGCATGAAAAGAGCAGCGAACGTCTCAAGACAACAACGATCTGCAGCAGAGCACATGAGAGTGCAGCTGGGCTGGCTGTCTGCCTAACCTCGCTCTTGTGCTCACTCGTGCTGCGATGTCTCTTGCTCTCTTTCGTGCGCTCTCTGACATCCGCATCGGCAGCTTCAATTGGGGGCGGCTGACGCGCGCGACTTTGAAGCGTTTTGCTGGCGTTTTGCGCGCGATTAGTGCGATTTTTCTACAAGTATTTCCGTTTGCGCGACTCGTTGACATTGCAATTGTCTGTAATCATTTTGCAATTAATCTAACAGACCCCCAGACAGGGTCGGGCCGGCGTGCTAACGGCTATTTTATTATTGTTATTGTTGTTTCTTTTCTCTCTATTTAATTTATTTATAGTTTTACAATGTCAGACGAGCGCGATTTGTGTTGATTGGTGGGGTGTACCTAAGGGGCGGCTAAGTGAACGCCTTTCGCACGGCACAGCTGTTTAGCAGCCGAGTACCGTTAGCTACTTATGACAGATCTGTGTGAATAGATCAATAAGATATAAGGCGATCACAGCGCCAGCAAGTTAGTCATGAAATGTTCGCTTCGTTGTTCGGTTGTTCGATTGTTCTAAGGCCAAGGTTGATAAACAAACAACACAGTAAAAGTTGCAAATTCACTGGCAACAATTGACATTTGAGGTCAGCTATGATGATGCTGCGTCTGGCGTGACTATATAAAGCCAAAATCAAGCATCGAACAAGCACAACAATTCCATGAATCATGAATGTACACAGCTTTATATCCGAATGGAGTGGCAAATTTCGAGAGACATCTAAACTAAATATTATATATTATAAAATTAAGGGGTTTTTTTATATAGTAATTTATAGTAAGGCCTCCCTACCCACAAGTCAAATATACATATATTAAATTTTATATATAATTTATATTTATTTGCTTTCTTCTAGGGCCTCCTTGCCTATTCGCAGCAATGGGAGCTCACTTTGTCAACGTCTCTTTAGTTGATCTGGTCAATAGATAAAACAGATTACTTTATATAGTATGACTTATATGTATATGCCTGTTCCACTGTCATGATTTATGCGTATCACACTCAGCCTTGACGGCCTCAGCTCCACCTCCCAAAGCGAATAAGCCCGAAAACGAAATCGAATACGTGCAAAAGAAAAACCCAATTTAAATATCGCTTGCAATTTGTCAAATTGCGGCGCGAGCTCAATGATTTTATTTTGTATTTCGTATAGAATGTTTTATTATCGGCATGTGCATGCAAGTGCAGGCACAGACGCGCACACACTTGTCGACAAATTACCTTCAATAGTTGCCGTTGTTGTTTGCTTTTTGTTGTTAATGAACTAAATTTGCGTTTGCTTTTGCGTTTTGTAGAGCATTTTGAATTTCACTTGGGCGTGTGAGACTAGAAATGCATTTATCAGCTAATTTGCTAAAGACTAGACCCACACACACACACACACACAGCATGTTGTGTGGGCCCACAAGGATGCCGGTTGCAGCAGACGCGACAATGTTGCTAAAAGCTAATTGAAAGTCAATAAATAACTTTATAAATTAATTAAACACACTCACTCACACACACACACAACGCGCAAACACATCCCGTAGCAACCTTGACATTGAAAATGAATGACAGGCAACAACAACGACAACAACAACAGCAACAACTATGAAAAGTTCACGTATGAAAGTTGCTTGCGCGGGACGAGACAACAAACTTGGCACGCATTGTAAACGGATTTTCACTGCAACAACAACAACAACAACGACAACAACAATAAAAAGTGAGCGGCAAATTGAAAACTGTTGCCGGGCCGTTGTCAATTGATCAATTGCATGAAATAATAATAGGCCTAGTCGCATAATTTAATGTCGCGATTTTCGAAGGCCGCCACGGGCGGTTCTATCGGGGATACTGTGTGTACGAGTATATAGCATATGCATACTCGTACAGTATGCAGATTGATCACGATGCAGCCAACAGCAACAGCTGCTGGTCATTTGCATGTGTCACGCAACCGGAGAATACTGATAAACTGACCCAAAGCAAAGCTCCATGAACTGCACAAACATAATATACGAGTATGAGATGGAGTATCTAACTATCTCTCTCTCTTTTATCTAACTTTGCTTTTGTTTAGCTCGCATTGAACTTGTCCCTCGTTTATATTTATGTTCTCTGCCTGTTTCTACTTTGTTTGCCTACCTGACAAACACACTTTCAGCTATTTCCGTTGCGTTTCCCCAGAATTCTAGCGTGCAATTGGCATTTAAATTGCCTAATTGCAAACAATTGTTCAATGCGAATACCATTTGGAGTCAGTGTAATCGAATGGGCTTTTAATATAGCAATTATATGCTTTTAACGGAATTTGCGGTTGGCTCCACAATTAGCATAGCCAAGGGCACTGAGAGAAAAGAGAAGTGAATTAAGAGATCTTCACTAAAAAGTGCAAAGTTCTCATAAACTATTAAATAGCTTAAAAATAAATCATATTTTAATATTTATTACATTTATATATTATTATTATTATTTTTATTATTATTATTATTCCTTTTTTAATATTCTTTTTTACTGAAAACACTTTAGCCAGACAACTAATTAAGATACCTTAAATAAGAAACTTAATCTTTATAGTCTTATCTTTTAAAGTTTAATAAACATCCGTTGTCAGAAACAGCAATTTCCCAAAAAACATGAAAGAAAATATGAGTTATACAGTAATAACCCGCTCCATAGTTTCTCTGAGTGTAATCAAACAAACGTTCATTTAAAATGCAATTAATTATTTTCATAGCATTTAATCGCGCATAAAATTAAACGTGCTTAAGTGAATAGTTTAATTTCGATAATATCCATAAAATACGCGTGATTGATAAATAATTTAGTTAAACAATTTGCAATCATTGAATTATGAGTTTTGTGTTCACCCTTAATGGCAATTTAAGTGCGCCCAATTTGGTCAGTTCTCAAGTCATTTGCAAGCACTGCAAATGGGCAGCACTGGCTGTTAGTAGCTGTGTTGACTTACGCAACTTGGTAACACTTTTCTGTGCGAAATTGCCAATCCATAAACGCGAACAGCTCAAAGTGCTCGAAATGTGCCTTACATTATTGCCTTGTCTGTGCATTATGGCCATAACATTTCGCACATACCGCGACAGACCCAACCCACACAAACACACGCACACACGCAGAGAGAGGCAGCCTGCACGCACCAAAAGCAAAGGCAAAGTGTGCCCAGTCGCTGCCGACGTCGGCGTCACTCGGTCTCTGCTGAGGCATTCGAAAAACGTTTGTGCGGGGCCCAAAATGCGATTTTAATTGCACAACAATTTCTGCCGCTCTGAGCCGCGTTGAGCCGGGCCCAGTTCTACATAGGCCTAGAGCGTGTTTTATGGCCCCCGCCACATGACACATGTAACCCAATTCTGTCGCCCAGCCGCAAGACAGGCAGCGTGAGAGAGAGCGTGCGAGAGAGTGCGAGAGAGAGAGAGAGGGAAGCAGAGGCGTTGCACTTGCAATTTTTCAACATAATTGAACACGGGCAAACTTTTTAATTAAAAGCGCGCATAAAATATGAGAACAGCGCGAACTGAAATAAATGTGACGCCGACTGCAAAGCTCTGGAGGTCAACTGCAGTCAGCCAACCCAGCGGAGAGAGAGAGAGCAACAGAAGAGTCCCAGACAACCTGTTCTCCCCTTCTCTCTCTCTGTCTCCCACTCTCTCAGCAAGATCAATCGGCTTCCTGCCAAGCTGAATACAATAAAATAAATTTGCGTCTGTCGCGCGTTGTCAAGGTTGCAACGAGACGAGGCGAGGCGCGGCAAGGTGAGGCAACGCCAACGTCGCGTCGTCTCTGAGCTTCCATTAATGAAGTGCCGAAAACTGAGGCTCGTTGCCGGCTTAAACGTGGAAGCAAAAGGCACTTGCAACTTGACAACCGGTTCAAGTGGATGCCACCACCACCAACACCATCGGCGGCAGGTGGAGATTGCCGCTGCACGGGCTCAAGGTTGCAGCGCCCTTGCGCAACCTGTTTGCGCCGGCGCAGCTAAAAAGGTTCTTGATTACGCAACGCGACCCACTTTCGAGTCGGTGCAGGACAACGTGCAACATGTAGCTTGTAACTTGCAACTTGCAGCTCGCTTGTAATCGCCTCCATAAATCGCATTATCCGCTGCTTAATGTTAAATACTTAATGCGTTTCAATATTGATTATAGGCGCTGCCACATGCACAATAACTGTGCTGCCACAGACAGTTGACATTGAACTTGAGCTGATCCGCGTTATTTATTTATTTAATTTATCTTTATTCCTCTCGATCGTTGTCGTGCTTGCAATAGGCGCTTAACAGTTGTTGTAATTGTTGTAGTATTTGTTTTTTTTGTTGTTGTTATTGGGCTTAGCCATTGCCTCACTGCGTCAACTGTCATGCAACCTAATGAGCCGCTTCACAAGTTGATTCACACATTACGCATCGTGTACGAGTACAATATGATATTATATAAAAGTTTATCGTGTGCGTGTGAGCTGAATTCTGATTCGGATAATTTGGTGTTGAAAAACTTTCCGGAAAACTATTTACTGAATAAACATATTGCAGACTAGCTGCAAGATCATTCTGGATTATAATCCAAAAATTTTTAATTTAATTCTCTTCTTTTTTATTTAAGTTTCATTTTAATTAATTCTTATTTTTACAAATTAAAATAATTGTTTTACTTTAAACAGTCGACTGACCATAGTTGACTTTAAATTAAGTTAAATAAATAAAACTAAATAAATAAATAACATGATGTTTTGGGAGAGTGTAGTTCTTTTATAATCTTCTCGGCTACAGTTGATTTGGCTGTAATTTTATATGGTAGTATATAATGCAGTTCAAAGATATTTATAAAATTACTAGAATTAATGAGTTATAACTTAATCTCTTTTATCAATAACTCATATTTCAGTGATAGAATGCCAGTATAATGCTGACAGATCAAGTTTAATTTGTCATTATGTTTAATTCAATGATTTATAGATTTTAAATTAGATTCAATATTTATACCCTTCTATCATTTTAAGAAGGCTGTGACCGACTCTACAAAACATATGTATATATTATATTTTAGGATTACAAGCCAAGTTCTGTGGCTGTTTGTATGAATAAACAGATCTCTGCTTATAGACAAGCTAGAACCCTCGGCATATAGGTTCCTATGGCCCTGAGGCACCTTTAAATCATTATCACTTTCTGCTTTACTTGCTGAGTTATATTTTCTCTATTATATATTTAATCTAACCTCATAACACAAGCAAGAATAAATATCTAAAATAGATATAATACAAACTTCCTTATGCACCTCCAAAACTTAACGAATCTTTTGCCATTTAAAGGCAGGGTATACTCTACATTATACTATACCATTTCTTACTCCCTGTACCCACACAGAACGACAGTCGAAATTTTGTATAATATATTCAAAAACTCGTTTCTCGACTCTTTCCCTTGGTTCGTCGTCCTCTGCGCTGTTTTTATTGCTTATTTTGTGTAATACTTTCGAAAAAATGTGTAAAATAAAATGTAAATGTTAGGAAGTTCTGCTGAAATTTCTGCTTAATCATTAGTGCAGTTTTTTGAGTGTTGCTTTTTATTATTTTGGGAATTTCCCAAAACAACAACAAGAAACGAAGCACAAAACAAGCGCTGTTAATTTGTTTACTCGTGTCGCAGCCGCCTACCTCAATACGAATGTGAATACGCTGTGATTGCGATTGATTCAATACACTTCGATGCCGATATCGACTCCGATTCGATTCACATCGCATGGCAAATGAGTTTTGCGTAGGCTCAAGTGGCCAAGCAAAATTTCGCCAAGCTGCGACGCGTGCAAAATGTCAACAGAAGGACAAGCAGCAACAGCAGACAGCAGCAGCAACAGCAGCAGCAGGCAGCAGCAACAACACTTGGCAACACAACAACAAAAGCTACCGCAACAATTGGTAATAAGTTATAATAATTATAATGCTCAGGCGCAGATCATAAGCAGATCGACAGCGCGCGAATGACCCTGACAAGTCACACGAGCTGTGCATGTGTGTGTGTGTGTGTGCACAAAGTAAATAAACATTAAAGATCAAAGCAAATAAAAAGCCTTAACAACAATTATGTCTGAAAATGTCTTTTAGGCCCGTTGAGGCAGCGCTGACCTGCCCCAAAGCACAAGCAATTTGCCAGCTTCCTAGTCGACGAAATCTCGCGGCTTAAGCTGCTGCCTTCGATTGCCACGCCCTTTTTTGCGCACATTTTGGAGGCTGACAAGCAACAAATTGCAAAGAAAATAAATCATAATTTTTTTTTTGTTTCTTTTCTTAAATCTGTTTAGTTTCTTTTGTGGCTTTTGCCATTTGTTGCTGTTGTTGTTGTTGTTTCTTTTGTGTGTTTCTTTTACCGCAAGGTTACCCATTATTGTGTGTGTTTTTATTGTTGTTGTTGTTGCTGTTTTTGCACTAAAATCATAATTTACTTGTTGGCAAATCGAATCGTTTTTCGGCTACTCACAATCAAATTGCCCGCAAATGTCTGTCGTCAATTGCCAATTGACCTTATTGCGCATACGCCCCGTTTGACACCCCACCCCCTCCCCCTCGGCAATAGTTCTAGCTAATTAAATTGCAATTGTGTGTTGCGCACACTTGTTGGGCACTTGTGAATACATTTGAATACCTGGAAGCTTGTATAATTTTATCAGTTGCCAGCAGCAACAACAACAACAACTGGACAACAACAACTGGCAACAACAACTGGCAACAATCACAGCGCAGCAGCGACAACTGATGCAACACGTGGAGAACGTTTCATAAAAAATGCAGCTAAAAGGATTAAAATGCAATAGTTGCCGCATTTTGCACTTGCCACATGCCATGCAATCGAAGCGCGTGGCACTTGCAACGCTTGAACTTGTCGAGGTCAGCTTATGAGGCAATGCGAGGGGGCAGGTTAGCTTGACTAACTGTTATGTTTGCAGCATGGGGCAAGCCTCGCCGTGTTGCAGTCAGCTGGCGAGCAATTGTTTAAACAATCCTCATTGGCAGATGCCTGAGGTAGTTGCCTGTGCACACTTTGTGGCCTTGCCGTAATTAATACACTGTAAATAATTCTGGGGATGCAATCGAAAAAATAAAACTTACCTTTTATTTGTGTTTTAGATATATTTACCATATGTATGTCTGCTATATTTAAGTAAATTAAAATTGATGAGGGATGAGAAGATACATTTAAAAATATTTCAGAAATCATTATAATATTATTAATTATTAAATTTATTTAGATTTATTGACATAGATTTGAATATTTTTTCGGCATTCTGAAGGTAGCCTTACTTTCTCGTTTTATATTTATTAAGAACTATTTAGAGTTATTTATATGTGTTTCTACTAATTTATTTAGATTTATTTATTTGTACTTAAATTATTTATGTTCAACATGATTAAATTATATTTTAATTATTATATACCATATATTCATATTTATTTTCTTAAAAATAATTATTTGTAAATTCTTATCTCATATTCATATTTATTTTCTTAAAAACATTTATTTGTAAATTATTAACTCATTAAAAATGATTTGCAATAGATTTGCAACTTGTTGCACTAATCTAATCGCACTTTGGCTGCATAATTAATGCAGCTTATCTATTTTAAGCGCATTTACGGCGAACTTCCTTCCCATAGTCGGAACTGTCTGTCGGGCCTATCGAGCCACCTAGAGAAAGAGAGACAGAGAGAGAGAGAGAGAGAGAGAGAGAGAGAGAGAGAGAGAGAGAGAGAGAGACAGACTCCATTAGTACTCGAACAATTCTTAACCCTCGACAAATTGTCAATTGCTTCCTGCTTCCCCATAGATATGCTGGACTTGCATGCGAGTCGCATGCAGCAAGGTCGTCAGCAACAACAACAAGAACAACAACAACAGCTGAACAGTAGTAAAAGGCAACAACTGCAACAAAACTGCCAAGCACTTTCCCAATTTTCGCGGCTAACGTTGCGTATGAGCAATGTGCGCGCTCGCGTTTTGCTTGCTCAATGTAAACGAGCTGAGAGAAAAGTCAAATAAAAATTTGCAAATAAATCGGAAGCACCTCGGCGTGCGTAGCTGTAGATGTATCTGTAGCTGTAGCTGTGCTTTTGTATCTGTATCTGCGAGTTGTATCTGTAAGTTGCCAGAACAATTTATAAGATATAAAATTCAAAATACAACAACAACAGCAACGCACTGACAAATGCACTGAGCGAATGTTGCTCACGTTGTTGTTGCTGTTGTTGTTGCTTTCGTTGTTGTGTTGCTGCTGTTGTTGTTGTTGTTGCCAACGCAACAAGTTTCGTGTGCTCAGTTGCCAATAAGTTGTCGCCGCCGGCGTCGCAGCCAACGCAGCTGTCTCTCCCTCTTGTTGCTGTTGCTGTTGTTGCTGTTGTTGTTGTTATCGGCGTGTTTCGTGCGTACTTGGAGCGCTCAATAACGCGCGCTGTTGCGCCGGCAGCAGCGACAGCAGCAGCAGCGGCAGCAGCAACAGTCGCTGTAAATACGAAACGAAAAAAGCAAAAGCAAAAGCAAAACTGAAACGAAACGAAAGCAGAGGGTATTTAACCGACCTCAAATCAATTTGCAATTTCAGTCTATCTCCGCGTTGCAGCGTTGCATGAACTCGCGTTCAACACAGCCACAAATATCGCAGCAATAACAAGCAATACAACAACAACAACAACAGCACGAGCTATCGATAGCCCGCTAACGGAAATAATTAAACTCAAATCGCACGGGCAACAACTGAATAAACGGAATTGAAACGACAACAACAACAACAACAAGTCGAGTTAGAAAAAAACCCAAATGCAAACGCAATCGAAATTGTAAACTGTATAAAATTTTATAACAATTTGTTGACAACAACAACAGCAACAACAATTGTTGCGGTGCCTTTTTTACGACTATCAAATGGTGTCGGTGTCAAGCGCGGCCTAGAAAACAAAGCAAAACAAAGTAAAAAGTAGAAAAAAAGCTGAAAAAACGTTGGAAAAAATACAAAACAAAAACAACAAAAAACAACAAAACAACAGTAGTAAAATAATAAATACTGCATAAATACTGAGACTGCCCCCGCTTCAATTCGAGGCACGTTCCGATCGCAGGCTGCAGAATTACGCAAAAACAAACGCAACAGTTAAGCGACAACAACAGCAACAACAACAACAACTAGGGGCGCCTGCAGCAAACAGCTGACGTTCAATGAACGCCCCAAGCTGAGCACAGTGAGTGCCAAATGTAAGTGCACACTACGACAGACAGTGAGAGAGGGAGAGCAGCTGCAGCTGGCGCTGAACTTGAAAGTGAAAGTGAAATTTGGCCCACACACGCAACAAGAGGCGCGAGCAGCAGATACAGATACAAACATAAATAGATACAGATACAAAGCTGTAAAGATACAAAGCTAAAGCTTGAAAGATAAATAGTTAAAAAGATACGTAATTAAGGAGATACGTAGAAGATACGTAGAAGCTACGTATTCAAAAAGATACTCAGCTAAAAAGATACTTAGCTTAGATACTGATAGACTAAGATACTTGGCTGCTGAGAGACTAAGATACTTGGCGAGTCAGATACTTTGGAGAGGCAACTTTGGGACCTGCTGTTGCTGGAGTGCCAAGTGCTCAGAGCATCAGTGCAAACATGTGCGACAAGGAGCAGCAAAGGGAGCTGGAGCGGGAGCAGGACTGCTACGAGGTGAAGGCGCCACAGAGACACACCTTTGTGGTCACGCCCGTGTTGACAGCGGTGCCCGTGATGGAGCCACCAGCAGCGGAGCTCACACAGCTGCAGGAGCAGCCAGAGCCTGAACTGCAGGAGGAGGAGGAGGATCAGCCCTGCTGCAGCTCGCAGGCTGTGGTGCCGCTGTCCTCCTCGCTGCCCTCCAAGCTGCTGCGACTGCACGCCAAGCGTTCGGCGCAGGCGCTGCTGCATCAACTGGAGTCCATGGACTCGCAATTCGGCTCTGGTTCTGAGGATGCGCCCATGAGTCCCAGTGCGCCGCCCATGTCGCCACCGCCCATAGCACTGCCAGCTGCAGCTGGAAACAACGATGATGTGGGCATGGGTTCATCGATTGGCGACTCCGAAGAGTCCGAGGAAGATGATGAGCTCAAGCCGTTGGCCGTGGACAATCACATCATGCACGAGCCGGCGGAGCAGAGCGAGCGACAGCTTTCGCCACCAGCTGTGCCCCTCAGCGAGGCCAATCTGGAGAAGTTCCGCAAGCATCAGATGGACAACATTTATCTGCATCCCAATTTCACGCTGGATGCCTCACCGCCGCCTGCTGTGGCGCCAGCCAATTCGCCAGTGCTGGAGCCACGCCGCGTGCATCGCTCGTTCCTCAGCCTAAAGAAGCCCTCAGTGGAGGAGGAGCCCAAGGCGGAGCCACAGCCGCAGTCGGAGCCACAGACGCCTGAGCTGGCCAACGAGATTGACACACTGGATCCGTCACTCGTGCCCAGTGATGAGTTGGCCGCAGAGATCACCGACGCCGTGGAGTTCTACTTCTCCAACGAGAGCATACTGAAGGATGCCTTCCTGCTGAAGCATGTGCGGCGCAACAAGGAGGGATTTGTCAGCCTCAAACTGGTGTCCAGTTTCAAGCGCGTGCGCCAACTGACGCGCGAGTGGAAGGTGGTGGGCGATGCAGTGCGTCGCAAGTCGCACAAGATCGAGCTGAACGAGCAGGGCACCAAGGTGCGACGCCTCGATCCGCTGCCCAGCTTCGACGAGACAATGCCCTCGCGCACCATTGTCGCCTGTGATCTGCCGCTGGACAAGCTGAGCATCGAGAAGGTCTCCGACCTGTTCTCCAAGTGTGGCGAGATTGCGCTCATACGCATCCTCAAGCCGGGCATGGCCATTCCGGTGGATGTGCGTCAGTTCATGAACAAGTACCCGGAGCTGCAGCAGAAGGAGTGCGCCCTGGTCGAGTACCTCGAGTCGTCGTCGGCGCGCGAGGCTCGCCACCTGGCCGGGCCCTTCCAGGTGTACGAGATGGTGGCGCCCAAGAAGAAGACGGGCAAGAAGGCGGCGGTCATACAGCTGGCTGCGCCAGTGGCTCGCATGGTCGAGAACTATCGCTACTACAACGAGGCCAACTGCGAGCGCACACGCGGCGGCAGCTTCTCCGGCCTGCCCAGCCACGAGCCGCTGCACGATCTGCGCTTCAAGCTCAAGCGCAACAACTCCGACTTCCAGCCGAGCTACTACCAGCAGCAGCAGCAGCAGGTGCTCCATCATCCAGTGCCATCGTACCACGGACATGGCTATCAACACTATCAGCCACGTGGCAGCATCTCCTCAGCCATGGAGCAGCCGCCGTCTCCGGGTTTTTTCGGCTATGCGCCGCGTCGCTACAGCAACACGTCCACCATCTCGGCCAATACGGCAGCTGGCTTGGCCGATCCCTTGTCGCCGCCTGCAGCTGCCGTCGCCGCAGTCCAGACAAATAATGCTGCCGCTGCAGCTGTGGCGCCACTTAGCAGCCTACAGCGTCGCCTCTCCAACTGCTCCGAGCAGAACTACGCACCTGAGTCGCCGCTGGGCATGTCGCGTCGTGCCAGCAACTGCTCCGACTCGGGTGCCCCTCAGCGTCGCGACTCCAACTGTTCCGAGTCGTGTCCCTGCTCGCGACGCGTCTCCGACTTTGGCCAGTCTCAGACCGAGGCATATCGCAAGAGTTCCGTCTGCTCCAATGGCAGCTGCCCGGGCAATGGAGAGCGACGCTACTCCAACGGATCGATGCAGTTCGAGCGCAGCTTCTCCAATGCCAGCGATGGCAACGGATTTTATCGACGCCCATCGAATGATTTCAATGTGGAAAGGGAGCGCGAGCGGGAGCCGGATCAGCTGGTGGGTGGTGGCGGCGGTGGCTACCAGGTGTGGCCACGACGCTACTCGAACAATTTCCAGCAGCTGAGCAGCAAGCTGGCTGCCTACGACAATGCCACCTACATTGGCGGGCGACGCATCTCCACGGACTCGGGCTACGATCGTCGCTACTCGTTTGGCTCCGAGTACGAGGGTTCGCCACGCTCGCGCACGGGCAGTTTCCTGAGCAACTACAAGCATGGAGGCGCAGGCAGTGACTACGATGGCCAGCCGCGTTCACGCACGGGCAGCTTCCTGCTCGACGGTTCGCCTCGTTCCCGTTCCGGTTCCTTTGCTCAGCGTGCGGCGGAGAGTCTGGTGCGCACGCCCATGGGACCGGATGGCAGCAAGGGATTCGGTGGTCAGCGGGCTCGTAAGTTCGGCCAGACAGTGTCGCCGGTTAACTAGACGGGGGCAGGGAGGTAGTGAGGGGGAGGGAGGGGATCCTTTGTTAACTAATTTTAGCGGATAAACCTTTTTGTTTTTCTTTGTAATGTGAAACTATCGAACTATCGAATGGCTGTACACTGTGATGCTGTCCAACTGTCCACCATGAACCACGCCTACGACCACGCCCCCTTTTTAGCCCACTCGGGCATACGCAACAGTTTCAATAACGAATTTTTTGTAGCTTAAGGCAAGGCAATGCGGCATTTCTCTTGCCCCACTGTGCTGGTTGAGGTACTTCTCCTCCCCCCTACCCTCCTTAGCAAAGATGCAGCACTGCCAGCAAATAGTTTTATTTTTTATTCGTTCTTCAACACTATTTCACATTAAAATCTTCTATGAGTTAGGTTAGAGTGAATAACTGAAGATTCGTTTATTAAAGTTAAGTAAATTCTTTGAACTTTCTCAAAATTTGTCACAATTTGTTGAAAAACTCTTTAAATTTTAGTAAGTTTCTAGTGAAAGTAAGGTTAGAAACGTCCTTTTTTCATATTTATTGTTAAAATGAGGTTACACACGTACGTTCATTATTCAGGCCATAGCCGAGGTCGGTTTTTTTTGTAAAAGTGAGGTTAGAAACGTACTTATGCCATAGGCGAGGTCAGTTTTTTATGTAATTGAGGTTAGAGACGTCCTTACACGATATGTGAAGTCAGTTATTCATAAAAGTGAGGTTAGAGACGTTAGTTTTTCGTTTAAAAGTGAGGTTAGAAACGTTTTTATGCCATAGGCAAGGTCAGTTTTTTATGTAATTGAGGTTAGAAACGTCCTTATTCTTATAAACGTATGTAAAGTCAGTAAAAGTGAGGTTAGAGACGTTAGTGAGGTTAGAAACGTACTTATGCCATAGGCGAGTAGTGCCCGCTGCTCTGCAGCTGAAATGAAACTTAATTAGACACTCAGGTTTATAGATTAAAGAGAATCCTCGTCGAGCAACAGAAATGCCACATTGTCTTCAGCAAGAGTTTTCAGTTTATTTTATATTATAATTATTATTTACCCCTTTGATTTTCCCATTTTAATTTTTGATTTTTCATCAATTTCAGCAAGAATTGTTTAACTTTAGCTAAGTAGTGATTTAATTAATTAATTCAACTTGGTTGTCCCCCTCATGCGGGAAGGGGGAAACAGCAAACGGAGAGAATAAAAATATTTTTCATTTTTAGCTTTTAATTTTAATTTCAATTTGACTTTTTCGTTGCAAACATAAATTGCATTTTATGTGCGTGTTAACAATAAACTGTAAAACAGAAAACACTATCAAATTATATATTTACTATATTTACTATATCTACTATATGTATGTATGTTATATGTATTGTACAATAATTGTATTGTAAAAACAATTCGAAAATTAAATAATATATTTTTGAAAAAAAAACAAAAGAAATCCGAATCCAAAGTTGAACTTGAAGCGAGGCCGAATCGAAGAAATATTGCCAACTCACGATTGCGTAATGTCTTCTCTTTCTCTATCACACTTCCCACGCACCCTCTCTCTCTCCCTCTTTTTCTCTCTCTGCCTATTTGCCTAACTGTTTTATTCGAATTGAAAGCAAATTTGCAAGCGGCGACTCCACTCGAGAACCGAAGGTAACTAGGCCAGCACTGGCAACGCACTTGCAGATACAGCAACAGACAGACACACACATATATAAATATATATATACGCACACACACACGAACAACTGAACACCCCCATGTGAAAGCAAAAGTCTTTGAATTGGATTTGAATTTGGCTTTGGCTTTTTTCGATTTTATTTTTCAATAATAATTTGTGAAGTGACACACGATCAACGCGTGACGCATGCGATGCCAACTGAGTGCGCCGATGTCTGCGTCTCCATCCCCGACTGCGACTCCCAGTCAACAGCGCAGTCGACGTCGCAGTCGGCGTCGTACTCAGGTAATTGTTCATAAAGCGGCCGTTAGCTTCGTTGCCAGTTATTTGGTATGTACGAGTATTTGCCTGCGATTGTTGTTGCTGCTGCTGCTCATATTGTTGTTGTTGCTGCTGCTTGTTGTTGCTGTTGTAGCTGCTGCTGCTGCAGTTGAAGTACTTCAGGCACTCTCCGCCGTATCTTAATCGCCGCTGGCCGCGTGTGCGTGTGCGATTTTTTATTCGTGCGCTGCTTCCAAGGTATTTCGCGTGTAGCGCCCCATTCAAATATTTTGAAGTATATATATAAAACGTATATACTCGTATATATCTCTACATATCTCCCTACATATCTGTCTACATATTTAGCTCAATATCTGCTTACTTCATGCACGCATTGCGCCGCCCACTCGCTGCAAACTCGTTTTGGAAGCCGCACTAATTGTCGCACATTTCTCAGCGCGTGGGCCAAGCCAAGCCAAGCTGGAGTCAGCCTCAGCTTTGGCGCTAGGAAAAGAGCTGTGCGTGCTGCTTGCATAACTGTAATAAAGCTAAATCTCTGCCACACACACACAGACACACACACAGGAGTCTGTGACTTGGGGCAGGCACGAGCAGAGCAGCGTGCATCGATTTGCGAGCTAATTGTGCAGCCAAGAGATCGACAATATTATCGCATATCGTATCGTATATATACGAGTATATATCGTAAACTGCACATAACTTCCGGCTAAGTCTTGCTGCACATTTAAGTGTTGGGCGACTAAAATTAGCAGGCTGTCGTAATTAATGCTAATTACGCGGCTTGCGATCGCCAGAAACCAGTCGAAAATGAAAGCAAATGCAAAGCGGAGCTTGCAACCAGTTCGAGTGACAAGGGGAGAGAAGTAGCGGGAGGGGCGGGAGTACAGCATCCCCGGCTGGGTTCATCTTGCCTTATTCATAAGCAGCTTGATTTATAAGGGTGCCACATTATATATACACTATATACTTCAATTGAGTCTGACATAACGCGCGCTGTGCATTGAACTGTGCCCAAATCGAGTTGCCGGGCTGCTGAGTTGCCGAGCTGCTCAGCTTGGCTCCCATTGTGCGACGACTCGCGTCACTCGCTCTCGCCACTTGCGGCGAATCTTGACGCTGACCTTGACACAAGAGGCGCTTTTTGGCACAGTGCGTTATCCTTGAGCTGGCTAAAAATGTCTCAAAACTTGCGCGCGCGCAAAATGTCATTGAATCGCAGCGTCGCCGTAGAACGTGCCGTGTGGCAAGTGTACGAGTATGTTCGGTAGCAAGTGCAACCTTGACCGTCATTCAACAAGTGTACAAGTCTATTGCGGCGCTTAAGGCCTTTCGTCAGGCAGGCAGCCAGCCAGCCACCAGCAATGAGAAATTGGACAGCGCGGCGTATGCGCGATATTCACTTCCGGCTCACTCGACAAAAGGTTGCGCCCCTTTTGTATTGTTTTTTTCATACTTCATTTATCTTCAAGTTCGCACAGTTAAGAACACTCGACAATCGAAACAATCTCGCGAGTCTGAAATACAAAAATAAAAAAGTGCGTAGGAAATTTCCGCACAGCACAAAATTAACATGCACATTTGGTCGGCATTATTGATGATATTGCTCGATGCTGAGGCTGATATCTATATGTATAGTTAGCTGTTGTCTGGGGTGGCTGTCTAAATGCATATACAAATGTCGTCAGGCTGTCTGCGTTGACCTCAGCACGTTTTGTGCGAGCCAATGAAAATAAATTAAGAATTATCGCGCTTACATGTTGCTTACTAAACTGCGTAGATATTGATATTAAACAGAGATCATTTTTATTTATTTTACACATCAATTTATTCTATTAATTCATTCTGTACAATTAATCACATTTACTTATCTTTTATTTGCATATTCCTGCAACACACTTCTTAAAGTCCATCAAGGGTAGGGTTTATTTTTGTTTAATTAAATTTATATGCACATACAAATACATTTTCATACTTTCCAAATATTTGCTCAGCGTTTTCCGAAGTGATTTTTCAGTTGCTCTCATCTAAAAAGCGTTTTGAAAAACACCCTCCCAGAGAAAAACTCGGGAAACAATTTCTGTGGCAAGTGTCATTCCATTCAAAAGCTGCTGCATACTTTTGCGCGCAGTACGTTTATGCACTTGCCGACGAAGCCATAAATAATTTGGCTTGCAGCATGAAAGTATGCACCAGTTTTTGTGCAATGTATTTTTACAGTGTTTCCAATTAGAATGGAACTAAAATGCCTTGTGAACCACGTTACCAGACACCCTAATATCATTCACAGTGGTTGCCGCAAGGCGTTTGTAAACTATTGGTCGAGCCCCCTGGTGTGCTTTAATAATAATGTTGGCTGGCTGCTTCTGGCCCTTCAGGTAAGTTGACTTAAAAGCTAAAGTGATTTTCAATATTACAATCTCGTTTATCTTTTACTTTCATGTAGCTTGTAATCAGCATAGCGGCTTGTGTCGAAGCACGTTCTGAGAAAATTCCTCGATCGAAAACAGATTTTGTTGATCTCGATTTGCTATGGCTTTAAGCTTTAATGTTTACTCTTCTCTCTGTAGGACAGGACCTTAATTTTTATGGTTTATTTTGGTATTCTATTGCTTACTTAAAAAGATAATGATTCGAATCTACTTATTTACTAATGAAAAATATAAAAAATTATTTTTTTAAAACAATTAAATACGAAAACACATTAGCGTGATTATTTATTTAGTTTTCCATTTATTTTTAATACAAAATTAGCCGAAAAATGGATTAAATCTAGAAAAACCCAAGGCCAGGAGAATTAAATGATTGTTGTCATGATGAAGTATTAAACACTCTGAGTATTCTTTGTAAGTAATAACGTATAAGAAGGAAGACTAGTTCTACCTTTTTTAAAAGATATGAATTATACAATAATATTTCAATGAATTGAAAGAGTCTCATTAGCCTCTTCCCTAAAACCGTCAGACCTTTCTGATTAACTTATAATGTGAATATAATTGACTACTACAATGTGCTCTTTAGACCACAATTAATCATTGCCAGGCAATACATGACTGCCTGACTGCCTGTTTAATCTACTTATCCTTGCTGCTGCACTGCATTCCTGTCCAGCACTTGGCAGGATGCGACAGTCGCGACACACTGACGACACAGTGGAATGCAACTTGCCCCCAAAATTCCCAAACAGGCGTAAACTGCTCCACACACACACACATACACACACACACTGAAGGCGACACTAGACACATTTATACGCTCTGTGGCGCCTGGAGGCGTGCGCTAATTGCGCCTAAACGGCGACAATAGGCGCCAACAACAACAACAATAAAAGGGAACAGGAAATAAGTGTGTGCTGCGGGCGTGGGAGTTAGAAGAAGGGCGAGTCAGCTCTTGTGGCTTAGGGGGTTGTCCAACTTTCGCTTTGTAGTTGATGCCACATGTATTTAGTTGCCACATCGTAGCTAATAATAAAAGCTAATTAAGCGTTGCACTGACAACACCTGTGGGCAGTGCGAGAGAGACAGACATAGAGAGAGAGAGAGAGAGAGGGAGAGTCTCCGTGTAGCTAGAACACTTTCAACAATAAATTGCCACTAAATGTCACTAATAAGTGTCTGTGGCAAGAACAGGAGGCAGTAGAAGGGAGACAGCTAGAGTGGGAGAGAGCGAGATGGCAATGTAGTTTTTCCAGGCAGTTGTAATTAATTTATGATTTTCCTCACCGCATTAATCTCACTCAAATGTTGCCGGGGGCGCCTCGCCAGCGCACGCTCCCAAATGAGTTGTAGCTGCCTCGACAAAAAAATGTCATGCAGCTGCAGCAGGCGGGGCAACGAAGAGGGGACAGACAGACGGAGCCTGAGGTCGCTGGGGCAGCTTATGTTTGCTTAGATATTTATCATAATTTCGAAATCAAATGTTGATGTCACGGACTTGATCTACGTGGATTACCTTGTGGCATGCAACAAGTTGAGTCTCCCCCTTTGTTTAAGTGGCATTTGCCAAAACACTTTCCTTGGAATTAATTAAAACATATGCTCATCACTCAGGCCCATAAATCACGTGCCCCGGCGACAATTATCAGTTTCAATTTGTGCGTAAAACTGTTTGATATCACACAAGACACAAAGCAACTGCAACACTTGCAGCAGCAACCCGAGCAGCAGCAACACGAGCAGCAGCAACTCGAGCAACAGCTTCGGCCAATTAGCAGGCAACACTAGACAGCCCTCAACCCTTCGATGCACAGAACAGGGCATAGAGCAGGCCACAGAGGGGATTGTTGCTGGAGCAATTTGCCGCCATCTGTGCAGCAGGAGGGGAGTGGTGCGGGGTAAGTTGCAGCTCATTAAAATGCCGCCGCAATTGTAGCAAAAGTCAAAGAAATTAAGCAAAACGATGCTGCCTCTCTGCCGACTTCATCGATGCGTTGAGGTGGCAACATCAGACATTTCTCCCTGTCTCCGATTCTCTGCCTGCCCCCCCTGCTACCCCTCCTGCCACTGCTGCCCCTGCTGGCACTGCTGCTGCTGCTCCAGTTTCCACTGATGTCAACTGTCGTCCACTGAGTAATTACACCAAATTAATTGCGCTGGCGCTGTCAGTTGCGCATTGTCTGCTAATTTTTCCAATTGCACTCGAAGCTGCCTGCAACATGCAACGTGCTCTGCCTTGCAACGTTCTGCCCTGCAACATTTAATTGCCGCCATCAGCACGTGATGTCCAAATTGATTACGTTCTCCAGGCGTTTTGATTTACTTTGCTTTTGGCTATAAAAAGAAGAGACACGCAGGGAAATCGAAGAACAGTTCCCTCACCCCCTCTCTTCTTCCTTGTCTCCCTCCCCCTGCTGGCCATAAAAAAGCGCTGATTTAAAGTGCATGTTTTGTAAATATCTAATTTGATAATTGGTTGTAATTTATGAGCCTCGTCTGAGCGTACAAAACACACATAAATGACGCCTTTAACGCGCTTCCCAGAACTCCCCCGCCAGCACATTGCACATTAAAATCCACCCCTCCCCCTCTTCCCTCTCTCTCTCCCTCTCTTCGTTTTTTAATTATTATTTATATCTGTCAGCTTACGCGACTAAGGCGTGCTGCTGCATGCCGCATCTACAATCTGCCACATCTTGAGGCAGTTTTCATGAATGAACTCGACTGCAGTCGCTGCTTGAGCACAGCCTGCCCAGATTAACCAGATGAGGTAAGTTTCGGGTTGCAAAGCATGCGGAAATCTGAGGCAGATAAGTTACTCGACGAACCTCATAAAAAATGATTATCAATTACTGTAGTTTTTAATTGGCTGGGTTAGCGGCACACACCCCACAGCAAAACTTGACTCAAATTGCAGTTTATTTTCGATTATGAATATAAATTGATATGGATGTTTCATTGCTGGAAAAATACATTTTTTACATGTTTCAAATACAGCTGAATATTTGAAATATGGTATTTATATAAGATGTTATGTCATTTATTTATTAAAACCATGCACGAAAAGCGAACTGCGTGGCTTGAAAAATTATTAATGAATTGACAAATTTAAATGTATTGAAAGAAGGTAGAATACATTACATTTTTGTATACTATTTTATTATATACATAAACATACATAAGTAAATAAAAATATACTTGTGTACATTTTTTTATTTTGCTTCGAAATTTTATTCATTCGAATAAGGGATTTTTACGATAGATTTTCGTGCTAATATTAACTTACTTGATCAATGAAATTTCAAAACAAAGCAGTTAAAATTATATACAAATTTTGAAAGACTGTTTCTTAATTCGTCTTGAAATCTGGTTGATCTTTCTCTTATAGTCTTTAAAATTAGTGTTTTCATGCAGCCGAAAAGACAGACATGACTATATCGATTCGATTAATGATGCTGAACAAGAATATATGTATGGATATATTATATCATGTCTGACATGCTCCTGTTTTCTGTTTTTTATATAATTGATAAGCACAAAGTTATATTACTGTTCTCTACAATGAATGGCGGGTATATTAACACAAAAGATATAAGGTTTGATATCAAAGAAAATACTATTGGGGGGGGGGGGGGGGGGGGGGGGTTAATAAAAAAAAAAAAAAAAAGGGTATTTATACTAAAATCAGAAGTTCCTTAAGTTAAGATCTAGAACTACAAAATCGTGCAAACAAAAAGAACAAAACTGACTTATTTTACGCATCATTGCATTCTAACACTTGTAAGATAGTCCCATCTATCAAACAACTCTTCTTGAGCAAGTGAAATTCCGTAAACCCTCTTGAAGTAACACCTACATGGCAGCAACTCATGCATTCCATGCTGCCCGTAGACAACTCGTCTCGTATTGCACGACGATTAGTTGCCAGCACAAATTAGCGTCAAAGAGGCAGAGGGAAAGGCAAACAAACAGCCCAACGAATTAATCATGCTAAAATTTCGGAAAAAGAGTTCAATGCACGCCCAGGCAGGCGGAGAGCGAGTGGAATCTGCGCCATCACCTTTGACGTAATCGGAAACCCGTTGCGGGCCCATTGGCGTGGGAGTGTCTGCCGGAATGGGACAGATGTGGTTTCAACTAGACGCAGAGCTGAATGCATCATTAGTCGACAAAACACACAAAAAAGGGACGCGACAAAAAACAAAACGAGTGGAACACGCGACAGAGAGCAAGAGGGAGCAAGAGAGAGTGTGTGAGAGAGAGAGAGAGAGCGAGTACGAAGCACGACTCGAGAACGGAGTTTGGAGTCCCCGTCGGAGTCGTTGATTTATGTTGCGTGCGCCTGACAAACACTTGAGAAGTGATGATTTATAATGAAGATGCATGCGTATTCGTATTAATTAAATTCTGACACGGTTGCGCTCCATTTAACGGTAAATGGCACTGGGGAAGGACCAACGAGAGAGACCACAACATAACCGAGCAACCCATAATATGCCTATCGAGTTTCGATATGTGCCGAGAATCGGGTTGGGAATGTGGTTTCGAAATCGGTTTCAGATTGCCGTAATTGATGTGGAATGCGCAGCGGTCGCTCTATCCGGCGATTTGGCACCGGAATGTGAAATATGGCAAGCGATAGTCGAATATTCATTAAGCGCAATTATGAAAATTAAGTTGTCATTTTGATTTGAATGTCGCGGCATGCGGCATGTGGCATGCGGCAGGCGGCTCTCATTAAATTGAATGAGACTGACAGCCAGCCTGGCTAAATAGATTGGGCCGCCCTTACGACGCTCTTCCCCTCCCCTCCCCCGACCACCTAATTAACGTGCTCTCACATATTTCGCACAAATCGTGCATAAATAATGAAGACATTACGCACACCCTGTATACCCTGTACGCCCTGTACACCCTGCACATGCCATATAGAGTTGGAAGACAGCCAATTGAAAACTATCCTCAGCCGCAGGCAATTTCTCAACTCGTTGCCAGTCGCGCTTCCCTCTCTCTCTTCGTCTGTCTCTCTCCCTTGCGCAGACTATTGCCATCCCTTTCGCCTGACTTATGTGTTAATAATTTGGAATTAATGAACGTTTTACATGTTCCGCCAAAGACTTTGCCAGTTCGGAATCACAATCTTTATTACACACAAAGTGCGACTGCCAAATGGCTGGCAATAAAACGGGACAGCATGAATAACGGTTTATGGCGCAAAATAGCATTACAACAGCGCAAAATGGCGGAAAATTATTATTTCGAATTGTAATGAAATTACTCAAGTAATAAAAGGCGACTTTTTATAATATATACATAATATAAAAATAAATATAATTCTTGAGAATTCTCTTTCGTTTTTTTTTTTTTTTTAATTTATCTTAAACTTACTTTTCATAATTATATTAAGTGTTTTGGATTAATAAATAAATAATATATCTTATAAATAATAGATTTTTTAGCATGCAACTAAAATAACTTGTGTAATAAAAGGCGACTGTTTATAATAAATATATAAAAATAAAAAATAAATGTATAAATATAATTCTTCTTTAGTTTATCCTTGAATATACTTTTCTTAATTTTATTAAGTAGGATTAAGATAAATAAATAAATACTATATCTTATTAATAATACATTTCTTAGCATGAAACTTTTAAATAATTCTTATTACTTGGTAAATTTATTAATTTTCATATGTAGAAAAACATCATTTCTATCTTCACAAACGATAAGTGTTGTAAAACTTATTAAAAAATGTTTATGCACATAATAAAAAGATTTTTTTTAAAGTATATTTTTCTGAAAAAACTAAAGTCATAAAAGCAGACTGTGTCTATTATAAATAACATGTTTAGTATATTTCTACAAGATTTCTAATAAAGATCTATAACATAACTCAGTTAGCTCGTTTGCATATTAAAGCTTAGTGAAATAATAAAATAATGCTCATTTCTTGGCAGATTGCCTGAATAAACCTTAATATTATTATGATAAATATAAATCATTGCAAAACTTATATGAATATCTATCTATTACATACTAAACAGATTGATCTTTAAGAAAAAGAATAAAATACTTAAAGTCAGCTTTATATATTCGCTATAAGCTGCACTACATTTTTAGTATAATTTCATAATTTGTTTCACAATCCTAACCAGAGCATTTTCACTTTCCATCCACACTCGCAAAATCTGAATATAACATGATATATCACCTATTATATGTACGCATTTACGCATGAGATGTGCGAGCAAACTTATTATTAAATATATATTTAGCGAAGCCATCGAAATATTAAATAGCGCTACTTGTAAACAATTAGCCAAAAATTATGACTTTTAATCATACCGCAGAACAGAAAGCAAAACGAATCCGTAGGCACGCCCACCATGCGACGCGCCTGAGAGAGGCTGGAACAATTTCACACATGTTTTAAAAATAAACAGATGTGCGAGATCTACGGCAAGAACATCAGCATCTTGGGGCCGTCTTCCTTTTTGTAACATGCACTCAGTGCGGATCGGAAGAAAGAGAGATGCTCTATATGCGCATAGACCACGCCTTCCCTTTCAAGATCTGTGCACGAAGGATTTCTCTGGCGTATTCAAAATTCAAATTAGTTTTTCGAAAACACTCGTCGCGACTTGTTGTCTTTCGGTTTCGGCTCCGTTCCAATACGATTGGGAAATAAATCCGTATAAATACAAAATGAATACACAATCTGTAATGCGTCGCCATCCGCACAGTTTCTCAATCGAACAGATTCTGGCCAAGCCGGAGGTGCATGCTCCGAGCAATTACGACGGAGTGCTCAATGAATCGCATACGCAAACACAGTTGATGCAACCCGAGAGTGGCCGCGGCACTTGTGATGTTTCCCGTGTGTCCAGTCCAGCGACATCCAGTTGCCTCGAGGATGGCCTGGACGATGGCAAAAGTGATATAGACCTGGCCTCGGACGATGGAAGTGGTGTGTACAAAATTGGGGGCGAAGTCTTGTGAGATTTATTCAATACCATATTTATAATAGATTTAGAAGATGAAAAGTTTTGCAAATTTTGTATTGTTAGTTATAAAGAAAATTGGAATAGAAAGATTCTTCTATAGCTTTGCACTTGATCGGATTTGGTTAGAACTGTAAAATAATATAGCTAGTGTACCATCTACCTATCATAAACCAAAATTATTTGACGGGCAAAAAATGCTGTTGGTCCAAAGGCAACTACCTCTGGGACCTGAATTCTCTAGGTATTGTAAGAGAATATCGGAAAACATAAATCTCACAAACTAAATCTTCTAGATCTACCAAATTTGATGAGCCCGATTATTATTATATTCTGTTTAAATTTGATAGATAGATCGTTTAATAAACGAAAAACATATTAAAAATTCTTTTTTTATAAGTTGCAAGTTAAGTATATTTAAAAATGATCTGCGGTTGCTTTCAAGCTTCTTTTAATTTTTATATTTTCCGGTAACCATTTTACGGTAAAGCCGACATATGTATATAAACATTTTGAAAAAATATCTCATCAGAAAGGTTTATAACATTTTTTAATCTTATATTTCAATGTTCTTTATGGGCTTAAATACGATTACATCAATTTTAGATTAGATGATCAAATATGTTTATAGAATAATTAAGAAAATATTCTTAAAGGAAATCAAATATTTGCTTATGCCAAATGAGTTTCAAGACGTAGTTGAGCACTACATTGATGAGATCATTATCTTTTATTTGAAACTCTTATGAAATTCATATTAAAGAAACTCTCACAGTGCCGGAAAAATACGACGAATTTTTGTTTTTCATTAGTAGAGAGTAAAAGATCAATTAGAACGTGCAATGACCAAAGCTTTGTTCCAATACAGAGTTGATTTATTGTCGGGAAATATATTGTATAAAAAATATGATATATACACTCACATCATCCCAATAATATCCCATGGATGAGTGATCTCGTCTGTCATTTGCACGATCCACAAACAAATAATCAGAAATTAGCCCGAGGGGCGTCACTAAATGCGCCGCCAGCTAATGATGCAAATGTCACACAAACACAAAGTAGAGAGAAGCAAAGAAAAGAGGAAGATTATCTTGAGATGCTGTACGGGAAATTTATATGACAATTTGTTTTCGGTCAGGCCGGGAAATGTGGTGCCAAATGGCCAATTAGATTGCATTGACCACAACCAGATGAAATGATGCCAATTAAAATCGAGCGTATAAATCGGATGCGGGGTTCGAGGGTAGCATCTCATATACAGGGTGTCTATTTTGATGCTTGACCATTGGCAAGCGACGGCAAATTACACGCATTAGTTCGGCTGTCGGTAGCAATCAATGTCCACATTCGAGATTCACATACCACGTGGGATTCCTTTCATTGCAGCGCACGACGATCGCAAGAAGCGTCCCCGCACCGCCTTCTCCGCGTCGCAGATCAAGGCCCTCGAAACGGAATTCGAGCGGGGCAAGTACCTCTCGGTGGCGAAGCGCACTGCGCTGGCCAAGCAGCTGCAACTGACCGAGACGCAGGTAAGGCGCCAGCTTCAAGAAGTTGCCTTGCAGTTGCTCTAATCTTTAACCCCCCTCCCCCTAGATTAAGATCTGGTTCCAGAACCGACGCACCAAGTGGAAGCGGAAATACACCTCCGACGTGGAGACACTTGCCTCGCACTACTATTCCCAGCTGGGCATGGGTGGCCTGGCACGGCCCATGGTTGTGGGTGATCGCCTGTGGCTCTTTAGTCAGACGCCAGCGGGTCCCACGCCCATACAATCCATCATGTTGAATGGCAGCGGAGCCAGTGCTCCCGCCATGCGGCCC
Source organism: Zaprionus africanus (assembly GCA_018151435.1). NCBI lineage: Eukaryota > Metazoa > Arthropoda > Insecta > Diptera > Drosophilidae > Zaprionus > Zaprionus africanus. The sequence continues at coordinate 13,690,837 of JAECXB010000118.1, forward strand.
TATGGACCGCCACCAGGTGCCAGCGGCGTTGGCATACCAGCCCTGCACAGTTCCAGTGTCATTGAGAGCGCCAGGAATGCCATACTGGCACGTGGACAACCCCTGAACTTTGCGCTGCCTTTTGGCTTGGCCAAACCCACGTCGGCGCCAGTGCCACCAGCTGGCACCGCGTCTCCAGCCAGCTATGTGCCGCGCTGCAAGCCCTATTCCTCGGGCAGCTTTGTGGACTACGCCACTGCACCACATGTGCACAACGAGGCATATCTGCAGCTCAAGTACGCTGCAATGCCGCCGGAAACCGACGCTGCCGCCAGCAATGGCCTGGCGGAGCTGGAGCGCGTCTTTGGCGATGCAAATGCTAACTTTCTGCTGCAGAAAGGAGGCCTCCCTGCAAGTGGCAGCAACAGCAACGCTACCAGCTGTGCCTATGGACACGACGCACTGCAGCAGGCGCAGCGCAGCAGTCGACGGGCCACACAATCCGAGTCCGAGTGCAGCGACATCGATTGCGAGCAGCTGGACGATGATGAAGAGGATGCTGTGGAGTAACCCAAGTGGAGTTCAAGGAATAATGCAGATAGTTAGTTAGTTGGTAGATGATAGCTTTAAAGTTTATCGTTTAAAGTTTACATATACATATATAATATATATATAATATGCCACACACAAAAAATATGCTCATATAAATATACATGGTCATACAGGGTGTTACAGGGTGAAGTTTACACACACACATACGTATTGCAAGTGGATTGGAGTCTCTAGATCTGAGTGTGTGTGTGTGCCTGCCAGCCTGTCTGTCTGTCCTCGGAAATGCTTAGGCTTACAGTTAACTATTGCTATACATAATACAAGTATACCGCCTGTATATATAGTGGTATGCTCTATATGTTACATATTGTGGGTCGGTTATTGGCTCATCTTCATCATCATCATCATCATCTTTCCTCACGGTACAATACAATTAGATAAATCAAAATCACAAAGACTTATGCTAACTAGCACAGTTGGGGGAGGGGGGGAATTCACAAAACTTAAGAGCTAAATGCCAACAACAGAACCTCCTTCTTTGTACATCGATCTAAAAGAAAATAAAACCTAAACACAGTGTGCCTATTTACACATTCTCTCTCTCTTCCTTTCTCTCTAAAATACTTGATCATCTGTTGCTGTTGCTATTGCTTGTTCGGGGGGAGAGCAAGTTAATTAGAAGGGGGCGGAGACTAGGGGTTAACTGCAGACTAATTACGATTACGAACTAAACTCAACACAGTTAGGTAGTCTCATCAATTGACGGAGCATTCGATACGGAACAAGAGATTATACGTAACATTGTTTCAAGTCGATTGATAATTAATAACTAATCTAGTCCTATTTTTTGGTATTGCAAACAGTTTTCGAATAAACCAACGAAACTTCTTTTGATTACATTTCGTGATGCATTGAGCTGGTGCCCCAACGAGTTGATTTGCCGTAGTAGGAGCACGAGGAGCATTAATAACAATGGGCAATCGAATCGAAGCTAATGCCGTTAGCTCCACGATAGATCATAGCCCTTCCAATTGGCATTCGGCGCTAGGTGCACGCGACGTTTGTTGTAGTAGAACGATACAATGCCGTGGTATGCGGTACGTGGCACGCCACTCTATAAGAGAGAGAGAGTAAGATAAGAGACACAATTTAATGTGTCTCGTGCGCTGTACCCACCTTGAAATCATCCATTAGGCCCAACATTCTGGTGATACGCTTGTACTGATCACGCGTGTTGTACTGCATGCGCACTGGTCCCTCTTGGGCGATTAGATTGCGGCGCAGCTCCTCGAACGTAACGAGCGGAAGCACATAGACCTTCTTCAGAAAGGTATTATCATAGTTGTCCTACAACAAACAATTAAACATTAGAGATTTTTGATATGAAGACAGATTTGTGATATGAACTGTACCTTCAACAAGTAACTCATGTTGATTTTGGTGAACTGCACAAAGTCCTCGGCGAGCTTGATGTGCTTCAGATACTTGTCGAAAAATAAACCACTGCAAATCACAAACACAACACACACACACACACGCAGAGAGAGAAAATTGTCAATTCATGTTTAATGGTTAATGGAAATTCCATGTCGAACTCACTTGGACACGCCAATTTTGCCGAATGTGCGCGTACGTGAGATTTCAGGGCGTATACAAACACGTCCCTTGCGCTGCTCCGGATGTCGTATCCAATCGTCCCAGAAGCTACAACAAGGAAATGTGCATAAAGTTGTTTGATTCATTGCCAGATTGCACACTTACGATTTGGGCCACTTGACGGACAACTCCTGCCACAGCTCCTTGGTCAGCATCCAGCCCAGGCCGGGAAAGAAATCGGTGCGATATAACAGATCTGGTCGCGCCGTATCTACCACATTTGCCTTGCCATTGTCGTTCCAGGCCGAGACACACCACAGACTGGAATCCTGTTTGAGCAATTTATGCGTGGCCAAAAAGTATTCAAAGAAATCGGGCGCCACATTCAGATCGTCCTCGACAATGATTACAAAATCGAAGCCAATCTGAAAGGTGGTGTTCAATGCCCAACCATAATGACGTGCTATCTTGTAGTAGCCCTTGAACTTCTTCTCCTTGGGCAGCACAAAGATGTCGCTCTGATTTGGCTGCTCGATGAGCGTGAGTTGGCTGCCAAACGATTGAATGGCCTCCTTGGTGGGTGCATCGCCGCAATCCTGCAAGGCAAAAAGAGAGAGTTATTGTGGTTGATCAATTGGATTGCCACCTGCACTCACCTGGGACACAATGATGGGGAATTGCTCGGCATTGGGGCGATATTGTACAAGATTTTCCAGACATCGGACAACCGACAATCGATTGCAGGCAAAGACGAGTATTGGAATGACAGGCTCTCCGTTCGCGAGATGTGTCTGCGTGGGTATTTGCGCTGGCGTTGATTTGGCAAGAGAGTCTGGTGTTGCCTTTGCAACTGCATCTACTTGTTGTACTTCATTTGAGATTTCTGCTGCAATAATGCTTATTTTAGGCGTTGTTGTTGTCGGCGAATCACTGCCGTATTTGAGTTTGAGGAATTCGATGAGATTACGTGTGAGTAGAAAACTTTTTTGCTGCTCTTTATTTGCCTCTGGCACAAGTCGCCGCAGCTGCTGCAGTTGCTTGGCACTCAGCTGGGAGCTGCCACTGCGCAGCAGCACGTAGTATGTGATGAAAGTCCACATGATTAGGAAACTTATCACCATCACTTGCACCTTCCGCGAACGCATTTTGAACATTAATGGGTGGAGGGAGGGGGCGGTACCCTAATGATGATGTTGTTATCGAATCTTTATCGTGCACTAACTTAGCTCTCTCCTCTGTGGCGCATCTGCTTGACTCGTCGGCCGAATGGAAACTAAATTGCTTTTTTTAGTCTCTTTTCAATGCGCCAGGTGCGCTCATGTATTGCGAGTTGTTTTAATCGGTGGGTGTGGAAGCTTTGTTTCTGTTTTTTCTATTTGTTTCTGATTTCGTTGTTGTCAACCTTCTTTTTGTTGTTGTTGCTTATGTTCTTTTTGTTCCTGTTTTGTTGTTGTTGCGTGGGGCACCACCAGCAACGGCCCTTGCAGCGGGTCACGTTTGCAGAGTTGATATTGTTGTCGCACCACATTAGCATCAGCAGCGGGCGCTGGGGAGAAAGGGAGGGCGCTAGCGCTGCTGCTGCTGCTGCCGAGGCTGCTAATGATGCTGCTGCTGCTGCTGGCTGGCTGGTTACCAGTCTGTTTGGCTACATTTATCAATGTATCGCGAGATTCGCACCAGTGCGTGGCTTAAATACTATTTTGCGTTGGCGTTGTAGGTGATTCGCCAACTTGGCAAACACGTTTAATCGGCTTTATTCCAACCGAAAACGCACACGTTGCTTCTTCCGCTTAATTAGAATAAATCGTAGTTGTTTGTGTGCATTGTTTTGTGGTATTTGTTTTGCAATTTCGACTGGTCACACAATCACGCAATCAGCTGCTCAATGTGAGCAGTGTTGAAAAACACTCACATACTCAAAATGGCACGCTTTACGATACATACTGCTGCAAACTGGTCACACAGGCTGGTGTTGTGCGCCATAAAATCAAAAGTTCATTTCAATTGGATTGTTTAATTTTATTAATTCATTTAGTTTTTAGTTATTCATTAAATTAGCTTAACAGTTAAACTTAGAAGACTAGTAGGTGCTTATGCGTTAGACCAATTTATCATGTTATCGAAATGTTTATAAGAATCACTGTGTTTTTGTGGTTGTAGTTGTTGTTGTCTGTCGTTCTTCATTCAGGCTGGCATTATCGGAAGTTTAAATTAAATGTAATTACGTTTTGTAAATGGCAGTTACATAAGTATTTATATATAAATGTATGCATATATTAGTAGTAGGTAGTATATATATATATTGTCTGTTTCATCTATATTCTTCATTTATTGCCATACACGCTGCACACACACGCGCAACTTCAACCTGATTAAACATGCTGCCGCCCGCCTTCTGCCTTCCGTTTGAGATATACAATTTGCCATAGCGTCGGACTATTTACATGAGGCGCCAACACAGCGCACAGATAAGCAGCGCCCCAAGGCTGCCCAGACTGACTGGATTGACTGCACCCGAGCTAAGCTGTCCCAGCTCCCGCTCATCCACAACATATGCGGGCACAGCGCTGCTGGCAGGCATCTGTTCCATGCTGCGACTGAGATCGGCAAAGTTGCCACGACTATTGCGCGCCAGACGCTGATTGGCCAACTTCAGTTCGCGCAGTTTCTCCTCCAGCTGCAGCACCTCATCTGGCACAAGCACAAAAAGCAGACACAAATCAATTAAACTGGTAAATAAAACATGGCATACCATCCATGGATACTCACTCTTGTTAACGCCCCCGATATCACTCACTTGCAGGAACATGGCCAGCGATATTTCATAGACCTTGTTCGCTGCACTGATATCACGCTTGCGACGTCCATAGCCCACCTGGTTGTTGGAGCACTGCGTGCCCAGGCATTTGTCCAGACAGACATTCACAGTGGCGCGAAACTGTACGTACGAGGAGTCCGGAAACTTGAAGGCCTTGAACTTGGCGCTCAGTATGTCGCCATCGATGGTGTTGAAGTTCTCGAACAGATACGGATCCACAGTGCAGCTAAAGGTGGAGAGAGTGAAGAGTGAAATCTGGATTAATACCATAAATGAACGTGACTAATGACCGTGTCTGACGCACCCCTTGAAGACGAGCGTTTCGGAGGAGGTGTGCGTGTCGGTAACATCCAAATAATTGACGCCCAGTCCATAAACCGGCGCCGAGTCCTCGTCCAAGTTGATTTCCATGGTCAGCGGTGTGCCCTGCAGAACACAACAAGTCATGGTATATATATAAACATATATAAATCCAAGTTTATATATAGATTCACTTGTCTTCTCTATCTTACCGACTTGACAGTCAGATCCCTGGTAAACTTCTGCCCGTCCTGGCTAACGCCGATGGAGAGACGCGGCTCTGGTGCACGCTTTGTCAATGAGGTGGTAATCTCCAGATCGCTGCAAGATACAGATTGACACATTGACAGACTGGCAAACAAAAGTGCTGTCGTAATGAGTAAACGCCCCACTTGGTGTATATAATTGAAGGACTCGCGGACTGGGCCGTAAATCAGCAGTGGAGAAAACAAACATTGTGTATACCCTACATATATCATTAGGTGCATCTCTGGCTGCCGCGTCAAACTGCGCCGGTGCACGCCCAGCAATTATATTGACCGTGGGGGCATCGATTTGACGGCTAATTACCGGCTGGTAATGGCAGCCAGAACAGCCCCGACTCGTTTGATTTATGACCACATAGGGCCACAGTTGGCAGCCTGGCCTGGCCTGGCTTGGCTTGTGACTAAGGCTGGGCATTTAATATGCCATAAAGTTTGCATAGATTGCGCATAAAAATATGCATAGATGCAATTTGAGGACGTTGCATTTTGATGGGGCAATTAAAAGCTGCTGCCCCCAAGCTGCCCAAGCTTCCCAAACTTACTCTGGCTCCTGAAAGCCCGCCGGCAGCACATCGCGCCGGACCAGACCGTGATGCTGCTGCTGCTGCTGTTGCTGTTCTTGCAGCACTACGCGCGTCTGTTCAGCATTGGTGCCATTCATCATGACATTATAAACCAGCGGACCGCTTGTGGTGATGCACTTGACGCTGACAATCTCCTTGCTGCTTGCGGATTCAATGATGATTTTATGGTAATACACCTTTTTGCCCTGCGGAAGAAGCAACAAGGTAATGGGGTTATTACTGGCACACGATGGCGGGCAACAATTGGTGGGTCACCAGCAACACTATCAACAACACCACCTACCGTTAGCTGGTTGACCATGCGCGTCACGCCGCACTCATAAAAGTCGCTGAGCGAGAGACGAAACACAGCGAGGGCGCCATTGATTTCGGGCTGACAGCGCACATCCGGATAGCCCTTGAGACCCTCCAAGTAGATCTGCGGACGATCCAAGTCGCTCGTTGAGTTGCTCGTCTCGCCGGGCAGACCGATCTCCACTCGCATCTGATCCTCGGAGCAGTGTACCTTGTGTGCGCCTGCAACAAAATAGAAAATGGAAATTAAAATGAAAATCGCAAGGAAAGTGGGCTAACATGTCGGGTGTAAACTGGGCAAACTCAACTAAATGCGCAGCGCGGCACGCCTTCAATGTCCAGTCGGGACATTGACGAGCCACAACAGCAGACTGCACTCCAGGCACAGGCGCAGGCGCAGGCCGTGGCTCTAAACAATTGCCGCATAATTACTATGGAAGTGGAACGCGTTCGTTGCCTAAGTCTTTTGATTTTATTGCCCGCGCTTAATAAAGCTGCAGGGCGGCTTTCGCATACCCTGTGCCTTGCCGCTGCAAGTGGGGTATATATGCAACATAGTTTAGCAACTTATCAAGCTCCCCTCACACATTTACAGCGCAACTGCAGTCGGTCTGGCCGTGCAGAAGAGGAAGAGAGAGAGGGAGAAAAGCAAAAACCTGACATTAGCCCAGAGAGTTGTGGCGTTGTTGCAGTCATTGGAAGTCTGCAACCCGCAGCCAGTCGCTCTGTTGCTCGGTCGCTTGGTCAGCTTGCCAGCCTTGTCTGTCAGTCGGACACCGCGTCGAGACACACTCACACAGTGCTTTGGTTTAGTTTGCCGGTCGGCCAAAGTGTTAGCCATTCGCTTTGGCATAATTCCCGTGCCCGTGCCCGCATCCCAGCAGCAGAACCGGCAATCAAAATCTTATTAACTCCCGAGCATGTGTAGGCAGTTTGTGGCGAGTGTGTGTGCAAAATTATCGGCTTAAATATTGGCCAGCCATTAGTGGCCTAGCTCGATCTGCGAGATTCACTGATTGATCTCAGTCATTTTGGAGCCTGATCAGCAGCGCATTGCAAAGTAATTTGAATAATTTGCTCTAAGTACTTAATCTCACTCGCACTCTAATGCCGCAGCAGCCACAGCGCAGCAGCAGCATTTCAAGAGAAATGCCGCCAATTAAATGTGCGATGTACAAAACAACAAAAGATTCTACACGCCACAAACACACAAAAGGCAAAGCAAACAAAAGCCAAACCAAAACAATAAAAACAACAATGAACAACAGCAACAGAGCCAGCCAGAAAGGTAACCACAAAATTCTACGTAAAAGAAACAAAAGGCAGCAGAGACAACAAAGCAGAGAAAGGGAAGAGAGAGAATCGGACAAAGCAAATCTGTCTAATTAGCTTAAGAATACTTGAAATAATTTGTTTTTAATGTGCGATATTTTGAGGAGATGAGATGAGTTTGCTAGCAGAACAAAATCTGAACTGCTTGAGGAATGTTATTTTTATAGCAGCTTTTATAATGTTTAATATTTCCTGTTCTCTTGAGTTTAGACAAAGATCTTAGCTGAAGATTTTGAGTTCAGAAAAAGGTAAACCACCATCTACAAATCAAAGCAAAAATATCGACTAGATAAGCTATGATGCAGAGATCGAACCGATATTGACCTTGAGTCAGCTAAAATGTTATTAACAAATGCAGGTCGGAAGCCACGCTTATTACAAATCAAAGATGTTTACAGTGCTCATCGATTATTTTTATTTTTTTAAAGTCAACTATGGTCAGTCTACAGTTTAAAGTAAAACAATTTATTTAATTTATAAAAATAAGAATGTTAATGGAAAAACTTAAATAAGAAAAGAATTTAATTAGGATTAAAATTTTATAAAACATTCATAAGAATGAATAATTTGTGATTAACAGCTGACTGTAAATTTTTTTTAAGTTTTATAGGCATTGAAAGCAGACGATCTCGATTCATTTTCGTTAAAATTCACGAAATTGTTTTGGATTCAAAATTTTAAGTCATTAAACATACTTCAAAATTACGCTCCATCCACTAAAACTTACGTAGAATTACTTCAAATTATCCCTCCAAAAGACAGAAACATAATCAACTTAGGAACTCTAACCCAATCTCAGGTATTTAATCTTTTTATTCCAATTGTTTATATATAAACATTTCTCTCTCTCTCCCAGCAGCAACTCTTGTGCCTGCCCACGTTGTGCTTGACAAGCGTAATCCAAGACGACGTGGTGCTTGAATTTGGCTTTAATTAGCCCCTGGCGAGAGAGTGAAACCTGCTGCTGGCGACGAGCGACACAATGAGAACAAAAAGTCAGTGGACAATAAAACGAGGAAATAAAAATTGCCAAGGCAATTAAAATACAAATACAGATGCAGCGGCATGTAACTCAAGAGCTGCAGTCAAGGTGGGCGTAATGCAAGCGGCGCCCGTGCGACACTTGCAAGGGGCGTGGCCGTGCAAGTCGGCTAAGTACTTCCGTGCAACAGCAACAACAACAACAAGAACAACAGCAAAGTGAAGAGAGAACAAATAAAAGCAACGCCAGATACGAGCTAAAGCAGCCTGATGACGTTCCAAATTACGCGCAGACACGAGAAGTGGCCATCGCATTGAACTGGAAATGGAGAGCAGGATAGAGAGGGGGGAGAGAGTGTGGAGTGTGAGGCAGCTGGAGACGTAACGCCCACGTGCAACGCGCTGTTGACCAGTTAATTGAGCCATGGCGCAGGAAACATTTCGACGCCGTCGCTCGTGACAATAATTGAATCTTGGGCCGCCGCCTGAATGTACGCTAGCCACGCAAGTTTGTCGCCTCAGTCTTTTGATTTGATTTTCACAGCGGAATTTTTATTGAACTTTTACAACTGGCCAGACTCAATTGGGTTTATGAACGCATCTTCCACTCCACTCCACTCCACACTCCTTTGTGCCCTGTTCTGCCGTTTGCTGATTACAATTTATTTGACACAATTTTTATGGCTTTCGCTTGTGGCGCGTGGGAATCTTTCTGCTTGGACGAGACCTTTATGTTCCGCCAAAGCATTTCGGTTTCTGTTACGGGCAACTATCGGCAAAAGGCTTAACCCACATCTGAGCCAGAGCAAGAGAGATACTTGAAAAGGTTCACTTTTTGGCGCGTTCTTCGATGTGTGAGTGTGTGTACACTGTCAGTGTGTGTGTGTGTGAGTGTTGTGTGACGAGTGTGCTGTGTTTGCTGTGTGCAACAAGAGCCAATTTGTGGCATCCAGAACGGGCAACGGGCAAGAGATCATCAAATGCCGCTTGACGGGGCCACTCGTTGTTCTTGGAATCGAAATCAAAAAAGGTGCCATTAGCATTTAACCTGCAACATGACAAATCAAGAAAACGTGCAGCATGCATGAACATGCCGACTCGACTCGACTCTGCAACTGCAACTGCAGCAGCAGCAAAGCAAAAGCAAAGCATAAATTTCCATTAACAATAAATTTAAAAGAAATTACATTAAAATGAAAATGACCCGGAGCGAATTTCTCAAGAAAAGCACACACAGCACACACACACACACAAAGAATACACAGAGTGAGTGTGGGCAGGGGGAGGGAGGGGAAGCTAGGAAATATGCTGAAACAGCAACATCATCAGCACCATCATCAGCAGGCAGGCCCATGTCCCATGCCTGCTCAGCCACTGCGATTCACTCAGCGACTTTGCATGTGCCTCCCCCCTCCCCCTGCGACTTTGTCACTGCCTGTATCCCCCTCCCCCCTGCAACTGCAACTGTTCCTATCAACATCAACAGCCACGACATTTGGCGCTGCACATTTTCCACAACAATTTGGCAACAAATGCGCGCACACAATCAAATGAATGCACAAATCAATAAGAATACAACAGCAAGCAGACACTGAGAGTGTGCTCGAAGTGTAGATAACACGTACCACAGGCCTAAACCTGTACCTAGACAATGCAAGAGCTTATGATCAAATTCATGCAGCAAACTCTTGAGCAAAGCCTTGAAAACTTTCTCAAGCTGCAGTCGCAACAGCTCAACTGCTTAAGCTACAACAATTACAGGGTATACGTAGTACAACAAAGTGCCAAATGCTTTACAAGCCACGCCACAACAGTCAACAGGCAACAAATTCAAATCATTGCCATGCAAATGGCATCGTTTTGCAGTCAGAGAGAGAGGGAGAGAGGAAAGGCAGAAGAAGCAGCAGAGACGAAGTCGTGAAAGGTGGCAAGACATCATCGGCCATCTCTCAGCACCTACTGCCGCATGCAACGCCCAATAGAACCAGAGGCAGACAGACACTGGCAGCCACTGCACCGACTAGACCGTCGCCACCTCCACACCGTCTCCACCTCCACGTCGCCGTCGTTGTCAGCCAATTTTGCTGGCCAATTGTTTCATGGCCAAACCTAGCGCGCTGTGTGGCGACGTTCTTGGACACGGGCATTGGCGTCTCTCTTGTTGTTGTGGCTGCTGTTGTTGTTGCTGCAGTTGCAAGTGCAATTGCAATCGGCAATTGGCAATTGGCGAAATGCTGGCCAAGATTATGCAATTGTCTGAGTCAGCGTCTCCAACTGGAAGTCACGTTTGCTGCCAAAGGAGCTGCAGGTATAGACTGCCCCGCTCTGCTCTACACTCTCCTCTCTCTCTCGTCGCTCTTTCGCTCCTTCTCTCTCTCTGTCTCTCCTGGCTTGGCTTTTTTTGGCCAAAGTGTTGTGGGGCTTGCGGCGCAGCGCAAAAAGCAGCTAAATTGAATGCGCTGCAAACGGTAAACATGTATGAAAACTGTGACTTGCCCCTCTGCCTGCCCCTCCCTGCAACCCCCCCGCACGGCATGTAAATCTACTAAAAAGTTGAGCACTCGCAGCGATTTGTTCAGAATGCATTAGCATTAACCCGAGAGTGACTCGCACAGTTATGACTGCAAGTTGCAAGATGTGCAGCTGCTCCTGCCGCTGCTGATAGCGTTTTGTTATCGCATTTTGCAACAAATTGCAGCAACAACAACAAGAACAACAACGAGTACAACAAACTTGACACACACGACGCACGATTATCATCAATCTTGGCTCGGCACAGGAAATACTGGTAATTTACTCCCCTCCTCGGTCTCCTTTGGCAGTCGCAGTTAGAGTCACATCAGTGGGACCTGGCTGCGGGTGCACGGGGGGGGGGACTGCCGGGACTGCCCCCCATCTCATTGACGCACAAATGACCAATTACACTTAACGGGCGTGTGTATAAAACTAAATTAGAAAACGTCGCTTTCGGCAGGAGGTCAGCGCCACAACAGAGTCGGAGTCGGAGTCGATGGTGGAGTCTTCCCAGCTGCCTTCCAGTGGGTGTTGTCCGCTGCTCGTTTGCATGTGCCCAGGTGTACCTATACTTATGCTAAGCAGTGTCAATGTGTCAATGTTGCCGCGTAAATTCATCAAAGTGGGCGAGTCAATAAATAAACTTGTTTAGCTGACGCTGCGTCAGCCAAGGCAACAGACGAGAGGAGGCAAAATAATGATTGCAACGACGCGACGAGGACAGCAGCGATGGTGGCAATGGCGATAGCGATGTGGATGGCGAGTCCAAGTGCAACTGCCGACTGTACAAACTCAAATTGCAGAAGTCAGGCTGCGTCGTTTTATGGCCCCGGCTTGCAATGTGGCCACAAATGTGATAATTGTAAAGTGCTTAGTTACCTGCAGTTCGTCTAGCGGGGAAAGGGGGGGTGGAGAGGGGGGAGAGGCGGTACTCCTTGACTGTGGTCAAGGCGGGTAACACAAGTTGATTGCCTACTGTGCGGCAGCAGTGCAATAAAAGTCACAGCTAAACACGTTTGCATCTGCATGTGCAAGTCACAGTTACCATCACGCTTTCATTGATCGTTAACGATCAAAATTGAAGGCAGTCACAGTTCAAGTAACACTTACTTTTAACAAAAGCAATGAGTCACAGTTGGAAATACAGAGTATTCAGTAGAAGTCACGCTTCAAGTTATTTTCGGTATTTTTACAATGTGAAAAACGTGAAAGAGCTAGTTAAAGTTAAAAGTAACACTTACTTTTAACAAAAGACTCGTACGTGGTGGTAATGAGTCAAAATGGTTCAGGACACTTAAAAAAGCATGAATCACAGTTGGAAGTACAAAATATTCAGTAGAAGTCACGCTTCAAGTTATTTTCGGTATTTTTACAATGTGAAAAACGTGACAAAGGTAGTTATAGTTAAAGTAACACTTCCTAACAACAAAGTTATTATTGAGCAGTGAAAGAAAGAATTAAAAACATTTAAATCAGCATTTATAACCGACACACGTGCAAGTCACAGTTACTATCACGGTTTCACTGAGTATCGTATTGCTTACAAGCAAGTCACAGTCAAAGTAGCACTTACTACAATAAGCAGTGTAGAATCACTACCTATGGCAGTCACCAGTACTTGTCACACTTCATTTCACGGTTTCAGTTTACTTTAGGTATATCCACCATGTCAAAAACGTGACCAATGCAGTTTTAAACTGCTTTTGCAGTAGTCACATATTCAAAACACAGTTACTATCGTAGTTTTATCAGTGATAAGCTAATGTAACACTTACTTTTATGAAAAACAACCTTAAATAAGTATCAGTATTAATTCTACAATAAATAACAAGTGCAGAAAAGAGTAAAAGGCGTGCGAAAAATCACTGTATCGCTATGTAGCTCACAACTCGCAGTGTTCCTATAGGTGTTCACAGATCACTTCAAAAACAAATAACTGACCTAACCCGAAGTACTTAAGTGCTTTTCGAGTACCCATAAAAGTCACAATAATAACGACAAATAAGCACAAACACTTTCCTAAGGCAGCACTTAGAGCTATGCAATAAAAAGTGAAATATAGCTGGAACAGTTACCAAACAGTCACTGCGAACGTAAGAGTCGCAGTTTAATGACTAAAAAATAAAATATTAAAAAATATTTGCTATAAAATCTTTTGCATAAAATCTTATCTTTGGGGAGAAAGGAATTCACTTAAATTCTACATTTTATGGCAGCTAAAATAGCTATAAAATGAATACTCAGCTTTGCTATAAAAACTCTCTTCTCGAGATAACCTGCGTACTCTCTTAAAGTGGGAATGAAAAGTCTATAAAATGAATCGCCAGTTGAGAACAGTTTGTCAACGGGCTGCGTATCTTGGCTGTCAACTGCAACGCGACTCCCCATCTATCTCTGTCTGCTCCTCCTTTCTTGTTCTTCTCTCATCATTCTCTCTCTGTCTCCATCTGTCCATTCTCAATCGTTTCTCGCATCAAACTCTTCGCATCTGGTTTCCATTTGCTAATTGTTTTGAAATGACGCAATTGCGATGCTGTCAGAGATTTTCAATCGCATCGATTGAAGCGGAAAACGTCTCGAATCGCATTAGACACCAAAAAAAAAAAAAAAAAAAAAACAAAATGATGAACCACCTGATCTTGCCGCAGATCCAACTACCAGTATATGGTGCCCCCAACTCGCCGTTGCGACGCGTCGCCCAAATTAGACGCATGATTAATTGACGATGTTCTTGAGAACGGGATGATGATAATCACAATCATAATGATAATGATGATGATGATGATGGCAAGCTGAGAACAGGAAGAGCTCTTGGCCAGATCAGGGAGTCGGGCAGTTGCTACGTGAGATGCAAAAACAACAAGAAAAACAAAAACAAGAAGCGCTGTTCATCTTCATCTTCATCTCTTGGAGGGAGAAACGGAGAACGGTAAAACTTGCACTTGGCGTGAACATTATGCGCAGCTGGCTAATTAAATTACACAACAGTTTAGACATGAGCGCACAAAAAAGCCAAAACGTTAAGCCAAAACGAACTGTAAACCGGCCGGGCCAACACCAGCAACAACAACAACAGAAGCAGCAACAACAACTTGAACTTGGACTTGGTCTTGGACACGGCGGCGACAACAGCTGTAAAATGTTGCTGTTGTTGTTGTTGTTGGCATGACTCGTCTTGCGACTTGTTGCGCCAACTGGACACACAGTACTCACACTAACACTCACACAGCCACACTCATATTCACATGCACAGACACTCATATTCACCGACAGACTCGCGCAGCCTATTTGCATAGCTAAACTTCATGGCAGACGCCCACACAGTGCAGAGCCTTAGTTACTTTCTCACTCACTCACTCAGTCATGCACTCACTCATTTGAGCACACACTCACTCACTCACTCACACACTCACTGGCTCATTCATTCTGTGCAACATTCCTTGGGTTGGCGCTACGCGGTGGCATTTGCTAAATTGTCAGTTTCCGCTGTGGCAAAACCAAATTGCCGAGGGAAGAAATATGCGAGCGTTTCGCTCCCTCTACACCTGTTGGTTGCCCCCAACTCCCTGCCACATGCCACATGCCACTCACACATCAGCAACAACAACAAGAACTTCACATGGGAGCCCCCCATAGATCCGACCAGAATTTACCGCTAAAAGCCTCAACGAAAGCGAGTTGCAGCCGCAGCTGTTGCATTGTTATTGTTGCTGTTGCTGCGTCTTATTGTTGCATCTATTATTGTTGTCTTTGCTTATAGAGTAATTTACGAGCAATGCGTTTACAGTTTGAGCAAAGGTTTCGAAGCGAAAAGAAACAGAAAACACGAACGAGAGAGTGTAGAAAGAGGGAGGAGACTGGAGATTGAAGACAGGCTATTAACTGACTGACTGACTGGCTGATAACTGTAACTAGCCTAACATAATAACTAAATATTTGCCTCTGCCATAATCATAAAAATTAATTCAATTTGCAGCTAAATGCAACGCGGCAATTTACAGAACTTATTAACAATTCGACGATCGCTTTTTATCTCTGCGAACAAACTTCGTCTACGTCTTCTTCTTCTGCCTCTTCATCTGCTGCTCTCTTCTCTCTGTCTCTCTCTCTCTCTCTCTTGAGGTAGCTGTGACTTCGAATACCCTTTACCGGGCAGGGCGTAGCCACTACCTCGTCGTGACTCAAGTGTTAAGCCAGTTGCGGCATTTTTTGGCTTGAAATAAGCTCGAATCGAGGTCAATTAAACGGGAGAAAATTGAATGGGAGCCTCAATTAAACTTTGACATCATTTTCAAGCTGCTATACCCTGTAATAAAAGCCACAGCTAGTATTTCTATTTAGCTGAAAACAAGCTGCAAATTGTGAAACCAGTTTTCTGCAGTTTAATATGCGGTGTTCTAGTAATTAATAATTAAAAATACTTTAAACTATAACATATTATTTAGATTAGTTAGCTACATATTAAATTAATTATATTAATGAATTAATGAATGAATAAATTAAATATAAAATTCGTTCATTCAATTTAATTAAATATAAAATTCATTTGTTCATTTATTCATACTATTTATTAATTATTTTTATAAGTAATCGTCGAAATATCTCTAACTAAATTTGAATATTTTCGTAGAAATTTTTTTTGATGAATCATTTCAAATAATTAAATTTATTCTTGACAATTATTCAAGCCAAATTTACGTTGAAAATTCAGTAATCTACAGCCAAAGCTTAAGCCATTTCGGATTAATTTTTTTTTACTAACATTTAATTTTTTAAAAATATTTTATGAATTTGTAATCAATACAACTTTCTAGTTTGAACAAGCTAAACTACATTTTACATTCTTCTTAAATTCTTCACCTAATTCTTGTAAAAATTCATCAAATTTAAATACAACCATAAACATCAAGTTTACTTTTGCCACTTGAACTTTCTTGAAATTCTCTTTAATTTACAGAGTATGTACGCAGTCGATGCCACAGCTACAGAGTGCCAGCGTTCTAACTTGTTATTATTGGCTATTATTGTTGGCAGTTGCCTGGACATGGCATTACCATTTCGGTGTGAAAGTGTTGTCTGCAGCACGTTGCTTTTACCATATTTGCAATTAAGTACATCAACAGCAGTTGCTGCTGGTACGGGCAGCAACAGTTGCTGCTACTTAGCAGCAACATCGTGCAATTTAAACACGCCGTATAATTGCTTTTCTCTTAATGTGATGGCAGCTGGAGTTGCCTTTGTGCGCTTAATTGGCAATAGAGATGTGGCTGGCAACCAAAGAGAGCAAGCAAAGAGAGTGTGTGAGCGTAAAGAGAAAGAGAGAGAGAGGGGGAAAGAAAGAGGTAGAGAAAGAGGAAGCCACGCAAATTGTTCTGTTCTGCCTCAAGCTCAACGCGTTTTTCGGCACTTGGCGTTAATCATTTATCAACATTTCTTAACTGACACAATTTCGTGGAGAGGCAGAGAGACAAAGAGAGAGAGAGGTGGATGAAAGGGGAAAGGGAGAGAGCTGAGAGGGGGGGCAACCGCATGATGACACACAAATTTCCAATACTTTGGGCTTGTCGGATGCTGTTGCCGCTGATGGCCGTGTAATGCGATATTGGTCAAGACGCTGGCAGCGCACATTAATCAAATGCCGTTTTTCAGAGGTTAGCTTAGGGTGCCGCCCCCCCTCACTCTCTCCCCTCTGCTGCTGCTGTTCTTTTCATGGGCTTGGGCAGCGCGAGCTCTGAACTGCGACCCAATTGCTAATTATGAACACGCAAGGCAGACAAAGGGGGCAAGGAAGGTACAAGCAAGAGGAGAGGTAAAGGAGGCAGAGAGTGTGTCCATATGGCACATACACATGGCACAGTGACCAGGCCAGGCCGCTCGATCTGCTGCAGTATTTATTGCATACATTGTGTGGCTACAACCTCTGTTGTTGCTGTTGTTGTTGCAGCCTGTTGCAGCAATATTTTATTTTGGTCATTTGCGATTTGCGTTGAATTAGCAGCGCGGCACGGCGCGTTGCGATGCCCAAAACTGTGGGCGTTTTGTCTGACCAAAAGAAAGGCAGCTGGGAAAGGGAGGGAAGGCAAGGCGGGGAATGGGAGGCGAACAGCGACGACAGACTGCGGCCTGTGGGCAGACTGGCCTGGCCTGGCCCACACCTGCCATTGACATTATTATTTGGCTGGGGAGAGGCTTGCGTGAGCAGCAGCAGCAGAAGAAGGAGGCACAGCAGCAGAAAGAGAAGAGAGAGAGAGAAGAGGAAGAAGGAGCGGAAGCAGCCGAAGGAGAAGCGCCTCAGTGTGCTGAGTGCGAGCAGAGCATCATGATTTATAATTGTCCAACTGGGTCTCTGGGTCTGGACATTCCATTGCACGCATCTTGATAGTGCGTAGTTTATGGCCCGGGTCAGCCGGATGGCCATCGCTGTGGCGGCTGTGGCGGCGGCGGCGGCGTCGTGTACAACAAACTTGTTGAAACAGCATTTGTCTCGCGTTTGTTTGGCTCCCCACTCGCTCCATCTTCCCCCTTTCTCCATTCTCTTGCTCTCTCTCTCTCTGCTGCTGGCTGCTTTATCTGTTTTGGCTGGCCCGGCCCGGCCTGGGCTGGCCAAGCTGCTTCGGCCACGTTAATAACCGTTTTGGACATGCCAAGCCAAGTCGGCATTGTTAACAGCATTTCTTTTGGTGCGCTGCGCTTTTAATTGCCGACTGGGCGACATTTTAATTGAAATTCTACGGAAATTGCGTTTAACGCTAATCACACTAGACAACAAGACAGCGAGCCAACACATGCGAACAATTGTCCAATTCTGAGTGCTGAAGAGGCGCACCATATTCAGTTCTTAATTGTGCCTTCGAATGCCACACAAGATTGTCTTGTAATGGATACTAGATACTAGCTAGAAGGCTACGAAAGGCATGCCGAATGTTTTATACCTTTGCGGACGGACAGACGCACGGACAGGCAGATCGACTGCCCTGATGCTGGTTCCGAATACTTGTGTATATTGTATATACTTCAGATGCTTCCTTAGGTGCGTTGCAAATTAATAAACTCGCTACTTCTGGCTAGAATTATAATACCTGCTTTAAATGTATAAATTTCTGCATTAACGGACAGCTGCTAAATTGCACTATTGTGGATAAATATACATATACATTCAATATTCTATTCTATATTCTATTCTTCAAACTTTGCTATACATTTTCTACAAACTTTGCATCCCTGGAATGGACAATTTACTCAGAGAACCACTTAGCTTGTCCGGCTAAGAGAGTTTTCAATGTTAGTACTAAGACTCAATCTGTTCTGTTAAATTGTCAATTAAAGATAGCTCTAAAACAGACGAGAATAAGTTTACAATACGACAGATTTGATACGTACGTGACATTTGACGAACGGACAGGCTCTAGATACGACTGCCCTGATGCTGGTTATCGATTACTTGTGTATATTGTATATACTTCAGAATGCTTCTTTTGGTTTGCGTTTTATACATTAATATACTCGTTACTTATGCCTAGAATTATAAAACCTTCTTTAACTATATAAAAACTGCCTTAACGGACAGTGCTAAGCGGACAGCCTCTTTTAAATATACTCGTACATATACATTCAATATTCTATTCTATATTCATATACACAAACACATGTTTTTCAAACTTTGCTTTACATTTCCTCAAACTTTGCACCCCTTAAGTGGACAATTTACTTCACTTAGCTTGTCCGGCCAAGAGAGTTTACCACTGTTATAGTCAGACTTAATCTGTTCTATTAAACTCTTTCAATTAAAATGTATAAACAAACGCAAAATAAGTTGAAATATTTATTCTAAAACAAAAGATAGACTGAATTTATTGAAATTTTTCGCTATTTTCTACCTAATTCACTGCTGCACTGTAGCACAGTGTAAATGTCTTTCTCTGGCAAAACCGCAGGGCGCATCGAAGGCAATTCCCACCCATCAGGCAGCGCACAAAACTCAATTCGAAGTCAATTCCGAACACACAATGCAAATCAACGCAGACAAAGTAATCCCAACTCATCCAATTCCTCGCCAGCCCCCTCACCACCCCTCTTGATATAGCATTACAATGCATTTCGATCCAATTCAACTACAACTGAATTCTCTTTCCCGCAGCAAAGAAAAGCGAAACCATTTGGATGGTAAAATTATTTGCTTCCTGGATGGGGGATCTGGAAACTGAAATCGGTTTTGGCTAAAGCAAATTGCAGTTCGCTTGATTTGACCGCCGGCCATGTGGCCACCTTTGTTGTTGTAAGCACAGAGTAGACCCCCAGATACGCCCTCCCCCTACTTCTCTTGCGCTTGCTCTGCTTGCCGTTGTTCCTGTTGTTGTTGCTGTTGTTGTTTAATTTGGTCTGGCATTCCGTTTGGATATGCATCTTGGGCATTTCTTTTCAATTACCGGCGGGAGCTACTCTTTTTGCGGTTACGATTACCCTTTGCCTGGCCGGGGCCATGTAATTTGGCCATCAAACGCATGCATGTTTGATAAGCAGCCCAAGGGGTCCAGCATTGGAGTTGGGTGCGTGTCGTGACACGAAGCTACCGTACACGAGGCTGAAGAGCCTTTTACTGTGCTGGAAACACAAGTTAACTAGGGAAACAATCAAATAAGGTACAACTGGCAGTGAGTATATTTTAGCTAGTATAAATATATATTAAACCAAAATGAACACGTTTTTAGACGCTATAATAGTAACTAACAAAAGTATATTTAATGAATGTTTAGTAAACAATGAAAAAATAGATGATGTCATATTAGTCATTACCAAAAAAGAAAAGTATGAAGATATTCAATAGAAACAGCTCTTTAGCCATAAAAAACTTATCAAAGCACTCTAAAATACAATAATTTAAGTAATATATTAAATTAATATAATATATGCAATATTTGCTATAAATTCGCTATAATACAGGCCACCCCTTTCTGTATATTATAATGAATATTTTATTTCTTTTTCAAAGCTCTCTATAAACCTTATGCATCTCATTCCCTCTCAACAGCTTGATGCAATTTTATGTTGCAGCCATAAGAATCAAGCATTTATGGATTTAGCATTATTACAGCCAGAACTGGCACGCGTCCAGTTGGCAACTCTAGTTGGCATTTCAAACGACTCCGGACACGAACTTGCCACGAAGTTGGCAATCATTTTTCATTGATTTTTATGCGTCTGCTCAGTTGCTCCAGTTCGTTTGCGCCTCTTTACAGTTGTGTCATAAAGTATGCGCACCGCAATTCAATAAATTAATTAAAAACGCATTTTTGTCACCGATATTTATCGCTTCGCTAGAGAAACTGTCTCAGCTAACGAACCAACTGAGCCACATACGAGAGAAAGATCAGATAAGATCTACAGAGATCGTCAGCAACAGTGGCGGCGTCTGTACATGTATCGTGGATAATTATAAGGTGATGATGTGCTGAAAAGCAAATGGAGCTAGTCTTCATTTTTTGCCTCGAGTCTTTCTGCTTTTTTATTTTTTTAGTTGCTGTTTGTCTTTAATTAAAGAGGCCACAGGCCGACAGACCAAAAAAATAATAGACAAGCCAACAAAAAATGCCATAAAAAGCCATAAAAAAGCATATGACATTAAGTGTTTATGTGTTTGTTCCTAGAGTACTTTGGCCCACCTGCCTCTCCCCCTCCCTCTCTCCCCTTACCCTCTGTGTTTGTCTGTTATTATTGTCATTAAATGTGCTTACAACAATAATGAGCACATTTTTTATAGGCGCATCCGCAGGGCAGCTTGAAACTAGACTCGACAGGGCAGTCTATCTCTCTCTCTCTTTTCCCCATCTCTCTCGCTCACTTCTCTCAAGAGACACTTGAAATCGCGCATTGATATTTCGTTTAATTTGAGCTGTGTAATTTGTGCTCCTCCTCCCTCGCTCCTTCTGCCGCTGCACTCCATGTCCATTTGAAGTGCCTGTTTACAGGGTATGCTGCAGTCAAGTGTGCCTGCGCGTTCTGCAGTGTCATTGACACTGAGCAACATAATATTTTTGGCTGCTCTGCATATCAAAGGTAGGTTCAGTGACTTGAATTCTAATGAATTGCAAATATTTGGCTTGATTTCGGCGCTATTTAGCTTTATTTTGGTTTTATTGTTTGCCACATTCTGTTTTCAGTTCGCTTTTGATTGGCAAGTTTGTTGCCTAAGTCTTTTGTTTGCAGCAGCCTGGCATCATCCATCTGCAAGCCATATGTGGCATGCTGCGCTTCATCAATGCCACAACAACAACAACAACAACAACAAGAGCAGTTCAGGCAACAAAGTAGACAACAAATAAATATGATTAATTTGCCACATGCAGTTAGACGTGCAATTTATCATGCGGCACGGCAAATGCAAAGTCTCTCTCCCTCTCTCTGCCTCTTTCTTTCTTCTTCTCCTCTCTTTTTCCCCACTCTCTCTCTCTCTCTTCTCTGTGTGTATTTATTCTGCTGTTGCGCGTCTCCCGTTGCGGGTCAGTGCGTCTAATAGATTAAATAAATTTCGCATAAATTATGCAATTGTGCAAGAGCAATATTTTTTCGCGCAGCCAGCTGCCGCCGCGGGCGTCCAAGACTTACGCACTAACTTCCTTTCCCCCGCTACCCCATCCCCTTGCCCCTTCTTAGCGCATTCGCCGCTGGTTCTGCCTTATTAATTTCCATGGCGCGCTGATCCTGTTCTGGCACCGCTGCACCAGCGCCGTTATTTGCCTGACGTCGGCAGCGTTCTAAAGCGAAGCAGCGCAACGCATCGCTCTCTCTCTCTCCCCCCCCCCTCTCTCTCTCTCTCTCTTTCACTTTACGCACCGCATTTGGTAATTAAAAACCCAACGAGCCACTTGGCCACTTCGACACCTGGACAACTTTGGTGGACATCGAGACTGGGCACAGCATAGCGAGCCTAACGGTTTCTTTCTTGGCGCGCGTAGGCAGCGGCGCACCAGGATTAGCTTCAGGTTTGCCCGTGCTCCCTCTTTCTCTCTGTCTCTTCCTCTCTCCCTCGTTTAGCAGCTGAAATTTACATAATATTTGCTCCAGATTCCAGTGCATACACAGAACTGTTACACCTGTCGCTTTGGCATTCACACGCAAAAAGTGTCCAAGTTTTATGGCCAACGTTTATAGCAGAGCCCAGATCCCAGACCCCAGAGCCAAGACCCCATAAATACGAGTCTGTATGCTGGTCGTGCCCTTGGGCCACAGACTGCGACAATTCTTGGCGAATTTGCAGGCAGCACAAAGCGGAAGATGGCCCAGAATACAAATGGGCTGCAAAGGTGCTGCAAAGTATCTCAAAGAGGAGCAAAGAAGCTAGAAAGGGAGAGAGGAGAAGAGAGAAGGGCAGAGAGAGGAGTGGGGCTTTATAAATTACGACTTTTAGTGGAATTTTTCGAGCTGGCAGCAAAGCAAGACGACTTCGCTTGAACTGACTGAGGCTAAATTCAATAGAAGAGACGCTGAGATCATTGCAAATGCAGGGAAATTCTTGAGGCTATTAAGTTTTGCGCAGCAATAATAAAGTTGCTATAAAATGTAGCTATAAAGCTATGCAATTCAATAGGGAACTAGTTCAGTACTTTGAAGAAAAGGTTTTGTTATGCAAAAATGCAGATTAAGAAGGCTGAGAAATTTAGCTATAAAAAGTAAATTCAATAAAGAATAAGAACTTATTTTCTCCAAAGAAATTCTTTGAAGATAGTTTTAAGATTTAGATAAATATAATATGCAATTTATAGTAAAACTATATAGACCGTAAAACAAGCAAAGTAAACTAAATAAATAAATTAGGTAAATAGTAAAAGTAGCTTAAATTAGTTGAAGAAAGTTCTTCAGCAAGGAACAGCTTTAAAAAAAATAAATATAAAAATAAAACAAGGGAAAATAAATTCTTAAGTCTGTGAATTTCAGCCTGAAAAATCCTCAAGCTAAGTTGCTATAAAATTTTTATAATTAACAATAAAAAACCCGCCACAAAAAGCGCAACGAATCTGTTGCAAAACACAACTCGAATTCCTTGCCAAATTTGCTTTCTTCAAGAGAATCTAAATTCCAATCGCACTAGTGCAACAATGAAAGCGAGCTGTGCTTCCCCCCCCTCCCCTCCCCTCACTCTCCCTCTCTCTCTCCCTGTACTCCTCCCCCTCTGGGTGTAAATGCCAGCGGCCTTTGCGAATTCCCATGCCGAATTTGAATATGCTGTTATATCATTTTGAATTCCTTCGGCCGCTTGCAACAGATTAAAGAGCTTGCAGCACAAATGAACCGCTGCTGCCGCCGTAGCTGTGTTATATATCAGTCTTGGCCATGTTGCAGTTGCAACTGTTGTTGTTGCCGTAGCCTAATACAATTAGTCTTATGTAATACGCATGGCTTTTGCTTTTGCTTTTGCTTTTTTTCTATGCTTGCAACGCGCTACGTGCGACTGTCTGCTGGAGGAGGAGTGGCAAACCCGTTAAGTGCTCGAGTGTGGCGGAATACAGTTAGAGTAGAGTTGAGTTGAGTTTCGTCCATGCTACGCAATTCGCGACACACGCTGCATGCTGCCGCAGGTCTCTCTAGCCCACCTCCTCCCCCCTTTGGCTGCTCCCTTGCGTGCTACCAATCGAAATGTCTGGGGAGCGCGAATTGATTGTGTTGGCCAGCGCAGAAGAAGAGAGAGAGAGAGACATGAGCAGAGCAGTGGCAGGCAGATAGGGAGGGAGAGAGAGAGACAGAGAAAGAGGGTGAGGCAGGGGGGAGCGCAGCAGAGGGGAGTTGGAGCGGGGCAGCGAGCGCGCTTAAAGCCTTTTAGGCTTTTCATTTTGGCCGCGTCGCTCCGCCTGCCAAGCAGTATGTCAGATTTTCTCTATATGTGTGTGTATTGGTGTGTGTGTTGGTGTGTTGCTGTTGCCAAAATGGTCACTCTAACGGTAAGCCGAATTGTTAACAACGTCGGCCGCATGCTTTATATGTACACAACATATAAACAAAAAGATTTCGATTAATATATTTACGGCAGTGAGGGAGGCAGGGAGTGAGGCCTGCTAATTAAAGCCCAACGCGCAAGTGAGTTGTCCTTGTCCAACTCACAATGGACTGCACTGCACTCCCCCCTCGCCTCGTCTCGCTTCCCATTGCGCTGCCCTCTTGCATTGCAGATACACATCCGATCCGATTGTAATTCAATAAAATGTGCCGGTTACAAAGATGCTCCGTCCCCCTCGCACTTACTCGATGATGACAAATGCCGGAGTAGACAGTGAAGAGAAGGGGGAGGGGAGAGAGAAGGCACTGGCAGATGATCAGGGGCAGGCATTGGGTACGAGGCGAGGCCCTTAAAGCGAGCCGACGCCTTTCGATTTGCTCGTTTTCTTATCGCTGCCTTTTAATCTGCCAAATGCCGCGCAGACTGAAGACTGCAGACTGTAGACTGCAGACTGAAGACTGCAGACTGCAGCAGAGAAGAGCCGAAGAGTCGGCGAGTCCGAGTGCGAGTCCGAATTCGACTCTAGACGGACTCAGCACAGGAGTCTGCTAAGTTTTTCTGGCTAACTCACAGCGGGTACTTAAACTGGGCAACGAATTGCATTGCAGAGGGGCCAAGCAGGGGCAGAGCAAGGGGGGGGAGTGGGGGGTGCAACATTGACTGCAACGCATTGTTCTGCCACAGCCAGCGGCGACCTTAACCCTATGACATGCCAAGTGCTTAACTTTGCTTGACAAACTGTTTTCTTTGTTGAACATTTTGCAATGAATGAAAAATTATTTGTCAGTTTAGGGACTGTAAATATTATTATAAGTTATATAAGATATAGAGATATGTGTATATACATAATATACATATATATATATA
The DNA here is from genome assembly GCA_018151435.1 of Zaprionus africanus. NCBI lineage: Eukaryota > Metazoa > Arthropoda > Insecta > Diptera > Drosophilidae > Zaprionus > Zaprionus africanus. The sequence continues at coordinate 13,715,908 of JAECXB010000118.1, forward strand.
TATATATTTAAGATATAGGATATGTCACTGCTATATATTTCACTTTCGTCTGCCTGCTTTACCCTACATCATCTTTATATTCCTTCTCTTCTCTCTCTCAATTCAAATTTATTGCAATAATTATTCCCCTTTTCACTAAGGCAATCTACGCGTTGTGGGTCAAACTCACGTTGTGGGGCAACAATGGGTTAAGAGTTCAGAGGGGAGGCTGGACAGCAACAACAACAACAATAGCAACAACAACAACATGAGGCCAGACAACAGACACAACAGTCTGCGCCAATCGCAGCTCGATTTTATTAGCTTAGCAAAAGGCTTTGATTGTTGTTGCTGCTGCTGCTGCAGTTGTTGCTGCTGTTGTTGTTGTTGTTCCGGCTGCTGCGCTTGTCTAGACGGGCAATTTTTCACACACACACACACACACACACACACAGCGCACATGAGCTGGACTTGCTCTAAAATTGGCATTTTTCACACACATAAGGTAAAAATGTAAAGCGCAGTCCGAGTTCGACTTGCCGCAGCAGAGGCAGCAGCAGCGAGTGAGGCAGGCAGCAGTCCAAGTCAAGCGGTTTATTTGCCTTGTGTGGCATCAGAGCTTCATCATCATCCTGTGCGCTCTGTGCGCTGCTCTGCGGCTGTCTCACTGAAACAGGCCGAGGCCCGCAAGCTTGGCCCGGCTCGGGCCTTGGTACGGCCCGGTCTGGTCTGGCCTGCTCTGCTCTGTTGCGACTTGGCGTTGCAACTACTACTACGACTTGCAACTTGCAGCTTGGAGTCTGCAGTTTGGAGTTGGCCAGCCCGTTGGCATAATGTGGACGCGGCCGGACAATGTTTGGCGCGCAATTTCTTTATTATTACGAGCATTTTTCGTTTCGTTGTCCTTTTAGGCGACGGCCAAGGCGCAGGCGAAGGCGAAGGCGACTGTCGCTTGTCAAAGTGCGCTGATCATTATTGTTGTTGTTGTTGTTGTTGTTGCTGTTGTGCTTGGTTTATGTTGTGCCTGCTCCCCCTCACACACACTCGCACACACACACACGGCTAGTCAGACAATGCGATTGTCAATGTTTTGTCTTAATGCGACTTCAGCTGCTGCGTTGTTCCTCTTGTTCTTGTTGTTGTTGTGCTCCTGCCTATTGTTGTTGTTGTTGTTCTACTAGCTCTTATTGTTCTTGTTGTTGCATGTTATTTAAATGGACGCGCTGTTTGGCCGCAAGATTTACAGCGCAGCGACGCGCATCGATATATTATGCCATGGCAAGTTCGTTGTCTAAGTCATTCGTTTGTTGTTGATTCGTTCTGGCCATAAATTAAGCGTTGCCTGGCCAAGCTCACACACACACACACACACACACACGGGCACACACTGTGACACACACACCCAGCATGGCATTTAGACGTAGGCAGATGCGCCCACAAGGTCGTCGCGTGTAGCGTCGCTGCTCAGCTTAGCTCAGCTTAAGCAACAATTAAACGAGTTAATCACAGTTCGATGATTTGTCAGTTTCCTTTTGCCTTGGCAGCCTGTAGACACGGTAGGAGCTGCTCAGGGGAATTTGGGTGCGGGGGGGAGCTGTGCTGTCTCTGTGCACTCGGCTGTGAAGTTTGTTTTCTCCACGAACTTGTACGAGTAATGCAGGTGTGGATGTGAAATGGCTTTATGCATCTTAAATACGAGTATATATGTACCTGTAGAGTATCAACATGTATCTACATATATATATATGAATGTATGTATATATCTGAATATACTATAAACACTTATATGCATCTATCTTTGCCTGTATATTTATATATAGGAGTATATCTATCTGGGTATTTACAAATACCTTATTTCTTTTTCTACAATGTATTCAAGTCTCTATCTAACTCCAAAACTTCTCTATTCTTTCTATGTCTACATATATCCATAGTAAGCATATCATGTATATATCTATATATATATATGTATCTGTTTATCAAATACAATCCTTTATCTTTATATTTATACTGTTCATAGCATCTCTATGTATCTCTTTATTAACATATATATCTCAATATATCTCTGTTTATATACAATCGTTTCTACATCTATTTATCCCTCCTTATACTCCATATTCATTAGCAGCTGCTGCAGCTCAGTGACATCATCAGCATTCTACTCGTTTCTTTGTCTAATTCGCGTGAAATTTCAGCCTAAAGTAGTAGCGCAGTTTTAGCTCGAATCTAGCCTAAAGAAGCAGCGCAGTTTTAGCTTGAATCTAGCGCCATTAGTTGGCCAAAAACAATGAGCGCATTTAGCTTGGAGTCGAGAAACTTTTACTTTTCCCTTAGTTTCGCTTTGAATCTTGTTTTCGGACACGCCCCACGCTCACTGGCAGCCCCGTAATTTGGCTTTCAGCGTTTGCTGCCTCTGCTGCTGTCTGCCTGTTCGTCCGTCTGGCTGTCTCACTGTCTCGCCAGCCCGCGCTCTTGAGCTGCTGCTCGAGACTGTCGCTCAATTCTTGCAAGTGTCTGCAAAGCGTGCTCTCCCCCTCTCTCTCTCTCTCTTTCTCTCACTCCCTCCTGCTCTCCCTTTGTGCCTTATATATATGTTTATAGCCATATCTATAGTATATCTCTGTTGTTGGCGCTGCAATTTTGTTTTTGCCAACTCAATTGGGACCTGTTCGCCTACACGTCGAGTGTCGCCAGTTTTTATCGCTTCATTTTTGCGCAATTTTGCACTTGAGTCTCGCTGTATCGCCTTCTTTGCGTTTATAAATAAAGCTGCGCTGCTGCTTGGCTTTTGGTAGCTCTGCTTATATGGTTGCCCCACACTCTCCCCCTCTTTCCCTCTCCCGTCTCTCTCCCCTACTCACACTCGACAAAGGCCAATGTCATGCGCTTATTGGCCGCTTGTTCTGTGTGTGTTTCCTGCTCTTTTTTTTTTGGTTTCTTTTGCACTTGTGCCCACTGTACGGTGCGGTACAATGGGTATCAAGTAAGTACTCGCAAAGTAGTTACGCTCGCCAGCTCGCGAGCCTGGCCCGAGCGCATGATTGCCTTTTAATAAGCAGTACGGGCCCAGACGATGATGTTCATGATGTATCGCCTTCGCTGTCGCTGTCGCTGCCGTCGTCGACGTCGCCGTCGCCGTTGCCGTTGCCTCCACGTATCTTATGTGGGCATAAATTTCTCATTTTGCGCTTTTTCGCTTGCTTCGATATTATCTCTCTAGCGGCCATGGTCGGTGTTGTTTTTATGCCCTACACTTAAATGGTTATTAAAGTTTTGTCGTCAAGTGTTGCCGAGTTTTGTTGGGTTTCTATTTCCATTGTTATTACTATTCGTTTGTTATTGATTTCAGTGTTTATTTAACACGTTAACTTGTTTACTTTCTGTAGATTATTGTTAAAATGAGAGCGTGAAACATGTTAAGTGAAACTATTAGGAAAAGATGCTTGAGGCATCGGGCAACATTGGCCATTGGTAAAACATAATTAAAGGAAAGATAATGTATATATTATATATAATATTTCGAACTATTGAATAAAAAGAAGACGGTAAAGAACTTGATACTACAGCTCCTCAAAAAAGCATAGATTAAAAAGAAAAAAACAACAGAAAAAAGGTTAGAAAAGTGGAAAAAGAGACACAAAGGCAGCTCAATATATTTTTGATTTAAAGGAAGCCTAAAATAAGTTTGTAAATTTATATAAATTTCTCATGCTCTATCGAATAATTTGTTATGGTTCTTTATATCTGAAAATGCGCCTCAACTAACTAGCAATATAAATCAATATTTCCGATATATTTGTTTCATGCTCATGTTACTTTATATAATTCGAAATCAAATGGAATAATTCAAAAAACAATTTGTATACAAACATGTTATAATTATAATTATTCTACTTATTATTATTACTAATTATTGTACTTCAATTTTAAGAACAATTTTATAAAAACTATATCAAAAACACGTTTTATTTGAGCAGTAAAAAAAGGAAAAGATTTAAGAACAGTTAGATTTTGAGGGGTTTTGATGCTAGACGAAATATAAATGGGCAGCTCTGTTCGGAAAAAGGCTAAACTGGCAGCTCTGCTTGGAAGATTAGGCATAATAATTCTTGACGTAGTGTCGCACACATTTTAAAGTTGATTGCCTGAGTAGATGATATATACAAATAGATATATTATCTACTCATACAAATAGATATAACATCTTCTCTGTATTATGGTATTTTTTTTATTATATTGTATTTCATCATACCTTTAATATATTTTTTTCATTAGTTTGTATAGTTTTATGCAATAATAGCAAATACTAAATATTATATACATTATTTCCTTTGATTTTCAATTTATTTTGCTCGATTTTATTTTTCTTCAAGTTTCTTTTCATTTTCAGGGATTATGCTAATTTAGTCTGTGCTATTTTTAGAATGTTGCCATAGTCACAGCTTAAGACTCATATCGTGACAAGGGTATTTCTGTTTCCTAAGCTTTAATTTCTGTCGGTATCTCTTTTTCTCCCTCTCTCTCTCTGTCTCTTTCTCTCACTTTGTTGTTCGCTTTCAGCGTGTCATGTTGCCCTTCCTGTGTAGGTGTTTTTTTTACCTTCCTCTCCCCCATCTCACTCTATCTCCCTCTTGTTGTTGTTGTCTTCGTTTGCTGGTCTTTTGTTTTTGCCGCGTTTGTTTGCTGTCTGCTGCTGCTGCTGTGTATGGCAACTTGCAACTCGCTCTCGGCACTGCTCAAGTTAATGAGTAATGTGTAAGGCTTTGTTTTCTGAATATGCATGAGTTTATGAGTGCCCCAACGGGGAGGGAAGTGGGGGAAAAGGAGGCACTGCTAGGTGGGTGGAACCGGAGCTCGTGTTGTGTAGTGTCGTGTCAGCTTATAAGGCAGTGTCGGCTTGAGTGAATCATGGCAGGGCCCCACACACACACACACACACACACACACACACACACACACACACTTGAGCAGCAACAACTTTATTAGCCAAGTTCGCCCTAGCGAACCGTTAAGACGCCCCCGCGCGCGTCACATCGAGCGCAGTTCAAGCGAAAACGAGGTCAGTTTTGCGGCGAAAAAGCCATTTTCGTATTTCATTGCTCACCAAATGACATCACTATCTGCGCCTGTGCGACTGTATGTGTGAGTCCCTGTGTGTGTCTGTGTATTTGTGCGAGCGAGCCAAAAGCTTAATTGCAGCAAAGCTTTTGGCATTAACGAGCACTAAAACGCAGGTAAAAAACAAATTTGCCTCGTCAAAGAGCCTTTTTTTATCTGCTGAAAATTGCAAACTAATTTTCGCCGCATTTTGAAATTGTTCACTTACCCTTTGCCTGCGCTAATCCACAGTGAAGGACGAGTACGGCCAGTAGGGCCACTTGCCACAGTTGTTGCGCCGCAAACATATTCGCGCCGTCGAACTTTAATTTATATCTAATTAGTCGAAACGGAAGAGCAAACGGAGTTATTAATATTAAATTGCACAGCAGAGACCGAGAGAGAGAGACACAGAGAGAGAGCGCGCACGGGGTGGGGGAAGGGTAGAGAGTGGGAGTGGGAAACAACGGCACATGCTACACGAATACGACGCGTATTTATTTCATTTGTATTCTCTTCAGTTTTACGCACACTCATAACTCATGCATACACACACATATGATCTCTCGCACACACACACACACATGCACCGAAATATTATGAAACAAAGCCGGAGTGCTAAAGAGAATGCCCGTCAAAAGTATTGGCGATGACGACGACGACGACGACGTCGGCGGTGGCGGTGGCGTCGGTTCAAGTGGTAAACGTCGAAAAAACTCAACAAATCAACGGCAAATAAAAACAAAAGACGCGTACGTAAAAACACACACAGGCTCATGCACTGCGCCAGAAAGAGAGAGGGAGAGAGAGAGACAGAGAGACGTCTTGGCCTTACTTGGAGAGAACACGACACGAAAACACGTCCAAACCGCGCGCTGGTCGCAAGGTAACTGAAAACTCGCTGCCAGGCCGAGCATCAGTTTGAGCGAGGCGCTTGCGACTGCGCGTGACGTCTGTGTTCCTCGGTATTTGTGCGCTTCGTTACCCCAACTTGCCCACTGTGCTTGGCAAGCTGAGCTTGGCGCGGGGAACTCAAGCACTTTGTAGGTTGCAAATCTCAAGGAACTAAGCCTTTTATTCTAAAGGAAAACAAGTGCTGCAAAGGATCTCTCTCCCATACTCTCACTTACGTTATTTAATATTATTAATCGAACATACTTATGCTCTCTTAATCTCGCAAGAAACGCAGTCTGAAAATCTAACAGCAGGCGCAGCAACATTCTGCCAAAGCTCTGTTAAGCTAACTAAAGGAGAAAAGAGCTGAAAGGATCTCACTCCCACTCACTCAACATATTAAAGTCCGCTAAGCGAACATACTTACGCTCTCTTAAGCTCTCCAGGAGCGCAGTCTGTTAATCTAACAGCAACATTGTGCCAAGGCTCTGTTAAGCTTTCTAAAGGAGAGAACAGCTGCAAAGGAATTCTCTCTCACACTGAAATTCACATTTCACTCGAATATCCGCTCTCTCAAAAGCCCTGTTAACCAAGAGAGTGCAAATCGGAGGATTACTCTCCCTTTCCCACTCGCACTCTTACAAGAATGAGATAGAGATCAGCCGGTTACCAATGACAAAGATGAGAATTTGTGGGAGCAATTACATAATCTTGCCATTGTTATTGTTGTTTTTGCAGTTGCTGTTGCAGTTGCTGACGCCTGTCAACGTCGCGTTGTTGTTGTGGTTGATGTTGTCTTTAAGCAAACATTTAATTATTGTCGCCAGTAACCACAACAACAGCAACAACTGAAGCTGAGACGGAAAGTTCTCAGCCTGAAGTTGGCCCAATCTGAGAGAGCATCAAACAATTGCCGAAAGAGAGTTCACTGTACTAGCCATGTTAACTTCCGCTTTGTAAGCAGCCAGAACGGAACGGTTCTTTCATTGTGGTCAAGTCGCAGCCAGAGCGATTAAGCCATGTTATATGCACTCAATTTCACACTTGTTGACTGCGCGTGCTCTCGAACAAATGCATTCGGCCCCATACTGCACACACTCACACACACACGCACACGAGTCCTGCATGAACACATTCACATATAGAATATTGCTCAATTTTTCTTACTGTATAGCATTCATTTGCCCTTTTGAATGCATTCATGCAGTTCTAAAGCACACACACACACGTGCGCACATCTCTTGTTAGCTTTCCAAACGACTGGCCAGTGAAGCAGCCGCATCCGCCTTGCGGCGCCCCAAAAGCTGCATGCGCCTATTATTAGGCCAGGCCAAGAGGCACCGCCAAGGCCCCCCGGCGACGTTGGGCGGCAAAGGGGCGTCTGATAATAACAACGGTAAATGACGTGCAAATAAATGCAGCAAGCAGCGAAACGCGCTAATTAAATTTGTTTATTTCAATTAAGCAAACTATTAAATCAACCTGCTCTGCTTGGGATTGAAAGGGCTTAAATATTTAGGGATTTAAAACAAAATTAATTGTTAATTAATATTTTCTCTACCAAATCAATCAGAATTTTTGTTTATTTTCGTGTTTCTTGCACTACTATTCTGTTAAATTACAGAAAATGTTAAATTCCTGGAATACGTTAACAGTCGGTTGTTGCCCCTGCTAGAATATCGCGTAGTTGACAAAACTGAACACAGAGGGCGCTAGCAGAAAACAGCTCTAAGGCATTTATTTAAATTTCTGTAAACCGTTTAGTTTTATAACCTAAGAAAAATATACAATTTAATTTTACACACTAAGTTTATTCATTATATAAATTTTATACATTCTACACACATAATAACAACGTAGTAGTGGTGTCAGTACTGGGATTCTATTACTTATTCGTATTTATTTTCTTAGAACGAATAACACGAGAGAGCGTAAGCGCTAACATAAAAAAAACATCTCTGTTAACGAAAGAGGATCAAAAGCAGAATGAGAAAAGTTCGACGGCACAGCACAAAAAAGCTAACGTCTAAATTCCAAGAAAACAGACACTACATGCAAACATATACGTTTGTCTCGCTTGCACTCATTGCTCGCAATGGTCTGACATTTGACGTTCGTCCTAACGGAACTTTCGATTTTTGTACATACAAAAAAAATAGAACAACTCTTTGTTGAATTATGTATTGACAATTACAGGCCGGGAGATGTGCAATATGAATAATAAGCAATATAGCAACATATTAACACGACTCACGGCCTAAAATGTAAACATAGTATGCGCTTTTAATTGTTTTTGAGAGACGGAAATCTGTTGTATGGTGGGGCACGGTTCATTTTCAGGCCGGGAGATGTGCAATATAATTAATAAATTTAGCAACATATTATCACATACACCGACCGGAAATGCTTAGTGCCAAAACAGCTTTAAGTTTCATTCACAAAAATGTACTACTGCGTGTTTTGTTGCGTTAACTTGCAGGCCGGGATAAGTGCAATATGATATTGAGAATTATTTAACATAAAACACTGGTCACGACCTGCATGTTATAGCTCCAATAATATACTTAATCCATTTTTATTCACATTTATTCTTGCGCTAACGTTTTCAATATCCCCATTTTTCCGGCCGTGAAGGGTGCAATCTTTTCAAATATTAAGAAATTACACCACTCGCAGCCGAAAAACTAGAGATGCACCAACAAATTTTATAAAAAATGCACAACTCATTTAAGAACCTCTCTGAATTTACGTGTTTAAGTTAATCCTCTTCCAGGAACTGCAAGTTATTGACTGAGAATCAAATAAATTGAATGACACTGCGCGGGCCGATCAAATTTATTAACATAATGTTAACAGAGATGTTAAGCTCGCGCTGTTATCCTACTTCGCTTCTGTAAAGGATTGATATTTTCATCGATAAGTGGACTCGATGTTCGATGTTTTGTTGCACTTAAATTTTTTAAAGTCAAGTTAAATAAAATAATAGAATGCAGCTTTTATTTCCCATCCCAAGCATAAGAACTTTAACGGGTTGTTATTTGATACATCTAAGGGCAGTCCACATTTATGGAGGATCATTCAGAGTAATTAAAAGAAGGCCAAATTGCTTACTTGCATATTTATTTATTATTTCGTATAAAAAGTAATGAAAACATGCGGACTTTGCCGTGTTAAACAATGTGTGTATGGGCATTAAGAATTACTAAATGGATTGCGAATAATGTATAAAATAACCCTAAGCCTTGTTTAGTACTTGGGCAACTCGGAGTAGCGGGGCGGCGTGGACCATAGCACGCTTGAATTGCGCTTCAGGTGCATGGGATCGATGTTGGGGAAGATCTGCTTCAGATCTGGCGAGGTGGGTGCCACCGAGAAGAAGCTGTCGATGACATCTGTGGGACAATGACTCTGCATCATGATGGCAGGCACACGTACATCAGCTAAAGAAAGAAAACAATATCAGTTAAATAGAATAGTGAAAGAGAAGTTAAGGAAGACTTACAGCGACTCCAGGTGGGCACAGGTGGTCGTTTGTGTGACACCTTGCCTTCGTCGTCGGTGGAATCATCCTCGTGCAGCATCTCGAACGTGTATTTCGATTTCGGTGGCGGCGGCATCATCTTCTTTGTCTTTGCTGCATTCAGTTTCTCTTGCATCTTCATTTTCTGCAGCATTTCGCGTTCCTGCTCCTTGGCCTTGGCCTTCTTCAGCTGTTCGGCCTCCTCTTGTTGATACATGTTACGCTGTAGCTCCTGCATTTCCAGACGTTTGCGTTCCTCCAGTTTCTCCTTCTCCTGCTGCTTCTTGAGACGCTTCTCTTCCCGTTCCTTGGCCAACTTAGCCATCCGTTCAGCTCGCTCACGCTCTTTGGCCTCGCGGAGCTGTGCTGCCTGCAGATGCTTCTGCTCGCGCTGCTTCTTCTTCTCATCGGCCAGCAAATGCAGCCCCTTGCGGAAGTCTTCGGTGCTTGACGCCTTGCAGGCACTCATCGGCGCCTTCTTCGCCACCGCAGAGTTCAGTGTCGAAGATGTTGAATTTCCCGTTGGGGTAAGGAACCGACCCAGGGCGGGAGCAGGCAGTTTGCCAATAACCGGAGTAGTAGCGCTGCCTTTCGCCTAAATCAGAAGAAGAGGAAGATAGAGTTATGATAAGCCCTTATACTCCTAGACTATTGATCTTTACTCACCACCTCCTTCAGGCGCTTGGGCCGCAGATTGCTGTGAGCATTGGCCGCATTCTCAAAGGCCTCAACGCGCATTTTCACTGGACTCTGCATCAGCGGACTGAAAAGAAAAGACAAAGTGAAGATTAGCAGAACAGTTACTGATTGGGTCTGTCTGGGGCTTACTTGAACAGCTCATGGGTGCGCGCTGGCATCTTGACGCCCTTGTAGGTGGTTGGCTCTGCTGGCAACTGATATTTGCTGCTGGGCTTGTCCTTCGCCTTATCCAAATGTGGTGATTCATCCTCGGTCATCAGACTGCTCTGGCTACCCACCTTTGGCAGGCTACCTTGACGTGCTGTCTCCATTGATTCCTCTTGGTCATCATCGCCTGCACCGCCGCCTGCTTCCACTTGAAACGTTTCATTGTTCGGCGCATGTTGGGCTACCGTCACTGTGGTATTTCCTACTGGAATATTGAACGTGGCCTCCGACATGGCTGTACCCAAAGTAACCGTTTCATTGACTGCAGTTTGAGCGACTGCTGCAGCTGGCGCTTCCTCGACTGCATCCTCATAAATGGAACGTTGTGGCGGTGCTTGCGATGTCTGTGAATTCCTTGTTTCATTGTTGCCTTTGCGTGTGCGCGCAGACACTGGCAAATTATTGTCGAGTTCGCTGAATCTTTCCACTTTGATGGGCCTATGACTTTCCTTCTTCTTGCGCGTCTTTTTCGCCGGGGCTGTGCTGGACATGTTGCTGCTGGACGCTGTCGTGTTGTCGGCTGTCGTCGTCATGTTGTTGGTGGTGGTGGTTGTGTTGCTCACTGAAGTCGTTGTCGAGTGCACCGTTGTGTCGTTTCTTAGCACTCGCGTTGACTCCAGAGTGCCAGCTGCAGTAATCGTCGTTGTCGATGCGTCGCAGCTCAACTTCTCGCGCTTTACCATAACGCGCAAGCTGTTATTCTGTGCCTGTGATTGCATCTCGGAGGCATTATTCGTTTCAACAACAGGAGCAGCCTTGGCGGAAGCATCCGCTGTCTGGTTATTGAGTGATGCGCTCGCCAGATGCATCTGTGAGGCGCGCTGTTCGCTTTCCAACTTAATTTTGACCTCTTCATTCTGACTGGGACGCCGCATTTTTGTGTTCAGCGATGGTTCCTTTAGATTTTTCTCTGACTTCAGTTTGGCTGCGCGCTGTGGCCGTCCCGAACTCATGCTAGTCTCTGCTGGAGCTGCCGCAGCCGCCGACGCTGCAGTCGGCGCTGGTGGTGGCGGCATTAGGTTGCCTGTGGTGTTTGCTTCTTCCTCGACTTCCTGTGCCACAGCCAGCAGTTGGGAATTGCTCATGCGAGTGCTGTGCAGTTGGGAAACCTCAACAGTCTCGTCCGCTTGATCTACAAAAAGAGTGGGGGGGAATTTACTCTCATCCCTTCGGCGTCAGCAGCGAATTTCACAACTTACCATCATCATCTTCGGACAGCGGTTGTAGACGCTTCGGCCGTTTCTTTGTCTGTTGTGGCGTTATGGAACTATTGCTGGTCGCTGGCACTGCAGTCTTCGCGGGCTGTGCTGCAGATGTCTCTGCAGGCTTTCCATAAAATATTTGGTCCAGTTCAGCAAAATGCGCCTGCGACAGGGGGTGGGGGGAGAAACAGGATTTTAGATTTACATTCTTCACAGAAAATATGATATATACATACAATTTTAACTTCATTCAGCTCTCGCGTTAGAGCCTCCACGGATCGCAAAACACTTAGCAAGTCTTCCATTTTTATATTTAGTACACAAAGAAAAAACTAAATAATTCACCGTTTAATTCAAATGGCGGCAATGAAAAGCGCGTCACCAGACAAGCCCAAGCGCAATGTTAAATACAAAACATCGATAAGATTGATATGTTATCGATAGCATACAGTGGCAACTCTATGAAAGTGTGATACACTGCTTCTCAACACTAGATACAGCTGTTTTCCCGCGCAAATTTATTTATATTTCTTATTTTCTCAACACTATAGCGCTTTTTATTAAATCGACATGTATTGGCAATGCAGTAGAAATAATTGTATTCAATTATTTTACATATATTAGCCGGCTGCTTTGTTTGTAGCAAACGTGCTTGTTGCAGCTGCTGTTCAAGTGTTGTTAAGTGTTGTAAAACTCAACAGAAAATCAAATTGTGCAATGTATTTTCGTTAAATAGCGCATTGTACTACCTTTTTTATTTATTAATAACAAATAATAATAATTCTAAATTACATTTTGCGCAGTAAAAGTTATGCTGAGGCTTGCGAGAGCAAATATATCGACTATATCGAATGATTTGACCAGTGCTGTAAATGACCGAAAATGCATGCATGCCCTGAACGGTGCTGTAAAATACTCAAATACATTGTTAAAAATCGCCAGAAATTCGCAAGCCAGCGAAAATTTAGTAATAACAAGGTAAACAAACCAACTAAGCGCGTTGCGTTAACAACAATAAGATGTATATATGAGACACTGCAAGCCGCACACAGACACTTGTCACCAGTAAGCAATACCAACGCGTATTCCGCGCGCACACACACAGCCAGCAGCAATGGGACTCGACTTTGATGTCGTGGAGTACTGCAAAGATGTGAAATCAAAACAGTCGCAACCGCCGTTCGCCTGCCCGGTTCGCGATTGTGGCCGTAGCTATAAAACGCTCGTGGGCCTTCAGGGCCACCTCACCAACTACGACCACGACAATCCGCAGCCACTGACGCCAATTCTGAAGCCCAATAGAAAAAAGGCGCGCTCATCTCGCGCACTCCATTCGACGCCCAAAGACAACGGCAGCGGCGGTGGCGCCAACTCTGAGGGCGAGAATGGTTGTGCCACCAGTAGAAGCAACGTCAATCCAGAGTCTCTGGTGTCGTACAATGAGCAAGAGGAAACGGTTACCTTTAATATAGATGGGAAAAGTGTTCGACTGGGCATCGATGAGCCACTGCCCATTGTGGATGACGATGAGTTCGCCGAGCTGGTAGAACGTGGTTGTATACTGAATGCGGACGCGCCGCCGCTGGAGGAGAAGGCGTCATGGGCTCAAGTGCAGGTGCCTGTGGCAAATGTGCGTGAGATCGATGACTACAATGTGCCTGATGCGCCGCCCAGACCCCTGGCCTACTATCGCTTCATTGAGAAGTCTGCCGAGGAGCTGGACGGTGAGATCGAATACGATGTTGATGAGGAGGACTCTGCCTGGCTGGAGTACATGAACGAACAGCGGGCCAAGCAGAATCTTAATCCAATCAGCATTGATACCATGGAGCTGCTCATGGATCGCCTCGAAAAGGAATCTCATTTCCAGGCAGCGGCCAATGGCACGCCCACGGGCGTCGAGGTCGACGATGATGCCGTCTGTTGCATTTGCCTCGACGGCGAGTGCCAGAACACCAACGTGATACTCTTCTGCGACATGTGCAACCTGGCTGTGCATCAGGACTGTTACGGTGTGCCCTACATCCCCGAGGGCCAGTGGCTGTGCCGGCGTTGCCTGCAGTCGCCCAGCAAGGCGGTCAACTGTGTGCTATGTCCGAACACTGGCGGCGCCTTCAAGCAAACGGATCATGGCCAATGGGCGCACGTGGTGTGCGCCTTGTGGATACCAGAAGTTCGCTTTGCCAATACCGTTTTCCTCGAGCCTATTGGTAAGTGTTGGCGTTGCCCTAGTTTCCTACCTGGTACTCCTTATTAATTCCACCTGCTTTTGTCTTAGATTCTATTGAGACCATACCGGCTGCCCGCTGGCGCCTCACCTGCTACGTTTGCAAGGAGAAGGGCCTGGGCGCGTGCATTCAGTGCCATCGCAACAGTTGCTATGCCGCCTTTCATGTGACCTGTGCCCAGCAGGCGGGCCTCTACATGACCATGGATACTGTGAAGGATGGCCACAACGATAGCTCGGTGCATGTCCAGAAGTTTGCCTACTGTCACGCCCACACGCCTGCCGATGCCAAGCTGAAAACAAATGTACCCGACTTCGAGGATACACGCATGAAGATGCGCGAGGCACGCAAAGCTCTGGCCAAGAAACGCTCCACAGCGCCGGTTGTGCTGATACCCACAATACCACCGGATCGTGTGCAAGAGATAGCGACCATGGTGCACATGCAGAAGAAGAAGGAATTCCTCGATCGAATCATTGCCTACTGGACGCTCAAGCGACACTATCGCAACGGTGTCCCCCTGCTACGCCGGCTGCAGAGTCAGGGCAACAATCATGGTGTGATTCAGCGCAACGGCATCGAGGGTTCACCGGACACGAAGGAGCTGTACCGGCAGCTCAAGTACTGGCAGTGCCTGCGACAGGATTTAGAGCGTGCGAGATTACTCTGTGAATTGGTGCGCAAGCGGGAGAAGCTTAAAGGTGGCATTTGTAAAGATATCCGAGGAGGTGGTGATGCTGCAACTGAATCCGCTGGAGTCGGCATTGGGTAAACTGTTGGATGCGCTGGAGTTGCGCGACACCATGGAGATCTTTCGCGAACCTGTGGACACCAGCGAGGTGCCGGACTACATGGATATTGTGAAGCAACCGATGGATTTGGGTACCATGCGCTGCAAGCTAAAGGATTGCAAGTACAACACGTTGGAGCAGCTCGAGGCGGACTTTGATCTGATGATCCAGAACTGTTTGGCGTACAACAACAAGGACACGGTCTTCTATAGAGCGGGGATACGTATGCGTGACCAGGCGGCGCCGCTGTTTGTTCAGCTGCGTAAGGAAATGCAACGCGATGGATTGCTGGAGCGCAATCAGCGCGCCCATGTGGATCATGTGGAGGGTGAAGTGGAGCAGGAGTTGCGACAGCTGCTGGCGGCGCCGCCAAGCGAGGATGTGGTTCAGAAGTTGCTTATACTGGCGGACAAGTCGCAGGTGCTCAAGAACCCAAGCTACCGCACCAAGAAGATAAAACAAATTCGCCTGGAAATCACCCGCATGCGCAAGGCTCTACAAAAGGCGCGCTTCGCAGCGGTAAGCTTGAGAAGATTAACCTGCTTCCCATCAGCAACTCATACTTTCTTTCTTTATGCAGCGCCATACGTCACATGCGCACTCGCAGAGCGACGATGATGAGGATGAGGAGACGGGCCTTAAACCGTCCAAGAAACGCACGCGCAAGCGGCTCAACAGCAGCGCCATGGATCTTGATGACTCGCAGGCTCAGCCGAACGATGACGATGATGAGGATGACGATGACTCTGAGGATTACTCAATGGCCGAGGATGGTGCCAGCAAGGATGCCGGCCACATGGCCCAGACGCCGCCCTGTAGTCCTGTCAAGAGTCTGAACAACAGCAGTTCCCCCGTGGGCGTCAATCGAAGGTAAGTTGCGACTTCTCTTAGCTCCGTATGGAAAGTGTGCTTAATCATCTTTGATCCTTCATGCAGAACGGCAATCTTGTTCACGCTCAAGGCGCAGGCGGCGGCTAAGCGACCCTCGGAGATACTGACAACGCCTGTGAAGGAAGAGCACCACAATTCCCAATCATCCAGCACCCAATCGACTAGTGCCAGCTCCAATTCCACGGCTACAGCAGCCACGGCGGCTTCCAGCACGTTGAATGCAACGCTGGGCACTGCCACGCCCACAGCCGCCAGCAATTTCGCGTTGACGCACAACAGCACGCCAGCTGCGCCTGCTGCGTCTAGTCTGACACCTGCAGCGCTATCGATGAGCAAAAAAATGAGCTTAGGCCTAAGTTCTGGGCTGGCGCTGGCCAAGTCACCCAAGCGACCTGGACGCTATCGTCGTTTGCCTTCAATGTCACCAAAGAAGTCACCGAATCCGGCAGCAGCAGCAGCGGCGGCGGCTGCGGCAGCGGCGTCCTCGACAGGCAACGCACATTCAATACATGCCGCGGCAGCTGCGACGCCAACAGAAGCCTTACCCTTTGAACGCATCCCGGACAGCTTTCGCGTGTACCGAGCGAACAATCAAAGGGATGGCAGCGACAGCGATGATGGGCCCTCGCAGTCGAGCAGTCCTTGCAGCAGCTGCTCGGACTTCAGCATGTCCGGCAGCTGTTCGGACTTTGACAGCGACGAGGCAAGCGACGGCGATGCGCATAGCGACGATGGGGATTCGGATAGCGTCAAGGTGAATGCAATGCAGGAGGATTGCACCACAGATGCAATGGATATGCAACATGCCAGCCTGAACAATACGCAGGGCAATGGCAACATGGCCATCAGCAGCAGTGACAGCAGCTCCGACAGCGACGACGACGACGATGACGATGAGGATGATGACGATGAGGAGGAGCAGCAGATGGATGTGGGAAATGCAGGCATGGTAGATATGAATGCCAGTGGCAAACAGCGTGTGACACGCAGCACACCGACGCCGCTGCAGGGGCGTGGCGGTGCCATGGCAGCGGCACGTGGACGTGGCAAGCGGCGAAGTAATCTCAGTGAATCCACCAGCTCGACAGCAACACCGCCACCGTTGCTGATGCGCAAGGCGGGCAAGTTGCGCTCCGCGACACCGAATGCTGCCTCGCCGCTGGTAAATAATATCAAGGCACGACGCAGCACCACGACGGCAGCCTTGATGAACAATGCGACGATGATAATGCACAACAACAACAGCAGCAAGAGCAAAATGCAGCACGAACTGGAGGCGGAGGTGGCTACGGCGACGGCGGCATCGGCAGCTGGTGGCGAGTACATGGTGCGGCACAACAATAGTGCGCACAAGGCAGCGCTGGAGCCGCTGCAGCTGGTGTGGGCCAAGTGTCGTGGCTATCCCTGGTACCCGGCACTCATACTGGACCCCAAGACGCCCAAGGGATTCGTGTATAACGGCGTGCCACTGCCAGCGCCGCCAACGGATGTGCTGGCATTGCGCAAGAATTGCATGGACGATGTTGTCTTTCTGGTGCTGTTCTTCGATGTGAAACGCACCTGGCAATGGCTGCCTGCCAATAAGCTGGACATATTGGGCATTGACAAGCAGCTGGACCAGCAGAAGCTTGTCGAGTCGCGCAAACCGGCCGAGCGCAAGGCCGTGAAGAAGGCCTACCAGGATGCGCTGCACTATCAGAGCCAGGTATCCGATCTAGAGGGTCAGGGACCTGATCCCATCATGTGAAATCTGTTTGCCCAACTGCATTTAAGAGTCGAATGCGCCCCCGCCTTGTAATTATGCCAATCGAATGTATATATCTACCATATAATCAGAGACAGTCCGCACACGTATTCGATGTATCCTCCTCTCGAAATAGTCCCGTTAAGCGCGCTCCAAACACACACACATTGTTATCGAGAAGGCCCTCCATTAGAGTATTTCGTTTTGTTTTCCACTCATCTCGAGATTTTTCCATTTTCTTCTTGTCTTTTCGTGCGATTCTTCTGCCTAGTTTTTATTGTAAAGTCTTGTAAAGAAGTTCAGTTAGTTTTACTTTGATTAACAAATTACCGAATGGAATTTATAACCTCAGAAAGTTTCAGATGAAATATAATCAAATCAATGTTTAAGTTAAATAGTTTTAAGGCACTCCCCCCACACCCTCCGTTCCCCCACAGAGAAAAACAAATTAAAAATGTAAAAAAAAACACAGACAAACAGTAGAAACACTTACAAATAGCATTAAATTGTGTATGTGTGCGTGCCTGAACGTGTTTGTATATGTGTATGTGTGTGTGTGTGTGTGTGTGTAAGTGTATTAAGTGTGTTCCGTTTTTAATTTCCGTATGAACAAAATATGCAAAAGTTTGATTATTATTACGATGTATTACGCGGATGAGAGAGCAGCCTAGAGTCGATGATGATGATGATCATTCTGATGATGATGATGAAGCTGGAGCTGATGATGATTATTATTATTATTATTATTATTACGATTTAAACTATTGTAATAACGGTGTGTAATTAATGCAAATTACTTAGCGCGTAAGTGAACAGTGTAGAGAATTAAGTATTGTAGTAGTTGCCCAGATAACAAGATTGAATATTGTTTAAATTTAATGGTAAAGTAAATGCAGAAAATAAATGTTTTAAACAAAAACAAAATACAAGCAAAGTTTTTTCAAAATATAATATTGGTAATGAGGGTAAACTCTCATTGTTCCTATATTATAATTATAGAAAAGGAGCGATGTACTTAGTTTGGTTGCCTTTACTTCAAAACTTGGCAATATTTGCCGATATGTTCCATCTCAGTTATACGATTTATCGGTCTAATCAGGTTCGACTTATGATTTAGCAATGTGAAGAATGTGTGTCATGTTTAACTCAGAGAAAATTGTAATTTTAATTCGTCTGTTGATCAGGAATATATATAGATGACAGAGCCATATATGTTTCTTAAGGTCTTTCCACTTTCCTGTTAATGCTGAACAGAAATATATATTCTACAGATTCGAAAATGTCTCTAAAGGTCTTTTCACTTTCCTGTTAATGCTGAACAGGAATATATACACTTTAAAGGTTCGGAAAAGGCTCTGAAGGTCTTTCTACTTTCCTGTTAATGCTGAACAGGAATATATATACTTAACAGGCTCGAAAATATCTCTTAAGGTATTTTCACTTTGCTATATGTACTTAATAAGTCCGCATATGTCTCTGAAAGTCTTTTTACTAGTCTGCTAATGCCGATCAGGAATATATATATTAATCTCCAAGGGTTGATAATGTTTTCTAAGGTCTCTTCAGATATATGCATGTATATATTATATATAAATATATATTAATTCCTATACTACACTGTCTCTCCCTCTGCAAGAGTATGCAAAGAAACATGCGTACTGCCCTACAGTTTGAGAGTCAGCGCAGGTTTGACAGTCACTTGGCAAACGCGACTCGCGTCACAATAAACTCGATTTAAGCCAATTAAATTGGACAGCAAACGTGTTAAACGAACAAATAAAAATAAAGTAGAGATATCTGGCGAAAGAGACGACAGATGGGGACAGCTGCCGCGACACTTGAGAAAAGCACAACAAAAACAACAAAAATACAAATTCGAAACAAAAACAAAGTTCACATAATAAACATGTTCGATAAATTAAGAGGCAACAGCGCGTCATATTAACGCGCATTTTAGGCTGACAAATTGTGCGGGGTATTTATTATTAGAGTGCAGTTTGTAAGGCTCGGCTTAGAGAGCTTTGATCGATGGCCAGGTGAGACAAGTCAGCACTCCCCCCACTCCATCTCTCGCTGCCATTGCCGCAGAGACAACTTAATAGTACGCCCGAAATCGCACAGTGGGGAGAATGACCTTAATTACGCATGCAAATTCATTTGCGACTGTCTGCGATTATCGATGGGGCTATTAAGTAGTCGCAGTTGTAGTTGTAATTGTTGTTGTAGTTGTGCTTGTTGTTGTTATTGCATTGCTGCTGCTGCTCACTTGACAGGTGCGTCGCGTCGTGTAGGTCACTGTGCGTTGGCGCCTTAATTGATGTATTCATTAATTAATTACTCCGAAACGGAACTTCGTCGCCGCCGGCAGCAGCGGCGGCAGCAGCAATTGGAGCACGCTCCAATCTTTGCCAGCGTCGCGTCGAGGGAACTTCCCGCACTCGGCATGCGAAACGAGTTTCTTTTCTCAATTTTTCAATCACAATTTTTCGATCAAATGACGCAAATGCCGCCGCCACCAGTTGCTGCCGCAATGGCCCAAACAAAGGTTTATAAAAAGAATATTTTGTGCATGAAAATAAAACGACCTTGGGGTCGAATCGAGTGCGAATCGCGCACATTACATTTATCTTCGGGTTCAATACAATCCAATGCGTCGTAATATTGCGAAATTTCGGGGAAATAAACAAATTTGTAATTGGCATTGTTGGCGGCAGATCACTTCTTTATCTAATTGCTCAAGGTTGCCATACGATTAGAATCAGCTGTCCAAATCTATGTTCTAAGCATCTGTTAAATTTATGCTAAGCACCTGTGAAGTCTTATGTTAGCAGCTGTTAAGTCTAAATCACTTCACTTGCATAACAGTCTCTTCTCACCAAACATGTAAAAATTGCAGCGGCACAATTAAAATTAATAAATTAAAACCCTTGCTTTTCATTAAAATAAAAACTACGAAAGTAAGGCTCTTAATTGTCCATTATAATATGTGGAATTTTGATCTATTTACGCTTTGTCTCTGATTTTCTAGCAAACAATAAATTATAAAGTATAAATTAATGTTTCCAGTTTACCCAATTTCTGAAAACTAAAATCCTCAATAAGCGGCTTAGTATTTATTTTTTTGGGGTTTTTGGCGTATAAAAAAGTTTTTTGAAAAACATTTTGCTGACGCGACTTTTTTAACCATTCACAAATATTCATTGAGCAGTTGTTGTTGTCTGTTGTTGTTGTTGCTGACGTTTATTGAATCGCGTTGGGGGTTAAGTATTTTAATTAATTTGCACGCAACAGTGCAACGCGGGTGCGAGTTCTGTGCTAGCTGCGAATTGGAATCGGAATTGATACCCTGCATGAGGTTTGTATTGGAATTGGAAACGGAATTGAAACCGAATCTTGGGGTTTATACGTCGTGTCGCACGTGACGTCGCCAACGTGGCCAAAACAGCGAGGCGAACGAGGCGAACGAGGCGAAAAAGAGCGAAACCGGCGAAGATGTGAAATATATTTGTGGAATTTCGAAATACGCGGTTCAAGTGCGTTTTTTGGCCACTAACCGTTGCCGTTGCCTTGTCTCGAAATTCGCCAGAAGTGATTTACATAAATTGGTAGAAGACTGAAGTTTATTAGTAATATATATAGGTAGGTGTGTGTGTGTGTGTGAGGGTGTCTGTGTGTCTGCAGGAAAAGCATCTGCAATATTGGTGGCGTGTTTTTTTTATTTCACATGTGGCAGACACCTTAATGAACTAGCTAATTAAATGTGATTAGCATAGCACGCACACACACACATACACACACACACTTGCAGGCTAATTCGCCGCGGTTAAGCGAAGTTCTCCAATGCAGCAGATAAGATAAGAGCGAAACGTGCAATTCGCCAGCAAAAGCTGCGTCAATTAGTTCGCGGGACGTGCCTCCATTTCACTGAATATATATCACACATACATACAAACAGGCACACATATGCACACACATACATGTGCATATGTATACTATAGCCGATATTAGCTAGGCGAAGCGCGTGGTCAACAGAAAAATTAAAATAAATTGCTCAACTGACGCACATAGCCGAAAATTCTCGTCCATCTTCTTCTCGCACTTTGTTCCATGGTCCGAGCATGTGACGTCGCAGTCGGCGTTGGCGTTAGCGTTGACGTCGCTGCCAGCGTGACTGTGGTCAGTTCAAGAAAGCTATGCTATAAATAAAATCTATACTGTACCATGGCATGGCAACAAGATTTCCAAAGCGAAATCTTACGAAACCTTCTGGGAAAGTGGCTCAGCCGAAAGTTACGCGAACAGGTGAAATAAGTGAAGACTTACCTGAATTACAATCAATACACCTTCATTTGGTCATGTGTGCGTTCAAAGGTGTCAAGACTGAGAGCAGCAATGACGAACAGGGGGCATCACCCTTGGCTCTGGTGACAATTTCCGATTGCGTCGGAAGTGAATTCATTGAACAACAGGATTGGGTCACAGTCACAGTCGCAGTTACCTCACTTGCTATATACATATGTTATAATAGAAGCTAACATAGGAATTACAGAATGTTATGCACCTTTTTCTGGCTTCCCACGGAAGTAACTGTATATTTCTTATATAATCTACATCTTGCATATGTTATTTCATAACAATCAGTGGCAAGTTCCTACAGCACGCCACAACTTGCATAATCTGTGCGAAAAAAGCCACGCGAGTCTTATCACATTGGACTTTATCAGATAGTACGAGCTATCAACAATGTGCGTTGTTCATTTTTTATTCATATTTAATTGTGAATAATGATAATAATTAACATAATAATGAACTTTTTATGTGCTAACTGAAATTTAAATGCTATAAAAAGAAATTCAAAGAACTTTAGAACAAGGCGGTACATGTGAAAGAATGAAAGATCGATTATTATTAATAATTTTAATATTTGTATAGCATCTAAATAATAAATAAAGTATATAATATATAAAGATGTAGTATATAATATATAAACAATAAGAAAGAATAAACTGGAAAAGTGTCGAAAAACTGAGAAATTCCAGGAGAAATGGTTTAATGGTGTTAAGAACTTAAATTATAGGTAATAATAAACAAATTACTATGTTTAAGGAAGGTAAAATATAATGAAAATAGACTGGGATACCTTAAGAAAAAAGGGGGTAAATGAGATGTAAATAATGAGATAAATTATACGTAAAAATTCAACTGTTTCTGTACAAATTTAAGTAAACTATTATACATATAATCCGTGCAAAATAGAAGAACATTTAAAATTAAGGGATAAATGGAAAATATGAAAGGAAAAATAAGAAGTCTAAAATAATCTATGCACAATTTTAGAGCTAAACATTAATAAAGTATCATATGTATGCTATACGAGTATAATAAATAAAGATAGATACATAATTAATTAATAAAGAAAAAAATGTTGAAATTTTTAGGGCCGTTTTATCATAGAACAGTTGGAAAAATAATACAGCTGTTCAGAATAAAATACTTGTTTATAGTTAAGATTTTTAAACTTATTGTCAGTTCTTAAACAAGAAAATTCAATAAATAAAAGTAAAGTAATAAAAAAAAAAAAAATTAATAAAGATATATGTATTTATATTATATAATAAGTTCCGATATATATACATTTAAATGTTATTAACGTGTTCAAATTATTAAAAATATATTTTGACTTGTTTTACTTGTTTTTCTTTTCTCTTTTTCCCAACATTTTATTTAGTGTTTCTCTGTAAAAAATATTTTATGTTATGTTCAATTGTTAGAATGACTTGAATGAAGATTTATTTCATTAATGATATGCATTAAGATGCTTAAAAATCTTTTCTTTCCCTGTGATTCAAACCAGAAGCACTCAGTTTAGTTACAACTATATTTTACTTACTATATGTAATATTTATTTAGCATCTCATAAAGTTGTTGTCTTTGTTTTTCATTTCTTCACACTGCTTGCAACTGTTTCTCTTCTTGACTTAGTGCAAACATCTGTTGTGAATATCGTATTTTGAGGGCTTAGATCTTTTAATCTATAAAAAAAAAACAAAAAATTAAAAAATTTAAATTAATTTTAAAAAAAAAAATAAAAAAGGAAATTTTTTTAAAGAGGGGGGGAAAAAAAAAAAATATTTGCGCTATAATCTTGTGATAATTCTAGGCTCACGCCTTAGACAGTGAGTGCCACCTGCAATTTGCACCTCAGCGCGGCGTTTGCACCTGGCTGGGGAGCACGCTGTGTAATGAGCGTGTAAAGTGCAAAAAGAGGCTCGTTTACAACTGAAATATAACCGAAGAGAACTCACAAAAACCACAAAATTAAAAAATTCAAAATTGATTTTCACATTCCAATAATATTTAATTTACATATTTTATGATCGACGTGCCTTGTCGAATTTCCCGCGATAGCGCCGACAGGCAGATGTTGTTTATAAGATCTTTATGGCATATATGGTATATATACCCATGTGTGTGTGTGTGTGTGTGTGTGTGTGTGCGAGTCTGTGCCCATATAACGGCGCCGACTGAAATTAACTTGAATTTATTATTAAATGCCGCAAAAGTTGGCAAAATTGAGCCCCGAAACCGGTCGCCAGCTTGGGCGCTGGGCAGGCTTAACCAGCCCCACTCCCCCTGCCCAGCGTCAGGCAGGCGCGTCCCGCTGGCGACTGTACAAACTAAAAATAAGCCTGGGTCATATTTGAGGATCCCAATGGAATT
This sequence comes from Zaprionus africanus, assembly GCA_018151435.1. NCBI lineage: Eukaryota > Metazoa > Arthropoda > Insecta > Diptera > Drosophilidae > Zaprionus > Zaprionus africanus. The sequence goes on from JAECXB010000118.1 coordinate 13,739,880, forward strand.
CACGAATGCGAATTGATATTTTGACAAATGTCAGTGGCAGCTAAATCATTAAATGATTACCATAGTGCAGCTGGTCAAGCGGGCGTTGATAAATCGATCAGTGCGAGCTTGGGGAAGAGGGAAAGAAGGCAGGAGGGAGGGGAAGGAGTAGCCACCTTCGCTGCCCTTCGCAGTGTTTAATTTATGTGGCCATAAATTGACAGGGAACTGCACTAAAAATATCCAGAGCTGCCTCTGCTGGCTCTGACCTTGGGCAGCGATGCTAGTGAACGGAACGGGCTGCATATAACGGAAGAAGAACGGCAGAAGACAGTGACAGCTGGACGGGATGCGATGGGATGCGATGCGGCAATTAACTGCGTTGGCAGTAAGAACGCGCAGCATGTAAGCGATATCGGGCTGCTGCAGCAAGAAACACGAGACGACAGAGACGAGTTGGGAATGCGGATGGCAAGGCAGAGAAGGAGAGAGAGAGAGAGAGAGCAGAGGCCAGCCAAAGGGGGAGTACAAAGAGAAAGGGAATGGTAAAGGCCAGAAGGAAGGGAGTGGGAAGAGCAGTGGGAGGAGCAGGGAAACGGGACCTAGGGCAAGCGAATGTTTATTGACGCATCCTGTTGCCTGAAAACGGGTCCGCTTCAAGGACAGGCGAACGGTCGAACGGTCGATGGTGACCCTTTGCCGCCTTGCGGTTCTTTTCGCCGGCTATAAAAGCCGCCAACCCTCGCCCAGCAACGTCACAGTCTTCCTCGGCGAGTCGTCGAAGTTGTAGCGAAGTTTTGGTGCTGCACACTCGTCTCAGCGCAAAAGTCCTACAAGTCCTCGCCAGTACGACAATCCCCAGATCGATCCAGCTCCATCTCCAGATGCGTCTGCTAGTGCTCAGCCTGCTGGCACTGGGCGCTGCCCAGGGCTACAGTGTCAACTATCGCAGCCTGCTGCAGGGCTATGCGCCTGCACGCGGTGAGTTTGCAGTCAAGCAGGGCTACCTACGCTACCAGGACAGCACGGGCGCGGAGCGTCTGATACCCGTTGGCTACGACAGCTTCCAGCAGAAGGGCGAGAAGGAGGATCAGCTGCTGCAGCTGCGCGCCTGGTGCGAGCAGCGCTACAATGCCATGCGCATCGAGTTGGAGCGTCTGCGCGCTGAGGGCAAACAGCCGCCGGCCAAGATCCTGGCACAATACGAGCAGCTCGATCAGCTCATCAAGTCCAATGCCTTTGAGCCTGTGCCCGTGCCTGGCCTGACGCCCGAGGTGCAGCGTGCCCGCGACGAACATCTGCGCATCTGGAACGAGGCGCGTCTGCAGGTGCTGCAAGCCGAGGCAGAGCAAGCGGCATGGCCACAGTCTGCTGAAGTTCGCACCAGTTCCCAGGAGCCCATTCAGGCGCAGCCAAAGCCGTTGCTCAAGTTGCCACAGCCAGCGGAGCCGATTGCGAGCAAGCTGCTCATCACGCCGAATCCTTACCTGCCCAGTGAGCCACCCAAGCCAGTGCAGGAGACAGCTGAGGTGCTGCGTGCCCGCGAGGAGCATCTGAAGCGCTTCCAGGAAGCCCTGCAGGCGCAGCTGACCACAGATCGTGAGAGTCCAAGCGAGTCCATTCCACAGCAGCCACAACAGCCGCTGCAGGCCACAGCCGACTTCATTAGGAAGATTTCTACGCCCTCGTTTGAGCCACAGCAGGTGCCGCAGCCTGTGGAGGAGACGCCCGAAGTGAAACGCGCACGCGAGGAGCATCTGAAGCAATACAACGAAGCTCTGCTGCAGGCGCAGTCACAGACGCCCATCGAGACTCCTCAGGCTCCTATTCAGGCTCCCATTCAGGCTCCTATTCAGGCTCCCATTCAGGCTCCCATTCAGGCTCCCATTCAGTCTCCTCCACAGGCTCCCATTCAGTCTCCTTCTCTGCCTGCCATTCAGTCTCCTCCTCTGCCCTCCATACAGTCTCCTCCTCAAGCCTCACTTCAGGCCTTGTCGCTGCCCCAAGCGCTGACTCAGCCGCTGTCCGAGCCACTGGCGCCACTGCCCACAGCCGCACCCAAGACCTACAAGAGCGAACCAGTTGCTCCACTGCCCACGGCCACCATCAAGAGCTCGATACCTACAGCCTTCACCGCTGGCCAAGTGGCCTATGATCAGAAGATTCAGCAACTGAAGAAAGATAAGATAAAGGCCGAGGACAAGGTGGCCGACATTGAGGACAAACTTAGCTACGAGGAACGCGAACGTGAACGCGAAAGGTTTCGTGATCTGGAACTGCGTCGCCAGGAGCAGCGTCAGGCTGAGCTGGAGCAAGCGCAGGAGGCGCAGCGGCTGACCGAGGAGCGTAACTTGCTGGAGGCAGAGCAACTTGCACTGGTGTTGCAGGAACAGAAGCGACTCCAGGATGATCTGCAGCAACAGGATGCGCAGCGTCTGCAGGCCGAGCAGAAGTTCAGCTTTATCATTGGCAACAAGCCCGCCGAGCCAAGCAGCCTCAAGGCAGCGCCGAACAAGCCGCAGACTCCCGTGCAGGTGACGCCACAGCAGCCCCAGGCAATTGCCCAGCAGCAGCAGGTGCAGAATGGATTCTTCCTGCGCATACAGTCGGGTCAGTCGCCTGCTGGCGAGGGTTATGTGCTGGCGGAGAACTCGCAGAATCCCTTCCTGCTGCGCTACGTGCAGCAGCCACAGGCACTGGCGCTGCCGCTGACGCAATTCAAAGTGATTCCAAGTGCCACCAAAACCGAAGCCTAGTCCCATTGCCACGCCCACAGCCGCCTACATTCCCCTGCCCATTCCCAACGGCATCAGCGAACTGGAGAAGGCGACGCGGGAGCACTTCAAGGCGCACGAGATTGCACGGGAGCAGCTGCGCTTGGCCAATCTGAAGGATGTCAGCTCGATTCCCACGCCATGTCAGCATTGATCAACCTCACACACACTCCCACACACACGCACACACACACACTGATGACTCCCTGATTAGTTCTCGCTTTGCACAATTCAACGCAAAATTCGATTCCAATTTAAATTCAACTTAGGCTTAAAAACACTCGCACTCATTCACGTTCACATTCACACTTGCACTCACATATATTCACATATTCATCGCAACACTCATATACTCGTACACTCATACTCGTACACCTGTAGCCCGTAAGCAGATTCATGAATATAAGTTCGAATGCATTCGCTGTTGAGGCAAACAGCGCAAAAGGCACAAGGCGACTTTGTTTCCCCACCCCCCGCATCGTGCCACCGCAAGAGGAAGTTGCCCCAAATGAACAGTTAGCGCGCAGAATGTTCTTATGCTAATTGTGTCGCCAGAGTGGCGGCAGCAGGCTGCCACGATCCCATCAGCATGCGCATAAAGTTAACGTGGCAAACTGGAGCAGCGGCAGAGATGAATCTGTAAGCAGCAAGAAGATCCGCTAGCCGGACACTTGACGTGCCGTGCGGGGCAGGTAAACTCGGCGTGTTATGCAAAGCACGGTATAATTTGCAACACCTACAAATTAGCATACAGAGGCGGACAGATTGACAGACAGACGGACGGGGAGAGACGGCGTGACAGATAGAGGGTGCTCAGTGAGTCGCTCGTAACTGACCTAGCTCAACCTGACGACGACGTGGACGACGTGGAACAACCGTTAGGCGCGTATCAATTACGCTGCGATAGGCGCAAGATTACGCGGCGTATGAGTAATCAACGCAGTGACTAATAAGCTCAGTAAACTGCCAAGTCTACTTCCGAAGATGCCCATAGATGGAGCTGAGAATGGTGTCAAGTTGCAGTCTGTGATAAAAAAGATAAGTGACAACTTCCTCTCGTCTTGGTCTGTCAACTTGTCATAGTTGGGGCAAAGTTCTCATTGGCATGATTCATGTGCGAGTTGCCTGGAAAGTGTGCTCACAATTGTTGCGCACTTTAGTCAACAGCTGGCGATGGCGATGGCTAATCAAATGCCAATTTGATTGGTAATGGGATTAATTTGCTCGCCCTGCGATTCGAACACGAATTGGCTGATGCAAGACCGGAGACCCGAACATGTCTGCTGTCTGCCACCACAAATGGGGTTACGTCTGATAAGTGGCGGCCTTCCCGACACTCTGTGCATAGTGGGACACGTATGTGCTAAATGCGCAGTTTCTATTTCTCTCACAAATCGATTAGAGAAACTTTTCCCGGATTTGGGAAAATTTTTGGCTGCAAATATAATTGATTAGACTGCGCATTCATGAATAAAGATAATATCGAACAGTAGTTACACAGAAGTACTTTGATATTAAAAATTATACAATTTAATAAACGAAATTTTATTTTTTTTTTTTTTTTTTTTTTTTTTGACAATGAAATTTTATTTCTCTTTCTCTTGTTTGCCTGCCTGCGACCTAAATCTTTCCATTTTGAGATAATTCCATCATTGCTGATCATGCGCCTCCAGTTTAATCTTTAATCTAACAATATAAGTTTTTTAAGATCAAAATGCTTATCACTTAAGCTTTTTTTAGCTAAAACTAATAAACATTTTTCCACTTTGTCTGCTGCGTAGTTCAGAATTGAATTCAAAAGCCAAGCACATCTTGAAAGTAAGAGAAGTGAACAGTGATTATGACCACCGGCTTCAGATCGATTAGCCAAGAAAGAATGAGTTGGTAATCGCCACTAGGTATGGGTATAGTGAAGTTGCTCGGATCGTAGTAGAAGTCCTTTAGCATTTGTTTTCCCTATAAGAGACATACGCAATTTATCCAAACATTCCTATTGATATATCTATACTTACCTCAAAGGGACACGTATGATTGAGAGTAGAAAACTTCTTCATGAGTTGATAATATGTTTTGAATGTCTGATGCCTTTGTCTCTCTAGAAAGGTGCACGAATTAACTGTGTAGTTGAAAATCGTTGGGTTATAGCCAAAGGTCTTTTTCTTCAGTTCCAATCTCGCATCGCTATTGTCGAGGGACTGCAGCAGAGTCAGTTCTATGGTGAGTGTGGTTATATTCCGATTTATGGCTCGCAAACGGCATTCATGGAAAATCACCCACGATTCGTTTTTGGACTCGCAAATTACATTCGTCATCTTGAAGAAGGCCTTCAGCTGCGAGGGATGTTGAATAAGAAATTAAATATATATGAAATTGATAACCCTTTTGCCTACATCGCTATTTCTGATCATCAGCAGCAAAATCAATACGAAAAACATCCGAATCGACCTCATTGCTACAACTCAATTGGAAAGACTGACAAACAATGAGATTTGTTTAGGTTTATTTGAGCAGAAAAAGGTAAAATTATTAGTAATTTATATTTAACTACATGGCGTATATAATGACGGATTAAGGTTGCAATATATTATATAATTAATTTATATTATATTCTAGTTTTGATATCCATTTTAATTCCTTTTCGAACAGTTAATCTTACTGTAATTAAATAAAAATCAAATACCAAAGTTCATAGAATATTTATAGAGAACATCGTAGCGTTTTACAGTTCAAAGTTTGATAAACAATTTGAGTTAGTCAAAGAAAACATCCTGATGGAAGGTGAAGTAGATGTTGGTGACGAACTGTTTCTTGTTGTCGAAGAGCCACGTCAAAAGGAGCACATAATCCCCGCTGGGCACGGGCAGTGTCAGGTTGCTGGGATCGTAGTAGAAGTCCTTAACCAGTTGTCTTCCCTGTGAGTGAATATTGCTTAATCAACTGTCTCTCTCTCTCTCTCTCTCTCTTCACCTACCACATAGGGACAGCTGTGATTGACCGTGGAAAAGTCCCGTATAATCATCCAGAACATTTTGTAGACGGGATGTCTCTGCTTCCGCATGAAGGCACATGCATCGATGGTGTAGTCGAAGAGCCAAGGCTTGTAACCATTGGCCTTCTTCTGCAGCTGCAGCATCAAGTGAATCTTTGGGGCAGGATGTAGAATGTCTAGATTGATGTTAAGTCTGGTCACATTGCGACTTATGGCACGAAGGCGACACTGTTCGATGACGACCCACGACGTGTTACTCGACTCGCACACGGCATTGGTCATCTTGCAATGGGCGGCCATCTAAAGGAGGATCGGGAGAGTTTTCTTTATAGTAGATATCTTTATATAAAGTATAATTGATGCTACGTGGCACTCCCTTATGAAAAGTAGCGTTAGAACAACTCCAAGAACAGTCAGTTCCAGTTGTTTCGGATTCATGACTTCGCTGCGGGCTCCAATTGACTGAGGAGTCAGTCACAAATCACATTTAACTTATTATAACATTATTAACGTGTTTTTAATGAGCCTCCCGCAAATTAGTAATAATTACACGAGCATAATTGAATTTTAAACATTGTAGAAATATTGAATATCGTTCACAAGGTATTTCGCCAGCTCAATAAATATTTATTTTTGGCTTATTTTCTCTCAGGAAACGCCGCTCAGGTGCTTCCCCCTACTACGAAATGCAAACAACGGCACTTTTGGCCTTGTTCTCTTGTTCTCTGCTCCCCCCTCTTCGTATGGGGGGAAATTGTTTTTCTCAGGAACTGCGTCGTCTGATAAGAGTGCTATATATAGTATGCAGTACAGTATATAGTAAGCTGATACAAATTGTCTGCGATTTCTTGTTTGTTTTGCTTTTTTATGCAGAAAAAGCCTTTGCGCCAATCTATTTTTAAAGCTGTCTAGCTATTTTTAGCCTTTTCGGGCAAATATAGTGTATTAAGCCAACATGGAAATGCTACTTTTGCCGCAATTTGATGTGATTTCTGGACGGGTTGCCAACCCCATAAGTCATACGACGCCAGATAAGAGTTGTCCGGATTCTTATCGTGGCTGAGAAAGTGGAACGCCTTGAGAACATTTTGTTTTTAGCCTGTTTGAACTTGAGTGCGAGACATCCAAGCAAAGTCAATATCAATGCAAACACAGTCCACAGATAAGCTCGGCCAATTGATAAGGTTTGTTTTGACTCGCAACTGCATTTGAGTTGTATTTTGTTATGACATCGCTCAATCAATGGGTTCGCTGTAAAAAGGAACCAATTCGTATTTATAGCCCCAATTGGGCCATTAAAAATAGTCATCGCTGTGGGGTCTTTCTATCGATTCTGCGAAGCAGCTCGCTATCAGTTTCCAAAGCTGACCAAAGCCAAGGCAAAAGTTGCTGCCCTTGGCTTATTGTAATTAAAAAAATTATTGCGGCTATTTGCATTCGTATTCAGGGCAAGATAATGCGAGTCTGCTGTGCCAGGCTGTTGTCAGGCCCCCCAAAAATAGATTCTGTTTTATATCTCAGTCACTGAAACGTGACGAGATAGTCACATGCTTATTATCACGTTTCCGATAAGCTCCAGCACGTAACCTTTTATTGAACAGTTATTGCGCGATTATACAACAAATAAATCATAATTGAACGTTTAATATTTGTTTTGTAAACCGATAAAAAAGGAAAGTATATGTGCAGTAACGTTCTGATTGAACAAACCAATCTTTAGCAACCATTTTTATCTTTAAACGTGACGAAAAATACATTTCTTTACCCATTGCAAGGGACTTATGAAAAGAACTAGTTCTTTTCTATTAAACAGAAGTTGGATAATGGGTTCTACTGTTAGTTAGAATTAGTTCTTTTCTATTTAACAGAAGTTCTGTTAAGTAGTTCTTTATTGAGTACATTCGCGTACAAATTTCTTACAAAATTAGGTTCCTTAGGTCATATTTCACTTGAACATGTTAAACATATTAAAATCGTAATACACTAAACAATTTTACTCTCACTTATATCAATAATTTTCCATTCAAACGAGAAGAAAGCATTCCTAGGTTCATCCAGAACTTGGCATAGATTTATTTTCATGTTGTAGAGCTTCTTCGAAGAAAAAACTATATAAATAAATAAAAAGAATGAATCCAAACAAACCGCAAATCAAAATTCCCCTTTCGCATTCACTAAACAAACATTTCCAGATAATTTTCCATAAATACTCAAAACTCAACCCACTTTAATGAGTTAAGTAACTCAAGTGATTATTTTCATGTTAGTTTTTCAATTTTCCCATAATAACTTAAGCAATTTGGCCAAAGAAAAGCAAAACAAATTTATAATATTGATTAGAGCGATCGGTCTTCATTCGCAAAACAAACAGTCCCAAGAGTAAGGTCGGAATGGGCGGCATACTCCCCTGCGATACGCCCCTGACACACACACAGAAACGAGTGTGTGCGGGCGTGTGTACGCATTCGTTATCCATGTCGATATGCCCGTTTTGACGTCATTAAATTGCCTCCGTCATCAGTGCTGACTTTGACGTTTTCGATCCCTTCTACTCGTATCTATTGTGTTCAGATTGAAAACAATAAATTTATTAACTACAAAAATGTTTCTTTGGGCAAATTTTCATTGTGCTTCCCCAAAGATATGGGGAAATTTCGTTTCTTGGAAATAAGTAGGTGAGATTTTTGTTTGTTTGTTATTCCTGTGGCGAGTGGGGAGGGGGAATGTTCGGCGTTTGGGAATTCCAGAACGCCTACGCTCTCCATTTGCATTCGATAAACATTTCGCGAGGGGTTTCGATAATCGAAGTCGGTATAAGCTCATTAAACAAGCACTTATTGTGACATAATCGTTAAGATTCAGTTTTTAATGCGACTGTAAAGACTTATTAATATCCCAAGGGAACTTGAACTCGCCGTTGAGGCGAGATTTCGGCAAGATAAGCAAAGGAGAAGGAGGAGCAACAACAACAACGAGAGCAGGTGACAACAACTGATTTTGACTTACGTGAGAAAGTTTTACGATGCTGACGTAAGTTCTCCTGCATGCACGGCTGGCTGGCTGCCTAACGGTTAACGGCACCACGCTGCGTATGCGCAACGTCTGTAACTTGCGTAAGCAAAGGGAGACAACGCGACATGTGCACAGTGCTGTAATTGTTCAAAAGAATCCCGAACATTTTTATTACATTTAGCTGTACCTGCCGATCAGGGCGATCAATAAACCCTCGATCGGTAACTGTGCTTTGTTTACAGTTGCAACTGCTAAACGTGCTCAGACATGTCGCGCACAGGTGCCGCCCTTGGGGATCGACAACCCCCCAGCGGAAAGTCAATTGTGCTTATCAGCGCAAGTTGCTGACAGCGTCTCACGCGGCACGCGCTAACTGAGAGAGCGAGAGAGAGTGTGAATAACAGAGCAAGAGTGTATGCAGAGAGAGAGAGAGAGAGTGAGAGGCATAGCCAGAGAGAGAGAGAGAGAGAGAGAGCGGGGTAGAGCCGTAGAGATAACGATGCTATCAAATATCGACTGGTTCTCCCCGTCTAGATTCTTGTGAAATTCAACATCGTCATGTCGACTGGCGCCGCCACTCAAAGAGCCAAAAAGAAATCACATAGCCACACACACACACATACACACTCGCACTTCGATTAATCCAGTTCCAGTTCAGTTAGACCTATGTTTGCCGAATTTACTTACTATATTTAGCCAGACGAGGCTTGTGTGGCTTATGTACCCAAATATTTCACAACTGTAAATGCGGCGCTAATTCGCGCTGCCTTTGTTTGTATCAATAGGGCAGCCATCCTTATGCGGAGCTGCTGCAGGTGCAATTGCGTTTCAATTTAACCTACAGTGGCAATTCAATATGATGAAAAAGAAAGGTTTGCCGTCTCTGTGTTATTTGCAAGAGATCTGCGAGTCATTCTGCTTGGCAAAATATACTCTCTCTGTGCGAAGTTCGCTTCGCTTCGCTGTGCGCGACCTACCGAAACGAGTTATTTGAATACTCATATTGAACTTTGATTTTTAATTTAGTTATATACAGTCTGCAAATACTGTTGATAATAATCTGGATTTTTTTATTATATTAAATAAATTCATTAACTTAATGAACCTGTGCTTCGTCCAATTTCTTTCTTTTCTACATATTACGATTTTATGTTATTTTACATTACATTATGCTTTACCAGAACAGCTGATTTTCTTTTATGCTAATTAACATTACAGATCAAGTGGACAATTAACTTCATTAAAGAACATATGATTTACTCTTATGCTAAATAACATTACAGATCAAGTGGACACTTAACTCCAATATGTTGTTTAACATTACTAAATTCTATACTAAAACAGCTGATTTATCCTAATGCTAATTAACATTACAGATCAAGAGCACACTTAACTTCATTATGTTATTTAACATTACTAAATTCTATGCCAAAACAGCTGATTTACGCTTATGCTAATTTACATTACAGATCAAGACGAATTCCAACAAATAAAATGTGATATAGTACAACCTTCTTATAGAGCACTCACTATAGAGTTGTGTTTAGTTTTATCATTGGCATTTCGCCTATTATCATTATTATTATTTTTATCTACTGTTTGCTTTTACAGATGCGCACTTTATGGAGATCGCTTGGCGAACGTGTGAGCTGCCCCATAAATTATATAGTACAGTGTGCACTACTTTGTTTGGGAAATCGCACCAAAAGGAATTTCAGTTGAATAATGTTTACATTTCGGAAACACTTTAAATACCTTTGGGCATTCCTATGCCTTTGCCTGCCGATTACTTTGGAAATTGTGTTAGGGAATTTCACAAATAATGTTCCCAGGGCAATTCTCTGGCGCTGCGAGCAAACAGCTCTTATCGCACGATTTTGCTTTTCATGGTTAGACACGCTTTCGTTTTGTAGTATATATTGTTTTATGGGTCGCCCTGCTCCACAAATATTAGCAAATAAATATCATAAACGTGGTTTCTTAGTACAGTGTGCCATAAATTCAATGCACTTCTGACTAAATATTAAACTCACACTCTCATTATCTGTTGTTATTTTGTTTCGTTGTTTGTTTCTTGATCAGTGCCGAGCGGGGCTTCCCTCAGCTTATAACATATTAATTCTCGGCCTCAGGCCCTTATGCAATATCATCGGAGATGTTTTTATTTACAACCTGAAACTGGTTCCATTCATTCATTATAGGTATTTCCACGTCGCGTGATTACATCTCTCGTACCCCTCTGCCTGTGCCTTAGGTCTCGTGTCTATTGCGCAGCTCTGATTGCTCTCTAATCAATTGATTAAGTAGTGGAAAGGCTTAGTTAGGGGGGCGGCACTAAATGAAATTAGCTTAATCGTAAACAAATCGAACTGCGTGCTATCAAAATGCAATGATAGATTGTGGAAATTTTGGCAGTTATCATTGTTATTGTTTATCTTTCTGCAAGGCAAAAAACAAGCGAAGGTGGGAGGTATAAAAGCGCATTAGACTCAGCTGAGTTTTCGGAAATTCCATAAAAAGCTCTGGGCGTTGTTTGCGGTACTCAATCGCGTGCCGCTTAAGCGGGTGCCGGGTTCCTTATCGCTGGGATTTGCTCAATGTTTGAGCTCGACTGCTGTGCTCGGTAGTTCCAAAGAAATCCACAAGATAATGCTGGAACTGGCATAAGCCAAGCATGCTGATAAGCGTCACAATTCGCGCGTATTTTTTATTTCTTTGGGGAAAAATAATAAAAACATCGTATACGCAAATTAAATAATCGTAAATCGCATTTACAAAAGTGAAAACAAGTTTGTGCAGTTCGAGAATCAAAACAAACAAACTCGCGTCAAATACGCCGAAACTAGTTGCCAGAGATCTGGTAACTGCTACTGTGGACGCTATTGACATGTACTCGGCCCAGTAGACTCGGCTCAGTGCGAATCGGATCGGCTCTATCTGTGCACGCCTCGCAATTAGCACGCTTTCGTGGCGGTCACATGAACAGCAGCTGCGGAGCACGGGGCATGGGCTACTTTCTGAGCTAGGTATCGAAGCCGAGTCGGACTGTGTGCAAGGTATCGAGACTTTGGTTTGTGGAACTTGTCAGGCAGCAAACTAGCTTGTGGAACGTATTCACTCATTACGGGGTATTCCACTTGAGAATATGCTAATTTGGGGATAGCACCAAACGGCTTAACGGCGTTATTGATATGAATCATTACCTTCAACGACATCACCCATGTCGCTTTGCAGTTCATGCTCGATCCGTGCACGCTACCCGTCTTTGGCGGGGTCGTCCGCCTTGACAGCCAGTCTACGAGCAGCGCTCCGACTCAGCTTCCCATGCGATAGTCACGCTCTCTCTCTCTCTCTCGTTGTGCCAGTGGGTAAATGTGAACTACCCTGTCATTTTTCTCACCACGCGATTTGCATAAGCCTCTCTCTCTCTCTCTGCTCTCTCTTTTGGGGTAAAAAGTATTCCCCCTTGTGCATAACTAAGTCAATTTCAGGTACCCACGAGTACTCACTCATTACTCATTACGTCGCATGACTTGCCCAATTCGAAATGGATCCGCCGTCGATCTGGGAGAAGGTTGTATGTTCTGTTCTTTGGAATTAACGCTACCTCCTCGCCCCTTATCAACGTAGGTGTAAAGTTCGCAATAGATCGAACAAACGAGACAGGCATATCGGCTAAGCAAACTTGGAACAGCTTCACATGAGACCTAATTAACATTTTGCTGGGAACTTTGGAAGGAACTATATAATTTATAAGGTTAGCGAACTGCACTGCTGCGTATATGCGATCATTAATTACAGCTAATGAGCTAATAAATAATCTAAAGATTGCAAGTAAACTCCATGATATATTTGAGAAGACTAACACATATTATAACACTTCCCACATACAGTATATATACGAGTTTTTTTTTATCATATTTCACTACGCAAAACTGACCTCAAAATGCACTTCCGATCGCGGCCAATTGACCCAGTAATTAATCGATCGCATGCCAATCAATTATGGCGACTACTGGAAAAGTTTTATTCTGTTTGGGGGCTCTGCAAAATTTTTCCATATTGTGCGGCACGATGTCGGCTGTCTGGACATTGATTATATATACATTAACATCTCTCTATCTCTCGCACTCTGAAACAATCGAAACGTGCTCGAGCTCGTATACGACGATTAATTATTTCGCATGGCAATCTTGTCGCGCTTTATGGAGCCAGTTTTTTGTATGCCGATTGCGAGCATGTTTCAGCATGCACAGATACGCACACACACAAACACACACACAGAGACACAGACAGTACATGCAATGTATTGATAAGAACGAGCGCCGATTCATCGGGGGAATACCAACGGTACTGGGCCTAAAAGATTGATTGTATTTGGCGGACTTTATCCAAGCTCAAGAGATTTGTTCAGCTTGACGTCCGGCGTAATTGCGAGCGCGTCATATCATGTGTTCTACAATTGAATAACATAACAAGTTTTCTAGTCTATTTTCTATTTATGAATTTTTAAAAATAGACATTTTTATAAACATTGACTGAAATTTTGGCAAAGTTAATCTTTGGACTTTTGTGTTGGTCTCGAACGATTAAATAGTCAAATCTTTCTTCTTTTTTAATCAAAATTTCATCAACATTTGGTTAAAAGAACACGTATACAGTCTCTGAAAAGCCCTTAAAAGAGTTGCTAGAATTTTAAAAATAAGTAAAAAACTTGGGAAGTTTTGTTTTTTTTGTAATTTTTCTCCCAACGATAATTATCGGTTTTTCTTACAATTTATTTTTAATAATATATGGTTAGTTCATTCTAATTATATTAAATTATCTGAAAACCATTAAAAATAGTTGTTAAAATTTTAGAAGAGAAAAAAAATTAGGTAGATTTTCTTTTTTTTTTTTTGTTGATTTAATTTAATTTTGTTCTTTTAACTATCGACTATGATTATGGATGTATTCACAATGTATTTTCAATAATAAATCGTCAGTTCCTTCTTTTTAAAAAATCCCAACTCAGTAAAAATTTCTTATATTTTAGAAAAGTGAATAAATGGGGAAAATTTGTTTTTTTTTAATATTTGTGCTTTTATCGATGATTGATCGATGTTTTCACATTTTTTATTAATATTTCGTCGGTTCAATATCGGAACAACCTTAAATAAAGTGGCTAAAATTGTAGAAAAGTAAAAAAAAATTGGTATGTTTTGTTTTTTGATAGATTTTTTTTCTCCATATTTCTGATTATTAGAAAATCTTTGTATTCGCAATCTGTAATAATATTTCATCAGTACGGACATCTAAAATAGCTGTAAAAAAGAAGCTGAAATTGTAGAAAAGTGAAAAAACTGTAAAAGTTTAGTTTTTTATAGATTTTTATTTTTTTTATGTATTTGTTTCTTTTTTCAAAAATTCTTCTTTTAATTTTAATGCTTAAAATTAATCAACATTTTTTTTTGTATTTGTGTTTTTTGTAAGCTGCCATTTGTTTTATGGGAAAAGCTAACATAACAAAACTTTAACTTTAGAGTACAAATTACAAATATATTTCTGTTTTTTTTTTTTTGGTTTTTTTTAATGTTGTTTTTTCTGAATAACAATTAGAATTGAGCGCCATTATCAATGATATAATTTGCAGTGCGCTCAAAGCGAAATTCATAAAGTAAATCCAGCAGCTGGTCACGCGCCGTGTGTGTGTGTGTGTGCGTGTGTATTGCTCTGGTTGCTAAATTGCTGCCAGATCAAAGAGGGGCAGAGAGTGTTCTGTGCGTGTGTGTGTGTTAGTGTGTGTGCCTGCACTTCCGCAGCTGCAGCTGCTGCTGCTGCAAGTTCCACTGGATTCTCGTCGCCTGCTCCAACGAAGGTCGTCGGCTCTCACTCTCTGTTGCTCTCTCTGTCTCTCACTGCTGCTGTCCCTGTCTATGATAATTGGCCATCGCGCCTCAGCTACTCCTCGCCGTTTCGCTGCTCCTTCTTCTTCTTCATCCACTTACACATTATACGATATATATGTAGTAGTATGTATATGTATTGCGATTGGGTTAGATAAGATGTCCCAACGTCGGTTTCCGCAGAACTCTCCAAACGTTTGGGTTGCATCTCAACCTTCAATCTCAACTGGTTGTTTGTTGCTTCTTCTTCTCACATTGGATTCAATTTGTAACCAAGTTTTGCCCCACTGTGCGGGCTGTTCAGTGTTCAATGCGCCTTACACAGCCGGCAGCTGCACAATCGGATGCTGTGGTGCATCCCAATGGGCCTCGCAGTAGTCGACCAATTGATTCTCTGCCTTGCTCAGATGCTCCTCGTTCATCTCGCCGGGCCAGGTCTTCTGGACCAGGCAGCACGATTCGATGCTCTCCTGTCCAAGAATGCGACTCAGCTTGGTGGCATCGTCCACTTTGATCACATAGATATCGTTCTCATAGCAAAAGGCCTCCAGTAGCACCTCGTGCATGTGCGTGGCCGAGTCGCCGTCCTTGGGCACGGCCATCAGGCAGAAGAGTGAACCCTCCGGTGACTTGGAGAGCACGTTAATTGCCGCCGATAGACCCACGATCACTCGAGACTCCGACTGGGCGCGCAGCAGTGCGCTCTTCACGGTGCGACCGATGCCGCACTCGGCTAGCTCCATTTTGTGTTGGTTGTAGTGCTGGTGGTGCATGTTGACGGACTCCTCAATGACCATGTTGGATGAGTTGCTAATTGTCACTTGGGCTTGAGCTTGAGCTATTTTTGCAGCCTCTGTTTGCACTTTTGCTTTGCTTTGCTTTCGCGTTTTGCTTTTGCTTTGCTTTTGCTTTTCAACTGTTTGTGGTTGCACTTGTTGTTGTTGCTGTTGTTTTTGTTGTGTGGTTTTTATTTAGTATATTGTCAAGTTTTGGCAATTTGCGCTCTATTAACTTTTGATTATGAAATTCTTTTCACGTTTCACGCTGCTCGCTGCTTTATTCCGTTAGACCGCGTCGCTCGCTGCTTGCTTCAATTTTGATTTGCAATTTCACAATGAATGCCCCAGACTGGTGAGCACGAGCTTTTATAGCAGCGCTCTCTCGCCGCCATTGAATTTCATCAGAAGAGTGCCAAGCGAACGTGCGCTCTCCCTTTCGCTCGCGCTCTCGCTCTCATTTCATAAGAGGGGGCCTGCTGCTCTCTCACACTCGCACACAGACGCAACAGGTTGGCTAAGGCCAGTCGGCGTAAAAACCCTCTCGCAGTCTCTCTCTCCCGCTGTGTGTGTGTGCGTGTGTATTTCCAAGTAAAATTCGCTTAACGCCTCCACTCTCTCTCTCCATCTCTTTTTTGTGTAGCCTCAGCAGATTTTTGTTTCTGTTTTTTATACCTCTTTTTATACCTCTTTTTTTCGTGTTGAATTGGCCAAAGATTTCCGTTAATTTGAGCAATTAGCAGACTTTGATTCGAGCCTTGCCTTTGCTTTACACGGCCAGCGACTTTGACTTGAGATGATGCTGCCAAATGCAAATCAGCGCGCTGAACTTTGAGTTTGTATTGCAAATATTTAAGAAGAGACAGAGATAAAGAGAGACAGAGAGAGAGTGGGAGGCAGAGATTGATCTGTGTGCAAGCCTTGCTTCATTGAGTAATAATAAAAACAATCAGTTTCCCTGTTTGCTCTTCTCAGTGCTAAGTGCGGGAAGATTTGCTGGGTGCATTTTTAAACAATCCATATCAGTAGGTGAAGTACCTTATAATTATATAGACTACCTCAATATTTATAGTGATTATAACATACATATAACATACAAATAACCACGCTTTAATTGAAAAGTGTTGCCCGGTTTATCATTGAACAAATCTTAATAAAAGATCTGCCATATACTTATAGAACAATATGTATGTTGTATTTATCTATCTCAAGACTTTATCTGGAGGTTAGCCCTTATTCAAAATGCATTATTGGGGCCTTTCTTTCTATGTGTATTAAAGGTTTTTTCTTTGGTCATCCTCTTCTTAGTTATACAAGGTTGCCATACGATTAGAATCAGCTGTCCAAATCTATGTTCTAAGCATCTGTTAATTTTATGCTAAGCACCTGTTAAGTCTTATGTTAGCAGCTGTTAAGTCTAAATCAAATCACTTGCATAACAGTCTCATCTCACAAAGCATGTAAAAAGTGCTGCGGCACAATTAAAATTAATAAATTTAAACCCTTGCTTTTTATTAAAATAAAAACTACGAAAGTAAGGCGGTTGCACAAATCAGTGTACCTGTAAACAAAACCATTGAAGTTAAATAACTAAAAACCTTAATTTTTTAATTAATTCCTCAACATTTAATTTCCAGATATCAATCAAGATCCTTTGTACCTGCCTTCTTTGTTAAGATTTGCTTCATTTACCAATCCTTATCTATATTTTCCTTTCTACCCTAATAACCTTTTCATCAAAAATAGGTCTTAGTGTGCCGCATTTCCTTTAAACAGCATTTTGTCATTGATTTTCTTCAAAATTTCAGCTTATCATGTGCTGCCAGGAATCGAGTCAATTTGGGGTACTTTATAAAGATCTTTATGATCGCTTAAATGATTTTCTCGCCAACTTTCACCATTCGCTTTTCACGCGAACTTGTCGAATTTCGGCGTAATGCGCTGCCCCATCACGTTGCTGGTCATGCAGTTGGCACAGGGCCAAATGGTTCAACAGGTGAAACCAGAAGTGAGTCAAATTGTTGTAGAACAAGCTCAAATTGGCACTGTTTCATTGTGTGACCGATCACTCCCGGGCATTGGCTGACGTCAAGCGGGGGGAGGGCAGGCGAGCAACGTTGCGTATACGTTATGTCTGTGTGTCTCATCAATGTTTAATTAATGAGCGCGCGACAAACACTCGCCCGCCATACGTGTTAGTTGCTGTTGTTGTTGTTGTTGTTGCTGCTGTTTCGTCTGAAATTTTAGTGAATGAAAACGCTGAGCAGCCCCGGGGGGTGCTAAGCGATTTGGAACTTTGCCCAACGACTTGAGCTAAAAGCGGCAGCTGATTTGTTTTGTATTCAAATCGAAGGGGGGCACGGCATTATCAATTAGGCAGAACTCGAACAGTCACTGCACAGTTTGGGAAAGTGCTTGCTTAGTAACAGCAGTTACTCGAGATGATCGAGATATTGTTAACCTTATCAACAGACAGAGAGAAAGAGAGAGATGTCTCAGTCAGAAGATAAGCGAATCATGCAAATGGCATCGACGCAGTTTCAGGAACTTCTGCGCGTGTCGGGGAATTAGATCAATTGGAATCACGATGCGACGATGCGATGGAACTGAACACGCCATTTCGCTGGAAAAAGGGGTTCAACTACCGCGCAAAAAAAAAAACAGTGACAACAAAGAGCAACAACCAAATGTGGCGCGTATATTTTGAGATCGTTAATGCATTTTTTAATGAATTATTTTGTTGTGGTTCTTCTTTTTTTTTTTTCACCTTTTTTTTTGCACATTTCGATTCGGCAAGCATATTTATTTTCTGTTGACGAAGGGTGCACAGTTCTGTTGATGAGGAATAACAAGTTTTATAAATAGCCACCTGCCCAAAGGCACGTATATACTATAGCACACACTCACACACACGCACGCACACATAAATATATATCATGCGATTTATGTAGTACACTGTAAACAAGTTGAATGCACTGTTGCAATTTGAATTGGAATCGGGGGTACTTTTTGTGGGTATCTTGACTCATCTGTTGCCACGTACAGTCCCCTAATCGGTACAGTCCCCCACGCTTCCCTCTCCCCTCTTTCCCATCCCCAAATGAAAACAAAGCAAAATGAATTAAAAGTCTTGTTCCCACAACGAGAGCGACCAGATAGCGAGTTTAATGAACTTCTTGGAAAATCAGTAATTGGAATTGCAGTTTTGACATAAACAACAACTGCAGCACCCCTACCCCCGTGCTCTCCCATCCCCTCTATGCCCCACCGACTGAACTGAACTCCTTTGAACCGACCCAGTGAGAGAAGCCGAGCTTGAAAAGAGTCTAGACAGCATTTTGGCCGCGGGGGTTAATCACCCTTTGGGGGCCAAAACTATTCCTGGAGAAAAACATCGGCAGAGAAGAAAGCACTGACCTATCTGAAATCTAAATATAAATATTGTTAACTTGCTGCGCATAAACAACAATAAACACGGCTTGCAAAAATATGAATATTGCTGCGCTTAACTGAATTCGCAATGGGAGCAAAATGCCGAGCAAAACATAAAACTGCACAGCAAGGCAAAAGGAATACTATATATATCGCATATACTCCATAGTATACTATACTATATATAGTACTATATATCGTACTTTCTTTATAAACTGCACGTTGGCAAACTCGTATCAGGCCACTTAATTTGCGCGCCAAATTTGACTCAACAATGGCCAATGAACTTGGGTCGCGGTCGAGCCCTGTTGTTTACTACGAATGCACTGAGAGAAAGGGGTGGCAGAGAGCATAGAAATAGTATAATAGTATATATTAAGATATATACAATCTGTGCACAAGTGTTATATATATTATATTGCACATTTAGTTAGTCTTTTCCTTTCTCAAAGTTCCAACTCGAAGATTCTTGAGATTCCTTTGCTCTGGCCTATTTTTCGAGTGTATTCTGAGTATGTTGAGTAGGTGAACGGTTAATAATAACAACAATAAACAGGGCCGCTTAAATTACAATTGGTTCTAGCTGCATGCCCGCTGCGCATGATGATAGTGGAACGCAGCGGTGTCGGTTTTGTGTTTCGATATTGAGTCGCTCGATTGATGCCACATACTCGTAAACAAGTGGGCAATGCGTGGCCGATACAAACTGCTGCAAGTGGCCGAATGGGCACGCGGCAGATGCACATGAGCTGGGCAGGCCTGCTGAGTCATGCTCGAGATACAAAAATACTCGATCATGAGTCAAATGGGCCCAAGTCGCTTCTCTGGCTGCCCAAACAGGTTTACGAATTCCCCGAACAGACGTTCGCATAGTCACAGGTATTGACACTCGCATGAAATACATTCCAATGCTGGTCTCTGGGTACAAAGTCCGCTGTGGCATTACATGCTACACTCTGCGTATGTCGCCGGCATGCGTCGCGTTGTGTCTCACGTGCGCAGAGAGAAGGTAGGAGAGCGGGGGCCAAAACTTGTGCACGACTGCAATTATGCGACTGCAAGTCACTAAACTGGTGCGTGTGTGTGTTTGTGTGTGTTTGTGGGGACTTTTTCGGTGCTGGGTATTGCCCAAACAAGTAGAATGGCGCCTGAATGGTTTGGGGAAAGACCCAAGGTATCTTGCCTGGTTTCGCTGCGAGACGCAGACGCAGACGCAGTTTTTATCTTCGCACAGATTGGTTTGGAAAATAATGATGATTAAGTGATGTTTGGCGAATGGAAAAATACATACAACTCGATATACACACATTTTAATTTGCGTGGTATTCCTACGAGTTTGGGCTTCCCTGCGATTAAGGCTGTGCAGTGGGATTTTTTGGAATGCAGATATGCATAAAAAAGAAGCTGGATTATATTTGCCTTGAAGAGGTATTAGGGTGAATGATGAACTTTATTTAAAGTGTATTCAATTAATAAATAAATTAATACAGTCAATGATCGAAACTTCAATGTATTACAACAAATAAAGAATTTATTGCTTGCATATCTCTTATTTATCAGGAATGCCTAAACTATTCAAGTATTTATAAAATTAATTTCCATAAATTGTATTTATTATTATTAATTAAATTAAAGATAATTAATCATTCAAATTCTTTTTAAAACATCAATTTCATATTTAGTTGAAATACCTGCAAATTGAATTTAAGCCTCTCTAACTGTCACTTGCATTCGACGCAAGTTGGCAGCACTGGCGCGCTCTCAAAAGCTCTTCGACGGCCAAAGCTTTCGCTCACAGTTGATTTGCCGGCATTTGGCAAAAGCTCTGGCAGCGTAATGTAAACAAACACGGCAAACAGCTGGAATCACATCAGTGTTGGTTAACGACTACGGGAGATAGCACATTCTCTAGCATGTTTTGAATTAATACGATTATTTTTTGCACAATAAAACAAGCAAAATTGAGCAATTAAACGGATTGTTGACAATTAAAATTGAACTTTTAGTGCAGCACAGGGTGTCGCAGCTGCGCAGTAATTGTTCAACACCGCACAAGGCAACCCCGATGAAAAAGCTCTGTGATGTAAGAGACGCAAAACAAAGTCAAAGAAAAGTCGAAAAGAAACCATTAACTAATTTTGAGCAGCAACAACAACAACAACAACAACAAAACAAAACATTGCCAGCGAAACAAAAATGAAGTCGCAGTAGAAGTAGAAGTAGAAATTGCCATTGTCAGAGTCTGAGTTCGATGCTCAGCATGAGGTTTGCTGGTGCCGCTGCTGGCAGTGAGCGAGATAAATACGCCGGCTGAAACCGGCTGGAGCATTCAGTGTGTTGTTGGCTGGCGGAAGTGACGGATCACGGAGCAGCACGGCTAAGTGAGCGCATAATTCAGTTGGAAATAGACCGCGGCTATCGATCGCCACTGGGGGAATTTCAAGTGAGTTGGCTGGAAAAATCAATTGGCCCGAAAACAATGGAGTACCTGAACTACGCCTATGAGAAACTATTCGGATCCCCTAGCACGGAGACAGATGGCACGCAACCTGTCTACAATTGGTACGTACTGTTGTTGTTTCTTTGGACGTGGGTGTGAAAGTTCTGGCCAAAGCTATTTGCATGCACTGTGAGAAATTTACCCAGTGAGTTTTCCCCTTTACTAATTTGAGGGATTTTCTTTTTTTATTTCTTCCAGTCCCCGCAAAGTGGTTTGTTTTGGCAATGTCTTGCTGGACCGCGTCATCAAGCTGGAGGATCCGGAGCTGCTCAAACGCTACGAACTGGAGCTGGGCTCCAAGGGCGAAATGGATCTAGAGAAGCTCAATGCCATCATCACAGACGCAGCCAATGGGTGAGTGTTAATTGAGCTACCTCACTCGCTAATTACCTGAGTGCTAACCTGCTAAACTGTGCTCCAACCTCCTCCAGCTGCTCAGCCGTGTGCAACCCTGGCGGATCTGCGCTGAATACAGTGCGAATACTCAAGCAACTGGGCACCGAGGCACAGTTCTTTGGCGCCATTGGAACGGACAGTGCGGGCGAAGAGTTGCGTTCCATGCTGCAGAAGCAGGGAATCGAGGCGCGCCTGCAAACTGTGGAGGATGCACCCACGGGACTCTGCGTGTGCCTCATGCACAACGACAACCCCACGTTGTATGCCAACATTGGCGCCTCTTGCCACTTCTCGGTGCAGGAATTGACACGCGCCGTCACCCGCCGACAGAGCGAGAACTTTCTGCGTCCCATCGAGCGCAAGCAGATACTCTACATCGAAGGTTTCTTTGTGCCGGAGCGCGTCAATGTCTGCGACTATATACTGCACAACCTGGTGCGGGAGCGACGCTACCTAGCCGTGAATCTGTCTGCTCCTTACATTGTCAAAGCTAACTCCAGCACAATGCTGCAGCTGGTGCATCGTGCCCTCTTCGTCTTTGGCAATCGCAAGGAGTTCGAGGCACTGGCCACCGAGGCAGGCAACAAGAGTGTCGAGGAGTTGGCTCAACAACTGCTGGGACTGGGAGCTGCTAAGATACTGTTGATCACCAATGGAGCAGATGGAGTTCAATTGGTCACGAATTACACTTCGGAGCTGGAGGAGCCGGGTGAGGTGCGGTTCGAGGATTATCGTGCACAGCGTGCGGAGAAAATCATAGATGGCACTGGTGCTGGTGATGCCTTTGTCGCTGGTTTCCTGCATGCTTGGCTGGAGAAGCGTTCGCTGGGCGAATGCGTCCGCCTGGCCGCCAATGTGGCCGCCAAGGTGGTCACCCAAGTCGGTTGCAATCTGCCAGCCACGACTGCCTAAATCCTTGTGAATCCTTCTGAATCTCAGCGCACAGTGACACCAAAGTAGCCTTAAACTCTTTCACATTCAATCTGACATCGGATAAGTATATATATATTCATGTAGTATATAAGTGAGTCATCAAGCTGTGCTCGACTCCAATAAAGCAATAAGCAAAATTTGTACAACCTCAACTCAATTATAAAGTTCTTTCTGCTGAAATCGTGTTGCTCAGACCTTTGTGCATGGAGGCATGAAGGCATGCAGGTATTTATTTCGGTCTGCGGGTTCCAGGAATATCACAAAGTGCGTGGCCTGGGCTATATACCATATACAATAAATATTTGTTTAAATTATGTGGAAATATTGCGACGTTAAGGTTTCTTTGGTTGCATTAAAACTTATATATTCTGTATGTAAATATCATATAATATATCATATAACATATCATATAAAGGGAGCTAAAAGCCTTTAAAGACAAGTTGAAATGGTCAATTTGTTTAAATAATATGAAAATATTGCAACGTTAATGTTTCTTTGACCAAAGTTGATTGCATTTAAACTTATATATATTATAGGTATATATGTTTCATATAAAGGCAGCCGAGAAAGGCCTTTAAAGACAACTTGAAATAGGTCAATATATCGTACTGTAAACTTTCTTTCTTTAATGCGCTTTCTGCCTTCGTATAATGAAATCATCTGTTCCAAATTTCGCTTGAGTTGTTTTCAACAAGTTCTTTGCTTTTTTAAAGCTCTTTATTCTTATATGCCTTATATGCATTTGTATATATCATGTTTATTCTACATAAATTGCAACTGTGCAAATATAATGCCAAATCCAGGCAAATAATGCCCGATTAGATATCAACTAGACTTTGCATATAGGAAAAATCCTAGGCTAGATAGGACTGGAGTAATTTGATGAACTTTAATGAGCAAAAACTGTTCTCAAAAATCTAGCAATATTTTATCAATGTAGTTCGTTCGATAAACAATCAATTAAAGCAAATTATTAGACTTTGATGCAAGTAAAATGCAATTATTTGGTTTATTTATTTTATTTTATTTTATTATTATTTTTATTATTTTATTTTATTTATTGCAATTTTGCATAAACTGTCACAATTTGTAGTAGTTTAATTATAGGATGGATTCTATGCCAATATATCTCAATACTCTCGCTATATACTCTGATAAGTACAAAGGTTCCCCCCGCCCCCTCGGTCTATATGGAGTTTTAAGCTAGTTTATTGTGCGCCAACAATAACATTCCATTATCTTGGACCCACTTACTCATAATACGAATCAGCTGCCCACACATGAGTTACTAGTCGAGTGTGTGTGTGGGGGATGTGACGGCATCTCCGGGTTTGTCTAGATATCATCAAAGCAAATTTTCTTTGTTGTTTATCGTTTGTTGGGTGTGTGGGGGGTCCGTAGGTTTGGAGCTTGGGATTTGCCTAGTATACGCATTGGAAAGGGAGCTGCGAAGGTCGTCACACGTGTTTGCAAATCGTTAACAAAACTAATCCGCATTAGCAATGCTACTTGAGTGTATAGTGCGATGAGAAGGTATCATTCTTCCACTCCCTCATCTTCTATCTCCTTCCCTCTCTTTCCCTCTCTTCCCTTCTCTTTCCCTTCCTTTCCTCTTTTCTCTTCTTCTCATTTTCCTCTCTCACTGCAAAATCCCCAAGAAATGCCAAATTAGAAGCTTAGCAGAGCCATTTGAAGAGACTAGACGAGTCGAGCCGCGCCGAGCCCGCTGAGCTGCTTAATTGGCAAAAGCTGCTTAGTAGCTGCCCACAACTACCCACTGGCCACGCCCACGCAATCGAGTGCCTGATGGGAGTCCAATAATGGGCAGACGAATCGTTTGAATCACGTCACGGCACAAGGAACGAAGCCAAGCTGGAGTTCGCCTGCTGCCGTTGCCTTCTGCTGTTAATTACTTCATATTAATTTTACACAACTTGCCCCCAATTTGGGCACTGCCTGCCCCCTTCCCCCTCCTGCCTGCTTTCTGCTCCTGCTCCCTGCTTTGGCTCACAATTAATGTCAATGTGTGTGGCTGGCAGGGTTAACGGAGGCGCCTCCTTTGTGACTGTGCAAATGTGATAATTAAATGTCGTCCATTTGCAGGGCTTAGCTTTTTAATTTATAATAAATTCGACCAATGCAAATTGTTGCATGCTGCAGCACACACTCTCCTCTCCCCTCTGCTTCCCCTGCCTCAGCCTGCTTTGATTTATGTGCAGTGTGCGTTGTGTGAGCAGCTGAAACTGACGTTGCATATTGGTCGCCCTTGCTTGGGTCCTCTGCTTTGATATTGCCCATGTTTGCACAAAATATTGCGCATACGCCACAGACGCCGGCAAGCACACACACACACACACACACACACACTCGCACAGTCAACGTTGACTGCTGCTTGAGTTTTTCGGCTTTGTCCTTTTGCCTTTTTGCGGCATAACGCGCGGTTAAGTGGCCATAATGTGTGCTCCTTATGGGCCTGTGCCACCCCTTGGCCAGCTCCCTCTACGTACGAGTATGTGGGTGTGTTTGTGTGTGTGCTGGTCTTATTTTAATTCCCCGCCGTATTTGCTGAGCTGGCATTGTTGCTGAATTATGCCATGGCCTGCCTGCCGGCTGCTTGTTGATTTTTATATTGTTTTTTTTCTGTTCCTCTTCCTTTCCCTTTTGCTTTCCCTTTCTCTTGCTGTTTTGGTTGTTGTCTCTGCCCACTGTCCGTGCGTCTGTCCGCTTAATGCATGATAAGCGAGCAATGCTGCTGCAAATATTCGGCACTGGCATGTTTGCCCAGTTGTTTGCGGATAATCCGGTTTTATTGTTTAATAAGTCATGCCTGCCATACCCCCCGCTGCTACACCCCCGTTAGCGGCTCGTTAGCTAACTGACAGGATGCGCCACAGAGTCCACAACGTTTCGTGCCTGCTTGGGCTTGTCTTTCTGCGGCAAAATCAATGAAGAAATGAAAATGTTTGTGTTTATATTAAAGCAAGATCGAAAGGGAGTATTTAAAGGGGAAGCATTTATATATCGTATATTGCTATCGATAACTTTATGCCGTATTAAGTATAAAAGAGATTTGATAATGGATTAATTTTGAAATTTAAATGCTTAGAATTTTTTTTTTTAATGTAATTAGACTTTGCTTACTTATCATCTTATATATTTAATATGTATTATATTTAATATTTTTATTATTGTATTTGTATATATATTTTGTATTTATATTTTATATTTATACGTATTTATATTTAATACTTTCTTGAAATAATGTCGATTTATTGCAATTTAAGTGCTTTAGAAAAATGAAATTAATATAGACTTTTCCAGTATGTTGGTTAATTGATACTGTGCCTGTAATGTTCTATATTAGTATCTTAAATATATACATGTATAAGTCACCTATACATATAAAGCAGAGCTTTCTTCATATGATTCATGACCTTTAAATTTCTTACAAAACTTTGTCATTTCTGCGCATCTGTTTTTCGTGCATTTGGTTCCCAAGATTATCGTTATAATGAATCAATTGCAGATTATGAATAAGCGAAATGGTTGGTAAATTGTCAGGTTGGCTTGAAATTGAAATGGCAATCGAAAAATAAGCTCGCTTACAATTGCCAAGTGTGTTCGAATGTGATATACCCGCTGCGTGACATATTTAACTTATTTGCAGAGAGTATTTGGTGTTGCATACTTTGCAGCGCATGCCTTTAAATGAGGAACTTGACATAAATTAATTAAAATAAAAATTCAGATTAGATTTAGTTGCCCAAAAAGGGTAATAGTGCGCTAGTCAAAAAAACAGAAAATAAAAAAAAACCCTTTAAATTATTTATTAAATAAATTCTAAGTAGAAGTACAATCAATAAGAAATTATTTTGAAAGCTGTGGATATTCAAAAGGAACTTTCTAGCATGAAAACTACGCTTGTTATTAGTTTTTGTGCGCGCAATATTCATATACATTATCATCAAACTTGGTACTCTTAACTCCTATAGTCTCGGACAGACTGACGGACATGACTTTGTCCACTTCACTATTGATGCTGTTGAGAAGTTATGTATCTAGGTATTCTTTGTGGTGTCTGTTCCACAAAGTGAGTATACCCCGCTCCAGTTGCAAGTGCAAAGTGTCAGCCAGTTACGTGGTGCTACGTCCAAGTGTGGCAATCTATTGGCATCGGGCAATTTGGCAAATTACAGGCTATAGACAGGCCTATTATCGCAGGACAATTGGCAGGCGCCTTCGTGCCGCCATAAAAGACGTTTGCCGAGCACTTTGTGGCCACAGTTTTTGGAGTGACACTCGAGCAGACTCGGTGTGGATAAAAAGAGAAAGGAAGACATAGAAATAGAGATAAAAGTGGAAGATTGTTAGCTGAAGATGCCGCAATTCGAGGATGTCGCCTTGGTGGCAATCAATGTTCGCATCTGGCGATACTTTGCCGTACTGTATCCGACGCCGCAGAACATTTGGCGTAGATACGCTTTCGTGCTGCCCGCATGCCTGATGAATGCGATGCAGTTGCTCTATCTGCTGCAGATGTGGGGCGACCTGCCCGCCTTCATACTGAATCTGTTCTTCTTCTCTGCCATATTCAATGCACTGATGCGCACCTGGCTGGCCATTGCTAAGCATCGCCAATTCGAGGCATTCCTTGACCAGTTGGGGCAACTCTATCGCGACATTGAGGCCACCGAGGATGCCTGCAGTCGGCAGCTGCTGTGCCGCGCTGTGCGCCAGGCACGTCGCCTTGCAGTCTTCAGTTTGAGTGCATCCTTTGTGGACATCAGCGGAGCCCTCATCTTTACGTTCTTCGGCGAGGAGCGAGGTGGGTCAAGTCCTCCGCCCACTTGTAATCGTAATTTGATTAATTAATTGCTGCTGCAGCGCATCCATTTGGAGTCGCACTGCCCTGGCTGGACACGCAGCGCACGCCGCTCTACGAAGTGCTGTTCATCATGCAGATTCCGACGCCCATCTTGCTCTCCCTGCTCTACATGCCCTTTGTCAGTCTCTTTGCCGCCTTCGCCCTGTTCGGCAAGGCAATGCTGCAGATTCTGGCCCACAAACTGGAGCTCATCGGGCAGCTGCACGAGGAGTGGCAGCGCTATAAACAGCTTATTGCCTGCATACGCTTTCACATGCGCATCACAAGGTGGGATGTACTCAACTAGTAGATGCCCTTACTTTAAATCTGCGCTCTCTCTCTCTCTCTCTCTCCTCTTGCAGCTACGTGCGCAGCTTTAATGCACTTGTCACCTACATCGTGGGCGCCGAGGCCCTCATCTTTGGCTTCATCATTATCCTGCTGCTGTTCTGCTTGAACATTGTGAGTTACGGGAGATTAAGGGGAATCTTTCTCTGTCTTATTATCTCTCTGTACTATATATATTTAAACTATTATTCTATATATTTATTTGCATATAATTCACTATCTTCCTCTTTACTGTCTCTCTGCATCTGTTCTCTGCTTTTCTTTGGCCTTAGCTGCCTGTCTGCATTCTCTTCTGTTCCTTTTTTTAAGCCTTTTAATGTTTACTTCTGCTCTATATTTCTCTCTCTCTCTTCTGCCTTTCTTCTTTATGTCTTTTGCATTTTCTGCCTTTTTTTTTGTCATTCTTCTGCATCTCTTCTCTTTGTTTGTTTTTTGATGTTGCCTATTTTCTGCATCAATCTTCTGCATCTCCTCTGCCTTTTTTTTACATCTCTTTTGCCTTTGTTCGGCCTCTCTTTTCTCTCTCTCTGTTCTGAATCTCTTCTGCCTTTTTCTGTTACTCTTCTGCACCTCTTCTCCCTCTAGTTCTGCATTTTTTTTACATCTGTCCTGTTTCTTTTCTGCATCACTATCTCTTCTTTTTTACATCTCTTCTGCCTTTGTTCTGCCTGCCTTCTCTCTCTCTCTCTCTCTTCTGCATCTTTTCTGCCTTTTTTTTGTTAGTCTTCTGCATCTCTTCTCCCTCTTTTCTGCATCTCTTTGCTACATCTGTTCTGCCTATTTTCTGCATCAATCTTCTGCATCTCCTCTGCCTTTTTTTACATCTCTTTTGCCTTTGTTCTGCCTCTCTTCTTTCTCTCTCTCTCTCTCTCTCTTCTGCATCTGTTCTACCTTCTTTCTGCCACTCTTCTGCATCTCTTTTCCTTCTGTTCTGCATCTCTTTTCTACATCTGTTCTGCCTCTTTTCTGCATCACTTCAGTCTCTCTTCTGCATCTCCTCTGCCTTTTTTCTACATCTCTTCTACCTTTGTGCTGACTCTCTTTTCTCTCTCTGTTTCTTCTGCCTTTCTTCTGCCTCTCTTCTACCTCTTTCCTGTCTTTCTCTGCTCATCTCACAGTCATAAGCTCTCTCTCTTTCTCCTTAGATCGACTCCCACACGCAGATGATCTCCATAATCATGTATATCCTGACCATGCTCTATGTGCTCTACACCTACTACAATCGGGTCAACGATTTGGTCATCGAGGTGCGTCAGTCAGCTGGGATTCCCAATTCTCATTTCCTCTACTCTCTACTGTCTTTTGTCTCCTTGCAGAGTGCCCGCGTCTCGCAGGCCGTATACAATGTGCCGTGGTATGAGGGCGGAACGCATTTTCGCAAAACTCTTCTGATCTTTCTGATGCAGACGCAAATGCCTTTGGTGGTAAGTCACAGGAGGGAGGGGAATGGGGTCTGGTGACTTCCTTTCAGTTGTGGCATGCATTTCATTTGGCAGATTCTAATCCCGCCTTTATGTATGCGCTCCATTTCATCTCTCGTTTCGGTTTGTCTCGCTCCGCTTGCAGATAAGAGTCGGCAACGTTTACCCCATGACTTTGGCCATGTTTCAGAGTCTGTTGAATGCATCCTATTCGTACTTTACCATGTTGCGTGGCGTGACCAACAAATGAGCTGGAAGCCAAAACTTTTTGGCCATGCAACGTGCCCCAAAACTGTGCAAGGGAGCTGCTGAAACTGAAGGTGGAACAAGAGGAGAAGCAGGAGAAGGAGGAGGAGGAGTGTGTGGATCTGGAGCTGGGGCAATCTGAGTAATGCAAAAAGTTGTTGTGCCCCTTCTTGTTGCTGTTGGCGGCGGCGGCGGCATTTGCATATGCTACTCGTTTGCGTAGTTATTTTGAAAGGATTTAATCTGGCTGTTTGTAGTCGTAGCTGTAGTGTGGCATGTTGCAGATATAGTCGTGCTAGTTGTTGTTGTTTTAGTCATGCAAATACTTGTAGTTTGTTGCATTATGAGTGGGCGGAGGCAGCTCGTTGGGTTTGTTTACTTTAAAACAGTTGCAAGCTCGCAAATGTTTCACTTACTTCACTTGGAAAATACCTTTGGTCTGTTGCAATTAAATCTGCTTGTTGGCTAGCTAGTTAAGAGACGTCTATCTAAGGATACAGAGTGTGGACTCTGCCAAGGAGATGAGCTAAGCTACTAAGAACTTTATCTTAAGAATAATAATAATAAATTACAGTCAAATTGAAGAGTAGCTAGCCAAAGGTTTCTCATTTAGATCTCGTAGCAACTCAAAATTATTTCACTGCAACTATAATTGAAATATTCGAAGAGCCGTGGCGTACCTGCCTTAATCCCTGTCTAAATCACATACTCAGCTTATGCAGACACATCGAAATTATGTTCTTAGCACGGGGGAATATAAATCAAAATCAAATCGACATTTGAATTATTTGCAGGCAACAAAATGGGAAATTAAATATTAGATAAGCTTAATGGATTTATTACGTGTGTGCAACATAAATTTGCAATGCTCTAAGCCTGCACTTAAGCCAGCTGGCTCAATGCTCCATTGAGTCCAGGCAAATCACTAGTACAAGGCAAATAGAATTATGCATTGCATACTTTCGGGCTGCTACTGTAATTGAGTGCTGCATGAATGAATTCATTTCAGGCGCAAAATGCTGTATAGTCAAAGGACTGTCACTCTCTCAACAGAATGAGTATGGTATGATTAATGAGTATACACTCACTCTCAACTATTCTGATTCCTGCCTGATTCATTTGCTGATTTGAAAGCATTCATACAGGCGTCCTCCTTCTCTCCTTCCCTTTAATTTTAATTTATGCATTTCCCTGCGCTCACTTTGCGCTTTTTAATCGCATCCGTTAAACTAGTTGGCTGCAGCAATTTAATTAACACTATCCGTGTCCTTTATTATGCAAATAAACAGCTTGCACAGCAGCAGCAACAACAGCAACAACAACAACTTAATTTAAAATTCATTATAACTGACACCAACTAGTTAAACAATTTCCCCCCCTCAAAGTAGCCAAGCACAAAGGACAATAACTAAAACAAGAAGAAGAAGCCTGCACGAGTACAATAAAAACAACAACAAATGGGCGCGCTCTTGAATATTGAAATGAGCGGCAAGGGGCGCACTTGAAATACGCAAATAAACTTCAAAGGCAGCAGGAGTCGCCACAGACTGACTGCACGGACACAAACACACACACACACACAGACACAGACACAGACTGTGCTTTGTCTCCTGCCTGCCTGCACAACGAGGCCTCCTGGCGAGCGCATAAATAACGCGCACCGCGACCGCTTCACTGCCTGGATGAGGGGGAGGGGAGGGGCTCGAGTGGCGTATACTTAATTTTATTATGAGGTGTCAAGTGGGCCGACTCGACTTTGCAGCAGCTACAGCGGACGCCTTTTGGCCTTTTGTTTGCGTAATTTATGTTGTTGCCATTTGGCGGCAGGTGAGCAGGCACCTACACACGCCCTATGGGGGGCGTGGCCATGTGCCAATGCCAGGCGTATCACTTACCACCTGCGGTTGCTTACTTCCTTTAGGCATTTGCTTTTTGCTTCGACACCGAACAATGTCGCGTAGTTTTGTGCCTTGATTTTTATGGCGCCGTGCAAAAAAGGAATATGCAAATGGCAACAGAACTGTGCGACAGACAGACAGAGGGACTTCCCCCTCCCCTCGCATTACAGTTGTCCTGCCTGTCGTTGTCTGTGCGCTGCATAAAATTAACAAGTTTTGCTGACTGCCCTCGCCCTCGTCTGTATTTGGTCTTTGGTAAAAAACGTTTCATTAGAGCCATGCCCATGAGCATGTTATTTACAAACAGGCCTTCTCACCCTTCCCCCCTCCCTCTTCCTCTCATTCTCCACCCTGTCTTTGTTGTGGCATCGCGTCAAAGGTGGCGCTGTTTTATAATTGAATTCACATGCATCACTGGCAGCGGCAGCTATACAACAGCCGCAACATTAAGCTGCCTCGCAGGCGGAGCAAGGCATCGTGGGGAGGAGGGGTAGGAGAGGTAGAAGGCTGGACTCCGGCAACCCTTAGCTCAGTTCGTGTGCTGTGTTTGCACTCTCCGCCATTTGGCAGCATTTCATTTAAATGGATTTTCAATTGCGGTTTGAACATTTTGCATAAATTGCTGTAATGAGTTTATTCGTGGCATGTGGCAAGTGGCAAGTGGCTTCGTTTGGCTGCCTCCCTCCTTCTTTCCCTTTGCCTCATTTGCACTTGTCAACTAGCTGTCACAGCTGACAGTCCCATTGACAGTTTGCTTTCGCTGTTAATTTTAATTGTGGCATTTTGTTTTCGTTCCACGACGACATTTGATGCCAGAGAGCTTCGCTTGGTTGAGCTCTGGTTGAATAAGTGGGGTGTCTAAGCTGTTTAAAATGTTCCATAATTAATTATCTCATGTTCAAATGTTAGGGATTCATTCAATGATATTTTATAAACGATTAAATCGGTTAGTATTGTCACATAAATCTAACCCTGCCAAGATGCTTACTTTCGCTTGTATTTTATTTATTTTTTTATTTATTTTTTTTCTTTATTTCTTTTTTTCAATCAAGTTAAAGTATCTGAATGCTTCAATTTCATTATTATATTTACTGTAAGTGCTTGTTCTTTGAAGTAAACTTGGCTAAAAGCAACCCTTTCAATATCTCTGTTGACTGTCATTAGAAGAAACTCTTCTTTAAAAGGACCACAATAGCTTTTGGTGTTCTATTCAAGGTTTCGGAACAAAGGGAGTAAAACGAGGGCATCAAATTTGTAATGTAAAAAACCTTTAAAGATTGTTGAGAAAACTTATCTTGATTTTTAGATTTTAGGCTATTTAATTTTAACGTGATATTGACTTTAACTTTAATCAGGTATTGACTAAGTTCAAGTACACGGAAAAGTATTTTGAAAATGAAATAAATTTGTAAACAATTGCTCACCCAAAAAAAAAAGAAATACTTGTAATGAGCGATCAGTTGGTTAGCAAATAACGATCTTGCTCACTCGATTCTATTATTGAAAATCATTATTGTGTACAATTAAATGAGCCAATGAAGTAGAAACAGGTTTACTGGCATTAAATTTCGCATTTATTTTCATGGCGAGCTCAGTAAAAATTGAACGCAATGAACATAAGATGCTTTGTTTTCGGAATATCTCTGACTTTATACTTTGCATATAACGTAAGTGTGAAAAACCTCCTTGGGATTGAAAAAGTAACATCGCTTTTTCTATAAAGAATGGAGCCGTGATAAAGTTCACAAATCTGATTTGTGAGAACTTTAACAAGACGTGGGTTACATTCCATGAGTGCCGACTACGGGCCTTGAACCGCAACAAGACTGTAATAAATATCAACGCAACTTTTCACTATCCTGCCAGTGAGATAAACATCGATGCTCAGATCTTGAAGAAGGCCAACGGCTACAAGCCGTGGCTGTTCAAGGTGTCACTTGACGCCTGTCGCTTTATAAAAAAAGCCTACAATCCCGTTGCGATAATCGTCTTCAAGATGTTCAGGGAGTTCAGCAATATCAATCACACCTGTCCCTATGTGGTAAGTAACAAAGCAGTCAAAATGCTAACAATAAATGCCTTTTCTCATTTATGTAGGGTACACAGCTAGTGAGGGGATTCTATCCCCAGGCTGAGCTGATAGGACTTCCCTTTCCCACCGGCGAATATCTATTGCAGATGCAATGGAGCCTGCATAAAAAGGCCAAATTCGAAACAAACGTATATTTCACATATACTGAAGATTGGGGCCCAACGCAAAAAGTATAAAAGGCTCTTGTGGAAAATTGTTTTATTTAAAAAAAACAAATAATGCAATTAATCGACAAACTTTATTTTTTTCCTTTTTAGTATTAATATAACTTTGTGCAAATATATGTTACAGGCAGAAGGAGACGAGGAACACCCCATAAAATGTGTTTATTCTTGCTAAGAATCACTTGGCGAATCCATTGAGCCATGTCTGTCTGTGTGAACGCACAGATCTCAGCTATTATAAAAGCTTTAAATACCAAACTTGGCAGAAATATTTAGATATACCAAACGCTGATCGATATTATTTTAAATGTTAGGTGCCACGCCCACCGCACCCGCAAATCAATTATTTAATTTTTAAAGTTGATTTGTCAGTGGCGTATATCAGGTACAATTTTTCCAACTTAAACATACAGTAAGCCGATTGATATATCTACGTATCTTTCAAATTTCAAAATTTGATCGGACCATAAACATAGAAATTATAAAGGCAGTTCGAGCATGTCAGTTAACAAGGGAGGCCGACGCAAGCGCCATCTGTTGAGAATCATTTGGAAGCTTGCAAATATGTATGAATAAGCAAATTAAACACCACAGGAACATAGGTAGAAGGGTATTCCACTGTCGCGTGCCGCTCGACTGTAAATAAATATAAATACAAAAGGGTAATTAAAATAATTAACTGAAAATATCAGTACTCAACTGATTTAATGAAGCGAAAAACATGGCATATTGTTTATATTTTTAGGACTGACTCATTGCGTGATTAATTAATATTTAAAATGATAAATAAAAGATAAATAAATAAATCTTGCATTTAACGTGAGTGTGACAAATGATGAAACTCCTTTTACCGACGGGCAAATGTTTGATAAACATTCTTTGTTCCTCTTCAATATTTCTATTTAAACAACAAACATGAATTACACCTATACATATATTATATATTTTGTGTATATGGGTCTGAAGATGTCTTAAACTATATGCTTAACATAAATACTCGTATGTTAAATTAATATGCAAATATTGAATTGTCTTTTGTAATCTTCTTGCTCTTAATAATCGAAATACCCTCTATTACTTACAAAATCACGTACAGCTGGCGTGGATGAGGTCTGAATTCATGACTGTTCAAATATCATATATGCTAAAGATTATATATGCTCATGTTGTTGTTGTTTATAAATGCAATCAAAATCTGCCGGCAACTTCCGACTCGGCATTGTCTTTGGGCCATTTGGGCAAATCTCTCATAAGCAAAGCATTCATTTTCCAATTATTTATTGATGATTGTGTGGAGACGATGGCACACACAGGCACAGCCAGACCAGGTCGCTCCTCCACTACCCCCCTCCCCTTGACTTGAGGCCATGCAAAACGTCGTCTGCAATAAATCTCTTGGCCTTGTCGGGGCTCAGCTGCAGCCCGACTCGGGACCATGACTACAACGGCAGTGTCTGTGCTGCAAGGAGATGAGGCAAGGGGAGAAGAGGGGGGAGAGGAGGCAGAGCAGTCCTTGCTGCAGTGTCTGGCAGCTGCAAAATATTTGCATTTTCACTTTTGATTTATTATTGTCATTGCCATGTGTAAATTGCCAAAGCGAAGGTGCAAACAAGCAGCAGGCAACCACTACAAAGGCACTCTACTGTCTATGCATCTATGCATGAGTGTGTGTGCGTGTGTGTGTGTATGCGAGTGTTCGTGTGTGTGCTGCGTTGACAAGGACACATTATGTTGGCCAAATGAATGGTAATTGCGGCACTGAAACAAGTAATTGAAGTGCAACTCGGTGAGCTACTCAAATAGATTCGTTGCTGTGGCTCACCTCAGTCTGACCCCTGGTACCCACACCCCCCTCTCCTTAACTCCTAGCTGCCGTGTGTAGTGTGTTGATTGAGCTGGCCGCACTTCGATTCGTCTGCTTGTCTGTTGCACTTAAAGTTCAACCTCAAGTAGAGTTGTCGCTGCACAAAAAGCTCGTTACAGTTTGCTAATTACAAGCCCAAATTAGCTTGTGCACGAGAACTTCCCCTCTGCCTCGCTGCCCCATGATGCTGCCACAGTCAATTACTTCCGCCTCTATGCAATTTCCGCTTGCCAAGATTGGAGCGATGCCTAAGCAGCTTTGCAGCGACAACTTTATATGGCCACAAGACGAGCCCAACTGGCAATATGCCGCACAATAATGACGACAACTCCAACAGGAGCAGCAAACAGGGCAAATAGTGGAGGACAGAGGCACAACATAAGCAGATAATTACACGGCAGCCAGCCAAGCAGCCAAGCAGCCAGGCAGGCAGTCAGGCGAGCCCGGAACTCCACGAAGTCCGGAGCCGTGGCCGTTTGAAGTGCGGCCAAAAACGCAGCCACAAAGTAGAAAATTACAAAATAAAAAGCCACAAGCGGAAAATTAACACAGCAACTACAACAACAACAGGAAAAACAATGAGAAGTAGAGAGAAACTGAGAAGAGGCAGCAAACGAGAATGCGAATGCGAATGCCAACTAACATTTGGTCAAAGCAACGCCTTCTCTCTCTTAAAGAGTTTAAAGCGGCATCTCCTGCCTGTGCTGTGCCCCTCCAGGGCAGCAGGAACTTTATCAAGATGCTTATCACATCGCATTGAAATGCAAAATTCCTGTTTACCAAAATTCCAAACTGGCGACGCCAGAGAGAGAGAGAGAGAGAGAACATTTCGAACATTTTTGACTGTCTGTGCGCTGTAAGCACAAACCAAACAGACGAGCCCCCGTGTCGAGCCACACACCTTCCTGCCCCTCTGCGACCTTGCCTGCCAGCTACATTTAAATGTGGCGGCAACTTTTTGGTACCTGGAGTTGCAGGAAGAAGAGCGGGGGAGTGGGGAGAGCGGAGGAAGCAGCCGCGTCTGGCCCAACGCTGGCTGTGATTTTATGCTTTATAACTTTCGATATGCGAATGGCAAACAGCGTTTAGCGCTTTGCCAGCCAGCCGAAGTGTTGCTGCGCCACCTGAGGGGAAATACACACACCAACACCCACACATACACCCAGCACAGTTGCTGCCTAACTCTAAATCCGGCACGGGGCGGATACGCAATATTTACGACTATTTTTTTTCGAGCGCGTCGCGAGGGTTGCAAGCACACTCGACAGTTTCATACATCAAATATTTATGCCATATTTTAGCTATTGCGACAATGAGTTAAATCTGATGGAATCCCACGTCCCCGTGTGTGTGTGTGTGTGCGTGTGTGTGAGGAAGTCTGCCTGCCTGCGCCTGCGATAATAAAGTTTAAGGCTGATAAACGATTTTGCAATCAAATTATGCGCATATCGAGATGAGGGTGTGTCTGTAGAAGTTGTAAAATTTAGATGAGCCTGCTGCCGACGTGCCTTGACTTATGGGATTGTTTGCCATGATGCAAAGTCGAGCTGACAAATTGAGTGAATGTAAGCGAGGTTCGCCACAAGTTGCACGAGTTGTCAATGGAATTAACTAGTTGCTGCACTTTAATCCCCTCTGGGAAATGACAAATTTATGCATTTATGTCGAGCCAAAGACAAATTCAATTTGTGTGGCAAGTCTGAGGTGATGCAACCGACTTAAAGCGGATCTTTACCGAGCATTCCCTGCACACGATATTGTTATTTTTGTCGTAATTAAAAACCCATGAAAGCGACGACGACCAAACAACTGGCCACAATCGCATGACCAGATGGACAGACGGACAGACAGGCACATACACATGTGTGCTGTGTGTGTGGTAAAATAAACATGAGAGTATTGATGCGAACTGCTCTGACGGCAAAAACTTTCATATCAATTTTAAGCCAAAGTAATGAAAAAGTAGCAACGCGCAAAGGGGCAAAGGAAAGGAAATAAAACCAAAAGAAACGAAACGATACGAAACGAATGCTATAGACAAAGCATATTTACACAAGCAGCGCTCAAGTAGAGAACACAGGACGCAGTAGAACGAGGACTACGATGATGATGATGATATTGTTGGCAACACACAAAGCGACGCTTATGACAAGCAGCGGACAGACGGGGGGCGGGCACAGGCTGCTACGCCCACTTCTAAGGCTGCTGTTTACTTTCGGACAGCAGCAGAAGCAGCAGCAACAGCAACGGACGCGTCTGTACGAAACGAAATTAAAAACCAATAAAAAGCTGCACACGAAATTAAAAATTATGTTTTCCTCTTACATTTTATTGCTGCACAACAGCAACAGCAACAAAAACAACAACAACAGCTGGAAAAGCAAGGAAGCATCGTAAAAAATATGAAAACGCATTTGGAAAAAAGTTGAGAAACATTTTCGTAGGGCTTTAAATGCTTAAAACTTTTGTTTACTCGTCGCC
Source organism: Zaprionus africanus (assembly GCA_018151435.1). Classification (NCBI taxonomy): domain Eukaryota; kingdom Metazoa; phylum Arthropoda; class Insecta; order Diptera; family Drosophilidae; genus Zaprionus; species Zaprionus africanus. The sequence continues at coordinate 13,777,934 of JAECXB010000118.1, forward strand.
ACGAATACGCCAGTGCACAGTGGATCCCGTTGTATGGGGAAAGCGGCCAAAAATACTTCTAGTTGAGGTAGACACTTGAAACTTAGCACAAAATTTTCTTATTTTTATAGCAAAATAATATGCAAAAATCAGCCCGATCGGACGACTATATCACATAGCTGTCATATGAACGATCAGTTGAAATTAAGTGTTAGTATGGAAAACTTTTTTGTTTTCAATTATTTTGCAACGAAAACTTGGAATTCTACATAAGAAATTGGTATATATATCCAGGGCGAGCTTAGCGAAAATTGTATGCTATATCATATAGCTGCATGAGCAAACCGAATATAAACACAAATCATAAAATAATACGACATCACAAGAACGAAAACAACACTACAACAATAACAACAACAATACAACATCAATACAATAACAATACCACAACACACCAACACAAAATAAAAAAGCAACAACAGTCAGCACGTGCTTTTTTAAAAATTTAGGTTAGGTTACGTTTTTGTATTTTTTATTGCAATAGGGCACCTTTCGGCACTTGAATTAAACGTTTTCTTAATTTTAAAATGTTAATAAACAATGCACAAAAAGAATTATTAAGGTAAGTGGGAATGAACATAACGAAAACTCCATCGAAAGATAGCAAATATAAACAAAGAACATCTGAAACTATATTCTAAACACAACACTAATTTACGCAAAACACAGAACGTCGGACATGTTATTTTTGTTTTAAAAATATACTAAATACCATTATTTATTATACGAATGCCTTCCATTGCAGAGTAATGTCGATTTATAAGGATTTTTATTGACTTTACAGACAGCTTCAATTGCAAGTTGCTCACGCTGCAATAATCGATTGATATTCTTGAAGCGGACAGTTAGAGCAAAACAAAAGCATGAATAAATTTGAATAGCTAGACCAATTATGAGAAAGTAATGATACAGTTAAAGTCAAAATTTGGACTTTGATTTATTTATTTTTGGCCTATGGGGGAACCACTGTGCAGTGTTGGAAAACTTTTACAATTAAGCAGAACAATAAAAGTTGTGCGCGCCTAAAATGCTGCTATGCATTTCGATAATTGAATATTTTCGCCCGCCGCGCGCTAAGCTGCAGACAGTTAAAAAGCGTAGCATACTTTCGCGCGCAGACATTTTGTAGTTCTTCCTACGTTCACTCATTTCCGTTTCATTTTCGCCAATTAAACGGCGTTTCGGGCAAGTCATTCGTTTAATTTACTACCTATGTTACATGGCAACACCTCCCCATTCCCCCACCCCTCGCAGTGCCACATAAACCAGCCGTATTGCTAGAGCTATGAATAATTTAAGCAAATCGCTGGCTGTTTGTCTGTACGTGTCGCTGTGCCGGATTAGGCGGCATTTGCATATTTTAATTATTTAGATTGTTGTGTTGAGCTACTTACTTGCAGCACTGTCCCTGGCAGGGTCTCTGTCTCTGTCGGAAGCGGAAGTACCGGCGACGCCATTGTGCGCCGGCAGACAAACGAACAGAACAGTCAGAACTTAATTAAAGCAACTGTTTTTCTTGCATTCCACGCGCTGGAATTCACATTGGAATTTCATCACGAGCCAGTGAGCTATTTGCCTATCAAAGGCTCTAAGGACTAAGCACATATGATGATAATAAGGAATTTGTGAGGCAGGTTGCCAGCAAACACTGCTCATTAGGAATATAGTATTCCTGTATGTATGTAAGTAAGTATGTTACTATTGAATATCTAAGTTTGCATAATGTTATTTTATAACAGGTATTCATGTTTGTTTGTTGGAAATTTGACCATCTTTAACGAGTACAAAATACTTACAATTGCAATTTGAGAGCAATAACTGAATTTGTTGTGATCGGGTAATCAATATATAAGTTATTGATGAAATTATTTAATGTGTGCGAACTGGTAATGGTTTTATCTTTTTATTTATTTTAAGTCAACTGTGGTCAGTAACGTAAATCAATTAATTTACCTAATTGTACCTAATGTATAACAATATAGAAATAAAATAATGTGTTAAATAATTAATTTAACTAATAGCTTATAAGTTTGGAATTGAATGTATAAAATTGAAAGTGGGGGTATAAAAAAGGCAATTGAAAATTTATTGCGGAGGTCCGGGGAAACCCAGAAAAAGCCAATCAAACGCAGCGAAAACGATTATACATACATATATACAAAACATAACAAAGGTATACTAAAAGAACCGACTTTATTACCGTAGAATAAAGATTGCTTGCTTCTTATCTTAATTTCTCAAATATTTGCTAAACGATTATAATGTGTACAGGTGCATTCTGAGCCAGTAGCAAGCAAACTGTTGCAGTGAACGCATTGAAAAGCTTTAATTCGAAATGTCTTTTACTCCTGGGATACTTGACAACATGGCATTGGTCCCAATTGGTCAGTCGGGAGGCTCCGTTACCATTGGAACGCTTAAAGATGTTCTGCATAATTTATCAGACGTGCTCAAAAAACGTCTAGTGAACATTGTGGGACAAACTATTGACTGTGCAATACAAAAGGTTGAAAACGTGCTGTCGATGATCGAAGAGGGTATCAGTGCTGTACTTACTGTCACATTGGCTTTCCTTAGGGATTATCTGGGCCTGGAGGCAATCAAATATTAAAAATAAATAAACATCCAATCTGATTGGGTTTTTCCTGTTTTTCCCCGATCCTGTGCAACAAATGTTGGATTGGCATTTTAGTTAATATTCCAAATTAATTATATCAGATAAATATATATTTTCAAGAATTAATGTTTGAATTATTTTTTTTTATTGGCAGACTTCAACTTTTTTTTCCTCCACTTTCATTCGCAACTAGTTCCCGCCATTAAAGCTAGTAAACATTCAAGGGAACTTCCGGCTAGCGTTGCCAATAAACACATTACCGCGTTGCCAGAGCCAATCATAAATTCATAATGAAATATGAGCTCGCTGGTGGCCGCACAGCGACTTCTGGCCAGAGCCAAAGGGCCGCAGATACTCGTAGTGCTCTGGCAGTGCCAAATCCAAAGCGGCTGTAACCACAACAATGTATAGTAATAAATGGCAAGGCGTGGGTGGGGGGAAGACACTACTCTGCTGCAGGTCTGGCATTCTCGTGGCCGTAAAGCAGGCGCTGACACTGGCTGCGACCGGCTGTGGCATTAGTTTTATGATTATTTGTCTCGTTTATTGTGTCGAGCCGGGGCCAAAAGTCGACTTTAACTCGCACATATGGAGCGCATAGACAAGTCCGTGTCCAGTCGACTTTAATTAGATTTGCACATTAGACCAGGACGAGCACAAGTAAGGGGACGAGGACGAGGACGAGGGCGACGTGGCTAATGACACTCGCTTCGGTATGCGGTGCACGCAGCGCGGCAATGTGCTGTTTACGCTACTCGCTGGACTTACTAAACGCAGTGCACGGCAAGACGATAAACACCAGACCGGAACGGCCAGGAGGGGAGGGCAGTGAGGGGGAGGGGAGAGGTAGGAGAGTGCTCCATCAATAAGGCTTAATTTAATTTGAGGCTCGCCCGCTTTTGGCGCTATCTTAAAGCCAGCAGCGTGGTCCACACGTGCTCTGCACATGATTATTATTATTATTAGCTACGATGATGTATCCTTTTTGTGTGCATGTATGTATATATACACATACATCTGTATGTGTGTGTGGGTGTGTGTGTGTTGGGCTGTGGGTGCCTGCTGTGCCAGGCCTGGCAAATATTAATAATTGTTGCCTTTTTTTCTATTTTCGGGCTTTGGGTCGACGTCTGCGAAACACGCTAAAAATTAATTAAACGTTCTCTGCGCCTGTGGGGCGTGGCACGGCTGACACGGGGGGAGGTAGGTGTAAATATTTTGCTCGGCCATTTCGTGGTTATTTATGCGCTCGCTGTGTTGGGATGTTTTTACAGCAAGTCCACCTCTGCCCTCCGCCCTCTTTCTTCCCCTGCAGCTGAGCCTGCGCTGCCCCTGACCATAATAGTCTCCAGTCTACACTTGATTCATTTTGCTGTCGCTGTTGTTGTTGTTGTTGTTGTTGCAGACATGTCGTTGTTATTGTTGCTGTGCAAACAGCACGCACTCATATTGGCAATTTATATTTGTATTAATTAATGGGCCAGTAAACAATTGCTGAAAGCTGCGCCATTAGCACGCATCAAGGGTGCGGGAAATTACGGCCCCGACAACAACAGTAACAGCAACAACAACAGCAACAACAAGAACAATAGGTTCCACGCAGAAGGGTTCTGGCTCGGGCTGAGTTAATAACACATTTCTGTTTTGGCATCCAGCTGAAATTGACTTTAGTTATTTCACAATTTTGCAGCAGACATCATAAATCTACGGTTATTTTGCAAATATTTGCATATAAATTTTGATTAACACGAGTAGCGAGTGGGAAGATACGTTCACTAGATTATGTTATATCGTTGGATTGATTGCAGACGAGAAAGAAAATAAAAATAAAAGCACAAGGGCCGCGCAGCTACCCGTAAAAAGTATTTGAAGTAGCCAAAGCTGTAGTACCTATAGATTGTTGCGTGGGAGACCCCACAAAGTATATATATTCTTACTCAGGATCACTAGCCAAGTCGATTAAGCCATGTCTGTCTGTCTGTCTGGATGTCTGGATGTCTGTATGTCCAGATGAACACACAGATCTCAGCTATTATAAAAGCTAGAGACACCAAATTTGGCATGAAGGTGTCTGTTGATCCGAGACAGGTGAAGTTTATTTCAAATGTTGGGTGCCACGCACACACACACATATATACATTTGTGCTTGACCAATGAAATGATATACGCATATACACGTATTCATACACAGACGCATATAAAGGCTTACGTTACGATATTTCTATTAAGTAGAAGTATTGTACAATTATTGACTCTTTACTTTTCAAAAAGGTCGAAGGGTATCCCACTGTCGAGTGCCGCTCGACTGTTGCTTTTCTTACTTGTTTTGAGATAACGAACGGACCTTACTACGTGGTTGATAAGTTTGTTATAATTTTTTATTGTTTTCTAATTTGGTCCTGACTATACAATCTGCTATATAAATAGTTTGTCAAATCAAGCAAACTGAACCAGTCGCAAGTGCACTGTGGAAGGGAACACACGTACTTGAATTTCCTACTCAAAAAATTGTCCTTTAAATTGCAATTTTAACAAAGTGGTATTGACCGACTAAGGAAATAATATGCCCGACGATACTGAAGAGTTTATGTCGGCAATTATAATGATTGTAACCAACAACAACCTAAGCGACATTCGTATTGCACGCAAGACATCGGGCCTAGGAGCAACGGCAGCATTTGCCGCCTGTTGTGCTGGCGGCGTGCTGTTTGGTCCAGTTGGTTTGGCAATAGGTGCTTCTGTCGGTGGAGCCACCGCCATCAAAATGACCCGTAAGAACACAAGGTCGCTGGAGGAGTTTCTGAACGGATTAACTAAAAAGCAGAAGAAAAAGCTAGTAAACAATGTGAAGCAAGATGTTTCACGTTCTTTCGTCTGCGAAATCAAAAAAAAACAGAACATACTAGCTTGGATATGTCAGCATGATAGAGTACCCGTGGTTGTTAAGGTGACGGTATGGAACTACCTAGAAAAGGACCTGGGTATGCGAATTATCGAAAAAAAAAATAAATTCATTTGGAAAAATATTGTCACAATAATTGTTAAATACAACTGAAAAGTGTATTGGCAACACCACAACAAGGACAAAATTGGTCATTTTTGTGAATAAATCACTTGTACAATATTCCCTATTTCTTGCGTTGAATAAATAAGCTAAATTGTGCAAAAACATGCAGTTTATAATAGCGTTTTCAGAGGTGGCCAAAAGTGCATTGAAAATTGATAAGGTATTGCTCATCTTATGACATCATTTATTTGCACCTGGATAAGATTGAGTAAAGGGCCAAATATAATATATTGTATTACTGTTAATACACAAGGTCGTACAGATAGTAAAAGTTACAATACCAGGGCTCCCAAAACCATCATTAGGGGCTTTAATCTTATAAATGTAAACATCCTGTTCATTTTGATTAGTTGGTTATCATAAGATTAGATATTGACTTCCAATCCAGTTAGTTTTCAGCCAATAGAGAATTACCTTCTCTTGATCAGGCACTGATTACTTGACTGTCTAGTATGCAAGTTCCTGTATAAAATGAGTCAAAAGCAGATTAAACACCTAGTACAGTGATAAAGTAACACGCTGTAATGGCGTGCGCTTGCAAAACGATCATACTCGTACGAAATTAAGTTACGAGATTATCGAAAATAAACTATAGTTCAATTATTCTTACAAATATTGTAAATGGACGAAATAAAACAAAGGTATGGCTATGGATATTCAATGAATATGTAGTACGTGGAACTTAAAATAAGAGATGTACGTAAAGTATACGAGTATGTTTTAATATCATATATAATTTGTAGTACACTCTTCAATTTGTATAAGTAAATGAATTTATTAAGATTTGACACTGTTATTGATAAGATTGATATGATAAGATAAGAATTACACTTTATAAAACCAGAACAATGGGATACCATCCAGTTGACCCATTCGCAAGCACAGTGCGGTAGTTAACATTGAAAACCTCTTCTTTATTTTACATCAATTAAACCACAAAGTATAAAGAAAAAGCATTATGGACGCCGATACTCGTGACTCTATTCTGGAAATTGCAACTATTCTGGATGACAAAGGCATTGGTATTGCTCTTAAGGCGTCGGGCTAAGGAGCAGCCGTCTGTGCCGTCATCTGTTTGGCCGGTGGCCTTTTGTTCGGTGCAAAAGGTTTGGCGGCGGGTGGCGCTCTCGGCGGAGCTGCTGCTTATACAATGACAAGAGGAAACTACAAGTCAATCGGAGAGGTACTGTATGATATGACCGACAGCCAGCAGGAAGAGCTGGTGAGGAATGTGAAACAAGCCATTGGCAAAGCAAGCTCAAAGGACAAGCTGCTGTTGATCAATCAGAGTGCCCAAGTGCAAGCGGTTGTATACACTACGGTACTGGCCTTCGTAAAGAATGTGTTGGGCCTGCGAGTTTCTGAAGTCGAAAATTAAACAAATAAACAATAAAAAGATGCATAAATAAAATGGACAATTGCTTGCTGTTTCACAAAAAAAGGTAAAGCAAGCAGGCTGCCGGAAGATCGGCAGATAAATATTTAAAGGCTATTTTACAGCGTGAATACAGACTCGGAAAGTTTTATCACACAAAAAAAATATTTATTGAGATTGGACATAAAATAAATATACATAAAGATTTCAAACTTCAAACATATGTATCTGGATCACAATGCAACTTTACCGAATAATTGTGCTATGCTATGTTTAACAAGGATGTACAAAATTATATGTAATATATGTTCACATAACAAATTGATAAAAAAAACAATAATTTTCTTTTAAATAATAAATGTTACATGAACAAACACAAATATAAAAATTGAATTAACAGGGTTGCATTGTCCACAATAACAGGGATGCATTGCATACTCAAAAATGCGCAAATGATACTCAAAAAGGCGCATAATAATGTAGATCATGCGTGACGTCACAAATCTCTATTTTCTTCTCTTGTTTGTGCATTCGCACTCATTTTCGCTTGTTCGGTCCCCACCCGATTGCGTTTAGCGCTTTCGTTATCAGTGCATTCACAGTTCGCGTAGTCGAAATGTTGTTTATTTGCAGTGCAGGAAAAAGGAAGTTCATTGTTAACTGTTAATCATCGGAAACAAACTTGTGGGTGAGTAAGACCTTTTTTATTGAATGATAAGTTTTTATCAACTGTCTGGTTATATTATATGTATTATATAGCAATTGCACACATATCGAACAAACTGAACCAGTCGCAAGCACACTGTGAGAGTGCAAGCATTAAAAGTTCCCATTAAAGTTAATTGTCAATTGAAATTGCAACAAGTGAATCACGCAACATGACCGACGCTGAGTTACTTGACCTATGTGCAAAGATCTGGGAGGACAACAAAATTCGTATTGAATACATGCATCTGACGGATGAGGATAAAAGAGGAATGAATGCTCTTATGTTTAACAGCATAAGTGCAGTTACCTTTTTTTTACAGACCCGTGAAAAGTCCATCACTCTGGAAAAGTTTATAAATCTTGTTATGACTAAAGAAGAGAAAGAAACTCTCGTAAAGAAAGTGAAAGAAGCCGTTGGCAAAGAAAGCCCAGAGGAGAATATACTGGACTATATCAAAGAAAATACAGCGGTACAAAATAATGTACGTGACGCGGTATTATATTATATAACTATGGAGCGGGGCCTGAAGGTGCATCGAATTTAAAACTAATACTCATTGTTTTTTTACAATTGTTTATATTCTCAATTTGATGGGGTTTTACAGGGTTTTTGCCAATCCTTCACAACAAATGTTGGCTCTTTTAAATTAAATACCTAATAAATATAAATATACATGTGGTAAACAATAGTTTTGTTAGACTGTTTTTTTTTTTAATTAATAAAGTAGATGATTATTTACATTTTAGATTTATTTCGATTTAAATAAAAGTTTTTTAAAGTCACAAGGCCCTCGTGTGGTGTGCTTGACAGATAGCGATGGAAAGAGAGAGAATTGGCTATGATTTCAAGAATATCGATTACATATTAATATCTATGCAAATTAAAATTGAAATAATCGCGATTGGCAAATTTAAAGGGTTGCCAGATCTCCATATATATTTAATATACAATATAAAATCTTGAATTATTTAATTTACTTTTATTTTTATATATTATATTTATATTAACAGTGTATTGAAGCCACAATACAAACACAACCTTCGCTGTCTGCAAATGCACTACGCCAGAAGCCAAAATGTCCTGCAGCCTGTGACAACAATTAAAGTCGCTCCACGTTTTTGAGTTGGAGTCGCCCCGGAATCGCATACGGATTCGGATTCGATGTGTGCCGTGTCTCTGTGTGTGCGTGCCTCTGCCTGGCTGTGTGTGACATTCTTTGGGACACTGAAGGGCCTTCCGCCGGCCAGTTGGCTCCGCTGTTTGTTTGTCCTCCTGCTGCTGCTGCCCGGCGCTGTGGGGCATTGTAATAACTGCAGCTGCACGTTTACAATTTGTACGTGGCGTGTGTGTGTGTGTGTGTGCGTGTGTCGTTGTGGTGTGGTTTAGTGCGGTGCGGTTATTCGGGCCTGATAAAAATGAGCGTCGGAAATGCGAATATAAATTTTACCATATCTGATGTACAACTGTGCGACTCCCTCCATGTGCTGTGCATGTGTGTGTGTGTGTGTGTGAGCCAGGATAAACGTAATGGCTGCACTGCATTGCCAGGAAGCCGGGCAGACAGCCGACAGCAGACCAATCATCAGAAGTATGCAAGCAACGAGGACGCCGCCTGCCTGGCAGAGGAAACGGAAATGACATGCAATAAAACACAAAGGCGCACGCATGGGGCAGCCAACAAGAAGGGAAGGGCAAAGGCAGAGAGAGAATTGGGGATTGAGCTGTCCCCCGCCTGTGGATTATAACACACAAAATGGCATCTAACAACAGAAATCTATCTGGCAAATGCATCGCCAGAAACTTTTACAGAAATTACAATTGCAAAACTTGCGTGCTTAGCAGGGGCAGAGACTGGCAGGGACCCGCAGCAGCCGGACAGTCCCAGACTGCCCTTGCCACCTGAGTGCGTTGTCCTTTGTGTGCGTTAACGCCAAGTCATTTGGCTTATCAATGCCAGACGCAGACAATTTCGGTCTTATCGCTCGGTCGCATCGCATCGCATCAACTTGCCCGGCTTCATGCAGGTGCAGGGGGGGGCACAATCGATGCTTGCACCACCCTGATTTGAGGCCACACAAACGGTGTCTGCTCAGTGTGTAGGGTTTGGGGTTGGGGTATTATTAAGCGACCATTAGGCGGGCGCGCTTGCATCGACATTTGCGCCAACAGTGCCACTAATGATGGTCAGCCAAGTGGCCACTAACTGCCGTTTCTAACGAACTGACCAGCCCTGTACAGCCCTCCTCTTCTGCCTGCATCCCTTCCCCTGCCTGCTGGCCGCTTCTCCTTGACAACCTCGGCCTGCTTTAGTGGCTAATTACGCCCTGCAGCAAGTGGTTGCAGTTGTTGCATGCATGCACGTGATTGTCCCACTCGCAGGCTCCACTCTTGCCATAATTTGCCACAAAATGCTGCTGTTTTATTTTCGATTTTAATTTCCATGTTGCTGCCGCCGCCTGTGGTGGTTTCGCTGCCGCTTGTTGCATACTCGCTGCTGCTGCTGCCCCGACATGCGCCTAATTTATATTCATTATCTGATGCATAATTACAGATAACTGGCATATCAGCCTCGCGACACTCCACTTACCACATGTGGCAGCTTCCAACTGCCACTGCCTCTGCCACTGCAACTCGGTCTCAGTTTCAGTTTCACCTCGTCTTGCCACTGTTTATCCTTGAGCTTACGCTCGAGTCGCTCGAGCTGCTGCTGATTTGTCGTTCCAATATTTGCCAAGCTGCTCAGGCAACCCTCGTTCCGGCCTAGTTCTTAATCTTGCTTAAGCTTATCTCAATGTTGCCCCGCCCCCGCTGCTGCTTGTTGCCCGCCCTCTTTGCACAAATAATTGCTAACAAGGTGAAGTGAAGAGGGGGAGAGAAAGGTTTGGCAAATATTTGCGGAAGAACTCAAAGAGGGAATGTGATTCGGAATTTAAGCAAAATTTCTTGGTAAAGAAAGTAGAAAAGAATTTTAAATACTTCAGAAATCAGCAATAGAAAAATGGAGACTTTAAAGAGTGGGAGACAGCAGGGTATTTCAGGTATTTAAAAATAGAATTTTTCAATGAAATTTAAAGTTCTTATATAAGGAGAAAGGGAAAGTATTCAGCATGGCAAAGTTTATATTCAGTCTGAGGCACAAAAATAAGTTTAAATTAAGTAAATTTCCACAAACTTATTCATATTTCTAACTGATGATAATCTGTTTTCATTTAAAACATATTTCTATATAGTTTTCTACGTGAGCATTTCTATGAGCTCCTTGTACAACATGAGTAATTTAAAGAAAAAGTAAAATATAGTTGATATTTAAACGAATTACTTACTTACTTACGTAAACTTACGAATACAGTTTCCATGCAAAATAGTGTTGGGTAATCCTAGTTCAATTTCAGGAATAAGTTCGTTCGTTCGTTTAAAATCAATGAACTAAATCGTTCATTTAGTTCAATCGTCCATTTTTTAAACTTGCTTAAAGGTGCTTCAGAAAAAAAAAATGTTATGAATTTATTTCATACAATGCTGTCATTGTAATATTTTAACGAACAGTTTTGTGAATAGTTCAATTTACTATTGTAAATAGAATTTAATATATATTGTACTAATTAATATAAATAAAAGATCTGCAAGTTAGTTTTCGCTCTAAACTCTTTATTGGGATAGTACTTAGTTCGCTTACAGTTTCATTTGGGTCGGGGTCTTAGCCTAGCATTATTGTATGTTATCGCATCGGTTTTCCTACTTATACCAAGTGCTAAACAGCTAACTCTATTGTTGTAAATAGTTGGGGTTGCATAGAACACTCGTCAGTTATATAGTATGCTATATAGTAGTATCTCTTCTGCATATAAATAGTTAGAAATAGATTTCAATTCGTATGTGGTATAAAAAATATAATCAAATTATGTGCTACTTCTTAGTTCTTAGTTCTCAACGCTTAGCTAGGGATGTGTTTCTTGTTTTTTGGAACAGTGTGTAGGGGTGGGGGGAGGTTCCCCTACGGGTTTCCCCATACTATATATCGTAGTTGCTAGGGTCGCTTACTTAACCTGGTTACCTTAATCTCAAGTTGAACTTTATTGCTTGGTTGAAGTGCAGGATATGAGTTCGCTATCTCTATCTGTATCTGTTATCTGTATCTGTATCTATAGGTGTATCTGTATCTGCAGCAGTTTCCTAGTTTCGTAGCTGCAGCTGCGCGTGTGCATCTCTCTCCATATCGATTATTGATGACCACCTGGTGGCGCTTGTGGCTGCTTCGTTAGCTTCCCGGCAACTCATTTATTACCGTCGCGACTTGCCGCAATCAGCACTAATTAAAATGGCCGCCGGCGTGCATCACGAGATGATGCAGTTCTTGTCCTTGTCTCCCACCAGCTCCGAGGGCTTTCGCTTGCGATCGTAGGCCAGCGCATCGTTGGGAACGTAGCTAACGCGCACGCCGCCATAATGACGCCGCTGTGGCAGCTGATACATCATCATGTAATCCTCCGAACTGGATGAGCTGGACGAGCAGGTGGAGCACACGTCCGACTCCTCGGACTCCTCGCGTTCCCGTTCCCTTTCGCGCTGTTGCCGCGGCGACTTGTGCGTCTGCCCGTGCTGCAACATGGCCTCGTTGTCCACCTGCTGCAGCACCGACGGCGGTCCCTGGTACGAGGAAGAGAGTGGCTGTGCCGGCGCATAAGTATCCGCTCGTGTTGTGGAATGCGAGCGATGACCGCTGCCACTGCGATGGTGTCCAGAGGATTTGCGGCGTCGGCGCCTACGCGACGAGTGTCCGTGTCCATGACGATTGCCATCCCGGTCGCGATCGCGATCTCTGTCCCTGTCTCGCTCGCGTTCGCGTTCCCTATCGTTGCTGCCTCCGCTGCTGGTGCCGGCACCGTTGCCCGAGTAGCTGCGCGAGCGGGGCAACGTGTCGGGAATGCCCTCGAAGCGCACGCCCTTCTTCTTGCCCGGCTCACCGCTCATGGGCGACGAGGAGGAGGCGCCACTCAATATGGACACGGGATGCGTTGGCGGCTGCGTTGCCGACTGCGTGGAGAGCGGCGTGTTGAGCGACCGATCGCCTGCTGAGTGGGTGGGCGAACCCATCAGCTCGGGCGGCAGCGCTGTGGATGCCACACTCAGATTGGGTGTGGGCAGTTCGGGCAACTCGTTGCCTCCTCCTCCACCTCCTCCTGCCGCCGTTGGTGGCGGTGGCGGTGGATGCATTATGTCCGCGTATTCATTCTGCACCGCATGGAACTGCTGAGCCGAGGCATGCAACGGTGGCGGCGTCGGCAGCTGCTGGCCAAAGTGTGGCAAGTGCTGCGCTCCGGCCAAGCCCAGCTCGGGCATGCTGGACGTGATGGAGTTCTCCATCTTGCAGACCTGCTGCAGCTGCCGCTGCATCTGATAGCTGTGCGTGCTGTGGCCACCCAGTGGCGGCTTGGCAGGCCACGCGGCGTCCAGATTAGTTGCCATTTCGTTGAAGTTGTAGACTCCGTCGCGCTGCAGCTCCATTGGCTTGGGCATCAGATGCGGCTGGAAGTCGCCGGGCGAGTTGAGCGGCGACATGTTCTGCGAGCTGGAGAAGTCGGTGAAGTCGCCACCGCCAGCGCTGTGACCTCTGCCCTGCTCCAGATCCTTGACCACACCCGCATCCGAGTCAGAGGTGGGGTAACTCTGCTTGCCATGATGCACCAGTCCCAATCCTCCAGCTGCCTCGTTGCCCACGCCCGCGGCAAGCAGCTGCTGGCTCTGCAGCTGATACATGGCCTGGTTGAAGCTGGCCTGATGCTGTTGCTGCTGCTGCGGCGACATGGGCGGTGAGCTGGAGGCGTGGCTGCTGGGTATGCGCGTCGTCTGCTGCGTCGGCCTTACACGCTGTGTGGGCGGAGTGGGCGTGGTGTACATGCCAGTGCCGGAGCTATCCGACGGCGTTGGCGGCTCCCCCTTGCTGCACGCTATCGAGCAATAGATGGCGCCACGACGCGGCAGAAAGGCGCGTCCCAGCAGCGAACAGCGGCAGGTGTTGCACGAGAAGCACTCGTCGGTGGCATGCCAGTGCTGGCCATCGTGGCTCATCTGTCCCTGGTCGACGCCAATGGCCTCGCCGCAGTAGTCGCAGTACTCGGCGAACATCGCGTCGAAGCAGAGCAGGCAGTAGGGCTTCCCCTCGCGCATTATGTACCGCTGCCCGCCCAGCTGCTTGTCGCACTCGTGGCAGGCGAAGTGGTTCATGTGCCAGGCACGTCCCTCGGCCTCGGTGCACTCGTCCGCCAGGATAATCTGAAAGAAAGAAGACTTCCTTGAGTTGCCATTCTCAGGGCGCTGCTTCTCTCTCGTCGACTCACCTCATCGCAGGCAGAGCAGCGCGGCTTGAGCGTCTCGGCATGATGGCGTCCACAATACATGCGTCCATCGCGATGGAAGTAGATGAGATCCACGAGCAGTTCGCGGCAAATGCAGCACGTGAAGCAGCCAGGATGCCAGCTGGCATTCGGTCCCAGGCGCGTGGCAAAGACGGCAATGTCCCCCGTGGAAATCAGTTCGTCGCACTGCAGCAGCAGAGGAATGGGGAAAGGGGGAAGGAAGGTGAGGTGAGCAATGGAATTGCACTAGAAGATCGGCAAGTGGTACTTACGCCATCGCAGGGACGGGCGCTCATCAGCTGTCGCACATTGCCGCGGCCGAGTGCGTCACGTTTGCGCTGTGTGGAGAACAGGCGCAGCTCCTTGCGCTCCTCATCCGTCAGTGAGTGACAGTAACGAATCTGCAGTGACAGAAGGCAGCAGAAAGAAACGGTTTTTGAGACAGAGACAAAGACTGAGAGGGAGGGAGACAGACGGGGAGATAGAGATGGAGACAGACAAATCATATGTTCAAGTTGACGCGCCCGTGGGCAGGTAAGGAAAGGTAACCTGCACTGGGAGCCTGCTTAAAGTGATCTTTCCAAGAACTCAACTCAGCCGCAGATTGTTTGTCTACAGTTCTTGTTGTTGTTGTTGCTGTTGCTGTTACGTTGCTGGTGCGTTGCCAACTCAAGTGGCCAGTGGGCAGGGCCGACAACCGCAGACAGAGAGAACGGCCAAGCGACCAAGCGATCGCACGAACGGTAGCCAGTAGCCAGCGCTGCCCATCAACGCGACTCCAACTACAGCCACAGCTCCGTCTCCAGGCACAGCCACAGCTACTGCTCCGTCTCCGTCTCCAGCTCCAGCTGCATCTGCCACAGCGTCTCGTTTGTGTTGTATGCAAATTTTTGGCTGCCTCCTTTTTTCTGATGTTGTTGCCCGCCTCCTTTGCCCGCTTGCTGCACAATTTGATTTGACTTTCGGCTTGGAATTTGGGCATTTGCTACACAAGCCAGCAGAGCACACACAAACACACACAGACACTCCCTGACACACACTCACACTCACTCTCTCACACACACCCCGTGGAACAATGTCTGGTCAGTTGGTTACTCGTTAACATGGCAACCCCCAGTTAGCGACTGTGCGGTTTAAATGCTAAAACGGTAACTGATATCTGCCACGCCTTCCCTTGCCCCCTCCTCCCTTTTTCACCTTGCTCTGCCTACTGCATGCCTGCGAATCCGCTCAGTGTAGTTTTCCTACCTCAAACATCCTTGCTCTTTTTTTGTCGTCGTAGTTTTTGTGGCTTTTTCACGGTTCAGTTGGCTGCACTTGTTTCCTTGATTAATTAAAAGGAGCAGCAACAACAACAACAAGTGCAGCAACAACAGCAAGTGCAACAACAACAATAACAACAACAAGTGCAACAACTGTGGGAAAATCGCTGGCATTGACTTTGATACGCCGTTGTCGTAATTCGAGTTATCCCAGGAAGGACACGAACACACAAGAGAGAGGGATGAGGCAGCTGCAGAGGCGCAGGTCAAAAGAGGGGAAAGGGGAGTGCACTCGGCCATTCAATCACGATAAAACGCGCACACATTTAAATAAATACCACGAAATTGACGGGCCAGTGTCAGCAATGTCACCAGGGACACCAGCAAGACCAGCAAGACCAGCACAGTGGGCAGTACTCTGCGCTGCATAATGAATAAAACACTGAGCGAATGATTCACTAACAAGTAACCCAACTGAGTGTTGAGTGTTTTTTTGAGTTTACTACTATTTCCGGCAAAAATCTCTACTTGATTACTATGAATGAGGCATTAACCTAAAATAACTACAATGCAATGTTTACAACACTCAATAACTCTCAACAATCTTATATAGGCACATAGGACTCTTAAGATATTTCAAGTGCGCTAATATTGGCAATCTATACTCTATTAATGTAAGCACTCAAATGGTTGCTTGCTATTATCTTTAAACAACATTATCTTTTTGATAAGGTGAATCGCAGGCAGAGATTGACTACCTTTAGCAAGAACAAACGTGTAGTAAAGGTAGAAAAGTATATACATATATCCAGAGTAATCATATCTATATGATATTTCTGCTATCTAATCTCAATCAAAGGCAGAGCCATTCCCTCTTTTCCCCTCTTGGGATATCTCTAAAGTCTAAACCCTATCAATGACTAATTAAGTACTCAAATGAAATGCACTCTAAGTAGACTCTTTCGCTGAGTGTACTCAGCATGCACTGCACACTGAGTACGCGGTACACACTACGCGGTATTCGGTACTCAGTACTCGGTACTCGGGGTCTGGTTGTCGACTCACCTCGTTATCATGCGGCGGCAGTTGATGCAGCAATTGTCGCACACGATATTGCTCTCCGGGACTGTTGACGTATGGCACCTTGTCGTCGGGTATTTGGGAGAAGTACAAGCGTACCTGCAAGACAGAGAGAGAGAGAAAGAATAAGAATGAAGAACGAGGCAGATTGAAGAAGAATGAGTGCTGGAATGCAGCTGAGAGGGGTCACACACCACGGGAGAGGAGGCCGGAGAGGAGGCTGCACAGATAAACTAAGCTAAAAAGGGTTAAGCCAGCAGTTGCTGCTGCTGCTGCTCCATCATCCTCATGCTCATGCAGCATCATCCTCATCATCCCCATTGTCATCATTATTGTCATCATTATGAGGCTGGGCACTTTGATCAGTCGGGTAGCCTGTCAAATGGGGAACGTGGCTCTGGCACAGCAGGTAACTGCCTAAAGATTTTTGATTTTATTACGTTGATTTTCCATTTGGCCAGGTTGAAAGGTGCCCAACGTGCAGCTCGGCCAACATCTAAGCTGCCTCCTGCTCTGCTCCCAAGTTTATTGGCCACGTTTTCAAGTGCTGTGAAATTTTTTA